>JAPDVR010000005.1:28227294-29619794 GCA_026230005.1 Gila orcuttii | reverse complement strand
GGCGGCCGAGTGGCATGACTTGCCTAAAAGGACTTTGGCTGTAATAAGGAACACAGCAGTCATTTTGGTGTTCCCAAATTCGAACCGCTGAAGATGCGAGTTTTGATTTGGTAGTGGAAGGGAAGTGGCTGAATTTTATTTTTGAAGGGAATATTCCCAACGATCTACGTAAATGCTTTTATGTTTGCGCTAATCATTTCTCACCAGACTGCTTTCTAAACGAGGGTCAGTGTAAATCTGGTTTTGCTAAAAAGCTGGTCCTGAAAAAAGAATCGGTACCAACTATTCGTGTTCCTGCTGCACCTCCAGAAGAAGTGAGTGTAACGTTTTATTAACCTTTAAATATTAATCTTTGCAAATCGCTTGCACGATGAATGCGGCTGATGTTTACACTCATGGTATATTACGGCATGTTTTCTATGTAACGTCATGACATTCTCAATATAATTCATAATCCCACGTTTATAATGAACAACGCGTTATGGTTAATGTGTTATTAAAAATCCTGCCAGTACATACAAAAATAGATCAAAGTGACATTACGTTAACCAACCATTCAGAAACGTCCTGTTTGAGCCTTAATTGTCGAACTTCTTCTGGGCCGACTCCGGTTCAAATTGATACGGTTGCACAGATGTGTCCTCAGAGACTCCCGCTGCCATTCTTTCTCTAAAATATACCCTCAACTGTTGTCAAGGCAACACTCCACATGCGTTGTCAAAACGCCCCAAAGAACAGAAGGGCGGAGTGAGCAAAGCTCATTATCATTTAAAGGCATATGCACTGAAACGGCGTGCTGAAAACAGAGCTGTTTTTGACCAGGTAAAATTAGTGTTTTCTTACAATACTAATGAGAATTTTTAATAAAAGTATATTACAAAGTTTTCATTTAGACCCTAAAAATTCATATTAACTTCTACAAAAATGGCATTATATGACCCCTTTAATAAGTAATGGGCGTGTTTTGGGATTTACGTGCAATAAACCAATCAGAGACTCATCTCCCATTCCCTTTGAATGCAAGTTGCGCTCGCGCCATGGCAGGTTCGCTATTTACATGGCGGAATTTGATAGTGGAAAGACTGAACGTGTCTACAGAGAGCAAATGGATCTGCTTGTGCATGAGGTTAAAGCGCGCAAGCAGACCATCTACAAGACAAGCCGGATTCCAAAATATCTTTGTGTACACAATAATAATCTTTTACAATGTAATCCTTTTATTTTTAGTATTTTGCATGTTTGTCTGCTGCTGCATGTCCCTGTGTGTGTAATAAGCAGTGTACATGCATATTGGACTCGCCTATAGGCGCATATTTCTAACGCGCTCTTTAAATAACAAAAAATATATATATTTCGCCATTGACTTTAGGCCAGGTTTCAGTTGGTCAATGGCAAAGTCTATTTCAGTTGCCTCAAAATAGCAACACGCCAACAATGTGCCTGAACACACCTCATTTTCAGACCAGCTCGCCCATGTGCACACAAATGGATTTGCTATTTAAACAACGTGGCGCAGGACGTGAAAATGATAACTGCGTCAGGCTGAAATGAGCAAAAAACACTTGCGTCGCGCCTGACGCTGCATTGCGCTGGGTGTATGATAGGTTCCCCTGCATTCTGCCCGCTTTGAATCAGACACAGAGATAAAGAAGGGGAAACGATTACATTTATTTGAATGAATGAATTATAGCATTAATTTGAATTAACTATCGAGAGAGAGAGAGAGAGAGAAATAGATGCGTGTGTGAATTAATTACCTGCGTCTGTTCAGCGTCTCTCTCTCTTGCTGCATCCCAATTCACCTATTTATACTATGCCCTAAAGGTATGTACTCTTTTTGTGAAGAAATATTACATACTTTTAAGTGTGTTGCAAAAGAGTAGACAAGCTTTGGGACACAGTATTACATAATTAACTTTAAGTCTTTATTAAGTCTTTAACAGACTGTAGTTACATGCATCCTGTCACTGTAAACTTGGCCTGTCAATAATATTGTCACAGCCCTGTAAGACCCATGGTTGAAAAATTACATCACTTTTAGCTCTTACAAAAAAACATCTGCATTTTTTTTTTTTTTGAAAGACCACATTTACATAGCCAATGGGTCAAATTGTTTAGCCTCGCATTGCCATTGGATAAATGTGTATATGTCTTGCCATAAGGCCATGAACTCATACAACCTGAAAACTTTCCTGGAAGTGCATCTCCTTGTTTCATTGGACTGGATATCTCAACATTGAAGTAAGTAAAACCCCAGAAATATATATTTTTTTGTGATTGTTAGAATGTCTAGTTCATGTAAATACTTGGTTATTGTGGAATGCATGCATCAAAATATATGTTTAGCTTGTTATGTCTTTGTTGTAATATTACAATGTTGGGAGAGAATGGTAGTCAAAATAGCATGTGCACCTTGCACATTACATGGAGACATTGCACTTCTCAAATGTTCACATATAGGAGAATTACTTACAGAAATATAATGTATTTGACGATTCACAATTTCTAAATATGTTATTTGTTATACATTTCAGTTTAGACCAGATTTGAATCATTCTAAATGAATAAATTATTTCTGGTTGCAGTATTTTAAGTCCTTTCAGTACCAGTATTTGAAATTGTTAATGTATGTTGACAGTAAAATATAGTTAACTGTTTTTTTTTTTAATCTGGGCTTTGTTTGTTTGCCCAACTATCTGCTTGTTGCAAGGCAGACACTGTTTGTGGAATGCTTTGGAGGATGGTTATTGTTGGGACAGGTGTGAATGTTCAGACATATAGGGGGTTGCATGGTCCATTTTTTAGGGACAGGTGTTAATGTTCTGGGATGTAAGAGGTCTGGGGGTTTGTATATTCCTTTTAAAATTGTGTGACTTCAGTGGAATGTATCACATAGGATTAATTTACATTTAAATTATTTATACTTGAACATACTCTAACTCTTACAACTATTATTTTCATTTCAGAATGACATCAGCAAGAGGTTCCTACAGCGCGTATGATGTTATTGCTGCTGTCCAAAATGGAGAGAGTGATGTTGAAATGGAATCGGACACCAATGATTCGAGTGATGAGGAGGGGTTGAATATGTCGATGAAGTCGACTTCGATGAAGTTTGTTGTACTCATTTGCAGCCAAATACAAGTTCCCCATTAAAATGCGCAGCTGGTACATTTACATCTTCTGGCACAACATTATCCTTCCTGTGATCAACGCCTGGCTCCTCTACAAATGGGACTGTAAAGCTCTCAATATTCCCAAGAAAAAAGATGCTGAAAAGGAGGCTGTTTCAGGGGCAACTAGCATTCTCTCTCATCTTGGTAAGAATCCATTTCTGCTCTTTACCACATTTAATATTTTACTAATTATATAATTTTTAATGTATGTTTGACATCGCAATTGATTCTTTTCTAATTTAATTCAGACAAACACACTTCAGTTGGACAACGGATGCTACTGTTGTAATGTGAGGCGCATCTGCTCCATAGAGCAAGAGTAGCAGCAAGAGTCACCTGACACCTGGGAATTTTTTTTCTTGGTCTCCACGCCAGGGGATAATGCAACCTCAGCACCCATACTTTCATACTGTAAATACCACATGATCATTGGGAATTGAAATGACACGTTTGCATTTGATTTACCAATGAAATGCATGTATTCTATATTTAACTTTTGAAGGACCTGCACGTAGGCCTATCGGATGATTGCTGCACCTTATTAGGATGTCTGCATCCACCAATCAGTCACCTCCACTCTTTGTAATAGCTTCACATTGTAGTTCTAGTCTAATCTGGAAATGGTCACACAAAGAACAATCTTCTATAGGTTATAATGATCGTGATCCTGTCACACTGATTGGCTACGAGCCCTCTTCATTTCTTATCCTCATATCCCTCACGGCATCTGATACTGTGAGTCTCTTCTCTCTTTATCATTTTGTTGTGTCAATCTTTGGTATGGTTGGGTAGCCTTCCCTTCTGTGGATTGTGTGGATTGCGGGTCATATACAGTTCTGGCTAACGTAGTTAAACCGATAAATTGTTGTGTAGGTCGCTTTGGTCATCACTGGTCATGTCGTCACGGATCTACTTGCAGATTTTGTTTTTTGGTCTTTTTTAGTTTGTGCTGTTTTTGAATGACGTTAATCAATTTAGTTTCCCCGAGATGGCTTTACAATTTTCTGCAGCCCATCTCAGAACATATAAAGGATCGTTCCGATTGGCTCCGGACACTTATAAATGGTGTCAACAATTTGGAGTTTTACGCCGACTGCGCTACATACACAGGTCGCGGAAGAAACTTCGGAATTATCACCACTTGTCTTCTAATAATATTCCGGTTGTCTCTACCAACACCCGTGCTTCTGATACAACACAGCTGGAAAATTGATCCATTAACTTTGGAAATCTAAGATCATTGTGTTTTGATCCTGACCTCGGAAACTGCCGACACTTATCTTCAGACCTGCGATGTGCGCTGTTGAACACACGCTCTCTAACTGATAAAGCAACACTGTTGAATGATATAATCACTGACACAAACCTGGACATGCTACTTTTGACGGAAACCTGGCAGGTTCCTAATGACCTTTTCAACCTGAACCTCTTAACACCACCTGGGTACATCTATTTCTCTCAACCGCGTCTCCATCGTAGAGGTGGAGGGCTGGCTGTGGTTTGCCGTGAGACTATTATAATTTCTAAGATTGAGTTTCATGATGTTTCAGCATTTGAATACCTAGCACTGAAAATGACTGGTCAAACGCCACTGGCTGTAATCTTAATTTACCGACCTCCAAAATGTCCCACTGACTTTTTCTCTGAGATTAGTGCATTACTTACTCTTGTCTGTGGTGGTAGTAGTAATATACTACAGCTTGTGTCAAAATGATTTATGACCCTATGATTGACAGGTGGGCGGGGCTAACCTTTGACCTTCCGGGGGTTTTCCGGAGGTCCCTTTGATGTAGGGATTAACCTTTGACCTATCGATCAATCAAGTTGACAGGTGGGTGGGGTAACCTTTGACCTTCCGTGGTCCTCCGGAGGTCCTTTGATGTAGGGATTAACCTTTGACCTATCGATCGATCAAGTTGACAGTTGTCTTTGCCCTATTGACCTTTGTATTATACGTCAAGTTGCCAGTTGTTAGGGTTGATCTGGGTTTGACAGTTGTCTTTGATCCGGATTATGATGGATGATTTTGCCATTTAGTTTTACCCCTATTGACCCCCGGGGAAAATAACTTTTTGCTGTGGGAAATTCCCTCCATGCCAGCTGTGTCGGGGTTAGTGAGAAAATAATTTTTCTAATGTTGCATATAGATTAGAATAAAACATAGGGGTGTCCAAAAATAAAATCATCTTACCGTTTCAGAGTTGAGGATCTTTTGAAAAAGTTGAAAAGAGTTCCTCTTTTGGAAAGAGTGCCTTTTGCATCTGACAGTCTCTGAGCTAAATGCATGTGTGTGTGATTCCTCCGAGTGATTCTCTCTCAAACACCAGCGCATGACAGGCATGGTCTCCGCGCTAAGTGTGTGCGTCTGTCTGTGAGTTTGTGCGTGACCCCAATTCCTGCATCCCCCTGCTGGGGAGTGAAAGTGAGAAAATATCTCACACTAACTAAAGTTGAAAAACATTAATTCCTTTAAAATAAATATCTTACTGAAGCAATTATTTCAAAAATAAAATCATCTTACCTTTTCACTATGGTGAAGAATTGGATTAAAGTTGACAGTCTCTGAGCTAAATGTGTGTGTGTGACACCCGATATCCTGGCATTCCTGAGTATGCTATATAAATGGGGATAGTGAGAAAACGTCTCGGTTACGTATGTAACCCTCGTTCCCTGAGCAGGGAACGGAGACGTTACGTCGGATGACGACGAATGGGGTTTCGCTTAGAAAGCCTATCAGCTTCGAGTATTACAAAACGAGCCTATGGCAAAGAAATGCCATGGGTCTGCGGAATTTGCATGACGTAACTCCGCCCCACCTCGTGGGTATAAAAGGAGGAAGTCCGCAACAGCAGTTTATGTTTCTTCGCTGACGTAACATCTCTGTTCCCTACTCAGGGAACGAGGGTTACATACGTAACCGAGACGTTCCCTTTCGTTGTCACTCCGAGTTACGTCGGATGACGACGAATGGGGTTACCAGTCTAATCACGCCACCTTCTCAGCTGTCTTCCAGTGCCCTGCGTAAATCAGGTCCCTGACATAGAAGGACGAAGGACTCAATTAACACAGGAATACCAAGGTACACTGGGAAGCATATCCCAAGCTAGGGGAAGTATGCAATTAATGCCAACCCAGAGGGGGGGGGGACTTAGAGAATACACATATGACCCGAAGGAAACATATGGAGAACACTGGGGTGTCCAGCCGCAGGTGGAATATTTCAACCCCAGGGGTGGCAAGGTGGCTTGCCAAGGGAAAGACACATGCTCAGAGAGGCTTACAGTGGAAATACACATGTGGGGGTCGCTCAGGGGAGGGACCATGCACACGGGAGGCACCTAGCCGACGCGCAGGCAAGAGACACTGGCGCCGACGTCAGGAGTGCTGGAGGAACTCAGGGCTTTCGGGAAGCTCACCTGAGGAGAATATCGCACGTATCCAGTCCGTGGAGTGGAATGGCGAGCAAGCAAAGACACCTGAGCGGGTCCGGTACTAGCTAGTTGAAGCAAGTACATGGAAGGACACTGGCTCCACTCGGAGATTATAGAATCTGGCGAATGTGTTAGGTGTCGCCCAGCCTGCAGCTCTGCAGTATCTGTTAGCGAGGCGCCATGCGCTAGAGCCCAAGAGGATGCCACACTCCGGGTGGAGTGGGCCGTCACACCAAGGGGGCACGGTCGGCCTTGCTGCTGGTATGCCAAAGCAATGGCGTCCACATCCAGTGAGACAAACTTTGCTTGGAGAGAGCCTTTCCCTTCAGCTTCCCACCATAACAGACAAAGAGCTGGTCTGAGGTCCTGAAACACTGCGTCCTGTCTACATAGGCGCGAAGAGCGCGTACTGGACAGAGCAGTGCCAAGGCTGGGTCTGCCTCCTCCGGGGGAAGCGCTTGCAGGTTCACCACCTGGTCCCGAAAGGGAGTGGTAGGAACCTTGGGCACGTATCCGGGCCGGGGTCTCAGGATCACGTGAGAGAAGGCCGGGCCGAATTCCAGGCACGCTTCGTCGACGGAGAATGCGTGCAGGTCCCCTACCCTCCTGATGGAGGCCAGTGCAACCAAGAGCGCTGTCTTCATTGACAGGAACTTAAGCTCAACTGATTGCAGGGGCTCAAAGGTAGCACTCTTCAGGGCAGTTAGAACCACTGAGAGGTCCCAAGAGGGAACGAGAGGAGGACGAGGAGGATTTAGATGACCAGGTCGTGCTTCCCTACCGACTTACCTTCGACGGGGTCATGATGTGCGGCAATGGCGGCAACATAGACCTTAAGGGTGGAGGGAGACAGCCTTCGCTCCAACCCTTGCTGAAGGAAGGAAAGCACAACGCTGATCGAGCATCTCCGGGGGTCTTCTCGGTGAGAAGAGCACCAGTCGACGAAGAGGTTCCACTTCAACGCATAGACGTGTCTCGTGGACGACGCTCTAGCGGAAGTGATGGTAGCCGCCACCGCTGGTGGAAGGGTACTCAAACCTACCTCGAGCCGTCCAGGAGCCACACGTGGAGGCTCCAGAGATCGGGGCGAGGGTGCCACAGAGTGCCCCGTCCCTGAGAAAGAAGGTCCTTCCTCAGAGGAATGGGCCAGGGAGGTGCTGTCGCGAGGAGTGCAAGTTCGGAGAACCAGGTCCGGCCGGGCCAATACGGCGCGACCAAAATGACCTGCTCCTCGTCCTCCCTGACCTTGCGCAAGGTCTGCGCAAGAAGGCTCACTGGGGGAAACGCATATTTGCGGCCCGGCGGCCAGCTGTGCGCCAGTGCATCCGTGCCGAGCGTGCCCTCGGTCAGGGAAAAATACAGGGCGCAATGGGTCGAGTCGTGAGAGGCAAACAGATCTATCTGTGCGTCCCCGAACTGGTCCCAAATCAGCTGAACCGACTGGGGATGGAGTCGCCATTCTCCAGGGAGGGCTGAAGCCGTGTGAGCTCGTCGGCTGCACAGTTCAGGGCTCCGGGAATGAAAATGGCTCGAAGCGACGTCAGATGCTTCTGACTCCAAGGAGGAGGTGGCGGGCGAGTTGTGACATACGGCGGGAGCGTAGACCACCTTGATGGTTGATGTACGCTACAGTAGCGGTATTGTCTGAGCGGACTAGTACGTGTTGACCTCTGAGCAACGCCCGGAAGCGGTGCAGGGCAAGGCGTACTGCCAACAACTCGAGGCAATTGACATGCCATAGCCGCTGGGGTCCTGTCCAGGAGCCCGCAGCAGCATGTCCATTGCACATGGCGCCCCAGCCCGTGGTGGAGGCATCTGTGGAGACCACAACATGCCGGGAAGCTCGTTCCAGGGGGACACCCGCCCTGAGAAAACTGAGGTTCGACCACGGGGTGAGGAACTGACGGCAGGTCGGAGTAACTGGTACTCGGAGCGTGTCTTGTTGCCATGCCCACCTCGGGACTCGGTCGCGAAGCCAAAGCTGAAGCGGTCTCATATGAAGCAATCCGAGCGGCGTGACCGCGGCTGCAGATGCCATATGCCCCAGGAGCCTCTGAAAATGTTTCAGTGGAACCGCACTCTTGCTCTTGAGATGTCTCAGGCAAGTCAGCAGTGACTGCGCGCGCTCGCTTGTAAGCTGTGCGGACATGGCGACCGAGTCGATGTCCATACCGAGAAAAGAGATCCTCTGCACGGGGCAAAGTTTGCTCTTCTCCCAGTTGACCCGAAGGCCCAGACGAGCTAGGTGCCGGAGCACTAGGTCCCTGTGTTCGCAAACCTGATCTCGAGAGTGAGCTAGGATCAGCCAGTCGTCAATATAACTCAGGATGCGAACCCCGTGTTCCCGAAGGGGAACAAGGGCAGCCTCAACAACCTTCGTGAAGGTGCGAGGAGACAGGGCTAGCCCGAAAGGGAGAACCGCGTACTGGTATGCCTGCCCCTTGAAAGCAAACCGTAGGAACGGTCTGTGTCGAGGAAGAATGGAGACATGAAAGTAGGCGTCCTTCAGGTCGATCGCTGCAAACCAATCCTGGGGCCGCACGCATTCGAGAACGCGTTTGGCGGTGAGCATCTTGAACGGCAGCCTGTGAAGGGAGCGGTTCAGCATGCGCAAGTCCAGGATTGGCCGTAACCCACCGGTTTTCTTGGGTACAATGAAGTAGGGGCTGTAGAACCCGGACCTCATCTCGGCTGGAGGGACAGTCTCGATTGCACCCTTCGCCAGCAGGGTGGCAATCTCCGCTTTCATGACGGGGGCATTGCCACCGACCAAAGAGGAGCGGACTCCCCTGAAGCGGGGAGGAGACCGTGCAAACTGAATCGCAAGCCGAGCCTGACGGAGCGCGCGATCCAGCGGGACAGACGGGGAAGCTCTAGCCAGGCTCCCAGGAACTGAACCGGCGGGATCACGCGACAACAGGCGGAGGGGCGGCGAAGCGGAGTAACTGGCCCAGACGTGGACGGCATAGCGGCCCGGTGTGGGGGCACAGTTAGCAACCGCGCCCTGGCAGAGGGGGCCAGGGGAAAACCAGGCTGGTCGTCCCGCGGGGGCCTGCTCTGCCAGGGGTCTGGCGACAGAGGGGGACAGGGGTGAAGCGGTCCGTGGACGGCACGCCGTGTCAACGACCTCTGGGACAGAGGGGGACGAGGAGAGCACGGCTAGAGGGCGGCGCTCTGTGTCGTCCGAGAACTCTGTGTGCTCAGAGACGGGAGAGTCAGTTCTTTGCGAATAAGGATTCTTCCCCGGGAGAGTGGTCCTGCTCCCAACTCCTGGAAAGAACTGAGTCCCATCTCTGAGGAGCGTAGCGGGGGGCGGGGCTGGAGAGGGCTGTGGCGTCCGGCCGCGGCCTCCAGAGCCGGCCCGGGTGAACGGGCGGGGTGGGAGCCGCGGGGGGGCGCCCTCGGCGGTGGGCAGACCGAGGGACCTGAGCGGACGGCGGGGCCGTCGGGACAGAGTCGACCTCAACCTGCTCCATCCCCGAGGAGCCCGTCTCAGGAGCGCCGCTTAACCCGGCGTGTAGCGGGGGGCGGGGCTAGAGAGGGCTGTGGCGTCCGCCCGCGGCCCCCAGAGCCGGCCCGGGTGAACAGGCAGGGTGGGAGCCGCGGGAGGGCGCCCTTGGCGGTGGGCAGACCGAGGGATCTGAGCGGACGGTGGGGCCGTCGGGACAGAATCAACGTCAGTCTGCTCATGGACGGCTGAGAGCTGTTGGGCCAGCCCTCAACCGCACCGCCGAAGAGGCCGACCTGGGATGTGGGAATGTCGGACAGACGGGTCCGCGCGACATCCAGCACATCAAACAGGTACGGCCACCGAATGGTGAGCATCACCCGACCCAGGGAGCGTACGGCCACTTTCGGTTTTACCATGAAGTGTAGACCATACTAAAAATAATTAAAACGGTTTTAATCATTATAAAAACAACTACTTTGGGGGGCATTGGATGCGACAAAACCAATAAGAGTCTTTACCGAGTAAAGATTTTGTAAAAGGTTATCTTATTAGATATATTTGTAAAGGTTGTTGAACACAATCCCTAAATAAATGAAACAATTGGATTATTTGAACTTAATAGTTCCCTTTCAAGGGAACTCGAGCTGCGTTTGAGACGCGGTGGGAACGCTCTGCGTGATTACGTCGTGAAGCGCGTGTAAAATCAGTCCAATGGAAGCCCACTACGACATAGGTGACGTCATAGACCAGGAAACTATAAAGCAGCCCTGAAATCAGACCGCAACAGCTTCTGTACCTTCAGCAAGCGCTCTCTGTATATCTGTCCTTGTCTATTTATTGTTGTCTGTCAAGCCCAATATATCTATCATTATTATAGCGAGCAAGCAAGATTATAGACGGTGTGTCGTTCCCTGCCCTCGTTATATTACGGGTGGGGACACACATCAGCTTTGTGTTGCTTGTTTGGGAGTGGAGCATGCCCAGTCAGTCCTCGAGGGGGCTGATTGTGAGCATTGTATGAGTCTATCTATAAAGACGCTCCGCTCTCGCCGATCGTTCTTTGAGGAGGACAGTTTGGTTCGCGCTCCCCGCGCGGGTCCCGCTGTTGCCTAGACACGGCGGCGACTCGCATTTTGGGGTTCGAAAACGGATCTGATAGCGTGGGTTGGGACGGGCCCCGCCCTATCTCAGCTTTCACCTGCAGATCCAGTGTGCTGCGATTTCCAGTTCCGAGGAATTGGTATCGTTAGTGTTTTGTTAAGAAAAAGTGAACAAAACAAATAAAAATATGAAGAAAAAGGCAGATGTTTGATTTTTCAATAAATAGGCAGCTCATAACTCTGTTGAATAAAGAGGAGCTTTTAAAAGGAGGTTTTTCTAATGCTGTTGCTAGTTAAATATTTACTGGACAGCTGAACATTATGAGAGTGAAAATAAAAAGAGTTTATTAGATGAAATATATCTAAAAAAACAGGAAAACTCTGTATCTCAGCCTCCTCGTCGGGGACTACTGGTTTTTCCCTATCTCCACACTGAGGTGTCGAGATCGTGGAATAAACCGTTTTTTATTTTATGTGTAACTTAATACCCAAACGTCTAACTAGAGTAATGTTATGGGTATTAAGGATCATGGTATGACAGTGCCTTGGATTATAGAGACGCTTGCGAGCTTTCTCTCTCCCGAGTCGGCGTCATCATTTTTAACCCCGACGTTACCCACCAGCCATCTTTAATAATAAATACATTTTATTAGGCAGTACTGATGGGTAAAGTATTTAAGGACATAGATGAATGTGAGGATGTCAGCATTGACTCTATTCGAGAATATATTTGAGAATATATATATATATATGTATATATGTTTATATGTATACGTTTTTCTGATATAAAAACAAAGAAAAAGAAAGATAAAAATGTCTGTTCTTCTGGACGCTCCGCTTTCAAGAAAACTAAATCTTTCAGTGGCGTTCCAGAGGTTTCTTCCTCACCAATCTATGTTCCTGAAACTGGCATAGAGTGCAAAGAAGAAGACCTGATGCCGAGGCTATCAGGCTTCTAAGGGTCCTGCACATAATAGAAAAGGGTTACAGAATTCAGCTCGGTTCTCGTCCGCCCAGATTTCAGGGGTCCTCCGTACGGTAGTGGACTCACAGCAGGCTCTGGTTATGGAGCAGGAAGTACTGACACTTCTTCAAAAAGGAGCTATAGAAAGGGTTTCTCCTCCCAGCAGAGAGTCAGGGTTTTACAGCCGTTACTTCATTGTTCCAAAGAAGGATGGAGGGTTGCGTCCCATTCTTGATCTGCGCCATTTAAACAGCAGAGTTCAGAAACTCAAGTTCAGAATGCTTACACTCAGATTGTATCACAGATTCAGTCCGAGGACTGGTTTGTCACAATAGACTTGAAGGACGCGTACTTCCAAGTATCTATCCATCCTCATCACAGGAAGTTCCTGAGGTTCGCTTTAAAAATGGGGGCGAAGCATACCAGTATCGGGTTCTTCCATTCGGCCTAGGTTTATCACCCCGCACCTTTACAAAATGCGTGGATGCAGCTCTGGCTCCTTTGAGTCTCCAGGGCATTCGCGTATTATATTATATCGACGATTGGTTGATCCTAGCTCAATTTGAGCATATGGCAGTTCGGCATCGAGATGTCGTTCTGTCTCATTTAAAGATGTTGGGGTTGCCACTCAACGCCAAGAAGTGTGTGAACCTCCCAGCTCGGAGGACCACTTTTCTAGGTGTAATATGGGTTTATTTAGGCCAGTCACCCACTGTGAAACAGTTTCAGACTGTGGGTCTCATGGCAGCTGCGTCCAACGTAATTACTTTTGGCCTTCTGTACATGAGACCCCTGCAGTGGTGGCTCAGGACCAAGGGGTTTTCTCCGAGGGGAAATCCGTTTTCGCATGATCAAGGTCACGCGGCTATGCCTTTGTGCCTCGGTCATGTGGAAGAACCTTGGTTCCTCGCCCAGGCCCAGTGTTGGGGGTTTCTTGTCAACGCATAATGCTATCGACGGATGCTTCCCTCACAAGTCGGGAGTGATCATGAGTGGTCGCTCGGCGGAGGGTCTGGACAACACACTGACGATCTCGTATATCAGAGCAGATATCCTGTTGAGGCAGGGGCTGAGGCCCGGGGAATGGAGACTTCACCCCGAGGTGGTGGAGCTCCTATGGGAGATCTTTGGTCGAGCTCAGGTCGATCTTTTCGAAAGGAAAACATACAACCCATTGTTCGCTATGGTTTCCCTCACATATCCAGCTCCTCTCGGACTGGACGCTATGGTGCAGGTGTGGCCGAGGCTGCACCTGTACACCCCCCCCCCCCCCCCCCCCCCCCCCCCCGATATCAATGCTCTCGGGAGTTCTGCTGGGGTGCGACTCTCTGAGGAGGGTCGCAGCGCTGCCAGTTCGGTTGTTCCCTGCCGGTTCGCCGCTTCAGGGCGCCGAGGTGTCAGCGTCCCCGTGCAATCCTCTGAGGAGGGTTGTAGAACGGTCAGTTCGGTTGTTCCCTGCCGGTTCGCCGCTTCAGGGCACTGAAATGATTGTTCAATCAAATCCAGAGGCCAGTCTCGAGAGACTGGTTCCCTTATTGGAATTTCTGGCAGCGTGGAAACTTCTGCCAAATATTTCTCTATGGGTCCTGCACATAATAGAAAAGGGTTAAACGGAGTTGTGGAAACGGAGGGCTTGGCCTCTGAGGGGGCCCAGCTCATAGAATCCGGTCTCTCGACTGAGGTCGTTGAGACCGTCCTTCAATCCAGAGCTCCTTCCACGAGAAAACTATGTACATTGAAATGGAAACTGTTCTCTACATGGCGTGGAGAACGTTTTTTAAATCTTGTTAACTGCCCGGTTGGTACAGTTCTCGATTTCCTACAAGACCGTTTCTCTGCTGGATTATCTCCCTCCACCTTAAAGGTGTATGTAGCGGCTATATCTGCTTATCACCCCTCTCAGGGCTTCTTCTCTTGGGAGAGATCCTCTTATTATTTGTTTTCTCCGTGGTATATTGAGGCTCAGGCCTGCACTGCAATCTAGAGCACCGGCTTGGGATTTGGCCATTGTACTTGAGGGTCTGGCCTTGGCTCCCTTCGAGCCCATCGAGGAGGTTTCAGAAAAATTCCTCACTCTAAAGACTATATTTCTCCTTGCTATTTCGTCTATCAAGAGAATTGGTGATTTACATGCTCTGTCGGTTGCTCCTTCATGTCTGGAATTTGCACCTGGTATGGTGAAAGCATTCCTCTACCCTAGACCGGGTTATATTCCTAAGATCCCACTAAATGTTGGGGCCCAATAGTGCGGCAGGCCTTGTATCCTCCACCCTTTAATACCCCAGATCAGGAACAGCTTAACCTGTTATGTCCAGTCCGGGCTTTAGATGCCTACGTTCACAGAGCTGCTCTGTGGCGTAAATCTGAGCAATTATTTGTTTGTTTTGGGTCACTCAAGAGAGGATGCCCTGCATCTAAACAGGTGATGAGTAAATGGATAGTCGAGGCTATTTCATTGGCTTATGAAGCGGCCGGACAGCCTTCACCTATGGCTGTGCGGGCCCATTCTACTCGGAGTATGGCGGCCTCTATGGCCTTAATTTCGGGAGTTTCCCTTCTTGATGTGTGTAGTGCGGCAGGATGGTCCTCTCCGCATACATTTGTCAGGTTTTATGACCTTGACCTCTCCACTCCTGGGGCGAGGTTGCTTGCTTCTTAGTGTGCGCAAGGACTTCACACAGAACGGGCATTTGTCACTATGGCGTAGTGGGTATAGGGTTCCCACCGCGTCTCAAACGCAGCTCGAGTTCCCTTGAAAGGGAACGTCTCAGGTTACGTATGTAACCCTGGTTCCCTGATAGGTAACGAGACGCTGCGTTTGCCTGCCATACTTCCTGCATGCCCTGATCGACTTGCTTCAGGTTTTTCAGAAGCTGTCGCGGTCTGATTTCAGGGCTGCTTTATAGTTTCCTGGTCTATGACGTCACCTATGTCGTAGTGGGCTTCCATTGGACTGATTTTACACGCGCTTCACGACGTAATCACGCAGAGCGTTCCCACCGCGTCTCAAACGCAGCGTCTCGTTCCCTATCAGGGAACCAGGGTTACATACGTAACCTGAGACGTTTTGGACTAAATTAAGAATGCTAACCTGATTCAACTAAATGGCATTGAATTAATCTTATGTAATAAACTTAAGTTTACTGAAATAACCAATGTTAATTAAAGGCGACATTACCCTGTAGAACCTGTTGACATAAAAAGTTGAGTAAATCCACCATATGTTTTCCAACAACATGTTGATTAAACATTAATATTTCAAAACATATGGATGGGTAAATGGATCACAATAAGCTCTGTAACAAGCGTTTAGAAAGTAGCTAGGATGTATTTTATTTTGAGCAGAGTTTAAGTGAAGTTTAACCAACTACTAAGATGTTAAAGTTCAGTTATAGACCTTTAGCGCATTCAAATGTATTGAGTTTTTTATTGAGTAGCCGAATTCAGGGTTGTTCAATAGTTATCAAGCACCTGCACTTGGTGAGATTATTCAGAAAAAGCGACAAAAGTAATTTTCTGATAAATCATCGTACACGGATGCACTGTGTTTTGTTGTATGCAGAGATTTTGAGGGTCACTCAAAGATGTCTTCATTCTTTGTTTTGGTGTATTTTTTAAAACATAGATGTTTTACACGACCTACATAGATGTTTTACACAAAAAATATTTCAGAGATCCTTGTGCGGTATTCTATAGCCGCATAAGGGGTAAAATATACATTTAAGACCTATTTAAAGGTATAATATAATGTAAATGTCTCAAGTGAAGATGATGGTTTGAACCATCATTTTATTAAATTACACCAATTCCTGTGAATACTGTCGTATATGAACAAAGAGAAGACATAGAGTTCACTAACATTACCGCTAACTGTAGGAAACAGATATCCAGGGGAAAGTGTAAAGAAAAACACCATCCAAAACATTACAATCACACCCGGCGATACGATAAGTGTTACGATAGTGTTGTTAAAATGAAACCGCGGTAAACAATTTAAGAACACTAGAGCTCCTCAACATGCGGTTCAAATAACAATGTTCAGTATAAACAAGAATCCAACTCTAATGCGACTGAGCTCGTTTCACATATAACTGTTGATAGTTAGGTATAATCGTTAAATAATTTATCAAACAATAGAAATTTACGATATGTTAAAACATTTTGATGATGGGGCAAAAACTGCTTACCACATGTTTTCATAACTTACTGCTCACCGTCTGTTTTCTGGATCAGACCTAAAACTCTGGTGTCAAAGTATTGGTGTGGACGGAATAAAAATGAATCATCCCACCTTACACGTAAAAATACTGCTTATCAAAGGCAATTCATTAGCTTAACTGCTGTTCGGCTACATGCACAACATAACTGTGTATCTATGACCGTGCTGTGAAATGTGCAATAGTTAGACGAGTTTGAAGCGTAATAGTTTTATAGGTACCATAAAAACAGTAATACTCATCTTTCATGACGATGTTTCGTAGACATAGCAGAAAGATGTTCTAAAAGAAATTTGATTGGTTTAGTCTTAAACACTCACATAGAAGGATTTAATTCTCTTATGCTATATTTGCCCATGTTTCTCATAAATTCCTAAATGTTTGACCACGCTCGTAGACTATAGTTTTGCAAACTGTACAAAAACAAAAAGAAACAACATGTAAACGGCGTAATCGACTAGTATATAAAATGTCAATTACAAACATTCAAAACTGATTACAACTGGTCTTCCTGTATTTGTTTTAAATGGTTCGTGCCGTATTTACTTTTTTAGCAAGTTGGCCTCTAGAATTTACTTTTGTGCAATTTTATCAGCCGTAGTGCGGGACTTTGTTTAACAGCCTCGAGCTTTAATGAATACGCCTATCTCAGCGCAATAGTCAGTTGTGATTCTGCTGTAATAGTTTAAGTGTGAAACAGCACCCCCTTACTTTTTGCGTTAATCCTTTGTATGATTTCACATCGTAGATAGAGGGAAAGTTGCACTAAACAAAGTATCAATTTAGTTATCAAACAGAAATACTATCGCTTAAATTATTAATGGTCATTTATTCCTATAAACACTGTTGACGGCTCTCAAAGCAAAGTCTTTACCTAAAACACATACAGTCCGACATTCAAAATGTGAAACAGTGTCGTCTGCTATCTGAATAGTAATAAAACCATCATTTGCGAACTTTTTTGTATTTATTATAAACGATGCTTTTCAATCCTCTTTTCTTAGTGATTTGGTCTTTTGAATCTTACATGGATGTTTTGGACACGAGTGATTCCTGTATAAAGATTATGTTTTAAAGGTAGGCCATAGTCTTTACAAGCGTGTGACAAAATATGTTATATACATAATGCTACGGTGTGACAAAATATGTTGTTGTGTAAAAATAACCCAAACATTTAAGCACAACTATTTACACACATACTAAGCGGGAGAATATCTAATTGTAGCTTGTGAACATTGCATTATCTGATTATTTGGGTTCAGGGAACATCATTAGCTCATACATCTCTTTAATTTGTGCTGGATGTAAAAAATAAAAAGGTTAATAACAAACAAACAAAAACTTTAAATCAGCATGAGACCATAATATTAATAAATAAAATATGGTTTAATTAAAGTTTGATAATGACTTGCATATTATTTTCTTTTAGTAAAGCTATGCCTGGATCAGCCAACACAAAGTTTTGCGTTGTGGGTGAGACCGCACCAAATATTACACCAATATTAGCTTTCTCAAACATTGCACAATTGCACTATGCCTGAAACTTGGTAATCGACATGCATTTCTAGGTCTGTCAAAAAATCATCTGTTATCATGGTTTAGTTGTATTTTAAAACATTGCTTTTTCTTAAAAAACATTGTGTCAGACGTATTTGGTAGCATGATTATCTTGTTCATCATGTAATAACTCCATATTTATCAGGCTGATATTTGTAGAAATAAGCAAAGTAAATGTATAAAACAAAAAGAACCAGTTAATGGCCTTGCGTCCGAACACTACAGGTATGAAGATATGTTTTGTTTTGAACGTTTTATTCTAACTTTAAAGTTAGATTATCCTTTGAAAAGGTTAATACAGTATTTGATTTTTGGGGTAACGTTGCAAACTAGTGTCGTTAAACTTAATCGTTGGTTTTTAAGGGAAATTAAGTATTCTCAGGAGACCCCTTGACCCCTGAAGTTATGACTTCTGAAGATCTCTCACTTGTAGATTCACTCGGTTGAAAAATGCTGTTTTGTAATTTACACATCTGAAATTAAAGGTACAGTAGTTTTTTAAAAAGTATTCTATTAGCTAAAATCAATGTCTTTATTCATAAATATGATCTCATTAGTGTAAAATTAGCTCTGCCAATGATCTGACTTGTCCTCGTAAGCGAAGAATTTCTTATCTTTATTTGCATGGGACGGGTAAGTCCATGGAGACTTCTATGTCGTTCCGCCATCTTGAAAAACTATAATAGCAGAGAGGGACAAAAAGCACTAGCCTACCTCAACGCGTTTTCGTTCAAGGAGGTCAGTGAGAGGCGCTTGTCAGTCCCCCGGCAAATTTGAAAGGCTGCACTGTGCGGTACTTCATAATGGAATCCTCGTAACCAAAAAGCATAAACATTTTATTTAAAAGGAAACGTGACAGGTAAATTCAAAACGAGGGTAAATATTAGCTTTTCCCCGGTGGATAGAGCTAATGAAGGAGAAAGAAGTTGAAAGGGACGCTGAAGTCCTGCTTTCTTCTTCACAGGTAAGTCAATGTTATGGTCTAAAGGACAATCTTTTTTTCATTGCTTGATTGTGTAATTCATTATATAGGTAGCGTAACAGTAGAACATCTATAGTTAAACTCGATGAAGTGCTATTGGAAGACATGTCGTAGCTTCTTGGCACATAACGGCTACCGTAGTTGCAACACGCTTTTGAAAAAGCGAGGCGCTAGTGAGCACTATTCGTTTGAATGCAAAATACAATTTCACCGCTAGATGGGGTAAATTCATACACAGCGTACCTTTAAGGACTAAATTGTTGGGTCTTTAACAAAAAAGCCTCCAAAATGGAGGAGGTCAAAGGGCATGTTTCCTGCTATAGTATCATCAGCTCTCCCAAAGGCTGTTCCAACAGACAAACTGTCGCATCAACAAATGCTAACATTTTAAAGTTCTACATATATATTTAAGTAGATAACCGATAGTATATTCTCAGTAAAGGGTTTCACCCTGTGTGTTTCCACACTGATTAAGGATAGTTCGGGAGATACAAGAAAAGTAAAAAATGTTATACACCTTATACGTGCAATAGATCATATAAGATCATGCTTCGAATTAAGCTGAGTAAAATTGCTGCGTGATGGACCGCAGAGGCACATCACCTCTCTGAAAATGTACGGTGGTTTTCTAAATGATACAACTTAATCTAAATAAGAGCAATGTAGAGTCCTGGGATTTCTTAAAAACAAAAACAACAACTACAAAAACAAAAACATTGTGACAAACTTTGACAACATGTTTCATGTGGCATGGACAAAATTACTGTTTGAAATATTTTTGTATAAGATCTAAGATACTAAAGTACAGTTTTTGCTTTAAAATTTTAAAATTGTTTTAAACTGTTTAGTAAAAATAATACCTTAGGTTAAATTTATGTAAAATAATTTATATCATACAAAAGTCTTCTAAGAAGATAAAAAGAAGATACGATTTTAATAAAACGTTAAAAATTTGATTTAAACAGTCTTTTAATTTTAAAAGATCTAATTTAAACTTTTAATATTATGCTTTTAAATGAATTTAGTATGAATAAAACTCTGGAAAGCACACTAACTTTACTGTGACAGTGTACCCCAGAGGCTCATCTGTCCTGCATCTCGGGGCTCAAGCATTCATTTCACCCTGTAGTTTATCACTGAAGGAGCTGGGAGGGCTTTGTTTATGACAACTTAAATTATTTGCTTTTTGGACTGTTTTTATCATTGCATAAAGAACTACATCTTCGGCACTATGAAAATGTAAGGTATTTATATATATTTTTATTTTATATATATATTAATTAATTTAGCTAAAACTATGATCAATGTAGCGTATTTGTTTTTATTAAGAATTAATTTAAAACATCTTTTATTTTTAAAAGATATAATTTAAACTTTTAAGATTAACTTTTAAGATTAACACTAAAAAACATTCCCAACATCTCACACACACACACACACACACACACACACACACACACACACACACACACACACACACACACACACACACACACACACACACACACATTCCTCCTCCACTCTGAATCACGGACTGTCAAAACGCCGGTGTGGGAGAAAAACACTCCGGGATATTTTGTATCAAATCTTATTGCATCTTTGTAAATACATTCATACCTTATATGGACAATGATGTGTTGGGATTTACTTCTTCAATTCTCTGAAAATGTAAGATGATTTTCTTTATTTTGTGTTCATCTAAAACAAAACTAATTGGTGCACTGTGTTTCAGTAATTTAGAAAAGATGTTTATTTTTAAAATGAACGATATAATCATATAATTTATATACTTTTAAAGAACAGAATGTTTTTCAACTTTTTCAACTGCTGTTAGTGTGAAAATATGTGTCATTATTAGAAAAACTCTGAAATATTATATTTGTAAATGACTAAATGTAAATTTATAAACATTTAATTTATATACTTTTGAAGAACAGAATGTATTTCAACTCTACTTTGGGTGAAAATATTATATTTGTAAATGACTAAATGTAAATTTACAAATATTTCATTTATATACTTTTAAAGAACAGAATGTGTTTCAACTTAGTGTAAAATATGTGCCATTATTAGAAAAACTCTTTTCTCACTTTCACCGTCCTCAGCAATCCCCTCTCCTCTGGAATATGGAGGGAGATCCTGTGAAGCCCCGTGTCAAAGTTCAAACATAAAACCTTCACAACTTCCATTACATCAAACACTTATACCCACGAGGCCAGACACATGGCGGTAGATTTACTTCTTCAACCCAGGTGAAAATGTGAGAAAAAATTTATTTTTTGTTTTGAAAAGATATTTTATTAACCATTTCATTTATATAATTTTAAAGATCAGTGCTTTTCAACGTTAGTGTAAGATATGTGCCATTATTGGAAAAAATCTCTTTTTCTCACTATCCCCATTTATATAGCATACTCAGGAATGCCAGGATATCGGGTATCACACACACACATTTAGCTCAGAGACTGTCAACTTTAATCCAATTCTTCAGTACTCTGAAATGGTAAGATGATTTTATTTTTGATTTTTATTTTATTTTAAGATATTTATTTTAAAGGAATTAATGTTTTTCAACTTTAGTTAGTGTGAGATATTTTCTCACTTTCACTCCCCAGCAGGGGGATGCAGGAATTGGGGTCACGCACAAACTCACAGACAGACGCACACACTTAGCGCGGAGACCATGCCTGTCATGCGCTGGTGTTTGAGAGAGAATCACTCGGAGGAATCACACACACATGCATTTAGCTCAGAGCCTGTCAGATGCAAAAGGCACTCTTTCCAAAAGAGGAACTCTTTTCAACTTTTTCAAAAGATCCTCAACTCTGAAACGGTAAGATGATTTTATTTTTGGACACCCCTATGTTTTATTCTAATCTATATGCAACATTAGAAAAATTATTTTCTCACTAACCCGACACAGCTGGCATGGAGGGAATTTCCCACAGCAAAAAGTTATTTTCCCCGGGGGTCAATAGGGGTAAAACTAAATGGCAAAATCATCCATCATAATCCGGATCAAAGACAACTGTCAAACCCAGATCAACCCTAACAACTGGCAACTTGACGTATAATACAAAGGTCAATAGGGCAAAGACAACTGTCAACTTGATCGATCGATAGGTCAAAGGTTAATCCCTACATCAAAGGACCTCCGGAGGACCACGGAAGGTCAAAGGTTACCCCACCCACCTGTCAACTTGATTGATCGATAGGTCAAAGGTTAATCCCTACATCAAAGGGACCTCCGGAAAACCCCCGGAAGGTCAAAGGTTAGCCCCGCCCACCTGTCAATCATAGAGTCATAAATCATTTTGACACAAGCCGTAGTATATTACTACTGGTGGTTATTCATCTGTTATTCTGCTCAGTGATTTTAATATACATGAAAATACTGCAAAATGCAATGAATTGATGTCTGTACTGGACTGTTTTAACCTAACTCAACATGTAACTTTTGCTACTCACTCCAGAGGTCATATACTGGATCTCATATGTACATCTGGCTTAAATAATATCTCTGTTAATGGTTCTGATTTTGCTTTCTCAGATCATAAACTCATAAACTTCAATTGTAGTGTTCCAATATCTATATCACCACAGAAGAAAATGCTGACTTATCGTAAAATCAATTCTGTGAATCCATCTTCTTTCTCTGCTTCAATAAGGGCCTCTACATTGTCAGAATGTCTACTATCTAACTGTCCGTCAGAAATCTGCTGTATATACAATAATGCTTTGTCTCAAACACTTGAGATGCATGCTCCTGTTAGAACTAGACTGGTTCCATCTACTCGTGCCGCACCCTGGTTCACTCCTGAACTGCGAACGATAAAAACTGAGGGTCGCCGCCTAGAAAGACTATACAGGAAAACTAGACTAATCGTGCATTCCTTGGCTCTTAAAGAACACTTGCTTAAGGCGAGACACTACAGGTGAATAGGGTAATTTTTTTAACTATCAGATATCACCATGAAACTTTGCCAGTTGATTACCTACATTAAGATGAGAAAAAATTTATTACAAGTTTTCTGTAATTTAATGTTTAAATATGCAAATGAGGCATTGTCTAATTAAATATGCGCTATTTTGCATATATTTTAAAAAACGAAATCTGAGTATTGGACAAAGCCAGGTTCAAAATTATTTTTTCATTGTGTTCACATATTAGATGGGGAAAAAATAGAGGGATTTATGGATATCTACTTTTGTTATCCTGTAAATCAGAATATACTGCCAATAGCCTTAAAAAATGATTTTTGCCATGTTTTTGGGAATAAAATGTTATATAAATCAGGCTAGGAATAATATATTTACAAATCCCTCTGTAAATGTCTTCATAATATAACTAGGTACAAGACTGGAAAGTTTGGTGTATATAGGTGCTACTGAACTGGAGATTTCGGACTTGGAGTATGAGAGAAAAGACATTTTGAGAAAACTTGCTTTAAAGATTTAGCATCAGCCAAAGAGATTGCGAATTTAGAGTAAAATCCCCCCTTTTACTTTCGCGATTGGTTGCTGATAAAAAGGAAATTACCATATTTGGATCCGGCAGTGTTGTTCAGGAGAGAGAGAGCTTTCTAACGGTGTGTGTGATGACAGGGTGCAGATCGCGATCGCGGAGCAGAGGGATGATTTATAACGACAACTTTTGATGAATTTATGAGAAATCTACAGACGCAAACAGACAAAGTGTAGTAAAATAAAGACCTAAATGTGTATTTCGGACTTTTTTTCACCACAAGTCTGAAAGAAGACATGTTATTGAAGACAGATATCCCAAAATCTCAAAATTGACCAGTGAAAAAAAAACGATGTTTTTGCCTGCCGTGTCTCGCCTTAAGTACCGTACAGCCCTTAAGAACCTCGCAAGAACCTCTTATTTCACCTCTACCATGTAAAAGCAATTTTCAGAGGTTAACAAAAACAGCATCAAAAGGTGTAAGAAAACTTTCAAGAGGCAAATTGTAATAAAGAGAAAAGGTTTATTCTTTATGAGGATTCTTTTCACAAACCGCAGCTACTCAGTTTCGAAAACAGAATGCCCGCTAGACTCAACAAAACATAGACACTTTATACAGTTCTCAGTCATTGTAACCCCTCCTACCCAGTTTCTGTAATTTTCCTTAAAGATATTCCATATCTTGAACTGGTTTGGGCTGGTTTTCTACCCCCCTGGGCAGGTCAAACTGTTCTTTGTCTCTGAGAACCCAAAAGGCCATCATTTACGACCTAAATTACCTCCTGCTTCTCTCAGAAGGGGGCATGGGACTTTATTTTATTAGTAAATGACCTCCTGTATTCTCCTGACTAACTCACTTCTCGGGCCCTAGGTGTTTATCTTTTTGGCCCATCTGGTTTTATTACGTTTGTTCTTTCCTGTCCCCCCTTCAGCTGCTAGAAACCCTCACAGAAACACATGATTAAATGAAATTAACAGTTTGGAAACAAATGAATATAAGTAATATTGAATTTTTCAGTAACAGTTTTCCTCCTCTTTATCATTCTCTGATAAACTATACATATAAAAATTCAGCCTTGTTTTTTCTAATTTTAATCCAACCCATTATACTATTAAATCTTAAGCATAGAATTAATTCAAGTCTTTACATCACAGTTATACTCTTCATGTCTGATTTTCGTATAGCTGATCATTTTACTTGGACTCGATTAAAATTTAGATGGGAAAAAACTTAGGTTGTTTTCGTAAGGATAGGCCCTTAATTACTTAGCAAGCAAATAAATATTTATATGAAGCCGGGCTAAATCATAAACACTGTCATTGAACTCTCGACTTGGATCAAACCCTCAGTCACCTCAATATAAACAAGAAATAGTATAGATCACATTAGTAGGAAAAAACATATCAATTCATCACCCCACGTTTGATTCAACAACCTAAAAATAATAATAATAAAAAAAAAATAAAAAAAAAATAAATAAAAAAAAAAAACAGTAAATAAAACAGTAAAACAATACTCTAAAAATTTAAATAATCAAACAAAGTTTGGAAAATCCCTTTCATGTTCCTCAGAAAGGCAAAGAGAGAGAATTGATCACATCTCTGTGTAAATGTCATCACTGTCATAATCACCACACTGCTCTTCATCAGTTGCTGGGTACCTGGTCATTTTTACTGCTTGAACCGATGTTACTGTGCTAACTGTTCCCGCCCTGATCAGTCTCTGTACTGAGCTGGAAACGCACTTCATAATACATGGTAAACAGAACAGAATTAATAACCCCATACCAGCAATTGGCAAGACAATTTGGATTATCCGGTAGAACCACCCTGACCACATAGACCTCAGCCACCCCGTCCACTGACTACCAGTAGCTGGGGTGGGCTCCTTTACGGCTTCTCTCATGTGATCAATGATATTGGTTATGTTATCACTGTAATCAGGATTGTTAAAACAACATGATACCCCCAGCATTTTACAGACTCCACCCCTTTCTGCAGTAAGAATATCGAGAGCTAAACGGTTTTGAATAACTGATTCTCTCAATTGACGCATTTCCTCGCTTATTAATGTCAAAGCATTTTCCGTGCTATTGGCTATCGCTAATACTGTCCATGCTAACCCATTAATCTTTTTAATTGTTACCGCTGTTCCCACCCCTAAGAAGATTGACCAACCTATATTTTCTCCCGGTGTTGTCCATGGGTCAGTTAATGTATACCCCGCATAATGATTTGGCAAAGCCCCAGGCAAGATCTTAACATCTCGCTTCTCCCTTTTACCTACTTTGTTTGGCAAATACACAGAAGTTCCCACATTCATTAAAGCTGGATAACAGCAACCTGACCAGTCTTTTCTAGGCAAACGGTGATAAGCTCTGTTGCCACACACCCACACCGCAGCTGGTGAACTTTCGCTCGGTTTGTTGAATGGGCATGTGAAGTTGATTTCTTTGTTGTTGATGACCGCTGTACAATTGTCCATTGTTCTGTCATGTACGTTGATTTTGATCCTGCAGTCAGACCATCCAGTCCTTAGCAGTCTTGGTCTGTTGAAACAGACGCAAACGTCACCCTGGACATATGTTACTCTTAAAGGTGGAATTGCTATGTCAGTGTTGTTGTACTGCTGTATATGTTCACAGTTGTCAGCAGGCTATTTCGTTGGTGTCCTTCCTTCCTCCAGGTCCACAACAGTTATTAGCACATCAGTCATTTGTTGAGGAATAAGACACTTAGTTTCGTTGACTGTTGCTGTCCTCAGAGGGACAGCTTTCCAGGCCTGAGATATTTGCAGACACATCCAGCAACTCGTTTTGATCTCCAGTTCCTCTTTCTGTAGCACTGCCAGTGCGCAGGCTTTGTTCCCTTGGCATTTCATCATGGCTTTCCGCACTTCAGGATTTATTTGACCTTTGCTTATGTCTTCGTTTCCCATCCAGGCCAGTTCCTCTTCAGTAGCTTGTTCGACCTCGGGCGGCACAGGTGACAAGAAAGGTGTCGTCGTTGTTTCTGTTCGTGGTCTGGTTGCCTCGATTACCATAATGTCTACTGTCTCATACCAGTCAGTTTCAGTCAAGTCCAGGGCACAGTAATACCTGCCTTGGTCCGTACGTGTCGCATGTTTCAATTTTACTCTCATCCCGTATCTGTTGTTACTCATTTCATCTAGAGCGTGCACCTGAAATCTTTCATCGTATTCCGTCCTATAGTGATGAGCGTATGCTTTTACGTCGGTCCACTTACATGGGCTTTCGCAGAAGTAGAAATGTGCATGCTTTTCAGTATGTCCATCGCATCCGAGACAGTTCTTTTCGAATGGGTTGCACTTAAAAGTCACACTTGATCCCTCCTCTATCGTGATGATGCTTCCATGCAGTCCTCTCACCGGCTCCACTTCCGTGAATGTGTCTCTTTTATCACGTTGTCTGGTGGTGCTGTTCAGCACAGATGTTTCAGTCCAGTTGGTGTGTTTTTCCCCGGGCCACACTTTCAAACCCTCAGTGGAGCATAAATTTATCAAAATAGTCACTGATATCAAAGTTAAAATGGATGTAGTCTTACAAGGTTCACACATTCCTGACAGTCTGGATAGATGCCATGGCTTTGAACGATCCATCTTGTACAATACTGCAACTGTGTTGTGTCAGAGAATACCTTTTGTAAACGCTCAGTCTTATCAGTCTTTGTTGATATACAGTGTATGGCCTGACACTGATCGTCTCGTGTTTCACTCCGCTCGTCGCTGCTGTCTGCACACTGGTCTAACCACTCCCCCTGAGTGACTTTGCACCTGTACTTCTGGCGTTCTGGCTTGACTTTAGGGCTTATTGTTGAGCTTGTTGTCGTCCTTGGGGCTCCTCCTCCTGTTGCTCTTCCGATATGGGTGGAACTCTCCTGCAGTGATTGACATGCACCCACGTGGCTCGTTCTCCGACCTTCACCGCCGTATGCGTGATCAGCAAAACTTGGAACGGTCCTAGCCACCGTTTCGCCCTCCAGTTCTTTCTCCTGAGGTCACGGATCACCACGTAATCACCCGGCCTGATCGTATGCAGGAACGTCTCAGCAACCTTCCCCTGGGCAGCTTTGACCTGCACAGAAATGTTGGATAACAGACACGACATTTCTTTGCAGTAATTCAACATTTCATTTTCACACATATCAGTCGATGGAAGCCTGCGTTTTCCCCCTTCTATTCCCATGAATGGTGGTCTACCAAAGAGAATTTCGAATGGGCTCAAATTAATTTTGACTCTTTTTCTCATCCTCATGTACATCAACACGGTTGGGAGTGCTTTCACCCATGAGAGTCCAGTTTCCTCACAACATTTTGCCAATTTGTTCTTTATCGTTTGGTTTGCACGTTCCACAGCTCCCGCGCTGGAGGGTTTATAGGCGCAATGCGTTCTCATATTAATTCCTAAGAACTGACCCACCTGTTTTATTATCTCATTGACAAAGTGTGTTCCGTTGTCAGAACTGATTTTTCTTGGAACTCCCCATCTTGGAACAATCTCGGTTAGCAGAGCTTTGGCTACTGCTGCCGCGTCTTGTTTCGAGGTTGGGAAAGCCTCGACCCATTTCGACCACATGTCTACCAGTACCAAATAATATTTTTGCTTTCCGCACGGGGTTAATTCAATGAAATCGATCATTAAATATTCAAATGGCCCCTCAGGGGCTGGCTGACTTGCCAGTGGTGTTTTAATGCCTCGTGCAATGTTATATGTGGTGCAAATCACACATCTTTTGCAAAAATTCTCAGCGTATATTGTGAAACCTTTGGTAAACCACAATTCTCTCATTTGCATAATCATCCCTTCCTTTGATGCATGGTCCAACCCGTGCATTAATTTAGCATAATTTGGGAAAAAATGGTTAGGCAAACATGGCTTTCCATCGACAGATCTCCATACACCATCAACAAGGCTGCAGCCTGACGTCTTCCATTTGTTTTTCTCAGCTCCTGTGGAAAAAGACTGCATGCTCTGTAAACAAGGAGAAATGTCATTGTTAAGGTTAATGTCAACTTGTGCGCAAGTGGCGCCACTGTTATGAGCTTCAGTCTGCTTTGCTGCCGCTGCTTTCGCAGCCATATCAGCTCTGGCGTTGCCTGTTGATATGGAACTTTTATCATTAGTATGCGCTGCGCATTTACAAATTGAAATCTTGCCTGGTAGCAAAATGGCCTCTAACAGGTCAGATACCAATGAAGCGTTCAGTATCGGTCGTCCGTCTGACTTTAAAAATTGTCTGTGCTTCCACAAAGCACCAAAGTCATGCGTGACTCCAAAAGCATAAGGCGAATCTGTGTAAATCGTCACACAGTTATCAGTCATCAGTTTACATGCTTCAGTCAAAGCGACTAATTCAGCTGCCTGTGCAGAGTAATGACATGGTAATTTGCCAGATTTCACAGTTTCAAATTCAGTCGTTACAGCATAGCCTACGTTATTTTGTCCTGTTTGTGGATCTTTTGACGCAGATACATCCACAAACAGGATATTGTCACAATTATCAAGCGGAACTTCCATCAAATCTGGACGCGGTGTGCACACCTGTTCAAGCAGTAACAGACAACAGTGATGTTCCTCGCCGTCCTCCTGTGTGGGCAGGAGGGTGGCAGGGTTCAGTGTTGTGCATCTTTTCACAGTTATGTTTGGCATGTCCAACAAAATTGTATGATACCTCAGCCATCGGGCTGTAGACAAATGTGATGTTCTCTGCTCCTGCAAAATCATGGACACCGCATGTGGGACCTCCAAAGTTAAATCAGCATAGCCTACAAACTCTCTTGAGGCCATGACGGCCAATTCAGCTGCCGCCACTGCCCGGAGACAGTGTGGCAATCCTTGAGCCACAGGATCGAGTTTTGTTGAAAAATAGGCCACAGGTCTCAATCGGTCACCATGTGTCTGCAGGAGGACAGAAGTCATATAACCATTCTTTTCATCAACCATCTGTGTGAACGGACGGTCTACATCCAGAAGGCCTAACGACGGAGCCATAGACTTTCATGTTATTAAATGCTGTTTCAGCTTCACTTGTCCAAACAAGTTTGTCACATGGCCTCAGCCCTTTCCCTGTTGTCAGGGCTCGTAAAGGCTGTTCTAAAATGGCATAATTGGGAATGAACGTACGACAATAAGCACACATTCCCAAAAATGACAACATCTGTTTTTTTGTTACGGGCTTTGGCACTTCTTTTATGGCCTGCACCCTCTTTTGTGACAGTGTTTTGCTGTTCTGTTTAATAACATGCCCCAGGAATGTTACTTCCTGTTTCACAAACTGCAGCTTTGAAAGGCTTGCCCTGTGCCCCTCCCTCTCAAGATGCTTCAGGAGAGTCAAAGTGTCAGACCTGCAAACAGACTCATTTACTGAACAGATTAAAAGGTCATCGACATAAGAGAGAAGTGCGGTTCCCTCTGTCAAAGTTAGATTATCAATACTTCTCCTGAGCGCCTCGTTATATATCGTTGGACTTTCGCAGTAGCCCTGACATAATCGAGTAAATGTGTAACCTTTACCATTGAAATCGAACGCAAACCAAAACTGGCTTTTCTCATCGACCGGAACACTAAAGAAAGCATTGGCCAAATCCACCACAGTGAAATACGTTGCATTTTGCGGAATTTGTGACAGGATAGTATATGGATTGGGCACTCTGGGAGCTCTTGCAATGACAGATGAATTTACCGCCTGGAGGTCCTGAACGAACCGCCATTCGATTGGATGATTTCTGTCACGTATATTTTTTACAGGAAAAATTGGAGTTCTGATTGGTGAATCATCACAGGGCCTGATTATACCCTCTTTCAATAAAGCATCAAACACTGGTTTTATGCCCTCTAATGCTTCACGTTTCAGGGGATATTGCGCTTTACATGGTCTGAAATCAGATTTTGGTATAATTACCACTGTCTCACATCCTTTTATAAGCCCCACATCATATTTGGTTTTTGTCCACAATTTCGGTGATATTTGTGCCAAAGAAATATCAATTTCTGAAGCAGAAATATCCCCCTCCCCCTGTGCTGTCACATTTCTCCCAATAGCAGCCACATTTCTCAGGACCCCAACCTCAAACTCACAGTTTGATTTAAATGCCCCCACACTCTCACTCTCTTCTGTCTGTGAATCAACTTTCACCCAGTCTGTGGCTAATAAACATTCTTTCACAAAAAAGCCCACATCTCTCCACTGCTGGCTTATGGTCTTCGACACAGATAAATGGCATACGGTGTTCTCTGTCATGAGATAACAACCTTTCTGACTCTCATTCAACACTGCAGACAGCGCACACACATTTTCATTCCAGAAAATCTTGTCAAATTTCACACTTTCATTTTCCACAGAATTAAACCACATCTTTTCAAAGTCTGAATCTCGCTCTGACACGACATGTGATGTACAATGCATTTTATCATTGGTCATAAAATCTGTGTTGACTGGGTTTGTTCGACTTTTTGCCAATTTCAAAATTTTCTCTGCCCAATCAACATCTGTTACCTGCCATTCATATGCCCATTTCGGCTCAAATTTAGAACAAGTAATTTGTGGTGTTTCCTCAATGCTGATCCCATAGGGATCAGCAGAGAGGGACAAATTTAATTTGCACATCAAATCACGAGCCATCAGAGGTGCTGGACAGTTAGGGGACCACACAAACTCGTGGTTGAAAAAACAACCGCTTTCTGTCTCGCACTCTAATGGTTCTGTTAACCGGTCAGAGAGCAAATGGCCCGAGGCCGATGTGCTTTCATACACTTTAATTTCGGAACACATGGTAAATCACATGGTCGTAACGTGGACTGACAGGCTCCTGAATCCACAAGAAAATCGATTACTACCCCATTGACTAATATTGGATAAATTGGCATTTCAGAATACCCTGTGCTTTTGTACAACTTAACACGTTCATCAATCACAACACTGCTCAAATCATCAGTCACACACAAAGATTTGCAAGAAGTTTTTTTATCATTGCAGGTAGCAGAAAATAAATCAGTGTATGTGTTTGTGTGTGCGTCGTGTTTGTGTGTGTTAGTAAAAATGATTTCACTTCCCTTTGCTGTAGCCAGAGATTGACTTCCTAGAGCTGAACCCTCTCCGTCCCGCTCTCCTGCCCTCTCGGTTCAATCAGACTTTATGTTCGGACACGCGCAGCTCCAGTGTCCGTCCTTCCTGCACACTCTGCATCTTGTACAGTCTCGGTGCGCGTGTGCATTTGTCGAGCAAACATAACATTTCCATTTTCCTCCAGCAGCTTTTCCTCTCTGTCCCTTTCGATTAGCAGGGTTTGAATGGGAAAACGCAGGTTTGTTAGGTTATTGTTGTTGCACAACTACCATTGTGAGGGGCTTTTTCTTGTCTTTCTTTTCCTCGAGCTCCTCTTCGGCGTGAATAGCGTGCTGCAGCGCTGAAGTCAAACGGCCGTTTTTCCACTCCACATAACTTGACTTTGTCCCTCTCTTGACTTCGGGTCTCAGTCCTCGCATAAAATGTCCCATCAAATGACTCTCCCAAGTACTTGGTTTTGTTCCCCTATCTGCGGGCTCAAGTAAGCCACTGTACTGTGCAAATGTCTCAAAAAGTCTGAAATAATAGCCGCTTACCTATTCTTCTTTTTCTTGGATACAGCATGTGATTTTTTCAGTGTCCACACGCGGAGGAAAGGCTGTGCTGATGGCGATGGAGAAATTTTCCACTTCTTTCTTGTATGAGTCGTTGCTTTCATGGTCCCAGTCTGCGTGCACTCTTCTCACGTCTGTTTTTGCCAGCTTTCCGGCCACTTTGCCCCACTTTACAGCGCCCATTTTCACAGTCAGCAGTCGTTTCAATTCTTGTGTGGTCAGGCTGAATTCTCTGCATATCGCAAGCAGTTCACTGGCAAACCGTTCACCCGCGTCTTGTGGGTCTGGTAGATGTGCCATAGCGTCCTTCATATCAGACATTGTCCAGGCTCTGAAGACTAGTATTGGCCCATCCGTGCCAGCAACTTCAACCATCGGAGCCGTCACATTCGACATTTTGAATTTTGCCGCTGTAAAACTGACCTTTTCTGGCTTGACTTGTGATCTTGTCAACATTTGCTGTTCGCTTGGTTCCGGTCTCCTCTCGTCTTCTTCGCTGCTTGTCGCGGTCCGTGCTGAGGAGTCTGTCTCCCCCTGCCATACTGGCGGTGTTGGTAGTTGTGCTCGAAGATGTTCTGATAGTCTTTTTACCACTCGCTCGGCGGCTTCGGCTTCCGCTCGTGCTACTCTTGCATCTGCCTCTACCTGCGCCGCTCTTTGGGCTGTCAATGTCAATTCAATTTGTGCTCTTGCTTCTGCGAGTTGTTCTTCTTGGGCTGCCATTCGTTGTGCCATTTGTTGTCTGTCCTGCTCCAGTTCTTGTGCGGTTCTCAGGGGTGGTGGAGAGCGGTCCAGATCGAGGTCCAGCTTGAGGGCCGTTATCTCTGCTACCGGATAATGATTTGTGTTGTAGGCAGGCGGCGGAGCCGTTGCCATCTCGGTCACATGTGGGGAAACACATACATTCGGTTCATTAGTAGTATTCTGTTCCAGTGGAACTGTCTTCACACATACAACATTCTTCACATCTTTCTCGCTGTTTCCCACTAGTTCTTTTTGTATCTGTTTCGTTCTCGCCTGTCAGCCTCTTCTACCCAACACATTATAGTCTGTTCACACCCCTTGCATATATGTTTAACACACATACAGCAAGCATTCTGTTTTCCCTCGTTCTTTTTTATTGATTCTTTTACGACATTAAGTCTTATCTTACTCAAAGTTCCCGCCACGGGGAAATCGTGATATTTGATCAGTTTTTGTATGTCAACCATACATTTACCCCCATAATTATTTCTCATTTGACAGAATATAGGTGTGTAAAAATGGTCTAATTTACTATTAGATGACCCCATTTTTTGGCTGAATCTTCTCTCTATAAGTATAAGTAATACTGAATTTTTCAGTAACAACCATTAGGAATTCCAAGTGCAGGCCCAAATCACTCTATACAATGGTTAACAAACTCACAAATCCACCACAACATGTTATTTTGGGCTCTGTGGGGCTGGTAAATAGCTTTTCTCAATTCTTCTCAGATAAATTGATGTCAATCACTGTATCCATTACCAAAAACACTCCTCACACAAGTGACTCAAATGTTTATTTAATGTTAGCTGTTTCCGCTCACCCAACAAACTCTCTCTCTGCTTTCACTCTAACTACTTTTGCTGCCATAAGTGATCTAATTGTGAAGTCAAATTCCACATCTTGCCGGCTTGATCCTACACCTACTGTTTTGCTTAAGTTGTGTGTGCATGAGGTTGCACCCTTCATAACACATATTATAAACTGTAGTTTGGCGTCCGGCGTTGTTCCAGCAGAATTAAAAATGGCTGCGGTGACCCCCATTCTGAAAAAAAAACAGGCCTAGACCACCTAAATATGGACAATTACAGACCAATATAAAACTTAACATTCTTAAGCAAAGTCCTTGAAAGGGTTGTTGCTTCACAATTGCAATCGCACTTGGATGTTAATGGTCTTTTTGAACCTTTTCAGTCTGGATTTCGCCCATCACATAGCACTGAAACTGCCCTTCTCCGGGTGGTTAACGACATTCTTTTGTCCATGGATTCAGGGCTGATAAACATCTTGATGCTCCTTGATTTAAGCGCTGCTTTTGACACAGTCTGCCATGAAATAATGATTTCTAGGCTTTTTGATATTGGCATCACTGGCTCTGCTCTTTCCTGGCTCATTTCCTATATCAGCGACAGAAATTTTTATATCACTATACAAGGGCTTAGATCCGCCACTGCTTCACTCACACAGGGTGTTCCTCAAGGTTCGGTTCTTGACCCACTATTGTTCATCATCTACATATATCCACTCGGTGACATCCATTGCTATGTGTAAATTCCATTGCTATGCTGATGATATTCAAATCTATCTTTACCACCAGCTCCGATAGGCCATCTCTGCCTGACTCACTCACTGCATGTATCAGAGACATCAAGCATTGGATGTCCCTGAATTTCCTCAAATTAAATGATAAGAAAACTGAGATATTAGTGATTGGCTCTACTGCCTCAGTTAAAAGGATGGACCAGTCCTTTGACATTGATGGAATTCACATTAAGCCTTCGTCATCAATTCGTAACCTTGGTGTCTTATTCGATCCAACTCTATCTTTTGTCTCGCATATTTCTTCTCTTGTTAAAAACTCTTTTTTCCATCTTCGTAATATTGCTCGTGTACGATCTTCTCTCACTTTAGCTGATGCTGAAACCTTAATTCATGCATTAATCACATCACGCCCGGACTATTGCAATGCCTTATTTCTTGGTCTTTCCAAAAAAACTCTTTGCAAGATTACAGTATGTTCAGAACTCTGCAGCAAGATTTCTCACCTCCACCAGGCGTTCTGCTCACATTACTCCTCTGCTTCATGACCTTCACTGGCTACCTGTGGCATCACGTATCCACTGTAAGGTAGTACTTCTAACGTTTAAGGCATTAAATGGTCTTGCTCCCCAACATCTGTCTGACCTACTCAACCCTTACCGCCCTACCCGGTCCCTTAGATCAGCTGAACTTGGTTTACTGTCCATCCTTCGTTTCCGGTTGTCTACTGTAGGTGGAAGGTCTTTTAGTATTAATGCTTCTCAATTATGGAATTTGCTACCTCTTACACTACGTAATACCTCATCTGTGGCTACTTTCAAGACCTAGTTAAAAAGATATCTATTCTGTAAGGAATTAGATCGGGGCTCACCAGCTCTTTGGTCAATTTTAATTTTGGGGAAAAATATTCAACAGTTATTAATCTCTGATCAACAATCTATCGAATATAATTTGAGCCGAGTCCTTACGTAAATAAATTGCCCAACGAGGGGTTGTACAGCATACTCGTCTGCCAGGGCATGTATATAACAATTAAACACAACGAATTATGATCAATTAGGAATATACATCCTACACAGAGGGATATAGCTGATCTTCAAAAATGACCAAAACAATTGAAGCCTCCTTCTCAGTCCGCTCGTCCGCCGTGCAGCGTTGTCGGAGGTTATCGATTGCTTTTGGTCTATCTAGCTTAAATTTTACTGACAATGTTTTGTGCACTCAACAATATCAGAATTGTAGCTTTGGGATCTTATATTAAAGAGGCTTTGTTATGTGGTCAACAACAACAGAGGCAATGAATTATAAATGAGGTTTAATAAATGAACTACACTACATGTAAAACAAGGATATAAAAGAAACAAAATGAAATGGAAACAATAAGGAAAGAAAAAGTAGAAACACAAGGAAACACAATCGCTAGCACAATCAGACCCTCAGAGACAGTCGCAGTTACACAATTGAAAGCGTCTAAATTTTGATGGAACAACTTGCATTCAGACCTGTTAGTGTGGTGTAGGAGAGAGCTCGCGGCGTCCTGGAAGTGGGAGGCGGACTTCTTTGGTTCCTCCACTCGTGGTTGATTTGCGGGAGATTCAAAGCGTCCTAAAGCAGTTCTGTATGCGTGAAGGTAGTCTTACACCGAAATGCTGGAAGGCTAGCGAAACGCACTAAGAACGGACTGGCTATCAGCGAAATGAAATGAAGACAAAACTAAATAAAACACGAAGATTACATCGGGGAACAGGATACGAAGGAAGGAGAAGGATCAGAGAGGAAAGGAGCAGAGAGCGAATGTCTCTATTTTGGGTTTTTTAAGGATGAACTAAGCACGCCCTGGTGAGGCGTGCCGGCCAATGGCAATGGCCCATCTTGAGGAGCGCGTACGCCCCTGGTTGGGTGGGGTTCGGCGGTAGTTTGCATTTTATGATCAAGGGTAAAATTAAGCTTACTTTGGTAACGGCATATACATGTGGTTATACATTTCACGATATTGATATACAGCTTAATAGATAGATCAGATTAAGAGGATTGTAACCATATCAAACATCACACTTTACAGACATAATGTTGCAGAGTTACATCTAGATGCATACATTCAGGCATTTATACGTCCCTTACACTTATTAGAATACATTCTTAGGACAGTCTGCACATTACAGTTCTTTTACATGTGTTTCAACATACCGAATCTGTTTTAGCAACGACTTTTAGATGGAAGATTAGGTTTCCTGCGTATGTGTACGTGCATGGACGCATGTGTGTGTGCATTGTGTGTGTGCGTTGTGGATGTGTATTGCGCGCGTGTGGGAGAAGGGAACATCTGTTCTTCTCTTCTCCCACCCGATTTCCGCCAGGAGGGAGTCCCAGGAGGCCTTGTTGTTGTCTCAAGAGAGAGAACACGCTGCTTGTAAGACATTCGTGAACATCTATCAGCATAAATGCCCAAAAGTCCATTTGCTCCCCAGACTTCTAGGCGCCAATTCGAAAGGGGGGAGACCTTATCACTGGACCACATGGCCGTAGGAATGTGGGTTAGTTAGGGCTCTTTGTCCAATTTTGGTTGCGAGTTAATGATTTAATAAAAGAGAATTAATGATGGTCCTTGGAATCTCTACAATTCAATATGCATTTTGGATAATGTGACTATGTTGTAATGTCTGTCTGTGTTCCCCTGTCCTTTCTTGTTTAGCAGTTCCCCATCATGTCTTTTAGTCTTCCCAGGTGTTTCAGATTAACCACGCCCCCTTGTTATCTTGTTCAGCTTGTTTGCCCTTGTATTTAAGCCCTGTGTTTCAGTCCAATCTTTGTGAGTTCTTGTGTTTTGTTTTGAAGCTGTAATGTTGAGGTTAGCTGTTTTGTTCCCGAGTCCTGTTCCTAGCCTGAGCCTGTAGTTTTCAGTTTATTTAATAAAGTGTGTGCTGCATTTGGATCCTGCTTCCTCCTTACTTCATCCTCTTCATAACAGAAGAACTCACCCCACGAGATCCAGCAGCCATGCCAACCCTGTGCCCAGACATCCAAATCTTGCTTCTCCGTCAGGAGGATCGATCCATTGAGGACTACGTCGCAGATTTTGTCGAAACTGGCACATTTGTGCAAATGAGCATCGAATGTCTGATGATCTTTTTCCACAGAGGATTATCAGAACCACTCCGGTCTATGATGCCCGACCATGATCCACACGGCTCGTTGTAACAATATATAGACCTGGCCCTGTTGTTGAGCGGTTCTCCATTTACTGTGGGCATGGAGGAAAAGGAGCTCCGTGAACCCGCAGTACCCCCTCAGCCTGTTCTTCTCGTCACTTCAGCCATCAAGCTAGCCATGGCATCGGTCTATGGGCATCCAGGACTGATGTCCACCGTGGCACAGCTGCCGCTGATGTCAGTGCGGAGGGCCAAGAAAACCGTTGTTCCAGGGTCCCGTCTCCCAGAGCCTGTTCAGACAGAGCCTGTTCAGCCAGAGCCTGACCAGCCAGAGCCTGTCCAGCCAGAGCCTGTCCAGCCAGAGCCCTCACCACTGATTCCGTCCAGCCCAGAGTCCTCACCGCTAGTCTCGTCCAGTCCCGAGCCCTCGCCGCTGGTCCCGTCCAGTCCCGAGCCTTCGCCGCTGGTCCCGTCCAGTCCAGCGCCCTTCTCTCTCTCGGAAGAGGAGGAGGAGGAAGACTTCCTGCGTCCCACTGGGCCCGGAGGTCATTCCTAGGCCTTCTGTCAGCCCAGAGGCCATCTCCATTCACCTTGCCCTACCAGCGCCACTCCAGAGCTTTTCCCTGCCGGCGCCGCCCAAGCTCCTTGCCCTGCCGGCGCCGCCCAAGCTTCTTGCCCTGCCGCCCAAGCTCCTTGCCCTGCCGCCGCCACCCAAGCTCCTTGCCTTGCCGCCGCCACCCAAACGTCTAGCCCTGCTGGCGCCGCCCAAGCACCTGGCCCTGCTGGCGCCGCCCAAGCTCCTGGCCCTGCCTGCTTCTCCGGTCAAGATGGCTGCCGTCGAGCCAGTATCCCCTGAGCCGGTGTTCGGTCCTGAGCCGGTGCTTGCTCCAGCCTTTGACCCCGTAGCTACCCCCAAGAAATTTTTTTTTTGGGGGGGGGGCAGTAGGCCACCGCCATGGCCACCTGAAGGGTCCTCTCCACCATGGCCCCCCGAAGGGTCTTCACCGCCATGGCCGCCCGAAGGATCTTCACCGCCGTGGCCGCCCGAAGGGTCTTCACCGCCGTGGCCGCCCGAAGGGTCTTCACCGCCGTGGCCGCTCGAGGGGTCTTCACCGCCGTGGCCGCCCAACGGGTCATCACTGCCATGGCCACCCGAAGGGTCATTTCCACCGTGGCTGCCCGAAGGGTCGTCTCCGCCGTGGTCGGCCAAAGGGTCATCTCCGCCGTGGCCGCCCGAAGGGTCTTCACCGCCGTGGCTGCCCGAAAGGTCTTCACCGCCGTGGCCGCCCGAAGGGTCTTCACCTCCATGGCCGCCGAGGGGTCATCACCGCCGTGAAGGAGCCGCCCATAGAGGGGGGGCAACGTTGTAATGTCTGTCTGTGTTCCCCTGTCCTTTCTTGTTTAGCAGTTCCCCATCATGTCTATTAGTCTTCCCAGGTGTTTCAGATTAACCACACCCCTTGTTATCTTGTTCAGCTTGTTTGCCCTTGTATTTAAGCCCTGTGTTTCAGTCCAGTCTTTGTGAGTTCTTGTGTTTTGTTTTGAAGCTGTAATGTTGAGGTTAGCTGTTTTGTTCCCGAGTCCTGTTCCTAGCCTGAGCCTTTGTCTAGTTTACAGTTTATTTAATAAAGTGTGTGCTGTATTTGGATCCTGCTTCCTCCTTACTTCATCCTCTTCATGACAGACTATATGTATCCTATGTGATTGTAATGTATGTGTGGGTGTTCTGAATGTTTTTGAAATGTATAATGTAAAGCGCCCTTGAGCTATGGAAAGGCGCTATATAAATAAAACTTCTTCTTCTTCTTCTTCTTCTATAATGTCAGCTAAAAAAAATTGAGATTGGGGCTCAAAAAACAGAAAAACTTAAAAGACAAATAACAGCTAATCCCGAAGCTATAAGATTATTTCACTAAAGCTGATGACGGAGTGGAACATGATGGATGTGTATTGCATTTTGTATTTGAATAAACTATATTCATCAATCGGTCCTGTAGAGATTTTGTATTTTTTTTTGTCAGTATCGCAGTAACCCACATGTGATGTTGCCGTTATGATGAAAGCTTATTATTTGAATGCTCTTTTTTTAAGCTTTGCAGTTTAAAAACAATTGATTTTAAATCACTCAAGTGCAATAAACAGCAGAGGAGAACCCCTTTTGGTAAATGAGCGCTCTGTGACAATGTTAATCAAACAAACAACAGAAAGGAAATCACTCACTGCCCTTGAATGAATCACTTTGTTAACTTTAATATGAATAAATGTATGTTGAATTTACACAGTAAAGACTCAGTGTTTTTTGTACATTTGATTACTTTGTGTAGTATTGTGTAGTATTTCTTATTTCAGTGCTTAAAAGTTTTCAGGTAGGTCTTTTCTGTTGTAGTTTTTTTTTTGGTGATATTAAAATTGGTGAGAAGAATAATAAAATTTCTATGATATCAAACATTTTTATATTATAAAAACCTTATTTAAAGCAAAAATAACTATATTGTGATAAATATAGCTATCGTGAAATAAAATCGCTCATATCATGATATAAGATTTTGGTCATATCACTCACCCAGGTTAATGTTAATCTAACAGCTAAATGTGTCAAATTTTTGCATGCTTATCCAGTCCAGATCACCATAAAGATGAAACACAGCCATTAACCGTCTGGGGTCTAAGGTGTTTTTGGGGTCCTTGAGATGTTTAGATTAGCGATTAGATCGCTCACACCTAAGGCGGTTATTGTAAATGAAATGGTCACAGATAATAATTTCGATGTTCTGTGCCTTACTGAAACCTGGCTTAAACCAAATGATTATTTCGGTCTAAATGAGTCTACTCCACCAGGATACTGTTATAAGCATGAGCCCCGTCCGATCGGTCGTGGCGGCGGTGTTGCAACAATCTATAGAAATATTCTAAATGTTACTCAGAAAACAGGTCACAGGTTTAATTCGTTCGAAGTACTTGTGCTAAATGTTACGCTCTTAGATGTAAGAAAGAAATCCCTATTATCTCTAGCCTTAGCGACCGTATATAGACCTCCAGGGCCCTATGCTGATTTCCTAAAAGAGTTTTCAGACTTTCTCTCAGATCTATTGGTCAATGCCGATAAAGCAATAATTGTTGGAGATTTTAACATACACGTAGATAACACAAATGATGCGTTAGGGGCTGCGTTTACAGATTTATTAAACTCATTTGGGGTCAAGCAAAACGTCAGTGGTCCCACTCATCGTCTAAATCATACACTAGATTTAATTATATCATATGGAACCAATCCAACCGATATAGATATTATAGCGCAAAGTGACGATCTCACTGATCATTGTATGGTAACGTGCATATTACGTACTGCTGAAATTTGCCATGTTGCGCCACGTTATCGACCAGGCAGAACAATCGTTCCAACCACTATAGATAGATTCACAAATAGCTTACCTGATCTATCTCAGCTGCTCAGTGAACCCCAACAAACAGATGAACTAGAGGAAATGACTAGCAGTTTGAGCACCATTTTCTCTAGTACATTAGATATTGTTGCACCAATTAGATTAAAAAAGGTTAGAGAGAAAACTAAAGCACCATGGTACAATAGTACTACACATGTTATCAAGAGAGAAACTCGTAACTTAGAGCGTAAATGGAAACAAACTAATTTAGAGGTCTTTAGAATCGCGTGGAAAGACAGTATGTCACATTATAAAAAGGCTCTAAAAGCAGCCAGGGCTGAGCATCTCCGCAAACTGATAGAAAATAACCAAAATAATCCAAGGTTTTTATTTAACACCGTGGCTAGACTAACAAATAAACAGACATCACCAGAGCAAAATATTCCGTTACAGTATAGTTGTAATGATTTTATGAATTACTTCAATGAGAAAATAGAAAGCATCCGAAATACAATTGTAAATGTACAATCCTCTATGGTGTCCTATGATTCAGCCACAATTATCGCCCCTCAAGAACAACTACACCGCTTTACAACTATAGGACAGGAAGAGCTAAATAAACTTATCTTTGCAGCGAAACCAACAACATGTTTATTAGACCCAATACCCACTAAACTACTGAAAGAAGTGTTACCTGTAGTGGAAGAGCCTCTTCTCAATATTATTAACTCGTCTTTATCTTTAGGTCATGTTCCAAAAATATTTAAGCTGGCAGTAATAAAACCTATTATTAAGAAACCGCAATTAGATCAAAATAACTTAGCAAATTACAGACCCATTTCAAATCTTCCATTTATATCTAAAATACTAGAAAAAATTGTGTCCGCTCAATTGTGCTCTTTCTTGCAAGAAAATGATATCTATGAAAAATTTCAGTCAGGATTCAGACCGCATCATAGCACAGAAACTGCGCTAGTTAAAATTACAAATGATTTACTCTTAGCTTCTGACCAAGGCTATATCTCAATACTAGTTCTACTCGATCTTAGCGCTGCGTTCGACACTATAGATCATAAAATACTCTTGGATCGACTACAAAACTACACTGGTGTTCAGGGACAGGCATTAAGCTGGTTTAGATCGTACTTATCAGACCGTTACCATTTTGTCTGTTTAAATGGTGAAAAATCGAAGATAACGTCAGTAGACTATGGAGTGGCGCAAGGATCGGTGTTAGGCCCTCTGCTATTCTCAATATATATGCTGCCACTGGGTAATATTATAAGAAAACATGGAATTAATTTCCACTGTTATGCTGATGACACTCAATTATATATTTCATCACGACCAGATGAAAACACTAACTTATCTAAATTGACAGAGTGTCTTAAAGATATAAAATGCTGGATGACGTGTAATTTCCTGCTATTAAATTCAGATAAAACGGAGGTATTACTTATTGGTCCAAAAAACTACCCACAAAACCTCGTACAATACAACTTTAATTTAGAAGGATGTCCAGTTACTTTATCCACTACAGTAAAAGACCTGGGTGTTATACTAGACCGCAACTTGTCTTTCGAAAATCATATTTCATATGTTACAAGAACAGCCTTCTTCCACCTTAGAAATATTGCTAAGCTACGTAACATGCTATCTGTTTCTGATGCAGAAAAGTTAGTTCATGCATTCATGACCTCAAGACTAGATTACTGTAATGCTTTATTAGCTGGTTGTCCTACATCCTCAATAAACAAGCTACAGTTAGTGCAAAATGCAGCTGCTAGAGTTCTTACTAGGTCAAGAAAATATGATCATATAACACCAATTTTATCATCTCTGCACTGGTTACCTATTAAGTTCCGTATCAATTACAAAGTACTATTACTGACCTATAAAGCCCTAAATGGTCTAGCTCCTGTATATTTAATGGACCTTCTATCGCCCTACAATCCATCGCGTTCTTTAAGATCCCTAAATTCGAGGCTTCTGGTCAATCCTAGGATATCCAGATCCACTAAAGGAGGGAGGGCGTTCTCGCATTTCGCTCCTAAACTCTGGAATAGCCTTCCTGATACTGTTCGTTGCTCAGACTCGCTCTCCCAGTTCAAAACTAGATTAAAGACGCATCTCTTCAGCCAAGCATTCACATAATGCTTGCCTCTTATACTACTGTTGAATCAGATCGAATGCATTAATATTATGAACAGCAGCTACGCTAATTATTTCCCATCTGCTTTTCTGCTGTTATCTCGGGACGCTAATCCCGAGGTAAATAGCGTTCTTCAGCTACAGTCTGTATCCAGCCTCTCACGGAGACTTCAGAGTCCCCAACACCTGCGATGAGACGACTCGACGCCTGTGAAGAGACGACTCAACGCCGGCGATATGTTATGCCATAAATTAATACATGATGATTAACTAACTGTATTTTTTACGTACATTTCTGAAATGCACTTTCTGTAAAGCTGCTTTGAAACAATATGTATTGTGAAAAGCGCTATACAAATAAATTTGAATTGAATTGAATTGAATGTTTTGACATGCCCTGACATTTGTGCTTTTTTCAGTTGCTTATAAACATATTAATGGCAAAGGTGTAATTATACTCTATTCAGCACAAACAGGACTACCATAATATGTGAGCAACATGTCTGTACATGTTTGTATTTTTGAGAGAATATTGTTAATGCATGGTTATTGGAAAAACTAAAAATTAAAGTTTCTGAAATAAGGCCACAAAACACATACTAAATATGTGTCCAAAAGACTTTTGACTAATGGGTGTTGTCGCCTAGAGTTCCCTTTCGTTGTCACTCCGAGTTACGTTGGATGACGACGAATGGGGTTTCGCTTAGAAAGCCTATCAACTTCGAGTATTACAAAACGAGCCAATGGCAAAGAAATGCCATGGGTCTGCGGAATTTGCATAGCGTAACTCCGCCCTACCTCGTGGGTATAAAAGGAGGACGCTGGCAACATGCAGATATGTTTTCACTTCGGAGCCAAGTTAATTCTTCACTCCACAAGCCATCTCTGAACTGTCAGCCTTTACAAGACGAGCGAGACTCTCCGGTGTTGGTGTGATGGCGTACTCCCGGTGAGTGCACCCTTCCTGCTTATCTGAGCAGTGGTTTGCCAGTGAGTGTGTTTTCTCCCCGGGCGCTTCAACACTTGAGTTTTTCCTGTCACAAAAGAGCTTGCAGGCGGAACATCTTTTTAAAGATGCCTCGCCCGTGCACTTCTGGTTGCGGTCGACTTGTGTCTGACTCTAATGGGCACGAGCGTTGTCTAGTGTGTTTGGGCATTGATCACGCTAGAGCAGCGCTCGTGGATGACTCATGTTCTTTCTGTGGGAACATGACCATCGCAACACTACGATCGAGACTCAGTGATCTCACAATAGTGAGAGTCCCCTCATCCACACCCCGATCTAGCGTCTCCACGAGAGGCTCTACTTCGGCTGGTGGCCAGGGTGATCTGAGGGTGACTGTGTGGAACAAAGCGCAGACTATCCGTCCGTGCCCTCACGTTGCCCTCTCTCGAGGCCGCCCTCCTGCGGCTCCCGCCCCTCCCGCCCGGCCCAAGCAGCAGCCTCCACCCGGGCCCGGTCACGGAAGAAGCCGTAAGAAGGCGCCCCAGCCCTCTCCAGCCCCGCCCCCCGCTAAACGCCGGGCCAAGCAGCGCTCCTGAGACGGGCTGCTCAGCGATGATGGTCACTTCTCAGGAGATGGTAGCAGGCCCTCCACCGGGGGAGAATCTTTTGTTCTCCACTCCCCGCTGCTCACCCCCAGGTGAGCCCCCTGGCAGAGCAGACCCCCGTGGAATGTTCATCCTTCCCTGGTCTCCTCTGACAGGACGCGGTCAATGACTGTGCCCCCACACCGGGCCGCTATGCCGTCCACGTCTGTGCCAGTCATTCCGCCTCGCTGCCCCACCGTTGGGAAGTCTGTGGTTCGCATGACCCCGCTGGTACAGTTCTTGGTAGCCTGGCTAGAGCTTCCCAACCTGTCCCGCTGGGTCGCACGAACGATCAGGCTCGGCTACGCGATTCAGTTCGCACGGTCTCCTCCCCGCTTTAGGGGAGTCCGCTCCACTATGGTCGGTGGCAATGCCCCTATCATGAGAGCGGAGGTTGCTACCCTACTGGCGAAGGGTGCGATCGAGACTTTCCCTCCAGCTGAAATGAGGTCTGGCTTCTACAGCCTGAAGAAAACTGGTGGGTTACGGCCAATCCTGGACCTGCGCGTTATGAACCGCTCCCTTCACAGGCTGCCGTTCAAGATGCTCACTACCAAACGCATTTTCGAATGTGTGCGGCCCCAGGATTGGTTTGCAGCAATCGACCTGAAGGACGCCTACTTTCATGTCTCCATTCTCCCTCGACACTAGGGCTGGGGCGGTATGGATTTTTTCTAACCGCGGTTGAAAAGCAAGATATTCCCGCGGTATAGCGGTAAACCGCTTTAAATACAACAGACGTTTACGCACACACCAGAAGTCGTTTTTGCTAGACAGACTTTGTTAAATATTGTCACCTACATCCGAAAAAAACGAGCTCATTTTGAAATAGTCAAATTTTCATCAAGCAGTAAGTTGGCATGAACCAATCACTGAATAGATTTCCTTATTTAAGAATATTCTCAGATACATTCGCATTGAATTCATCATTTTCAGGAGAATACATTATGATGTTCACATTGGAAATCAAAGATGAACACCTTTTCCAACATATTTTAATTACAAAAATTATATTCCATATTTATGTTTACATAATATAATGTTATTTTTTATTTAATCTATGTCGATTATATGAAAAGTAACAGCATGAGTAAGATAGGACCATAAGATGGGTCAGACATGATTTTGACCACTTTATTAAGTTTTGTTGTGTAGAAAGCCTTTCTTTAAATTAAATTTCGTTTTGTATAAATTGTATCTTAATTTTAATCACTGTTTCATTAACTAATTGCCTGGAATTAATAAATAAGAAGCAAATATAGCAGACATATAATCAGGAGGACGTGGAAGCGCCGGTGCGATCTCTTGCGCGTGAACTGGAGCTTGTCTCATAAATGAACCGAAACTTGGCGTATAGGCTATGCCTACTTGCCTCACAGACATGAGAAATAAATAGAAAGCTTAAAATGTCTACTTTTAAACAAAATTCAAAACGAAATGATAAAATTTTAGGCTACAGTAGCCTAGTCAGGTTTGCCGATATGCGTTATAGGCGAATTATTTATTTATTTTTATCCCTGTGCGCCGATTGGAGACGGAGTTCACTGCTGATATTCTGGGGATACAACATAGCCAATAGGCTATATTAGGGACTTTAGCCTTTAAATATCTTTGCTACATTGGATCAGTCTCCTTTCTAAAACAGCCAAGAACTTTCTAGCCTCGCGGCAGCAGCGCCTTACATCGCTCAGACCTTAAAACAGTCAGCGCCGCGGATGCAGTTTTGAAAATTGATAAAAAAAAACGTTGGTGCGGACAGATGATGAGTTTTTGATGCGGTTGAGGATGAAATAATAATAGCCCATCCGCACATCTCTAATACAAATGGAATGTTATGATGTGTCATGGAACATTGCGCTCCCCAACTCGCAAAAGATCGGATTTGCTCCATCTTTTGATGATAAGTTTTGTTTAGAAAACCTTGAATCCATGTAAGACACAATATCATTAGACATAATCCATGTCATTAGAATCAATGAATCCATGTCATTAGACACAACCTGCACACATGTGCAGGCCAATGTTTTTTTGGGGGGTTTTTGCGGTGATGACGGTGACGAACTCAGACCCGCGGTTGGAGTCACGTGACCGTGGTAATGCGGTAACCGTCCCAGCCCTACTCGTCAGAGACCGTTCATGCGGTTTGCTTTTGAGGGGCAGGCATATCAGTACGCGGTTCTCCCATTCGGGCTAGCCCTGTCTCCTCGCGTCTTCACGAAGGTCGTCGAGGCAGCCCTTGTTCCTCTACGGGAACACGGGGTTCGCATCCTGAACTACCTCTGTAGCAGAGCAGCTTACTACTTTCCTAGAGATAAATGATATTTTTGACAAATATCAGTCAGGTTTTCGTAAAAGACATTCTACGGAAACTGCACTGGTGAAAGTTTCAAGTGATATTTTGATGTCAGCTGATTCTGGGAAGCATACAGTGTTAGTTTTGTTGGACATTACATCTGCCTTTGACACTATTGATCACAATATTATGCTTAATAAACTTCAGGATCTATTAGGGATATCTGGATCAGCTCTGAAATGGTTCTCATCTTACTGGTAGAAGCTTTAGTGTTTTTATAAATCAGAACATGTCAGGTACTGCAGGTTTATCGAGTGGTGTTCCTCAGGGTTCTGTCCTGGGACCGATTCTTTTCCTCCTGTATATACTCCCTCTAGGACAGATAATAAGCCAGTTTCAGGATGTCTCTTATCACATGTATGCAGATGACATTCAGTTATACTGTTCTTTTAAGCCTACTGAGTTATATAAACTGTCATATTTAATCGTCTGAGTAGGATCAAGCAGTGGCCAAATGACAACTTTTTAATGCTGAACTCATCCAAGACTGAAACTTTAATCATTGCCCCTGAGCAGAGCATCCCTCAGATAAAACAACATATCGGTGCCTTAGGTTCGTCTGTTCAGCCGAGTCTCAGGAGCTTAGGTGTTGTTTTTGATGCGGCCATGTCTCTGGAGAAACACTCGAAACAACTTATTAAAAACTGTTTCTTTCAATTAAGGAACATTTCTAAGATAAGAGCCTTGGTCTCAAAAGCCGAGTTGGAGATGATCATTCAAGCTTTTATTTCGTCTCGTTTAGACTATTGTAACTGTCTTTTTATTTGCCTTAATAAGAAAGATCTTTGCCGTCTCCAGACTGTCCAAAATTCTGATGCTAGGCTTTTAACCCATACGAGTAAAAGGGCACATATTACTCCAGTTTTAGCTTCACTTCATTGGTTACCAGTCAAATTTAGAATGCACTTCAAAATTTTGGTTCTAACTTTTAGAGCCCTACAAGGACAGGCACCCCCATACATCTCTGACCTGATACAGCTGCGTACGTCCTCACGTAGTCTGAGATCAACAGGCCAGAGACTATTAGTTGCCCCCCTTACACATTTTAAAACTAGGGGGGACCGTTCATTTCAAGGTGTGGCACCCAGGTTGTGGAACGCTTTGCCTCCTTCCATACGCTGCTTGGATTGTGTGGAAAATTTTAAAACCCAGTTGAAAACTCTTTTTTTTAAAGAGGCTTTTAACTAGACTGTAGGGTGTTTAGGCTTGTCTAATGTGTACGTGTGTTTAATTTGATTATGTGCTGTAATGTATTTATAAGAGTTGTGAATTATTTCTTTTGTTGTGAAGCACTTTGTGATTTTTATCTGAGAAATGTGCTATACAAATAAATTTTACTTACTTACTCGATGACTGGCTGATCCTAGCTCACTCTCGAGACCAGGTTTGCGAACACAGGGACCTAGTGCTCCGGCACCTAGCTCGTCTGGGCCTTCGGGTCAACTGGGAGAAGAGCAAACTTTGCCCCGTGCAGAGGATCTCTTTTCTCAATATGGAAATCGACTCGGTCGCCATGTCCGCGCAGCTTACGAGCGAACGCGCACAGTCACTGCTGACTTGCCTGAGACAGGCAAGAGTGCGGTTCCACTGAAACTATTTCAGAGGCTCCTGGGGCATATGGCATCTGCAGCCGTGGCAACGCCACTCGGATTGCTTCATATGAGACCGCTTCAGCTTTGGCTTCGCGACCGAGTCCCGAGGTGGGCATGGCAACACAGCACCCTCCGAGTACCAGTTACTCCGACCTGCCGTCAGACCTTCACCCCGTGGTCGAACCTCAGTTTTCTACGAGCCGGAGTCTTCCCGGCATGTTGTTGTAACGACAGATGCCTTCACCACGAGCTGGGGCGCCATGTGCAATGGACGTGCTGCCACGGGCTCCTGGACAGGACCCCAGCGCCTATGGCATGTCAATTGCCTCGAGTTGCTGAACTGTGCAGCCGACGAGCTCTCACGGCTTCAGCCTCTCCCGGGAGAATGGCGACTCCATCCCCAGTCGGTTCAGCTGATTTGGGACCAGTTCGGGGACACACAGATATATTTGTTTGCCTCTCACGACTCGACCCATTGCGCCCTGTATTATTTCTCTGACCGAGGGCAAGCTTGGCACGGATGCACTGGCGCACAACTGGCCGCGGGGCCGCAAATATGCGTTTCCCCCAGTGAGCCTTCTTGCGCAGACCTTGCGCAAGGTCAGGGAGGTCGAGGAGCAGGTCACTCTGGTCGCGCCGTAATGGCCCACCCGGACCTGGTTCTCCGAACTTGTACTCCTCGCGACAGCACCTCCTTGGCCAATTCCTCTGAGGAAGGACTTCCGATCTTTGGAACCTCCACGTGTGGCTCCTGGACGGGACGAGGCAGGTTTAAGTACCCTACCACCAGCGGTGATGGCTACCATAACTTCCATTAGAGCGTCGTCCACGAGACACGCCTATGCGTTGAAGTGGAACCTCTTCGTCAACTGGTGTTGTTCTCACCGAGAAGACCCCCGGAGATGTTCGATAAGTGTCGTGCTATCCTTCCTTCAAGAAGGGTTGGAGCGAAGGCTGTCTCACTCCACCCAGAAAGTCTATGTTGCCGCTATTGCCGCACACCATGACCCTGTCGAAGGTAAATCCTTGGGAAAGCACGACCTGATCGTCAGGTTCCTGAGAGGAGCGAGGAGACTGAATCCTCCTCACCCTCCTCTCGTTCCCTCTTGGGACCTCTCATTGGCTCTAACTGCCCTGCAGAGTGCTCCTTTTGAGCCTCTGCAATCAGTCGAGCTTAAGTTCCTGTCAATGAAGACAGCGCTCCTGGTTGCATTGGCCTCCATCAAGAGGGTAGGGGACCTGCACGCATTCTCCGTTGACGAAGCGTGCCTGGAATTCTGGCCGGCCTACTCTCACGTGATCCTGAGACCCCGGCCTGGATATGTGCACAAGGTTCATACCACTCCCTTCCGGGACCAGGTGGTGAACCTGCAAGCGCTGCCCTTGGAGGAGGCAGACCCAGCCTTAGCATTGCTCTGTCCAGTACTTGCTCTCCGCACCTATGTAGACAGAACGCAGTGTTTCAGGACCTCAGACCAGCTCTTTGTCTGTTATGGTGGGAAGCTGAAGGGAAAGGCTCTCTCCAAGCAAAGGTTGTCTCAGATTGATCTCAGATTTACGCAGGGCACTGGAAGACAGCCGAGAAGGTGGCGTGATTAGACTGGTAACCCCATTCGTCGTCATCCGACGTAACTCGGAGTGACAACGAAAGGGAACGTCTCGGTTACGTATGTAACCCTCGTTCCCTGAGTAGGGAACAGAGACGTTACGTCTTCCTGCCACTTTCCGCTGTACCGCGGGGATCGCCTGAGCTCAGTCTTGGCTCCTCAGCGAAGAAACATATCTGCATGTTGCCAGCTTCCTCCTTTTATACCCACGAGGTAGGGCGGAGTTACGCTATGCAAATTCCGCAGACACATGGCATTTCTTTGCCATTGGCTCGTTTTGTAATACTCGAAGTTGATAGGCTTTCTAAGCAAACCCCTTTCGTCGTCATCCGACGTAACGTCTCCGTTCCCTACTCAGGGAACGAGGGTTACATACGTAACCGAGACGTTTTTGCTTCAAAATTATCTGAATATCATCCTGCCTAATCATTCACATAAAACAATACAATGATTTACATTTTGTAAAACACGTTTTGTTTGGAAAGGCAATATGCGTGTGGGCGTGAATGGTCCAACCCGATCATGAATAATTATGTGATTCACACCTGAGAAGACAATAATAAGAAGACAGTAATATTGTGAAATATTATTAGAATTTAAAATAACTGTTTTCGATTTTAATATATTTTAAAATATAATTTATTCCTGTGATTTTAAAGCTGAATTTTCAGCATCATTACTCCAGTCTTCAGTGTCACATGATCCTTCAGAAATCATTCTAATATGATGATTTGATGCTCAAGAAACATTTTTCATTATTATCAATGTTGAAAACATTTATTTACAATTTTATTTCAGGATTCTTTGATGAATAGAAAGTTCAAAAGAACAGCATTTATCTGAAATAGAATCTTTTGTAACATTAAACACTACCGTTCAAAACTTTGGGGTCAGTAAGAAATTTTATTTAAATTTTTGGGGGAAATAAATAAAATAAATCAATACTTTTATTCATCAAGGAGGAATTAAATTGATCAAAAAAATCGAGCAAAACGCGCCGGCGCGTTTGCCTACCAAAGAGCCACAGTTGCTGCACCTCATCCAGCGCCCTGTGCAAGCCTCTACCCCTTCTTGCATGGAAGGACGATAGGAGGAGGCTCACACAGAGTGAATCTGTCACTGTTGTTCTGTGATAACCCATACTGTGAGATATTGGATAACACTGGGAAGCGTGCCCTTTCTGTTAGGAAGGACAACGCTGCGGAAGCCACTTTCTTCAAGGAGTTATGTGGGAAATATGGACTACCCCGAAGGTTGTACTACATATGAATACTGGGTGACTTAGCCCAAGGAAAAGACATGGGCTTCCGTTAGGAGCAGCCGTGGAGAAAAAGTGCTCGAATCACCAGGTAAAGGTCCCAAGATGGTATGGAGGGGGGTCAAGGAGGATTTAATCTTCTCGCCCTCCTAAGAAACCTGACGACCAGGTTGTGCTTTTCTACCGTTTTGCCATCTATGTGGTCGTGATATGCTGAAATAGCTGCAGCATGTAATTTGAGGGTGGAGGGAGACAGCCTTCACTCCAACCCTTGCTGCATGAAGGAAAGCACAGACCCTATCGAACATCTTCAGGGGTCTTCTTGGCGAGAAGAACACCACTCGACGAACAGGTTCCACTTCAGGACATACACACGTCTCGTGGATGGCGCCCGTGCAGAAGTGATGGTGTTAAGTACCTCGGGTGGTAAGTCACCTTGAACTGTCGCGTCCCGTCCAGGGACAGACATGGAGTTTCCAGAGGTCCGGACACGGGCGCCATAGGGTGCCCCATCTATGAGTCAGAAGATCCTTCCTGAGAGGAATGGGCCAGGGACTGTCACGGGGAGCATGAGTTCTGGGAACCAAGTCTGGGTGGGCCAATAGAGAGCCACCAGTAGGACCTATTCCTCGTCCTCCTTGACTTTGCTCAGTGTCTGCGCAAGTAGGCTCACTGGGGGAAAAGTATATTTGCGGAGGCCCCGGGGCCAGCTGTGTGCTAGTGCGTCCGTGCTGAGTGTTCCCTCGGTCAGGGAGTAAAACAGCTGGCAGTGGGAGGTCTCAGAGGAGGCAAACAGGTCTACCTGAGCCTTCCCGAACTCTCTCCAGGTCATCTGAACCGCCTGGGGGTGGAGTCGCCATTCTCTCGGGAGAACAGCTCGTGATAGCTCGTCGGCTACACGGTTGAGCACACCAGGGACATACATGGCTCAAAGTGACCTCAGATGCTTCTGACTCCAGAGGAGGAGATGGCGGGCGAGTTGCGACATGCGACGGGAGTGTAGACCACCTTGTCGGTTGATGTACGCAACGGTCGCAGTGTTGTCCGTACGGACCAGCACGTCCCTGCCCTGTAGTGGAATTTTCAAGCTGCTCAGAGCGAGACGTACTGTTAGCAACTCGAGGCAATTGATGTGCCAATGCAGTTGGGGGTCCGTCAACACCCCTGACACTGCATGCCTGTTGTACGATGCACACCAGCCGGTGGCAAAGGCATCTGTGAATATCACAGCATGCCTGAACACCTGTTCCAAGGGGACTCCTGCCCGCAGGAACGAGGGATTTGATTGCCACCCGGTGAGTGCCGTGATGCCATGCCCATCTCGGGACTCAGCCGTGAAGCCAGTGCTGAAGCGGTCTCATATGGAGCAGCCCGAGCAGGGTTACCGCTATTGCCGCTACTATATGCCCCAGGAGCCTCTGAAAGAATTTCAGAGGGACCGCCATCCTGCCTTTGAACGTGTTCAAACAGTTCAGTACAGACTGAGTGCGTTCCTCTGTGAGGCGCGCCGTGTGTGTGACCGAATCCAACTCCATACCAAGAAAATAGATCCTCTGCACAGGGGAGAGTTTGCTCTTTTCCCATTTGACCTGAAGACCCAACTGGCTGAGGTGCCTGAGCACAAAGGTCCCTGTCTGCCTCGCTGCCTGCTGTGAGTTTGTTTGCTTCGAGGCTGTAAGCTCCGTCTAAGCCTCGTATTAGCTTTGTATTTCTTTCTGTTTTGAACCATCATTTACTATCATTTCTAGTTGTTTATACTACACACTAGTAACTCGCTAGCCTGTTTTTCAAGAATTTTGCAAACTCGTTAATTCATCTAAATCGACAACATGTATGCTAGACCCTATACTGACTAAGCTACTGAAAGAGATGCTTCCAGATGTTATAGATCCTCTTCTTAATATCATTAATTTGTCTTTGTCTCTAGGATACGTACCAAAAACCTTTAAGCTGGCTATGATTAAACCGCTTGTTAAAAAAACGCAACTTGATCATACAAAATTAGTCAATTACAGGCCGATCTCAAATCTACCTTTTATGTCAAAGATATTAGAAAAAGCAGTATCCTCACAACTGTGTTCCTTTCTTGAAAGAAATGATATCTGCGAGGATTTTCAGTCCGGATTTAGACCGTATCATAGTACTGAGACTGCTCTCATTAGAGTCACAAATGATTTGCTCTTATCATCGCATCGTGGTTGTATCTCTCTATTAGTGTTACTTGATCTTAGTCTGCATTTGACACCATTGACCACAAAATTCTTTTAAATAGACTAGAAAACGTCTCAGGTTACGTATGTAACCATGGTTCCCTGAGAGGGAACGAGACGCTGCGTCAAGCGCTGCGGGAACGCTCCTGCGTGATCGCGTCATGACGCACTCGTGAAATCAGTCCAATGGCATGACAAGACATCATAGGCGGGTGACGTTATTGACCAGGAAGCTATAAAGCACCCCTGAACCAAACCATGTCAGCTTCTGATAGGTCGAACAAGTTGGTCACAGGCATGCCAGGAGTATGGCAAAGCGACGCAGCGTCTCGTTCCCTCTCAGGGAACCATGGTTACATACGTAACCTGAGACGTTTCCTTTCAAGGGAACTCGCGCTGCGTCAAGCGCTGCGGGAAATGAATACCCACGTCGCCATAATCCTCAAGTGCCTGTATATGTGAAATCGTAGTGCACATTATACTAGAAACACCCGAGAACCCGGAGTAGAAGCCACATCCAGGTTATAAAATCTTACAAAAGTGTGCGGAGAGGACCACCCTGCCGCATCACATACCTCTTGAAGTGAAACCCCTGACAACAGGGCCATAGAAGTAGCCATACTCCTAGTCGAGTGGGCTCAGACCTTTAGTGGTGAAGGATGACCGGCCGCCTCATATGCAAGTGAGATAGCCTCGACTATCCACTTACTTAAAGTCTGCTTAGATGCGGGCTTCCCTTTACTCGGGGACCCAAAACACACAAACAATTGATCAGACTTGCGCCACAGGGCAGCTCTGTGGACATAGGCATCCAAAGCCCTAACTGGGCAAAGTAAATTTAATTTCTCCTGGTCCTGATCTTGGAATGGAGGCGGAGAAAAGGCCTGCAACATTATTGGACCCGCCACATTAGTGGGGACCTTAGGCACATATCCTTCCTTTGGAAACAGGAATGCTTTCACCATACCAGGCGCAAACTCAAGACACGAGGGAGCAACTGACAATGCTTGTAAATCCCCGATTCTTTTAAGAGAAGAGATAGACAGAAGGAACAGAGTTTTTAATGTGAGAAACTTCTCTGGCACCTCTTCAATGGGCTCAAAGGGTGACAGGGCTAGGCCTTCTAATACAATGGCCAAATCCCAGGTTGGCACCCTCGAGCGTGCCGCAGGCCTTAGCCTCAAAGTACCACGGAGGAAGCGAGCTACCCATGGGTGTCTCCCCACTGATGCCCCCTCTAGAGGAACGTGATAGGCAGATATAGCTGCCACGTATATACTTTTAACCCTCTGGGGTCTAAGGTGTTTTTGGGGTCCTTGAGATGTTTTGACATGCCCTGACATTTGTGCTTTTTTCAGTTGCTTATAAACATATTAATGGCAAAGGTGTAATTACACTCTATTTAGCACAAACAGGGCTACCATAATATGTGGGCAACATGTATGTATATGTTTGTATTTTTGAGAGAATATTGTTTATGCATGGATATTGAAAAAAATAAAACTTAAAGTGTTTGAAATAAGGCCACAAAACACATACTAAATATGTGTCCACAAGACTTTTGACTAATAGATGTTGTGGCCTAATGTTTTTGCTTCAAAATGATCTGAAAATCATTCTGCCTAATCATTTCACATAAAGCAATACATTGATTTAAATTTTGTAAAACACTTTTTGTTTGGAAAGCCAATATGCGAGGGGGCGTAAATAATGCTAATTCACACCTGAGAAGACAATGGCCTGTATAATGAGCGCATAATGAGCTGTATAATGAGCCTTTCACACAGACACACAGGTGTGTCACTGGATACCAAAGAATGCGGGGACAAAATAAACTATATACATACACACACACGCATATATATATATATATATATATATATATATATATATATATATATATATATATATATATATATATATATACATACATACATACACTGCCCTTCAAAAGTTTGGGGTCGGTAAGATTTTTAATGTTTTTAAAAGAGGTCACTTATGCTCACCAATGCTGTATTTATTTGATTAAAAATACAAAACAAACCCAGTAATATTGTGAAATATTATTTCAATGTAAAACAGATGTTTTCTATGTGAATATATAGTAAAGTGTAATTTATTCCTGTGATCAAAGCTGAATTTTCAGCATCATTACTCCAGTCTTCAGTGTCACATGATCCTTCAGAAATCATTCTAATATGATGATTTGATGCTCAAGAAACATTTCTCATTATTATCAATGTTGAAAACAGTTATTTACATTTTTATTTCAGGATTCTTTGATAAATAGAAAGTTCAAAATAACAGCATTTATCTGAAATAAAATCTTTTGTAACATTAAACACTACCGTTCAAAACTTTGGGGTCAGTAAGTATTTTTATTTTATTTTTTGGGGGAAATAAATAAAATAAATCAATACTTTTATTCATCAAGGAGGAATTAAATTGATCAAAAGTGACAGTAAAGACATTTATAATGTTATAAAAGAATATATATATTCTATTTTAAATAAATGCTGTTGTTTTTAACTTTCTGTTCATCAAAGAATCCTAAAACAAATGGTACACAACTGTTTTCAACATTGATCATAATCATAAATGTTTCTTGAGCATCAAATCATCATATTAGAATGATTTCTGAAGGATCATGTGACACTGAAGACTGGAGTAATGATGCTGAAAATTCAGCTTTGATCACAGGAATAAATAATATATTAAAATATATTAAAATCGAAAACAGTTATTTTAAATTATAATAATATTTCACAATATTACTGTTTTGTGTTGTATTTTTAATGAAATAAATACAGCATTGGTGAGCATAAGTGACTTAGTTTAAAAACATTAAAAATCGTACCGACCCCAAACTTTTGAACGGCAGTATATATATATATATATATATATATATATATATATATATATATATATATATATATATATATATAATCCATATAAGTCAAAAGCACATTTTGAGTACATAGTCATGCCTGGAAACATATCCTGTTCAAATAGGCTATATGGGCCACTCTACAGAATTTGTTCAAAGTTAGAGTTGGAAACATCTTGAAAAGAAAATCGTCTTTTCCCATAAATGTCTTATAAAGTATTCTTTTTTAAAGTACCCTTACATTGGAACAAATACTATAATAACATCTAAGTTGATGAGTTTATTTTTGACCGAACATACTATATATTTACATATGAGCAGAAACTGGCTAACAAAAGCTTATCTGATGTCTATTTTAGAATTAAAACGTTATAATCTATCCAAAAACTATGAAATGTTGTCTTTCATATTTCATTTGTAACATAAACAACAGCGCCCATATGTGCCCTTAATTCATTCACACACAGAAACGTGATTAAAATTTAAACAGTCTTTTTGCGTTTACAGACACTATTCCATATCGCGATTAGAACAAAGCACAAGAATAAAAAACTTACTCACAATTCTCGGCTAGATCCGTCGCTCCTCGAAATGAAAATAAACCAGCACATGTTCTGAGGTAAATGTCACAGGATTATTCCTCACACAGCCTCGCAAGACGAAATAGTACATTAATCTAATGATTTTTTGTTGTGTTATCGCGTTTATGAGGGGCGTTGACACGTTTGCATGTGTTGCTTCAGATCATTTGCGTTTCAATACCGCACGCTCTCCGTGGGCGTGTCACATTAGCATCATAATGAGCTGAGAGAATGATAATGAGATCGGCTGACACCTCTCTCTTTTTTTATAGATTACATAAACAGAGAATATTTATTTTAGTTTTGAATTAGATATTTTAAAAGTACAAACTTAAATGATTATAAAGATATATTGCTCATGCCTGGGTGAATAGTATTCGCTGAGCTTTATTTAAGTTTAGAGACGTGCTCCAGAAAAAAAGTTAACGGAGACAGAGAAGCAGAAAGCACACCCTGTTTATTTTCTTTATTTTACAAAAGCACAATGTTTTATTTCGATTGTAAGTGGACACATAAAAAAGTACACATTCAACAGTTTATTTTTTTATATTTCTTAAGTCTGTATGACCAAAAATGACAGAGAATTTTAAGTCTATTTTCCTGCTATGTGAAAAAAACCGAGCAAAACGTGCCGGCGCGTTTGCCGACCCCAGAGGGTTAAGGACTACAACAAACTCTGGTAGGGACTACGCGACATTCCTCCTGGGTTAGTGACATCACAAACTCTAAAATTTTCATAAATTCTGCCCCCGGAACATGATTTATAGATTATCAAGACAGAATATGCTAATCAATGACTAGAAGATAACTACGCAAAAGCTACATAATTCATCAACTAACCATTCAGAAATGTTTTCTACATGTTGACACTTCTTGAGTCTATCCATCTTTGTCTGACTCCAGTTTGAACATAAAAGCTAAAAGTTTTGAAATTTGTCTGTGAGAGGTAATCGAAGCTGCAAAACGAGCTGTTGAAACTTCGCCCTCTGTGCGGGAGCACAGCCCATCTGCATCCAAAGGGACAGACAAAAACTGTGTGTTCTGTTGGGTATTAGAAATAAAATATCTGAGGGGTATTCTGAGCCAAACCTCGCATGAAAAGGGCACAATACCACCCCTTTTTATCTTTGTAATATATACAATGTGATTGGCAGGCATTTATCAGAGGTTTACTAGAGGACTTGGCTATTCCTTAAAGTAGCGAGTGAACAGAAAGTACGGTGAAAAGACTTGGATATTTAGGATTAAAATACTTGTGTGAATTTGAATGCCTGCAAGCAATCTATAAATGGAAGAAATATTTAATTACTATTTTTGTAATTGTAGACGAGGAAGGAACAACCGGCAGTGATCAGGATGGGAAATGGAGGAATCTGAAAAGAAAAGCAAAACATTATAAACAAAGGCCGCAGAAGTATAATCTTTTAAGGTGTAGGGAGCCACGCCTTTAGTGATGTACGGTCTAGCTAGATTGAGCAGAGCGACTAATTTAACATTATCTATGTTAGAGGAGGGCAGGGTGATGGATTTGGGTTGCTGAAGGGCAAAGCCGTCTGAATGCCTGAAAACAAAAGTGTGAAAGCGCATAGCTATGGCATTGCAGTGGCCGGGAATGTGTGCTACCTTAATTATAAAATTAAAGACGACTGATAGCCAGATTAACCTCTCAGGAATGGCAGGATTGCCTGACAATAAGATCTGCCTTAATGATGGCAACCGTGCTTCGTTAGCACAAACAATATAATATATTTTGCGACCACGTCAAACCCCAAAGGACTCTAGCGACTGCTATAGGATAATTTTCATGAAGCGCGGACGAACCGAAGCCTGAGCGAGCTTGGGAAATTCATCTGGCCTTTGCCATTCCAAGTATCCAAATCTGAAATCGGACATGCACCCTTCATTTAGCTGGAACCGGACGTTTAAATTAGGCACGGAGTGGGCCATCGTTAACAGATGAGATAAATGCCCTGCCTTGAGGAATAATACACGAGCAGAGAAGTATATCACGCTTAGATACAACCTTTAATTTTTTTTTTTTTATTGTTTTTAAATTGTTTAAAATTTTAATATTTCAGAATATTACTGTTTACTGTGTTTGATCAAAAATTCAGGCGAGCATAAAAACTGATAAAATCATCTCATATTATATTGCAGACCCCAACTTAGTGAATCAACCAGGCCAGTTAATTCATTTTGGACAATATTTGTTCCCTTTTTTAAAGTTCTAAAACATATCAGTGGAATAAAGTTTGACTAAGGTTTTTTTTTTTTTGGAAATGTCTTTCTTACTGTACTGTACTAAGAGCCTGTAGTCAAAATCTAAATCGTAAGGTAAACTTAGTTGCAAGCAGAGAATCAGAACCAAATACGTATTGTGCACAAGTTTTATTAACTTAATCACAAACATAACTAATCTAAACACATGTGTACATACACAGGTAAGAGGGTGAGTGACAGAATGGAACCGGACACAGGAAATGGAACTATAGAAAAGATCCATCTAACTATGAAAAGAACCATCAGCTTATCATTTTCAGAGCACCTCATTAAATTGATACTTGCATGGTCTGGGCAAGCGACACAATTCTTGAAGTTGTTGAAAATTAAAGTTGTTACTGGTTCTGTGAGTGTCAAATGTTGAAGTTGCAATCATTTTCTTCTTCGTTGGATGAAGAAGATATGATGAATTTGCATGGTTAGTTCGACTCTGTTCTGGTTGAAGGTTTCCTCTCTCTCCATGAGTACATGGCTGGGCACATGCAGCTTGTGACCTGTCGGCCCTGGGCCGGAGAGGCCACGAAGGCAACCAAGGAGTGAGGAAGTTGGAAGAGTTGATGGTTGCCCATTCAGTAATGGCAAAGTTGCAGTTTTCCTCTGAGTTGGATTGAAGAAAATACAGTCTGACTCTGATGGGAGAATGAAAGCATAGCAGGCTGTGGTCACAGCCTGTCGGGGCCCATGGGCATCCCCACAGACATCAACCAGCAGTCGAGAAGCATAAGCAAGAGCAAGAGAGCTAAGAGAGCTAATCTTGATGATCAGTGATTTTTATAGCGTGAAGATGTCACACCCTCTGGAGGTGTGTGAGCCAATAAGAAGTTGTCCCTTTGGAGGGAGATTTTACGACCCTTTGTGTTTGAGCAAGGCGTTTGAATCTATAATTTCATTGGGTGTTTAAGAAAAATAATCTTCAAGATTCTTATAATACCCATGCGTCACAAAGGTAGCAAAATGTAATGAAAATTAACAAATAGGGAACGAAGATTGGAGTTTATAGAGACCAAACATGCTACGCATATGATTTTGGTTAACCATAGAAGGCAAAGTCTGAAACATTAACCAATTAGAGTTTACAAGAAAACATAGACCACACAACATAGAAGGAAAATCATGAGATGGGAAAATTAGATACATATTTATACATTTCTCAAGTGGTTATATATATAGAATATATAGGATTAACAGGGTTTATTTCTCCTTCTCAGTAAGAATTCAGTAAGAGTCACAGCCCTCTGCACATTCCTTTTTTGGGGTCGTAAAGTCTTATCAGTGTAACAGGACACTGAGTTCTGCCAGTGGTGTTAGCTTCATTGTAATGTTAGTTTCGTGGGGAAACATAGACCTTTGTTGGGAGAGTGAGTTTACTGGACTATTCATTAAATATAATGAATAATTTGTGTGTGTGTGATTGGTCCAGACGCTACAGTACTAATGTGCTGTGTTTGGTTAAAGTCTGCAATATCGTTAAGTATAAATCGAGATCTCCTGGCAATCAGGAAGTGATTGGCAAATAACATCTCTGTAAATGCAGAAGCAATAACGAATTCAAAGGAGGGCATGTAACAAGTTGAATTAGGTACTGCTCCTTTAAGGTGGTACGCACTCTCTGGTGAGTGGGCAAACAATATGAAGAGCTCAAGCCGTGAATATGTGTAAAGCTAGTTTAATATTTCTGTTGCCTTTATTCAGTAACGCAGTTGTTAGTGAAGTATTTGAAAAACTGCCCATGTGTGCGTGGGATCGACTACGCTGCAAATAAATGACCACTGCACTGTGGAAAATCAGTTAGGTGAATCTTTGCTTACACTTTGCTAAAAAAAATCAGGCAAGCTATCCGGCCCTACTGTAAAGCGTTACAGTCTGTATCAGCAGTTTTTAAGAAAACTGCCACATCCACGCAGTCACCAATTTGAACTCGGCTACTCTGCTGCTCCCTTCACCAGAGGCAAAGTTAATATACTTACCTGAATGAAGTTTGATCATAGTAGAGGGGACATGTTAACAGTAGCTGGTGGAAGTGCCTACCAAAAACTTGAAAAACTAACCCTAACAGTGTGAGGAGATCGACTCTCATGATATTGCTGGGTTTTTTTGTTTTTGTTTTATCTAGAACCGCCACGCGCTGGATTCCTACACACGGTCTCGCTCTCACTCTGCCGCGGCCGCCTGAGTTGGTGAGATCAAAATCCATGATATGATTTTGTGATTCTGCGAATTGAATTTAGGCGTCAGCATCTGCGAACTCAGACATGTATAAGTACCGATCTTTTATACTACAAGTATTAGAACACGATTGGATAGATAAGGTAATAAGTGACGTAACAATTTAGTCTTCCCAGCAGAACTTAAGCTAAAGCTTTCATTTCTTGAGGGGGATGCCTGTGCAAATTATGAGCCGAGCTCCTAGTTTAAGCAGCAGCGAATGAGTGGTGTCCTCTCGAGAGCCCCCCCTGAGGAAGCCTGGGGGTCGAAGCAACACCGAAGCCCGACGCTTTGCCCACACTCTTGCCCGATGAGGACTGTCATTTTCTTGAAGATGGCTTTGTGTAAGGTCCGGTCGCTATGCGCAGACCTCTGAAGTTTTCGCTCCTCCATGGAGCCCTCAGGAAATCGGTGTAAAGTGCGCTTCAGGACAGTGAATGCTGCAGTGAATGGTGTGAATGGTTTCCAGTGAATGCACGCTGCAGTGTCTGCCCCAAAGGCTTGCAGCCAGGCAGTGTTCACATCCGCACACCGAAAATAGTTTTCGATTATTCCCTGCCAGCCCTCCGCTTCAGGGTATCGTAAACGAGATGGAAATAGCAGGGAGGTCCCCCACGGGGAGGAGAGCAAGAATCCCTCCTCCACGGAGCCCTCAGGAAATCGACGTTTGTATCCAGCATCAAGTGCGCTTCGGGACACACCGTTTTTCAGCGAAAGCACACTGCAGTGTCCACCCCAAAGGCTTGCAGCCAGGCAACGTTCGTGTCCGCACATCGGTGTAAAGACTCAGGGGCGGATCTAATCCGTGGGGGAATTTGCATATCATAATTAATAATTGGTAATTAATAATTATTCATACATGTTTGGATTAGATCAGTCTTACATGTTAATAAATCTCCCGCTAAGGGATGATGTGTCATTTTACCTGCATGCATGCATGTGTATCCCTGCAATTAACCACAAGTTGATTGTAATTAATTACACGGACCACGTCTTACAAAACAGGCAAAATTAATTAGCTCAATTGTCAGAATAATATTTGTGGGGATCCACAAAATCATCCTACTTTATAGGATTTCAGGAAACGCAATTCTGTGGCCACTAGAATTGGGTTTTCTGCCCTATATAAACCAAATACTCTTTAAAGTATCTTTAATTTGTAAAGCTTGTAGCTTAAGTTAGACCTTTGGCACTTAAGGGACTTGGAAAATGAGCAGAGGCAGTACATCAATCAAATGAATATAATGAATTTAATAAGGCAGAACTACTTATGTATTTACTACGTTACAGGAATACATGTATTTACAAACATTAACAGACAATGACAACAACGCGGGCGTTTGGACAATGGATACACGTGTGTGAGAGAGAGAGAGGGGGAGAGGGAGTGAGAGAGAGAGAGAGAGCATTGGCAACATTCACCCTGACAGTCACCTGTCTGTAACAACACGAAAACATCATCTTACTGCTTCTTAGAAGCTCTATAAAGAGATATACTTGCACAAGTTTCACGGTCTCCCTGTGTAGCGGCATTCCTGCACGGCCCTGTCTGGCCGCGTGCGGAGTCCTTTAGGAAGCGTCACGTGGTGCTTCTTGGCGCGCGTGTTGAACGGAGGTTCAAAGTCTTTGGGGTAACATTACCAAAGGAAAATAGTTCGGCTAAGTTCGTTTCACTTCGTGGAAGTGAACAGAGTCGACTACGGAAAACAAAACTTTGACTAACAAAGAAAAGAAATAAAGATCTCTACGGTGAAATCACGCGGAGTTAACGTTACATCTTTGCATGGCTGTTGAAGAAGCGCGCGTGCGTCTCTCGGTCCGGCGCGTCACGTGGTCAGATGCGCGTGTTTCTCCTTCAAAGCGAGCGCGCGCTCGTTTAAAGGTCCCTTGTAGATGGATTTGCTGAAGAGATATGTCACGCGGTGTTTGTTTCACTCGTCGATTGGAATTAAACACGGAGACTTATCTAAGACTGAAATACACAAACTAAACTAGAAACAAATAAAAGAAAGGCGAAGAGCTCGCCCGGAGGCGAGACGTTACATTATGACACGAGGACAAGAGAAGTAAGAGGGCGAGCGGAGGGGGGAAGCCTCATTTATCACCTTGGAGAAATCCAGCCTCTTCCTGTTGGCTTGGCCAATTAGAGGGTTGGAATTTCACAGGCGGGACTTTTTATTGCTCTTTGTCTAAGAGAGAGACATTTGAAACCCTAATTTCGTCAGGTGTTTAAGAGCAGAATCTTCACAATTATTATAGTCCTATGTGTCACAAAGTTTTAGCAAGATGTGATATAAATGGCTAAATGTGGAACGAAGATTGGAGCTCAGAGAATCCAAACTTGCCTCACATGGAGTTGGTTACTCATAGTTTGCAAAGTTTGAAACCTTATCCCATTAGAGTTTCCCAACAACATAGATTAAACACATAAAAGACGAATCGTAAGATAAGATTGTATACATTGTTCGTACAATTCAACAAACACACATCAAACACATTGAATATATCTGGTTAAATGTCTTTTAAAGAAAATAAGTTTCTTTTCGCTTTGTAATCCACTTCCTTTGGGACATTCCGATCATTCATAAAATGTCTTGTAAGCGGACACCACGCTCTGTCCTGAGTGTGGTCTTCCCTGGTGGGGGAATGTGTGTGTGTGTGTGTGTGTTTGGGTTAATTTACATTCAGAGATTTTTGGTCTTTAGCAGTATTCAGATTCACCCTCTTAGCCCAGTCCTTACAGTCCCCCTTTTTGTCTGATGAAGTCCCTGTGTGGACTTAATCAGACAACAATCATCACAATGGACGGATGACAGGTGAATCATGATGATCGGGTAGCAGGTGCTCTCAGGCTGAGGCTGAGGGCTCAGCTTGATTAAGTTTGAAGCAGCCTCCAGCGTGGTACCCTCTTCCTGAGGGTCCCGTGGGCTTGGCTGTAGATGTTCGCACCTCGTTGAGCCTCTTGTATAGGATGAAGGCCAAGCCCAGTGTCAGGGTGTGGCTGAGTACCTTAGAGCTACACAGCGCAGTGTCCACTGTGGTCCAGGCCTGGACAACAGGTGGGGTAGTCAAGTAGAGCAGTTGAGACAAAGCTCGGAGGGCTGTGTTGATAGACGCAATGTCAATTCGCTGGGACCCCCCTTTCTCAGACCAAAACTCCCGTTCTGAAGTTAGGGTGAAAGTGTGGTTCCTGGAGAAGGATGGGATTTCCAGTTCTAATTTGTACTCTTTGCTTGGTACCATGCCGGGTCGTCAAGGTGAAGGATGGCGCCTTTCGGTACTTGGATTCACATGCTCTGGTGGAGCGAGGTGACACAGGTGTCAGTGTCATTCTGGTCGTAATTGAGTGCAGCTGTGCGCACAGAAGTGTTAACGAGCCCTGTCACCTACAATCTCTGCTTGGGTCTCGATGACTTAAGTGCGAGGCTTAGCTTCGGCAGGGCAGCGGGTGTCGCTGATCTGCAGCCTGCAGATTCCGTCAGTGTTGTCTCTGAGGAAGGGTTTGTTAGGGCAGAGATAGTGAGTGTCTTTGGTCAGTGTGCACATGTGTGGATTCGGAGCTGGGGACAGCTTAGTGTCGCTGTCGTGCAAGTCAATCACGTACGGTGTGCGGATCTTGATGTGAGTGTTACCTTTCAGAATCTGACATTGACAATGTTCTTGAGCCGGTGGATTCGGCTTGACTGTGATGGGTAAGTTCAGGAGAAAGCCCCCTTTTCTCTGCTTGTGGTACACGCAGAGTGGGCTGGCACTAACCAGTGAGTAGGCAAGGTGTATTTGTAGAGAGTCAGCTGGCGTGGTGATGGCGGAAGCCAGCACGGTTTGCACAAGGCTTAAGGGTATCAGGTGCGGTGGAATTCTACCCATAGCTAGGCTGTCAATGGAGTTCACCTCCGGCCGCGTGTCTGTCATCAGGGCTGTTACCAGCTGAGTTTGAGCAAAGTCATTCTGGAAGACAGTATGACAGCTGTTTCATGGAGTTCACTGTCTGGGTCAGCAGAACGCTGTGAGTGTTGAAAATTGCCACAATTCCCTTTAGTGTCTTGTCTATGGTCTGCAGGGATGCACTCTGTGTTGTGAGTTGCTCTTTTATCTGTGGAATCTCAGTCTGAATTTCGGCTGCATGCCGCCTCACGGTGGCTAGGTTCACTGTATTCACACTGGACATACAAGTGTTAAACAGAGTGGCGGCGGCTCCGGGCAAAGCTCCCCGGAACTGTTTGGAGCGGTGGTTGTGTCCACCGAACTCCGCTTGTGAGATAGTCATTTTCTCAAGTTGGCTGAGCATGTGCATCGGCCCCGGCGTGAGTGAGGGAGTCTGTCCATCGGGCACCTGCCCAGCGGTATTTGGGCTACTGCGCTGGCGTAGGGTGCCCTGTAAACATTGCAGGGGTCGAGACGAACATGAACTTTCTGGGTGTGGGTCCTGAAGTTGGTAGTCAGGAGTCCCGGTTGTTCCCTCAGGATGGTGCCTGATGCCGGGCCTGGGGAGATGCTGTTCAATGGCGGTGGCTGCCCTCTGGTTGGCCGAAGGCACAGGATGGTGAACCACAGCAGCATCCTGGTAAAGTGAAAGGGAGAGAGAGAGAGAGAAAGGGAGGAAAAATTTCAGCAGGTGTTGTCCTTGGTTGGCTTGGACAGTCTTTTTCACGCCGGTATGCCACTTGCTTCGGTGTCTTGCAAGTGTCTCTGGTGCTGCGGTGTGCAGCACATGGTGCATCATGGGCATACATTGGCATGACCCCCCTTTTGCACTGTGGCATTACAAGCTGTGGCGCAGTGATGGCATCAGGTGCAGAACGCTGAATGTTGTCTTGTGCATGCAGCATGTGCAAGGTGTATTGCAGGTGTCTGGGGCACCGGTCGTCGGTGGGTTCAGACGGCATTCGTGGGTGGTTGGAGGGGTTAGAGGTGGTTTCTCATAGTGTCCATTGGTTTGTCATAGTCTTTGGTAAGCTGGAAGGTTGGCGTCAGGTTAAGCAGAGGCTCTGTGACACTTTGGCACACTTGTGGTGAGAGACTAATGCATGACCCTAAAAGTTCAGAACCACTGTTTAATGGGTTCGCTAGATATGTAGCACAAAGTTAGGTGCTTCATGTGTATCTAGCTAGTGATGTGTCTCTTGTATCTTTATCATCTTAGCTGTGGATGTTAGGAGGCTAAGACTTGTGTGGTTCCTAGAGTGTTTCCTGGAAGGGGCATAGCCGAGATGAAATAAATGACTTAAGATGGTTCTTATGACTAAATTATTTCTCTGGACTTAAATGGTGGTTCACTACGGCTTGACGAAGTGAAGGATAGGAGGAAAAGAGACAGCTTTCCTATTCAAATTATGCTTATTATCAATCCTCAGGACTATAGTTATGCCCTAGTAATTGTTGAAATTACTTGTGTTGCAGGGTCACAAAAATGAGTGCACTTGTTGAAAATAAACACAATCACAAATAAAGGTGTCTCTGTTTCCTTTCTGGGCCCAATGGGAAATGGAACCACATTCGAACAAGAGAGGAAATGGAATTAAATCATATAGATGACCGAATAGACAAGGGAATAGCTGACTGCCATTATTATCAAAGTGGAAATTAAAAAAAATAAATAAATAAAGTAATCAAAACAGCGGTAATGATCTGAATGTGAGAATAATCAGTAGCACTAGTGACTAAACTTTGGGTTTGTCTGGACCAACACTCCATAGTGGGTTACAGCGGTTGCATGTTAAAGACCACACTGTGTGTGTCCCTCCAAAGGTTTAATCAACATGCTGATGGAAATTCTCATTACTATACGAATTCTTCTCTAGCTACACAGTTTACATGTAGTTAAACTTAAGTTTAATTGACAGGGCATCTGCAAATTTAACCTACAGCGCTCAGCCAGGACTATGCCTAACTAGTGAAGGTGAAATTTAGCTGAGAAGAACTGAAAGTACGGAAAGTGAAGAATTAGAAACCCTAACTGGGGTTAAAGAAAGTATTCTAGAATACTTTGCACTGTGTAAACAAAAGCTGTAATTAAGGCTTCAAGTGAATGATGCTAACTGCTAATTGTAGAAGTTATTATTTAGCTTAGCCTAAGTTGGATGAATGCTAGGTTAGCTTAGCGTAAGCTGGATGGATGCTAGGTTAGCTTAGCTTAGCGTAAGCTGGATGGATGCTAGGCTAGGATAGCTTAGCCACCTAGGCTGGTTTGTTTACAAAGTGACATCACGAGTTAGCGCTTCCTGTGACAAGTCGTTGTCATGGGAACCAGAGCATGTCAGAACAATTCAACAGTACCTGAAGAATGTTTGCACCTTTTAAATGAGTTATGCATGTTTAAACAGGTTAAAAAGGGGCGCATATATTTTAAGTCTTTCGAGAACTTGATGTTACATTCAGTAAAATGCAAATGTGTTTTGGCATTTGCTAATTTTACTCATGGAACTCTTCTCTTTACTTTACACAACTTATTTTATTTGGTTACAGAGTGAGGAAATAGATTTGCTGTAAGTCAAAGCTTGTCTAAGCCTATATAGTTACGTCCCTCTCATGCATAAATGCTGACTTTTCAGCGAATGAACAGTTTTGATCGCTAGGTAGCTCTCTGCTTGTAGATGCAGCTAAAAATTTAGGTGAATTACATCAATCTAACAATAATTTGTAAGGCTTTTACATTGTAGAAAGGGGAGCATCACCCAGGTTTACGTATATATAACACTGTCCTGAGCTTTCTTTGTCAGAAACAGGTTTAGCAATACTGCAATTTGGATTTCTTTAACCAAAGCAGGATAGATATCGGTACAGTTTACAAGCTGCTGAGATGAGATTCCTTTGTCAAACAGACTTACGCTTTACGGCTGAACTTACTGATATTAGTTGGAAATCTAAGACTCTTTCACTTAAAGTAGAGATGTCAATTCCAGTTATCGTTTTATCTGCATTTAGACAAGCCAGCGATCAAAAATGCGTATTGCATGTTGTGTTCTAGTTTGATCGCAAAGATCAAATGCACGGCTGTAGGTTAACAGTAGTTTACGGCTCAGGTGGATTTACTACACTCTGACGCCAGGGTGACGTATGCCTTCTTTGGAGCTAGTGTTTGCTGTAACCCTTCATTGTCAGGAAACCTAATGTTTAGCAGTGCTAATTCAACCAGCATCTAGAAACTGTTTGTTTTAAAAGAGTCGTGCATAGTCTGTTGGCCGTTGAGATTTACACGCCCATTTAATATTCTTTTACATCAGTAAAATTCTAATTTTACGAATGCAGAGTCTTGCAACTCTTTGAGCACACATTTTCATCTACTTCTAAAAGTTCTATGTCCTATGCTGATCAGGGACCTTTTTAGCAGAGTCTTGCACTGGGTTCGTGCAGTGTCTTCTGGTTTTGAAGTTCAAAATCATTGGGGTTTTAGGAATTCTTTCTGAGGAGGCCTTTTGTGTTAGAGGCCTTCTGCATTAGGTCACGCATCGTTGAGTGGGCATTGCGTGGTCTTTGGCGAGCTGGAAGGTGCAGGGTAGCGAACTTGAACCTTGACTTGGTGGTGAGGCTGTGTACCCATGGATGGCTGCTGGAGTTCCGGGGAACTCTGTGATTTTGGAGTCTGGCTTTGTTGTAGTTCTCGTGACCTCTGTGACCGGAGGGGGCGGGGTTCTTGAACTTGGGCCCAGACGGCCAGGTGTTTATAAGTCTAATAAAAGCTCAGAGCAGTCTAGCAGGTCTTTGCCAGTCAGAAAGGGGTACGTGTCCATTTGTGAGATGTACACCGAGTGGGTAGGACTCAAAGGACCAGTTGTCAGGTACATGGGAGCTCTCTGTTCGAGCCGGAGGTCGTTCTGGCTATACGACTGCACGTTCAGCTCACACATTTGGGGTGTAAGAGTTTGATCTTCGCTCTTAGCTTTAGCACTGAGTCTTTCAAAGAGTTGAGCTGACATTAGAGTGAGGTCTGAGCCGGTGTCTACCAGGGCTTCAAGGCTCACCTCATTGTCTAGAGTGATGGGTAGGTAGAGTTTCCGGGCCCACCCCCTTTTGATCAGGTTCCCCAGGAGTCTTGGCGTAGGGGCTGGTGTGGCGATCGACGGGTGGTTAAGGTCGGTCTTGTGTAGTTCTCTCTTGAATTTTTTCTTTTTGGAAAGTCTTTTGTGAAGAAGCTTTTCAGCGACTTCAGGGTCTCAGCTGTCTCAGACGTGGCGGCACTGTGTTTGTCTGATGCGTGCTCAGACTTGTGCTTATTAGTGGCATGTTGAGAGGAGTACCGCTCCAGGCTGTCTGGGCTTGAGTCTCTTGGTGATGGGGGTCGGCTATTTCTGGGTCGCCGGCTGGCTTCCAGAATGTTTCAGAGCGCTCGCTCTGGTGTCTTGGATGAGCACCATCACGGTAGTGCTGCCCTCTGGAGGCCTGGAACAGTCGTGACTCTCTGTAAACAGGGCTATGGTGTTGTGGGGCGCCCTCTGGAGGCAGCTCTGAGTAGTGTTCGGAGACCGAGTAGATTGTTGGGTTTTTCAAAGTCTTTCCGGACATAGTCTTTTGCTTGGTGCAAGCTTCTCTTAGCTGTTGAGTAGTCATGCTATGTGGGCAGGCCAGGAGGACTTGGTGATGACTCACTGTGGGGTGCAGATTTCGGAGAACAGAGTTCTGGAGTTGAAATCATCCTCCATGCCGGCTGATTGAGGTCCACGGCTGTGATTAGTTGTTGGTCTGATTCTGGATCAGAGACTTCTTTAATGAAGGCCTGCCGCAGCGGCTGGTAGTCTATAAGAGTGTGTCAACTCTGTGGGAAAAATGTCAAGTTCACGTTTGAGATCTTATCTCTGCTGAACGAGCTTGTGGATGGTAACATGGGCCTCTTGCGAGCTTCTTTCGCAGGCCGTGGCTTTCGAGTCTCTTTAAGTTCAGTCTCTGCTCTTTGCAAGCGGCTTCACTTGGTCGGAGTTTCTCGTTGACTTCCTCTCTGGTTCTTTTCTCTGTCTGTGTCGATGAAGATCAGACAGGGCAGTTTGAAGTCTTTCCACTTCTTTCTGTAGCTCGGGGTCATTGTCATCCTCGGCTTGCATCCTCAGCGTTGCAATTTCGTGCTCCAGGGCGATGCGGCTCCTTTCGTGGAGACGTGCTTGTGCGATGGGCTGGGCAAGCGAGGTTTTGACGTGTCTGGCCGGTCTTTGTCGTGGGAGCTTTGGCTTGGTTTGTGCGCCATTAGCTTGTCCACGTCTGCGATGCTCTTGGCTCGGGGCTCGGACTCACTGACGACCTTGGGCAGGAATAGAGGTGTCATGACTCTCATCAATGTCTCCAGGTGGTCCCAGCGGGTTGTGGGACTGTAGGACCGGAACATACTGCCTTTATTGTGGGCGAGAGGAACACAACACACACACAGAGAGACCAGTGCAATTTCGTTCTACGTTTAACGAGCTATAATACGGGCTATGCCGTGTGTGAAAATTTTGGTTAACTGATGCAGACAGTTAAATCATTCGGTGGGACAATTTGGGTAGGTCAGCATGGGCCTGAGTAAAGATTTTTTTTTTTTTTTTTTTTTTTACGGGGCAGTAGCTTAGGGGTCACCTGTTGATGCTAACGGCTTGGTTGTCAAACTATTATTCGGCGTTCCTTGTTGTCTCAGATAGGTTCTGTCTCTAGGTGAACTGAAAGGAACAGAGCACAACAGAAAAGAGCAATGGCAAGATAGCAAAGTTTGAAGTAACATGCAACCATCCAAGATGGAAAGGTCTGTAATGAAATGGCGTTAATAGTACACAGGAAGTGTTACAGGGGAAGAGGAGGCCTAAGCCTGCGGTTTGTGGCTCGGAGAGGAGAAGGGAGCCAAACACTTCAATGACCGGGGGAATCTCTAGATTCTGTGGCCAATACTAAGTGGATGGATTTAATACCTTTTCTAGTTTCCCTGGGGTGAAATGAGGTAATTCGGGTTGGAGTCAGCACCGTGGTTGGTCTCTCTGTCGTCCCCAAACACTTGACAGCAGTGTCCCGGGCCCTTCCGCATGTCTGTACCGATGTGCGCCCTCTCACGCAACTTGACTTTGAACACAACCGGCAGTGCCAAATTGGTGATGTCGTGTTGCGGGCCGCACCAACGGAGAGACACAGGAAAGTCCGGGACTCGCGCTCAGTCAGCGCTGGTGACGCAGGTCAGACGAACCAGCATGCTGGACCCCCAAGCAGAGATGACTGTCAAATCACCACAGCACGCGAGGTCAATTTCTACCTACAAACACAGAACAGGATGAAGGACAAGTGAACCTCAACGTGAATTAAAGCTCTCTCTATCTAAATCAAATTGAGTGTCTATTTTTTTTTTGTAGAAAAATCAAAGGCAACGGCTTTACTAGAATTATGGTACAAACAAAAAGGGAATTATGACAATGTTAATTATCAGAACAACCTAGCCTCCATTCAGAGAAGAGATTAAGTGCAGCAGGAAGAGCACGGGAGGAAGCAAGCTGTAGTGGCGCGTTTGGGCCACAAAGGGTTTGGGCCACTTCCTCTTAGTGGTCAACCTGCCTGACAGAGAACTTGATTTAAATTGCATTCAAACGGGTTTAAATACAATTCAAATCAAGCGTATGCATAGATGCTGAGTAACTTCTAGAATAGTAAGGATATCGTTGTCATAACGTATCAAATCAAAATTATTAAAAATAATTTGAAGAAGGAAATATAGAAGTAAAGCCATAAAACCATTCCCAACAGGAAAGGAGACTTAATTCAAATTGATCTTGAAATTTGTTTGTTTCAAACCAAATTTGAATAAGTGTAGGAAATTAAAGGTTGGCATTATATTTGATGATGATCACGACTACGGTGAGGTATCAATGATAATGACCAAAATAAAACCAACTGGGAGAAAGCCACTTCAGAACAGAATCATGTTAGTGAAACTGGAACTTGCACATGCATTGAAAGTTAGAAACACACTTTCAGAAATTCACTGGGAAAATCTGAAATTGTTTAGGAAAGGATGACCTTGTTACCAGTGTCCACACGATGGCGACATTTCGTTCATGCAGGATGAAATCAGGGGGGGCGGAGCGTAATTCGAGAACTGTCAAGCACTTAGGCCTCAAGGCTGCCCTCTAGTGTTTGTCAGCGGAATAACATTCAGTGTGATTAAAATTTGAGCGTGCAGACGCTTTGTTTTCTGTAGTGATCACACTTATCGAAATTAAATCTCAGCGGATTTTTTTTTTTTTTTTTTAGATTTCACAAGCACCTTTGGCAGGAATTTTTTTGTAGAAGACAGGAATTATACGTCTGTCGGTTGGATCCAAATAACATTTATCAAATAGCACTTATGATTTAAAATGTTTTTTTTGTTTTTTTTAGGTTTTGGATTTTCTTTTTCTTTTTCGGTGCTATATTTTAACAACAAGTCTTGCAGGAATTTTTTTTTTCTCTGCGCTGTGTAGAAGAAAACAGGAATTATACGTCTGTCGGTTGGATCCAAATAAAATTTATCAAATAGCACTTATGATTTAAAATGTTTTTAGGTTTTGGATTTTTTTTTTCTGTGCTACATTTTAACAAACACGTGCATCTTGCAGGAAATGTTTTTTCCTCTGCGCTGTGTAGAAGAAAACAGGAATTATGTCTGTCGGTTGGATCCAAATAACATTTATCAAATAGCACTTATGATTTAAAATGTTTTTAGGTTTTGGATTTTTTTTCTGTGCTACATTTTAACAACAAGTCATGCAGGAATTTTTTTTTCTCTGCGCTGTGTAGAAGAAAACAGGAATTATACGTCTGTCGGTTGGATCCAAATAACATTTATCAAATAGCACTTATGATTTTAAAATGTTTTTAGGTTTTGGATTTTTTTTTCTGTGCTACATTTTAACAAACACGTGCGTCTTGCAGGAAATGTTTTTTCCTCTGCGCTGTGTAGAAGAAAACAGGAATTATACGTCTGTCAGTTGGATCCAAATAACATTTATCAAATAGCACTTATGATTTAAAATGTTTTTAGGTTTTGGATTTTTTTTTTTTTTTTCGGTGCTATATTTTAACAACCCGTCTGGCAGGATTCTTCGCTGCGCTGTGCAAAGAAAACAGGAATTTGTCGTCTGTTTTTCGACTCCCATAACATATATCAAATAGCACTTATGATTAAATATGCTTTAGGTTTTTACACTTGAGTAGCTACGTCAATGTTTAACCAGGAGTTTATCGTTAATCTAACGATTATAATATAAGGCCTTTTTAAGAATAGTGAAAGAGCATCGTTTCACTAACTCTTGTCTTCACCCTGACAGAAGAACATCGTTCGGACAGGGGAGTTTAACATTAAAAATGTCGCCGCTCAAAAGAGGTTTCTTCGTCTTTTGTAGGACAAATTTAATACTATGAAACTATGAAACTGCAGTTTACTTTTTAGTTTTGCTGAACTGAAAGCGGCTTTTTGCCTTCAGTCAGCCGGTGAGTTCGCATTGCGTTCGCTCACTCGAGGCGCACGTACAATATTAAATCACAATATAGACATAGATTGAAACTGAATTTGCTCATAAACAAGTTTAAAGTGTGCCTGCATTCTCCACCAATTAATGTAAAGACTCAGAGGCGGATCTAATCCGTGGGGGAATTTGCATATCATAATTAATAATTGGTAATTAATAATTATTCATACATGTTTGGATTAGATCAGTCTTACATGTTAATAAATCTCCCGCTAAGGGATGATGTGTCATTTTACCTGCATGCATGCATGTGTATCCCTGCAATTAACCACAAGTTGATTGTAATTAATTACACGGACCACGTCTTACAAAACAGGCAAAATTAATTAGCTCAATTGTCAGAATAATATTTGTGGGGATCCACAATATCATCCTACTTTATAGGATTTCAGGAAACGCAATTCTGTGGCCACTAGAATTGGGTTTTCTGCCCTATAAACCAAATACTCTTTAAAGTATCTTTAATTTGTAAAGCTTGTAGCTTAAGTTAGACCTTTGGCACTTAAGGGACTTGGAAAATGAGCAGAGGCAGTACATCAATCAAATGAATATAATGAATTTAATAAGGCAGAACTACTTATGTATTTACTACGTTACAGGAATACATGTATTTACAAACATTAACAGACAATGACAACAACGCGGGGCGTTTGGACAATGGATACACGTGTGTGAGAGAGAGAGAGGGGGAGAGGGAGTGAGAGAGAGAGAGAGAGCATTGGCAACATTCACCCTGACAGTCACCTGTCTGTAACAACACGAAAACATCATCTTACTGCTTCTTAGAAGCTCTATAAAGAGATATACTTGCACAAGTTTCACGGTCTCCCTGTGTAGCGGCATTCCTGCACGGCCCTGTCTGGCCGCGTGCGGAGTCCTTTAGGAAGCGTCACGTGGTGCTTCTTGGCGCGCGTGTTGAATGGAGGTTCAAAGTCTTTGGGGTAACATTACCAAAGGAAAATAGTTCGGCTAAGTTCGTTTCACTTCGTGGAAGTGAACAGAGTCGACTACGGAAAACAAAACTTTGACTAACAAAGAAAAGAAATAAAGATCTCTACGGTGAAATCACGCGGAGTTAACGTTACATCTTTGCATGGCTGGTGAAGAAGCGCGCGTGCGTCTCTCGGTCCGGCGCGTCACGTGGTCACGCGCTCGTTTAAAGGTCCCTTGTAGATGGATTTGCTGAAGAGATATGTCACGCGGTGTTCGTTTCACTCGTCGATTGGAATTAAACACGGAGACTTATCTAAGACTGAAATACACAAACTAAACTAGAAACAAATAAAAGAAAGGCGAAGAGCTCGCCCGGAGGCGAGACGTTACATTATGACACGAGGACAAGAGAAGTAAGAGGGCGAGCGGAGGGGGGAAGCCTCATTTATCACCTTGGAGAAATCCAGCCTCTTCCTGTTGGCTTGGCCAATTAGAGGGTTGGAATTTCACAGGCGGGACTTTGGTTTTTATTGCTCTTTGTCTAAGAGAGAGACATTTGAAACCCTAATTTCGTCGGGTGTTTAAGAGCAGAATCTTCACAATTATTATAGTCCTATGTGTCACAAAGTTTTAGCAAGATGTGATATAAATGGCTAAATGTGGAACGAAGATTGGAGCTCAGAGAATCCAAACTTGCCTCACATGGAGTTGGTTACTCATAGTTTGCAAAGTTTGAAACCTTATCCCATTAGAGTTTCCCAACAACATAGATCAAACACATAAAAGACGAATCGTAAGATAAGATTGTATACATTGTTCGTACAATTCAACAAACACACATAAAACACATTGAATATATCTGGTTAAATGTCTTTTAAAGAAAATAAGTTTCTTTTCGCTTTGGAATCCACTTCCTTTGGGACATTCCGATCAGTCATAAAATGTCTTGTAAGCGGACACCACGCTCTGTCCTGAGTGTGGTCTTCCCTGGTGGGGGAATGTGTGTGTGTGTGTGTGTGTGTGTGTTTGGGTTAATTTACATTCAGAGATTTTTGGTCTTTAGCAGTATGTATTTAGTTATTCAGATTCACCCTCTTAGCCCAGTCCTTACATCGGATATTGGTTCTCGTTTATTCCCTGCTGGTCCTCAGCTTCAGGTTGTCGAGAATGAAACCGAAAGAGCCTCCCCTCTGGGGAGCCCTCAGGAAATCGATGTCTGTATCCCGTTCGCTTTCAGGGGCGAAGCGTTCCAATACCGTGTTCTTCCGTTTTGCCTAGTTCTCTCCCCTCACACTTTCACCGAATGCATGGGTGTAGCTCTAGCTCCGCTGAGGCTTAAGGCTATCAGGGTGCTAAATCATATCCACGACTGGCTTATTCTGGCCAAGGCGCAGGAGCTGGCAGTTCGGCATCGAGATATCGTCCAGAGCTTGGGGTTGAGACTCAACACAAAGGAAAGTGTTGGCAAATGCCCAGAGAACTACGTTCCTGGGGGTGGTGGGGGACTCGGTTACGTTGTGGGCACTTCTGTTGCCTGCACGGATCGAGCCCATCCATGGTGACCAGGGTAAAGCTAGGCCAGGCCATCACTGTAAAACATTTTCAAAATGAGAGTATCAGGGCTCATGACAGCAGCGTCCAACGTGATTCCATCCCGCCTACTACACATGAGGGCCCTGCAGGGGTGGTTGAAAACCAAGGGGTTTTCCCTGGTTTTTCCCCATTCCGCATGATCAGGGTTACGTGCAGATGCCGTCGTTCCCTATCTATGTGGAAGAAACCCTAGATGATTTTTCACGGCTGCGGCAACGGGGCCCGCGGTGAGGGCCAGCGGCGTCCCCCGGGCACCCCGTGGAACTCCGACAAAGTTTGACCCCCTCTCTCGCAATCTGGGGAGCGGCCACAAGGTGGTGACAAACCGGGCGTCAAACAGGTGGCGGGCGGGCGTCCACGGAATGCCTAAGCCTCCCCCTGACCGCCTGTGTGACCGCCCCTGACCACGCCCACTGACCACGAACAGCCTATTCGGCCCTCTGACCGCCCGCTGACCACGCCCACTGACACGAACAGCCTATCCGTCCCCCTTACCACCTGCCCGACCACGAACTGCCCGTTCATCCACCCGCAACCTATGTGATGCCCCGGGGCCCCGCCCACTGACACAAACAGCCTATACGTCCCCCTGACCGCCTATGTGACCACGAACGGCCTATGCGACCACGACCAATCTAAGTGACAGCCCGGGGCCCCGCCCACTGACCACGAACGACCTATTCGTCCCCCTGACCGCCTATGTGACCACGAACGGCCTATGCGACCACGACTAGGGATGGGCATCGTTAAGAAATTATCGATGCCATTGTCGAGTCTGCTTATCGATGCGATTCCTTATCGATTCCCATATCGATTCCTGTACCATTTGCTGAACACTTACAGGGTGGCTTTGAGAGTTGTTGGCTTTGAATGTCTAATTTAAAGTGGTTTTAGAGAATGAAAACCAAGTGTGCAATATCAATACAGAAGTTGAATGCATTGAAATTTCAGGTGGAATAGCTTATAGCGTAAATAAAATGAGCATGGAACTGAACCTGATCTTGTATACAGCGATAATAATAATTTAAAGTTTATTAAAGTGTTCTATTAGTACACTTCTTTTCAACTAAAAATAAGAAAGCATACTTTCAGTCTACATTTTATATACTTCTCAATAATATTCTCTCCATAGACTAGTAGTGTGTCTTGTAAACAAGCATGCTACTCAAAAAGTCTGGGATCATGAAAAGCGTTAATTTGTATACTGATTAAGCATTAAATCGAACCTATGAAAAACACTGATAGGCAGGCTATTAAAAACAATAAAACCGCAATGAAATTTACTTAATTAAAAAAAAAGATTTAGGCTATCGCCTGCAACTAAGACTGCTGCTCTAGAAGGCCTAGTTCTATCATTTTCGGGACAATTTGGACGGATTCCGAAGTCGGAACATTGGCTCTCTGCTCTCGGGGTCGGGGCTGTCCGATTTTTTTCAGGACATACTGGTCACCCATACAGACTACTTGATAACAATATTGTAAGCATTTCTCCCACCTACCGAAATTCGACCTGCTCTACTGTCATGAAAGGGTGCAAACCTTTCACAACGAACCTCACAACCTGGTGATGACATTTGTTCACCCTTTCCTCTGTCATCTTGGCTCCCTGAGCAGCTAGCGTGAAAGGGGTCTCTCTCTCTCGCTACTCTCACCAGGCTCTCTGTCACTGTCACCATCTACAATTAATTAAACAAGCGAATATTTGCATATAATTTGACTATTTAGTTAGAAAAGATCATTGGTTACTTATCTAGCATTAATGTTTTGATATAACATAAGCCTACCTACCATTGTTTGTGGAGCGCAGGCTGTCAAATATAGTGCACTCCTGGTATTTAATGCCATGGATGTTATTTAAATGTTTGAGCATATTTGTTGTGCTCTCCCTCTTACAAGCGAGAACCGCTTTGCAAAGATTACACTCTGAATGTTGCTGATCGTCTTTTTTTGTAAAATGAAGCCACACTCTCGATCGTTTACGTCTCGTAGCCATCGGGCTTTTGGGGGATTTAAAAATCCAGTCGCATACTTTAACGTCATGCCGCGACGCGGGAATGGATCCAGTCGCATACTGTGACCGACGTCATGCCGCGACGTGGGAATGGATGGAACGGAACATTCGGAATCGTTAGTGGAATCGTTAATGTGTGGACGTGTACGATTCCGATGGATCGGAACGTTTGGTACCGGTTCCAAACCGGAACCTGGAACCGATTCCCAAGCCTAACCACGACCAATCTAAGTGACAGCCCGGGCCCCCGCCCACTGACCACAAACAACCTATTCGTCCCCCTTACCACCTTTGTGACCACGAACTGCCTGTTCGTCCACTGCCAATCTAAGTGACAGCCCGGGGCCCTGCCCACTGACCACGAACGGCCTATTCGTCCCCCTGACTGCCTATGCGTTCACCGCCAATCTAAGTGACAGCTCGGGGCCCTGCCCACTGACCACGAACGGCCTATTCGTCCCCCTGACCGCCTATGTGGTCACGAACGGCCTATGCGGTCACGAACGGCCTATGCGATCACGAACGGCCTATGCGACCACGACCAATCTAAGTGACAGCCCAGGGCCCTGCCCACTGACCACGAACGGCCTATGTGTCCACCGCCAATCTAAGTGACAAACCGGGGCCCTGACCACTGTCCACGCACAGCCTATTCGTCCCCTTGATCACCTATGTGGTCACGAACAGCTTATGAGACCACGACCAATCTAAGTGACAGCCCGGGGCCCCGCCCACTGATCACGAACGGCCTATTCGTCCCCCTGACCGCCTATGTGACCACGATCGACCTATGCATCCACCGTCAATCTAAGTGACAGCCTGGGGCCCCGCCCACTGACCACAAACAACCTATTCGTCCCCCTTACCACCTTTGTGACCACAAACTGCCTGTTCGTCCACTGCCAATCTAAGTGACAGCTCGGGGCCCTGCCCACTGACCACGAACGGCCTATTCGTCCCCCTGACCGCCTATGTGGTCACGAACGGCCTATGCGGTCACGAACGGCCTATGCGATCACGAACGGCCTATACGACCACGACCAATATAAGTGACAGCCCAGGGCCCTGCCCACTGACCATGAACAGCCTATGTGTCCACCGCCAATCTAAGTGACAAACCGGGGCCCTGACCACTGTCCACGCACAGCCTATTCGTCCCCTTGATCGCCTATGTGGTCACGAACAGCTTATGAGACCACGACCAATCTAAGTGACAGCCCGGGGCCCCGCCCACTGATCACGAACGGCCTATTCGTCCCCCTGACCGCCTATGTGACCACAAACGACCTATGCATCCACCGTTATTCTAAGTGACAGCCCGGGGCCCTGCCCACTGACCACGAACGGCCTATTCATCCCCCTGACCGCCTATGTGACCACGAAGTTATAGCATCATTAGACTTAAAATGACATGTCCACGGACAGCCTACAGGGACCCCGTCCAATAAGTTACAGGTGGGATATTTTTGTAGATTCTGATGCCACTATTGAAAAAGATGAATAAAACTCAGAAAATAACACATTTATGTTACTCTTTGGGACACCCTGAGTGATTTGATGCCTTCAGAACCTCGAAATTCCACTGTCAACGAACAGCCTACATTTTTGAATGGGATAGATTGTAGGTGGGATGTCCAGATCTCAGCCTCTGGGCAGAATACCGAGCTGAAACCTGCGCTCCTTGAAAATTCGACCCAAAAAATCTCAAAGGACCACATATCTTCTGTTCTTGTAAGCAGGAAAGATTAGCGTAAAGTGCTAGTAATTTGAAGGAAGGTTAACGATAGTTGATCAGTTTTGAGTGTACCCTCTGTTTGATCAGAGAATTTTTAGTGTTTGTTTGTGTGGTAACAAAGAAATCCACAAAATGTTTAGGTGGTAATTTGGAAGGTTACCAAGAGTTAATCTGTGTTAACAAGTGTACCCTCTGTGGATCAGAGAAGTTTTAGTGTCTGTTTGTGTGGGCAATAAAATGTTATGCTACAGCACAGGCCCTTCATCAGTAATGAGTTTAGGTCAGGCTGTAAACTTAAAATGCCCTCATACAGTATCCACAATAATGAATCAAGCAAAAGTCACTTCGGTAACCTCCTCCCGTTGGGGAAATTGGTTAGCAACTCTCACAGCTCCGAACATTGTTTTACAGTGTGCATTAGTCACAAACCCATCCTCATGTATGATGTCTGCAATGACTGAGAATTTGTTAGAGGATGAAGGAGAAAACTCCCGATTGAACTCCCGATTGTGTTACGCTTACATATACACCTACGAGTGAAGTAAAAGAAACTCCCATAGAGAATTCAGAATTTGAGTTGTTTGTTGACGGTTCAGCTCAAGTAATTGAAGGTAACAGACGAGCAGGTTATGCAGTAACGTCCACCACGGAAGTGTTAGCTTCAGGACGTCTTCTAGATCATTTTTCAGCTCAAGCTGCAGAACTAGTAGCCCTAACAAGAGCATGCACGCTAGCTTCAGGATCAGTTGCTAATATCTACACAGATTCCCGATATGCTTTTGGGGTAATTCATGATTTTGGTGTCATTTGGCAAACCAGACAGTTTCTAACTTCTGCTGGATCCCCCATTAAGCATGCTGAATTAGTGAAAGATCTAATGTTTTCCATGAAACTTCCAAAGAAATTAGCAGTGATCAAAGTGAAAGCACATCTCACAACTAATACTACGGAAGCTAAAGGTAATGCTCTTGCTGATATAGCAGCTAAACAGGCTTGTTTCTATGCAACTGCACAAGTGTGTTCAGGTAGTGCAGCACAGAAGACAATTATGCCTCCTGAATCAATAATTGATCTGTACAAAGACGTTCCTCTGTATGAAGCATGGACATGGTTAGACAAAGGAGCCACAGTGGATTCATCCGGTTGCTGGACCAAAGGGGGAAAGTATGTCGCTCCCGAATCACTGTTGCCATATTTGGCTCAACAAATACACAATTTGGGTCACAGTAGTCCAGCAACGATGAATCACAGGTTCTCAAATCAGTGGTGGAATCCAAAATTCAGAAATGTAGCCACAGAAACAGCCAAGAGGTGTGTTACATGTCAGAAAAATAATGATGTACCAGCAGCCACTACACCAGCAGCACACACCGCAGCCCCACCAGGACCATTTCAACACCTGCAAGTTGATTACATATCATTGCCTCGTTGTAAGGGAAAAACTGATGTTTTGGTAGTAATAGATAAGTTCTCAAGATGGGTAGAAGCTTATCCAACAGGGCGTGCTACAGCTGCACATACTGCTAAATGTCTTGTCACACTGTAAAGTTGTTCCCCCACCTACAGGGATAGGTTAGGACACGGAACCAGTGAGGAGCCCCGGGAAGAACCGAATGCAACAGGCGTCGGGGGTTAACCCTGGGGTGAAGACTCCCATCATTACCTCACTGTTCCTAAAGCCTGGTTCACACGGCAGGATAATTAGGCCGATTTTAGCCCCAATTTACCCCTTCCGACAATCTTAAGGATGCTCAGATTATCGTAAAATAATCTGATCAGATATTCCTGCCGTGTGTGGTGTGTTAAGAGTGCTCTCGTCTGGTCGGAAGGACGTCATGACTGCTCCGATCTCAAATCGGGGATATCCAACATGTTGGATTATTTTGGCCCGATTTCTCCTCGTGTGTGGTGTCCCCCGGGGACAAACGAGCACGCAGCCTGTGGACTGTGGCGTGTAGCCAATCAGAAAGCGAGGTGACGAGGCACAGAGGAAGCACCGGGAAACAAAATCAAAACAGCCGGCGGCATGGCGCACCAGAAAGTCCTGTGGACGTCGGAGATTCAGTTAAAAACAAACTACAAACTATCGCCACTGCATCCTCTTCGTCCGCCATGATTGTTTACTCTGAAGTCACGTTTGATCTCGAGGGATTTTGCGAGATTTTCCGTCTGACCTGGGAATGCTCGGGAGTCAAATCAGTTCGTGTGTGATGTGTTTATTTTGCCGTGTGGCTGCGCACCACACACTGTACGACCAAAACTGTTATACCCGTGATTTTTTATCGCCGTGTGTGGGGTCTCTCAGATTTGGAAAATCGGCCGACAATTTTAAAATCGTCCCGTGTGAACCAGGCTTTAGGTGTGAAAGGGTTTAAGAAATAGGGAAAGAGGGAACAACAATAGCAGACTCAGAAAAAGTTTACAACCATAGTGTTTGAACAAATACTGCTCTACTGTCTTTTGTTTTCTTTCTTACTCTGTGCAGATACCACTTGATGATGGCTGTCCGGGACCCATACGCACCGACATCGTCATCTGCGTATGAAGCCACAAGAAAACCTCAAGAAAACGACTAGACCCACTGCCGAACCAACTATCACGAAAGAAAAAAAATACATAACGCAGAGACTCACATACGAAACCTTCAGTCATCCATCAACATGATCAAGATTGTCGTACTACTAAGCATCATGGATATCGCACAAAGTGTGGACTCCAGAAACAACATATTCTTAGAGCTGATGAATATGTCAAGAAATGCCTTGTTTGCTGGGAAGAACGTTTGCATGCCACACGCACCTTCAGTAGGAGCAGGAATCCCATGGGTGGCCCACCCTATCTCCAAATGTGACATGTGTACCTTATTCAATCATCATACCAGTGGATTATACAACAAGGATACATGTCACAACATAACAATTCCTCCCACTTCTCCGTGTTGCATTCCAGGATTACCATCCTGCAACCTAACTTCAGCTACTCCCATCATGACAGATCTACTCCTGCCAATGATGTTCTATTGGTGCATGGAAAATTATGCTCCAGCATCGACTCCACTGGGTGAAATTCCTTGTGAACGTTGCAGCTTTGTGATTGAAAGAGGAACAGAATCCCATGTGTACGTTACTACAACAGATAAGAAAGAGGAAAATGACTTAACAGAGTGTTTCTCCAGAAACCCATCCCTACCCAATTTTTTTGCAATAAATCAGTTGTGTATGACCTCTCCACCAACTGACACTTTTTGGTTATGTGGAACTTCTGTCTACAGCATCCTCCCCAGACAATTCAACGGAAGGTGCACCCTATGTAATGTTCTACCAGCTATCAGAGAAAATACACACTCCACCCCAAGCTCCCTACAGCTACAAAATTCAGCTCCTATCACTAACGAAGCAGATGGCTGCATTCCAGGACTCACTTTTGCACAAACACGGTGGTCAAGAACTCTTGGAGCATTAATACCATCTTATGGTGTCATGCAAGCCCTTGATCAAGTCAGAAGCTTATCGAATTCTGTACAGAAATTGGCCAATGATATGGCTTTGGCCCTTGGTAACATCACGGACACTCTCGCTTCGCACAAGATAATGATCTTACAGAACAGAGTGGCCTTGGATTACATTCTAGCAACGCAAGGAGGAGCCTGCACCATCATCGGACCTGAGTGCTGCACCGGGTTAATGGATCCAACAGAGAACTTGAACAAATTCCAACAAGACATTCTTGATCTTTCAGCAAAATTACACCAGATGACTGAAGTTAATTCTGCATGGTTCGGAAACTTGATTGGTAAACCCTGGCTGTGGATAAAGGAAATAGCAATTATGTTGTTGTTTGTTCTACTGGCGTACTATCTATGCATCCACAGTATCAAGTGTTTCATACAACATATGAATCACGCCTCTCACGAGAAAATCACAGTTCCTAACAGAAAAGACTATTACCCGCAGGGACGCCACGGACCCTAATTGCATGTTTGTTTCTGTGTCAGCATGCAATTACAGAAAAGCAAACACAGAACATGCGTTATGTGCCTGTAACGATCATAAGTTACAAGAACGAATTTTTAAGTGTTTAAATTTGTATATAATGTGAGAGTTATTAGAACTCTCAAAGGGGGAAATGTAGTGTTACAAATTTATTAAATGTTTAATTGAGGTTCCAATACAAGAGTATATAAACTGAGACTGTTTTGTATACTGAATTTAGCATTTAAGGTTATGATGATGATGTTTGCTGTGAAACAGTTTTCCAGCAAGAGAGTCCGGCAAATCCTGTTTTCTGTATCTGGCAGAATACTGCTCTCTCTATCTAACCGGCTATTCCTCATTCTCTCTATTGTAAGCAGATTACTGAAACTTTGGTAGTCTCACTGTTTGAATAGTTATGCTGATTGGATTAGAATTGGTAACACTCCATGTATAGGGCCAGTTCCTAAACCGGTATACATCATTTACATGCTTTGTTCATCACAATGTTAAGCCCCTAAAATGTTTATAAATTGCAAGGGAACGTTTCCCTTAGTCAGACTTGGGTAAGATGTCAGACTTGGTGACTACAGTGATGCCATAGCAATAAAGAACTCTGCTTAAAAGATACCCCCAAGTCTCCTGGTCTTCGCTTCTGAGTTTTCTACACTTAAGAAGAAAAAGGTTTACAACAGTATCAAAATATAAAATAGATCCCAACTGTAACTTATTTGACGTGACCACGAATGGCCTATGCGTCCACCGCCAATCTAAGTGACAGCCCGGGCCCTGCCCACTGACCACGAACGGCCTATTCATTCCCCTGACCAAAAACAGCATCCCACCTGTAACTTATTCGACTGGACCTCTGTAGGCTGTCTGTGGTCAATGCATTAATAGGTCATAATTCATAATTATAAATGTTTTGTTGCTTAAATCACAGAGTACAGTGCACAGGGAAGACAATCAAACATGTTGGGGTACTTTACAGCTCATAATTATGCATAATTAGCATTAAAATGAAATGTCCATGGACAGCTTACCGGACCCTTGTCAAATAAGTTGCAAATAAGGCACAGTAAGGGTCCAACTGTAACTTATTTGACTGGATCTCTGTAGGCTGTCCGTGGTCAATGCATTAAGGCGAGACACGGCAGGCAAAAACATCGTTTTTTTTTTCACTGGTCAATTTTGAGATGTTGGGATATTTGTCTTCAATAACATGTCTTCTTTCAGACTTGTGGTGAAAAAAGGTCCGAAATACACATTTAGGTCTTTATTTTACTACACTTTGTCTGTTTGCGTGTGTATATTTCTCATAAATTCATCAAAAGTTGTCGTTATAAATCATCCCTCTGATCCGCGATCGCGATCTGCACCCTGTCATCACACACACCGTTAGAAAGCTCTCTCTCTCCTGAACAAGACTGCCGGATCCAAATATGGTCATTTCCTTTTTATCAGCAACCAATCGCGAAAGTAAAAGGGGAGATTTTACTCTAAATGCGCAATCTCATTGGCTGATGCTAAATCTTTAAAGCATGTTTTCTCAAAATGTCTTTTCTCTCATACTCAAAGTCCGAAATCTCCACTTCAGTAGCACCTATATACACCAAACTTTCCAGTCTTGTACCTAGTTATATTATGAAGACATTTACAGAGGGATTTGTAAATATATTATTCCTAGCCTGATTTATATAACATTTTATTCCCAAAAACATGGCGAAAATAATTTTTTTAAGGCTATTGGCAGTATATTCTGATTTACAGGATAACAAAAGTAGATATCCATAAATCCCTCTGTAATTTTTTCCCCATCTAATATGTGAACACAATGAAAAAATAATTTTGAACCTGGCTTTGTCCAATACTCAGATTTCGTTTTTTAAAATATATGCAAAATAGCGCATATTTAATTAGACAATGCCTCATTTGCATATTTAAACATTAAATTACAGAAAACTTGTAATACATTTTTTTCTCATCTTAATGTAGGTAATCAACTGGGAAAGTTTCATGGTGATATCTGCTAGTTAAAAAAATTACCCTATTCACCTGTAGTGTCCCGCCTTAATAGCTCATAATTCACCATTACAGTGGTTTTATTAGGTAAAACCTACTGTACACCACACAGGGGACACAATACAACACACTGATGTACATTACAGCTATTAATTATGTATTATTAGACTAAAATTTAACTGTCCACGGACTGCTTACAGGGGCCCTGTCAAATAGATCACAGGTGAGATGCTGTTTTCGACTTAGACATTTTCAGCGGTTGAATTCCCGTCACGTTTTGGTAGTGAAGTCACCACTGGTGGTGAAGTCCCTTGAATAACTTATTTGATAGGGCCCCTGTAGGCTGTCTGTGGACAATACATTACTGGGTCATATTTCATAATTTCACTGGTTTTATAAGGTAAAAACTACTGTACACCACACAGGGGACACAATGCAACACAATGATGTACATTACAGATATTAATTTTGCATCATTAGCCTAAAATGACATGTCCACGGACAGTTTACAGGGACCCTGTCAAATAAGTTACAGGTGGGCAAAATAAAGGCCCACCTGTAACTTATTTGACGGGACCTCTGTAGGCTGTCCATGGTCAATGCATTAATAGGTCATAATTCATAATTATAAATGTTTTATTGAACTCAAGGCTCACTGCCGCGACTGGTTTGAAACATGTAAATCTTTGTCATCCAAATTAGATGACCTTGAAGGTTGTTCGCAGCAGCAAAATATTAAGATCATTGGCCTGCCCGAAAAGGTGGAGGAGCGATTGCATCACTATCCGGACAAGGAGAAGATTCTGCGTCTTGCACGGCTGGCGTCGCCCATGATGTACAACGGAGCACGCATACTCATCTTCCCGGACTTCACCTCCGAGGTTCTGAAGCAGCGTCAGGCTTTCAATGCCGTGAGGAAAAGTCTCAAGGAGGCAAATGTTCGTTACGGGTTGCTCTTCCCTGCCCGACTTATCGTGACTCACAACTCATCCAAACATGTGTTTGATTCTGCAGAAAAGGCTCAAGCCTTTGCTGACTCTATCACTGGTGAGGTCAGGGCAGCGCAGTCTTCATAACTATGTTGTATAACTATAACTAAGTCAGTGGATGGGGCAAAGCTCCTTTACATTTCTCATCATATTTTTGGCTACGTGAGCAGCTTATATTTAAATAGTTGGTGCAGATCAGTTTGATTTGTATGCTTGTCAATTTCCTTTTCTTTATTTAGGTAAGAGCACATAGTGTGCCAGTATCTTTCAAGCGTTTATTTCACTGATGACCAATTTTTCTTTCTGTCATTGTTGAAATGTTTAATGGGATTTGAGGTGTAGTTCAACCTATCCCACTCTTTTTCGTCTTCGTTTTTCTTTTTTGCAACGCTCCTACTCTTTGTGTTGCCTTTTGGCTCTACAGTAAATATGGGTTTTTTAAACTGCTTGGTTTGGGGAAGCGGTTGGGACGGGGCGGGGGGGTGCACTCTGTGTTTACAGTTGTTTGTCTATGTTCACCCTGTCATGATTCTGCCATCTTGTTCCTGATATTCTCTTGTCTTGAGGCAGAATCATGACAGACCCATGTTTTCATGTTCAGCACATGGCCATTTGTTTGGGCCATGTGCTTGCATTGTCTCACTTCTAGCCCCGCCCCCTTGTTATCCTCGTTTTGTAATTATTACCATATTAGTTTCACCTGTTCATCTTTAGCCTCCCTTTATAACCCCCTTGTGTTTCTCTGTCCTCTGTCGGTTCATTGTCAAACTCTGTATATCATTGATCATCGTGTGTCTATCTTTATAGTACACTTCTGTGAGTACTTTGTCTAGTATCCAGTTTAATGTATTGTGAGTTTTTTTTATTAGTTCCTGCCTAGTCAAGTTCTAGTCAAGTCTTTATTTATCATCTAGTCTTTGTCTTGCTTGTTGCCTCTAGTCTTGTTTTGCCCCCTCGTGGGTTTTGTTTTCTCTGTTTCGTCTTCAATAAATTGTATGTAGAGCATTCAGTCTGCTTTTGTGTTCGTCTATCTGCATCCTCATGACAGAATGAACCGACCAAAGCTGAACCCAGCAGACTGTTTGTCGTCCCCTGGAGATCAGCAATTGGATCTTCTTGAAGATTGGTGGCTCAAGGCCATTTCCGACTCGAGGGGTGGCAAGCTCCCAATTCCCCCTCAGGGTGAGCTGCTGTTGAAAGAGTACGCTCAAGTCGCAGAAAAGAGGAGGTTTTTCTTACCTGACATCCTCCTAAATCGCTACTTCATCGCTGGCCTCAAGGTTCCCCCACCTCTGGCTGAACGAGAGAGACTAGTTCACCGCCCGTTCCGGGACATGGTGGACTACCTGTGTCGAAAGGAGCCGCAGGGTCCGTCCGTATTGTCACCACCAGCCAAGCTGCCCGGGATTCCGGAGGGTCGGGTCCTGGCTGTCGTTTCTCAAGGGGAGAAGACCCACTCCACTTCTCCCGAGGTCTCATCCACACCCGTTGATCTTCGTGGCAAACGAGGGAGACGGACTTCGTGGGATTCTCCATCGGAGTCATCCTCGACCGAGTCTGCGCTGCCTGAGACTACCCCTCCGTCTCAGGTCACAGATCCCATTGAGCTTCTCCGACCGGCTACTAGTCCGTTTACGACTTCCGCACCGCGACCTAGGAAGAAGAGGAGGAGGGGAGCCTCTCGTCCTTCATCTCTGCCTGTCCCAGAGCTCGCTCCCACTGCAAGCGCTGTCCCAGAGCACGCTCCCACTGCAAGCGCTGTCCCAGAGCTCGCTCCCACTGCAAGCGTTGTCCCTGAGCCCGTTTCGACTCAGGGTACTGTTACTGAACCAGCTGCTGAAGACGCGGTTCCCGAGCGCCGCAGAGAGGGCCGCGGCTGATTCGGCTGCTGAGGTCGTTTTGCGGTCAGTGTCAGCTGATCGGGAGTTGCCTATCGTCGTTGCTGCAAGAACATTGTCTGAGTATCTGTCGAGTTTAGCCAAGATCCTGGAAGTTCCAACCAGAACTGGCATGTTGTCTTGTCCCGAGTCCACTGCGTCAGAGGGCGCTATTCTGAAGTCAGCTGCCCTGAGCGCCGTACCCCAGTCAGCTGCCGTGAGCGCCGTACCCCAGTCAGCTGCCGTGAGCGCCGTACCCCAGTCAGCTGCCGTGAGCGCCATACCACAGTCAGCTGCAGACGACGATCTCCCCGATTCAGAGATGTGGAGCGTTGGTACTGAGCCGTCTTCGGGGAGCTCAGTTCTTACTTCTGCTACACAGTTACCCGCAGCATCCCCTGTCTTGTTTCCTGTTGTGTCGCCTCCTGTGTCCCCTATTAAGATTCCTGTCCCATCGCTGTTTCTGTTCCTGTGGGGGTTTCCACCCCTGTCAGGCTGCCTAGTGTTTCCCCTAGCACCCCTGTCATTTGCCAGCCTCGGACTGTTTCCCCCAAGACATCTCCTCATGTGTCTCCAGCCAAGTCCCCCCGGATTCCCCGTCCTCGGCCCTCGTCCCGAAGACCCAAGACCCCCAGTCCTCCCATTCACCCTGGACTGCCCCCTAAGGACTTTGTGTTTCCCCCACCACCTTTGCCTTGTTTATTGTTTTTGTTTTTGCACCCCAACCCTGTAATTGTTTATTTATGTTTGCTGTTGTTGTTTTTTGTCATGTTTTGTTGGTTCGTGTCCTTGTCACAGTTTATGTCTCGTGTTTAGTTCTCCTTGGGGAGCGTCTGGAAGCCGCTCCTTAGGGGAGGGGTTCTGTCATGATTCTGCCATCTTGTTCCTGATATTCTCTTGTCTTGAGGCAGAATCATGACAGACCCATGTTTTCATGTTCAGCACATGGCCATTTGTTTGGGCCATGTGCTTGCATTGTCTCACTTCTAGCCCCGCCCCCTTGTTATCCTCGTTTTGTAATTATTACCATATTAGTTTCACCTGTTCATCTTTAGCCTCCCTTTATAAACCCCTTGTGTTTCTCTGTCCTCTGTCGGTTCATTGTCAAACTCTGTATATCATTGATCATCGTGTGTCTATCTTTATAGTACACTTCTGTGAGTACTTTGTCTAGTATCCAGTTTAATGTATTGTGAGTTTTTTTTATTAGTTCCTGCCTAGTCAAGTTCTAGTCAAGTCTTTATTTATCATCTAGTCTTTGTCTTGCTTGTTGCCTCTAGTCTTGTTTTGCCCCCTCGTGGGTTTTGTTTTCTCTGTTTCGTCTTCAATAAATTGTGTGTAGAGCATTCAGTCTGCTTTTGTGTTCGTCTATCTGCATCCTCATGACACACCCTTCATTTTATCTGTGCTATTCAATTTTTTTGTTAAATTAATAGTGTTTGCTGTAAAATGGCAACTAGTCTGATTTCATCACAGGGAGGCGATATTACACTAGCCAGTTGGAACGTGCGCGGTTTGAACAGTCAGGTGAAGCGAGCTAAAGTGTTTTCATATCTACGCTCCATTTCGGCTGACATAATTTTCTTACAAGAGACGCACATTAAAAATGGGGAACAGAATCGCTTAAAGTGTAATTGGATTTCCCAGGTGTTTCAATCCAGAGGGGTTTCAATATTATTTCGTAACTCAGTTTCGTTTAAGTCAAGTCAAGTCAAATATATTTATATAGCGCTTTTCACAATACAGATTGTATCAAAGCTGCTTCACAGTATCAATCAAAACAACTTAACAGTGTTTGTTTATTACTGGAAAAAAGACATCCAAGTTTGGTAGAGCTGATCAATGGTATGATTGTTTAATTAATTTGAATATCCCCAACTGAGCAAGCCAAAGGCAACAGTGGCAAGGAACCGAAAAACTCCATCCAGTGACCTAATGGTGTCCTAACACCCCATCAGATGACCCAATGGAGAAAAAAAAACCTTGGGAGAACCCAGGCTCAGTCGGGGGCCAGTTCTCCTCTGGCGTTTATGAACTAGAGGCCGAATTTACAGTAACTGTAAGATAAAAAATTTATATGAATGCCTGGCTAAATAGATGCGTCTTCAGTCTAGTTTTAAACTGGGAGAGCGAGTCTGAGCTACGAACAATATCAGGAAGGCTATTCCAGAGCTTCGGAGCTAAATGTGAAAATGCTCTGCCTCCTTTGGTGGATCTGGATATCCTAGGAATGACCAGAAGCCTCGAATCTAGTGATCTTAAAGAGCGCAATGGATTGTAAGGCGATAGAAGATCCGTTAAATAGACTGGAGCTAAACCATTTAGAGCTTTATAAGTCAAAAGCAATACCTTGTATTTAATACGGAACTTTATAGGTAACCAATGAAGTGATGATAAAATCGGTGTTATATGATCATATTTTCTTGATCTAGTAAGAACTCTAGCGGCTGCATTTTGGACTAACTGTAGCTTGTTTATTGAAGATGCAGGACAACCAGCTAATAAAGCATTACAATAATCTAGTCTCGAGGTCATGAATGCATGAACTTTTCTGCATCAGAGACTGATAGCATATTACGTAGCTTAGCAATGTTTCTAAGGTGGAAAAAGGCAGTTTTTGTAACATATGAAATATGCTTTTCAAAAGACAGGTTGCAGTCTAATGTAACACCCAGGTCTTTTACTGCAGCGGATAAAGTAACAGGGCATCCTACTATGTTAAAGTCGTGCTGTGAAAGGTTTTGTGGACGGTTTTTAGAACCGATAAGTATTACCTCTGTCTTGTCTGGATTTAATAAAAGAAAATTACGCGTCATCCAATCTTTTATATCTTTAACACAATCTGTCAATTTGGATAATTTAGCGTATTCATCTGGCCGTGATGAAATATATATTTGAGTGTCATCAGCATAACAATGGAAACTAATTCCATGTTTCCTTAGAATATTACCAAGTGGCAGCATATATATTGAGAATAATAAAGGGCCTAACACAGATCCTTGCGGCACTCCATAGTTTGCCGAAGTTATAATCGATTTTTCTCCATTTAAGTAGACGAAATGGTAGCGGTCAGATAAGTATGACCTGAACCAGCTTAATGCTTGTCCTTGAACACCAGTGTAATTTTGTAGTCGATCTAAGAGTATTGTGTGATCTATAGTATCGAACGCAGCACTAAGATCAAGTAAAACTAGTACTGAGATACAGCCTTGGTCCGAAGCTAAAAGTAAATCATTTGTGATTCTAACAAGCGCAGTTTCAGTGCTATGATGTGGCCTGAATCCAGACTGAAACTTTTCATAGATGTCGTTTTCTTGCAAGAAAGAGCCGAGTTGAGCGAACACAACTTTTTCTAATATTTTTGACATAAATGGAAGATTCGAAATGGGTCTGTAATTTGCTAGGTTATTTGGATCTAATTGTGGTTTCTTAATAAGAGGTTTTATAACTGCCAGCTTGAACGTTCTTGGAACATGACCTAAAGATAAAGATGAGTTAATAATATTGAGAAGAGGCTCTTCCACTATAGGTAACGTCTATGGTTACGTATGTAACCCTCGTTCCCTGAGTAGGGAACGGAGACGTTACGTCGGATGACGACGAAATGGGGTTTCGCTTAGAAAGCCTATCAGCTTCGAGTATTACAAAACGAGCCAATGGCAAAGAAATGCCATGGGTCTGCGGAATTTGCATGACGTAACTCCGCCCCACCTCGTGGGTATAAAAGGAGGAAGTCCAGCAACATGCAGGTATGTTTCTTCGCTGAGGAGCCAAGACTGAGCTCAGGCGATCCCCGCGGTACAGCGGAAAGTGGCCGGCAGACGTAACGTCTCCGTTCCCTACTCAGGGAACGAGGGTTACATACGTAACCATAGACGTTCCCTTTCGTTGTCACTCCGAGTTACGTCGGATGACGACGAAATGGGGTTACCAGTCTAATCACGCCACCTTCTCAGCTGTCTTCCAGTGCCCTGCGTAAATCGAGATCCCTGTCATAGACTGGACGAAGGACTCCATTTTACACAGGAATACCAAGGTACACTAAGAAGCATATCCCAAGCTAGGGGAAGTATGCAATTAATGCCAACCCAGAGGGGGGGGAACTTAGAGAATACACATATGACCCGAAGGACATATGGAGAACACTGGGGTGTCCAGCCGCAGGTGGAATATTTCAACCCCAGGGGTGGCAAGGTGGCTTGCCAAGGGAAAGACACATGCTCAGAGAAGCTTACAGTGGAAATACACATGTGGGGGTCGCTCAGGGGAGGGACCATGCACACGGGAGGCACCTAGCCGACGCGCAGGCAGAGACACTGGCGCCGACGTCAGGAGTCCTGGAGGAGCTCAGGGCTTTCGGGGAAGCTCACCTGAGGAGAATATCGCATGTATCCAGTCCGCGGAGTGGAATGGCGAGCAAGCGAAGACACCTGAGCGGGTCCGGTACTAGCTAGTTGAAGCGAGTACATGAGAGGACACTGGCTCCACTCGGAGATTATAGAATCTGGCGAATGTGTTAGGTGTCGCCCATCCTGCAGCTCTGCAGATGTCTGTTAGCGAGGCACCATGCGCTAGAGCCCAAGAGGATGCCACACTCCGGGTGGAGTGGGCCGTCACACCAAGGGGGCACGGTCGACCTTGCTGCTGGTAAGCCAAAGCAATGGCGTCCACTATCCAGTGAGACAACCTTTGCTTGGAGAGAGCCTTTCCCTTCAGCTTCCCACCATAACAGACAAAGAGCTGGTCTGAGGTCCTGAAACACTGCGTCCTGTCGACATAGGCGCGGAGAGCGCGTACTGGACAGAGCAGTGCCAAGGCTGGGTCTGCCTCCTCCGGGGGCAGCACTTGCAGGTTCACCACCTGGTCCCGAAAGGGAGTGGTAGGAACCTTGGGCACATATCCGGGCCGGGGTCTCAGGATCACGTGAGAGTAAGCCGGCCCGAATTCCAGGCATGCTTCATCGACGGAGAATGCGTGCAGGTCCCCTACCCTCTTGATGGAGGCCAGTGCAACCAGGAGCGCTGTCTTCATTGACAGGAACTTAAGCTCAACTGATTGCAGGGCTCAAAGGGAGCACTCTTCAGGGCAGTTAGAACCACTGAGAGGTCCCAAGAGGGAACGAGAGGAGGACGAGGAGGATTCAGTCTCCTCGCTCCTCTCAGGAACCTGATGACCAGGTCGTGCTTCCCCTCCGACTTACCTTCGACAAGGTCATGGTGTGCGGCAATAGCGGCAACATAGACCTTTAGGGTGGAGGGAGACAGCCTTCGCTCCAACCCCTGCTGAAGGAAGGAAAGCACAACGCTGATCGAGCATCTCCGGGGGTCTTCTCGGTGAGAAGAGCACCAGTCGACGAAGAGGTTCCACCTCAACGCATAGGCGTGTCTCGTGGACGACGCTCTAGCGGAAGTGATGGTAGCCGCCACCGCTGGTGGTAGGGTACTCAAACCTGCCTCGGGCCGTCCAGGAGCCACACGTGGAGGCTCCAAAGATCGGGGCGAGGGTGCCACAGGGTGTCCCGTCCCTGAGAAAGAAGGTCCTTCCTCAGAGGAATGGGCCAGGGAGGTGCTGTCGCGAGGAGTACAAGTTCGGGGAACCAGGTCTGGGTGGGCCAATACGGCGCGACCAGAATGACCTGCTCCTCGTCCTCCCTGACCTTGCGCAAAGTGTGCGCAAGAAGGCTCACTGGGGGAAACGCATATTTGCGGCCCGGCGGCCAGCTGTGCGCCAGTGCATCCGTGCCGAGCGTACCCTCGGTCAGGGAAAAATACAGGGCGCAATGGGTCGAGTCGTGAGAGGCAAACAGATCTATCTGTGGGTCCCCGAACTGGACCCAAATCAGCTGAACCGACTGGGGATGGAGTCGCCATTCTCCAGGGAGGGGCTGAAGCTGTGAGAGCTCGTCGGCTGCACAGTTCAGAGCTCCGGGAATGAAAATGGCTCAAAGCGACCTCAGACGCTTCTGACTCCAAAGGAGGAGGTGGCGGGCGAGTTGTGACATACGGTGGGAGCGTAGACCACCTTGACGGTTGATGTACGCTGTCTGATCGGACTAGTACGTGTTGACCCCTGAGCAACGCCCAGAAGCGGTGCAGGGCAAGGTGTACTGCAAACAACTCGAGGAAATTGACATGCCATAGCCGCTGGGGTCCTGTCCAGGAGCCCGCAGCAGCATGTCCATTGCACATGGCGCCCCAGCCCGTGGTGGAGGGATCTGTTGAGACAACAACATGCCGGGAAGCTCGTTCCAGGGGGACACCCGCCCTGAGAAAACTGAGGTTCGACCACGGGGTGAAGAACTGACGGCAGGTCCGAGTAACTGGTACTCGGAGCGTGCCTTGTTGCCATGCCCACCTCGGGACTCGGTTGCGAAGCCAAAGCTGAAGCGGTCTCATATGAAGCAATCCGAGCGGCGTGTTCACGGCTGCAGATGCCATATGCCCCAGGAGCCTCTGAAAGTGTTTCAGTGGAACCGCACTCTTGCCCTCGAGTTGTCTCAGGCAAGTCAGCAGTGACTGCGCGTGCTCGCTCGAAAGCTGCACGGACATGGCGACCGAGTCGATGTCCATACCAAGAAAAGAGATCCTCTGCACGTGGCAGAGTTTGCTCTTCTCCCAGTTGACCCTAAGGCCCAGGCGAGCTAGGTGCCGGAGCACTAGGTCCCTGTGTTCGCAAACCTGATCTCGAGAGTGAGCTAGGATCAGCCAGTCGTCGATATAACTCAGGATGCGAACCCCGTGTTCCCGAAGGGGAACAAGGGCAGCCTCGACGACCTTCGTGAAGATGCGAGGAGACAGGGCTAGCCCGAAAGGGAGAACCGCGTACTGGTATGTCTGCCTCTCGAAAGCAAACCGTAGGAACGGTCTGTGTCGAGGAAGAATGGAGACATGAAAGTAGGCGTCCTTCAGGTCGATCGCTGCAAACCAATCCTGGGGCCGAATGCATTCGAAAACACGTCTGGCGGTCAGCATCTTGAACGGCAGCCTGTGAAGGGAGCGGTTCAGCACGCGCAAGTCCAGGATTGGCCGTAACCCCCCAGTTTTCTTGGGGACAATGAAGTAGGGGCTGTAAAAGCCGGACCTCATCTCGGCTGGAGGGACAGTCTCGATTGCACCCTTTGCCAGCAGGGTGGCAATCTCTGCTCTCATGATGGGGGCATTTCCACCGACCAAAGTGGAGCGGACTCCCCTGAAGCGGGGAGGAGACCGTGCGAACTGAATCGCATAGCCGAGCCTGACGGTCCACGCGATCCAGCGGGACAGACGGGGAAGCTCTAACCAGGCTCCCAGGAACTGAACGCAAAAAAAAGCGATCGACCTGAAGGACGCCTACTTTCATGTCTCCATTCTTCCTCGACACAGACCGTTCCTACGGTTTGCTTTCGAGGGGCAGGCATACCAGTACGCGGTTCTCCCTTTCGGGCTAGCCCTGTCTCCTCGCATCTTCACGAAGGTCGTCGAGGCTGCCCTTGTTCCCCTTCGGGAACACGGGGTTCGCATCCTGAGTTATATCGACGACTGGCTGATCCTAGCTCACTCTCGAGATCAGGTACTTCAACCGAAACACGCGGGCCACCAGAGGGTAGACCCGCGGGAATCGACTGTTCACTAGCGGGCACAGTCATTGAAGAGGGGGGCTGAAGTCGCGGACACATAGTCGGCGCCTTGTTCCAGACCGTAACTCTCAGGTCACCCTGGCCACCAGCCGCAGGACGGGGGGTGGATGAGGGGACTCTCACTCTTGCGAGTTCACCGAGTCTCGACCGCAATGACGCGATGGTCATGTTCCCACAGAGAGAACATGAGTCATCCACGAGCGCTGCTCTAGCATGATCAATGCCCAAACATACTATGCAACGCTCGTGCCCATCAGAGTCCGATACCAATCTGCCGCAACCAGAAGTACACGGGCGAGGCATCTTTAAAAAGACGTGCCGCGTGTAAGCTCTTTTAGTGAGAGAAAACTCAAGTGTTGAAGCACCCGGGGAGAAACGCACCGACTGGCAGACCACTGCAGCAGATCAGCAGGAAGCACGCTCTCGCCGTAGATCGCCGTCACACCAACACTCGAGTTACTCGTTCGTAAAGCTGACGATTCAGAGATGGCTTGTGGAGAGAAGAATAAACTTGGCTCCGAAGCGAAAACATACCTGCATGTTGCTGGACTTCCTCCTTTTATACCCACGAGGTGGGGCGGAGTTACGTCATGCAAATTCCGCAGACCCATGGCATTTCTTTGCCATTGGCTCGTTTTGTAATACTCGAACCTGATAGGCTTTCTAAGCAAAACCCCATTTCGTCGTCATCCGACGTAACTCGGAGTGACAACGAAAGGGAACACTTCTTTCAGTAGTTCAGTTGGTATAGGATCTAATAAACATGTTGTTGTTTTAGATGAAGTGATAAGTTTATTTAACTCTTTTTGTTCTATGGTTGTAAAGCATTGTAATTGTTCTTGCGGGGTGATAATTGCGGCCGAATTATAAGGCGCGAGCAAAGATCGAACGTTTACGATTTTGATTCTGATGCTTTCAATTTTCTCGGTGAAGAAGTTCATGAAATCATTACTACTAAACTGTAACGAGGTATTTTGTTCAGACGACGTCTGTTTATTTGTTAGTCTGGCCACGGTATTAAATAAAAACCTTGGATTATTTCGGTTGTTTTCTATTAATTAGCTGAGGTGCTCAGCCCTGGCCGTTTTAAGTGCCTTTTTATAACGTGACATACTGTCTTTCCACGTGATTCTAAAGACCTCTAAATTAGTTTTTTTCCATTTACGCTCTAAATTACGGGTTTCTCTCTTTAAATCATACGTAGTATTATTGTACCATAGTGCTATACTTTTTTCTCTGACCGTTTTTAATCTAATGGGTGCAACAATATCCAATGTTCTAGAGAGAATGGTGCTCATAGTGCTAGTTAGTTCGTCTAATTCATCTGTTTGTTTGGGTTCAGGCAGCAGCTGAGACAGATCAGATAAGCTATTTGAGAAATGATCTATGGTGGATGGACGAATTGTTCTACCTGGTCGATAACGTGGCGCAGCATGACATATTACAGCAGTGCGTAATATGCAAGTTACCAAGTAGTGGTCAGTGACATCATCACTTTGTGGAATGATATCTATATCGGTTGGATCGGTTCCATATGATATAATTAAATCGAGTGTATGATTAAGACGATGAGTTGGTCCGGTGACGTTTTGCTTGACCCCGAAGGAGTTTAATAAATCTGTAAACGCAGCCCCTAACGCATCATTTAAATTATCTACGTGTATGTTAAAATCTCCAACAATTAATGCTTTATCGACGTTGACCAAAAGATCTGATAGAAAGTCAGCAAACTCTTTTAGGAAATTGGCGTAAGGCCCTGGAGGTCTATATACGGTAGCCAATGCTAGAAATAATAGGGATTTTTTTCTTACATCTAAGAGCGTAACATTTAGCACTTCAAACGAATTAAACCTATGACGAGTTTTCTGAGTAACATTAAGGATATCTCTGTAGATTGTTGCAACACCGCCGCCACGACCGATCAGACGGGGCTCATGCTTATAACAGTATCCTGGCGGAGTAGACTCATTTAGACCGAAATAATCATTTGGTTTAAGCCAGGTTTCAGTAAGGCACAGAACATCGAAATTATTATCTGTGACCATTTCATTTACAATAACCGCCTTAGGTGTGAGCGATCTAATGTTTAGAAGACCTAGCTTTAGAAATTGTTTTTGTTCACTAATAGCGAGATTTTTTGTTTTAATAACAATTAGATTTTTTGTAGATCCCGCAGTAGATTTATTATTTGATCTTAGTAAACGAGGAATAGACACAGTTTCTATGCAATGTTCTACACTAGTATTAATATCAATTAAATTGGTGCAGTAGAGACTGTGATTTGGATTTTTGGTTACTAGTCAAATGGTATTTAACATCTTGGAGATGTTATCCGACAGAAGATCTGCCCCGATTCTACTTGGGTGTAAGCCATCAGCACGGAAGAGCCTTGGTCGCTCCCAAAACAGATTCCAATTATTTACAAAAATCAGTTTCTGCTCATTGCACCATGACAATAACCATTCATTTAGCGCGAATAATCTACTGAACTTTTCATGCCCTCATCGGTACGTAGGAAGCGGTCCAGACACAATAATCGATGTTTCAGGCGATGTGCTGCGTACCGTATCGATAAGGCTCCTGAAGTCTTTCTTCAGAACCTCCGTCTGTCGCAGCCTAATGTCGTTAGCTCCCACGTGCAGCACAACAGCTCCGACGCGCTCGTCACCATTCAAGATCTCAGTTACCCGCGCAGTGATATCGAGAACACGAGCACCAGGAAAGCAGTGACTGTGCACCTTACTTTTACCTAACGTAGCGTGGACGTGTCGGACGGTGGAATCGCCGATGATCACAGCATCGCGTTCCGTTTCGCAAAGAGGGGAGAAGCGGTTCTGAGTGGAGATCTCGAAAACCGGGAGGGGCGAAAAGATTCTTGTCCTGGCTCGCGGCTTCCGCGGAACCACCCAGGCTTCGTGGTGGTGTGTTGGAGCCGGAGTGAATGAAATCATGGCTGATCGTGACCTGGACGCTCGGGACCAATGCTGAGAAACGCACGGAGTAGACGAGGTCAGCGTCAGCGCTAAACGCCGGTCTCTCAGCTCAGCTTGTCTCTCTAGAAGGTCACGGATCTGCTGTTCTACAGCTTCTAATTCAGACTGCACCGCGAGCAATTCAGATTTGTTCTCATCTGCACCAAAAGGTAGATAACATACACCTGATATATTCGCCATTTTAACAGATGGACAGTAACTTAGCAATGATGCAACCAGTGATGCTATTAATATTTATAATAATTTATGACTCAAGTCTTGGGTAAAAAACGTCTTTTTAGTGGTATGGGTGTAATGTAGACGCACGATAGACGGGAAAACAAACAAACTCACAGCAGACAACGAGGCTCACAAAAGCAGTTGATCGCAGGGCGAACAGCAGTGAAGCGGTGTCTCGCTCTACGACCAACAACCAATGTTCAAACCGTATTAACACAAACAAACAAACGTATATCCACGTATAACGTATATCCACATATTTAAACATATATCCACATTAACAGATCCTAATGGCCGCTATGTTCTTGTCACTGGCATAATTGCTTCTCAACATTTTACTTTTTTAAATCTCTATGCCCCTAATTATGATGACCCGGCTTTCTTTCGTAAAGTATTTAATCTTCTACCCTCTCAAACCGACACTCACTTTATAGTGGGTTGCAATTTTAACTGTATATTGGACCCTGTTCTGGACAAATTTCCTGTCCGTTCAAATACTTCTCTCAATTCTACCTCAGTCATTAAACATCTTTCCGAGTCACTGGATGTTGTTGATATCTGGAGGCTACAACATCCAGCTGATAAGGAATACTCATTCTTTTCCCATGTTCACAAGTCATATTCTAGAATAGATTTTTTTTTATAGACTCTAAATTATTATCTAATGTCTCCTCATCCAAGTATCATAATATACTGATCTCTGATCATTCTGCTGTTACGGTATCTTTTGATTTCGGCTGGGTAAAGCCAAGTTATAATTGGAGATTTAATACTTGCCTCCTTTCAGATGAGAAATTTAGTCAGCATATTTTGGATTCATTGACAGAGTTTATTGAGATCAACGATAAAGGAGATGTTTCTGACTCTGTGTTATGGGAAACTTTTAAAGTTGTGATGAGGGGACACATAATTTCTTATGAGTCAGCAGTAAAGAAACTTAGACAGAAACGCCTGGTAGAGATAGATGCTCGTCTTGCCCAATTGGAAAAACTATATAGGGATACCACTGACTCTTGCGTTCTAAATGACATCGGGTCACTTAAATTTGAATATAATAAGATCATGTCAGACCAGGTGAATAAGATGTTATTAAAAATTAAGCAGAAGCATTTTGAGATTTGGGATAAACCAGATAAATTATTAGCCCGTCAGTTGAGGGGCTCTTATGCCAGTAGATCAATTCATAGTATAGCTGATAAGGATGGTAAAATATTGACTAATCCAAAGGATATCAATAAACGCTTTATGGAATTTTTTGCAGACTTGTACGAATCTAAGACTTCTGTACCATCTGAGGCTATTTCGGATTTTCTTCGTTCGCTTTCCCTCCCTCAATTAAGTGAAGTGGACCAGGAAATCTTGAATTCTGATATTACAATTCAAGAGATAATGGACGCGATTAATGCCTTTCCTAACGGGAAGTCCCCTGGTCCTGATGGCTTCAGTTTTGAATTTTATAAGAAATATGTAGATAAAATTGAACCCCTTATGTTACGGATGTTCAATCATTCCTTCATCAAGCAGAAATTTCCCTCCTCTCTATACTCCGCCAATATTTCTTTACTTCTAAAGAAAGGCAAGGATGAGGCTGACGTGTCTTCTTTTCGTCCAATTTCTCTTCTCAATACGGATTTAAAAGTGTTCACTAAAATTTTGGCAACAAGGTTAAACAAATGTATTTCAACTATTATTCACCCCCAACCAAGTTGGCTTTATCCCAAAAAGATTTTCCTTTTTTAATGTTAAACGTTTCCTAAATATAATCTATTCTAAGCTAAACTCCCACTCTAAATTGGCAATTATCACATTGGATGCAGAAAAAGCTTTTGACCAAGTTGAATGGAACTACATCTTAACCACTATTAAAGAATTTAATTTAGGCGATAGGTTTTCTTCCTGGGTCAGCATGTTGTATCACCATCCTTGCGCTTCAGTGTTAACTAATCTCGATAGATCACCGCAATTTGAATTGCATAGGGGTACCCGTCAGGGGTGTACGCTTTCACCCCTGTTGTTTGCCATTGCCATAGAACCTTTGGCAATAGCCATTAGACTTCATCCACAGATTCCGCCCTTAAGTATAGGTCAGGTTGATCATATCATATCTCTTTACGCTGACGATGTCCTTTTGTACCTTTCAGACCCCAAGCGCTCTGTTCCTCCTCTGTTAGATTTATTAAATTCATTCAGTAGCTTCTCTGGTTATTCTGTTAACTGGCAAAAAAGTGAACTTATGCCCGTCAGCGATAATATAGATCCAGTTTTTATGAAGAGTCTGCCATTTAAAATCACTTTAGACAAGATAAAATATCTCGGTGTGGTGGTCCCTAAGAATCCAAAGGATTTAGTTCAATTAAATTATTTTGCTTTACTAGACAACCTAAAGAAGGACATAGAAAGATGGAGATCACTCCCTATTTCAATGATCGGCCGTATTAATGCAATTAAAATGGTGATCCTTCCTAGATTTTTATATCTCTTTCTAAATTTGCCCTTCTTTTTACCCAAATCATTCTTCAGAACTCTTGATTCAATAATTATGCCTTTCATTTGGGGTTATAAAGTCGCTCGTGTATCCAAAACACACGTGTATTAAATGCTTGGGGGGTTTGGGTTTGCCCAACTTTCTTCATTACTACTGGGCAGCGAACTGCAGAACATTAATGTACTGGCGGGATTCTTTTCCGGGCATTGTTCAAGTAGACACCCCCTCCTGGCTAGCGATAGAACAAAATGCCATCCACTCATCTCTTTCTGCTCTGCTTTTTTCGGCACCATTGCCTAGTAAAAAAGTTCCCAAAGCTAATTTAATCCTTAACAACTCCATCAAAATATGGTATCAGATCAGAAAGGTAATTAAGCTACCAAATACCTCCCTGTTTTTTCCTATCTGTTATAATCATGCGTTTAAACCCTCTCTTACAGATAATGTTTTTAGGGAATGGCAAGGTAAAGGAATTCTCTGTATAAAATATTTGTATATTAAAAATACATTTCCCTCCTTTTCTCAGCTCAGCGAAAGATTTGGCCTTCCCTCTTTTCACTTTTTCAGATTTATTCAAGTCAGGAACTTTGTTCGTACAAATATTATACACTTTGAAACTTTGCCTTTAGAATGTAAAATATTTGATTTATTTTCTAACTCTCCTGATGCTAAGTGCATTACATCTCTTTTTGTTAATGCTTTTAAAGATAATACAGATTTTTCTTCACTTCATTTGAAAAAGGCTTGGGAAGAAGATTTAGGGATTCAGGTTATTGAGACTGTCTGGGACAAATGTCTTTCATCTATTTATTCTTGTTCTATAAATTCAAGACACCAACTTATTCAGTACAAGGTATTACATAGACTTCACTACTCTAAAGCAAAACTTAATAAATTCTATCCCTCTGTCTCTCCTATATGCGATAAGTGTAAAGCTGCTGAGGGTACCCTGGCACACCTTTTTTGGTTCTGTTCACAAATTCAGAGTTTTTGGATAGAAATTTTTCAGTTTTTTGCCAAAGTCTACAATTGTGCTTTACTTCCTGACCCACTCATAGCAATTCTTGGTTGGTCAGACTCATTGCAGGCTCTCAGGCCAAAGGTACGGTTACCAGTTCAATATGGTGTGACTGTAGCTAAGAAAGTTATTTTGCTTTTGTGGAAAAAAATACTAGACCCCTCTTTTCTGACTGGCTAACTGGACTCACTTCTACGTTACATCTTCAAAGAATTAGATACTCCATATCCGGGAACCCTGCAAAATTCGATAAGATATGGGAACTATTTTTTACTTATTGTCAAATCAGAAGGACTAATTATTTATATATGTTTTCCTGATCTGTAATAATCACTTTATGTAACTATTGTGATTACACTTTGTAACAGAGGTTGGCTTTGTGTATGTCTTCCTTTTTTATAGTACTTTTTTTATAGTACTTTTGTTTCATTTTATACATTGCACAGATTTCTGTTTTATGAAGGGTCTTTTTGTCTGTTTTTTTGTTTGTTTTGTTTTTTGTTTTTGATGTTTGAAAACCTCAATAAAAATAATATACATAAATGTTTTATTGCCTAAATCATAGGGTACAGTGCACAGGGAAGACAATCAAACATGTTGGGGTACTTTACAGCTCATAATTATGCATAACTAGCCTAAAAATGGCATGTCCACTGACAGCCTACAGGAACCCGGTCAAACAAGTTACAGGTGGACACTTCCTGTAAAATCACAGGAAGGGCCCACCTGTAACTTATTTGACGGGATCTCTGTAGGCTGTTCATGGTCAATGCATTAATAGGTCATAATTCATTATTACAGTGGTTTAATTAGGTAAAACCTACTGTAAACCACAAAGGGAACACCATTTAACTGTTTTATGTACATGTCAGCTCATAAAAATGATGAATATGCATAAAAATGCATAAAAAAGCCTACCTGGGTCATGTCAAATAAGTTGCATGTGGGCTCTTCCTGTTTCAGTTGGTCAAATCAGCCTTCGATTTTTTGCAAAAGCCTCGGGGCGTCGAACACTCGTCCGTCACGCCCTCACGCGCCACACGTTCAAGGCCCGCGTCCCTCGGAGTTGGGCAAGTATTCGAAAAAAAATCAAGAAAGAATATTCAAGGAAAATTATCAGCTCATCATCCCCAGCTCAGCCAATTAAGCACTTAACGGGGTACTATGGAGCTCCATCTTTGCGTACCATCTAAGAGGACCCTGTGGGGCCACAGAATTCAAATTGGAGCCATTCGGAGCCATTGGGACAGTTCCATGGAATGTACACCAAACACCTGTGAAAATGAATGGGATAAGTTACACGTGTCAGTGGCGCCCCAAACTTGACTAAAAGTTGCGTCACGTGGCCCTCTGCAACATAGCGAGCGGGCTAGGTCGAGAGATGCCAAGTTTATTTTTTGCTATTTTTTTTGTATCTCTCTGTCTTAGATTGATCTCTATGGGAACATGTGTCTGCTAGGGTTAATGCAGCAGTAAGGTTTAGAGGGCCTAATAGGCTCAGGAAGCATCTAGAGCCACGAAACTCGGGGGCCCGATTCGGGGGCCCGTGACGGTCGCCCGTGCCGAATCTCGAGGTCCTGCGACCTTTTGACCCCTTTTGGCACCTGTTTTCTAGATGTCCCACATGCAACTTATTCTACTAAGCTGTTGGTGGCCAATTAGCGTGAAAAAGGTCAAAGTGACATGGAACTCTGGGGACCGTCCCAGGGGCCCATGACGAGACGCATATGTCAGTTTCTGGACAATCGGGCCTTTCTTTCAATCTCTTTAGCAGAAACACATACTTAGAACCGATCTAGAACCACGAAATCCAGGATCTAGAACCGGGGGCCCCTGGACTAGCACCACGTCAAATTTGGAGTCGATCTGACCTTTTGACCCCTTTTGGCCCCTGTTTTCTAGATGTCCCACTTGCAACTTATTCTACTAGGCTGTTGGTGGCCAATTAGCGTGAAAAAAGGTCAAAGGGACCGTCCCAGGGGCCCGTGACGAGACGCATATGTCAATTTCGGGCCGATCGGACCTTTCTGTCCACCCTTCACGAAATGTTAAAATGAATGGAGGAACATATACTCATAGACAGACATATTCTCTTGAGTGGTCAAACTGAACCAAAGTGAGGAGAATTTTGCACTGCAAAAAGACATACTTGGAACCAATCTTGAACCCTGCTATCCAGGATCTAGAACCGGGGGCCCCTGGACTTCCACGATGCCAAATTTGGAGTCACCGTGACCTTTTGACCCCCGTATTTCTGACCGCCCACGTGCAACTTATTCAATTCAAACTTCACAGGCGCTTCCTGGTCAAGGGGGCCTTTTCTGGCCAAACAAGCAGACGTGGACACGGAACTCTGGGGACCGTCCCAGGGGCCCGTGACGGGACATATATGTCAATTTCGGAACGATCGGACCACCGTCCACGAACCACCTGTGAAAACGCATGGTATAAGTTGCACGTGTCAGGGGCCCTTGTTCGGCCCCCAGGGGTCCCTCGGGCCCCAAACTCGGCGTGCCGGTGGTTCTCGGGCCCCTGGACAACATATTAGGAGGACGAGTCTCTAGAACACGGGGGACATTTTTTTGCCTGCTTTGTTTGAATGTCTCGCACAGGCCTCTTCCACTCATAGACAGACATACCTTCTTGAAAGGTCAATCTGAACCAAAGTGAGGAGAATTTTGCACTGCAAAAAGACATACTTGGAACCGATCTAGAACCCTGCGATCCAGGATCTAGAACCAGGGGCCCCTGGACTACCACGATGCCAAATTTGGAGTCTCCGCGATCTTTTGACCCCCGTATTTCCGACCGCCCACGTGCAACTTATTCAATTCAAACTTCACAGGCGCTTCCCGGTCAAGGGGGCCTTTTTTGACCAAACAAGCAGACGTGGACACGGAACTCTGGGGACCATCCCAGGGGACCATGACATATATGTCAATTTCGGGCCGATCGGAGCACCGTCCACGAACCACCTGTGAAAACGCATGGAATAAGTTGCACGTGTCACTGGATCTCGTTCGGTACCCCTGGAGGTCCTAGGGACCCGAAACTTCACAGAAAGCTGCGTCACAAGGCCCCTAAAAAGATACAGAAAGGGGAACGTCTTGGAATGCAAAAAAAAAAACACTTGCTGCCCAGTGTCCATGGAACACCTGTGAAAATGAATGGGTTAAGTGGTACGTGGGATGCTTTGCCATTTGGCCCCCGGGGGCCCTGGCGGCCCCAAACTTGACCTGCTGGCAGTCACTGGGGCCCAGAAAGACCCTCGTGGATGGAGAAAGCTGAACCATGTGTGGATCAGGCCCAACCGCTGAAACACACACTTGGGAACAACGTAGAACCTTGAAACTAAGGATCTCGCCTTGGGGCCCACTGGGCTACCCTCGTACCGAATTTCGAGGCCCCTCGACTTTTCGGCACCGAGTTAGAGATACGGTGACTTGTGACAAAAAACAGATGGTTTAGTGGCTCGAAAGGCACCTTGTGGTCATGTCCAGGCAGTCGTCTGGGCACAGTGCGCACTCGGTGTATGTGATGAAGGCACAGGAGGTTAGGGGTCAGAATAGGCAATTTGTGGACAATGAGGAAGACTATGGTGAAGGTTAGGTGGTTAGGGGGCACAATAGGCACTTCGTGGCACTGAGGAAGAGGACAGGTGGTTAGGGGTCAGAATAGGCACTTTGTGGACAATGAGGAAGACTATGGTGAAGTTTAGGTGGTTAGGGGGCACAATATGCACTTCGTGGCAATAAGGAAGAGGATAGGTGGTTATGGTTCAGAATAGGCACTTCATGGACAACGAGGAAGACTATAGTGAAGTTTAGGTGGTTAGGGGGCACAATAGGCACCTCATGGCACTGAGGTGAAGTTTAGGTGGTTAGAGGTCAAAATAGGCACTTCGTGGTACTGAGGAGGACTATGGTGAAGAATAGGTAGTTAGGGGGCTCCATAAGCAGTTGGTGGAACACCCCCGCAGTGCACTGGCACCCCCAGAGGCGTCCATACAGAGCCTGTGGGCATTTTGACCCTCTTTCCTGCGATTTTGGAAAAAGTCCCACCCACCATTAGAATAAGCAGCTTGTGTCGTCCATTTCGAGCATGCAGACTTCGTACTGCCTGTGCTGACAGTGGCAACTTATTTGACGGCAACACCTAGGGTCCCTTACGACAGATGCCTCCCTCACGGGCTGGGGCGCGGTGATGGGCGGCCTCTTTACTAGAGGTCTATGGCAGGACCATCATTCTTCTTGGCACATAAATTGCCTGGAAATGCTGGCGGTTTTCTGAGCTCTGACAAGTTTCCTGACAGACCTTAATGGTTACCCCGTTCTTGTGAGAACAGACAATATGTCAGTGGTGTCCTTTCTAAATCATCAGGGGAGTCTGAAACCACGCCCTCTATGAGGCGTGATCCACTGAGGCGGCTTTCCCCCGATCGCTCTGCTCCCGGGAGTTCTTGGAGAGGATCCGTCGCAACGGGGTCTGTCTACTGCTTGTAGCCCCATTGTGGCTGGCCCGAATATGGTTATCAGACATAATATCACTCCTAGAGGGCCCTCCATAGGATATCTCAATCAGGAGGGGCCTGCTGTTGCAGGCAGAAGGCTCAATATTTCACCCTCGGCCAGAGTTATGGAAACTGCGGGTCTGGTCCCTGAGGGGGTACAGTACCGTGAGGCTGGCCTGTCAGCAGGAGTAGTCGAGACCATACTCAGCACTAGAGGTCCCTCCACGAGGAAATTGTATGACGTACAATGGAATGTTTCACCATTTGGTGTAGAGAGCGTGAGGTGGACCCAGTTAATGGTGGCTTCAGTGCTGGAGTTCCTCCAGGATCGCTTCTCTGCTGGTCTTACCCCATCCACACTCAAGGTGTTACCTGGGGTCACGGGGTGGTCACGATCGCTGCCTCGTGTGTCTGGGCCTCAAACATGCTGAGGCAGCGTTCATGGATGAGTCATGTACCCATTGTGGGAAGATGACCATCTTGGAGCTGCCGTCGAGACTCACCACGCGGTCAGTGGGTCCACCTCGGTGGTCCAGGAACGCCATTTCTGGGTGTGTCTGGCCGACATGAGAGAGACCAACAAGCTCCGGTTCCTTAACTCCCTCGTGTCCCAGACTGGCCATTTCTGCGTCGTGGACGTCGCCTCCACCTAAACGGCACCGTGGAGCCAGTCGCAGGCAGGCTGCCTCACACGTCCAGGCCCCTGCCAAGAAGGCCGGCAAAGCCAGGGGTAAGCGGCCCTAGGACGGGCGACCCAGAGATGGATGGGTCTGCTCTCCAGGAGACGGTGACCGCACCGCTCTCTCTCCCCCGGAAGAGGGCCGGGTGGAAAATCTTCTGTTTCCTTTTGTCTGTGTTCCGCTTTTTCAATAAAAGAGAGGTTTCTTTCATATCTGGGTCCGAAGAGGGCCCGGAGAGCAGTGGGAGAAGAGAATCCTCACCACTCTCATCCGCCTGTTCTATCGCCAGCGGGCAGCAGAGTGGAGTTCGAGCACCAAGCCACCTTCTGCCCCGTGGAACCAGGTAAGTGTTGCACAGCACACTCTGACCCCGCTACGGGCCGCCACCCAGAGAGAGCCTCCAGAACCGCGTCCCTTTGGTCCCACTTGTACGGCCTCTGCGAGCCTGGTTAGCGCTCCCCAGTCCGTCTCAGTGGCTCATTCGGACCATCAGGCTCGGCTATGCGATTCAGTTCGCCTAGCGTCCCCCCAAGTTTCGGGCCATCCACTCCACTACAGTGAGAGCAGCCGATGCCCATGTCTTGCACGCGGAGATTGCAGTCCTACTGGCGAAGGATGCAATAGAGCCGGTCCCTCCAGCCGATATGAGGTCAGGGCACTACAGTCCCTACTTCATTGTACTCAAGAAAAGTGGGTTACGACTGATCTTGGACCTGCAAGTTTTGAACCGGAATCTTCACAAACTACCGTTAAAAATGCTCACGCAGAAAAGCATTTTCGAATGCATCCGTCCCCAAGATTGGTTTGCAGCGATCGATGTGGAGGGGGCCCTTGTTCCCATGAGAGAACAGCGCATTCGCATCCTCAACTATCTCGACGACTGGCTCATACTAGCACATTCTCGAGATCAGTTATGCGAACACAAGTCAAGTCAAGTCATCCTCATTTATATAGCGCTTTTAACAGCTTTTACAGAGATAAACATATAATTTAAGGTAACAGAGATTGGTTTGGTTTTATAGTGGTTCTTGAATAATGTTTTTTCCAGCTAAAGTCGAAATGATTATTTGATATTAAATTAGGGGCCGCTAAGACGACACCGTTCTCTCTAAACAGACTTTAAACGCGAACCTGTGATGGCGTTCACATGCGCATTAAGAATTGATTCTATAGTTATGTGCGTTTGAATATATGTGACCAGTCACGGAAGCTAGGGACACAAGTCGGTTCTGGGGCATTTTGAGTTATTCATAGATTCTGAAAATGTAGTCTCCAAGCTTTCCAACGATGTGTAACATGTGGAAATCTGATAATATTTGGAGAAGTTGTGGCCATTTGAAGGTAGGCACTTAAAAAAGCTCAAAGATGAGAAAACGACCTCGAAAGATTGTGCAGTTCTCACCTCTCTCTGCTGCTAGGAGTGACAATAGGGCTCATTTACATCTCATTTTGATAAGCCATACCCCCTGTAAAGCTCCCCCCTGTGCTTTACAGCTTTTTTTTGCACTTCGAATGAGTGCACTTCTGCAGCAGCTCTAGGCGAAAAACAATTGTGATGCCCCTCTATTTGCAACGTACCAGCAACAACACACAAAGACCAATATGCCATATAGCCTACATATAACGCAAAACCAACAACAACACACAAAGACCAATATGCCATATACATATAACGCAAAACCAGCAACAACACACAAAGACCAATATGCCATACATATAACGCAAAACCAGCAACAACACACAAAGACCAATAAGCCATAGGCCTACATATAACGCAAATAGTGCGCAACGCGCGTGTGCCCAAAATGTCAACAATATTAAAGTTTATGCAGGAGGCAAATGCCTGCTGGCATTTTTCTTTAAGCAGTCATGACTGAATTTTCCAAATAATCACATTTCACCTCCTCAAATTACTGTTGCAAATCTCTTTACACCACTTTCTTATGTGCGTATACTATACACACACAAATGAAATGTCCGCAAGCACATTATATCATCAGCAGGTTCAGCATCTTAAATAACGACTAAAGAGCAAATGAAGCTTAACTTACGTTTCAGAAACGCGCACGGCAGGCCTTCATCGCCTGCAAAGGTCTTAACTGCATCCTCTATTTCGATTCTCTGTGCCAGTTCATGTTCTATGGAGATTGTTGCCAGTCCATTAAGTCTGTTCAGTTCACAAAACTTTCCCCATTCAAAGCAATCGGGACGTCACATATGAAACAGCCAGCCACCGCTGTCAGCGAGCCGAGCCGCCATATTCAACACCGAGGGCGCGCGCGCCGTTCCCATACCTCCGGTTCAGTTTCCCGAGCGGCGAAAACATTTTCGGTGTAACTGCCACGGTTCAGCTCGTCTGCGACAATCTTTGCGGCGTCCATCTTCATTGAATTTTGATATCAGATAGAGCCTACCAGAGCACAGCATAATAAGTAGCCATGCGGTTCACTTGGAGGGCGGGGACAAAAGCGCCATATTCACTATGGAAATACACACAGACAATAACACGCCACGCCCCTACTGCGTGCTAGAATCTCCGAAAACAAGCCGATTTCAACCTCAAAATGTAAGCTTTTAAATATACCAATACTGCTATCTCAAACATGGAGAGGCTTCTTCGTGATTTCAACTAACAGATTCTGCAAAAAAATGAAATTCACCAATTTTGAAAAAAAACTCTTCTTTCTCATTTTGCTCGAAAGTTGTGCTGCCGACTTGTGTCCCTGGTTTCTGTGACGGGTCACATATGTGCGCAGGTTTGTAATTCCTTACAAACCATGCCTAAACAAACTACTTGTCTTGCCTATAAATTTTGATGCAGAATTTTATTTTATTTTATCAGTTCGGGTAGGTACGCGAACCGAAAATTCCACAACGCTTTATCAGTAGAGTGGTATAGGGATCCTCCATAGGGAGAGGCTAGTTGGCACTTCAGCACTGCATTGTCATCGGGTCCAGGCAAAGTTCCTTCGTCAGATCTGGAAACGGCCTGGATCCGGCAGGCTGCGGGAAAACCTCGAGATAAACAAAGACACTAAAATTAGAGTAGATGGCATTCTTCTTATGATGTAACGAGTACATCAGGATTTAAGGGAAGTGTTCCCAGTTCCGGCAGACCTAATCTATGCAGCCTAATATTGAATTATAGAAGTCGATAATGTATTATGTGAATGCTAGGTCAAAGAGAAGTTGAACTGACAGACTGTGTCTGCTTCCCGGACAATGTTAGGAAGACTGTTCCAAAGTTTTGGTGCTAAATAGGAAAAGGATCTACCGCCAGCATTTGATTTTGATATTCTAGGTATTATCAACTGGCCGGAACTTTGAGATCGCAATAGACGTGAAGGACTATAATGCGTTAAGAGCTCGCTCAAGTACTGCAGAGCTAAACCCTGTAGTGCTTTGTAAGTAATCAGCAATATTTTATATTCAGGGCTCAAATGGGGGAATGTATAATCAATAATTAATAATTCACAATTACTAACTGATTATACGGGTTATGAGTTCTCAGTGAATCAACTACAGTTTATAAAAATCACCCTTAACTAGAATATTTCGCCAACGTGTCTGTATGGACAATTCAATACAACGAATGTATAATCAATTATCCATACAGGGAGGCAAAATTAGATCAATTGTATTATCAATAATCAATCACAACGAATTATAATTAAATATCAATATGTCAATTGTCTAAAATAGATAAATTGTCAGGATAATCTCTAATGGGATTAATTTATAATCGAATCCTCTGCTTGTCCAGCAAACGGATCATCCAATCTTTATCAAACCCCATCAGGGCTCTACAGTGCGACCATTTTGCTCGCATATGCCCCTAAAAATCGATACGTGCGAACCGGAAAAATGATTTACGAGCACAATGTGCGAATAACTACAACCTACCATAATCGAAAACGAGATGATAACTAAATAAAAACTAGTTTTGAATGACAAAAACTATGACGAAAATCTATTGACATTTTTGTCAATGAATAAAAACTAGACAAAAATGTTAGATAGTGACGATTTGGGAAGCGATCCAGTCAGAACTGATGTCCTGCATTTGTGGTAGATGCGCATTTTTGTACTGTAACTGATCTACCCAGCGAACACGGGTTGACATTCGCTGCATGTCTCATAAAACGTTAAAAAATGTAAACGTCTGGGAGAATGAGTAGAGCAGACATATAGATCTGAATAAGAGTGACGACGCAAATAAAGAGTTCTATTTGGTTCGGTTTTCTGTGCGCACACACCCGACCCGAAGCATGCAGCCATGCACAGACACATACAGCGCGCGAGTACTGAACTGAGCTCTCTTTCGTGTCTGAATGAAATGTCCGTTTTGGAGAGTATTCACGTAAACTATGTTGGTTAGGTCTTGAACAGTTTTGAGTGTTTCGGATGTGCATCAGTGCAATTGGATCCGCATGTCATTGGACATGATCCGATGTCTTAAAGTGACAGTGGGTAATAAACCTAATGCGGTCTTTGTCCTTAATATTGATCAAGCAACAAAAGAAAAAGAGAAAAGCATTCACTGCGCGTTAATAGCTTTAATAAGGATTCATTATATTTAATTCATACAAATAAATGTCTGCTGCTTGAAAGAATAAAGAATGATGTATGCAAGTAGTTATAAAGAATGCATATATCATTCATTGAAAAGACTATTCTACTTTAGGAAAAGTGGTTTTATTTAATTTTAAGATATTTTTTAAGTCACAGTAGTTAAATCTGTATCTGTATTGCATGTTCAAATTTAAAATCATTCATATTAACAGGTTAATAGATGTTTTCTCTGGGAGTATATGGGTTTGGAAATTTTAGAGAAATTCTAAATGAATGCATTACAATTGAACTAAACCCATTATATTTTAGTCATCTGAATTGTTTTAGTTTTAGTCGACGAAATGCAATTAGATTTTAGTCGACTAAATCTACTACAGTAGATACTAATACTAGTAAATACTAATACACTCATTTAAACTAGTTTCTCCTCCATGTTGTGGAAAGAGCCTCTGCAGTGGAAAGATGCAGATGTCCACTGCACAGGTGTGCCAATGTGCTCCTAGCCTCCTCCTGAGAGCAACACGTTCCCCTTGTTCTGTTTTACTAAAGCGATTGTAAAGTGTGATTTATACTTCTGCATCAAATCGACGGTTTCACACCATAGTTGAACACAAAGAGAAGGAGCACACATGTAGTGTATATGTATAATAAATAGTTTGTTAAACTCTGTTAAATGAAAAATTTTCACTGCGCTCCAAAATTTCTTTGTGTGCTCCAACATTTTTTCATTTAGGAGCACATGTGCTCCTTGGGAAAAACCTTAGCGTAGAACCCTGCCCATGAAAGATTATTCTTTTTATAGACTTTCAGGAAAGACAGTTCTTCTGGCCATGAAAAACAGCTTTCTCGTAAAGTATAAAAGAAAATACTATCAGCAATTTGTAAAGCACGTAGCTTCGATCGGACATTAAAGGGACTTTATTATGAGCACAAACAGAATCAATAAATGAGTATATATGGTTTTAATAAAGGAAGACTACGTATACGGTTACTAACGTTACAAGCAATAAAATGTATTTACAACGAAATACAACGACAATGAAAGAGAATGCATAAACAAAGAGAGAGAGAGAATGAGAGAGAGAGAGAATCTGGAAGGATCAGTGGCAAATTACAGACCTTAAAACCTTTGAAAGACAACACGGAAAAACACAATCTTAATGCTCTGAAAACTCGATAAACGGATACTTGCACAGTTGCTCGTTGTGTGGCTGCTTCGAAGGCATGTGGATGAGTATTCCGTGGGAGCGTCACGTGGCCTGCGGATGGGTCCGGAGCTTGCACTTTCAAACAAAGGTTTAAAGTTCTCGGACGTAAATTACCAAAGAAACAATTCAGGCTAAGTTCATTTACCCGTCTGGGGAAATGAACAAAGTCGAAAGGAAAAACAAAACTTAAACGAAAGAAAAAGATCCCCGGAGAAGGGATCACGAAGGAGTTACATGGTGATGCGAGGAAGAAGGCAAGAGAGAGCTGATCTTGGTGATCAGTGATTTTAAAGCGTGAAGATGTCACACCCTCTGGAGGTGTGTGAGCCAATGGGAAACTGCCCCCTTTGGAGGGAGTTTACAACTCTTTGTCTTGTCAAGGCGTTCATTTGCATGTTTAGCATGTTTTATGACAAGGGTGGTCAGAGTCATGACGTGCATCATTTCTACTCTCAAGAATGGAAAGAATGGAAAGTATAGTATAATACATTCTATCATAACTTAAGATGCATTTTTGACTGGAGGAAGCCGCGAGGATTCCAATGATACCACGCAAGGCGTACAAAAAAGAAAGGAAAGCAAGTTTACATTCATATGCATGAATATAGGCATTCAGAGTTTGTCTAACACATCTAGAGAAGTCATGATTACACTAAAATGACAATAAAACACATGGGTATGCAGGAATATATCGTATTCTTTTCAGAATTAGTCAAGTTACAGATTTCAATGAAGGAATGTCTGTTTATGTGTGTGCGTTTTGGAGAGAGCTTTCTGGCCGCCTGGCATTCCTTTCTCCGCAGAAAGGAGGGGTCAGGAGATACTGCTCTCTTTGAAGCTCGGACCTAGGGCTGGGGGGAATGTGTGGACGGTTCTGGTATTGCTCGGATGGTCCCTAAAACGTGTCAAAAAGGCCATCTTCCCCAGACTTTCTGCCGCTTAAGCTGGTTAATTATTAGACAGAGTTACAGTTTGCGAGTTTAAGGAAACTTAGCAAAAATGTGTTCATTAACAATGATGATTCAGCTTACACGAATCATGATTCATCCAGACGCATACGCTACAATGTATACGATGTTTAACCCCTTAACTGTCACCCCCCTTTTTGAGTTCACACTTAAAAAGGTGATGTCCAAATTTAAATGGGTATAATTCTGGAATCCTTTTTAATAGAAGCTTGATTCTGGTCTTGTTTTTAAGAGAACACTTGGAGGTTTATGGTACAATTTAAGTTTATTCTAATAAAAAAAGGTCTATAATAAAAATATATTTATTTCATGAAAAAATATATAATCCAAAATAGGTTTTACCCTAAAAATGCTAGGAATTTAAAGCAAAAAATATATACAAGTTGTGTTCCAAATTTGGAATTGATATCACAAACCTTGTAGATTCTGTGAGACTTTTAGCTGCTATAACAACAAAGGTCACTAGGTTCATTTTTTCCTCCATTGGGGATTCCCATGCTCCATTGGTGACACTTCTTTACTGCTTGATCTCACAACACACAAAATTTGATTATTATTTTTTTAATTCAAAACATTCTCAGAATATACTTTAATAAAAACTTAAACAGTGTATAAATTGTTTTTGAACATAGGAATAAAACAAAACACAACAAAAAAAGTATATAGTATCTACAGTGGTTATATAAATCCAAATGACAAACTGTTCATACAACTATATGCAACTATTTACAACTATTCACAACCATTCACAACTATTCAGAGCTAAGGATTACAAATTGTCACCATCATGCCAGCGACTGAAGCAATCTCGCTTTGGAACGAAGCAGAGAGGCAAGTCACACACACTGCAGATTACAGGCGTTTTCTGGTGGCACATTCTGCATCTTCTTCTCACTTTACTGTTAGGTTGTATGTGCTTTGGAGTGTGTCCTGCTGGATGGTGAGAAGCAGGAGCAGCAGGAGGCGGCACCCAATCAGCGAGCTCTTGTACAAGGTCTTCCTGGAATTCCCTCTGATTTTTTGCCCTCTTGATTTGCATTGCAGCCAGCTGCTGGTGGATTATGAAAGCATTAACCACCTCAATGTCCACAAAGTGAAAGAAAATGGAGCGGTACCACTTTATGGTCTTTCTAAGCACGGAGTAGTAACCGATGAGGGCATCGGACATGTCCACTCCTCCCATGTGCCTGTGTAAAAAAACATACATAAACAAAAATCAATACATAAAATATAAACATGAAAAAAATGTTTGCATCATCCACTGAAAAAATTCTGCTTACTTGTTGTAGTATGACACTACTGTAGGAATAGGAACAGTCATAACGGTCCATTCTCCGTCTCCTGTCTTCACTCTCCTCTGGACAGTCTGATCTCCATTTGCCGAATGGAACAAGGAACACATGAATACCTCTCTTGTGTCCTTCCATTGGACAAATAGAAGCTGGTTGTCCCTTTTCCACCTTATGCTTCCCCGGGGTGCATTTTTGGGCAGCTTATTTAGGGTGGTTTGTGGGAAGCCCACCCTGTTGCTCCTGATGGTCCCACAAGCAGAGATGTTTCTCTGGAGGAGGTCCCTGAAGAGCATCGGGCTGGTGTAAAAGTTGTCCACATATAATTTGTAGCCTGATCCGAAGACCTTTTCATCCACCAGAGCGATGACCGATTCGTAGCTCAGACCTTTGTTTTGCTGGCTCTGAGCTACTGGGGATTTCCCTTCGTAGATGAAAAAATCCCATGTATAGGCATTTAAGGAGTCTGCAAGGACAAAAAGCTTGTACCCCCACTTTGTCGGTTTCACTTTCATGTATTGCTTCAGACAAATCCTTGCCTTTGATGCCACCATTCTTTCATCAATGGCAATTTTCTGATGTGGGTGATAAAAACTTTTACATCCTTCCCGAATCTGCTCGTATACTGGTTTGACTTTGCACAGACGGTCAAACGCAGGGGTTCTTTTGTTGTTTGCATTATCAGCATCTACCTTAGGATCGCTGAGGTGGAGGGCTGAGGGCTGAGGACACGGCCTGAAATTTCCTGCAGGACATCACTGATGCTGGAAACCCAATGCCACACAGTCTGGACCCATTCCAGTAGTCTGAAACTGATGGCAGCTTCACCAAACCCATATATATTACTACTGAGAGGAATGAGAAAAAGTCCTTCAGGGAGATTTCCTGCCTTGGCCTTCTTGCTGTCTCCAGGTGCTCAGCAGCATAGGTGTTTGAATTCTGGATGATGGTCTGACAAACCGATGATTAAAAAAAAGTTGTAACAACTGCAGAGGACTGTAGGACTCTGTTTCAATAATGTGAGGTCCAGGTGTTCGAGCTGGTCTGAATTTTATCACTGGTGGAGAAACATCAGGCTCTTCTTGGGTGTACCATCGATCATCGGTTCAAGTGGAAACACCACTAGAGCCAGATGAAAATCTTTCTCTGCCATGACCATTGTCTCTCGCTCTACCGCTGCTTCTCCCTCTTCCTCGGTTTCTGCTTCTCCCTCTTCCTCGGTTTCTGCTTCTCCCTATTCCTCTCCGTCTGTCACTGCTTCTCCCTCTTTCTCTGTCACTACTTATCAATCTTCCTCTGTCACTGCTTTCCCCTCTTTCTCTCAGTCTGCCACTGCTTCTCTCTCTTTCTCTCAGTCTGCCACTGCTTCTCCATCTTCCACTGTCACTGCTTCTCCCTCTTTTTTTGTCTTTGCTTCTGGCTCATTCTCTTTCTCCAAAACTATTAGAAGTAGTAGTTGAACATGATGCCACAGAGGTTGATGGTTGGCAGTCCTCATCAAAATAATCATCTGAATGCCTATCACAACAATATATATGTATATATATATATATAGACAAATAGACACATGCAAATATATATATATAAAAAAATTACAAATATAGCAATGTGTTTCATGAGATATATTTCAACAGAAATATACATAATTACATATCACATTTACATGCTGCTCCCTAACATATATAAAAAATATAAATATAGCAACATATTTCAAGATACATATATACATATATATATATATATATATATATATATATATATATATATATATAATAGGCCAACATAATTAAATATCACATTTACACACTGCTCCCTATCACAAATTGGGAAAGAGGGTAATGCAACTTACCGATCTAGAGATGCATCAGATGCATTCACTTCTGAAAAAAGTAGGTCTGGCACCTCATCACTAGATTCCTCATTCAGCTCTTCTTCACCAGATTCACAAACCTTGTCTATTTCTTCTAAAAGTGTATAAAATTGGTTGTTTGGATTCATGTCACACACCATTGAGTGAAGGTCCAAATGAAATGGCTGCAACTGCTGATGTTCATTTGATGCACGTTTACAAACAATCAGCAGCTGTTTTCAAACTGCACGTGGACATGTGATTAGCAACCACAGAGAATCAGCCATGGATTGGACAATGGTTGTGTAAATATTAGGGCTGTCAGTTAAACGCGTTATTAACGGCGTTAACGCAAAACCATTTTAACGCGATTAATTTTTTATCGCGAGATTAACGGTCTTTTTGGCCTAGCAAACTTTGTAGTTTTTTTTCACATGCTTTTACAACAGGACGCGGCATGCGCGGCGCTGCGCTATAAAACCCATTTATTTTAAGGGCTTGCGCCGTGCGAGGACGTTTTGTTGCTTCGTCGACCAAAGCGCAAGTGAATCTAGCTAGACCGGAAACAAAACAACAGGCACGCGCACACACTTGTTTGGGCTTGCGAGCCGGCCAAATAGGTTAAAGTTACGTTTTGAGTGGATGACGAGCGCGAGACGCCGAAATGGATGCCAATAAGATTCTGAATGGACGGTTTACTTTTAAAAAGTTGCCAAATGGTTCCATTGACTAGACCAAAGTGATCTGTGTGTTTTCTCGTTATGAACTGAGCTATCATCATCGCAGCACGTCCAGTCTGAAATACCACTTGATGATGGCCAAGCACACACACACAGCTGATGCGAATTCTCCGCCCCCTCGTCAATATCAGTACCTCGTCAGTATTTCTTTCACCCTTTTATTGATGGACAGTGTTACAAAGAAATGATTTGCTCCAAGTGAGAATGTTAGTGTGAAATTGAACAGTATTGCCAATGTTGTTTTCAATAAAAAAAAATGTGCACAAAGCAAGCAATCCACTTTTTTCATGTTGATAAGAGCATTAAAATGAGAAAAACTAATGAACAAAAAGAAATCAAGAGACATTTAGAATAGATAAAAATGTGCGATTAATCGCAAGTTAACTATGACATTAATGCGATTAATCGCGATTAAATATTTTAATCGTTTGACAGCACTAGTAAATATCCATTTTCAAAGAGCCCATAGGCCAGCTGAGTTGCTGAGATCTTACAAGCCTTAGATACGGCTCTGGCTGCTCTGGTTGGACATTGATACTTATTTGAATGACTTGCCGGATCATTATTGGACAAAGTTTATGAGGGTGGGTTCTTTCTGATCAGAAGACTTTACCAAACATAGCATCTAGTGTGTTGTTACTAAAACCTCCCACAAAAAGGACACAAAAATCCCCCTGGAATTCATGCATGATCATGTATCAAATGGACAGGCTCATTGAAAACATGCTCCATGTCACATCAACAGTGAATAAATAAACATAAAAAAGACATTTGGCAGATTATTGTAGAAGTGAAATAAATTATGATAGTGAAACTGAAAAAAAGTTATAGAAGTTTGAGTTTATGAAAATGTACAAAGTAAAAATATGATTATTCATATTTTATATAAAATATATATTTTACAAAACATTTTTTACTTTTAAATTGCAAGAAAATCAAAACCAAAAATCTGAACACGTTGTGTTCCAAATTTGAGGTTGATATCTCAGAAAATGAGCTTTCTATAAGATTTTGTTTGGGCACATGTACCATAGTTTTTTCATTAGTTCACATCCAAGCTTCCTTACTGACCATATAAGGGCGCCTCCATTTCCATATATGGTTTTAGTGATCTGAACTAGTGCTGGGCGGTTTGACCAAAAATTTATATCACGTTTTTTTTCAAAATTATGCCGGTTTTCCGGTTTATGACGTTTTTTTTTTTTCATGCATAATCAGGTGTTCAAAGCATTTTCTACTGGTTGAGAGAGGAATTACTGCAGTAAATTGACTTAGGATGGTCTATTTTACTGTCATTAGTGAATATTGTAGAATAGAATAGCGCCCAGTATAACCTAAAATTGTTATTTCTTAACGTTCTAATAACGTTCTTATAACCAGGAAATAACGTTAATAAAACGTTTATATAACGGGAGAATTTAACGTTCTAATGACGTTTGAATGATGTTTGAATAATTCTAATGCTGAAGAAGCATTAGAACAACAGGAGAGAACATCAGTCTGTGAGTGTTTACTTTCTCATTTGATTTTAGCGCGGCTCTTCGTTACTGTGTTTACCCAGGTAAAAAGGCGCGTGTGTTTGTTTGTGTGTCGTGACTGAGTTTCGCTGGCCAAATAGTTGGGCGTGGCCAAAGCCAGTTAAAGTACTTATTCTAGGCATTTGCTAACAGTTGTTAGAAGAAGCATTAGAACAACAGGAGAGAACATCAGTCTGTGAGTGTTTACTTTCTCATTTGATTTTAGCGCGGCTCTTCGTTACTGTGTTTACCCAGGTAAAAAGGCGCGTGTGTTTGTTTGTGTGTCGTGACTGAGTTTTGCTGGCCAAATAGTTGGGCGTGGCCAAAGCCAGTTAAAGTACTTATTCTAGGCATTTGCTAACAGTTGTTAGAAGAAGCATTAGAACAACAGGAGAGAACATCAGTCTGTGAGTGTTTACTTTCTCATTTGATTTTAGCGCGGCTCTTCGTTACTGTGTTTTCCCAGGTAAAAAGGCGCGTGTGTTTGTTTGTGTGTCGTGACTGAGTTTCGCTGGCCAAATAGTTGGGCGTGGCCAAAGCCAGTTAAAGTACTTACTCTAGGCATTTGCTAACAGTTGTTAGAAGAAGCATTAGAACAACAGGAGAGAACATCAGTCTGTGAGTGTTTACTTTCTCATTTGATTTTAGCGCGGCTCTTCGTTACTGTGTTTACCCAGGTAAAAAGGCGCGTGTGTTTGTTTGTGTGTCGTGACTGAGTTTCGCTGGCCAAATAGTTGGGCGTGGCCTGCTGTATTCATTATCAGGGTATTAGGCGTGTATATAACTGGTTAGTGCACCGCGGCAGCGGTCGCGGCTGCCCTCGTGTGAAGCCCTCAGCGTGTGAAGACCAAAGAGTGTAAAGACCAGCGACTCTACCTGTGCGACTCCACCGAGCAAGGACACCGACAAGGCACTTGAGTATTAAATTCTTCTTGTTTATTTATTGTTGTTTCCTTTCTCTTCTACAAACTTTTCTTTGGATCTTTCTGTTTGTGAGCTCCTTTTCACTATGTGATTTCAAATCTCTACTATTACTAACATACGTAAATCAAACTTCACACGTCAGAGGCGGTGCAATCCTAACAATCTCCGTACCCTTCCGATGTCTTCTAATACTTTATTCTCTTTTCCTATTGGTCTCTGGAACTGCCAGTCCGCTGTTAACAAAGCTGATTTCATTACATCTTTTTCAAGTCATTCAGGTCTCAGTCTATTGGCCCTGACTGAGACCTGGATCAGACCAGAGGACACTGTCACACCTGCTGCCCTATCCACTAACTTCACTTTCTCACACACCCCCCGTCTGACCGGAAGGGGTGGTGGTACTGGTCTGCTCATCTCAAATGACTGGAAATTTGATCCTTTACCACCTCTATTTGACAACAGCTCATTTGAATCACATTCAATTACCATCACTAGTCCTATAAAAATCCATTTTGTAGTTGTATATCGTCCCCCAGGTCAACTTGGCAGTTTCTTGGAGGAGCTTGATGTGCTACTCTCATCCTTCCCTGAAGATGGTACTCCTCTTGTAATTCTTGGAGACTTCAACATCCACCTAGAAAAACCTCAGGCTGCCGATTTCCACACCCTGCTTGCATCATTCGACCTCAAACGAGTATCTACTGTGGCTACTCACAAATCAGGTAACCAATTGGACCTTATCTACACGCGCTACTGCTCTACGGACAATACACTGGTCACTCCACTGCACACCTCAGATCACTTCCTCCTCACTCTCAACCTCAACCTGCCTCAGAACACAACACACACTCCTCCACAGGTCACCTTTCGACGGAACCTACGCTCACTTTCACCCTCACCTATCCTCTTTGGTCTCATCCACACTTCCTCCACCTGATCAGCTCTCAACACTAGATACTAACAGTGCAACTGATACTCTTTTCTCCACTTTAACATCCTGCTTGGACAACTTCTGTCCCCTTTCCTCCAGGCCAGCCCGCGCCACACCCTCTGCCCCCTGGTTATCTGATATTATTCGCGAACATCGTACTAAACTCAGGGGTGCAGAGAGGAAGTGGCGCAAATCGAAAGATCCGACAGACCTGGGTCTCTATCAATCCCTCCTCTCTTCCTTTTCTGCTAATATCTCTACTGCTAAAATGGCTTACTATCACAACAAAATGTTCAATTCTTCTGACTCTCGCATGCTTTTCAAAACCTTCTCCTCTCTTCTTAACCCTCCTCCTCCTCCTCCTCCATCAACCCTAACAGCTGATGATTTTGCCACATTCTTCATAGAAAAAACAACCACCATCAGCGGCCAATTTACCAATCCACAAACTGACACACACATTTTACCAACAAACGCACACATTCTACCCTCCTTCTCTCTACTTTCAGAGGCGGAAGTCTCTAAACTCCTCCTTTCCAATCACCCTACTACCTGTCCGCTTGATCCTATCCCCACTAATCTACTTCAAGCCATTTCTTCCTCAGTTGTACCCACACTCACGGACATCATAAGCACCTCTCTTCACACTGGTACCTTTCCCACAGCTTTTAAGCAGGCTCGAGTAACCCCACTGCTTAAGAAACCCAATCTAAATCCAGCACATCTAACAAGTTACAGACCGGTATATCTTCTTCCATTTGTCGCGAAAACACTTGAACGAGTTGTTTTCAACCAGATCTCCTCCTTTCTTACACAGAACAACCTCTTGGACGACAATCAGTCTGGTTTCAAAAGCGGACACTCAACTGAGACTGCCCTGCTCTCAGTAATTGAAGCTCTGAGACTGGCAAGAGCAGCTTCCAAATCCTCAGTCCTCATCCTGCTGGATCTGTCTGCTGCTTTTGACACAGTTAACCACCAGATCCTCCTGTCGATCCTAAAGATGAAGGGCATCTCGGGAACTGCACTCCAATGGTTCGAGTCTTACCTCTCAGGTAGGTCCTTTAGGGTGTCCTGGAGAGGTGTGGCATCTAAGACCCAACATCTAGCTACTGGGGTGCCTCAGGGCTCAGTGCTTGGACCACTCCTCTTCTCCATCTACATGACATCACTAGGATCTGTGATTCAGAAACATGGCTTTTCCTATCATTGCTACGCTGATGATACGCAACTCTACCTCTCATTCCAGCCTGACGATCCGACGGTAGCTGCTCGTATCTCAGCCTGCCTGACAGACATTTCTGGCTGGATGAAGGACCACCACCTTCAACTAAACCTTGCGAAGACAGAGCTACTTGTGGTCCCGGCCAACCCAACACTTCATCACAACTTCTCCATTCAGCTAGGCTCGTCATCCATAACTCCATCAAGGTCAGCTAGGAACCTTGGGGTTTTAATTGATGATCAGTTGAAATTCACAGACCACATTGCTAGAACTGCCCGGTCCTGCAGATTTGCCTTGCACAACATTAGGAGGATCAGGCCCTTCCTTACAGAGCATGCTACACAACTCCTTGTCCAAGCACTTGTTTTATCCAGACTGGACTATTGTAATGCTCTCCTGGCTGGTCTTCCAGCTTGCTCTGTCAAACCTCTACAATTGATCCAGAATGCTGCAGCCAGAGTAGTCTTTAATGAGCCAAAGAGAGCACACGTCACTCCTCTCCTCACAAAATTGCACTGGTTGCCAGTTGCCGCTCGCATTAAATTCAAGGCACTGACGTTTGCCTACAGAACAACCACTGGCACTGCTCCCTCTTACCTAAACTCATTACTTCAGACTTATGTGCCATCCAGAAACCTGCGCTCTGCTAGCGAATGTCGTCTTGTGGTACCATCTCAAAGAGGCACAAAATCTCTTTCTCGGACCTTTACCATGACTGTTCCCTGTTGGTGGAATGATCTGCCTAACTCAACCAGAGCTTCTGAGTCAGTAGCCACTTTCAAGAAACTGCTGAAGACGTATCTTTTTTGGCAGCACTTGATTCAGTAGTATTAACACTTTCTCTTCTCCTCTATTCTTAAAAAAAAAAAAAAAAAAAAACACTGCACTTAAGTTAAACTGAGAGGGGTTATAGCACTTACGTATTGTTGTCCTACTGTTAGTTTTAACTGCTTCTATTGTTCTCATTTGTAAGTCGCTTTGGATAAAAGCGTCTGCTAAATGAATAAATGTAAAATGTAATGTTCTTATAATCAAGCAAGAACTTTAATACAACGTTTATAATGGGAGAATTTTCTTATAACGTTTTGAATAAAGTTCTTATAACCAAGAAATAACGTTAATACAACATCTAAAAACTGGACGTTTTGAATGTTCCTAGAACATTCAGAAATAACGTTTTTATAACTTAATGGGAACGTTATGAAAACGTTCTTATAACCTAAAATTGTTAGCTGGGGAAGAGGAGAGATTCGCGATTGCACTGAACACGTTTTAAGAGGAGGATTCTCTGAGCGAGCCCAGAGAAAATAGACCAATGTGAGCAGCGTATATCTGAGAGCGCGGCACATTATATTCAGCGCGCGAGCAGAGAGATTTGCGAGCATAATGAGCATAAGAAACTTTCTGAAAGCAAATTGTATTAAAGAGAAAAGGTTTATTCTTCTGAGGACCCTTTTCAAAGCCACAGCTACCCAGCTTTGAAAAGGAAGACCTGCTTGATTCAACAAAACATAAACATTTATACAGTTCTCCAACATTGTGACCACTCCTACTAAGTTTCTGTAATTTTCCTTAAAGGTGTCTCATATCTTTAACTAGTTTGGGCTGGTTTCTACCCCCCCCCCCCCCGAGTGTGTCAACTGTTTTTGTTCCTGATAAGCCAAAAGGCCTCTGTTTACAATCTAAATTACCTCCTGTATTCACTCAGGAGGGGGGGCACGGGACTTCGTTTTATTACTAAACGACCCTCTGTATTCTCTTGATTAAATCACTTCTCGACCTATGGTTGTTTATCTTCCTGGCCCATCTGGTTCTATTGTGTTTGACCCCCTCAAGCTTCTAGAAACCCTCACAGAAACACATGATTAAATGAAATTAACAGTTTGGAAACAAATGAATATAAGTAATACTGAATTTTTACGTAACAGTTTCCTCCTCTTTATCATTCTCTGATAAACTATATATAAAACTTCAGCCTTGTTTTTCTCATTTTAATCCAACCCATTATACTATTAAATCTTAAGAATTTACATCACAGTTATACTCTTCATGTCTGATTTTCGTATAGCTGATCATTTTACTTGGACTTGATTAAAATTTAGAAGGGAGAAAAAAAAAAACCTTAGGCTGTTTTCGTAAGGATAGGCCCTTAATTACTTAGCAAGCAAATAAATATTTATATGAAGCCGGGCTAAATCATAAACACTGTCATTGCATTCCTAACATTAAATCAGACCCTCAGTAAATAGTATAGGTTCTAGTAGGAAAAATATACCTTTAACTCAATTAAAGCATTTCGCTGTAACTTCCGCTACTTGTATCGTCTGCATAATTTTGTTTAGCCTTGGGTTAGCCTGCCATTTTCCAATTGAACAGACTCCTATTCACCCATAAATAACAAAATAACACATACAATCCTAATTCCTACTATTAAGCCCTTTGCATTATTCACCTTGATTTTCCTAACCATATTTTGTTCACTTCTATTTCAATTTAGTAAGCTCTATTTTAATGCCCTTTTTAATAAAATCTTCCCAGAAAAGTTTTATCATTTTATCCATTCTTCTAACCAATGTAGTTATTCAAAATTAGCTCTAATATTTCTATTACGGACCGTCTTTTTTGCTTGTTACACATCAATTAATAGATTTTCTACTTTTCCTGAAAACATTTGAACCAATCAAATTATTAGATCTATATCAATACTAAGCCCTAGTTTGACTCAATCAAATAAAATCATCAAAATCATCACAAAAACAGATTCTTTTGCTAGACTCAAATCATTAGTTGGTGCACATCCTCCTCCAGGTGTGATGATTATCTCGTTCGTCCCACAGACATTCCATCTTCGCCATTTTGACACTTTGCGCGCCGTAGCAATGGTCTTTCCATCGTCGGTGAGCGAGACTTGTTACTAGCACTAGCCTTTGATCCCTCACTTTATGATCTGATGGTTGATTTGAGGCTTGTCGGTGTAGTCTAAGTTTAGAGATGCTTGGACCCAGGTCTAACACTTTCCAATCATTTTCAAATCCTTACAAGATTTTCTCTTAGATCACGATCGCACCCCCACTGGAATGAGTCATCTGCTGTCACCTGCGAATGGAGACCTTAAGTGATTTTGTTAGTGACCGCTTGTCTTGTCGTCCTTTTTCGTGTGACCTGTGGAACTTCCAACCTGAAACATATCATCGGATAATTTATTGCTCATTGAATAGCACTCAAGGTCCTTTTTGTCCCCTGAAAAACACTCAACCCACTTTGCTTATGCTAACAAGACAATATATATGTATATTAGTGCTGGGCAACGATTAAAATTTTTAATCGCGATTAATCGCATGGTTTTCTTGCGATTAATCGCGATTAATCGCATTGTTATGCGCAAAATTGAATAATGACTTCTAAAGTAGTGTATTGCGCACTTTTGATTTAAATGTACTGCTATATACACAAAAGTGCAATAACTTTAAACAAATAAGGTGCTTTTATACCAGCAGTATTCCCTTTACACAGTAATCTCAAATCTCAACGTAAACATTAATGTAATCAAATCAAATATTTAAACAAAGCTATTTGCCACTGCCAGGGCATTACCTTTTATCTAGTTTGTTAAAACGAGTCCAGTTTTCTTGTTTTTTTTCTGAACAGGTATCAACAGGTATCTTTTATCAGGGAGCAGCAGAAACAGTCTATGTAGTAGTCAGAGGTCATGATCACTACTATATAAGTCGACCAACGTTACTTATAGTAGCTTAGGTTTGGTCATGCCATGGTTTCCCACGTAAGATTACATTAAACAGAGTAAAAAAAAACAATTTATACTTTATACTTACGCTGTTGCTGTGTAGCGCGCGTACACTTCGGCGTACCCTGACGTGCACCTCTCCAAAAATGTAACGTCAATTCTACGTGTACCGCAAGCGCTGTGATTGCTACAACCGCTCCCCGGGTTTCACATGCTCCCTCTGCATGTGTAATTGCGCGTCAACGCGGACAACGACGCAGAGATATAAATGAAAACCAACGCGTAGTCTATAGCGTATTGTCTTCGGCGTAAGTCCGACGCATTAGTATAAATCAGCCAAGAGTGAGGTGAAGTGGTCGAGCACAAGGTGCAGCGACAAGCGGGTGCGTTCCTGTGAAACCTTTGCGGTCATGCTCGCCTCAAGCACGCGCCCGCGCCCGCTCGTTGCCGAAGTTGAATTGTCTATAACTTTTTATAAAGGACGCGCAGCACAAATCATTAGAAGAGAGACTGATCCTCGGCTCGCTGTTAGTGAGTTTCCAGAATCTAAATAGTTATTATCTATAGGTTTTATAGGTAATATCCATAGAGCGCCTGTCATTCACTCGCGGAGCGCAACCCTTTAACTGTTCACCAGAGAGAACCTGCCTCTCTCCACTGCTTGTTTGGGTGGGTTATTTGCTGGCTGACCAACATCCCACCCCTCCTGTGATTATGGTTTGACTGTAGGCCTATGTGTATTCAGAACCAGTGAGCAACGGACTTTCAAAATAATAATAATAAAAAAAAACTGCGTTAACGTGCGATAAAAAAATTGTCGGCATTAATTAATAAATGCGTTAACGCGATAATAACGCGTTAACTTGCCCAGCCCTAATATATATATATACATTTTGGAACAGAATCAGTTCTGTTTGCTGCAATCCATCCTGACATTCTGCAAAAGAAAAATTTTAAGTTAGCGCTGCGCAAGGTGTGGCACCTTTCTGCCAAAGTATTAACCCAGGCTAGGATAACTAGTCAAATTCATCCAAGCCATTGTTTTCACTAGGCACAGTCTGCCCTGGCGTTTCCTGCTGAAACAATCTTTGTTATTAGCACACTTACAGACAGAAATTTTGTAGACTGGCTTTATGCAGGGCTGTTACTCAATTAAAGCCGGTGTTCTCTCAACATTTATTGTTCCCCCTGTGCGATGGCTTTCAGCAAATCTCAAACCAAACCATCCCCCTTTTGATGCATGAATCCACTCTTGCATCAATTTAACACAATGGTGCCCTCCCATCAGAGCATTTGAACGCCAACAGCCCTCAGTCTTACAGTGTATCCTGCTTTTCAGGTCTGTTGTTGGTCTCGCAATTCAGTCATCTACAAACATTCTCCAGGTCATCAATTGGTCAGGTCAGGTTGTGGTGTGCACACTTCGTCAACGTCAGTCGAACAACAATCTCCCCCTTTTTACAATACATAACTGTTAAGGGCTCTCTGGATAATCTGATATTTACTTAGCCTACAAGTTTGTTGCTGTCAAATCTATAACATTTTCTCAACACATGACTGACGGCTATCTACGAATTCACAATTCTAATTTACACATCAATACTTAAACCTGTCCAAAAAGTAATTCAAATCTACTGCACATCATAAATGACCAAAACAATAATTAACAGACAGAGCTCAATGATCAATTAACTTAAAGCTGTCCTACGTTCTGTGTTGCCTTCTCATCAGATTGACTCAAATTTCTCAGCTTACTTTCGAATTTGTCATTTGCCTTAACCCATCTATAATGCCAAAACACTCTTTCCAGAGGTTAATGACACACACACTATTCAGACAAAATAGCTCCTCTAAAACTCGCACTTACCAAGACATAAAGAGCAGTTATCATCAGACACGCACACATCTATGAATTGCTCGTATTTCTTATTCATATCTTTTCTCTAAAAAGATTTACATTTTAAATGACATTTTAATCTTACATTTTTTCTGTATATTTTTTTTCCTGGCCTCTTAACCAGTTTCAAGAGCATGTCTGTTTATTATTCATTTGATTTTAGAAAAGTCAGCTGTGTTGCTTTGGTTCATTATCATTACTTTGCTTCAGCTTGCTTTGGCTGACTGATAACAGAAAGACAGACAGAGTTACCATCCCTTCCTCCACTCAAGCAGTCTCTCTCACCTTAAACAAATCTTTTTTTTTTTCCCAACAGCCTCCTATGACTGTAATTTAGACAGAATGTAAATTCCTTACACTAACCTTTGACCATTGTTACTCAGATTTTTTAGTCATCAACATGTCCATTGTCATGCCCCATACGCTGACATCTCTGCATTTTCCTTGCCCTTCAGGCAACTAACATATCAAAAGTTTTGCTGCTGTCTCCACAACAAATAATGGCAATTCCCTCATGGTCTCAGCTGGCCCTTGAGAGCCCGTTTCCATTCGAATCTCCTTCTCTTCAGGGTGTTGTCCCCTGGCATGGTTGCAGACACTTGTCACAATGAAAAACAAGCCATACAATGAATGCGGTTTCTGGTGAGTGGTATAGAGGAACTCACATTTCTGGGTCAGACTGCCGTAACTTCTTACAGCTCATCTCCCCTGAATGGTGTAAGATGTTGTTGGCCTCGCAGACATCTGCTCTACTCTCATACCTTTCTCACATAAACACCTCCATCAGGAGATGCCCAGTGTCTGCGGTGACTCTCTGCCTTAGGTTGCCCTCTGTCTGGCCAAAGAAGGTCTTACCTGTCGTTGAAATATCACCTCGTGCACACTGGTAACCGCTCTTTTCCATCACATAATCTTTGACTGTTTGCTTCAACATAATCTTTAAGCTTTTGGAAAGGGACATTCAAGAGACAGCAGAGCCATTTGGACTGCATAATAGTGTTAACACAGGGAGACAGGTTAATAACAGCAGTATTTCATCACTAAAATACATTTAACATCTTAAAAGCAGCAACCTAGCACTGCTTAGATTCAGTGAATTTAGTTCACATCCGTCTGTTCAGTGTACTGTTACATCTGTAGCTGGAGCCATCGGCCCTGGTGGAGACTAAAATGAGACAAAGAAGTTACTGGTCCTATAATAATCTAGTCAAAAATGTCACTTCTATCGTTTAAGGTCTCCATTATTATTTTAAAGACTTTTTTTAAGTCATTCAGTTGTAGATTTAAAACTTTTACAAATATAAATTGCCCTCTGAATGGCAATGATTTCTTTTAACATCTCCATCTCTATGATTTTTCAACTGAAACACTGTGCCTTACTTCAAATAGCTTATTATAACTTATGACACAGGCTCAGATAACAGCTTTTAGCTGACATTGACTGAGAGAGAGACTCTGAGGCATTCAGGGCTGGTACCTTTGCACCCTCATAAACTTCTAAATTCAGACTTTATCTGTAATCTTTTTAACTCTAGCCCAGCTTAAGGCATATTTTCCATGAATTACATGTATTTTCAATACAAGCACAGTTTTATAGCTTTCTTTTGCCCATACAGGGAATTTAGACATTACAAATTTCCACTCAGATTGAGTCTCTGTGTCACATGGCAGCTTCAGCCACAGCACACATACACATTCAGATAAGCCAATTGTTTCAGCCAAATCACAAACTTATCTTCTAAAATCAACACATCAGCTTCTAGTTCTCTCATGGTCAACACTAACAAGCTTTTGTTTAATCAAATGCCTTTTTTACGCATTTTACATTTAGCAACTGTTAATCCTGTAACACTGCTTTTGCTTAACTTATTTATTTTTATAAAAATAATGTTTCAAATTTCATAAATTTTAGTTGTCAGGTTCTCAATTACCATAATTTAATACCCGACTTCAATGTTTTCTCTAGGAGTTTATCAATCTTCTTCTATGATTAATACTACCTTTTGAGGCTGCGCTCTCTGCTTGTGATACATTTTTATTATCACTATAAATCATTCGTTAGATTTGTCTCTCTATATCATCTAAAATCTTATCAAAGCGTCTCATTCAAAACACAATCATCCTTTTATTTACCGGTACCTTTAAAATACTTTACAACTCATTTAGTCTTATCTGTAATTTTACGTTAACCGGTACTTTTTATAATTCTTTCCTTTCAAAAGGAATTCCTTGCACTTAAATCTTTCAATCTTCTTACAACTTTCAAAAGTTCCATCTCAGAACAAAACTTCAATATTGTCATTTAAATACTGTTGTACTTTCAAACCCACATCAATACACCTACCGAGTGGGCATTTACAGTCACTGCAAAATGACCCCCGCTGACCGCAATAAAACACTCTCTGTTATCCTGCCTATTGTTTGATCACGTGAGCTTTCAAAACAGCTCCAGCTTACTTCACACCCCTGAAGCAGTGTGTCCTACTCAGGAAATGCAAACAGAGCCACTGACAGTTCTCTGCATTTTTCCCCCACTGTCCCAGCTGCAAATACAATTACAATAGCCGAATCATAGTCTTCATCATTACCATTATCATTGGCATCACATTAATTTTCATAAACTGCACGGAAAATCATTCAACATATTCTAAGCGGGTTTCACAAAGTCTTTTGATTAACTTTTGGTCACACTTTATCCAGGGAAATGATCCCAGACCCATATTTTCCTTTATAAACAGACAATATCTTTTTCCTTCAATGACTTAATATCAACATCAACATCACTTAATATCAACATTGTTCATTATTGATTTTCCATAATCTTTAGACATAGCTGTCTCTGTCATTAACACTAATTACAGAACAAGTACATATCAAATATCTGGAAGTCGGGCTAAATAAGCAAGCATTGTTGTTGTACTCCCAGCATAGCTGGACACTCAGTCACTCCTCAGTTATTAGATACAGACATCATCTACAAAACAACCAGGATATATGCATTTGTTTTTTTTAAAACTATAGTTTCCAATTCCTTTTATAATAAATGAAGGTTGATTTTTAATCCATCCTTTCACTACCCCCACTATAGACCCTTTAGGTTCAAAAACACAATGGTTATCAAACTAAAACTAAACATCATCTGCAAATCTCTTTAAAGTGAGAGCTTTAGAGCAGAGCTGCTTACTGTCATGGATCCACCATCATCAACACCAGACATCCTCACTCCACCCACTCGTTCACTTTCCCCTGAATACTAATTATCTACACCTGCCTTCACCTCCTGTTGCCACCCAGTATCCCATTCTCTAGCACTATTTATACTCAGCAGCTTCGTCAGTTCTCTGTCCGGTCTCGTCGCTGCTACACCGACTTACCCGACTCTCTACCGCCAATCCGGCATTGTTTACAAACCAGCTCGTCTGCCTACCTTCATAATCCGGTCTCCATCCAGTCTCCTTGGGTTCTCGTCTCGTCCGATCCTCCTTCCAGTCTGGTCTTCACCCTTCCTCTCCTCGGTTCTCCACGTGTGCCTGCATTCAGTTAAGAGACTCGTTCAGACCCCATTCTCATCAGTTCTCATCCAGTCTACATTGTTCATCTGACTTCTACCATTATCGATCTTGTGCTCTTAATAAACCTTGCTGCTACTAAATCTGTCTGTGTCCTGCCATTCCGTGACACTTACAGCATTTGCTCTCTTCTGTCTCACTATTTGTGTCATGACTGTTCAGTTACTATTCATACAGTATAAAGAAATTTAGCATGTCATCAATTTCATCAACACTGGTTTGAAAGCTTATTCTTCTATCAAATGGTAAGTCTGCAGATTCAACTTAATATTATCATTATTCCTCAGTTCCACCTCTACTGTTTCACAGAAACCACAAGATTCTATTATTTCTCAGTCCCTACATAACACAGACAGCTATCATAGCCGCTAGCACCTTCAACTCTTGTTATAAAAATATGGCAATCTATTCTTCAATACCCTTGTTTTCATAACATTAATACAATAAGGCACATTCACATCATCATTTCAATCATTATTTTATCATTAAAATATAGAATTGTTCCCCATTTTGCTTAATGAAACATTCCTTATCTTTATATCACATTAATCCCTGTTAATCATACTCAATGCCTTATTTTATTATGAAACTCACTTTTCATACCATTTAAACAGTTAATTTGACTTCCATAAATTCTGTCAGACATTTTATTCATCACATATAGTTTTCTACTATATTTCTTCTCAATCTTTCCCTACATGCCAGTTCCTTCTGTATCTAACCAGTACATTCATCACATATAGTTTTCTACTATATTTCTTTTCAATCTTTCCCTACATGCCAGTTCCTTACCAATACTTTCTCTAACCATCTATTATCTTTCTCTCAACACTATTAGTGTTCCCGCTTTCTAGCTCCCTACATGCACATACCATCTTTCTACATTCTGATTCTTTTCATTTTGCTTCGATCCAACAATTCACTGTTTGTAAATTATATCAGGAAAAACTCACATCTATCCCTACATGCTAATTCTTTCTTTTCTTCTACCTGCCTTTCTTTAATCAACAATCTTTAGTGTGTTCACATTCTTTATACGCATTACGAATACAATCACAATAACTGCTTTTCACTTTTTTTTTTTTTTTTTTCAAACATTCATCGGAAACTGCTAAAAAATTCATCATTCACAAAATTGCTCAAAACACACAAAGATTTACAAGCAGATTCCTTCATTGCAGATAGCAGAGTGTAAATCAGTGTAGGCCTACGTGTCTGTGTGTGTGTGTGTGTGTGTGTGTGTTAGTAAAAAATAATTTCACTTTCCTGTCTTGTGGACACTCGCTTTCCGCTCCGAACCAGACCCTCTCCTGCTCTCCGTTCCTCCTGTTTCAATCCGACTTCAAATTCGGACACGCATTGCTCCAATGCCCGTCACTCTTGCACAGTCTGCATACGGTACAATCTCTGACTGTATGGTTGTTTGTAGCACACACAAAGCACCGCCATTTCTTTCCCTTCTTTTGTTTAGTTTTAGGCTTGTTTGTTTCACATTGCACAACTACCATTTCGGGTTGTTTTCGGTCTGAGGTCTGTTTTGCTGCTTCTGCCGCTGCTCGCACTTGTTCGTCTCGTGCTGCTTTTCGTGCTGGTCTTTGGATCGGAGAGCAGTCGAGATCGTGGTCCAGTTTCAGGGCTCTCAGTACAAAGACAATCTCGGTTTCATTTTGGAAAACTCTTGTGTAAAAATTACCTAGCTTACTGTTAGATGACTCCATTTTTGGCTGAATTCTCTCTCTTGGATTTTTCTTTTGACGCGCGTCCTACAATCTGTCAAACGTCATCGACAGATCCGACTTTTTCACCCGAAATCGGCCAGGTTTTAGCAAATATGCTCTGTAATTACGGTTTACTCAATCTTTCCGCACACCCAATCAATCAAGCGTGCACAAGAATTAATTTCAAGCGCGGTTCTTCCGCCCACTGTTTTACTAGAATTAACTCAAGCGCTTTTACTAGAATTAATTAAGCTACAATCAAAGACTTTAGTAAACCAATACTTCAGTCGTGTCTCCTACATACACTGGGTGTCTCTTCCATACACCTATACGAGCAATTATGGTACTTCCGTTCCCACCTACGAGAGCTTAATTTTTGTAGAGACCGGTCTGATTTTGTCAGATCAATCCCTCTCTCAAAACTTACTCTGCTCGTACCAAAGAGACAACTCAGCCAACATGGTTCATGTTCAATCACAATTGTCAATTTACACTTAACATCAATAAAACAATTTGCCGTTTCTCACCCAAAAATGCTTTCCTTCTTTTCTTTTCTGTAATTGCCCCGGATTCTTTTTGATCCTGGGAGTTCTTCCCTTGGTCCTGAATGCGGGTATTGGCTCTCTCTCCCTTAATCCATTGAGTTCTATCTCAAATCGTTGGGGTATAAGATCGGCCGCCTGGTGCTGCCGAGGTTGTGCACTTCCGTCAAATCCGTTTTCCAGGACCAAGGAGAAGAAGGTTCCACTGGATCATCCACTTTCTGACACCACTTGTAATAGCAATTTTCAGAGGTTAAGAAAAACAGCATTAATGAGCATAAGAAACTTTCTGAAAGCAAATTGTATTAAAGAGAAAAGGTTTATCCTTCTGAGGACCCTTTTCAAAGCCACAGCTACCCAGCTTTGAAAAGGAAGACCTGCTTGATTCAACAAAACATAGACATTTATACAGTTCTCCAACATTGTGACCACTCCTACTAAGTTTCTGTAATTTTCCTTAAAGGTGTCTCATATCTTTAACTAGTTTGGGCTGGTTTCTACCCCCCCCTGAGTGTGTCAACTGTTTTTGTTCCTGATAAGCCAAAAGGCCTCTGTTTACAATCTAAATTACCTCTTGTATTCACTCAGGAGGGGGGGGGGGGGGCACGGGACTTCGTTTTATTACTAAACAACCCTCTGTATTCTCTTGATTAAATCACTTCTCGACCTATGGTTGTTTATCTTCCTGGCCCATCTGGTTCTATTGTGTTTGACCCCCTTAAGCTTCTAGAAACCCTCACAGAAACACATGATTAAATGAAATTAACAGTTTGGAAACAAATGAATATAAGTAATACTGAATTTTTCCATAACAATCGGTATGGCAGTATATTAAAAATTAATATCATAACAAAAATATACACCGGTTTTCGGTATGAACCGGTATACCGCCCACCACTAATCTGAACTATATTTTTCCATAATTTTCATACAATTTATGAAGTAGATATCCTATTCAGCAGAGGTGGAAAGAGTAATAAAATATTCTACTCAAGTAAAAGTACTACTACTTCAGTGAAATTTTACTTAAGTACAAGTAAAATTACCGGTCTAAAAATCTACTCAAGTAAAAGTAAAAAGTAGCTCATTTAAAATTTACTCAGAGTAAAAGTTACTGAGTTACTTTTTTAACAGCGGGGGTGTGGTGGGGGGTTCTCCCGTGTAGGGTTGTAACGATATAAGATTTTCACAGTATGATAATGTCTCAGAAAATATTACGGTTTACGGTATTAAAGGGATAGTTCACCCAAAAATGAAAATAAGCCCATGATTTATTCACCCTGATGTCATCCTAGGTGTATATGACATTCTGGTTTCAGACGAATACAATCAGAGTTAAAAAAGTCCATTAAAGTGCATCTATTCATCATAAAAGTGCTCCATATGACTCCGGGGGTTTAATAAAGGCTTTCTAAAGTGAAGCAATGAGTTTAAGAAAAAAAATCCATATTTAACACATTACAAAGTAAAATTCGAGCTTCCGGCCATACGCAGTCTACTTGCGTCTAAAGCACAACTTACGCAACTTATGACGTCGAAGTAGCGTAATGCGTCATGGCGTAGTGTAAATATCAGCAATGCGTCGCATTACTCGCATAAATTGCACTTTAGACTTAAGTGGAATCCCTATGTTCGTGTGGCCGGAAGCTAGTTATTTTACTTTAAAAAGTTTTAAATATGGATATTTTTCTTACAAAAACTCATCACTTCGCTTCAAAAGGCCTTTATTAACCCCCGGAGCCGTGTGGAGCACTTTTATGATGGACAGATGCACTTTTATTATGAATGGATGCACTTTTATGATGGACAGATGCACTTTTTTCATGGATAGATGATAGATTTTATGGACTTCAAAACAGAAACGGCCATTCACTGCCATTATAAAGCTTGGAAGAGCCGGGCCATTTTTTAATATAACTCTGAGTGTATTCGTCTGAAAGCAGAATGTCATACACATCTAGGATGACATCAGGGTGAATAAATCATGGGCTAATTTTAATTTTTGGGTGAACTATCCCTTTAATCAATTATTAAATAAATAAATGGTATCATTAAATTACGGTTATTATTATTATTATTATTATTATTATTATCAGTTAAAATGACAGTTAAATGAATGAAAACATGTTTTTTGTTTTAACAAATGCTTTTTGTCACGGAACAGAGGAGTCCAGAAGTGCTTGCAGGTAAATTTTTTAATGAGAAATGCCTCACAGGCTGAATAAACAGAAACAGTCTCTTTCACTGAGGAAACTGTGCAGAGCACAGCTGCTTGTTCAGACGAGGATAGATGACCTCAGGCGGAGAACCTGAAGGTTCGTGAGTACAGTAGTCGGGACAGCGGGCTTGAAGAAGGACCCTCTGCTGCACTCCTCGGAGATGGCTGGGTACGGCACAGAAGTGGTAAAACACAGCAGTAGATAACTGACGTTCTTACATTCAGGACTTGACAGGACAGGACAGGACAGGACAAGAGATACAACTTCTGAGATGTTGCATATACAGCGATCTAGCGTGCATGAAGTTCAAACAATAATCCGACAAAAGAAACAAGAAAGAGAGAGCTAGAAGTAGCGTGGAGATAAGAGGAAGATAGAGAACAGGTGTGTAGGTGAGATGATCATGAGACAGCTGATGGTAACGAGGGGAAGAGATGATGGGTGAGTGCGTGAGAAAGGAGAGAGAGAAGAGATGTAGTATTACCAGCAGAGGGAGACAAAGGAAAGAAAACAGAAGGAAAGAATCAGGATCATGACAGTACCCTCTCCTCAAGGTGCACCACCCGGCGCACAAGAGGAAGACTGACGGGAGCGAAAAAAGTCGTCAATGAGCGAGCGGTCCAGGACGTCCCGGGAGGGGATCCAACATCTCTCCTCAGGACCATAACCCTCCCAATCGACGAGGAATTGATGACCCCTCCCCCTGGGGCGGACGTCGAGTAGTTTGCGAACCCGGTAGATGGGTGAACCCTCGACATGGACTGGAGACTGGACAGGACGAAGTGGAGCGCGAACAACGGGCTTCAAATTAGAAACGTGAAAAACGGGATGGACACGACGGAGATTGGCTGGCAATCTAAGTCTAACCGAGACTGGACTAAGGACCTTAACGACGCGGAATGGCCCAATGAATTTGGGAGCCAGCTTGCGTGAGGGATACTGAAGAGGGAGGTTCGAAGTCGAAAGCCAAACCCTCTGACCACACGCATAACGGGGGCTCTTGACGCGACGTTTATTGGCGGCCCGAAGCATAATGGCGCGCGATTTACAAAGTGCAGACCTGACCGTTCTCCAAGTTCGTTTACAGCGCTGGATGAACGCTTGTACGGAGGGCACCTTAGATTTAAGGTCGGAGGAGGGAAAAAGCGGAGGTTGGTACCCTAAACAACTCTGAAAAGGCAAAAAGCCGGTCGCGGAGGCCGGAGCTGAGTTATAGGCATATTCAACCCAAGAAAGCTGTTCTGCCCAAGATGCGGGATTACGAAATGCGAGACAGCGCAACAGACGACCAATGGTTTGGTTAGCGCGTTCAGCCTGACCGTTCGTCTGGGGGTGGTACCCAGAGGAGAGGCTGACTGAGGCTCCAACAAGGCGACAAAACTCCTTCCAAAAGAAGGAAGAGAATTGTGGCCCCCTATCCGAAACTACATTCTCGGGAAGACCATGGATCCTAAAAACATGATCAACGACTATCTGAGCGGTTTCTCTGGCGGACGGAAGCTTAGTCAGCGGAATGAAATGGGCGGCTTTAGAAAAACGATCAATAACTGTGAGAATAACCTGGTTACCCTTGGAGGGAGGAAGCCCCGTGATAAAATCAAGAGCAATCTGTGCCCATGGGCGAGAGGGAACGGGTAGGGATCTTAGATATCCCGCTGGGGGTTTATTACTGCTCTTGGTTTGGGCGCAAATGGAACAGGAGGCGATGTAGCGACGAATGTCTCTTTTGCGGGAGGGCCACCAAAATCTCTGTCGAACGACGGCGATGGTACCTCTGACCCCCGGGTGAGCGAATAATTTGGAAGAGTGACCCCACTGAAGTACGGCGCGACGGGCAGAAGGAGGAACAAATAAAAGACCCTTAGGACAGAGTCGTGGCGTCTCAGTATGGGACAGTGCGCGCTTAACCAGACGTTCGATTCCCCAGTTGACCGCGCCTACTATCGCCCCCTTGGGGAGAATTCCCTCCTCCGTAGGCACGATCTCTGGAGAAGGAAACTGGCGAGAGAGAGCGTCAGGCTTTTGATTCTTGGAACCCGGGCGAAAAGAGATAGTAAAATCAAAGCGCGTAAAGTAAAGAGACCAGCGAGCCTGACGGGCGTTGAGTCTCTTGGCTGAACGGATGTACTCGAGATTCTTATGGTCAGTCCAAACCACGAACGGAACCGCAGAACCCTCCAGCCAGTGACGCCACTCCCCTAACGCAAGGCGAATGGCCAGAAGCTCTCGATTTCCAACATCATAATTCCGCTCGGCAGGGGTAAGACGATGAGAGAAAAAAGCGCAGGGGTGAATCCGCTCATCAACAGCGGAGCGTTGAGAGAGGATGGCCCCCACACCTACCTCCGAAGCGTCGACCTCGACGATAAACTGTCTCTCTAAATCCGGGGTAATCAGAATAGGCGCGGAAGAAAAGAGATATTTGAGACGCTCAAAAGCCGCCTGGGCGGCATCAGTCCAGGAGAACTGAGTCTTGACCGAAGTGAGCGCGGACAGGGGAGCCGCACTGAGCCCGGAGCCGCTCCCGGGCCAGTAAGGCGCGACCAGAATGACCTGCTCCTCGTCCTCCCTGACCTTGCGCAGAGTCTGCGCAAGAAGGCTCACTGGGGGAAACGCATATTTGCGGCCCAGCGGCCAGCTGTGCGCCAGTGCATCCGTGCCGAGCGTGCCCTCGGTCAGGGAAAAATACAGGGCGCAATGGGTCGAGTCTTGGGAGGCAAACAGATCCATCTGTGCGTCCCCGAACTGGTCCCAAATCAGCTGAACCGACTGGGGATGGAGTCGCCATTCTCCAGGGAGGGGCTGAAGCCGTGAGAGCTCGTCGGCTGCACAGTTCAGAGCTCCGGGAATGAAAATGGCTCGAAGCGACCTCAGATGCTTCTTACTCCATAGGAGGAGGTGGCGAGCGAGTTGTGACATACGGCGGGAGCGTAGACCACCTTGACGGTTGATGTACACTACAGTAGCGGTATTGTCTGATCGGACTAGTACATGTTGACCCCTGAGCAACGCCCGAAAGCGGTGCAGGGCAAGGCGTACTGCCAACAACTCGAGGCAATTGACATGCCATAGCCGCTGGGGTCCTGTCCAGGAGCCCGCAGCAGCATGTCCATTGCACATGGCGCCCCAGCCCGTGGTGGAGGCATCTGTTGAGACAACAACATGCCGGGAAGCTCGTTCCAGGGGGACACCCGCCCTGAGAAAACTGAGGTTCGACCACGGGGTGAAGAACTGACGGCAGGTCGGAGTAACTGGTACTCGGAGCGTGCCTTGTTGCCATGCCCCCCTCGGGACTCGGTCGCGAAGCCAAGCTGAAGCGGTCTCATATGAAGCAATCCGAGCGGCGTCACCGCGGCTGCAGATGCCATATGCCCCAGGAGCCTCTGAAAAGTTTCAGTGGAACCGCACTCTTGCCCTCGATTTGTCTCAGGCAAGTCAGCAGTGTCTGCGCGCACTCGCTCGTAAGCTGCGCCTTTTACTTGGCGACCGAGTCGATGTCCATATCGAGAAAGAGATCCTCTGCACGGGGCAAAGTTTGCTCTTCTCCCAGTTGACCCGAAGGCCCAGACGGGCTAGGTGCCGGAGCACTAGGTCCCTGTGTTCGCAAACCTGGTCTTGAGAGTGAGCTAGGACTAGCCAGTCATCGAGATAGTTCAGGACGCAAACCCCGTGTTCCTGGTAGGGGAACAAGGGCTGCCTCGACGACCTTCGTGAAGACGCGAGGAGACAGGGCTAACCCAAATGGGAGGGGGTCAATCGCTGCAAACCAGTCCTGGGGCCGCATACATTCGAAAATGTGTTTGGCAATGAGCATCTGAACGGCGGCCTGTGAAGGGAGCGATTCAGAACGCACAAGTCCAGGATTGGCCGTAACCCACCGGTTTTCTTAGGGACAATGAAGTAAGGGCTGTAGAAGCCGGACCTCATTTCGGCTGGAGGGACAGTCTCGATTGCACCCTTCGCCAGCAGGGTCGCAATCTCTGCTCTATGATGGGGCGCCTTGCCACCGATCAAAGTGGAGCGGACTCCCCTGAAGCGGGGAGGAGACCGTGCAAACTGAATCGCATAGCCGAGCCTGACGGTTTGCGCGACCCAGTGGGAAGACGCGAACCACAGACGTCCCCCCGGGGGGGCAGCGAAGCGGACATGGACGGCATAGCGGCCCGGTGTGGGGGCACAGTTAGCAACCGCGCCCTGGCAGAGGGGGCCAGGGGAGGACCAGGCTTGTCGTCCCATGGGGGCCTGCTCTGCCAGGGGTCTGGCGACAGAGGGGGACAGGGGCGAAGCGGTCCGTGGACAGCACGCTGTGTCACCCACCTCTGGGACAGAGGGGGACGAGGAGAGCACGGCTAGTGGGCGGCGCTCTGTGTCGTCCGAGAACTCTGTGTGCTCAGAGACGGGAGAGTCAGTTCTTTGGAGAATAAGGATTCTTCCCCGGCCCTCCACCGAGGAAAGGAGTGGTCCTGCTACCAACTCCTGGAAAGAACTGAGTCCCATCCCCGAGGAGCCCGTCTCAAGGGCGCCGCTTAACCCGGCGTATAGCGGGGGGCGGGGCAGGAGAGGGCTGTGCCGTCCGCCCGCGGCCTCCAGAGCCGGCCGGGGTGAACGGGCGGGGTGGGAGCCGCAGGAGGGCGCCCTCGGCGGTGGGCAGACCGAGGGATCTGAGCGGACGGCGGGGCCGTCGGGACAGAGTTAACCTCAGTCTGCTCCATCCCCAAGGAGCCTGTCTCAAGAGCACCGCTTAACCCGGCGTGTAGCGGGGGGCGGGGCTGGAGAGGGCTGTGGCATCCTCCCGCGGCCTCCAGAGCCGGCCTGTGAATGGGCGGGGTGGGAGCCGCGGGAGGGCGCCTTCGGCCGAAGGATCTGAGCGGGGGGATCGAGGGATCAGACCGAGGGATCTGAGCGGACGGCGGGGCCGTCGGGACAGAGTCAACGTCAGTCTGCTCATGGGCGGTTGAGAGCTGTTGGGCAAAGCCCTCAACCGCACCGCCGAATAGGCCGACCTGGGATATGGGAATGTCGGACAGACGGGTCCGCGCGACATCCAGCACATCAGACAGGTTCAGCCACAGAATGGTGGGCATCACCTGACCCAGGGAGCGTACGGCCACTTTCGTTGCTCGGAGAGCAAGGTCAGTGGCGGCGCGCAGCTCAGTGAAGAGCCCTGGGTCAGTCCCGCCCTCGTGCAAGTCCATGAGCATCTGGGTCTGGTAGACCAGCAGAATGACCATGGCATGCAGTGAGGCGGCTGCCAGTCCCGTGGCGCTATAGGATCTCGCCACAAGTGTAGACGAAATACTACAGGCCACGGACGGGTACTTAGGATTGCGCCGAGAAGAAGCACTCTGAGGACACATAGCATCGCAACAGAGCGTTCAGCCGGGGGGACCCCAGTGTACCCATGGGCAGCGGCCCCATCGAGGGGAGGAAAGGCGGATGAGATCAGCGAGCGGTCCCGAGAAGACAAGGGGGTCTTCTAGGACTTCGAGATCTCATCATGCACGTCCAGAAAGAAGGGTATTGGGGTTTGCCGTGGACGAGAGTCGGCAGCCTTACCCAAAAAACCAATCGTCCCGGGAAATCATGGCCGTCATCTCCAGATCAGAATCAGACACAGCCTTATGCACACCAGAAGGTGGCAGCTGTGAAGAGTCGTCATTTCCAGGAGAATCAAACCCACCTTGTGAAGCTGCTACAAACATAGTATCATCCTCTGTAGCTTTAAATGAAACACACGGGCCACCAGAGGGTAGACCTGTGGGAATCACCTGATCACTAGCGGGCACCGTCATTGAGGAGGGGGGCTGGGGTCGCGGACACAGAGTCGGCGCCTTGTTCCAGACCGTCACCCTCAGGTCACCCTGGCCACCAGCTGAAGATCGGGGGGTGGATGAGGGGACTCTCACTCTTGTGAGTTCACCGAGTCTCGACCTTAATGACGTGATGGTCATGTTCCCACAGAGAGAACATGAGTCATCCACGAGCGCTGCTTTAGCATGATCAAGCCCCAACATAACAGACAACGCTCGTGCCCATCAGAGTCCGATACCAAGCTGCCGCAACCATTAATTTTTTTTTTTTTAATGCACGGGCGAGCCGTCTTTAAAAAGACGTGCCGCGTGCGAGCTCTTTTTGTGAGAGAAAACTCAAGTGTTGAAGCACCCGGGGAGACACGCACTGTCTGACAAACCACTGCAGAGATAAGCAGGAAGCACGCGCTCGCCGGAGATCGCCGTCACACCAACACTCGAGGTACTCGTTTGTAGAGCTGACAATTCAGAGATGGCTTGTGGAGAGAAGAATAAACTTGGCTCCGAAGCGAAAACATATCTGCATGTTGCCGGCATCCTCCTTTTATACCCATGAAACTTTTATCCTTTTATTTTTGGGAAAGTTCTGCAAAACAGATTTACTAAATTAAACCACGGACAAAAAAAAAGATATTCCTTAAATTATGTTTAAATTTCTTTTTTAATTCATGTCATTGTTATTATTTTGAGAAGTACGTTCTATTGTAGGCCTAAAATAGTAATATATTTGTGTCAATTTCTCCTTGTTAAACTAAACTTTTATTTTGACAGGGTCTAGTGAAGACCTGTTTTAGAGTGTATTTGACAATGTTTTTTCTCAAATAAAATGATGAAAATGCTCATTTAGCGTTCTCTCAGAGCAGCTATCTAAATGTTCATGTATTCATGTCCTCATACTGTTTGTGAGAGCTGAAAACACAATGAGCATCAGGCATACTTGAGTATGTGTAGACGAAGCGTCGCAGCTCATTCACACAGAGGCACGCAGAACAAGCAGTCTTGCTGAATAACAGTCTTTTTGCGCTTTCATATTCAGAGATTTATTGCACAGCTCTACTTTCAATTTATTAATATAGCCTACATCATTGCGTCTTTTACGTGACACCTGCGTTATGTAAATTCCATTTGCATGACTGGATTCCGAGATTCACTCTGCAAACGGGACATACCTTTATCTACACGGATGGATGATGATTGGTGATCTATGTTTCCTCCTTTTGCAGCCACATTGCGTCCACATTTTTTGCAAATTGGATATCTATCCTCAAGGACAACCACGCGTTTTTCCTACATCTAAAAGTATTCACATACTGGCCATGGTTCGCTTCATAAGAAATCGACGGCGTTTCACTTTCAGCTGGGTCTGCATCACCTTTTTTTGCGCGTTTGTTCTCCCGCCCTTCAATCAATGCAGTAGTTTCCGGAGCCGATTTTTTTTCCCCTTGTAATTTTTTTTAATTCTTTTTTTACTCAGTAACGGATATGATTTAAAATGTAGCAAAGTACAATACTTCAAACAAAACGTACTTAAGTAAAAGTAAAATTACAGATTTTAAAAACAGTACACAAAAAAAACTACTCAATTACGTAACGCGAGTAAATGTAATTCATTACTTTCCACCTCTGCTATTCAGAAGTAGTATGGGCAGTTTGGATGAATTTGATTTGAATTCAACCTCTAATAGACGAAAAAAAATCAATTTTATAGCTCGCAGTCGCATCACAAATCGAGAATACATAATATTTTTCTTTATATTTAAAAAAATTTCAGCCCTTTTTTCTCATTAAATTGAATTGGTGTTGTCTTTTGAACTCTTTGCATGAAAATAATCTGAGGTTTCTACCAATCTTTCATGATTTTTCATGTTTGTCGCTATTTCAGAATAAAGACCTAAACACGCCTAATGAGTATGAAACATTCTTGTTGCAATTTGATAAATTATTGCTCCTGTGAAATTTATTTAAAAAAAAAAACAATTACCAAATATGAAAACTAGAGATTGTAAGCTTTCAAATGATATATAGTTTGTCAATATTACTTAAGGTCTTTACTAAGATATTATTATTGTTTTAAAAAATATAATGGCAAACGTCCCACCTGTGGGACGGTGACAGTTAAGGGTTAATAGGCAGCCAATGCAGTGTTGACAGAACCAGGCTAATATGTTCATACTTCCTGGTTCTGGTAAGAACTCGAGCTGCTGTGTTTTGAACTAGCTGTAGTTTGTTTATTAAGCGTGCAGGGCAACCACCCAGTAGAGCATTACAATAATCTAGCCTTGAGGTCATGAACGCATGAACTAGTTGTTCCCCATTTGTCAATGAGAGCATATGACGTAATTTAGATATATATTTTAAGATGGAAAAATGCGTTTTTACAGATATTAGACTCGTGACTTTCAAATGAAAGATTGGTATCAAAGAGCACACCCAGGTTCCTAACTGACGACGAAGACTTAACAGAGCAGCCATCAAGTGTTAGACAGTGTTCTAGGCTATTACGTGTGGAAGTTTTTTGTCCAATAATTAGAATCTCTGTTTTTTCAGAATTTAGTAGTAGGAAATTACTAGTCATCCAATTTTTTGGATGAATTCTATGAATTCCGTTAATTTTGTGAATTGGTAAGTTTTGTTAGGTTTTGAAGAAATATACAGCTGAGTATCATCAGCATAACAGTGAAAGCTAATTCCATGTTTCCTAATGATATCTCCTAAAGGTATTATGTACAGAGTGAACAGCAGCGGTCCTAGTACTGAGCCTTGTGGTACGCCATACTGAACTTGTGATCGATAAGACATCTCTTCATTTACTGCTACAAACTGATAACGGTCAGATAAGTATGATTTAAACCATGCTAGTGCAATTCCACTAATGCCAACATAGTTCCCTTTCAAGGGAACTCACGCTGCGTCAAGCGCTGCGGGAACGCTCCTGTGTGATCGCATCATGAAGCTCTCGTGAAATCAGTCCAATGGCGTGACGAGACGTCATAGGCGGGTGACGTCATTGACCAGGAAGCTATAAAGCACCCCTGAACCAAACCATGTCAGCTTCTGTGTCTTCACAAGCGCTCTATGTGAAATCGTTCTGTCTATTTGATGTGTGTTTGTCTCTCTCTATATATATAATATGGAAAATAAGCACCAGTTTAAGCAGTGTGTCACTCCCTGTCCTCGTTTTATTACGGGTGGGGATACACACGAGCTTTGTGTGATGTGTTTGGGACTAGAGCATGCCCAGTCAGCCCTCGAGGGGGCTGGCTGTGAGCATTGTGAGAGGCTGGTAAAGAGAACTCTCCGGTCCCGCCGAGCACTCTTTGAGGAGGGTGCTTCGGCTCGCGTGCCTCAGGGCTCGGGTCCCGCTGCTGCCGAGGCACAGCGGAGACGCATGTCCTGGGGCTCGCAGATGGATCTGACGGCGGGGTTAGAGACGGGTGATCCCCTATCTCTTCCTTTAACCGTTGGATCCGACGCTTCAGTTTGCGAGTCAGAAGCACACGCTGCGGTTTCTTCTGCTCGCGTTGGAGTGCAGGTGCAGCAGCATTCCAGTTCCGAGGAACTGGATGTTGTGAGCCTGGAAGTAGATGAAAATGGGGAAAATTTTGCACTATCACACACAACCACACACACACAAGAGGAGCTTTTGGAGGTTGTCACTCCGTCCCCTTGGAATTATAAGGTTCTATCTGACATTTTTGTCAAAATTGAGTTATTCACATATTCTTATTCGGTGACAACTTATTTACATTATGTGATGTGTTTTTTAAAGTTGTGTACATTGTGGGACTTTTTATTGAAAAAACAAAAAGGTTCTATCTACAAAATCGAACTCTAACTTGGCTCTATAAGGTTCTATCTGCGTGAGCCAATCAGCACTTCGAATGCACAGAAGAGGACCAATCAGAATCAACTTTATATGTCATGTCGCCAGCGTTTTCCTTGAAGACAAAAAGAAACCCCATAAAGGCATAATGCTATACATTTACAGTAAATTAAAGATTCACTAAATTGTGTAGTGTTATGAAGTGGCTTCAATTTGGCCATTTTCTTTATAGTGTATTGGTTATTATTATTAATTATCAATGAGGTTATTATTAATAACTATTATTATTATAGTTATTATTATTTGAATTATACAAATATGCAGTGAGTAAATTGAATATTTAAAAAAAAACATTTGTGTGTGTGTGCGCTAATGTGTGAAAGTGTGTGTGTGTGTGTGTGTGTGTGTATGTGTGTGAAAGTGTGTGTGTGTGTGTGTGTGTGTGTGTGAAAGTGTGTGACAGTGTGTGTGTGTCTGTGTGTGTGTGTGTGAAGTGTGTGTGTGTGTGTGTGTGTGTGTGTGTGTGTGTGTGTGTGTGTGTGTGTGTGTGTGTGTGTGTGTGTGTGTGTGTGTGTGTGTGTGTGAAAGTGTGTGTGTGTGTGTGTGTGTGTGTGTGTGTGTGTGTGTGTGTGTGTGTGTGTGTGTGTGTGAAAGTGTGTGTGAAAGTGTGTGTGTGTGTGTGTGTGTGTGTGCGTGTTTTTGTGATTTGTGAGGACACAAATGTGTATAATGACATGGGTATTACACTGGTATTACAATTTGAACGTGATTTATGAGGACATTTCATACGTCCTCATATTTCAAATGGCTTTAAAAACATACTAAGCAGTGTTTTATTAAAAATGTAAAAATGCAGAATGTCTCCTGTGACGGGTAGGTTTAGGGATAGGGGCAGTGCAGGGGGATAGAATATACAGTTTGTCCAGTATAAAATCCATTACGCCAATGGAATGTCCTCACAAGGATAGCAAAACAAACCTGTGTGTGTGTGTGTGTGTGTGTGTGTGTGTGTGTGTGTGTGTGTGTGTGACAGTGTGTGTGTGTGTGTGTGTGTGTGTGTGTGTGTGTGTGTGTGTGTGTGTGTGTGTGTGTGTGTGTGTGTGTGTGTGTGTGTGTGTGTGTGTGTGTGAGTGAGAGAGGGGGTGTGTGTGTGATTAAAAAATTAGTCTGACATTTTTTGTGATCATATAGTCAGTGAATCATTTTTCAATGATTATTAAACTTTATGAATTAATTTGCTGAAGCATGTCGATTTTCTTGTAGTTTTTAAAGTCTTAAAATGTCTTAATTTTTACAATATTAAGCCTTAAAGGTCAAATAGTTAACAATTTCATTGATGGAGTCTTAATTACAACAATAAACGTTAGCATGTTATTTCAGCCATACTGATGTCTAGAGAGAAAGCCATTATACCTGGCCCACTTTAGCTGGAATAAAGTCCTGCTCAGATGTATTACAGTAGCTGCTTTCTGTCTAAACAAAAGAAAGATTAAAGTAACAAAAAAAGTAACAACAAAAGATTCTGCACTGGACAAAACATTTAGACCTACCTTGCTTAATTTGAAATGTCCTAAATACATGGAAGTGCTAAAAAATATGAAATAAATGTCATAGAAAGGATACAATTTAACTTTCTAACACATGTTGAGATATTGTTACAACATTAATTTTATATTTCATGTTCAAATAATGTTTTGGCAGATATAACCTTATAATTCTAAGCGAAAAGTGTTTTTTTTTAGAATTAGAAGGTTCTATCTGCATTTGACCCATTTCAAAAAAAGACATTTAAAAATTTGAGAGGATTTTGATATTGTATATTTAGAATACATTTAGGGTCCCTGTTATTTTCATGTTTGAAAGAAACTTGTTCCCCATATAAATTTTCCTATATGTAATGCAAAAACTTTGAAGCTCAATATCTCAAAACTGCTCAGAACGCAGATAGAACCTTATAATTCCAAGGGGACGACTCGTGCTGTTGCTAGATTAAATCTAGATTGGCCAGCCGGTGAGCAGGAAGCACGTCAATCGAGTAGTAAATTAGATGAACGATTTCTGCCACCTAGGTCTCAACCTCCAAAGCGGGGCTTACCGTTCTTTCCTGACCTCCACACTGAGGTGTCGAGGTCATGGATTAGACCAGCATCATTTAGAGTATTTAACCCAGCAACATCTGAATATTCTAATATAGTAGGGTTAAAAGAACATGGTTATGCGGCAATGCCTCGGGTGGAAGAGACGCTTGCGAGCTATCTCTCCCCTGAGTCTGCATCGTCACTGAAAGCCCCTCAGAGAGACTGGGGGTCGGGACAGCGCGCCCAGCCGAGGTCTTCCCGAGGTAGAGCAGATCTGAGGACTGTGATTGTCTCCAGGAAGGCCTCGGCGAAGAGGTCCTGACGCAAGGGGCGTCGGGATTTTTTGATGGAAGTCCCCTCCGAGGGGAATCGGCGTGTCGAGGCACCCGTCTCCTCTCGGTGCCATCAGGGGGCCATGTTGCCAACCCTGCCACCTCCGGTGTTTCAGGGCGCAGCGGTCCTCAGCGAGTACACATCTTCATGTCCGTCCGGAAAGGTAGCGGCGTGGGGAAGCTCGCACCCTCCGAGGAGGGCTCGAAGTGGGTCAGTTCGGTTGCTTCCTGCAGGTGCGCCGTTTCAGGTCACCGAGCTGGCCGCTCAAATAACACCAGAGACCAGCCTCGAGAGGCTGGTTCCCTTAGGAGATTTTCTGGCAGCGTGGAAACTTCTGCCAAATGTCTCAGATTGGGTCCTGCGTACAGTGGAAAAAGGGTACAGAATTCAGTTCAGGTCATGCCCGCCCAGGTTCAACGGGGTAGTACATACGGTAGTAAACTCCGAGCAGGCTCTGGTGATGAAAGGAGAAGTACAGACACTTCTGCAAAAAGAGGCTATAGAAAGGGTTCCTCCCCACAGCAGAGAGTCAGGGTTTTACAGCCCGTACTTCATAGTTCCAAAGAAGGGTGGGGGGCTACGGCCTATTCTAGATCTGCGCCAACAAAATCGAGCAGTCAAGAAATTAAAATTCAAAATGCTCACGTTGAAACAGATTGTGTGTCAGATCAGGTCCGAAGACTGGTGTGTCACAATAGACCTAAAAGATGCATACTTTCACGTCTCCATCCTTCCGCAACACAGGAAGTTCCTCAGGTTCGCTTTCGGGGGCGAAGCGTACCAGTACCGGATTCTTCCGTTCGGCCTAGCACTGTCACCCCGCACATTCACAAAGTGCGTGGATGCAGCTCTGGCTCCCTTGAGACTTCAGGGCATCCGCGTGTTAAATTATATAGACGACTGGCTCATCCTGGCACAGTCGGAACACCAGGTGGCTCAGTTTCGAGATGCTGTGCTAGCTCATATGAAGACGTTGGGGCTGAGGCTAAACGTAAAGAAAAGTGTGCTAATTCCACAACAGAATACCACTTTTCTGGGCGTAGTATGGGACACAAACACCATGAGAGCCCGTTTGGCGCCCGCCAGGATAAAATCGATCCTGGAAGCCGTGCGCAGGGTAAGACTAGGCCCTAACCCTCACTGTAATACAGTTTCATAGACTTCTGGGTTTGATGGCAGCAGCGTCCAACGTGATTCCTTTTGGCCTGCTGTACATGAGACCCTTGCAGTGGTGGCTCAAAACCAAGGGATTCTCCCCGAGGGGAAATCTTTTCACATGATCAAGGTCACGCGGCGATGCCTACGTGCTTTGGTGATGAGGAAAGATCCTTGGTTCTTGTCCCAGGGTTCGGTGCTGGGAGCTCCTTGTCGTCGCTTAACGCTAATGACGGATGCTTCCCTCACTGGTTGGGGGGCGACCATGAGTGGCCGCTCGGCTCGGGGTCTGTGGAGCGACCATCAGCTTTCCTGGCACATAAACCAGCTGGACATGATGGCCGTGTTTCTGGCACTCAGACACTTTCTCCCAGACCTCAGGGGCCACCATGTGGTGGTTCGCACGGACAACACAGCGGTGGTCTCCTACATAAATCACCAGGGGGGTTTACGATCTCGCCGACTTTGGAGGTTGGCACATCGAGTTCTGGTTTGGGCCCAGGAAAAGTTGCTACCAGTTCGAGCACTTTATGTTCCGGGATATATGAACAAGGCGGAAGACTCTCTGTCGAGACAGGGAGTGGTGCCGGGGGAATGGAGACTCCACCCCGAGATAGTGGAGCTCCTTTGGAGCCGTTTCGGGCAAGCTCAGGTGGATCTGTTTGCGTCTCGAGAGACAACGCACTGTCCCCTGTATTATTCCCTAACACACCCAGCCCCCTTGGGGTTGGATGCCATGGTACAGACGTGGCCGAGGCTACGTCTGTATGCCTTTCCCCCTCTGGCATTACTACCAGGAGTTCGTCTCCGGTTACTTAACTGTAACCTTGTTCCCTGAGAAAGCGGAACGAGATGCTGCGCTGCTCAGCGCATTGGGAACGTCTTTAAACGTGACCTGCTGTGAATATAGTGTGTAAACACGTCGATGGAATCGACACGGAGGTAATATAGCCTCGGTCGGTGACGTCATCGGCGCGCACCCGCGACGTGAGGCTATAATTAGATGAGCCACAGGTGCATCGTCAGGATATTTGTCTGAAGAGCAGTCCTAGGACATCTTTAGCACGGCAAAGCAGCGCAGCATCTCGTTCCGCTTTCTCAGGGAACAAGGTTACAGTTAAGTAACCGGAGACGTTCCCTTTCGAAAGCTACAATCGATGCTGCGCTGCTCAGCGCATTGGGAACGAGAATACCCACGCCGCCGTGCTTGAACATGTCTGGACCCCCACGGTTGTGCAGGTGTGTTTCACAAGAACGCAAGAGAGCCTAGACATTAGCTTGTGATGTCGACTCAAGGGCATGAGAGCCCGGAGTGGCATGAACATCCAAACTATAAAATCATATGAATGTGTGCGGAGAGGACCAGCCTACTGCATCACAAACATACTGCAAGGGGGCACCTCTTGCCAAGGCAGCAGAGGAGGCGACCCCTCTGGTGGAGTGAGCCCTTAGACCCGTTGGCGTAGCTTGGCTGCGCGCCTCATAGGCAAGAGCAATAGCATCCCTGACCCAATTTGACATGGTCTGTTTAGTGGCGGCAGCACCTCTGTTACTGCCCCCATAACAAACGAATAGTTGCACTGACTTACGCCACTGGCTAGTGCGGTGGACGTAGGCCTGAAGAGCACGGACTGGACAAAGTCTGTGAGATTTCTGCTGCTCCGGAGTTGTGAACGCTGGAGGGCAGAAGGCCTCTAGAGAGACTGGATGTACAGCCGAGAAAGCTACCTTAGGCAGGTAATCAGGATGAGGATGCAAAATCACTTTCACCATTCCTGGGCAAAGTCTAAGCAGGATGGCGATCTTGACAGAGCCTGCATGTCCCCGATTCTTTTTAGAGAGGTTATAGCCATAGGAAAAAAACATCTTTAGGGTCAGAAGTTTGTCAGACGCTGACTCTAGAGGTTCAAAGGGGGTTTCAACCAGACCCTCGAGAGCTATAGCTAAGTCCCATGAAGGGATCTTGGTTCGTACTGGAGGCCTCAGTCATCTGGCCCAACGAACGAAGCGAGTGAGCAGAGGATGTCTCCCGAGTGGCACCCCGTCAATCAGGGCGTGGCAAGCCGAATGAGCGGCCACATAAACCTTGAGAGTGGCAGGGCATGTGCCTGTTGATAATTTTTCCTGCAGGAAGTCCAGAACTGAAGCAATCTGGCAGTTGACCAGATCTGCATTATGCACAAAACACCACCTTTCAAAAACCCCATTTGTTGGCATAACTCTTTCTAGTGGAGGAGGCCCTAGCACTTAGAATGGTCTCAATAACAGCAGGCGAAAGCCCAGTGTCCCTCAGTTGGTACCCATCAGGGCCAAACATGAAGGTTTCACAGGTCGGGCCTGGGATGGAATATCGTGCTCTCCACCTGGGACAGAAGGTCCCTCCTCTTCGGAATCGCCCATGGCGAGCCGTCGAGGAAAGATAATATCTCCGAGAACCATACTCTGTTCGGCCAACGCGGCACTATCAGTAAGAGGCAAGACCCTTGTTGGCGAACTCTGGCTAGAACTCCCGGGAGCAGAGCCACTGGGGGAAACGCATACAGGCACATTTTGGGCCATGTGTGCGCCATCGCATCCAGACCCAGGGGGGCTGGGTGACTCAGAGAGAAGTAGAGGGGGCATTGCGCTGTCTGATAAGAGGCGAAGAGGTCCACCTCCGCTTCGTAAAAATCTGGTCCAGATCTGTTTTACTACCTCTGGATGGAGTTTCCATTCCCCTGTAGGTAGTTTCTGTCTGGACAGTAAATCCACTCCCACATTCAGATGCCCTGGAATGTACACTGCCCTGAGTGACAGGAACTTCTCCTGGGCCCAGAGAAAAATCTGCCTCGCTATTCTGTTCAGATTGCGTGAGCACAGACCTCCCTGGTGATTTATGTAAGAGACTGTAGCTGTGTTGTCCCCCCCGCACTAGGACATGACAGCCTCTCAACTGAGGGAGAAAGTATTTAAGGGCCAGAAATACAACCATCAACATGAGGCAATTGATTTGCCAATCTAGATGATGCCTCCCCAGATCCCTTGGGCTGGACGACCACTTAAGACCGCTACCCAGCCCGACAGGGAGGCGTCTGTCGTTAGCATTCCGCGACGGCAAGACGCACCTAGAGTGGGACCCAAGGTGAAGAACCGGGGTCTGAACCACATAGAAAGGGAACGAAGCCACAGCGCGTAACCCTTACCATAAACATGGATTTTAGAAAGTACACGAAGCGTTCAGCGCGTGTCTTACCATAAACATGGATTTTTAGAAAGGACACAAAGCACTTAGCGCGTGCTCTTGCCTTTATTTGCCCTTGGGGATTGTATAGCGATTTTGAACCACAACTGATGTGGTCTCATGTGCAAAAGGCCCAGAGGATCACTGTGGACGCAGCTGCCATGAGACCCATGTAATGTCCTGACCTAGCCAGATGTTGCTTTAGGGTGTTTAAAATGGTCTTGACACATGAGCGGGGGACAGTTGTGCCCCCGATAGTGACAGAGTCCCATTTAACCCCCAAGCACGTTACTCTTTGGGGAGGAGAGCGAACGCTCTTCTTGGCGTTGCAACTCAGCCCCAGAGAGAGAGGATGAGCGGGGATCGATCTCAATGTCGAAGCGCTAGCTCTTGAGACTGGGCCAGTATCAGCCAATCATCTATATAACATGGCTAGGTCAAATGGAAGAACCTGATATAGGTAAGCTTTGCCCCCAAAAGCAAACCTCTGGAACTTCCTGCATTGTGGCAATATTTCTATGAAATATATGCGTCTTTAAGATTGACCGTGAAGACCCAATCGCAATGTTGAATTTGCAACACGATCTTCTTGATAGTTAGCATCTTGAACTTGAGCGTTCTGACAGAACGGTTCAAGCTTCAAAGATCTAAAAACGGACGCAGTCCCCCATTTATTTATTTATTTATTGTGACAGCTTATGCGCCTATTCCTGTTTCACATTAGTGGGAACCACGCCGTTAAAACGAGGAGGGCAACATATTCCTTTTTACTGTCTTTAGGACACAAAAAGAGATACCCGGCAGTAGCTTTCACGCTGCCAAAGTCTCTTAATACTCCCTGATAGGGGAATGTTAAATATCCTTTGTCCTGGGCGATAACAGGAAACAAAAGAGCATTCAACATTTCGCTGGAAACCGCTGGCCCCTGAATCACCAGTGGTGGCAAGGATGTTACAGTGGTTTTGTGAGGGTGTCAGTAGGAGCTGATTAATGCATTTTACATGCTTCGTCCCAAAGGGGCACACCCCCACAGACCTGGACAAGAAAACTCAGGATTTTTGTCTCTGGTATATTATGAGGCTGCTGAGCGCGTCGAGCCGGTCACCAGTCTTTAAGAGGGGGAACGCAACTCACCACACTCTGCTTTTTATTTTATTTTTTATCAGATCAGGCTGGTATGCCTGCAACACTCCCATAGTGTGCAGAGCAGCACCAGTCTGACCCCCACTAGCGTGGATGTAACAATACACGACTTGGTGGGGAGTGCTGACTCCTAAAATGACAATGATCCACAGAGAAGAGATAGCCTGCTAGCGTCTCTTCGGACTGGCGCATCTTCGTATAAGCACATGATGCCCCTGCACCCACGATAGTCTAATAAATTGACGTCGAGGGCACAAAGATGCATGAATAATAAGGTTTTCCCCATACACGAGTTAACGTCATGGAGATCCTCAAGGAGGGCAGCCACCTCGAGAAACCTCTCACACGCTTTATCGTAGCGAGAGAAGGGATTGGAGGCAGCACTCAATATTTAATTTAGTCAGACAATAAACACAGCCCAATATCAATCAGACAATCAGACACAGTCTGGATGACAGGCTGTGTTTAAATCTTTCAAAAGATCAACCTGGTATGCCTGCAACACAGGCATTGTGTACAGCGCAGTACCAGCCTGACCCGCTGAAATGCATATGATAATGCGATCTCAGGGGGGAGAAAGCCCGCGAGCGTCTCCCCAAACTGAGGTAGCATCATATAATCGCGTGCCTTCGCACCCGCGATAGTCGAACTGGTCGACATCGAGGGCACAAAGACACGTCATGTATAAACATATATATATGTATATATTATCAATCTTTATTTATAAGCTTTGAGTGTTTTATGGGACTGTTTTTGCTGTGATCAGAGTAGTCTGGACACTGCACGAACGATAGCCCCGAGCAGTTCTCCTTTATCATCACGGGAGGAACGCTCGGAAGCGGCGAACTCACGAGATTCAGTGTCCTCTGCCCGAGCCGAAGAAGCGCTGAGGCACGCTTCGGTAGTCAGGCAAAAGGACATCGCGATCTGGAAAGAGAGCGAGCGAAAGGGATGCACCCGTCTCTCGTTCCTCAGCCAGATCGCACGCGAGCCCCACAATCGTATTGTGGGTGCTACCCCTTTGAAATAAGCAAAGCGAACGCGAAGCACTTTAACTGTGAACATTCCACTGTGCTCGCAATCACCATGCTTAAACGCAAGGGCAGCATATGCTCTTTCCTCAAACAAACAAAGCAGTAAGTGTGTGTATCCAGTTCTGACATATAGGACAAGAACATAGAGGGACACAGCGCTTACTCTGTTGCGGACTCATTTCTCTTTTTGACTTTCTTAAAACTCTTTTGAGATCGTTCAGAGATGAGAAATAGAAAAGTCTGCACACTGCCAGTTGTAAAAACTAAATAACTCCTAACAAAGATCTGTAGTAGACAGAGAGAAAATAGATGCTTGCACACCAAACACAGAAAGGTCTCTGAAGACAAAAGACCTGACGATGCACCTGTGGCTCATCTAATTATAGCCTCACGTCGCGGGTGCGCGCCGATGACGTCACCGACCGAGGCTATATTACCTCCGTGTCGATTCCATCGACGTGTTTACACACTATATTCACAGCAGGTCACGTTTAAAGACGTTCCCAATGCGCTGAGCAGCGCAGCACTGATTGTAGCTTTCGAAAGGGAACTGGAGAGAGTACGCCGGGACGGGGTTCGGCTCTTATTGATAGCCCCGTAATGGCCGGGTCGAGTATGGCTGTCAGACATTGTGTCTCTCCTCGAAGGTCCTCCGTGGGAAATTCCGGTCAGGAGGGACCTTCTCTCCCAGGCGGCGGGGTCAGTGTTTCACCCGCGTCCGGAGCTATGGAAACTGTGGGCCTGGCCTCTGAGGGGGTTCAGCTCATAAACTCAGGTCTTTCTACCGAGGTAGTGGAGACCATGTTGCACTCCAGAGCTCCTTCTACGAGGAGGCTTTATGCCCTAAAATGGAGAGTTTTCGTTGCTTGGTGTACAAGCCAGTCTGTGAATCCAGTTGACTGCCCAGTTGGTTCAGTACTAGATTTTCTTCAAGAAAAGTTCTCTTCGGGGTTGTCCCCCTCCACCTTAACCCTCTGGGGTCGGCAAACGCACCGGCGCGTTTTGCTCGATTTTTTTCACATAGCAGGAAAATAGACTTAAAATACTCTGTCATTTTTGGTCATACAGACTTAAGAAATATAAAAAAATAAACTGTTGAATGTGTACTTTTTTATGTGTCCACTTACAATCGAAATAAAACATTGTGCTTTTGTAAAATAAAGAAAATAAACAGGGTGTGCTTTCTGCTTTTCTGTCTCCGTTAACTTTTTTTCTGGAGCACCGTCTCTAAACTTAAACAAAGCTCAGCAAATACTATTCACCCAGGCATGAGCAATATATCTTTATAATCATTTAAGTTTGTACTTTTAAAATATCTAATTCAAAACTAAAATAAATGTTCTCTGTTTATGTAATCTATAAAAAAAGAGAGAGGTGTCAGCCGATCTCATTATCGTTCTCTCAGCTCATTATTCTGCTAATGTGACACGCCCACGGAGAGCGCGCGGTATTCAAACGCAAATGATCTGAAGCAACACATGCAAACGTGTCAACGCCCCTCATAAACGCGATAACACAACAAATGTAATCATCAGATTAATGTACTATTTCGTCTTGCGAGGCTGTGTGAGGAATAATCCTGGGACATTTACCTCAGAACATGTGCTGGTTTATTTTCATTTCGAGGAGTGACGGATCTAGCCGAGAATTGTGAGTACGTTTTCTATCCTTGTGCTTTATGGAATAGTGTCTGTAAACGCAAAAAGACTGTTTCAATTTTAATCACGTTTCTGTGTGTGAATGAATTAAGGGCACATATGGGCGCTGTTGTTTATGTTACAGATAAAATATGAAAGACAACATTTCATAGTTTTTTAGATTATAACGTTTTAATTCTAAAATAGACATCAAATAAGCTTTTGTTAGCCAGTTTCTGCTCATATGTGTCATGATCCTGGTATCCTTCTCCTTTACTCTACCTCCCTCTGCTGGTCATATTTGTTATTGCATCCTCATACACACACTCATTCACACTCATTATCTCATTCATCTCCAGCCGTTTCTCATTATCCCATCTGTTCCTCTTCTCCGCACCTGTTTCCCACTTTCTCTAATTCTACTCCCTATTTCTAGGCTTTCCTTTTCCTTTGTTCTTTGTCAGATTATTGCCAAATGCTGTGTATCTACCTGTTCATTGATCCAGTGGTTTTGTATCCTGTCCTGTCCTGTCTTGTCTGGTCTCGCCTGCTGTCAGAATTATTCAGATGACATTGTGCTTCGCCTCTGCTTATCCAAGGCCTCGGAAAACGTGAGTGGTCTTCGGTTTGGCGTTCCCGCACCCTCTCTACGGACCCAGCCAGTCTCTTTCATCTGGGATTCCTGTTTCGGCAGTAGCCAAGAATTTCTGTTTCATTAATTGAGAGACTTTTTGTTACATTTACCAAGGACTGTCTTCTGTTCAAGTTTGCCAAGCGGCCACCTGTGTTGTTTCTCCTGAACTGAGGATGCGCAAGCTGCATTTGATCGTCTGAAATCGCTTTTTTCGTCCGCCCCGATTTTACGCCCTCCCGATGTCTCCAGACAATTCATAGTTGAGGTTGACGCGTCTGAGGTGGGCGTGGGAGCTGTCCTCTCCCAACGCTCACACTCTGATGGCAAGATTCACCCCTGCGCGTATTTCTCGCACCGTCTCTCACCCGCCGAACGAAATTATGACGTGGGCAATCGTGAGTTATTGGGCATTCGTTTAGCTCTCGGTGAGTGGCGTCACTGGCTTGAGGGTACCGCTGTTCCATTCATTGTCTGGACGGACCATAGAAATTTAGAGTACATTCACTCTGCAAAGCGACTGTGCGCTCGCCAGGCCCGTTGGGAACTTTTCTTTACGCGCTTCAATTTCTCAATCTCATACCGTCCCGGCTCTAAGAACCTCAAGCCGGATGCTCTCTCACGACTGTTTTCTTCCCCCGAGGCTGTTCCCAGTAAGGAGGAGATCCTTCCTCAGGGCATGGTGGTGGGTGCAGCTGTCTGGGGAGTAGAACGTTTAGTTAAGCGCGCTCTTACCCACGCCGTTACTCCTCGTCTTTGTCCCAAGGGACTTTTATTCGTTCCGCCCTCTGCTCGTCTAGCTGTCCTCCAGTGGGGGCACTCCTCCAAACTCTTCGCCCATCCCGTCGTCCGGGGCACCGTCGCCGCCGTTCGCCAGAGGTTTTGGTGGCCCTCTTATGAGCGTGATGTTCGTCGTTTCATTGCCTCGTGTACAGTCTGCGCTCAGACTAAGTCTCGTAATTCTCCTCCAGCCGGTCTGCTACGTCCTCTCCCGTTGCCCTTTCGCCCGTGGTCGCACATCGCTATGGATTTTATCACGGGTCTCCCTCCTTCTGAGGGGAACACCGTGATACTTACTGTTGTTGACCGTTTTTCTAAGACCGCTCGTTTCGTTCCGTTACCCAAACTCCCCTCTGCAAAGGAGACGGCCCAAATTGTCGTCGACAAGATTTTTAAGATCCATGGTCTCCCCACGGATATTGTTTCCGATAGGGGTCCCCAATTTGCCTCCTTATTTTGGAAGGAGTTTTGTCGTTTGATTGGTGCGTCGGCGAGTCTCTCCTCCGGTTTTCACCCTCAGACCAATGGCCAGGCCGAACGAGCTAACCAGACTATCGGTCGTATTCTCCGCAGCCTCACGTTGCGTAACCCTGCCTCCTGGTCTGAACAGCTTCCCTGGGCTGAGTATGCCTTTAATTCCGCACCGTCCTCCGCTACAGGGTTATCCCCGTTTCAGTGTTGCCTTGGTTACCAGCCCCCGCTATTCTCCTCACAAGACTCCGACTCTAAATTACCATCCGTCCAAGCCTTTATTCAGCGTGCTAAACGCACTTGGAGAGGGGTTAGATCTGCTCTTTGCAAGTCCCGTTCCCGTACCCGACGGTTTGCTAATAGACGTCGAGTCAAGAGCCCTCGGTATTCTGTGGGTCAGAGAGTTTGGCTCTCCTCTACCAATCTCCCTCTCCAATCCTCTTCGCGTAAACTGGCACCAAAGTTTGTCGGTCCGTTTCGTGTCCTTGAAATTCTTAGTCCTGTCTCTGTCAAACTGAAGTTATCCGCTAACCTTCGGCGCATTCACCCGGTCTTCCATGTGTCCTGTATAAAGCCCGTTATTCGCGCCCCTCCTCGTCCTGTCACTTCTCCTATCCGAGTTGAGGGTACTCCCGTCTATAGGGTTCGCAAGATTCTTGACGTCCGCCCTCAAGGTCGTGGCCATCAGTATCTGGTGGATTGGGAGGGTTACGGCCCTGAAGAGAGAAGTTGGATTCCATCCCGGGACGTCCTGGACCGCTCGCTGATTGATGACTTCTACCGCTCCCGCCAGTCTTCCTCCTCATCTGCGCCAGGGGGCGCTCCTTGAGGGGGGGGGGTACTGTCATGATCCTGGAATCCTTCTCCTTTACTCTACCTCCCTCTGCTGGTCATATTTGTTATTGCATCCTCATACACACACTCATTCACACTCATTATCTCATTCATCTCCAGCCGTTTCTCATTATCCCATCTGTTCCTCTTCTCCGCACCTGTTTCCCACTTTCTCTAATTCTACTCCCTATTTCTAGGCTTTCCTTTTCCTTTGTTCTTTGTCAGATTATTGCCAAATGCTGTGTATCTACCTGTTCATTGATCCAGTGGTTTTGTATCCTGTCCTGTCCTGTCTTGTCTGGTCTCGCCTGCTGTCAGAATTATTCAGATGACATTGTGCTTCGCCTCTGCTTATCCAAGGCCTCGGAAAACGTGAGTGGTCTTCGGTTTGGCGTTCCCGCACCCTCTCTACGGACCCAGCCAGTCTCTTTCATCTGGGATTCCTGTTTCGGCAGTAGCCAAGAATTTCTGTTTCATTAATTGAGAGACTTTTTGTTACATTTACCAAGGACTGTCTTCTGTTCAAGTTTGCCAAGCGGCCACCTGTGTTGTTTCTCCTGAACTGAGATTAAAAGAATATCAGCTCACCTTTGCATTTGGGTTCTCTGTTCACTCACCTGACAATATGTAAATATATAGTATGTTCGGTCAAAAATAAACTCATCAACTAAGATGTTATTATAGTATCTGTTCCAATGTAAGGGTACTTTAAAAAAGAATACTTTATAAGACATTTATGGGAAAAGACGATTTTCTTTTCAAGATGTTTCCAACTCTAACTTTGAACAAATTCTGTAGAGTGGCCCATATAGCCTATTTGAACAGGATATGTTTCCAGGCATGACTATGTACTCAAAATGTGCTTTTGACTTATATAGATTATATATATATATATATACTGCCGTTCAAAAGTTTGGGGTCGGTACGATTTTTAATGTTTTTATAATAAGTCACTTATGCTCACCAATGCTGTATTTATTTCATTAAAAATACAACACAAAACAGTAATATAATTACAATTTTAAATAACTGTTTTCAATTTTAATATATTTTAATATATAATTTATTCCTGTGATCAAAGCTGAATTTTCAGCATCATTACTCCAGTCTTCAGTGTCACATGATCCTTCAGAAATCATTCTAACATGATGATTTGATGCTCAAGAAACATTTATGATTATGATCAATGTTGAAAACAGTTGTGTACCATTTGTTTTAGGATTCTTTGATGAACAGAAAGTTAAAACAACAGCATTTATTTAAAATATAATCTTTTATAACATTATAAATGTCTTTACTGTCACTTTTGATCAATTTAATTCCTCCTTGATGAATAAAAGTATTGATTTATTTTATTTATTTCCCCCAAAAAATAAAATAAAAATACTTACTGACCCTAAAGTTTTGAACGGTAGTGTTTAATGTTACAAAAGATTTTATTTCAGATGAATGCTGTTCTTTTGAACTTTCTATTTATCAAAGAATCCTGAAATAAAAATGTAAATAACTGTTTTCAACATTGATAATAATGAGAAATGTTTCTTGAGCATCAAATCATCATATTAGAATGATCTCTGAAGGATCATGTGACACTGAAGACTGGAGTAATGATGCTGAAAATTCAGCTTTGATCACAGGGATAAATTACACTTTACTATTCACATAGAAAACAGCTGTTTTACATTGAAATAATATTTCACAATATTACTGGGTTTGTTTTGTATTTTTAATCAAATAAATACAGCATTGGTGAGCATAAGTGACTTCTTTTAAAAACATTAAAAATCTTACCGACCCCAAACTTTTGAAGGGCAGTGTATGTATATATATATATATATATATATATATATATATATGTGTGTGTGTGTGTGTGTGTGTGTGTGTGTATGTATGTAGTTTCTTTTGTCCCCGCATTCTTTGCTATCCAGTGACACACCTGTGTGTCTGTGTGAAAGGCTCATTATACAGCTCATTATGCGCTCATTATACAGGCCATTGTCTTCTCAGGTGGGAATTAGCATTATTTACGCCCCTTGCATATTGCCTTTCCAAACAAAAAGTGTTTTACAAAATTTAAATCAATGTATTGTTTTATGTGAATGATTAGGCAGGATGATTTTCAGATCATTTTGAAGCAAAAACTCTAGGCCACAACATCTATTAGTCAAAAGTCTTGTGGACACATATTTAGTATGTGTTTAGTGGCCTTATTTCAGACACTTTAAGTTTTAGTTTTTTCAAAATCCATGCATAAACAATATTCTCTCAAAAATACAAACATATACATACATGTTGCCCACATATTATGGTAGCCCTGTTTGTGCTAAATAGAGTGTAATTACACCTTTGCCATTAATATGTTTATAAGCAACTGAAAAACGCACAAATGTCAGGGCATGTCAAAACATCTCAAGGACCCCAAAAACACCTTAGACCCCAGAGCGTTAAAAAGCAGTTTATTTAAATGAAAATCTCCCATTGCTTGAATTTTTAACAGATTTAAACTCGAGGAGATCTAGGACAAGGCCAGGACAAGCGGTCAGTCTGTGGATACGACAAGAGCGCGCAAGTAGTTTTTCTTAATATCCAGTTCTCCTGTTGTTTCAGTTTAGTATCTATCACGAGGTAAGGCTATTTTCAATTCTCTGGTTATTTTCATTTTTTACCTTCTTACAAATCTGTATTTTACCTGGCAAAGACTGAGTTTCTCGTCCTCCCTGCCAATCCGTCTCTACAGCACAACTTCACTATCCAGCTAGAGTCAGCCTCAATCACCCCATCTAGGTCGGTCAGAAATCTTGGAGTAATATTTGATGAACGGCTGTCCTTCACAGACCACATTATGAAGACAGCTCGATCATGCAGGTTTGCAATGTATAACATCAGGAAGATCAGACCTTTCCTAACGGAGCATGTAACACATCTTCTCGTCCAGGCCCTGGTTATTTCTAGGCTTGATTACTGCAATGCTCTTCTGGCTGGACTTCCATCATGTGTAACTAAACCTCTACAAATGATCCAGAATGCTGCAGCCCGCCTTGTCTTCAATGAGCCCAAAATGGCCCACGCCACTCCTCTGTTCATCTCACTGCACTGGATACCACTCGCTCCTCGCATAAAATTCAAGACTTTGACAGATCTACCACAGACTCAGCTCTGTCCTACTTTCACTCAATCCTACAAGTCTACACCCCTACCAGAAGCCTACAATCAGTCAATGAGCGACGGCTTGTGGTACCATCACAGCGAGGCACTAAATCACTCTCCAGAACATTCTAATTCACGGTTCCATGCTGGTGGAATGATCTCCCCACCCTCGTCCGTAATGCAGAATCCCTGACAGCATTCAAAAGACAACTGAAAACTCATATCTTCCGTGAGTACTTAACATAAAAAAACTAAAAAAAAAACAAACAAAAAAAACTTTCCTTCTCCTTTAAATCTTCCCTTGTCTGATTTTTTTGCTACTCTGAGCAATGCCTGAACTTTGTATTTTGAGCACTTCTTGCGTTGTTCTTGCCTCTTCACGATGACTCGCTTGCTTTAGTCCTCAGTTATAAGTCACTTTGGATAAAAGCGTCTGCTAAATGAGTAAATGTAAATGTAATTTTTGAGCTTTGTAACTTTGAAGATGTTGCTTATGCTTAAACAGCAACATTACACACTAACTAAAGTTAGAAAAGTGAAATCCATTCAACCACCTTGTTAATTACCTCCCGTCCGCAATGGTCTCTTCTCTTCCTATTTTCATATTCAGATGCTTTTAACCCTCTGAGGTCGGCTATCGCGCCGGCGCTATAGTCTCGCTTTTTTTCTTATCAGTGCAAAAGAGACTCAAAATACTCTGTTGATTTTGATCTTACGTGTTAGTGTTATACATCATTCGATCCTGTTAAGTTTCTATTTTTTTTGTGTATACTCACAATATAAACAAAGTATTGTGCTTTTAGTCAAATAAAGAAAAATTAACATGATGCTCGTTTTGCCTTCTCTCTGTCAGTGAAGTCCATTCTGAAACGCGTCCGAAAATTAACTGTAATTCCGCAAATACTTGTCATACAGGCACAAGTGTTTTTCCATAATGAAGCTTGAACTCTCTTCTTTTAAATGAATTAATTTATATAAAAAAACAAATATTCCCAGTTTATGTAATCTGTATGAAAAGAGAGAGATGTCAGTCTTTTTCTTTCCAGCTCATTATACCTAATTACATGTTAATGTGCCACGCCCACGGAGAGCGCGCGGTATTCAAACGCAAATGATCTAAGGCAAGCCATTCAAACATGCCAACGCCCACCAGCTGTTATTATAAAACACATCATGTTTAGGAAGTATCTTACTACCGCTGTGTACGCAGCGTATCCCTACGCTGTGAGGAATAATACTATCTAATAACCCTGGAAAATGTACCAGAAGTGCTGGCAGTTTCATGTCGAGGAGCAACGGATCCAGCTGATGTAGTAAGTCATTTATTCTTAAGAGCTTTGTTCTAATCGCGATATTGAATAGTGTCTGTAAACCGCAAAAAGACTGTTTAAATATGAATTGCGTGTCTGTGTGTAGGCTAAATGATGAATGAACGACACAGGCGCGCGCGCGTTGTTTACTTCAGTTATACAGCGCGTGTCTGTGCCATTCATTCACTCTCGCACCTACATTAGTAAACATGTTATTTTTACATGGACACATCCAAACTATATTGCTATAGCCTACTAAGATGAGTAAAAATAGACTGAAACATGTTGAAATAAAATGCCTGTATAAGCAACAAACTGCAAATTAACATACTAATATAATATCATAAACACGATATGTTACAGACTAAATATGAATGTTTAGACAAGATTTTGTGATTGGTTTTGGATAGATTATAAAGTTTTGACTGTAAAAGACTACTGTCACATTAAATAGGTAAGCTTTTGTTCGCCAATTTCTGCTCATATGTTAAATATACTATAGTATGGGATGTTTTGTCAAAAATAAAGTAGGTATATTGAATTATCAACTAAGATGTTATTATAGTGTTTGTTCCAATATTCAAACCAATGAATCCTTACCTTTTTTAATACGTATGATAAAATGTAGACTTTTTACAAAGAAAGAATACACTTGAAATATTGTTAAAATTGTAATTGTTGTTGTAATTGTAACCTATTTGTAATTGGTTACAATTTCTAATTGTAAAAAAAAAAAAAAATATATATATATATATATATATATATATATATAATTTCTTTTGTCCGAGGTCGCATTCTTTGGTACCCAGTGACACATCTGTGTGAAAGGCTAATTAATATGCAGCTCATTAATATGTAGCTCGCACATTATCCGACCTTTGTCTTCTCAGGTGTGAACACGCCTCCACGCATATTGCCTTTCCAAACAAAAGGTGTCTTATAAAATTTAAATCAATGTATTGTTTTGTGTAAATGATTAGGCAGGATGATTTTCAGATCATTTTGGAGCATAAATTCTAGGCAACAACACCCATTAGTCAAAAGTCTTGTGGACACATATTTAGTATGTGTTTTGTGGCCTTATTTCAGACACTTTAAGTTTTAGTTTTTTCAATAACCATGCATAAACAATATTCTCTCAAAAATACAAACATGTACATACATCTTGCTCACATATTATGGTAGCCCTGTTTGTGCTAAATAGAGTGTAATTACACCTTTGCAATTAATATGTTTATAAGCAACTGAAAAAGCACAAATGTCAGGGCATGTCAAAACATCTCAAGGACCCCAAAAACACCTTAGACCTCAGAGGGTTAACAGCGCTTCGTTGCTCATGCATCCAGGGGAATCTAAACACTCCGATCTTGCCCGTAGTCTTTTACTGATTTACTTTTCTTACCTAATTTCTTTACTCTCTTTCTTAAGTACTCTAAGAATGACTCAAGGATCTGGTGTCACATTAACAACTTCTAAAATTAACAATAGTGGCTGTCCCTTCTCATCCATGATTAAATTCCTTAAAATTCGTCCTAGAACTTCAGATAACTCCCCCCTATTTATCTTATCTAACAGAGCACCTCTCTCTAATGCCTGGTTCAGGACTCATTTAGCTACTGTCCTCAAAAGCTGCAGTCTATCTCCCTCTCTTTATACTGGACAGTCCTTAAGGATCGGGGCAGCCACTACAGCGGCTGAACGCGGTGTTCCTACGTCTGCAATCAAGATGCTAGGCAGATGGTCTTCCTCTGCATTCGAATTCTATATAAGACCCGATCCCAAAATCATCCCCGAAGCTCAGCAAGCTCTTTCCAGCAAAGATTAAGGTAATCCTCATGCAAATACTGGTTGTGGTGTCATGCTCACACATATTACTCATCTATCCTGTTCAATAGTCTTTAGCTTGCATTACTAGTCTGAGTGGCTAACGTGACATTAGCTGTGTCCCAATGTGAAGGTTGCATCCTTCGAAGGCCGCGGACTTCAAAGGATGCAGCCTATGCATCCTTTGAAGGACGCACCATGTAGCCTTCATAGGATTTCCTAATTGCCCAACCAGGTGTCCCCGATTACCGCTCCTGGCGCCAAGCAACAGTGCGAGAGTACAGCTGCCATCCTGATAATTAATTTAATATAATTGAGTAAATAGCTATGAATTGAGCCAGAATCGGCTATTGTCATTTTTATGTTTTATATTTTACTGGAGGACATGGTGAGGATGTTTCAGTCATGTATTTTCGGCTTAGCCAAGACCATGGCCAGAGCTGGTTTACTGCGCCCCAATTCAGAGGCTGTGTCCTGACTCCTGAATTGCCGGATTATACTTTAAACTGTTCAAGTATTGGGTGTTAACTTATGTAAATAATGTAATGAAATATGAAAAGAAAAGAAAACATACATAGGCATATATTTAACCCTCTGGGGTCGGCAAACGTGCCGGCGCATTTTGCTCGATTTTTTTCACATAGCAGCAAAATAGACTTAAAATACTCCGTCATTTTTGGTCATACAGACTTAAGAAATATGAAAAAATAGACTGTTAAATGTCTTCTTTTTTTATGTGTCCAATTACAATCGAAATAAAACCTTGTGCTTTTGTAAAATAAAGAAATAAAAAGGGTGTGCTTTCTGGCTCTCCGTCACCATGAACCTTTTTTTTGGAGCACTTCTCTAAACTTAAACAAAACTCAGCGAATACTATTCACCCAGACATGAGCAATATATCTTTATAATCATTTAAGTGTGTACTTTCAAATGATCTAATTCATAACAAAAACAAATATTCTCTGTTTATGTAATCTATATGAAAAGAGAGCGATGTCAGTCGTTCTCATTTCACCTCATTATAGCAGATTATCTTTTAATGTGACACGCCCACGGATATGAATCGCGTCTGTGTGTGAATGAATGAACAGCTTTTACCAAATTATATTGCTATATATGAATCGCGTGTTTAAATATGAATCACGTGTATGTGTGTGAATGAATGGCACAGATGTGTCCTGTTCTTTACTACAGCTCGCAAAAAGACTGTTTAAATTAATTATTTAAAATATGAATCGCGTCTGTGTGTGAATGAATGAACAGCTTTTACCAAACTATATTGCTATACTGAGATGAGTAAAAATCGACTGAATTATGTTGAAATAAAATGTCTTTGTATAAGCAATGTATTAAATTGCAAATTAACATTTATATGCCCAAACATATAATAAAAACAACAAATGATATGCCTATGTTACAGACAAAATATGAAAGACACATACTCAAAATATGAGACGATACATATCCCAAACTTTATGAAAATACAGTATGAGTATTAATTACACAATTACCAAAAATGTTTACCTTGGATATAATACAATTTGCAAGCAAAAATACAAGTGAAAAAAAAATAAAAAATTTGAGATGTTTCCAACTGTGTGAACCAATTTTGTAGTGCATGTGTGTGTGTATATATATATATATATATATATATTTTTTTTTTTGTCCTTGCATTCTTTCTTGTGGCTCAGTGACACACCTGTGTGAAAGGTTCATTATGCAACTCATTATGCGGCTCATTATGCAGGCCCCCTCGCATATTGCCTTTCCAAACAAAAAGTGTCTTACAAAATTTAATTCAATGTACTTTTTTATGTGAATGATTAAGCAGGATGATTTTCAGATAATTTTGAAGCAAAAACTCTAGGCGACAACATCCATTAGTCAAAAGTCTTGTGGACACATATTAAGTATGTGTTTTGTGGCCTTATTTACTGTATAATCTCCTGTGAGTTCTTTAAAGGGCACATATTATGCCCCTTTTCACAAGATGTAAAATAAGTCTTTGATATCCCTAGAATGTGTATGTGAATCTTTAGCTTAACCCTCTGAGGTCGGCTATCGCGCCGGCGCGATAGTCTCGCTTTTTTTCTTATCAGTGCAAAAGAAACTCAAATAACTCCGTCGATTTTTGTCATACAGACAAGTGTTTTACATTTTAAAAACTGTTAAATGTCTTCTTTTTTTGTGTACACTAATAATAAAAACAAAAAGTTGTGTTTTTCGTAAAATAAAGAAAAAAAACATGATGCACGTTCTGTCTTCTCTCTCAATGTGAAGTTCATTCTGAAACGCGACAGAAAATGATCTTTAACTCAGCCAATACTTGCCACCCACACATGAAAGTAATGTCTTTACAAAGTTCGAAGTCTCCTTTTTTAAATGAAGTAAATCATATCAAAAACAAATATTCTCGGTTTAAGAAATCCGTATGAAAGCAACGACATGTACAGTTTCTCCAGCCCGAGCTCATTAACTTTAATTTGACCACACCCCCACGCGCGCAGTTGTTCTCATTCAAATGATCCACGTGAAGGAACGCAGAGCTGTTAACGCCCTCATCAGCTCTAAACAAAGAATCAGCGACAGCGACTCCAGTATTTCTCTACTTTTCATCAGTTTGGAAGACTGTTTGTGCTGTGGATTTACCTTGGATTTACCTAAGGAGGACACATTTTTATTATGAGAACAATTTTTAAGGTAAGAGACATATTAGTAAGTGTTTTATTGTTGCATAAACTTTACATTGTAGCTACTAAACTCAAACTGGTGCAGCCTAAAATGTTATGAAATGAGATACAAGTAGGCCTATGCTAGTATGAATGTTTATTCTAATATGATGAATATTTTAATGTTTAGACCTGTGTTTACTGTTAAATACTGTGTTTGTGGATATCTGCTCAAACGTAGATGTATAATGTAACAACAATGTTTCATAGTTTGGGGCGGCTCGATCGCTGCACGCGCTGAGTTTGGGTCTGAGTCACGCTGTGTGTTTGAAAAGCAAAACACGCCACACATTAGGCTTCACGACAAACTCATCTCATTTCATAACGAATAGAAATATTTGAAGTAACATATGATAAACAATATATGTTTGTCTAGTGTAGTGTTACTGAAAAGTGTTCATTTTTAACGATTTATAGGCTTCCTGCTATCTAGGCTATTGTTATTATTTTATACAGCCCTACACATGCCTATTTACAAGGCACAACAAACTAGATGTTCCTATATATATTTACAAAATACATATAGATATATACTCTGCCGTTCAAAAGTTTGGGGTCGGTAAGATTTTTAATGTTTTTAAAAGAAGTCACTTATGATTAGATTATTTTTCAGATAAATGCTGTTCTTTTGAACTTACTATTCATCAAATAATCCTGAAATAAAAATGTAAATAACTGTTTTCAACATTGATGATAATGAAAAATGTTTCTTGAGCATCAAATCATCATATTATACTGATTTCTGAAGGATCATGTGACACTGAAGACTGGAGTAATGATCACAGGAATAAATTACACTTTACTATATATTTACATAGAAAACAGCTGATTAACATTGAAATATTATTTCACAATATTACTGGGTTTGTTTTGTATTTTTACTCAAATAAATGCAGCCTTTGTGAGCATACGTGACTTCTTTTAAAAACATTAAAAATCATACCGACCCCAAACTTTTGAACGGCAGTGTGTGTGTGTGTGTGTGTATATATATATATATATATATATATATATATATATATATATATATAGTGTGTGTATATATATATATTGTGTAAACATTATATCCGTAGACCGACTCAGATGAACTGTAATAAAGTGTGCCCTTTCCCTTTCATTACTGCCGTGATCAGTAATGTTAGGCCTATCACTCCGGAGACCGTAAGCTGGATCACGAACACAACAGTTGGTACAAATCCATCCTCGAGTAACAACGGTAGTAAATGAAGACTGCTATGTTCATTCTTACATCTTATAACGAAACACCTCAATTGCTTAGGAGACATTCTTGTCTACAGCTGCTCTGGCGTGGAAACAATGGCGGACTGTGTACAGCTCACTCTCACACTCAGGGCGGGTCTATGCTAAAACTGCAGTGTCAGTCAACAGTCGTGGGAGGGGCCTTGCGCAAAAGTACTGCCCCGAATCTGAGAACGGCTTGAAAAGCACGGGGTGGATTTTTATCATTATAGGGTGGTTGTGTACACACACTGCCAACACACATTTATGTTCAAACTGTTCAAATTTTGCATAATAGGTGCCCTTTAAAGCAGAATACATATTAACTAATGCCAAAATATAGTTTCCCAAATGAGCAAGCAACCAAGAGTACAAGCAGGTGCAGAAAAAGTAAAAGCAAAGAATATGTTAGAGCTATTAAATGGAAGGGTGTTGGAAGATTGTTTTAAACACTAGATAATGTAAATCTGAGCACACAGCATAAACTGTAATGATCCAATATCCACAGTTTTAAAATCTACTACATTCTGAAAGTTTAAGAAAAGTAGACACTGTAAAATTAGTCTAATTCTATTTGACCTGTGATTGACCTGCTTCATGTGCCCTATGAGGTCACTGGCTACGTTCACAATCATTCATCCATAATAATTATGCCTATAAAAGTGCAAATACTGCATCAGGTCAAATACATTTGGCAGCTGTAGTTGAGCTCAATCTTTGGGATGCTTCTCTTTCTTTACACACTCTTGCTTTTCAGTTTGCTACATGCAAAGACAGGCAACGTTCCTTGCCGAATGATAGGAGACCCAAAGTACCCGCTACTTTTCAAGGATGGAGATGTTACTATTGGGGCACTTTTTCCAATCCACAGCATAGAGACATTACCTTCATTTGAGTTTAAACAAAAACCTCAGCTTCTATCCTGCTCCAGGTTTGTTATGTCATGTGAAATTTAGACAGTGTGTACATTTATTGTCCCTTACCACTGTCTTTATCTGTTTATTTATTTAGTTAATACTTACTGGTTTTAATGTTTTAACAGTGTGAATCTGAGAGATTTCCGTCTGGCTCAAATCATGATCTTTGCTATTGAGGAGATTAACAGAAGTGAAAGTTTACTCCAAAATGTTTCTCTTGGCTACAAAATTTATGATACCTGTAGTTCAAGAATGTCTTCTATGAGTGCTACTATGGGACTGATGAATGGTCCAGAGATTGTAGCAGGGGACAGATGCAATGGACAGTCTCCTATACATGCCATCATTGGAGAAACTGAGTCTTCTGCCACAGTGATTCTGTCCAGAACTACAGGACCTTTTAAAATTCCAGTGGTAAGCGAAAAAAGATCTGACAAGATTACCATACAGTGAACTCATTCACTTAATTGTTTTTTTCTTTTTCTTTCTTTCTCCTTCTTTCTTTCTTTCTTTCTTTCTTTCTTTCTTTCTTTCTTTCTTTCTTTCTTTCTTTCTTTCTTTCTTTCTTTCTTTCTTTCTTTCAGATAAGTCATGCAGCCTCCTGTGAATGTCTAAGTAATAGGAAAGATTACCCCTCATTCTTCAGAACTATTGCTAGTGATTACCACCAAGGCAGAGCACTTGCTTACATAGTCAAGCACTTTGGCTGGTCTTGGGTGGGAGCTGTGAACAGTGACAATGACTATGGAAACAATGGAATGGCCATATTTCTGAATACAGCACAGAAGGAGGGGATCTGTGTGGAGTACTCTGTGAAATTCTATCGAACAGAGCCAGAAAAACTAAAAAAAGTGGTAGACAGAATTAAAAAAAGCACGTCAAAAGTGATTGTTGCATTTGTTTCATTTCTCGAGATGGGCTTACTTATTGATCAGCTAAGTATTCAGAACATTACTGACCTCCAAATTGTCGGTGTGGAGGGGTGGATAACTTCAAAGAGTTTAATCACTTCAAAAAACATTTGTGTGCTGGGAGGGTCACTGGGGATTGCAGTGAGAAAAATCTATATTGAAGGTTTTGCAGATTATGTTCTAAAAGCATTCTGGGACACAGCTTTTCCATGCTCACAGAAGGAGGGGAATGATTCTCAGATCCAATTAAAATGCAGCAGATATCAGGATCTACTTGCGCTGAAAAGTTACAATGAAGATGTGCCTGAACACAGACATTCAAGCAACGTCTATAAAGCAGTTTATGCTGTGGCTAATTCACTACACAGTCTACTGAAGTGCAAAGAACCAAAAGGTTGTGAGAAAGACCTGCTAATACAACCACAGCAGGTAAAACTGAATATAGCTAAACAGTTAGAAAATGATATTAAAGAGATAATTATTTTAGGGTGACAAATTAATGACTTACAATTTCTCAATAAAAGCTAATTTGTCTTTTTACTAGGTGGTTGAGGCTCTGAAGAAGGTAAATTTCACCATAAAGATGGGGGATCGTGTGTGGTTTGACAGCACTGGTGCCACAATAGCCCAATATGAAGTTGTGAACTGGCAGCAGGACTCTGGTGGATCAGTTCAGTTTAAACCAGTGGGATACTATGATGCCTCACTTCCCCCTGACCAGCGCTTTGTGGTTAACACTGAAAACATAATCTGGGCTGGAGGAAAGCTGAAGGCATGCAGTACTTTTTTGGTCCAAACTTAAAATGGTTACCATAATAACAAAATCTAAAAAAAAAAGGTTACCATAATGGCAAAATCTAAAAAGGGTAGTTCTGAAATCTAAAGGTGATGATACACAGGGCAACTCTTTGAGCAATGTTGCTGGGCAATGTTGCCGTCAACGGGCAACCAGATGAGACACAGGGCCCACGACCGATCTAAATTATCCAAATAGAAATTTATTGCCCATTTTCAATGGGAAAGTGCCCAAGCAACAATCACTCGGCAAGATTGCCCAGCAACATTGCTCAAAAAGTTGCCCTGTGTATCATCACCTTAAGACATAATGGAAGGACATAATTAAAAAAGAAGGAAATTATAATGACTGATTTATTAGGGGAAAAAAGTATCCTCCAAAGCTTTTTAAAGCTCTACATTCTGTTCAGATTTCAGAACAGAACAGGTGTAGAAAAAGAAACAAAAATAATTTAATTTAATTTAAACCATTTGCATTAGCAAACTATATGCCTAATTGGTGTTATAAAACAAATGAATGTGACTTGAATGTGTAAGTGAAGGCAACTGCAGTATGAATTGAAGAACAAGTTTTTAGAAAAAAAACATAGGCTATATATATATATATATATATATATATATATATATAAAAAGCTGACTTGAATAATGACCCGTTGTTGCTATTTATTTTTATCTTCATTCTTCAGAATCAACATAAACAACTTTATACAAACTATTGCATTTTTCTATGTAGAAGCCAAGTTCTATGTGCAGTGAGAGCTGTCCTCCAGGCACTAGGAAGGCTGCACAGAAAGGAAGACCTGTCTGCTGTTATGACTGTATTCCATGTGCAGAAGGAGAAATCAGCATTGAGACAGGTAATCTTCAGCCTATCTCAAAGGTCCAAAGAAAATTGGTTAGTTGCTCTTTTTGTGTTTTTCTTTTACTGTTCAGGGTGCAGTTTTTTATCAGAGGAGTTCATTAATAAAATTGTATCTCTAACTATGGTAAACACAACTTCCTTTTCAGATTCAAATAACTGCAAGCAGTGTCCAGTGGAATACTGGTCTAATGCTGAGAAAAATAAATGTGTGTTAAAGGCTGTAGAGTTTCTGTCATTCACAGAAGTTATGGGTATAGTGCTAGTCTTTTTCTCACTGTTTGGAGTAGGATTAACCGTGCTTGTGGCCATCCTGTTTTACAGCAAGAAGGACACCCCCATAGTAAAAGCCAACAACTCAGAGCTGAGCTTCTTGCTGCTCTTCTCATTGACTCTGTGTTTCCTCTGTTCACTTACTTTCATTGGTCGGCCCACTGAGTGGTCCTGTATGTTGCGTCACACAGTGTTTGGGATCACCTTTGTCCTCTGTATCTCCTGTGTTCTGGGGAAAACAATAGTGGTGTTAATGGCCTTCAAGGCTTCACTTCCAGGAAGTAATGTCATGAAATGGTTCGGCCCTTCACAACAACGACTCAGTGTTCTTACTTTTACACTTATACAACTTCTAATCTGTGTGCTATGGCTGACAATGTCTCCTCCATTTCCCCAGAAAAATATGAAATATTATAAGGAAAAGATCATTCTCGAGTGCAGTCTCAGTTCTTCTATAGGTTTCTGGGCTGTTCTGGGTTATATTGGCCTACTGTCTGTTTTGTGCTTCATTATAGCTTTTCTGGCTCGCACACTGCCTGATAACTTCAATGAAGCCAAATTCATCACATTCAGTATGCTAATATTCTGTTCTGTATGGATCACATTTATTCCAGCTTATGTCAGTTCTCCTGGAAAATTCACAGTAGCTGTGGAGATATTTGCTATTTTATTCTCAAGTGCTGGGTTACTATTCTGCATTTTTGCTCCTAAATGTTATATCATCTTGCTTAAGCCTGAACAAAATACAAAGCAACATATTATGGGAAAAACAAGTTCTAAGTTCTATTGACAAATAAATAAACATGTTTATATGCAAGTTTGCAAGAACATTTGAATGTTTCTGTATATCTATGGGGGTTGGGTAGTGATGGTCTCAGGTCTGTGACATTGAACTGTGATGTGATGCAACATGATAAACCGGCTGACGCAAAGGCTCCTGTCATTTCTACTCATCTGAGAGAAAATTTCATTACACAGAATGATGCAAATATACCCTTTAATTAAAGCCTAGCTGGAAAGTACACTATATTAGTGTCATAAACATCAAGGGAGTGCTATTGTTTTAAACAACAAAGACAATGAACAAAACACATGATGCAACTGACTGTTAAATGAGTGATTATTGGTTTATGGTGTGTTTCTGAAAAGTCAAATATAAATTCTAAATGAGGTGTAAAACGATATAAAAAAAGTATGAAAATGTGGAAGATCCCATTCAGTTATATTGTGAAAGAAGAGAAAGAAAGATATATACAAGTGAGATTTTAAATCACATCTATATCTTCCAAATGTTCTACCTTTAGATATGTGTAGTTCACATGATGTCAAGCAATGACAGCATTTCTCTGCTGCTATTAAGGCTGCAATAATAAAATAATATAAAATTAAAAATAAAATTGAAAAATTTAATATAAAACTATTTTGAACCAAATTTTCTTTTGTAGTTACTATACATGCAGTTTTAATAACTCATATTAATGAGATTTATTTAAAAATGTATTTATCAAACAGCATGACTGTACTGTTTTATACATTTGAAAATCAGAAATTTGCATAAATTTAATGCAAACAGACACACTATTCTTAATTTTTTTTTCACCTTATTACTTGGTTTAGTTACTTAGTTTGGTTTAGTTATATTTCTGGTTTGATGTTTGTATTGTTTAAATATACATGATTTCCGGTTGGCTTTAATCATGATCTTTGCATTGAGGAAATTAACTAGTTTTAATTGTCTTCCGAATCTGACCACAAAATAGACGATTTTGGCCTGAATGTGAATACAGAGGGTATTACTGATGTACTTTATGTCATTGAATAAAACATGAAAATATATTGAGTTTGTGTTAACCACAGAACTTTTTCATGCATTTAACCAAAAACACATTTTGATTTTGATTTTGAAGCCCTTACCCCACCCCCCATTTTGGCAAGTGGGACATAAATGACACACCCAAAATAGAAAAGTTTGCTGCTCATAAGTCATTCTTAATAGACACATAACCATAATATGTATGTAGAAAGCCAACACTTGAGAGTTTATAGTTCAAGTCTTTGAATTACTCAGACTGTTATTAATCGTACTACATCGTACTAAACTCAGGGGTGCAGAGAGGAAGTGGCGCAAATCGAAAGATCCGACAGACCTGGGTCTCTATCAATCCCTCCTCTCTTCCTTCTCTCCTAATATCTCTACTGCTAAAATGGCTTACTATCACAACAAAATGTTCAATTCTTCTGACTCTCGCATGCTTTTCAAAACCTTCTCCTCTCTTCTTAACCCTCCTCCTCCTCCTCCTCCATCAACCCTAACAGCTGATGATTTTGCCACATTCTTCATAGAAAAAACAACCACCATCAGCGGCCAATTTACCAATCCACAAACTGACACACACATTTTACCAACAAACGCACACATTCTACCCTCCTTCTCTCTACTTTCAGAGGCGGAAGTCTCTAAACTCCTCCTTTCCAATCACCCTACTACCTGTCCGCTTGATCCTATCCCCACTAATCTACTTCAAGCCATTTCTTCCTCAGTTGTACCCACACTCACGCACATCATAAACACCTCTCTTCACACTGGTACCTTTCCCACAGCTTTTAAGCAGGCTCGAGTAACCCCACTGCTTAAAGGGTCACTCCACCCATTTCAACATTAATCTTTATTGAAAGTGGGTTATATATGTAGTCGAAATGTAAAAGAAATTTTGAATTTGGTGCCCTCTTGACCGAGAAAAGACAGAAAATAACTTTAGGGCGCATTTGTATGTAAGACAACAACTCCCACAATGCACCACGTTGCACAGCTCCGCAAGCCACTCCCACTAATCCAGAACAGCGCAAACAGAGAAATCACTCTCTGTTTGAAAATCCGAAACTAGAAATCCGTCTACAAGGCTAGCTGCCAAAAGAGTTTTTAAATGCATTTCACACAAAATGTCTAGTTAGTTGGCTGTGGCGAGCAGGACGAGGGCAAGGGACGTGAGAGGACGACGCGAGTGATAATGAATGACACCTGTGAGACACAGCGGTCTCATATCTCTCACGGAGGAGCGGAAGCACAAAAGGAACAGGCCTGATTTTATGTTTTGTTTCTGTTGTGTGTGGCCAGCTGGCTTATACTTTTGTTTTGTATTTGTTTATTTTACTATTAAAATGTTTAAATGTGCGCCGGTTCCCGCCTCCTTCTTCCCACAACAACGAACCCCGTTACATTGGCAAACTCATTAGCGAATTACTCCTCGTTTGTATTTCTTTCTATATGGTGAATTATTGCATGATACCTGGATGTTCCGTCAGAACATATGCGTTGCGACACTAGGATGGTTAACATCACAACACAAACATCCGTGTGTTCGTCTGATTCAGAGATTTCGTCCAGGAGAAATTGCTATCGTTGAAATTCTCTGCAGCAGACGAACTCTATCTGTGTCCGTAGCGCACAGCGAGAGCACAGGCACCAGCAGTCCGCCCAGCTCGAGCCAGTCCGGGCTCCTCGTCCGCGACAGGCGGCCGCCTCCTGTTCCTCCATCAGGCTCAGCTGCTCTTCACTATATTGCGGCTCGTAAAGATAGCCACGAACAGCGGATTCGAGCAGCAAAATTTCAAAATCCTCTACTTCCATATCATGTTTAGTTTCTTCCGTCATTGTCGTTACTTCCTATCTCCACAGCGCTTGTTAGCTTAGCTTATAAACAAGATGGCTGATATTGATTTCAGTATCTACAAGTGAAGTCCCGCCCACTGATCTGTGATAGGTCTGTTAGCGCATTAGGTCCATCCCCCAATGGGCGGGTTGGAAAGGGTGGGAACTAGTGCTTGTAGTCTTTACAGAAATACCCCATTCTTACACTTCCTCCTACAATGACGCAAATTGACGATTTTTGCGTCATTGTAGGCGGAAGTGAAAAAGGTAAATAGTGGATTTCTCTCGTCTCAGGGGACAATGAAAGATTTTTTCAGGACCATTCAATAGTATTACTGGGTTTCTAACAATGGAAAGCTTAATGCAAATGGGTGGAGTGACCCTTTAAGAAACCCAATCTAAATCCAGCACATCTAACAAGTTACAGACCGGTATCTCTTCTTCCATTTGTCGCGAAAACACTTGAACGAGTTGTTTTCAACCAGATCTCCTCCTTTCTTACACAGAACAACCTCTTGGACGACAATCAGTCTGGTTTCAAAAGCGGACACTCAACTGAGACTGCCCTGCTCTCAGTAATTGAAGCTCTGAGACTGGCAAGAGCAGCTTCCAAATCCTCAGTCCTCATCCTGCTGGATCTGTCTGCTGCTTTTGACACAGTTAACCACCAGATCCTCCTGTCGATCCTAAAGATGAAGGGCATCTCGGGAACTGCGCTCCAATGGTTCGAGTCTTACCTCTCAGGTAGGTCCTTTAGGGTGTCCTGGAGAGGTGTGGCATCTAAGACCCAACATCTAGCTACTGGGGTGCCTCAGGGCTCAGTGCTTGGACCACTCCTCTTCTCCATCTACATGACATCACTAGGATCTGTGATTCAGAAACATGGCTTTTCCTATCATTGCTATGCTGATGACACGCAACTCTACCTCTCATTCCAGCCTGACGATCCGACGGTAGCTGCTCGTATCTCAGCCTGCCTGACAGACATTTCTGGCTGGATGAAGGACCACCACCTTCAACTAAACCTTGCGAAGACAGAGCTACTTTTGGTCCCGGCCAACCCAACACTTCATCATAACTTCTCCATTCAGCTAGGCTCGTCATCCATAACTCCATCAAGGTCAGCTAGGAACCTTGGGGTTTTAATTGATGATCAGTTGAAATTCACAGACCACATTGCTAGAACTGCCCGGTCCTGCAGATTTGCCTTGCACAACATTAGGAGGATCAGGCCCTTCCTTACAGAGCATGCTACACAACTCCTTGTCCAAGCACTTGTTTTATCCAGACTGGACTATTGTAATGCTCTCCTGGCTGGTCTTCCAGCTTGCTCTGTCAAACCTCTACAATTGATCCAGAATGCTGCAGCCAGAGTAGTCTTTAATGAGCCAAAGAGAGCACACGTCACTCCTCTCCTCACAAAATTGCACTGGTTGCCAGTTGCCGCTCGCATTAAATTCAAGGCACTGACGTTTGCCTACAGAACAACCACTGGCACTGCTCCCTCTTACCTAAACTCATTACTTCGGACTTATGTGCCATCCAGAAACCTGCGCTCTGCTAGCGAATGTCGTCTTGTGGTACCATCTCAAAGAGGCACAAAATCTCTTTCTCGGACCTTTACCATGACTGTTCCCTGTTGGTGGAATGATCTGCCTAACTCAACCAGAGCTTCTGAGTCACTAGCCACTTTCAAGAAACTGCTGAAGACGTATCTTTTTTGGCAGCACTTGATTCAGTAGTATTAACACTTTCTCTTCTCTATTCTTAAAAAAAAAAAAAAAAAAAAAAAAACACTGCACTTAAGTTAAACTGAGAGGGGTTATAGCACTTACGTATTGTTGTCCTACTGTTAGTTTTAACTGCTTCTATTGTTCTCATTTGTAAGTCGCTTTGGATAAAAGCGTCTGCTAAATGAATAAATGTAAATGTAAATGTAATATGGAGATGTACAAGCATAATATTAATAGCAAAATATTAAGAATAAAAGTTTTGAATGTATAAAATATTATGTGAATGTAGTATTAAAACTTATAACTACAAATAAAGTGAAGCCACAAGTCTGGCCATGCTTAATTATAAAATCTGAGGATGATATCTCTAAAACTATGAATTTTATTAAACATTTTCTAAGATCATGTTGTGAGTTTTTAGAGAAGGCTGATCAGATGCTAATAAACTATTTTATTGCCCTTTAAACATCCATTTGCAGTCTATTGTCTAATGTCTGGCGAGAATAACGGTTTGATTCATGTTATATTGTTCTCACTCAGTGCACCTTTCACACTTCTGCCATGAATGACACTTAATCTTCATTATTCTTTTATCGTTATTCTTTTGTTCGTATTCAGCCATTATTAGCCTTTATTCTGGAATTACATGGCTTGTCCATCTACACCACTTTCATCCCACTATACATTAATCCACATATTATCTAATGTCTTACTAGAAAAAAAACATATTCTTGGGACTTTATTTGAATTCTTTCAACAAATTAGTTAATGGATAAGAATAGCTCCTGTTGCGACAGGTGCATTAGAGCTACAATTAACATCAAGCTACATAACATAATTTAAGTAATTTTAATGTTAATTTTAATTAATTTTAATGTTAAAAGATTAACATTACCTTTGGTAACACTTTAGAATACTGTTCGTTCATTAATGAATAACTACACTGGAACAAATGAGTAATTAATTATTAACACTCTAGTAACTACTATTAACTAACAAGAAACTCTGATTAACGAATTAGTAAGTAATAGCACTGTTATGTAACGTGATAGGAATCACACGAAGACGAGGAGGATCAGGAAACAGGATATTTAATATTCGCAACTCAGGAGCCACAAAAACACGTTATACATCAACGAGAACGGACGAAGAATGAGGGAGAACACAGGGTATAAATACAAGGGCAAACAAAGGAACATAATGAGGTAATTAACAGGACACAGGTGAATGAAATTACTAATTAAACGGACTGGGGAAAACTGGGTCACAGGACTGAACCAAAAACACAATGAAGGGGGAAACACAGAACCTACATCTAACAGAATGCCCCCTCCCAAACAGGCGCGTCCTCGTGCCGTATTACATCAATAGGGGTTGGAGGGTGGGTGCAGGCGGCCAAGGCGGAGCAGGCTGTGCAGCCGGCCATGGCGGAGACGACCCTTCGGGCGGCCATGGTGGAGACGACCCTTCGGGTGGCCATGGTGGAGATGACCCTTCGGGTGGCCACGATGGAGAGGACCTTTCGGGCGTCCGTGGCGGAGACGGCCCTTCTGGTGGCCACAGCGGTGACGTATAGCCCCCCCAAATTTTCTTGCCTGGAACTATGGGCTTAGGGACAGGCTCAGGGACTGGCTCAGGGAGCGTGACGGTGGTCACCTTGGCCGGAGACGAGGGTTCAGGTGAGGCGGACATGACGTGAACACTCTCTAGCTCGGCGGGCATGACGTGACGCGCAGGCTCGGCAGGACTGACGTGAACAGTTTCTGGCTCGGCTGGCATGATGCGAACAGTCTCTGGCTAGGCGTGTGTGACGTGAACAGTCTCTGGCTTGGAGTGCATGACGTGAACAGTCTCTGGCTCGGCGTGCATGACGTGAACAGTCTCTGGCTTGATGCGAAGATCAGGCTTGATGTGAAGATCAGGCTGATCAGACATGACGTGAAGTTCGGGCATGACGCGAAGATCAGGCTTGACGTGAAGATCAGGCTGGACAGGCATGACGTGAAGATCAGGCTGGCCAGGCATGACGTGAAGATTAGGCTGAACAGACATGACGTGAAAATAAGGCATGACGTGAAGATCTGGCTGGCCAGGCGTGACGTGAAGATCAGGCTGAACAAGCATGACGTAAAGATCAGGCTGGACAGGCATGACGTGAAGATCAGACTGGACAGGCATGACGTGAAGATCAGGCTGGACAGGCATGATGTGAAGATCAGGCTAGACAGGCATGACGTGAAGAGACTCGGGAGTGGTGGCCATCTTGTTATGTGGCTCTGGAATGGTAGTCTCGGTGGAACGAGAGCCTGGAAGGGTAGTCTCGGCGGAACGAGACCCTGGAAAGGTCGTCTCGGCGGAACGAGACCCTGGAAGGGGTCTCCGCATTCGTCTCCGCATTGAGGCCTGTGAGATAAAAAAAAACACTCAATGACAGATCGGGGAAGGAGGTAAGGTACGCCAGGTCGAGATATGCCATGGTGTGGGCCTCGAGAGAGAGCTGGTTTTGCTCCTAGAGGATGAGCTGAACAGCGGGATCCATCGTACTTTCTGGGTCCGTTCTTCTGTTATGTAACGTGATAGGAATCACACAAAGACGAGGAGGATCAGGAAACAGGATATTTAATATTCGAATCACAAAAACACATTATACATCAACGAGAACGGATGAAGAATGAGGGAGAACACAGGGTATAAATACAAGGGCAAACAAAGCAACACAATGATGTAATTAACAGGACACAGGTGAATGAAATGACTACTTAAAAGGACTGGGGAAAACTAAGTCACAGGACTGAACCAAAAACACAATGAAGGGGGAAACACAGAACCTACATGTAACAAGTGCTCAGTCGAATGTCGTAGTTCACTATTAGCTAATCAATAATTAGTATCTTTCATACCTCACTGAAGAATATAAGAACTACTACATACAGGTTCATAATTAATATTAATAATCCATAATGTATAATATAAGGCAATGGTAGCCCATTAGTAATGAATCAATGTTACTACATCCTTCTAAAGGAACTACTAATAATTTGGATCAGTATTCTAAAGTGAAAAACATGATAACTACCTCATATTGACTGAAGTCATTGTAAGCTTTTAAGGTTTTTGGAAGGTTTTGGATATTAATGACTCAAGTGTTACTACATCTTTCTAAAGGAACTACTAATTATTTGGATCAGTATTCTAAAGTGAAGATCATAGGAACACTGTAGTAATGACTAAAGTGTTACCAAATCCATTGAAAGGAATTACTATTCAAAATCTTACAAAAACTCAAAAGCTTACAATGACTTCAGTCAATATTAGGTAGTTATCATGTTTTTCACTTTAGAATACTGATCCAAATTATTAGTAGTTCCTTTAGAATGATGTAGTAACACTTGAGTCATTACTAGTGGGTTACCATTATCTTTTATTATAAATTATGCATTATTCATGTTAATCAGAGTTTCTTGTTAGTTAATAGTAGTTACTAGAATGTTAATAGTGCGTTACTCGTTGTTCCTGTGTAATTATTCATTAATGAAGGAACAGTATTCTAAAGTGTTACCTTACCCTTTTACTCAAAACTCGCTTTAACCCTCTGAGGTCGGCGGTATCGCCGGCGAAACCAGCTCACTTTTTTTCTTATCAGTGCAAAAGAGACTCAAAATACTCTGTTGATTTTGATTTTACATATAAGTGTTATACATCATTCAAAACTGTTAAATGTCTTATTTTATTTGTGTACACTAATAATAAAAACAAAATGTTGTGTTTTTCGTAAAATAAAGAAAATAAACATGATGCGCATTCTGCCGTTTCTCTCAATGTGAAGTTTATTCTGAAACGCGACAGAAAATGATCTGTAACTCAGCTTATGTTTGTCAGACAGACTTGAAATGTATGTCTTTACAAAGCCTGGAATCTCTATTTTTAAATGATGTAAATTATATCAAAAGCAAATATTCTCTGTTTAAGTAATCAGTATGAAAACAACGACATGTACAGTTTCTCAAACGCGTCCTAATTAACTCTAATGTGACCACACCCACGCGCGCAAGAGCGATTGACATGCAAATGATCCACTTGAAGGAACAGACCTGAAAACGCCCTTGTCACCTCAAAACAAAGAATCAGCGACTTCAGTAGCCTAACGTTACTCCTCTGCTTTACATCGAGTTTGATAGACTGTGTTTGTGCTGTGTTGTGCTGAGCACCTTGGATTTACCTCAGAGGAACGCGATTTGAAGATGAGAAAGATTTTTAAGGTAAGACATCCACTCATAATGTTATTGTTATATAAACTTTATATTCCGCAACTAGTCAAACTGGTGCCAGACTAAAATGTACGTTATGAAATGAGATTGGAGTAAAAACATGAAGCCTAATTCTAAATGTATATACATGTACACGACAGGAGGTTAATAAAACACAGCATGATATACAAGTATCTTATATAAGTGTTTACTCTAATATGGTGAATATTATAATGTTTAGAAAAGTGTTTACTGTTAAATACTGTGTTTGTGGGTATCTGCTCAAACGTAGATATGTATATGTGGTAACAATAATGTTTCATAGTTTGGAGCGGCTGATCGCTTCAGTAAATGTTCTCTACATGTGCTGTGAGTTTCAGTCAGTCGCGCTGTAAGTTTGAAAAGCAAAACACGCCAAACAATAGGCTTCATGTTTTTACTCCAATCTCATTTCATAACGTCATAACGAATGGAAACATTTGAAGTAACATATGATCCATATATTTTTCTCTAGTGTAGTGTTTTTGAAGTGTTAATTTTTAATGATTTATAGGCTGCCTACTATAGGCTATTGTTATTGTTATTTTATGCAGCCCTACACATAAAATGAACACCAGGTTGGTTGTGGCTTATAGGCATATTTATGTGTAGCGTAGCCAGGAATCACAATGTAGGTGGGCCCAGAGAAAATCGGGTGGGCACAGCCTAAAATGCATCTGTGATCAAAATAGGCCAACACAACTACACCTGCTTGAATACACCACAGTTTAAAGGGCTCCTATTATGGATTTTTTAAAATTACCTTTAATGTAGTGTCAGGGCTCCAGACTAACTTTTCCACTGGTTGCACTGGTGCTACCAACTTTCTCAGTTGAGAACCAGCATAGGATTTGGTCGCACCAATAATTTTATTTATTTATTTATTTATTTTTGCTACATGCCATGGGATTAATCAATGCATGCTGATGAATAGTGGTCTTAATCTGCATACCCTAGTTTTACACTGATGTTAAAAGACTGACAGTGACAAGACCTCATGTTAGCAAAATGTTTTAATCTTTTAACTATCAAATAAAAAAAAATAAAAACTATTAAAAAAACATGTATGTTCTTTTCATCTGTATATGCCTTAATTCCTGAATTCCTAATTGGCGCGTTTCACCATCAGTGTGCAATGCGCTTGATGTGTACGTTCGTTAATAAATAAACTGCAAGTGTCTTGCGGAAGAACATTGTAGCCGGAGCTACTTCTCTCCGTTAATGTCTATGGCGAGTCACTGGGCAACTCCGCAGCCGAGCCGACCCCGGGATAAAATAGTCAGAATATAAACACTTATTATAGGCGTACCGTAGTGATTCAGGATAAGTCAAAAACACGGTTTGGAAAATGGATTCATGATGTACTCATTCATTTTGAACATAAGTTACGGACTGCAGCAGCTGCTGATACAACAGCGTTCTGTTGCACATGCGTGAATTTAACTGAGTAGTACATGACCATGCACTCGCACAAATGCGACCACATAAAATTTTAACTCGCACATTTTTAAAAAATGGTCGCAGTCTGGAACCCTGTTAAAATTTATTTTTATAGGCCAAGTATTGTAATAATGGCAACAGAAATCCCTCCTTAGGCTACCTTGTGTGGCCACTGACTGGATGGGCCTGACTGAGAAGTGGGTGGGCCCAGGCCCATCCAGGCCCACCCTTAGCTATGCGAGTGGCCTACACATATATGCCTACAAGGCACAACCGACCTGGTGTTCATTTTATATATATATATATATATATATATGTGTGTGTGTGTGTGTGTGTGTGTGTGTGTGTGTGTGTGTGTATTTTGTACATTTTAAATCGCAATTTTAACCAGAAAAAATCTAAAATGTATTCCCAAAATCGTGCAGCCTATAGTTTATCTTGATATCAGCATGTTCACAATTGTTTCTTTTTTTTTTTTACAGGGACCAGATGCCACTGATGAGTCCTGCTGACTTCAACATTCACATGAGTCTCTGTAGATGAACATGGTAAAGTGAAAAATCAAACACCTTGGAGATGACAGGTATGTAGCCTACTATGTTTCAGGAATGGCACAAAGGTGTGTGACTGTCCAAGCCTCTGTCTTTAGATCAGTGTGTTTACTAATGTGCTTTTTTGTCATTTGTTGTGTATCTTTGGATTATGTTGTGTTGTAAATAAATCCAAACAATCTAAAAGCCATTCTTTTTTAAATCTCCTCATTCTTTGTGCAAGGCTCCTCATAATGATAGGGCCTGATAGCACCTAATAGGGCCATTAGGGGAGGGTCTTTGTCTTTATCATGTGTGAAAAACTATATATTAATGAGTGGTTTACGCCTCCTCGCATAAAACGTTCTTACACAAAACATGTCTTACAAATTTTAAATCAATATATTGTCTTATCTGAATGAGTAGTCAGGATGATTTTCACATAGTTTTGAAGCAAATATTCTAGGCCATGTGATACAATTTTCAAAAGTCTTGTGAAGAAATAATCAGTATGGGTTTTATGACCTTATTTCAGTGACATTTGTTTTTTGTTTTTTCACAAACCACGCATAAACGTCATTATCTCAAAACTAAAAACTTTTACATACATGCTGCTGACATATTACTGTAGCAGAGTTTGTGCTGAATACAGTGTAATCAGACTTTAGCCATGAAAATGTCACAAGTAACAGAAATAAGCACAAATGTCAGAGCATGTCAGAACACCTCCAGGACCCAGAAAACACCTCAGACCCCAGAGGGTTAAACATCGTATAAATTTGAAAATATTGCTGATTACTTACAAAGCACTAAATGGTTTAGCTCCCCAGTATTTGAGCGAGCTCTTAACGCATTATAATCCTTCACGTCTATTGCGATCTCAAAATTCTGGCCAGTTGATAATACCTAGAATATCTAAATCGACGGCTGGCGGTAGATCCTTTTCCTATTTAGCACCAAAACTTTGGAACAATCTTACTAACATGGTCCGGGAAGCAGACACAGTCTGTCAGTTCAAATATATTAAAAACACATCTCTTTGTCTTAGCATACACATAACACATTATAGACTTCTATAATTCAATGTTAGGCTGCATTGTTTAGATCAGCCGAAACCGGGAACACTTCCCATAAATCCTGATGTACTTTGTACATCATAAGAAGGATGGCGTCTATGCTAATATTAGTCTCTCTGTTTATCCCGAGGTTTACCGCAAACCGAAGGATCCAGGCCATATCCAGATCTGATGAAGGACCATCGCATGAACACGACGACAACGCATCCCTGAAGTGCCAGCCTCATCAACACTGTGAAGGCCTCATGGACACCTCAACAAACACGTCTCCATACCGGCGTGATGACTCCGACCCCCAACCAGATGGAACTGGATAAATATTGTGAAAGTTCTGATTCCATCTGACTCCTGACCTATAATGCTGCCTAAATCATGATTATACACTGTTCTTTCATTGGCCAAAGGAGAACTGGCCCCCTGACTGAGCCTGGGTTCTCCCAAGGTTTTTTTCTCCATTTTGTCACCTGATGGAGTTTTGGTTCCTTGCTACTGTCGCCTTTTTCGCCTTTCTTCGCCTTTCTTTGCCTTTGTCGCCATTGGCTTTTGGCTTGCTTAGTTGGGGACATTTAATTTTGTATTTAACCCTCTGGGGTCTAAAGTGTTTTTGGGGTCCTTGTTTGACATGCCCTGACATTTGTGCTTTTTTCAGTTGCTTATAAACATATTAATGGCAAAGGTGTAATTACACTCTATTTAGCACAAACAGGGCTACCATAATATGTGAGTGTTATGTATGTTCATGTTTGTATTTTTGAGAGAATATTGTTTATGCATGGTTATTGAAAAAACTAAAACTTAAAGGCCACAAAACACATACTAAATATGTGTCCACAAGACTTTTGACTAATGGATGTTGTCGCCTAGAGTTTTTGCTTCAAAATGATCTGAAAATCATCCTGCCTAATAATTCACATAAAACAATACATTGATTTAAATTTTATAAGACACTTTCTGTTTGGAAAGGCAATATGCGTGGAGGCGTGTTCACACCTGAGAAGACAAAGACCGGATAATGAGCCGCATAATGATCTGTATAATGAGCCTTTCACACAGGTGTGTCACTGGGTACCAAGGAATGTGAGGACACAAAATAAATTATATATATACCAATTACAAATAGGTTACAATTACAACAACAATTAAAATTTTAACAATATTTCAAGTGTATCCTTTCTTTGTAAAAAGTATAAATTTTATCATACGTATTTCAAAGGTAAGGATTCATTAGTTTGAAAATTGGAACAAACACTATAATAACATCTTAGTTGATAATTCAATATATCTACTTTATTTTTGACAAAACATCCCATACTATATATTTAACATATGAGCAGAAATTGGCGAACAAAAACTTATTTAATGTGGCAGTAGTCTTTTTTTACAGTAGCCTAAAAACTTTATAATCTATCCAAAACTAATCAACGAAATCTTGTCTAAACATTCATATTTAGTCTGTAACATATCATGTTTATGATATATTAGCATATAAATGTAAATTTGCAGTTTGTTGCTTATACAGACATTTTATTTCAACATATTTCAGTCTATTTTTACTCATCTCAGTAGGCTATAGCAATATAGTTTGGATGTGTTCATGTAAACATAACATGTTTAGTAATGTAGGTGTGAGAGTGAATGAACGGCACAGACACGTGCTGTATAACGGTAGTAAACAACAGCACGCGCGCCTGTGCCTTTCATTCATCATTCACACACAGACACACAATTCATATTTAAACAGTCTTCTTGCGGTTTACAGACACTATTCAATATCGCGATTAGAACAAAGCACTTAAGAATAAATAACTTACTATATCAGCTGGATCCGTTGCTCCTCGAATTGAAACTACCAGCACTCCTGAGGTAAAATGAGGCAGCAAGATGAGGTAAAGTACATGGTTCTTAATAAACTTGATGTGTTTATATCCAGCTGATGTGGGTGTTGGCATGTTTACATGGCTTGCCTAAGATCATTTGCGTTTGAATAGCGCGCGCTCTCCGTGGGCGTTGCACATTAACGTGTAATGAGGTATAATTAGCTGAAAAGAAAAATACTGACACCTCTCTCTTTTCATACAGATTACATAAACTGAGAATATTTGTTTTTTATATAAATGACTTCATTTAAAAGAAGATAATTTAAGCTTCATAAAGAAACATCTCTCATGCCTGTATGACAAGTATCCGCGGAGTAACAGTTGATTTTCGGACGCGTTTCAGAATGGACTTCACTGACAGAGAGAAGGCAAAACTCGCATCATGTTTATTTTTCTTTATTTGACAAAAAGCACAAAACTTTGTTTTTATTGTGAGTATACACAAAAAAATAAACACTTAACAGGATCGAATGATGTATAAAACTTATATGTAAGATCAAAATAAACCAAAATAATTTTGAGTCTCTTTTGCACTGATAAGAAAAAAAGTGAGCTGGTATCGCCGGCGATACTGCCGACCCCAGAGGGTTAACCTGTTAAGCTGCAACCCCACTTTTGAAAAATCATACCCAAACTAAAACAGATACAGTTCATGAACCCTTTGTACTAAAAACACAAGTATGATCTCATTTGAAAGCTGACACCTGGCAGTTTATTGTAAATGTAGAATTAATTATTGTCATAATGAAAAAAATAGTTAGAAATAGCTTCAAAGTTTTGTAAAGTTATAAGAATTTTTTTTAATGAAACATCTTAATGAAAATAAAATTGAAGTTGGCATTGTATCAATCTATGAATGCACTGCAGCTAAAGCCACATGTCCGACCATGTTATATTTAAAATCTGAAGATGACAAGTCTAAAACTCAGTATTTAGTAAAATGTTTTTCAAGATCATGTCATATGACTTTATTTTGATTAGACTCTAAAATGCAAACTGATGTTTATTGTCGTGTTCTAAGCATCTATTCAGTCTATTGTCTCTATTGTTTTGTGGTGCAAACGAGCCCCATTCAGTCTCAGTCTCCCCTGCACACATTCACACCTCTCCGGCCTGGTTATGGCTCTAAATATGTTTTTCTTTTGTCTTCATTATAATTACTAACGACTGTCTATTCACACTGTTTCAATCACTAATTTATTTTTTCAAAGTTCTCACTTCACATTTGAAACTGTATCAAATGACCTTCTTCAAAAAAAAAACATTTCAGTAAGCATTCCTATTTAGAAGAAAATCATAAAAATAACAGCTAGGTGGCAGGTGCATCTGAGGGCTAGCTAGCATGTTAGCTTAGCACACCATCAATACACGACAATTTATGAGATTAAAACAATGTTTGTGCTCCAGACTTACTTTATAGCGCAAGTCAAGTGTTTTAACCCTCTGGGGACCAGAAACACGCCGGCGCGTTTTGCTTGTTTTTTTTCACATAGCAGAAAAATAGACTTAAAGTACTACCATCATTTCTGTTCATATAGAGTTAAGAAATATGAGACAATAATCTGTTAAATGTCTCCTTTTTTATGTGCCCACATACAATCGAAATAAAATATTGTGCTTTTGTAAAATAAAGAAAATAAACAGGGTGTGCGTTCTGCCTCTCAGTCACCGTGAACTTTTTTTCTGGAGCACGTCTCTAATCTTCAACAAAACTCAGCAAATACTGTTCACCCAGCCACATGCAATATATCTTTTAAATCATTTGAGTTTGTACTTTTAAATGATCCGATTCAAAACTAAAATAAATATTCTCAGTTTATGTCATCTATATAAAAAGAGAGACGTGTCAGCCGGTCTAATTATCTTCCTCTCAGCTCATTATTCTGGTAATGTGACACGCCCACGGAGAGCACGCGCTATATGTGAAGCAACACATTGAGACGCGTTAACGCCCATAAACTCTGAAAACACACTATATTTTTTAGTCAGATTAATCTACTGTCGTCTTGCGCGGCTATATGAGGAACAATCCTGGGACATTTACCTACCTCAGAACAAGTGCTGGTTTATTTTCACCACGAGGAGGAGCAACAGATTCAGCTGAGAAGTAAGTGTTTTATGCTTGTGCTTTGTTCTAATCGCGATATAGAATAACGTTAGTGTCTGTAAACGGAAAAATAGCATACCGTTTAAATGTGAATCATGTTTCTGTGTGTGTGTGTGTGTGTGTGTGTGTGTGTGTGTGTGTGTGTGTGTGTGTGAATGAATGAATGAATGAATGAACAAACAGATACGCACTGTTACAGACAAAATAAAAGACAACATTTCGTTGACTAGTCTAAAATAGACATCAAATAAGCTTTTGTTAGGAGTTTCTGCTCATATGTTAAATATATAGTATGTTTTGTCAATAAACTAATCAACTAAGATGTTATAGTGTTTGTTCCAATGCAAGCTATATCAAAATAATGAATCCTCAACTTTGAAATATGTATGATCAAACTAAGACATTTATGGAAAAAGACTATTTTCTTTTCAAGATGTTTCCAACTCTAACTTTGAACTTTGAACTGAAATAAAACCATGTCTATATGGTGAAGGGTGTGTGATAGAAGTGTCCAGATGTATGCACCCTGTATTTTAAGATTTTTTATTCCTGTTTTTAGTCAACTTTAGCATGAGTGTGTTCACTTATTCTAAGCAGTGTGTGTGTGTTGTAAATAAATCCAAACAATCTAAAAGCCATTCTTTTTTAAATCTCCTCATTCTTTGTGCAAGGCTCCTCATAATGATATGGCCTGATAGCACACGTAATAGGGCCATTATGGGAGGGTCTTTTTCTTTCTCAGGTGTGAAATGCCACACATATTAATGAGAGATCACGCCCCTTCGCATAAAGCTTTCTCAAACAAAACACGTCATACACATTCTAAAAGACTTTATTGACTTATCTGAATGAGTAGTCAGGATGATTCTCACATAGTTTTGGAGCAAATATTCTAGACTATGTGATACAATTTTCAAAAGTCTTGTGAAGAAATAATCACTATGTGTTTTGTGGCCTTATTTCAGAAACTTGTATTTTTAGTTTTTTCAATAAACCATGCATAAATAATATTCTCTCAAAAATACAAACATGTACATACATGTTGCTCACATATTATGGTAGCCCCGTTTGTGCTATATAGAGTGAATTTACACCTTTGCCATTAACATGTTTATAAATAACTGAAAAAAGCACAAATGTCAGTGCATGTCAAAACATCCCAAGGGCCCCAAAAACCCCTTGGTCCCCAGAGGGTTAAATAACCTTCTGTGATCTGATTTGGCTTCAGATAAAGAAAATCAGACAGAAAATATATTATTTTATAGTATTCTGCACAATGATAAAGTCTATATCGATTAGCATTACATTATAAATATAATCTATTATTATGAAAATACCTGACATGGTTCAAAGAACACAGGTAAATCAAATATCATTGCAATCATGTTTATTGTCTTCAAAACGTCTTTATCTGCATGTTACAGCAATCTCTGGAAGCTTTGTTTTGTCAGGGACTTCCTGAATGTCACATGATATGGCTCTTCTTCGTGTGTTCCATATATGGATTAATGTGCACAGGGCGCCCTCAGGCTGCCAGTATGGATTGAAAACACAGTACATCAGAGTATCCAGCGCTCATAATGATTACATCAGCCCATTTGGATATAAATTCAATAAATATTATTCCTGTCTATATAAATCTGACGTAAACCTATGAGAATCTATCAATATTTCTCCAAATCTGCACATTTTTGAGCTAAAAGCCCTGAGGGACGTTGTTTTGTCAAGCGCTGTCATGACGACCTCACAGGAGTTTTTTTTTCTGAGTGAGACCGGCTGACGCTCATAATTCATATTTAAGGTATCGACTCATTTTTTGATTACATAACTCCTGACACAAATTAAGACATAACTGTCACTATAAGTTTCTCAGAATACAATAGTGGTCAAATACTGAAACTTGAGTCTTATTTCTTTTTAATGATGTATAGTTTGTCAAGGTAATAACTTTAAATCTGATAGTAACTTTGAACTATTTAAACAAAAAAACGCTTCAGTGCGCCGGCGCTCTGGCAACGGTTAACAGGTTAACAATACTATTACAACATTATTTTCCTGTTATCTCTGTAAAGCTGCTTTGAAACAATCTGTATTGTAAAAAGCGCTAAATAAATAAAGGTGACTTGACTTGACAAGGTTCCAGTGACTTGTTCTTGCCCGTAAGTTAGGCTTCATAAACATAAAAACAAAAATAAAAAAAACACTTTAATTAATGCACAGCTGGAAGCTACACCCTATTAATGTAAAAAAAAAAAAAAAAAAAAAAAAACTTGTTTAACTGATCTCAACAACAAAGACAATGAACAAACACATGATGTAACCTACTGTTAAATTAGGTGTAATTATTTAATTTATGGTTTCTGACAAGGGGAAGCCTACAATTAGTATTTGGAACAAATCTCTCCTCAAAATATGAAAGGAAAGGTCTCCAGTCTTCTCCAGACAAATCTCTTAACAGAGCCTTGGGTGAAATATTTGGTTTCTCTAATTTTAAATATGCCATGATACTCTCTACGCATTTGATATGTGTTGGTGGTTTTTTCGACTTCCACTGTAGGAGTATAAGCCCATGCGTCAAAAAAAAAATAATTCGCGTCAGATTGACCTGGTGGTAGTGAGAGATTCTCTTATGTCATTCCAAATATTTCTATTGTTGGATCAGGATGTATCTCCTTTTTCACAAATATATGAAAATGACTCAAACACAGCAGACCAAAATGCGATCAAATTTGATCTCAGATGAAATTTTATCAGTGTCAGAAGATTTGACTCACAGTCCTGCAGTGTGACTTCTCCTACTACGACCGTCAAATTGTCTTTGTTTTTCAAGACAAGCCATGACAAAAATTAACTTTAGAGATTTCTTTGTATTCACCATTTCAATCCTGCATGTAATGCAGCTCACTGTGAACATACGTGTCATTGATTGATGATGTAAAACTCCGGACAAGTTCTTGCGTGCATCCGTTTTTAACGCACCTTGACTGTCATACAGTCTGACATTAATGACAACTGGGAAGTGTTACATAATATAGAAGAGATGTTGTTACAATTAATTCATGCTGAACTATAAGAGGCTATTTGCATGTTTACAATGTAATGTTTAAAACCTGTTAAGTCTCGCGTGAGTTTGAGAGCGAGACTTCCCCGTGAGTGATTGTGTGTGATAACCACGAGAGCTGCAACTAAAATGATTAATTCCTGTTTTGCAGAATAAATCCACTTTAAATTACTTTGTGAATTCTTCATTGCACACTGGGAAGTGTTAAATATGTTGGCAAGCCAGCCAGAAGCTGCAAGTTACAACGAGTGAGCTCCAGAGACGAATCTAGACAGCGAAGCAGTGTAAAATGGCAAGCATGAATGAGCTGCGTGATCAGATCAGCCTAGCAATGCAATGCAACCCCCCTTGTGAATTCTTCATTGCACATTGGGAAGTGTTACATATTTTGGAAAGCCAGCCAGGAGCTGCAAGTTACAATGAATAAGTTCCTGAGACGAATCTAGACAGCGAAGCAGTGTAAAATGGCAAGCATGGATGAGCTGGTCTCATCAGACTGGTGGAGAAAACGCTGGATGACATAGAAGAGATAGAGGATGATGAGGTATTTCTTCGGTGTCTGGAGGAATCTGTTGCTGCAAATAGACTCTCTGGTACAGCCAACCAAAGCTGCATCGAACATTACACCAGATGATCCAAATGATTAGACATGCTGAAAGAGAAATATTCCAGATTGCAGATGGAATAAGCTCAAGCCTGTCAAATATTCAAAGAGAACGAGAGCTATCACAGTGACACCATCTGCGCTGTCTGAAGTTACTCTAAGTTCCGGATCTGTGGACAAATTAGGGAGGCACGACAGCGAGAGAAACTGTCCTACACTAGCCTCATGAACAAGATTGAGTCTGGACTGAGAAAGGGTAATTTAGAGACAGAAATCATTGAAGATGTGACACGTGCGGTGAGCCCAGGCCTTCATTTAAGAGACATGCTTGAAATAAAACGACATCTCACTCTTCCGACATTGAAGACAATCCTCAGAGTACATTTCAAAGTTGATCCACCATCTGACCCTTTACAAAAGTTAATGAACATGTCACAAGACCCAAAATAATCATTCCAGAACTTACTATTCAGAGGAATCGAGCTCAGAGAAAAGTTACTGTGGAAGCTGAGTGAGGAAGATGAAGGTGAGCAGTTTAGCCCAGAATTAATTAAAGGAAATTTCTGCACTCCATAGAGACCTGACTACTAAATGAAGCGGTGAAGCTGCAACTTAAGCCCCACCTTAGCACCTAGAATCAAATATGAAGAGCTGATAGAGCGAGTGAATGAAGCTGCAAACCTAGAACAAGAGCGACAACAAAAGCTGAAAAAGACTGTAATGAGTAAGTCGCCAAGACTGAGTGAAATACAAACCAACATATGTCCGTTTGAGTCTCAGATACATTCTCAAGGTTGCATGGACTTCAGGCACCAACAGCAAAAGGAGTCAAGTCAAGCGGGAGGAGGCAGATTCAAACACCAGCCGACTGATTGATCAGCTCAGAGCAGAAGTCCTAGAAATTAAAAAGATGGTGGATGAGACGATGGAGACAGCTAAGCTTCGTGGCAGAACGGAACGAGTAAAACCTGTAAATGGCAGCAGACTGTGAGGTTGCAGAGCCTGTCAGGAAGCTCGAGTCAGTGAGCAGTGCGAACATTGCTTTCATTGTGGACAGGAGGGCCATCTTTCCAGAGGTTGTCGGCGACCCAGAGAACAGCAGGGAAATGGGAGAGGGCTGCAGCATTGGAACCCTCAGTAGCCCTTGAGACAAAGTCCCCCCTCGATTACTCCAAGCAGACTATGAAGCTGAATGAATTGAAAAAGACTGTTAATGACATTCCTCTTTACCAGAATGTGAAACTGATAAACCTCATTGTCAGAAAATGTCTGGTTCAATGTTTGCTGGAGGGAGAACCCGTGGAAGTTTTGTGGGACACGGGTGCACAGGCAAGTGTTATCAATGAGGAATGGAGAATGAGGGCGGAGCCGGCAGTGCAGGGGGACCAGGGCGGAGCCGGCAGTGCAGGGGACCAAGGAGGACTTGAGGACTTAACCTTCTGGGGTTTTTCTGGGCCCTGGAAGTGTTCTGACATGCTCTGACATTTGTGCTTATTTCTGTTACTTGTGACATTTTCATTGGTAAAGTCTGATTACACTGTATTCAGCACAAACTCTGCTACAATAATATGTCAACATATTATCACGTTATTGTCAAGTTGTCAAAACTGTAAAAGTTTGTAGTTTTGAGATAATGACGTTTATGCGTGGTTTGTGAAAAAAAATAGTCACTGAAATAAGGTCATGAAAGCCATACTGATAATTTTTTCGCAAGACTTTTGAAAATTGTATCACGTAACCTACAATATTTGCTTCAAAACTATGTGAAAATCATCCTGCGTACTCATTCAGATAAAACAATATATTGATTTCAAATTTGTAAGACATGTTTTGTGTAAGAAAGGAGGAGGCATGCGAGGAGGCATGAATCATCATTAATATTGATGTGTTTCACACCTGAGAAAGACAAAGACCCTCCCATAATGATGACCTATCATTATGAGGAACCTTGCACAAAGAATGAGGAGAGATTTGAAAAAAAATGGCTTTTTGATTGTTTGGATTTATTTACAACACAACATAATCCAAAGATACACAACAAAGGAAAAAAAACATAATATTGAACACACTGATCTAAAGACAGAGACTTGAACAGTCACACCTTTGTGCCATTGAAATATAGTACATACCTGTAATTTCCAAGGTGCAGTGTTGTGCCTGAACGCGTTCATTGAACGATAGTTCATGAACTCGTTCATATTTTGGGCGAACATGAACTGAGCGTACTGCCTGATGAACGTTACTGTGAACTCGTTCATTCTGGTGTCTGTGAACGACACGCTCTCGCAGTTTAACTTCGTTCAATAGGGTGCCAGATTTCTATAGAGCCTTCCAGGCAAAAACCCAGCTAAAACACACCGTAAACAGGCCTTAATATGTGGCGGAAAAAACACCCAATCTGGCAACACCAGCCACCAGTGTCGCACCGCCGCATGTGTCATCAAAACAAAAAGCAGCATGTGGGCGACAAAGCAGCAAGGAGGCATCGTATGATAATTTAAGCGAGTTTTATGACAAGGTCGGTGAGGATAGGAAAAATCTTACATTTCTGTGCAAACTTTGAAGAAGTCTGTGGTTCTATATGGGCTGTGGTAATAATTTTGAAAAATAATAGCTCGCAGCAACATATGGAAAAAAAGAACTATGAACTAGTTCAAAATTTTGAAATATGAACTGTCACGATGCACACACACGGGAAAAGACAGATTCAAGTGCAGTTATTTATTTGTGTAATCCGTACTCACAACCAATCCAGGCAAAGGTCAAAAATCCAAAACACAAGAAACAAATAAAAACCGGGCAGATACAGACATCGGAAGTGTGGTGACATGCTTTGAATTGAAACAATTCTCCTTGTTTTTTCAGGCAGTGACCAACATGATGATGAAGACGAGCCAGTTTTGGTGATTGAACCCCAAGCTATTAGTCTGATATTATATTTTCACGGATGTTTCATTTTACTAATAAAGTTATACAAATCATTCAACTGAATTGACATGGTAATTATTGCTACAATCAAGCTCTTCTGGTACCCCCATTCGTTTCAATGTTTTTATGCTTTTAGCTTTTTGGACATGCGCATCATAACAAATAGGCCTGTTTCACAAAACTTTAAGAATTTTCCCATAAATGTGTCATATATCACTAAAAATGGGAGAATCTCAGCTTTAATGTGGTATATGGCACATATGGAGGATAATTATGGATCAAATGTGTTGCAGTTTTAAAAATAAGCTTTTTTTAAAATTGGAATTTCTCAAAAACATGATTTTCTGAGCCCGAAATTCAGCAAATCTTTGACATAGCCTTACTCAGTCAATATTAAAGATATCAAGGTTATATTTTCACAGAATGTTCTTTACATTATTTAGGATGATTTTATGTAGAAAACAGTGGGGTTAGCTGGGTTTTCACAGGCAGGGTCACATATATACACAGACACTAACAAGGTGACGGGAAACAGCTGTGTGGAATGAACAATGAGTAACAGAACAGGATGATGGGAAATGTAGTATGAGTGAATGACACCGTGGGGAATGAGGACCTCTAGTGGTTACCCAGGAAAACACAAACCAGACACTGTGACATAACCCCCCCTCTACGGAGCGGCTACCAGACGCTCCAAGACACAACTACAAAACAAGAGTCCAGGAGGGAGGTGGAACGGTGGAGGATCAGGGGGCGGGATGGGGGGCCAGGTCCATGAAGGGGAACAGGAACAGGGGGTTATGGCTTAGCCGGAGGCCAGGGCGAAACAGACAGTCCATCGGGCAGCTAGGGCGAAGCAGGCAGTCCATCGGGCGGCCAGGACGAAGCAGGCAGTCCATCGGGCGGCCAGGGTGAAGCAGGCAGTCCATCGGGCGGCCAGGACTAAGACGACAGTCCATCGGGCGGCCAGGGCGGAGACTTTCCCTCGGGCGGCCACGGCAGAGACGACCCCTCGGGCGGCCACGACTCAGGAACAGACACCGGCTCAGGAACAGACACCGGCTCAGGAACAGACACCGGCTCGGCGGTGGCCATCTTGTCCGGAGACACTACCTCGGCAGACGTGACGTGAACAGTCTCTGGATCGGCAGACGTGACGTGAACAGTCTCTGGATCAGCAGATGTGACGTGAACAGTCTCTGGATCGGCAGACGTGACGTGAACAGTCTCTGGATCGGCAGACGTGACGGGAACAGTCTCTGGATTGGCTGAACTCATGTGCCTCCTCCATGCACGCAGAACAGTCAATGCATAAAAAAGGAAAATAGCCCTCTTGGCCGTGGCAGGACTGATGGTGGGCTGCTCCAGGACGACCTCCGGGATGACAGTGAGCTGCTCAGGCACTGCCTCCGGGACGACAGTGGACTGCTCGGGCACGGCCTCCGGGACGACATGCTTCCTCCATGCACACAGAACAGTCAATGCATAAAAAAGGAAGACAGCCTTCTTGGCTGTGGCAGGACTGATCTGGGACGACCTCCGGGACGACAGCGGGTTGCACAGGCACGACCTTCGGGACGACAGCATACTGCACGGGGACGGCCTCCGGGATGACAGCGGGCTGCACAGGCACGACCTCCGGGACGACAGCATACTGCACGGGGACGGCCTCCGGGATGACATCGGCCTGCATGGACACGACCTCCGGGACGACAGCGGGCTGCTCGGGCATGGCCTCCGGGAAGACAGCGGGCTGCTCGGGCACGGCCTCCGGGAAGACAGCGGGCTGCTCGGGCACGACCTCCGGGAAGACAGCGGGCTGCTCGGGCACGACCTCCGGATTCTTGGGGAGGCTGGAGGTCTTCCCCCTCCTCCGCCATTTCTGATGGCGATGTGCAGGCTCTCCTCAGGGTCGAGGAGGGACCGAAGCGGAGAGTGGTGCCGGGGCTCACCTCTAGCACCTCCTCTCCTGCAACCTCCACGGTTTCCAGAAAACCAGGCCAGACGGGTTCCCTCAAAAGACAGTCCGTGTCCGATGGAAGGGGGCTCGGGAGAATTTACCGCCACGGTCTTCTCAGTCAGACTGGCCCACAATGCAAAGCATTCGGACAGCGTCATCCGAGGCTTCGACTCACCAGATGACGGCCCTCGCCCCTGCTGTCTCCTCTCCCACTTCGTAGTGGGGGGAAGGATACGGGAACCCATACTGCTGGATCCTTTTTCTGTGACGGAGTCCTTCTGTCACGATGCACACACACGGGAAAAGACAGATCCAAGTGCAGTTATTTATTTGTGTAATCCGTACTCACAACCAATCCAGGCAAAGGTCAAAAATCCAAAACACAAGAAACAAATAAGAACCGGGCAGATACAGACATCGGAAGTGTGGTGACATAAAACAAGGACTTCGTGACAAACACTGAAACTGACAGGGTATATATACACAGACACTAACAAGGTGACGGGAAACAGCTGTGTGCAATGAACAATGAGTAACAGAACAGGATGATGGGAAATGTAGTATGAGTGAATGACTCCGTGGGGAATGAGGACCTCTAGTGGTTACCCAGGAAAACACAAACCAGACACTGTGACATGAACTATGAACTGAACTAGTTCATTTTAAAATTTGTGAACTGAACTTTGAACTAGTTTGTGTAGAAAGTGAACTTTCACAACACTGCCAAGATGTTTGATTTTTCAGTATACCATGTTCATGTACAGAGACTCATGTGAATGTTTATGTCAGCAGGACTCATCAGTGGCATCCAGTCCCTGTAAAAAAACAACAACAACTGTGAACATGCTTATATCAAGAGAAACTATAGGGCTGCACGATTTTGGGAATACATTTTAGATTTTTCTGGTTAAAATTGCGATTTAAAATTTATAAAACACATATACATACATATATACATATACACATATACATACAACAATCTTCTTTTAGCAGTTGATTCAGGAAAATCAGCTGTTTTAGTCCTTTTAGATCTGACTTCTGCCTTCGATACTGTAAACCACTCTATCCTTTTATCCTGAATCGAACAAAGTGTTGGCGTTATGGGTATGGCCCTGAAATGGTTTAAATCATATTTGACATATAGGAGTTTTACTGTCCACCTTGGGAATTGCTCTGCATCTACTGCACCTCTTTCTTGTGGGGTTCCCCAAGGTTCCATTCTGGGACCCATGCTCTTTTCCCTGTATATGCTGCCCTTAGAGTCCATTTTTAAAAAACATAACATTCTTTCCACTGTTTTGCAGATGATGTACAAATTTATTTGCCTGTAAAAAACAATGAGAAGAACAACATCCAACCTTTGTTAGACTGCTTGAGTGATCTCAAAATTTGGTTAGATCAGAATTTTCTATGTCATAATGATAAAAAGACCGAGATTATTGTGTTTGGTCATGCGGGACATTTAAGTGAATGTGCAGATGCTCTTGGTACTCTCTGTTCCCATATTCGACCTTTTACCAGGAATCTGGGTGTAATTTTTGACAGTGCTTTTAAATTTGAAAAACAAATTAGTTCAGTTGTTAAAACTAGCTTCTTCCACTTGAGACTTCTGGCGAAGGACAAGCCATACATGCTACGTAAAGACTTTGAAAGAGTCATACATGCTTTTACTACGTCGCGATTAGACTACTGTAACTCTTTGTATGCCGGATTGGAGCACTCATCACTTTGACGGCTACAGTTAGTGCAGAATGCAACAGCTCGACTTTTAACCGGGACCAAAAAGCGTGAACATATTACACCCGTATTGGCCTCATTACATTGGCTTCCTGTTTGTTTTAGAATTAAATTTAAAATTGCATTAATTGTTTTTAAAATTCTAAGTGGGTTGTCGCCTTCATATTTAACGGAGCTTCTACATGTCCACACACCTGTCGAAGTACTGAGATCTTCCGACCAGATGCTTCTCGATGTGCCCAGATCTAGGCAAAAAAACAGAGGTGACAGAGCGTTTGCAGTGGCTGCTCCTAATATTTGGAATAGTCTGTCAATTTATGTAAGAAAAGCGCAGATTATTGAAATATTCAAGTCCTTGCTTAAGACGCATTATTATGCTTTGGCTTTCAATTCTAGCTGAGCTATGATATCTTGACCTGTGGGTTAGTTCTGTTTGTACTTTGTGTGATATTGTTTGTTTAATAATTTGTTTTTGTTTCTTTGTTGGATCTTGTGAAGCACTTTGGTCAATTACGATTGTTTTTAAATGTGCTATATAAATAAAATTGAACTGAACTGAACATATATATAAAATGAACACCAGGTTTGTTGTGCCTTGTAGGGATATACTTGTAGGGCTGCATTAAATAATAATAACAATAGCATGTAGCAGAAGGCCTATAAATGGTTAAAAAGGAACACTTCAGTAGGCTACACTTGTTGTGAATCAACGGAATCAGAGAGATCCATGTGCAGTTTATGTCTTTATTGAAAGGATGGTCAAACAGGCAAAGGTCAACGTCAGCAGGGCTCAGCAGTGTAGACAAGGCTAGATCGTAGTCAGAATACCAGGCAAAAAGATCAGGGCAGGCTGAGAACAGGCAGTATCCGAAATCCAGGCAGAGGTGAAACAGGCAGGCGGCGAACAGGGAGAAAACCGGGGCTGGCAGGGTCGAGATATCAAAAGGCAATAACAGGTAGAAACGCTCAGAAATGTTCACAGTAGCAAAACAAGACTTCGAGGAGCCTGACGACGTCGGGGTCTGCCACGTGGTCGTGGGGCCGGTTTGGTGGGGTGAGCTCGGTGAAAGTCAGAGATCAGACTGGGATCTAGGATGTCCGCAGTGTTCACCCATGATCGTTCCTCAGGTCCGTATCCCTCCCAATGGACCAGGTATTGTAAGGAGCTGCCCCGACGTCTGGAGTCCAAGAGCTCCTGGACTCGGTAGGCCTCCTCGCCTTCCACTAGGATGGGCTGGGGGCTCTGGTCCTGGGACATCTCCTCCCTTACGTTGGGCCCAACGGCGGGTTTGAGCAGGGAAACATGGAAGGTGGGAGCAAGACGGTAATGTTTAGGCAGGTCAAGGCGGAAGGAGACAGGAGTGATTTGCTGTGTGATCTTGAATGGGCCCACGTACCGGGGACAGAGCTTCTTGCAAGGGACTCGTAGGCGCAGGTCTCGAGTTGATAACCAGACCCACTGACCCGGGTGATACTCCGGGCCCGGCCGACGTAGGCGGTTGGCCTGCTTCTCCTGACAACGAACAGCTCGTTGGAGGTGAATATGGGCCTGATTCCAGGTCTCCTCGCTGCGTCTTACCCAATCGTTTACGGCTGGGACATTGGTGGGCTCTCCGGACCACGGGAAGAGGGGCGGTTGAAAACCCAGGATGCATTGGAAGGGTGTTAACCCAGTAGAGTGCTTCTGGATGGAATTCTGGGCGTATTCCGCCCAGATTACATAACGACTCCAGTCTTGTTGATGTTGGTGGCAATAGGAGCGCAGGAATCTAATGACTTCCTGGTTCATGCGTTCGGCCTGCCCGTTGGACTGGGGATGATACCCGGATGTGAGGCTTACATTGACCTGGAGTGTCTTGAAGAAGGCTGACCACACCTGCGACGTGAATTGGGGCCCCCGATCGGGGACAATATCTTCAGGCAGACCGTAGAACCGAAAGACCTGGTTACAGAGGTGTTCTGCGGTCTGCAGAGCTGTGGTGAGCTTAGCGAGGGGAATTAAGCGACAGGCCTTGGAGAACCGATCGACTACAGTGAGAATGGTGGTGTTGCCTTCGGAAACTGGTAGATCGGTGATGAAGTCAACGGCGATGTGTGACCAAGGGCATTGTGGAATGGGAAGAGGTTGTAGTAACCCGGCAGGCAGCTGGCGTGATGACTTCTGGGTGTTACAAATCTGGCAGTGTTGGACGTAGGCCATGGTATCAGGGGCCAAGGAGGGCCACCAATAGCGGTTCTGGAGCAGTTGGATGGTGGCCGTAATTCCTGGGTGCCCTGAGCTAGGGTGAGCGTGTACGAGTTCTAGGACCTGGTCCCGAAGAGCTTCGGGGACATAGACTCGGTTGGGTGGACAGTCAGATGGAGTTTCTGAGCGGGAGTTCACCTGTTCAATATCGGTGTCGATGTCCCACTGGATTGGGGCGGCCATGAGGTTTGGAGGCAGAATGGTCCTGGGGTCTTGCGGTGCGGTTTCAGGGTCGCCTTGGCGTGAGAGGGCGTCTGCCTTGGTATTTTTGGAACCGGGACGATAAGTGACTGTGAAGTGGGACCGAGTGAAAAATAGTGACCAGCGAGCTTGTCTAGGGTTTAGCCTTTTAGCGGTGCGCAGGTATTCCAGGTTTTTGTGGTCGGTGAGTACAGTGAAGGGATGGGCAGCACCTTCGAGCCAGTGGCGCCATTCCTCGAATGCGGCCTTCATGGCCAGAAGTTCTCGGTCTCCCACATCATAATTTATCTCGGCGGTGTTCAACTTAGGAGAGTAATACGCGCAGGGGTACAGCTTGGGTGGTGAACCGTGACGTTGTGAGAGAACGGCCCCCAGAGCGGTGTTCGAGGCGTCTACTTCGACTACGAATGGTAGTTCGGGATAAGGGGGATGCAGAATGGGTGCGGTGGTGAATCGTTGTTTGAGCTGGTTAAAGGCTTGGGTGGCTGACTCATTCCATGGGAGACGATGTGTCCCTTTTCTTACCAGAGAGGTGAGTGGGCTTGCCACGGTACTGAAGTTCTTGATGAAGCGTCAATAAAAATTGGCAAACCCGAGGAAACGCTGCAGCTCCTTCAGGGTAGTGGGTCATGGCCATTCGCTGAGTGCTCTGACCTTGCCCTCATCCATGGCAACCCCGTCTGGGCTGATGACATATCCCAGGAAAGTTGTGGAGGTCTGATGAAACTCACACTTCTCCAGTTTTGCATACAAACGATGGTGAATGAGCCTCTGAAGGACGGCCCGAACGTGCTGAACATGGTCGGTGAGTGTGTCTGAATAAACCAGGATGTCATCAATGTACACTATGACTGTGTGGTGGAGCATGTCTCTGAACACGTCGTTAATGAATGACTGAAAGATGGACAGACTGTTCGCCAGGCCGAACGGCATGACCAAGTATTCGTAGTGCCCCGTATTAGTGGAGAAAGCCGTCTTCCACTCGTCCCCTTCCCTGATACGGATGAGATTGTACGCACAGCATAGGTTGAGTTTGGTGAAGTACTTGGCCGTGCGGAGCAATTCCAGAGCGGCTGGTACAAGAGGGAGCGGGTAGCGGAACTTTACGGTGATGCCGTTTAGGGCACGATAGTCGATGCAGGGTCGGAGACCTCCGTCTTTCTTCTGAACAAAGAAAAAACCTGCAGATGCTGGAGACGTGGAGGGCCGAATGAAGCCCTTAGCAAGCTCTTCCTTGATGTATTTCTTCATGGCTTCGGAGTCAGGCTGGGAGAGAGGAAAGATACGGCCCTTGGGAGGTGTAGATCCGGGTATAGTGTCAATAGCGCAGTCGCTAGCGTGATGAGGAGGGAGCTTTGAGGCCTTCACTTTGCTAAAAGCCTCCTTCAAATCATGGTATTCGGCAGAAAGACATTCAGGTTATCCCTCTGATAACTGATTTGTTCTCCAGAGGATCTGGGGGTTGTGTTTTCGGAGCCAAGGTAGGCCTAGAATGATGGGGGTGCGTGGAGCGTGGAAGACATAGAACTGAATGGTCTCGGAATGGAGCGCCCCAGTTTGCAGTTGGAGCTCTTGGGTTAGATGGGTAACGTGCCCGGAGCCTAGTGGCCTCCCATCGATGACTTCGACTGTGAGAGAGGAAGGACATCGGATTAGGGAAATGTTATGTTGATGAGCAAAATCTGTTGATATAAAGTTTCCTGCGGCCCCTGAATCTATCAGAGCCCTGGTATGAATCTGCTTGCCATGAATCGAAATCATTACGGGTACAGTCACAGACGAGGTGGAGTGTAATGAATCGTCGTCAGCACTCACCGCAAGGGAAGCGGTCGAACGAGGCCTAGAGGGACAGTGGTTGCGGATGTGACCAGCCTCGCCGCAATACAAACATAGGTGGAGCCGGAGTCTTCGATCTCTCTCCTCCGCGGACAGATGGTGGGCGTTGATCTGCATGGGCTCCGATTCGTCAGCGTGAGCGGGGACAGTTGCCCGGGTGACATGAACAGTGCGAGGAGCGGGAATGGAGCGATGGCTTGCACGGCGAGATCTCATGAGGTTGTCGATCTGAATTGTGAGGTTAATGAAGTGATCGAGGCCCCTGCCTTCGTCACGGCAGGCCAGTTCTGACTGCAGGTCGTGGTTCAGGCCCCTCCGGAAGAGTAACTTGAGAGTGTCGTCATTCCAAGTAGTCTGTGCGGCGAGAGTGCGATGCGCGAGAGCATACTCAGCGGCGGTGGATTTCCCCTGTGAGAGCTCTAGCAAGCGATCGCCCGCGCTCTTACCCTCCCTGGAATGTTCGAAAACCTCCCGAAAGCATTGGAGGAACACAGCAAAAGATGGAAACGCCAAAACCGTCTACTCTCCACACGGCCGTTATCCATTCCAGCGCCTTCCCCGTCAGCAACGGACAAACGAAGGCGATCTTCCCCGCGTCTGTGGAATACAGCGCGGGTTGTTGCTCGATGTATAGGGAGCATTGAAGGACAAATCCCTTACATTTGTCAGGATCCCCGTTGAATTTGCCTGGGAGCGCGAGACGCGGAGTTGCCGTGGGCTGGACCGGCGTGGGATTGACGACCGCGGGTGCGGCTTGCGTGGTCGCTGGCTCCGCTGTGGAGGCTTGGAGACCGCGAACAGCTTTGACCAGCTCATCCATTAGCGAGGTAAGATGGCTCAACTAATGGTGATGGGCAGCGATCTGGTCCGCTTGGGCTGAATAGGCGGCGGTCAGGGTAGACATTGCTGCTGGATTTGGTTGCGGCGAAGTCTTCTGTTGTGAATCAACGGAATCAGAGAGATCCATGTGCAGTTTATGTCTTTATTGAAAGGATGGTCAAACAGGCAAAGGTCAACGTCAGCAGGGCTCAGCAGTGTAGACAAGGCTAAATCGTAATCAGAATACCAGGCAAAAATATCAGGGCAGGCTGAGAACAGGCAGTATCCGAAATCCAGGCAGAGGTGAAACAGGCAGGCGGCGAACAGGGAGAAAACCGGGGCTGGCAGGGTCGAGATATCAACAGGCAATAACAGGTAGAAACGCTCAGAAATGTTCACAGTAGCAAAACAAGACTTCGCACTGGAAGCTTGTGGGAAGCGTGGTTAAATAGGGTGGCAAACGGGCTTCAGCTGGCCAAGGTAATTAGAGTCAGGAACAGGGTTAGTTGGGAAATGTAGTGACTTGAGCATCAATATTCGGGCGAGGGCGCCCTGTGATGGCCAGAGAGAGAGATTATGGAATCCGAGATTGTGACAACACTACACTAGAGAAAAATAAATGGATTATCATGTTACCAGTCCTTATGAAAGTGACACGTGATGGCCAAGTATGGTAACCCATACTTGGAATTTGACCTCTGCATTTAACCCATCCAAGTAAGTGCACACACATTAGGAGCAGAGTAGTGAGTAGTGAACACACACACAGCAAACGTGGATACACACACCCGGAGCAGCGGGCAGCCTTGAGTGGCGCCCGGGGAGCGATTGGGGGTTAGGTGCCTTGCTCAAGGACACCTCAGTCACATTCCTGCCGGTACTGGAATCGAACCAGCAACCTTTGGGTCACCAGTCCAACTCTGTTACCATTAGGCCATGACTGTCCCTGAGATGAGATGACGTTATGACGTTATGAGATGAGATTGGAGTAAAAACATGAAGCCTAATGTTTGGAACGTTTTGCTTCTCAAACGCACAGCGCGTGCAGAGAACATTTACTGAACTGATCGAGCCACTCCAAACTATGAAACGTTATTTTTACCACATTATACATATCTGCGTTTGAGCAGATATCCACAAACACAGTATTTAACAGTAAACACTGGTCTAAACAATCTAATATTCACCATATTAGAGTAAACACTCATACTAGCCTACTTTTATATCATGCTGTTGTAGCATATACGAAGTGGTATATGTGTTATATAGCAGATGAATATAGCTATAGAAGGTTAAATAATGATTGGGCTACAGAAGATAAAGTTCGTCTCAGGGAGGTGTTGAAAGGGTAAATAATAACACGGAAACGGTAAATTTCGATTTGGTGTTGGTACCATGTATTAAGTGAAACACAAAGACAAAACAACAATGACAATACCCAAAATATTTCCAATCTGCAGAAAGGTTCAAGTAGTTCACAAAAACAACAAAAACAAAATATAACTCAGCAAAACTGCACAGCCTCCTACCAAACCCACAGGGGCGATGATGTTGTTGGGGCAGGTTCTATTCCAGGTAATAGCTCACCATCAACTGGCCCGCAACTGTCCGCACCTGGCCTGTATTAATTAAACAGGACCCATGGTTTAGTCACTACTCATAATATAATTTACCTACTAGCTAATTTAATATTCTATATTTTATGTTTTATGTGTACACAATAGTATTCAAATACTGCATAAGTAATTGTCATAAGCATTTTAAATAACAATAACAAACTGTACAAAAATTTAAATACTTAAATCCATAGCATTAAAAACAAAGTGCTAGGCTTACATTATAATTCATTGAACCCAATAGAAACTCCATAGGAGCGAATGGAAACTAGTGCTACCAGCCACCACAGCCCATAGAACTACATTCCGATAGCTAATGCTGTTAGCATTAAGCTAGCGGAAAACTTCACTATAATAAATAGCATGACTAATGCTACCGAACACAACGACAAACAGACTCACCAATTCCCGCAGATATTCGACACACCGCAGCACCAGTCGGCTTCTAAAAACAACAGTAGTGGACAACTGTACAAATATAGAATCGCATGCTAGAGTCAAACGAGCATCTAAGGTGGAGAATAAGCGAAAATAGCATTGTTTGTGTAGAAACATACCAAGTACAGCTGCTCCGGTGGCTTCCCCCTCACACTGCTGATTGGGGAACTCACCGCAGCTTGTAAAAACATGCTTAAGTGCTATGATTGGTTGAAAGCGTTCACTGAGACTACCATGTGACTCCTGCACAAAAATATGAATGAAAGGGTGTGTTCAGGTCAATTTTACCCTGGGTTACACCCTCCCCCCTTAAAACCCATGCACGTCCCGTTGCATCTCGGAGCACTAGATGACACGAACTGGTGAACCGGTGTCAGACGCAGATGAAATACTTAAAACAGGGGTGGGAAACCTTTTTCCTATCAAGGGCCATTTACAATTTTTTAACATTCTTTACGGGCCATTGTAATGAGGTTCAGTGTTTGGAAGGAAGAAGACAGGGTCAGCGTGACTGGGACTCGTACGTTTTATTGGAAACTCAAAACTATAAACAAAACAAAAGGTGCGCAGGCAGGGCATTCACCATAGCCTCATTACAGCACAAAAACAGTCACACAATAATACTCTTTCCACAGCTTGGGCTCAACTCTTTCCACTAAATCAGCACAGACTCATTCCTCTTTTAGTCGGCCACTCATTCCACTTGCTGTCGGCCACTCATTCCACTTTTAGTCGGCCACTCATTCCACTTGCTGTCGGCCACTCATTCCACTTGCTGTCGGCCACTTGCTGTTGGCCACTCATTCAACTTGCTGTCGGCCACGAAAAAAATTGTGATTGATATTTTTGCCATATCGTTATAATAAAATATTGAACACATATCACTAACCTCTCTAGTGCGATGGTTGGAACTGCTTCTCTTTGGCAAGGCGTCTGATGTCACATGGTAGTGATGATGATGCTACTCGCAGCTGGTTTTCCAAGCTTGAGTCTGTCAGTCTTGAGCGGAATCGAGTCTTTGCAAGAGTCAGTTTTGAAAAGAACTGCTCACAGCAGTAAGTCGTCCCAAACAGAGATGCAAATTTCAGTGCATGTCTCCTCAGAATGGGAAAACCATCAGAATGTACATACAGTTTATAGAACTCGAGCAGAGGGAGGTTGTTGTACTTAGCTTTGAGCTCGTCATTGCTTTGAAGCTCAATCATTTCAAGTTGTAGGTTGTCAGGTACATCAGATGGTTCCACATTAAATGGCGTAGCAAATATCTTCAGTTCCTTTTGTTTACTTTTCATGTCCTGAAATCTCGCACCAAATGCCTGCAGCAGTTTTGCACACTCACCAGCATATTCAGCTGTCATAGCAGGCTTTTGTTCTTGCAGAGTAGGAAAATGCACTACTCCAACTTTTACAGTTGCAATTGCCACAGCTGTAATTTCACTTCGAATGATTTCACATTTGAAAGCAGAGAGCTGAGAAGCTGGTTCGGACCTTGAAGCTTGACGTTCAGCTCTGACAGGTACTTCGTTATGTCCACCATAAAGGCCAAATCACACAGCCACTTGCCATCACTTTGTTTCGCAACAGGTTTTCCCTTAATCTCCATGAATTGTTTTACTTCGTCCCTCAGTTTGTAAAACCGTGTGAGCATATCTGCGTGACTCAGCCATCGCACCTCACAATGGTAAACCAGATCTCCGTACTCAGACTCAAGATCTCTCAGTAACTCTTTGAACTGGCGGCTGTTTAACCCTCTGCTTTTTATGAAATTTATTGTGGAAACGACAGTTGTCATTACACTGTTGAGCTTCAGGGAATGTGCACACAGACTCTCTTGATGTATAATGCAGTGGCATACAACTAAATCACTTGGATCGAGACTGAGACGACTCATTTCTTTTTTGACCAACCAGTTAATCCCTTTTGCGAGCCAAGCATGGCTGGAGCTCCATCAGTGACAAAGCCACATAACTTTTCAAATGGTAGTTCAAATTTGTTCATCACCAAAACTACTTGCTCAAACAAATCTTCACCTTTTGTAGTGCCATGCATGGCTTGCAAAGACAGCAATTCCTCGCTTGTATCAAATTCAGCAGTAATCCCACGCACAAAAATGGCTAGTTGGGCAGTGTTTGTTATGTCTGTTGTTTCATCGCAGGCCAGAGAGACAAACTGGAATTTTTTTGCAGTGTCCTTCAGTGTTGTTTCAATGTCTTGTGCAATATCAGTTACTCGTTCTGCAACGGTTCGTCGAGATAAACTGACTTGTTGGAACAGTTTTACTTTGTCTGGTGCTAGCAGCTCCGCAGCGGCAACAAGGCACTCTTTCACAAACTCTCCTTCTGAATGAGGTTTCAGTTTCTTAGCAATTAACTCACTCACCACAAAACTTGCATGAGTAACATTGTCTCTGTCAGAATGCGGTCTTGTGAAAACTGCTTGTTGGGCAACCAAACTCCGCAGAAGAGTGTGAACTTTATTCAAACGCATTTGTCCTTGCAACTCATCGAGTTTAGAATGTTTTGAGCTGTAATGACGTTCGAGATTTACCTTTTTCATCACTGCAAGTGCATCCCCACAAACTAGGCAGACTGGCTTGCCTTTCACTTCAACAAAAAAATAATAATTTGTCCATTTTTCTTGAAAAGCGTGACATTCTGAATCTACCTTTCTTTTTTTGACACTCGCCATGATGCATATCAGCGATGACAACCGCTACGTGTCAGTTGCGTTCATTCTGACTGTGACCCGGACACAGTCGGAAGCGACCACCCGGAAACTTGACTCTCTTATGTTATTTTATAATATTGTATATTATCTATTATATTAAATGTAACGTGGTTAGTTAGTTCAGGGAAGAAGGAGGCGGGAACCGGCAAACGTTTAAACCACTTTAATACATTAATACACAAATGACAAAACGAAAGTAAAAGCAGTAGCTCCTCGTGGACGACGACCACACACACATAAATTAAAGTCCATGCCTGGTCCTCCGCTGTCTTCGTTCCGATCCTTTTATGCGCCCCGAAGCTGATCAGTGAGAAACTTGAAACCGGTGCGGGGCGCGGTGAGAAACTTGAAACCGGTGCGCAGGTGACTCATTAACACTCGCGCTACTGGCCTCGCCCTGCTTGCCACTTTGCCTATTTTGTGTTTTCTGTCACAGGAAAAGTAATTGCTGAGATTTTTGGTTCTGAAGTTCTTTTTTTTTTTTTTTTTTTTTTTTTGGGAGGATTTGACTCGCGGGCCGCATCAAACTGTTTTGCGGGCCGGTTAAGGCCCCGGGGCCGGACGTTCCCCACCCCTGACTTAAAACCTCGGACAGACTATGGAGCAGAGACCGCACTACGGAGATTAAAGGATTACCTAAAATCGCGTCGAACGTCTGAAAGTCAAGTCGGTGTCAACTATGTCATCGTCAACTGAAGGTTCAACAGAAACAGCAGGCAATGGACTGGATTCTGCAGGAGGATCTTCATTCAACTGGATTTCGGTAAATGTCTCTTCAGGTTCAGGTGAAGTCTCAGTTACGGTTCTACAACATATTCCGCTTCCACAGCTTCCTCTTCCTCACAGGACTCAGACTGCTCGCTGCTGGATTCCGACACAGACGGCGCAACTGGGGCTGGGGGACTGACAGGAGGTGGTATAGAAGAACTACAGTCAACAACATCACTGGGAAGAACAGCATTTGGAACTCTGCAGTGTCTTTCTACAGTGAATCGAGACACGGATGGATCAAAGGTAAGTGGCTCCAAGTCTTCAATGTGATCATCACTAGCAGATACGTCGATCAAGTTGTCTGATTTTTGTTTTTGCTGGCGAGTTCGCGGCTTGGCAACATGGGCACACTCTGGTGACGGAACATTCTCGGCTGCTGGTAGAAAGCTACATGGCAGGAGGAGATCTTTATGTAATGTACGCAGTGGTCCATCTCTATCCTCTGGCTTTACAGTGTAAACTGGAAGTTCACCAGCCCTTCTAACCACAACATAGATGTTCCGCTCCCACTTATCTGAGAGCTTGTTCTTTCCCCGGAGATGTACATTTCTTACTAGCACTCTGTCTCCCAGTTCCAACGCTGACGAAATGACTCTCTTGTCAAACCGTGTTTTGTTCCGCTCAGCTGTTTTTAGAGTATTTTTGGAAGCGATCTGGAAACTTTCTTCTAAGTGTAGCTTGAGCCCGTACTGAGAATGAGTTTTGTGTTGTGGTTCGCGCAGAGGTAGCCCAAAAGCCAGGTTGACAGGAAGGCGTGGGGATCTGCCAAACATTAGTTCATATGGAGTGAACCCGGTTACTTCGTTTCTTGTGCAGTTATATGCATGAACTAAAGGCTTCACAAAGTCTTTCCATTTTGATTTTTGGCTGTCTTCCAAATTACCCAGCATCCCCAACGACGTCAGATTAAATCTTTCCACCGGATTTCCTCTTGGGTGGTACGGCGTCGTCGGACACTTTTGGATACCAGCAACTTCACACAACTCCTTGATCAGTTTTGACTCGAAATCTTGACCTTGATCCGTATGCAACCGTTCGGGAATTCCATATTAAACAATGAAGTTATCCCATAAACATTTTGCTACAGTCCTTGCTTTTTGGTTTGGCGTTGGAATGGCCACAGCAAACTTGGTGAATTGATCGGTCAAAACGAGGATATCACAGGTGTTGCTTGTGTCGGGTTCAAGACTCAAGAAATCCATGCAGATTAATTCGAGAGGACGAGATGTTTTGATGCTGAGCAGTGGAGCAGCTCGTTCAGGAAGAGCTTTCCGTCGCACACAGCGACCGCACGTTTTGATCTTGTGCTCAATGTCATTAGCCATCTTGGGCCAAAAAAATCTGGTGCGAACAAGGTCTAAAGTGCGCTCAATTCCCATGTGGCCCATTCCATCATGGAGACTCTTTAACACCACCGGACGAAGACACTCTGGAAGAACAAGTTGGTAAGTAATATTTTCATTGTCTTCCCGTTTCCTGTATAGAACTCCATCAATCAGCTCCAATCTTGCCCACTCTCTCAACAAGAGAAGTAATTCGGGCAGCTCTGTTCTTGCCGTTGGAGGGATCTTTTCTCCAGTCTCCATCTGATGAACCAGTTCTCGGATGGTTGCATCAGCCCTCTGCTCCTCCTTGATGCTGAGATGAGACAAGGCTGGAGGTAGCTGATCCTCTTCAGTGGTGTAGCTGTCAGGGACTGCCTTTGCTGTGATGGAGAGGGACTCAACCAACGTAATGCCTTCATGACCAGGACTGACAGGCCGAGCAACTCGGACGAGACAACCCTGACAGATGGCGTCAACAATTTCTGGAGAAATCAAGTTTGAGTCGGCAAGATGGTTTTCCAGGAAATGTTGTATGAGTTCATGATCTTTAGGTGATTCATCAGGACACTGGTGAGGACGTCGGGAGAGTGCGTCTGCGTCTATATTTTGTTTCCCAGCCTGGTACAAAAGTTTGAACGAGTATGTAGAGAGCGCGGCCAACCAGCGGTGACCAGTAGCATCCAGCTTGGCGGAGGTGAGTATATAGGTCAAGGGATTGCTATCTGTCACAACCGTAAAGATGGCTCCATACAGGTAATCCTGGAACTTTTCGGTGACACTCCACTTTAATGCCAAGAATTCCAGTTTGTGGGCTGGGTAACGGCTTTCGCTCTGAGACAGGCCTCTGCTTGCATAAGCAACCACTCTCAGCTTCCCCTCCTGTTCCTGATAGAGTGCAGCTCCTAGTCCTGTCGTACTGGCGTCTGTATGAAGTATGTACGATTGAGATGGATCTGCAAACCCAAGGACTGGAGCGGTGGTTAGTTTCTCAATCAATGTGGTGAAAGCGACTTGGCAACTGGAACTCCAACGTTCTCCAAAAGGCTGATTTGGACTTTGGTATTGAGCGTTGGATGGCTTGGTTCTGGACTTTCGTACAGGTAAGTACCCACGGGTGAGGTCATTCAGAGGTTTGGCAATGGTGGAATAGTCTCTGATGAAACGGCGGTAGTAACCCGCAAGTCCCAGAAAAGAGCGTAGTTCCTTTAGGTTGGTGGGAATTGGCCAGGATTTGATGGCATTTATCTTTTCTAGATCCGTTTCTACTCCTTTCTCTGACACAATATGACCCATGTAGCGGACAGATGTTTGAAAAAACTTGCACTTTTCTGGTGACAATTTTAATCCGTACTCTCTCAGCCGATCCAGCACTCGTATTAATCTCCTCTCATGTTCTTCAAGGGAATTGGAGAAGATTATTAAATCGTCCAAAAACACCAACACTTCACGAAGATGGAGGTCGCCCATACATCGCTCCATCAACCGCTGGAACATACTGGGTGCATTAGTGACCCCCTGTGGCATCCTGTTGAATTCCCAAAACCCCAGGGGTGTCACAAAGGCAGTCTTGGGCTTCTGACATGCCGCTTAATCTCCTGGTGATTCGCTCTTTCCACTCTGATGGTATGGGAGAGTCACCAAAATCAAAGTTGAGAGAGGTAAGTGCAGGTTCTGATAGATAGCTTTTCACCTGATGCTGTGACAGAATGCAGTGGTTTGTTCTGAGGTCTGCAATGACACTCAATGATGGAATGTAGAGGTCCTGCTCTGACTCATTTGTTACGACCACTGGGACTTTGTAGGGAGCATGAGCCGGAAGAGTGAGAAGGCAGTTGCTAACACATAAACCACCAGGCAGGATGGACGCAGGATGCTGGACGAGGACAGACTGGCGGAAGCTGGGAGAGGCGACTTTAGCAGAGCCTTCGATGATGAATGTGCGGCCGGCCGGAACACGCACTGGGACTTTGCTGAGGAGTCTCACTACTCCAACATGGCCAATGTCTCTCTGCTGGTTTGAAAACTGGAGGGTCTTTAACACGGCTCTATAACCTTGCGAGCTAGGTTGGAATGTTGGTAAGTTGCTCTGCAGGTATTGCTCATAGAGGGGTTCAAGCGTATTCATCCCAATCAGAACAGTGGATGTAGCTTCAGGACAGACATCAAGGACAACTAAAGCCAAGGTTGAAACATCAAACTCATTGCCCATAAAGTCTTTCAGAAATTTCACCACCATCTCCACATAACCAAGGTAAGAGACTGACTGTCCAGCAGCACCTTCGATGTATAATAGATTATGTAGAGGGTTAATTTGTTGATCTTGCAAATGTTCATTGTAAAAAGAGGCAGATACAGTGGTCACCTGCGAACCAGTCACATTGCGGCCTGATGTGTCCATCTTCTCTGCAGCAGAAACAGAACCTGGGCTTTGGACTTGCAGAGGGATTACTCACAGCAGCTGCCATGTTCTGTCTTCTACGTGACGTTGGAACTGGATTGGGTCTTGGAGTGTCGGCCCTGAGACTGGTTTGCAGTTAGGACAGCCACTTGACGCTGTACTGCAGCCATCTGTTCTGTGAGTTGTTTGGTAATAGTGGTCAGTGTCTCACATATTTTACTTTCCTCTTCTCCATATGCATTCTGGGCTTGTGATGTTACTTTCTGTCTGGCTCCGCCTCCTCCCAAATGCTGTTTCATTCTTTGTGTCTTTGCAGCTTCGCGATCCTCTTCAGTTCTTAACAGCAGCAGTAGTTCAGCGAAAGACGGTGGTTTCTCTTTTTTCTGTTTAAGCTGGAGTTCAGATATCAGGATATTGTCCCAGCATCCTCTGCAAAACTGATTAAGAAGATGTTTATTAACTTCAGCTTTTGGTTCACCTCCCCTCTTTACTGCAAGATTTAAAGCAACTTGTAACGCTGCAGGTAAGCTGAAGGTTTTTCACCAGCGTTTTGAAAAGTGTCCATACATTTTGCATACAACTCTTCTCCGTCCTGCACTGTCCCATAGGCGGAGTCAAGCAGTTGGATGTAGATGTTACCAGACATGTCAGGACTTAGATGCTTCACTATGTCAGTGGCCGGTGGCAGGAGACTGTCGAGGATTTGTCGAGATCGTTGAATTTCAGATATGGCAGTATCATTGAGAACCAGATCCACACTGGACCGCCATGTGTCGTAGTCCACTTCATGTTGTGGTCGTGGCACCTTTCCAGAAAACACACAGAGTTTGTGGGAAGAGCGCAGATGCACAGCAGTATCCTCAGACTTGACAATGTGTTCTATCACATACCTTTGTAACTCCGGAGGGTTGAGGTCTGAAGCAGTGAGGTTGATGGTGGCACGTCGCTCCCCGTCCTGAACTATAGGAGCAGTGGCAAGCAGTGAAGATGGAGCAGCCATTTTATGTGGTGACTGAGTTGTTGTATTCACTGAAGACTGTTCTGCCTTAACACCAACACCAGCTTCGACATCAGGGCACAGCTTTAAAATTGATTTGCTGATCTGGCCCATCATCTCGTTCAACACTTCAGCATAGTTTTGTCCAGTCAGTTTAGCAACTTCTTTTAAGTCAGCTAAATATGTCTGAGTCTTAGAACTCCCCACATTTGCAGTATATATTTGAGATAGATTCTTAATGTAATAAACGGTACCAGTCTCAGAAGTTTGCATATATGTTAGAAGTGGATTCAGTAGAGTCAAAGGTAAGCCAGACTCAAACTCAACAACGAGCATATTGTGAAACTCAGACTCGGGTGAATCAACAGTAAGAGCACAATTTATCCTACCATACTGCTCGAGAAACCCTTCCACTTCATCAGCAACCTCGGACTCTGTGACCGATACTGCATTTGGTATTTTAATGCCAAGTGTTTCAAAAATATTCATGGTCAAAATAATATTGGGGAGACTAAATGTTCAAAAATGTGTGTATTAAATACCATTTTCAAAACCTCCTGGCTGGCTCGCCATTTATGTAGCATATACGAGGTGGTATATGTGTTATATAGCAGATGAATATAGCTATAGAAGGTTAAATAATGATTGGGCTACAGAAGATAAAGTTTGTCTCAGGGAGGTGTTGAAAGGGTAAATAATAACACAGAAACGGTAAATTTCGATTTGGTGTTGGTACCATGTATTAAGTGAAACACAAAGACAAAACAACAATGACAATACCCAAAATATTTCCAATCTGCAGAAAGGTTCAAGTAGTTCACAAAAAACAAAAAAAAAAAATATATATACCTCAGCAAAACTGGAGAGTACTCAGATCAAAGATGATACACAACACACTATAGGACTATATTCTTCATTCAGGAGAGATGAACACCACGTCTAATTAACGAGAATGGTCCTTGGGACGCAAATAGTCCATGAGCCAGAGCTCAGTGAATGGGTGTGTGTGTATGAATGAGAGTAGAGGGGGTGAGCAAAACTGCACAGCCTCCTACCAAACCCACAGGGGCGATGATGTTGTTGGGGCAGGTTCTATTCCAGGTAATAGCTCGCCATCAACTGGCCCGCAACTGTCCGCACCTTGCCTGTATTAATTAAACAGGACCCATGGTTTAGTCACTACTCATAATATAATTTACCTACTAGCTAGTTTAATATTCTATATTTTATGTTTTATGTGTACACAATATTATTCAAATATTGCATAAGTAATTGTCATAAGCATTTTAAATAACAATAACAAACTGTACAAAAATACTCAAATGCATGTAAATAAACACCCATAAATTAGGATAATTTACAACATACATTCCTTTCAATACAATTGATAATCTTGCCATTCAGCATGTAAATGAACAATTTAAATACTTAAATCCATAGCATTGAAAACAAAGTGCTAGGTTTACATTATAATTCATTGAACCCAATAGAAACTCCATAGGAGCGAATGGAAACTAGTGCTACCAGCCACCACAGCCCATAGAACTACATTCAGATAGCTAATGCTGTTAGCATTAAGCTAGCGGAAAACTTCACTATAATAAATAGCATGACTAATGCTACCGAACACAACGACAAACAGACTCACCAATTCCCGCAGATATTCGACACACCGCAGCATCATTCGGCTTCTAAAAACAACAGTAGTGGACAACTGTACAAATACAGAATCGCATGCTAGAGTCAAATGATCATCTAAGGTGGAGAATAAGCGAAAATAGCATTGTTTGTGTAGAAACATACCGAGTGCAGCTGCTCCAGTGGCTTCCCCCTCACACTGCTGATTGGGGAACTCACCGCAGCTTTTAAAAACATGCTTAAGTGCTATGATTGGTTGAAAGCGTTTACTGAGACTACGTTGTGACCCCTGCACGAAAATATGAATGAAACGGTGTGTTCAGGTCAATTTTACCCTGGGTTACACTGTGTTTTATTATCGAACATAAAAACATTGTGTGGTACATGTATATACATTTAGCATTGAAAGGTTGCCTACCTGTCTATAGTTCATATTTCAACGTTTCTGTATGTATATATATATATATATATATATATATATATATATATATATATATATATATATATATATAATGTATACACATACATTTTAGTCTGGCACCAGTTTAAGGCGAGACACTACAGGTCAATAGGGTAATTTTTTTAACTATCAGATATCACCATGTAACTTTGCCAGTTGATTACCTAAATTAAGATGAGAAAAAAATGTATTACAAGTTTTCTGTAATTTAATGTTTAAATATGCAAATGAGGCATTGTCTAATTAAATATGCGCTATTTTGCATATATTTAAAAAAAACGAAATCTGAGTATTGGAGAAAAACAAGTTCAAAATTATTTTTTCATTGTGTTCACATATTAGATGGGAAAAAAATTACAGAGGGATTTATGGATATCTACTTTTGTTATCCTGTAAATCAGAATATACTGCCAATAGCCTTAAAAAAATGATTTTGGCCATGTTTTTGGGAATAAAATGTTATATAAATCAGGCTAGGAATAATATATTTACAAATCCCTCTGTAAATGTCTTCATAATATAACTAGGCACAAGACTGGAAAGTTTGGTGTATATTGGTGCTACTGAACTGGAGATTTCGGACTTGGAGTATGAGAGAAAAGACATTTTGAGAAAACGTGCTTTAAAGATTTAGCATCAGCCAATGAGATTGCGCATTTAGAGTAAAATCCCCCCTTTTACTTTCGCGATTGGTTGCTGATAAAAAGGAAATGACCATATTTGGATCTGGCAGTCTTGTTCAGGAGAGAGAGAGCTTTCTAACAGTGTGTGTGATGACAGGGTGCAGACCGCGATCGCGGAGCAGAGGGATGATTTATAACGACAACTTTTGATGAATTCATACGGAAAGTCTCTGGTTGGGCAGGCTTGACGTGAACAGTCTCTGGCTGGGCAGTCTTGACGTGAACAAGCACAGGTTCGGCAGGCATGACGTGAAGAAGCTCAGGCTCGGCAGGACTGACGTGAAGAAGCTCAGGCTCGGCAGGACTGACGTGAAGCTCATGCTCGGCAGGACTGACGTGAAGCTCAGGCTCGGCAGCGACCATGACGGGATGAGGCTCTGGTGTGACTGCACTGACGAGTGGTGTGAGCACTGGAGTTGCCAATATTAGAGTGGGCATGACGTGAAGTGGCTCAGGCTTAGAGGATGCGGTGGTCTTGCGAGGCTCCTCATAAGCAAAGCCCACAGTAAATGATGAGCTGCTCCACAACAACAAAGAGTGTTGTGAGGGGTATTGCCAGGCAGGAGGTGGTAAAGAGGCTCATTAAGTCCATGGCGAAACATGTCCTATAAGAAATCATCACAAAAGTCTACCTCATGGCAAAGCTCATAAAACTCCCTCATGTAATCCTCAATTGGATATTCATCTTGGCTGAGGCGGAAGAGACGAAATGCTGGGTTCATGTTTGGTCTAGTATTCTGTAATGAATCCTCTGGAGGCAAGTTGAAGTGAGAGAACAAGAACAAGAACAAGAACATTGACAGGGCTACCAACAGTACCTACATGAAACAATCAATACTAGACAAAGACACAGGGCAAACATGAGGGCTTAAATACACAAGACTAACAACTAGACAAGGGACACCTGTGAACAATGAAACAATGAACCAATGACAACATGACACATCAGACAAGGAAACACATGGCAGGATCACATGACTTGAACAAGGGATCACATGACATACATGAAACAGGAACAAGGACCAAAACCCAAAACGTGACAACTATGAAAATACAAATTTTTTCACTTGATTTAGTCTTGACTTAGTATTGTATCAAACACAATATGATTTTCGTTGATCGAGATCTGGCAGCAACAGCACATTTTTTCTCTCGACCAAGTGATCTGTGGACAGCTTACCCTGTGCATTAAATTCCCCATTTGCCAGCAAACCAATGAGAAAGCGGGACAATGATGTCGATACATAACAATAGAGCATAAGGAGCAAAGCTACTCTGGATCCGCTTACCCGGAACTATAGAGTGAGTGGCAGATTTGAAGAAAATTACCGTCGTTTGGCAAATACATAAATGACTGAGAGTTACATACGTTTTACTAACATTTTATCATGTAAGCTTTGTGGTACACCTCAAACAAGGGAATTTATAATAATTTATAGTGATAATAAATAGGGAAATTAAAGTTACAAATGATTTGCTCTTATCATCCGATCTTAGTTGTATCTCTCTATTAGTGTTACTCGATCTTAGTGCTGCATATGACACTATCGACCACAACAGTCTTTTGAATAGATTTGAAAATGATGTTGGTATTAGTGGAATTGCATTAGCATGGTTTAAATCATACTTATCTGACCGTTATCAGTTTGTAGTAGTAAACAAAGAGATGTCATATCGATCACAAGTTCAGTATGGAGTACAACAAGGCTCAGTACTAGGACCGTTGCTGTTCACTCTGTACATGCTACCCTTGGGAGATATCATTAGGAAGCATGGAATTAGTTTTCTCTGTTATGTTGATGATATTCAGCTCCATATCTCTTCGCGCCCGGACGAAACTCACATATTCACAAAATTAACGGAATGCATAGCTGATATAAAAATGTGGATGACTAGTAATTTCCTACTACTAAACTCTAAAAAAAAGAGAGTTTTTGGACCAATGATTGGACCACGTAATAACCTAGAATACTGTCTAACAATTGATGGCTGCTCTGTCAAGTCTTCGTCGTCGGTTAGGAACCTGGGTGTGCTCTTTGATACCAATCTTCCAATTGAAAGCCACGTTTCTAGCATCTGTAAAACCGCATTCTTCCATCTTAAATATATACAGTTGGTAGTCAACCAGAATGCCTATTACCGCCACGCTAGCCGGCACGCAAAGCCACCGCGGCAAAAATAAACCAGTTGCATTTTAAAGTCGCTCGCAAAATAACAGCCAGGTGGCGCAAAGGGATATTTTGCAAAACAGTTGCAATTGCCTCATTTTGAAACGTAAGTGGGGCTAATGTCAATAAACAGTAAGGATGAAATTCTACAACTATGGCAACAAACATGAAAGCCTACAACAAACATGAAAAAATGAGAAAAGATAATGTTCACTATTCTATTGAGGAATGGGATGAATGAAGAGCGCTTCTCTCTCGTGTGACCGAACACACTGACTGCTGGACAACTGAACTTCTGGGCTTTCTAGTAAATTCGTGGTTGAGTGGTATAACTTAGGTTTCAATAATTTAGATGACACTGGTTCAAATCCCAAACAAACATGGGGTACTGCAATTTTTTTTATTATTACTAATGCAGAGAGTTTTGTCTAGTTCTAAAACTCTGTTACACCATATAGTTTTTTTTTTTATATAAAATAAAATGACCATGCATTTCCATTTTTACACTAAGGAACAAATATTATCCAACAGAATGACGGAATTTACATTTGTATAATAATTCCAATCGTAATTTCGAAAGCAGTTCTGTTACAGAAGAAAACAGGAAAAAAAACTTTATGGGGGGTTCCCTAAACAGAAAGTTTTTAACCGCAGCAAGAAGACTGAACACGTAAGAATGGGTAACTTTTTGAACTTTTGCCAATGGGCATTGTCTATACCCAGGTGAAAATAAAGTGTACTTGAGTGCACTAAAAAAACACTTAAATACAGGAAAGTACATTTGTAGTATATTCTTACTTTTTGTGCTAAAGAAAACTGTAAAAATTATACACTATAAATACACTAATTAAAAGTATATTTTTACTTAAGTAGTACTTAAGTGTAATTGAGAAAGTATACTAAATACCATTAATATTTTAAATGTATTTTAATGCATAGAAATAAGATATACTATTGAAAAAATACACAGAAGAGTTTTATTAGTGTATTTCTTACAAGTACATTTTTAACGCATTAAAATAGTTCATTGTTAGTGCACTTTTAGATAGCTATCATAAGTTTAAATTAAATTGATTTTACGTAAAATATATTCAAAATGTAATAGTCAAAAATTAATTTTTCCCAAATGTGCTATTTAAGTACACTTTATAAAAATAAACAAAATATTACTAATTCTTAAATTGATTTTAAGTGTATTCAGATAAGGTACACTATATGTCACGGTATACAAATGCATTGCTTCCTTCTCATCACGTGTTTATGTTGTTGTATGAAAGCACGTGTGTAGTGGGCGTGAATGAGTGTCATTCCTTGATCCGCTCCAGCTGATCATCATTTCATCACACTATATATTCTCACCGTTTTCTCATCCCCTTTGTCAGATCGTTGGTTGATGTTTCGTGCGTGGTGTTCCAGTCCTGTCTTCCTGCCATTCCCGTCTTCGTGTTACTGTGGATTCGTCGTCTTGGTGTTGGATCGTTGTTTGTGTCTTCACTACACTTCACGGGTTCCTCACTCTGACCATCGAAGTCCCTGCGCCACCTGACCACGCCCGTGTCTTCCCTCTGTTTTTCTCCTTGTCTTTAATAAAGACCTGAGTTTACCTGCGATTGCTTCCTGTATTGAATTGACGATCATGACAGAACGATCTGACCCAACTATGGAAGCAGCAGGTGGGTCGAGCTCGGCTTTCCCGGGAGGAGAGGGAAAGGCGGAGGTCCCAGGGCCTTTGCCTATACTGTGGAGGTTCGGGACACTACGCTTACAACTGCCCGGTAAAAGGCCAAGCCCGATAGTAAGTATGAGGCTACTATCGGGTGGGATCTCCGCCGAGAAGACCTCATCCACATCTACCCTCCTCATGGTAAGACTGAGATGGTCAGTTCAACAGCACGACTGTCAAGCACTTCTGGATTTCGGGGCTGAAGGTAATTTTATGGACACACACAGATTTCAGATTCCCCTTAAACCACTCACACAGAAGATTGCAGTACACGCATTAAACGGTCAAGAACTTCACACCATTTCATTCACCACTGAAGACATCACCCTCATCACTTCAGGCAATCACTCAGAGACTATTTTTTTTAATATATTGGATTCACCCCTGGCACCCATCGTTCTTGGACACCCCTGGCTCATCGGTCACAACCCCCGAGTGGACTGGCATCAAAGAGCTGTACTGAAGTGGAGCAAGGAATGTCATAAATCTTGTCTGGTGTCTGCTTGTCCGTCTGTGCCTGTTTGTGTGTTTCAGGAGGAAGCAGGGGATTTGTCTGACGTGCCCGAGGAGTACCACAATCTGAAGGAAGTGTTCAGTAAGTCTCGGGCTGCTTCTCTTCCTCCGCATCGTCCCTATGACTGTGCCATAGATTTACTGCCAGGTAAGTCTCCGCCTAAGGGCAAGTTATTACCGGGTTCATCCGTCCAACCTCTTCTCCAGCGGGGGCGGGGTTCTTTTTTGTGGGGAAGAAGGACGGGTCTCTGCGACCTTGTATTGATTACCGGGGGTTGAATAACATCACAGTAAAGAATACTTATCCTTTGCCGTTGATGTCTTCAGCCTTCGAGAGGTTGCAGGGAGCGTCCGTCTTCATGAAATTGGATTTGCCTAACGCTTATCATTTGGTTCGCATTAGGGAGGGGGATGAATGGAAGACTGCTTTTAACACCCCCGGGGGGCACTTTGAATACTTGGTCATGCCGTTCGGGCTGTCCAACTCCCCAGCAGTCTTCCAGGCACTGATCAATGACGTGTTGCGAGACATGATAGATCAGTTCATATATGTTTACCTGGATGACATATTGATATTTTCCTCGTCTCTCCAGAAACATGTGCAACACGTCCGACGAGTGCTTCAGAGGTTGTTAGAGAATGGGCTTTTTGTCAAGGCGGAGAAATGCGATTTTCATGCACAGTCTGTTCCTTTCCTAGGGTACATCATTTCGTCTGAGGGAATGCGTGTGGACCCTGAGAAGGTTAAGGCTGTGGTAGAGTGGCCAAGTCCAGATTCCCGTAAGGCCCTAGAGAGGTTTCTGGGGTTCGCCAATTTCTATCGGCGTTTTATTCGCAACTTCAGCAAACTAGCCGCGCCTCTGACTGCCTTGACCTCCCCCAGAACTCCGTTCAGGTGGTCAGATACAGCCGAGGCTGTGTTTGCCAAACTCAAGAGCAGCTTTGTTTCAGCTCCCATCCTCGTTGCCCCTGATTCTTCACGTCAGTTCGTGGTGGAGGTTGACGCGTCAGAGGTGGGGGTAGGAGCAGTTCTGTCCCAGCGCTCTCCCGCAGACGACAAGGTGCATCCCTGCGCGTTTTTTTCTCATCGTTTGTCCCCAGCCGAACGCAATTACGACATTGGTAACAGGGAGTTGTTGGCAGTCAAGTTAGCGTTGGAGGAATGGCGTCATTGGTTAGAGGAACCTAGAGTACATCAGAACCGCCAAAAGATTGAACTCCAGGCAGGCTCGGTGGGCACTTTTTTTCGGTCGTTTTGATTTTTCTCTCTCGTACCGCCCGGGTTCCAAGAACATCAAACCCGACTCTTTATCTCGCATTTTTGATTGTTCTGAACGCCCGTCTACTCCCGAGTGTATTTTACCGGAGACCCTATTTGTTTCCACACTCATATGGGAGGTCAAATCGAAGGTCAAGACGGCCTTAGAAGGGGTAATGCCTCCGCCCGGTTGCCCACCGAATCGCTTATTTGTGCCGGAGGGATTACGGTCTGACGTCATCCAGTGGGGTCATTTCTCCAACGTGGCTTGTCATCCAGGAGTTAATCGTACTAAGTTCTTAGTCAAGCAACGATTTTGGTGGCCACTTATGGCTCGTGACATTCACAGTTTTGTTTTGGCTTGCTCGGTTTGTGCCACTGGTAAGACTTCCAATAGACCTCCAGATGGGCTCCTTCAACCGCTGCCTGTCCCTTCGAGACCCTGGTCCCATATCGCTCTAGATTTTATCACTGCCCTCCCGCCCTCCCAGGGTAACACAGTCGTTTTGACCGTGGTGGACCGGTTCTCGAAGGCGGCTCACTTTATTCCCTTACCCAAATTACCCTCAGCTAAGGAGACAGCATTTACAGTCGTTGACCACGTCTTTCGCTTACATGGCCTCCCGATGGACGTGGTCTCCGACAGAGGACCCCAGTTTGTGTCCAAATTTTGGCAAGAGTTTTGTAAGCTACTGGGAGCGACGGTTAGTCTGTCCTCAGGGTTCCATCCCCAGAGCAATGGCCAAACCGAGAGAGCCAACCAAGATCTGGAAAGGGTGTTGCGATGTTTGGTTTCCAAGAATCCTTCCTCATGGAGCCAACAGCTATCCATGGTGGAGTACGCCCACAATACGTTACCAGTGTTGGCCACGGGCCTATCTCCGTTTGAGTGTAGTTTAGGTTACCAGCCACCTATTTTTCCCAGTCTGGAATCCGAGGTCGCGGTCCCCTCCGCCCACGCCTTAATCCAGAGGTGTCGCCGCACTTGGACTAGAGCCCGTGAGACTCTACTCCGAGTGGGGGCACGCACCAAGGCTAAGGCCGATCGCCACCGGTCAAAGCCTCCCGTATACGTCGGTGGTCAAAAAGTGTGGCTTTCTACTAAGAACATTCCTCTCCGATCCGTTTCTAATAAACTTGCTCCCAAATTCATTGGCCCGTTCACTGTCACCAAGATCATTAGCCCGGTGACAGTCCGCCTTAGTTTACCTCCGGCGTACAGGAGGGTTCACCCCGTTTTTCATGTTTCAAAGATTAAGCCCGTGTTTCATGCTCTCATTAATCCGCCAGTCCCTGTTCCGCCCCCCGCCGCGTCTCGTAGATGGGGAGACCACCTATTCGGTAAATCGTATTCTGGATTCTAGGTGGAGGGGGCGTGGATTTCAGTACTTGGTGGACTGGGAAGGTTACGGTCCGGAGGAGAGAAGTTGGGTACCTGCTAGAGACATCCTGGATCACTCTCTGATCGATGATTACAATCGACAGGTAAGGGAGTCTGGGAACGCCAGGAGGCGTTCTTAGGAGAAGGGGTACTGTCACGGTATACAAATTCATTGCTTCCTTCTCGTCTCGTGTTTATGTTGTTGTATGAGAGCACGTGTGTAGTGGGCGTGAATGAGTGTCATTCCTTGATCCGCTCGAGCTGATCATCATTTCATCACCAGCTGCAGCCGATCTCATCACACTATATATTCTCACCGTTTTCTCATCCCCTTTGTCAGGTTGATGTTTCGTGCGTGGTGTTCCAGTCCTGTCTTCCTGCCGTTCCCGTCTTCGTGTTCCTGTGGATTCGTCGTCTTGGTGTTGGATGGTTGTTTGTGTCTTCACTACACTTCACGGGTTCCTCACTGACCATCGAAGTCCCTGCGCCACCTGACCACGCCCGTGTCTTCCCTCTGTTTTTCTCCTTGTCTTTAATAAAGACCTGAGTTTACCTGCGATTGCTTCCTGTATTGAATTGACGATCATGTCACTATATTCAGAAGTAAAAAGTGTGCAAGGATCACTTTACATTTTAGTGGATTTAGCAGATTTAATATCACAGTTATATTTGGATTTTCATGAAAAATACAGTTGTAGGTGCTTAGGCTATACTATAAATGCTCTAGTATCACATTCCCCAGGTGAAAAGACATAGTATTAAATGTATTCAAAATATATTTGAAATACAAATAGTATGTTTATAATACATTTGTATTTCCAACATGCTTATTTAAATTGAACTAAAAATACATTGAATTGCATTTTAATATATTTCTAAAAAGTGTACTAGAAGTACATTGGTAATAAATATATGCTTAATTACACTTTTATGAAATATGCTATTGACAAGCATACTTTTAATATATTTCTGAAAAGTATATTAGTAGTACATTGGTAATAAATATGCTAATGACAATCATACTTTAAATATATTTCTAAAAAGTGTACTAGAACTACATTGGTAATAAATATATGTTTAATTACATTTTCAAGAAATATGCTATATACAAACATATTTTAATTATATTTCAAAAAATTGTACTAGAAATGCATTGGTAATAAATATATACTTAATTACACTTTTAAGAAATATGCTAAAAACGAGCATAATAAATTATATTTCTAAAAATTTTATTCAAAATACATTGTAATAAATATATGCTTAATTATACTTTTAAGAAATATGATAAAAAAGCATACTTTTAGTGAAGTTTTAGTGTATTTACAGAAAACATACTTGTTACTAACTTAAAGTATTTTTTATGTTTACTTTGAGTGTATAGCAAAACGATTAATATTTTAGTTGGTTACACATACCTTATTTATAACCATGTATAGGCCTACTGAAATATATTTTTAATATTTATGTAATAGCATGTGCTTCAGCCCTGCTTTTAAAAATATTGTGAAAAACATGTTTAACATTTTAATATATTTAAATAACACATCAATAAATATATCAGATATTCAAACGAATTCTTAAACTAATTGCATATATGCATTAAAATATATATATATTATTTCGCGGTGCATTCATTTCGACCAATCAGAGCCAAGCTTTTCAAAACAAGCTTGCAGGTAATTGTCCAATCACACAGTGCCATTTGAAATTACAAGTTGGGCGGGCAACGGATACTGTGGTATTCGAACTATACGGATATTTCAACAGAAATCATGTATTTTCCAAAATTTGCTTTGTATTATTTCCCTGACTCTGACCTAGTCACGGTGGACAGCACCGATCTAATATTAAGAGAACACAGACGAGCAGAATACCAGGTCAGCTCCCGCGAACAACTTAGCAGTGAAGAGGGCTACGTAGAGGTGCGCCTGCCAAGTCGCAGCCGACATGGACAGAGCAAGATACTGCCAGCAAAGATCTTTCTTCTTGGTGGTAAGTTTATTAGTTTAAGTGATTAGTATAAGTGGCTTTATTCTCACTTTGGGTTTAGAAAATATTTTCAGAAGTTGATGCCGATGCTCTATATGTTAGATAACTTGGATTACTGACGTTAACCGATAACTTGACACTGACGCGAGCCGAGCTACATAACGTTACGTCTATCAACTTAGTCAATTGTTAGATACTTAATCTAGACAGTGACATAAAACAACTATAAAAACATTGCACACTGTGTTTGCATAAAAAAAGGTTATTAATGGTGATTACACGGCTTGATTGTCCCTTGGACAAGTAACTTAAATGGGTGAACATAATAACGTACGTAACGTTACTTGTCTTGTGTTGTAAATATAATTTATTCTTAAGCTCTAATTAAACTTACACATTTGTGATATTTAAATCCAGAAAATGTTAGGCTAAATCATCTCGATAGTTAAAGGAAAGGTAGTAGATAAAAAATTCTTCATTAATGGTGAGGCAATACCAACAGTTTCTGAGAAGCCAGTGAAGAGTCTTGGGGGATGGTACAATGGGGATCTAAAGGACACAGTTTGAGTGGGAGAAGTTAGACGACAAGCAGTGGAAGGGTTGAAGAGCATAAACAGCTGTGCTCTACCAGGCAAACTAAAACTCTGGTGCTTTCAGTTTGGTCTACTACCGAGGTTGCTGTGGCCACTGACTGTGTACGAGGTTTCTTTGACAACAGTGGATAAGCTGGAAGCGTTAATAAGTTCATACATTAGGAAATGGTTGGGAGTTCCACGCTGCCTCAGCAGAGTGGGACTTTATAGTAAAGGAATATTGCAGCTGCCAGTCTCTGCTTTAACCGAGGAGTTTAAATGTGCCAAGGTCAGACTGGAAATGACCTTAGTAGAGTCACGCGACAAATGTGTAAGGGAGGCAGCCCCTGTGTTAAAAACTGGTAGAAAGTGGTCAGCAAAGAAAGCTGTAGTAGAGGCAAAGGCTGACCTTCAAATTGGGGATATCGTGGGACAGGTACAGCATGGAAGAGGGGGTTTTGGGCTCAGTTTAGCTCCTCCTAAATGGCACAAGGCAGGCCCAGCTCAAAGGAGGAAGCTGGTAGTCAACGAGGTGCGAAAGCAGGAGGAGAGGATGAGGTGTATAAAGGCCATTTCCCAGGCCAAGCAGGGAGAGTGGATGAGATGGGAGAGTGTGGAACAACGCAAGATGGGCTGGCAAGACCTTTGGTCAATGGAAGAGAGTAGGATCAGTTTCCTTATTAGGTCAACATATGATGTTCTCCCATCACCACAGAACCTAAACCTCTGGGTAGGAGAGGATCCCTCTTGTCCTTTGTGTTCATCACCTGCCACATTAAGGCACATTTTGACAGGATGTAAGGTGGCTCTTAGCCAAGGTCGGTTTACTTGGCGCCATGACCAAGTACTGCGATGTTTGGCTTTAGCATTGGAAGGCAAGCGTAGTATGACCAATAAGTTGCCGCCTGTTCTAGCAAAACATTACACGCAGAAGACAATATTCCTCCGCCCAGGCGAGCAACCACCAAGAAAAGGTGTTAACACCAATTCTCGCCCAGGACAACTGGAAGCTGCTAGGGACTGGAAGATGCTGGCTGATCTTGATCAACGGCTTATTTTTCCACCTGAGATTGCCACCACTAACCTACGACCATATATTGTTTTGTGGTCTGGATCAGCACGCATTGTTCAACTGATAGAGTTAACAGTGCCATGGGAGGATGCGGTAGATGAGGCATATGAGAGGAAGAAACTGCGGTATGCTCATCTGGCCACTGAAGCAGAACAGCGAGGATGGAGAGTCCAGGTTTATCCAGTGGAAGTGGGTTGTCGAGGTTTTGTGGCACACTCTACAACCCGGTTCCTCAGAGACGTCGGATTCAGTGGCCAAGAGTTGTGTCGCACAGTAAAGAACTTATCTGAAGCAGCAGTAAGGAGCAGCAACTGGCTGTGGTTGAGACGGAAAGATTCTAGCTAGCTGTGTACAGGCCGCCACGCCACGGTTTCGTAGAATTCTTGAAAAACTTGAAGAGTCTGTTGGTTTATTTGTATAGGTTGTATAGTATTTACAGTCATTACGTTCCTGTGTATATTGCGTGAATGACGGGTGGTTGGGCAGATATTGTGTTTTTGCGGTAGGTGGTATGCCATACGGAACCGTTGCCACTGAAACTGCATATTAACGCACCAGTGGGGCTCGACAGCCTTAGTCAAACGGGTTGGCGCGTATGGTTGGGTTGCGGAGAGATTGTGAGATTGTGGTTAGGTCTCAGCAGCAGGAGGGATGTAGAGGTCAGTAAGCAGGGCTGAGTTGAGTGGGGGACGGAGGGGGGTGACTCTGGGACGCCAGATTCACTGTCGAGCCCTCTTGAGGTGTCGTGGGCTAGTCGACGAAACACTGAGGACGGAAGGTTCCCACTTGAAGACCCTAGAGATGTCCCCTACTCGGCTCAACCAGACGGTTGTCGTGCTGGTCCACTAGGGAGACCACACTGTAGTTGCAGCCGTCGTGTGTGCTGACGCGCCAAGTACAGTGCAGCCGTTAACGCCGGACAGAAGGGGAGTCACACCACCATATGGAAAGAAGCGTAAATGGATGGAGAAGCATAGTTTACTGTAAAGCTACATCTTAGTGTTGCTTATCTTGGCGAAAGCCGAGTACAAATCAGCATGAAGTTTTAACATCTACTCTCGTGTAATGGAAATCATTAATATTAGGCTGTCAGTTTTCATGTCAATATCAATTTGATAAATAAATTAAGTTGTAATCATCCACTATAAGCTTTTACAAAACCAATTAAATAACTTGCACTGCGAAATTAAAACGGTAATAAATAATGATGAGAGTTTTTTAAATTTAATATATAACCAATAAATTTGCATATTCCAAAGAAATTTTTTTTTTTAATTAAACCGTCAGTAGATGACGTCAAGTCGAGTAAGTAATAGTTGAGCCTCTTTGTTTGTAACTTTTCGTTGGGGAAAAACAACAAAAACAGTCAATAGTGTGTCTAAAATGTAAGCAACTTAATATATATACACTGCTTGTATCTTGAACTTTTTTTTTCTTTTTTTTTACCTGTGTGACAGTTGAAATCGTGATAATATTTTGGAAAACCGCTTTCTTGAGATGTTGTTAAGCTATATTAAATTTGAAAAATAAAAATATGAATCATTCTCTCAGTGTTACTACTTGTCTGGTAGGGCTAGTAAAAATACTCTTTTCACTTATCCCTTCAGAAAAATACACAGAAAAGGTGTTTATGTCGATGCCTGTATTTTAGAATACATATAACATTACATTCAATAACAGAAATATGATTTCTATTGAAAATTGTAAAAGTGGTATTTTCCTCTGTTTTTTCTGTAAAATGTGGATCTTGTCAGGAGCCAATCAGAGACCTCACAAACCACCACGCAAAGATCCCTGTCTCCAGATTATTAATCACCAGCACCTGTTTTCCACTCAGCGATCACTTCCCAGCCAGTATAAAAACACCCAGTTTACTCACAGTCATCGTCAAGCCTCCGACAGGAAAAGACCCTTATCCGGTCTCCACTTATCGCGCTCTGAGTCATCTTACAGCAACGGACGAAAAGTATATCCACCTGTAAGATACTAACCCTGTTATCCTTGTTCTGCTGTTCCCAGGATATGCTCCATGACTCTCGTTCCCCGTCTCCTGGAATCTACAAACGAGTCTCACTTCCCTCCGGATACTCTGCAAGTGAAAGTGAAAGTATCATTGAACTGGTTAAGTTATCACCGATTGCACATACTGGATCAACTCACCTGGAGCCCTTCTTGAATCCTGTCCGTCCCGAGATGATCTGTGAAGAGAGAAAGGAGGGTTATTGATTCACTCACGTTTCTGCACTAAGAACAGGAGTTACTCACCTGGATTCGTTCCTGCCACGCTCCCTTTTCCATGAGCACTTATGAGCATCTGCAACTTTGAATACTTACCTTTGTTTGAAAATAAAGAAAGTTTGAGTTCATCACTTACCTCTGTCTCCTGGTCTGAATCCTGACAGAAGGCTTGACCATAAATAAAAAATAAAAATAAAAAAAAGAGGTAAAAATCAGGATGGATTCCAGACGACCTGAAGTTGCTACAAATCCACTACCTGAATCCGCTACCACAGCGCGGCCGTTGCTTTCCCCCGCGGGTACTTCCGGGAACACTACTTTGGCGATTACATGCTTTGCAAGTCCTCCGTCGCGCCCAGCGCCATTCTCTGGCCGGGCGGAGGATTGCAATGGATTCCTATTGCAGTGTTCTCTCGCGCTGGAACAGCAAGCTCAACTCTATCCCACTGAACGATCAAAAGTAGCGTTTGTCATTCAACAGTTATCTGGAGCAGCTTTGAGATGGGCTGAATCGTTGTGGATGCAAGAATCACCAGTGGTGGCAACAAGTCAAGAATTCGTTAAACACTTCAAAGAAGTTTTCGGACGGCCAGCGGAGGATTCCTCGTTCGGAGAACACTTGCTACAGTTACGTCAGGGAAGAAAATCACTGTCTGAGTATTCCGTGGAGTTCCGCACTCTCGCATCCAACAGTGCTTGGAATGAACGAGCACTCATTTCCGTGTTTCGTCGAGGACTAAATCCAGCCTTACGCCTCCAACTCGCCATATATGACGATACATTAGGACTCGAAAAATTCATGCAACAAGCCATGAGGGTGAATCAAAGATCCCAGAATTGTTACAACGAGCAGTCATACCATTACCCTGTTCCGCAAACCAATGTTAGAAACCCCACGTCTGAGAATCACATCGAGGACATGCAAGTGGACACTTTCAAGATTTCCCAGTCTGAACGTCTTCGGAGAAAGGAGTTAAAATTATGCATGTACTGCGGGGCCAAAGGACATTTCAGACTCAACTGCCCCATTCGACCAGGAAATCTGATGGTAAGCTCAGTTTTAAATCATCACACTGTTTCAACGCCCCTCACAATTCCCGTTACTCTCAGAATTGAAGGACTTTGCGTATCTGTCACAGCAATCATCGACTCGGGGTCCGCGGGAAACTTCATCTCGGGGAAACTTTGTAAAAGACTCAACCTACGAGAAGTCAACACTCCCAAATCCTACTCCATCTACGCCGTAACAGGTGAGCGAATCAACATGAAAGATGTTACTACCCAGATAAACCCCATTCAACTGTGTATAGATAGCACGCATCAAGAATGGTTTGAACCGTTTGTACTTCTGAACAGTCAGACTGATCTCATCCTTGGGCGACCCTGGCTAATTCTTCACCAACCTACCATTGACTGGAAGTCTGGGAAAGTGCTTCATTGGGGTTGTCAGGGTCACATGATCCCAGATCCAGTACCTCGTCCGCCTGACCAGCAGGGGAATCAGGAGCTCACATTTAACTCCACATCTATAGAGAGTCCTACTCAAAACCTGTCGACTAATATCCCAGCATGTTACTCCAAGTTCTCCGATATTTTTAATCCTGTCATTGCTTCCAGGTTACCACCACACCGACCATGGGATTGTGCAATAGACCTGGTCCCTGATGCACGACTCCCTAAGGGTCGAATTTACTCCCTATCCGTTCCAGAGCAAGAGTCAATGAAAAAATATATCCAAGAGGCGTTAGATCAATGGTACATCCGGTCTTCCACCTCACCGGCAGCAGCCAGCTTCTTCTTCGTGGCCAAGAAAGATGGCGGTTTGAGACCATGCATCGATTACCGAGCCTTAAATCAGGTCACTGTAAAATTCAGCTATCCTCTACCTCTCATTCCAGTCGCTCTCGAACAACTCAGAGAGGCAAGGATATTTACTAAGCTTGACTTACGAAGTGCCTACAATCTGATCCGAGTGAGAGAAGGGGATGAGTGGAAGACAGCATTCATAACACCTGCTGGCCACTATGAACATCTGGTCATGCCATATGGTCTGGTCAACACTCCTTCCGTTTTCCAAAGCTTCATGGACGAGGTCCTCCGAGACTTTTTAGGGAAGTTTGTTCTGGTATATATCGATGACATCCTGATCTACTCACTGGACCCCGCCGAACACCAACATCACGTGTCCTTAGTACTTCAACGGCTCAAAGAGTTCACGCTGTTCCTGAAAGCGGAAAAATGTACCTTTCACCAGACCACTGTTGACTTTCTGGGGTACATCCTCAGTCACCCAGTTCATCCAAGGTTGTATCCCCTGTGCAATCTCCAAGGTCCCAAGAAATCTGCCCGTGGGGAAACTGTTACCGTTGCCGGTCCCGAATAGACCATGGTCTCATATTGGGGTAGACTTTGTCACCGACCTTCCCACATCCGAAGGGAATACGTGCATCCTAGTGGTCATTGACCGGTTCTCGAAAGCATGCAAGTTAATCCCGTTGAAGGGGCTCCCAACCGCCTTTGATACTGCCGAGCTCCTTATGGAACATGTATTTCGGAATTTCGGTCTTCCAGAAGACATCGTCTCCGATAGAGGACCCCAATTCATTTCCCGAGTCTGGCGATCATTCTTCACGTTAATGAATGTGACTGTGAGTCTGTCTTCCGGGTACCATCCACAAACCAACGGACAAACCGAGCGAAAAATCCAGGATATAGGTCGGTTCTTGCGTACTTTCTGCCACTCCAATCAGAACATCTGGAGTCGGTATCTCATCTGGGCAGAATACGCACAGAATTCCCTCAGACAGTCATCCACTCAGTTAACCCCATTCCAATGTGTCCTTGGTTATCAACCTCCGCTATTCCCATGGTCCGGAGAACCTTCAGAAATGCCTGCTGTCAATAAGTGGTTTGAGGAAAGCGAACAGGTTTGGAATCAAACTCACCATCATATCCAACAAGCTGTCAATAGACAACAACAGTTCGCCGACACACGCCGACGACCTACTCCAGAATACCAACCTGAACAATTAGTCTGGCTTTCCACTAGAGATATCAGACTTCGTCAGTCCTGTAGAAAACTAAACCCCAAGTACATCGGACCCTTTCCAATCGTCAGGCAAATAAATCCAGTTACTTACCAGCTCCGGTTGCCCCCTGAATACCGCATCCATCCCACGTTCCACGTTTCCCTTCTGAAACCCCATCATCCACCGGTACCCCAGTCAGTCAACGAGGCCGTATCCGAGAACAACCCCCCGATACCACCCATCGAACCAGATTCCATCTATCTCATCAAGGAGATCTTGGACTCTCGACGTCGAGGGGGTCAACTAGAATATCTCATTGACTGGGAAGGATATGGGCCAGAAGAGAGAAGTTGGGTACCTCGTAAAGATGTTCTTGATCCCAGTCTGCTCTTAGAATTCCATGCTCAGTATCCCGAGAAGCCTGCACCAAGACCCAGAGGCAGACCCCCACGACGTCGAGGTCCAAGGTCCGCTGGCGCGGACTCTGGAGGGGGGGGTAGTGTCAGGAGCCAATCAGAGACCTCAAAAACCACCACGCAAAGATCCCTGTCCCCAGATTATTAATCACCAGCACCTGTTTTCCACTCAGCGATCACTTCCCAGGAGTATAAAAACACCCAGTTTACTCACAGTCATCGTCAAGCCTCCGACAGGAAAAGACCCTTATCCAGTCTCCACTTAGTCATCTTACAGCAACGGACGAAAAGTATATCCACCTGTAAGATACTAACCCTGTTATCCTTGTTCTGCTGTTCCCAGGATATGCTCCATGACTCTCGTTCCCCGTCTCCTGGAATCTACAAACGAGTCTCACTTCCCTCCGGATACTCTGCAAGTGAAAGTGAAAGTATCATTGAACTGGTTAAGTTATCACCGATTGCACATACTGGATCAACTCACCTGGAGCCCTTCTTGAATCCTGTCCGTCCCGAGATGATCTGTGAAGAGAGAAAGGAGGGTTATTGATCCACGAGATTCACTCACGTTTCTGCACTAAGAACAGGAGTTACTTTTTTAAAAGGGTTGTTTACCCCCCAACAAATTAAAATGGTCAACATTTTAATTTCAATGTTTGGTAATTTTTTTTTTTAGAAAATTCTTTATGATAAAAAAAATCATATTTGTAATAATAATTGTATCTGTCTTTTTGTGCATGAACACTTTAGTAAGTGTTCTGAATAACAAAGTGACAGCTTTTTATTTGAATTATAAATGAACAAGTTTATAATAATGCTTGTTTTTTTATTCTTCCCAGATTTCCCTCTGTGATTCTGATGTAAAAGTCCCCAAAAGAGTCTATGACAGACTGAACAAGTCACAAGCTTCTCTTTTTACTCAAGATTTGGCCACTTTACTTTTTGGAAGAGAAACTTTATCCAGATGCACACTTACTGGTAAATCCGGGATTCAATCAAACGACCAGTTGGACCCTCACAAGGTGCAAGCCCTCATGCTGTAGTTAAATAATTTTATAGTTTAAGCTTGCCACTTGTGTTCTTTTTTCCCCACCTCTACTATAAGGTCTGTTTGGACTTGTGTGTGAATAATGTCTCAAAAAATTAAAGTGTTTTTCAAGAAAGAGATGCTGTTTGTTTGTACATTACATACCTGTGCTGTATTGTATCTGTGGTATATCCTTTTAAACTATGGGTGTTTACATTTACATGAATTACATTTACTGTTACTTTTATCAAATGTATTACATCTAACTTTAAAATAGTTATTTTATTAAAGCAACAGCTTCATGAAGTGACTGCACAATGGTGGACAATTTTACCAATCGTCTCGGTTACGTATGTAACCCTAGTTCCCTGATAGGGAACGAGACGCTGCGTCAAGCTGTGGGAACGCCTCTGCGTGTGTGCGTCATGAAGCACGTATGGAATCAGTCCAATGGAGAGACGGAACGTCATAGGCGGGTGACGTCATCGACCAGGAAACTATAAAGCACCCCCAAAGCACAAGCGCGACAGCTTCTGATAGGCCTGAAGGAAGCGCTAACGGGCATGCTGGGAGTATGGCAGAACGACGCAGCGTCTCGTTCCCTATCAGGGAACTAGGGTTACATACGTAACCGAGACGTTCCCTTTCAAGGGAACTCGAGCTGCGTCAAGCTGTGGGAACGCCCATACCCACGTCGCCATAGGAGCAAATGACCGTCATGTGGGAATTAGCGCACAGAGGACGAGAGCACCTGCGCCCCAGGAGTGGAACTCAAGTCCAATTCATAGAACTTAACAAATGTATGCGGTGAGGACCACCCAGCCACATCACAAACATCACTCAGCGATACTCCTGACAATAATGCCTTAGAGGCAGCCATACTCCTAGTAGAGTGGGCTCGTACAGCCAAAGGTGAAGGCTGACCAGCCGACTCATAAGCAAGTGAGATGGCCTCAACCACCCACTTGCTCATTCTCTGTTTAGACGCGGGACACCCCTTCCTGGGTGGCCCAAAGCACACAAATAACTGTTCTGATTTCCTCCACAGGGCAGCTCTGTGGACATAAGCGTCTAACGCCCTAACAGGGCAGAGAAGGTTAAGTTTCTCCTGATCTGATGACACGAAAGGAGGAGGATAGAAAGCCTGCAGCACTGTAGGTCTAACAGCATTAGTAGGGACCTTAGGGACATAACCTGGTCTAGGGTATAGAAAAGCCTTAACCATACCAGGCGAAAACTCCAGGCACGAGGGTGCAACCGACAGAGCCTGCAAATCTCCGATTCTTTTAACTGAGGATATTGCAAGCAGAAAGAGAGTCTTATATGTGAGGAATTTCTCAGAAACTTCCTCAATAGGTTCAAAGGGGGCCAAAGAGAGGCCCTCTAATACAATGGACAAATCCCAAGTCGGCACCCTCATGCGAACTGCAGGCCTCAGCCTCAAAGTACCACGAAGGAAGCGAGTTATAAGTGGGTGTCTCCCAAGAGAAACTCCACTGAAAGGGACATGGTAAGCAGCTAGTGCCGCCACATACACCTTTAGTGTTGAGGGGGATAACCCTGCAGAGAAACGCTCCTGCAGGAACTCCAGCACTGCACCCACTGGGCCGTTAACTGGGTCCTGCCGGTGTTCTGCACACCAAGAAGTGAAAAGTTTCCACTTCAGGGCATATAACTTCCTCGTGGACGGAGCTCTGGAGTGAAGGATGGTCTCAACAACCTCAGTTGAGAGACCAGTTTCTATGAGCTGGACCCCCTCAGAGGCCAAGCCCACAGTTTCCACAACTCTGGGCGGGGGTGAAATATCGTACCGCCCTCCTGAGAGAGTAGATCCCTACTGATCGGAATCTCCAAGGGAGAGCCGTTCAGAAGAGATATTAGGTCCGTGAACCATACTCGGGCCGGCCAGAACGGGGCTACTAGAAGTAGGCTGACCCTGTCCCGGCGAACCCTCTCCAGAACTCCTGGTAGCAGAGCAATCGGGGGAAAAGCATACAGACGTGACCTCGGCCACGGCTGTACCAGAGCGTCCAACCCCAGAGGGGCTGGCTGACTGATGGAGAACCACAGATGACAGTGCGTTGTCTCCTTGGAAGCGAATAGGTCCACCTCGGCGCGACCGAAACTCAACCAAAGGAGCTCCACCACCTCGGGGTGGAGCCTCCATTCCCCCGGCCTCGGCCCCTGCCTCGACAGGGAGTCTGCTACCACATTCAGATAACCAGGAAGATACATAGCTCTCAGAGACTGTAATCTCCCCTGGGACCACAGGAGGATCTGACGGGCCAACTTGTAAAGTGGACGCGACCGCAGGCCCCACTGATGATTTATATACGAGACCACCGACATGTTGTCTGACTGAACTAGCACGTGATGACCTCTGAGGTCTGCTAGGAAGTGTTTCAAAGCTTGGAACACCGCCAACATCTCTAGACAATTTATATGCCATAATAGATGATGGTCCTGCCACAGACCTTGGGCTGGACGACCACTCATGACCGCCCCCCACCCTGTGAGGGAAGCATCCGTCGTTAGCGTTACGCGACGACAAAGAGCCCCCAACACAGGCCCCTTGGATAGGAAACAGGTTTCTTTCCACATGACCAGAGCACGAAGGCAGCGCCGCGTGACCTTGATCGTGCGGAGGGGATTTCCCCTCAGGGAGAATCCCCTGGTCCGGAGCCACCACTGCAGTGATCTCATGTACAGCAGGCCGCAAGGTATAACGTTGGACGCTGCTGCCATCAGACCCAACAGTCTCTGAAACTGTTTTACAGTGAGTAGCTGGCCTAGCTTTACTTGTTTCACGGCTGCGAGAATCGAAGCGATGCGGGTCGGGGAGAGCCGCGCCCGCATCGAGACCGAATCCCAAACGACGCCCAGAAAAGCGGTCTTCTGAGAAGGAGATAGCACACTTTTCTTCGCGTTCAGCCTTAACCCCAACTTTCTTATATGAGCGAGAACTACATCTCGATGCTGAACCGCCATCTGCTCCGTCTGAGCTAAAATCAACCAATCGTCGATGTAATTGAGGATACGAATGCCCTGAAGCCTCAGGGGCACTAGAGCTGCATCCATGCATTTCGTGAAAGTGCGGGGAGATAAAGCTAGGCCAAATGGAAGAACCTTGTACTGGTACGCCTCGCCCCCGAAGGCGAACCTCAGGAACTTCCTGTGCTGTGGAAGGATGGAAATATGGAAGTACGCGTCCTTCAGATCTATCGTGACAAACCAGTCCTCGGATCTGATTTGTGCCACAATCTGCTTGATAGTGAGCATCTTGAATTTTAGCTTCCCTACCGCGTGATTCAACAGGCGCAGATCTAAAATTGGACGCAACCCCCCATCCTTCTTTGGAACGATGAAATATCGGCTGTAAAAACCCGACTCCAAACTGGGAGGAGGAACCCGTTCTATAGCCTCCTTCTGAAGGAGCGCTTTCACCTCTCGATCCATTACCAGAGCCTGCTCGGGGCCCACCACTGTGGGCAGAACCCCTCTGAATTTTGGTGGACGACACCTGAATTGGATAGCATAACCTTTTTCTACTATATGCAGAACCCACTGAGATATTTTTGGAAGGTTTTTCCACTCTGCCAGAAATACTACTAAGGGTACCAGTCTCTCGAGACTGGCCTCTGGTGTAACTTGAGCAGCAAACGCAGCGCCCTGTAACGGCGCACCGGCAGGGAACGACTGGCTTAACTGCTCTGAGACCCTCCTCAGAGGGGGCGAGCGTCCCTCGGGAAAGTGCTCGCTGGGACCGTCTGTGCCCCGGCATAAAGGCGGGGTTGGCAGAACGGGCCCCTGAGGGCACCGAAGAAGAGCGTGCACCGTGTAATGCGGTGAACACCTCTCTCCCACGGCAGGGACCACCCTCAGCATCCTGACGCCAGTGGCGTCAGGACTTCTTCTTTGCCGAAGCCTTCTTGGCCATAATAACTGTCCTCAGATCAGTTTTGCCAGAAGACTTCGGCTGAGAGTGCCGCGTCTGGTCCCATTGTTTGGAAGGGGGAGCGCGAGACGCGACACTCTGCTTCTGTTGCGCCCTATGTGAGGAGCTGACTGACGGCCTGGACTGCTCCCGCCCAGCAGTACCGGGGACATGAATTTCTGAAAAAATTTGAGGCATAAATTTCTGAAACGCTGCTGATTGTTTCTTCTCTTCCTGAAATCTATCTATGACAGTATTCACAGAATCACCGAACAGACCATGAGGAGAGTGAGGAGCGTCTAAAAGAAAAGCTTTATCTTTTTCTTTCATGCCAGAGAGATTTAACCATAGATGTCTCTCTGCGGCCACCAGGGCTGTTATAGTACGGCCCATTAGCTTGGCCGACTCCTTGGTGGCGCGCAGAGATAAATCTGCAGCCTGACGCAGTTCGCGAACTACATCAGTGCTGACCTCTTGAGAATCACTCACGTCCTTTAATAGGTCAGCCTGGTATGCCTGCAAGATGGACATAGTATGCAGGCACGCCGAGGCTTGACCGGCCGCCGAATACGCCTTACCCACTAAAGCAGACGTACTTCTGAGGGGTTTAGAGGGTAAAAGTGGTGCTTTAAAAGAAGATGCAGCTTCAGCAGACAGGTGACTAGCAAGCGCCTCTTCTGCTTTAGGCATCGCCCCATAACCGTGAGATTTAGCCCCCACGATATTCGAATAAGTGGACGTTTGAGGGCTAAAAACACGATAAGAGATCGGCTTTTTCCACGATCTCGAAACCTCTGTGTGTAAATCAGGAAAGAAGGGCAAGCACCGGCGTGGAGGTTGGGAACGGGAAGGCAAAAATCTCTCATCTAGTTTAGATTTTTCTCTAGACTCCTGCCTAACAGCTGGCCACTCGATGCTTAATTTAGAAACAGCACGAGTGAGCACCTCCATAAGCTCCTCACTTTCGGGAGAGCGAGATGGCGAATCATCGACATCTCCCGCATCCAGACTAACAACATCCAGATCCTCAGAACTGGATAGTTGCAGTACTGGGGCCTCAGTTCGGGGGGAAGAAACCGCAGAGCGTGCTTCCGAACCCGAGACTGAGGCACTGGATCTAACAGGTAAGGGCTGAGATAGGGCAAAGCCCGTCTCAAGCCCCGCTGTTAGATCCATCTGCGATCCCCACGAATGACGTCGGCGCTCAGCCTCGGCATGAGCGGGACCCGATCCGCGGGGATCGCGAACCGAACCACTCTCCTCAAAGAGTGAACGGCGGGAGCGGAGCGTTCTAAGGGGCAAACGCTCGCAATGCTCACAATCAGCCCCCTCGAGAGCTGACTGGGCATGCTGCACTCCCAAACAAACAACACATAAGCTGTGTGTATCCCCGCCCGTTAAATAGCGCGAGCAGGGAGGAACACACTTCTTAAATTGCTGTTCGCTCGCCATTGTCTCTCAATATAATATATATATATATAGTTTTTTGAAATAGTGAAACTCCTGCTTAGTGACAGACAAAAACACTTGAGACAGATCCACATATAGCGCTTACTGAAGGCATAGAAGCTGTCGCGCTTGTGTTTTGGGGGTGCTTTATAGTTTCCTGGTCGATGACGTCACCCGCCTATGACGTTCCGTCTCTCCATTGGACTGATTCCATACGTGCTTCATGACGCACACACGCAGAGGCGTTCCCACAGCTTGACGCAGCTCGAGTTCCCTTGAAAGGGAAATTAACATTTTAACAGTATAATTTTAGCATAAATGAAGCAGAAAATGCTACTGCTAACACAGTAATAGTGTACTTGACTACTTTTAAAATACACCATTAACATATTTAATTATGTTTTACAAAGGTACTGTTAACATAGTTAAAATATATTTGAAATAAATTATTTACTATATAAAAAATATGTGAGCAATACATAAATATGATTTGTATATATTATATATTCTTATATTTTAAATAATTTATAAGTGTATTTAAAAATGCATTAAAGATGGGTTCAAATGTACTAAAAGGGTAACAAAATAAAAAAAAATGAAAGCTGAAATAGTATGTTAAAAGCATATTTTAGTTCATCTTCAGTGTGTTTCAAAATAGCACAGTTGAGTACACTAAGATCTTAAGTTTATCTTAAGAAGTACTAAAGAAAAACTTTTAGTATATCAAGTACAAAATTAGTGTGCGAAAATGGAGCACTTTAAGTACATTATGGATGTATACTTTAATAAAATGTATTTTAGTGCACTTTTTTTTAACCTAGGAATACATTATTTGTAAGTATAATTTATATATATAAGTATAATTTGTATATATTTATTATATATTATTATTATATTTAAAATAATTTATTATTGTATTTAAAATGCATTAAAGATGGTTTCAGTTTTACTAAAAGTGGTAACAAAATACAATTTTTTAAAAGCTGAAATAGTATATTAAAAATACACTTTAGTTCATCTTCAGTGTGTCTCAAAATAGCACAGTTGAGTACACTAAGATGATCTTAAGTTTATCTTAAAAAGTACTAAAGATAAGCTTTTAGTATATTAAATACAAAATAAGTGCGCGAAAATAGAGCACTTTAAGTACATTATGGAATTGTACTAAGTGCACTTAAATAAAATGTATTTTAGTGAACTTTTTTTTCACCTGGGTAGTCAAACCTCCAGTTTGTGAGGCTCCTCGCTTTTCCTCATTGACCTGAAGCATCTACCTCTCACTACAACCTGTCACTGGAGTATATTTGATACTATAACCGCATGCGACAAGAAAACATTACGTGCTATCTCACATAGAAATACACAACTTCGTAACGTTAACGTTAAGTCACAACACAATGTCAGTAACATTTCACATTTACCTAGTACAGCTTCACCAAAATACTGGTTGTTATGTTATCTCATGCCATCTCACTTAAACATACACACGACATATTCACCTTATATTACAAATTCACAACACCTAAGATTTACCATTACTTTACAGTTAACGATAACAGAGCTATAACTGGTGATATGGCTAAAGCTAAAACTAGCTATAGTTTTATAGTCTTTACTTACTTTGGTAATTGTGGATAAACTCTTTGTGGAAGAATTTATATCCCTTGTCCAGTTTGTTCCCTTTAGTGGACGAATGTATCTCCACATCTTTCACCACATCGGTAATGGTGAACTTCTGAAGACAAGTCAAGCTAGTCGAAAACACTCTAGCTGCCATTTCTCCATCAACAAAGCTTACACCGGAACTGGGTTTATGCTTCCTTGATGTATTTCCGTTTTTTGCGTAAATGGCCTATTTGTGAATAAAGCAGAGGGGGGATGTTTTTGGAAAATGTTTTTTGGGATTATTATTTTTTCTATTCAAATAAATCTTGAACCACAGTGGGTATTTAGTGCTGTTAAACTAAATAACATTTATAGAATAATTATAAACTTACATAAAACAACATCACTGTCAAAGTGTCAGCCGCACAGTCACAGCCCCAATAATCACCCAATCACAAGGACCCACCCACTCGTTCACAATCACCAGATTACTGACTCGCTGAACCTGCTCTCCCTCATCAACACAGCCTTTATATTCACAGTTCACCATCCACTCATTGTCTTGTCTAGTCGCAATATACACTGCTTTCTGTCAGACTCCTTACCACCCTACTCGCCTGAGATCATCTTATGTATCCAGTCTTCCGTCCGTCTTCCGTCTGTCATCCTGATCACTTGTCATTGTGTTCACTCATCACCTGCACAGAGAATCCACTTCAGTCATCGCCAGCTAAGTAACCACCATCTCACCATTTTCTGGATCCCGCTGTTTCACCACCACTCTGCTTCAATAAACACTGTTTGCACTTTAACACGTCTTTCTCCTTCTGTGTTGTGACAATCGCAACATTTTGACAAATAAATTATTTTATATATTTTTACATTTTAATTCAGAGCAATTTACATTTAATTGGAACAAGATTTTCACTCTTGCTGTGTCCTTTCCTCATTGGGAACCGCTCATACATTTGATAAACATGTTTGTGCAAATCCTCTGTGCCTCTCATTGGTTTCAAACGGATTACATATTCAGAGAATGTTTGTTCACATTTCAAACTTTAGACATATTTCTTATCATAACTGAGCTGAGGCAAGTGGCCTAGTTTCGGTTCATTTTTGTGACACACAGTTCCGGGAGACAGAGACGACAGAAAGCACATGTTTGTTTGTTTTATTTTACAAAAGCACAACATTTTGTTGTTAACCTATTGTGAGTGTACATGAATAAAATACCTTTTACAGTTTCGAATGATGGACTCTTATCTGTATGACCAAAAAATGACAGAGTATATTAAGTTCTTTTGGTAACACTTTATAACTGCACGCTATGAATAATTAGTTAAGCATTAGTAAATAGTTGTCACGATTTGGTCTTGTCTCTATCACGTTTTGGTTTTTTCATGTCATGTTCCATGTCTGTCATGTGATTCCCTGTTAGTCATGATGTTTGCTTTTGTGTAATATAATAAACTGCACTTGGGTTCTACAACTTGCCTCCAGTGGATATCCTTATAGAATACTTGACCTGCACTATGAACCCAGCAGTTCTGTCTCTCCTGAATCTCCGTCAAGGTGACCAGGCCATTGAGGCCTATGTTCTGGACTTTTGTGGACTGCGCCATCAGGTGGGATTTAATGATGTGGCTCTTAAGGACATTTTTCGTTAAGGGCTGAACGATCCGGTGCGGTCCCAATTGCCGGGGGAAAGATTAATTTTTGCCCAGTATATTGACTATGCCTTTTTAATAAGCGGCTCAACTTTTACCGTGGGTTTTACGGACGAAGAGTCCCGCAATCCTACAGTACCCGCCAATTCTGAGCCTTTTCACGTCATGCCTACCAAGCCAGAGCCTTTTCAAGTCACGCCTGCCAAGCCAGAGCCTTTTCAAGTCACGCCTGCCAAGCCAGAGCCTCTTCAAGTCACGCCTGCCAAGCCAGAGACTGTTCACGTCACGTCTGCCCAGCCAGAGACTGTTCACGTCACGTCTGCCCAGCCAGAGACTGTTCATGTTACGTCTGCCCAGCCAGAGACTGTTCCCCGGACAAGCTGAGCCGGTGTCTGTTCCTGAGTATAACCCCATAGCTGCCCCTAAGAATTTTTTTTTTATTAGGGGGGGGCGGGGGGGTTGGGCCAGTAGGCTCCTTGATGGGACCATGGAGGCCACGCCACCATGGCCACCTGAACTGCCTGGTCCACCCTGGCCACCTGAACTGCCTGGTCCACCCTGACCACCTGAACTGCCTGTTCCACCCTGGCCACCTGAACTGCCTGGTACACCCTGACCACCTGAACTGCCTGCTCCGCCTTGGCTTTCTGCACTGCCGGCGCCGCCCTGGCTTCCTGCACTGCCAGATACACCCACGCCATGTCACGGCCCAGGTCCGCCCAAGCCATGCCACGACCCAGGCCCGCCCACGCCATGCCAGGTTCCATGTCCTGTCCCCCTGCACGGGCCTGGCCCACCATCCCTCCCCTAGACCTCCTCCACTCCACCACCCTCCTGAAGTTATGTTTTGTGTTGGTTTTGCCGGGCGTTGGGAGCTGCCCTTAGAGGGGGGGATCTGTCACGATTTGGTCTTGTCTCTGTCACGTTTTGGTTTGTTCATGTCATGTTCCATGTCTGTCATGTGATTCCCTGTTAGTCATGTGATCCTGCCATGTGTTCCCTTGTCTGATATGTCATGTTGTCATTGGTTCATTGTTTCATTGTTCACAGGTGTCCCTTGTCTAGTCATTAGTCTTGTGTGTATTTAAGCCCTCATGTTTGCCATGTGTCTTTTTCAAGTATTGTGTTACCTGTAACCACTGTGTGTAAGTCTACGTTCTGTTCCTGTCTTAATTTGGAGTTTTCATGCCACGCCATGTTTTTGTTTGATGTTTGCTTTTGCTTAATATAATAAACTGCACTTGGGTTCTACAACTTGCCTCCAGTGGATATCCTTATAATAGTTAACTTATCATTCATAAAGCATTATTATACATTAATAAGCAGTTATAAATGTTTATCCTTGATTTATAAGCCTATCTATAATGTGTTTAATAATTGTATATTCATACTTTATTAATGATCAATTTATCACTTCTAAATTAAGTATTACATTATTTACAAACCAGTTATTTAGGAGTTTTCAGTGGTTCATAAGATCATTTATGAATGCTTTATTAACATGTTACTGTAATTCATGATTAATTCAGGTAGTTATAAAATATTTGGTAGTTGTCAGTTAACTGTTTTTGTGAGCTTATCAAAAGTGAGGACTATTTATGCTTCGTAAAGGTTTTGCAAAGGAGATTTATCTTTTGCACTGCTGTTCTCTAATGTTTTAAACTTAGCACTGGGGTAGTTTTGACACTGTGAAATATTTTATTATATTATTATTTTTTATATAAAAACATATTTGTTGTATTTTGGCACTCATGTAATCCAGTTTTATTCAGCAATGCTTACACTTTACATAAATGTATTTTTATATCAGATTGCAGAGGTTTAGTTTAATTTCACTGCAGTTGTTTTCTTGAGGTGTACATGCATTTGTATTTTCTAGGACATAGAAGAGTTTTTTATTTTTTTTATTTTATCTGAAGTTACCAATTGTACAGTTACATTTTTTGCATCTTGAAATTAACATTTTTATGTTCTGTATCACTCTGTGTTTGTTTCCTTTTTCTGTTTAGAAGACTGCTGGGCGGGAGCAGTCTCGGCCATCTACAAGCTCCTCACAGCACAGAGTGCGGCAAAAGCAAAGCGTCGCCACTCGGGCTCCTCCACAATCAGGGGCCTGGGTGGCGGTCGCAGTCGAAGCCTGTTAGAGGTAGACAAGATCTGAGGACTGTCATTATCTCTAAAAAGGCTTTGACGAAGAAGTCCTGACGCAGAGGCTATCAGACTTCTGAGGGTGGTCCCCTCCGGGGAGATACGGGTTCGAGAATCCGTGTCTCCTCAGCGCCCTCTGGGGGGCGACTCTCTGAGGAGGGTTGCAGTGCTGCCAGTTCGGTTGTTCCCTGACGGTTCGCCGTTTCAGGGCACCGAGGTGTCAGCCTCCCCAAACGATCCGAAGTCCGTTTCGCATGATCAAGGTCATGCGGTGATGCCTACGTCCCTTAGTCATGTGGTACATGTGGCCCAGTGTTGGTGGCCCGTCTGTTATTAGTAGCCTCGTACTGGCCGGCCCGAGTTTGGTTCTCAGACCTGGTGTCCCTTCTGGACGGCTCTCCGATGGAGATTCCGATCAGGAGGGACCTACTGTCCCAAGCAGGGGGCACTATATTTCACCCTCGCCCAGAGTTGTGGAAACTGTGGGCTTGGCCCCTGAGGGCCCTGTGGCGTAAATCGGATCAACTATTTGTCTGTTTTGGGTCACCTAGAAAAGGTTACCCTGCATCTAAGCAGGATGAGAAAGTGGATAGTCAAGGCAATCTCACTTGCTTATGAAGCGGCTGGTCAGCCTTCACCTTTGGTTGTCTGGGCCCATTCTACCAGGAGTATGGTTGCCTCAAAGGCTTTATTATCAGGGGTTTCCCTCCATGACATCTGTGATGCGGCAGGCTGGTCCTCACCGCATACATTTGTTAGATTTTATAACTTGGATCTAGGCTCCACTTCAGGGTCTAGGGTGCTTGCTTCTTAGTGTGCGCATTGACTTCACACAGAACAGGCATTTGTATTATGGCGTCGTGGGTATGGTGTTCCCACCGTGTCTCCACGTCCCCCTTGAAAGGGAACGTCTCAGGTTACGTATGTAACCCTGGTTCCCTGAAGAGGGAACGAGATGCTGGGTCACCCTGCCATACTCCCTGCATGCCTGTGATCGACTTGCTTCGGCTTTTTCAGAAGCTACCGCGGTCTGTTTCCAGGTGTGCTTTATAGTTTCCTGGTCGATGACGTCACCCGCCAATGATGTCTCGTCTTTCCATTGGACTGATTATACACGTGCTTCACGACGTAATCACGCAGGGGCGTTCCCACCGCGTCTCGACGCAGCATCTCGTTCCCTCTTCAGGGAACCAGGGTTACATACGTAACCTGAGACGTTTTTAACATAGATTTAAAAACAGACTCTGTGGATACTAGTCTTAAGGATAGAGGAAGTCTATTCCACAATTTTGGACCAACAACAGAAAATGCACGATCACCTCTCGTCTAGATCTTGGAAACATCAGTCTTTGTTGAGATGACCTCAATGATCTAGCGGAGTTATTTAATTTCAAAAGATCAGAGAGATAGTTTGGAGCTAATCCGTTCATGTCTTTAAAAACAAAAAGCAGAATAAAAAAAAAATTAATTCTGTAAAAAACTGGCAGCCAGTGCAACTAATGTAGTATTGGGGAAACATGATCAAACTTCCTTGTGCCAGTCAAAAGTCTGGCTGCTGCATTCTGAACCATCTGAAGACGACTAATATTGGATTGACTCATTCTAATATAAAAAGAATTACAATAGTCAAGTCTAGATGAAATGAACGAATGGATCACTCTCTCAAAATCTGCAAATGTTAAAAAACTCTTAGCCTAATATAATAATCTTAATTGGAAAAAACAAGATTTAACCCCCTGGGGTCGGCGGTACCAGCTCACTTTTTTTCTTATCAATGCAAAAGAGACTCAAAATACTCTGTTGATTTTGATCTTACATATAAGTGTTATACATCATTCGATCCTGTTAAGTGTCTATTTTTTTGTGTATACTCACAATAAAAACAAAGTGTTGTGCTTTTTGCCAAATAAAGAAAAATAAACATGATACGAGTTCTGCCTTCTCTCTGTCAGGGAAGTCCATTCTGAAACACGTCCAAAAATGAACTGTAAGATTCTGCACGAGAGATTTTTGTTTATGAAGCTTGAACTCTCTTCTTTTAAATTAAGTAATTTATATAAAAAACAAATATTCTCAGTTTATGTAATCTGTATGAAAAGTGAGAGATGTCAGTCTTTTTCTTTTCAGCTCATTATTGCTCATTAAGTGTTAATGTGACCACACCCACGGAGAGCATGCGCTAGTCAAATGCAAATGATCTGAGGCGAGCCATGCAAACATGCCAACACCCACATCAGCTGGATAAAACACGTCAAGTTTAATAAGAATCATGTACTTTATGTCGGTTTTGCTACGCTGTGAGGAATAATACTATTAAAGGGCTAAACAATTAAAAAACACCAACGCGTATCGGCCCACTGGCCTTCATCAGGGTGTTGGTAACAAACAGACAAAATCAAGCAATACTTATAGTTGCATTGGTTTCAGGTGTGCCAGTCTGGCACTTGCAACACAAATTTTTGGCCACTAGAGACAATAGTTCAGGTCATGTCTAAGCAGTAGACATGACCTGAACTATTGCCTCTAGTGGCCAAAAACCTGAAATCAATGCAACTATAAGTATTGCTTGATTTTGTCTGTTTGTTTGTCTGTCAATCCTTAAGGCATTGAAACTTGCCAGCCCCGAAAAGTTATTAAAGACATCGTTAAAATAGTCCAAGTGACTACAGTGGCTCAATCTTAAGTTTATCAAGCGACGAGAATACTTTTTGTTCGCAAAAACAAACAAAAATAACGACTTTATTTCAACTATTCATTTCCTTCTCTGTGGGCCTCTAGTCAGTTAACGTAGTGTGATTGCGTAGTGCTACGTCACACGTAGGTTCACTATTGGCCGACGCTGGTCATGTGTGTGATGCGTGTGACGTACAACAACAGAAGCTTACGCTATTATACTAGTGAACTGACTCGAGGCCCACAGAGAAAGAAATGAATAGTTGAAATAAAGTCATTATTTTTGTTAACTTAAGATTGAGCCACTGTAGTCACTTGGGCTATTTTAACAATGTCTTTAATAACTTTTCAGGGCTGGCAAGTTTCAATCCCTTAGAAGCCTATGGAGGAGTGATCCAGCTCTCAGATTTCATCAAAAATATCTTAATTCGTGTTCCGAAGATGAACGAAGGTCTTACGAGGTTGGAACAACATGAGGGTGAGTAATTACTGACAGAATTTTTATTTTTGGGTGAACTAACCCTTTAAATCTAAGAGGATCAACAGACAATAAAATATCATTAAAAACCTTTAACCCTCTGGGGTCATTTTTGGTCATACAGACTTAAGAAATATGAAAAAATTAACTGTTAAATGTCTACTTTTTATGTGTCCAATTACAATCGAAATAAAACATTGTGCTTTAGTAAAATAAAGAAAATAAACAGGGTGTGCTTTCTGGCTCTCCGTCACAGTGAGCTTTTTGTTTTTTGAGCACGTCTATAAACTTAAATAAAACTCAGCGACTACTATTCACCTAGGCATGAGCAATATATCTTTATAATCATTTAAGTTTGTACTTTTAAATGATCTAATTCATAACAAAAACAAATATTCTCTGTTTATGTAATCTATATGAAAAGAGAGAGATGTCAGTCGCTCTCATTTAATCTCATTATTTTTTAATTTGACACGCCCACAGAGAGCACGCGCTATTCAAACACAAATGATCTCAGGCAACACATGTAAACGTGTAAACGCCCATCAGATGAGATCAGCACACCAAATTTATTCAGATTACAGTACTGTACATTGTCTTGCAAGGCTGTGAGGAATAATCCTGGGAAATTTACCTCAGAAGTGCTGGTTTAAATTCATTTCGAGGAGCAACGGATCCATCTGAGAAGTAAGTTTTTTTTTATCATTGTTCTAATCGAGATATCCTAGTAGTGTATTTAAACTGCAAAAAGACTGTTTCAATATGAATCGCGTCTGTGTGTGAATGAATGAACTGAAGAGCTTTTACCAAACTATATTGCTATACTGAGATGAGTGAACATCGACTGAAATATGTTGAAATAAAATGTCTTTGTATAAGCAACGTATTAAACTGCAAATAAATATTTATATGCCCTAATATAGTCTATCATAAAAACAACAAACGATATGCCTATGTTACAGACGAAATAAGAAAGACAACATTTCGTTGACTAGTTTTGGGTAGATTATTAACTTTTTACTGTAAAATAGACTACTGCCACATCAAATAAGATTTTGTTCACCAATTTCTGCTCAAATGTTAAATATGTTAGGCTATGTTTGTTTTGTCAAAAATAAAGTCATCAACTAAGATGTTATTATAGTGTTTGTTCCAATGTAGGCTTTATTCAAACTAATGAATCCTTAACTTTGAAATACGTATGATAAAATGTATACTTTAGTTTTTACAAAGAAATATTACACTTGAAATATTGTTATTTTAATTGTTGCTGTAATTGTAACCTTTTTAATAAAATTGCAAAGAATATATTTACAAGGTAGATGTAAACAAAATCTTAAAAGGTCAATATAAGCCTTCTCTTCAAATTATTTTTATTGTGTTTTATTAGTGACAAATTTGGGGAGAGGATACATATCCAAAACTTTCTTAAAATACAGTATGAGAATTAACTACACAATTACTAGAAATGTTCACCTTGGATATTATACAATTTGCAAGCAAAAATACAAGTGGAAAAATACTATTTTTTTCTAGATGTTTCCAACTGTGAACAAATTTTGTAGTATATATATTTTTTTTCTTTTCTTGTGTCCTTGTATTCTTTCTTGTGGCTCAGTGACACACCTGTGAAAGGCTCATTATACAGGCTCATTAAGCAGGTCTTTTGTCTTCTCAGGTGTGAATTAGACCATTATTCATGAGTCACGCCCATTTCGCATATTGCCTTTCCAAACAAAAAGTGTTTTACTAAATTTAAATCAATGTATTGTTTTATGTGAATGATTTGGCAGGATGATTTTCAGATCATTTTAAAGCAAAAATTCTAGGCGAGAACATCCATTAGTCAAAAGTCTTGTGGACACATATTTAGTATGTGTTTGTGGCCTTATTTCAGAAACTTTAAGTTTTAGTTTTTTCAATAACCATGCATAAACAATATTCTCTCAAAAATACAGACATGTACATACATGTTGCTCACGTATTATGGTAGCCCTGTTTGTGCTAAATAGAGTGTAAAGACAACTTTGCCATTAATATGTTTATAAGCAACTGAAAAAAGCACAAATGTCAGAGCATGTCAAAACATCTCAAGGACCCCAAAAACACCTTAGACCCCAGAGGGTTAATAAAGCTGAGTCAGTACTGTGATGTTTTCTAAACCCAGATTGGAATTGTTCAAAAACACAATTTAACTCAAAATGACTCTAAGTTCAAGTGTGGTGCTAGTTACTGTTGGAAACGTTTTTCCTTCACAGACCAGGAGACGTTGGGATATCTTTCAAAGCAGAAGTTACTCTTTATTGAGGACTTTGTTGTTGCAATGCTGTAGTCATCCAAGTCTTACTCTATAGCTAAAACACAGTGTTTTATACCTTTCAAGGGGGAGGGATTTACATAGAGGCGGAGACACTCTGAAACATCAGCATGACCGTGTAACTCAGGGCCTCTGAAACAAAGCATGTAAATAAAAGACAGAAGTCAGCCCGTTCCCGGAAATTCCCCAGACTGATAACATCAGCATGACAGTGTAACTCAGAGCCTCTGAAACAAAGCAGGTAAATAAAAGACAGAAGTCAGCCTGTTCTCGGAGATTCCTCAGACCTGCATTATCATAGAGACAAAAGCCCAGCTGTTCTTGAGAAGTAACAAAAGGTTAATGTCATCATCTATGCCTCCAAATGGTAAACACTGTAGAGGAAGTCCATTTAGAGATCACCCTTAACTTATCACCAAAAAAGAAAAGGTCATAATAAGAGACCCACTGTCCAGCACGCTGCAGCTAGTGTCAAAGAACTGGCTGGACTAATGAAATACATCATGCTCCAAGACCCCCCTTTCTAAGAGAAAGGATATTTAGCCCCAGGGCTGTTGATCTAATAAGACACACACACACATACCCACACACATAGCGTCTGCAACAGGAAACTATGCTTATGGCTTGCGTGAGTCTTCTTAAACCATAGCATTCATATATATGTTAAATTAGAAGCCATACGCTTATTTGACTTATTAAACCATTATCGTTTTTGCTTACTAAGCCACATTACCTACTAATGCTTATGAGAGGCAGGGTAAGACCCACATTGTGTATTAATGCCTATTAAAACCCACATTGTGTATTCATGCTTATGTAACATGTAAAGGCAGGGCCAGAGGAAGAGACTATAACAATTAAACTTGGAGAAGAGTCTTTGCTCTTCCTTGCAACCAACAAGTTAATACTCCAGCTGTTATTGACCGCAAGAAGCATTGATGCCTAGTTAGTACACATCTGTTATTTAGTACTTATATATGTAACCTGTAACAAGTATTTCTTTCATTTGATTCTTTTAATAAATTCTGTTAAAACATTTATTATAATCATCTGACTGAACCTTGGGTTATTGAGTACGAGTCAAATTCTTCCAACGGGACCAAGAGGATCCTTTCTGGAGAAGACGACAGCTGCAGGCGAGTATTCTCTTGAGATGAGAATAATCACTGTAAGATATGATTGATCAAATAGCCTAGCCAAAGAGGCAGCATATGACAGGGTTGTTATATTGCAAACACGGTTGAAGAGTACCATTAAAAGGTAGACTTATAATACAAATGGGAAATCTATTATTAATTTTATAATAGAATATGATTTTGTATAGACTGATAACCTAACTCTTGAGGACACGACTAAAGGATAGGCTCTTTAGTTACCGCGAAGTTATCCAAATATTCTAAATGGGAATATAGTATAATTGGGAACGGTATTAATCGTGATAATCCATCGCAACACTTGTGTGAACTTTCTCAGTTAAAATACTGTTGAACCTAATTTAAACATTTAATAAATTTGTAACACTACATTACCCAAGGTTCAGCTTTAGAATTTTGCCGTTTTTCTCTTAGTGGAGGCACAGAATTCATTATGTCATTACTAATGGAATTGAACAACATAAGATTTTCATCAACATTAAGCAAATTTGAAAGGGAATCAAGACCATACATTTGACAAGCCTCATTGAAAAGAAAATAAACATCATCGCTAGAAGAAGGACTAAAGGTACGAATCTGCTGCAAAACCCTCAATGTTTTTGTAACTTCATTTGGGAAGGTGCAAGTGAATGTAACAGGCATATGGTCAGAAAAACTCAAATCAAGGATTTCAAGTTCACAGATCGAAATACCGTGCAACAACACAAGATCTAATGTGTGGCCCTGTTTATGAGTTGGACCATTCACCACTTGAGTAAAATTGAAAGAATCAATCAGATTAGTAAAATCCTTGGCCAAGGAATTTGACTCACAACAAATGAGGATATTAAAATCCTCCGCAATCAAGAGATGATCATACTGAAGAACAATGTCACCACGAGCCCGACCTTCTCGGCAGCCCGGGACAGCATAGCTGACATTTCTGAATATGGCTCGGGTAACGCTACTTATCCAGAAGGAGGCAACGCAGCCGAGTCGTCATCTCCAGAGTCCAGCTCCCCTTCCGATGCAGTGATCGGCATCCTGTCGTCAGGGGGAGCCCCGAATGAAACGGCTGGTCGGTCCACTACAGAGGGACCAGTGCACTCCACCGGAAGCTCCACTGGCTGCTGTGTTATGGAGGAGTGAGGGGCCCACGGGGACTGGTTACCGGGTGGGGAGGCGCTCACTGTGATCCTCAGATCACCCATTCCACACAACGAAGTAGCTTTTCTTCTGGATTTGGCCAGAAGGGACACTAGATCGGTGCAGGGGTATAGGGACTCCGCCTCCTTGGAGGTATGAGAGTCTCGATCTCAACACCGGGACAGTCATGTTCCTGCAGGGAGAACAATAACTATCCACAAAGACTGCTTCAGCGTGCTGAATGCCCAGACACGTGATACAGCGACTGTCAGGGAATGACCGCATCCAGAAACGCAAGGATGGAATGACATCTTGAAAAAGATGGAGACACACCCATGTTGCTCTTTCAGGAATTAACTCTCACCAGTGCCAGAGCACACAGGGGTAATGGCCGCGGCAACACTGATGGTGCAGCCCACACAGTGAAGCACTCACTCAAACACCCTCTAACCAACCAACAGAAAAAAAAACTATGTTTAACCCTCTGGGGTCTAAGGTGTTTTTGGGGTCCTTGAGATGTTTTGACATGCCCTGACATTTGTGCTTTTTACAGTTGCTTATAAACATATTAATGGCAAAGTTGTCATTACACTCTATTTAGCACAAACAGGGCTACCATAATATGTGAGCAACATGTATGTACATGTTTGTATTTTTGAGAGAATATTGTTTATGCATGGTTATTGAAAAAACTAAAACTTAAAGTTTCTGAAATAAGGCCACAAAACACATACTAAATATGTGTCCACAAGACTTTTGACTAATGGATGTTGTCGCCTAGAGTTTTTGCTTCAAAATGATCTGAAAATCATCCTGCCTAATCATTTACACAAAACAATACATTGATTTAAATTTTGTAAGACACTTTTTGTTTGGAAAGGCAATATGCGTGGGGGCGTGATTCACACCTGAGAAGACAATGAGCTGTATAATGAGCTTTATTTTTGACAAAACATCCCATACTATATATTTAACATATGAGCAGATATTGGTGAACTAAAGTTCCCTATCAGGGAACTCGAGCTGCGTGACAACGCTTTGGGAACGCCCCTGCGTGAGTGCGTCATGAAGCACGTATGAAATCAGTCCAATGGCGAGACGGAACATCATAGGCGGGTGACGTCACCGACCAGGAAACTATATAAGCACCCCAAAACACAAGCGCGTCAGCTTCTGAGTCTTCAGCAAGCGCTCTGTGTGTGAAATATATCAGTCTGTGTCTCAAGTGTTTTTGTCTGTCCTTAGAAGTTGCTAGGCAGGAGTTTTTCACATATAAAAAAACTATAAAGAGACGATATACACACATATATATATATATATATATATAAATATGGCGAGCGAACAGCAGTTCAGAAAGTGTGTTCATCCCTGCCCACGTTATATCACGGGTGGGGACACTCACGATCTGTGTGTTGTTTGTATGGGAGTGCAGCATGCCCAGTCAGCTCTCGAGGGAGCTGGTTGTGAGCATTGCGAGCGTTTGTCGATGAAAACGCTCCGCTCCCGCCGAGCCCTCTTCGAGGAGAGTGGTTCGGTTCGCGATCCCCGCGGTTCAGGTCCCGCTGCTGCCGAGGCACGGCGAAGGCTTCAATCGTGGGGATCGCAAATGGATCTATCAGCGGGGATTGAGACGGGCTCTGCCTTATCTCAGCCCTTACCTGGTAGATCCAGCGCCTCAGATCCGGGTTTGGAAGCACGCGCTGCGGTTTCTTCCGCCCGGGCTGAGGCACCATCACTTCAACTATCCAGTTCTGAGGAATTGGACGTTGAAAGTGTGGTTACAGCAGAGACTGGGGACTCGTCACTTCAGTCTCCTGCTAGTGAGGAGCTTATGGAGGTGCTCACTCGCGCTGTAGAGAAACTAAGCATTGAGTGGCCAGCCGATAAACAAGAGTCTCGTTCGAAAAGCAAGTTAGATGAGAGATTTCTTCCTTCTCGGGCTGCACCTCCACGCCGGTGTCTTCCTTTCTTTCCTGATCTCCACACCGAGGTGTCGAGATCATGGAATAAACCTGTTTCTTCCAGAATATTTTCCCAGCAAACGTCTGTTTATTCGAATATTTCTGGGGATAACAGCTATGGTTATGGGGCGATGCCTAAGGCTGAGGAAATACTAGCTAGTCATTTATCTCCAGACACGGCATCGTCCTTCAAGACACCGGCGTTGCCCACCAAGCCATTAAGAAATACCTCGGCTTTGGTGGGCAAAGCTTACTCGGCGGCAGGTCAAGCAGCAGCATGCTTGCACACTATGTCTATTTTGCAGGCCTATCAAGCAGACCTATTAAGAGACATTAGTGAGGGGGATGAAATTGGTGCAGACGTGATTCGCGAACTACGTCAGGCAGCTGATCTTTCTCTCCGTGCCACCAAAGAGACGGCCAGATCAGTGGGCCGTTCTATGGCAGCTATGGTGGCTACGGAGAGGCACCTATGGTTGAATTTGTCAGACATGAAAGACAAAGAAAAATCTTTTCTTCTGGACGCCCCGCTTTCGACTTCTGGCCTCTTCGGCGACTCTGTGAATTCGGTCGTCGAGAGGTTTCAGGAAGAAAAGAAGCAGGCGGCGGCGCTCCAGAAATTTCTCCCCCTCCGTGTCCATGTCTCCGGGGCTGCTGGGCGAAAGGAGCAGCCCCGGCCGTCGAGTAGCTCCTCACACAGGGCGCAACAAAAACGAAGTGTCACGTCTCGTGCTCCTCCGCAGCAAGACTGGGACGAGACGCGGCGCTCCCAGACGAGGTCCTCCAGGGGCAAGGCTGATCTGAGGACAGTTATTGTCGCCAGGAAGGCCTCGTCCAAAAAGAAATCCTGACGCCACAAACGTCAGGATGATGAGGGTGGTCCCCACCGAGAGGGGAAGGTGTTCGCCGCAGTTCACGGCGCCCGTTCTCTCTCGGTGCCCTCAGGGGCCCGTTCTGCTAACCCCGCCTGCGTGCCGGGGCGTAGACGGTCCCAGCGAGCGTTTTCCCGAGGGACGCTCGCCCGTTCCGAGGAGCGGCTTAGAATGGTCAGACCAGTTGTTCCCTGCCGGTGCGCTGTTACAGGGCACTGTATCTGCCACTCAAAATATTCCAGAGGCCAGTCTCGAGAGACTGGTACCCTTAGTAGAATTTTTGGCAGAGTGGAAAAGCCTTCCAAATGTATCTCTATGGGTCCTGCAGACTATCGAATATGGGTACGCGATTCAGTTCAGATCACGCCCGCCTCGTTTCAGAGGGGTTCTGCCCACTGTGGTGGGCCCCGAGCAGGCTCTGGTTATGGAACAAGAGGTGAAAACTTTAGATGCGTACGTCCACAGAGCTGCCCTGTGGAGAAAGAGTGAACAACTGTTCGTTTGCTTCGGACCCCCTAAAAAGGCCATCTCACTTGCATACGAGTCCGCCGGTCAGCCTTCTCCTTTGGCTGTCCGGGCTCATTCAACCAGGAGTATGGCTGCCTCTAAGGCTATTTTGTCAGGAGTATCTATTTAGGATGTTTGCGATGCGGCAGGATGGTCATCACCGCATACATTCGTTAAGTTTTATCATCTTGACTTCAGCTCCACTCCAGGGGCGCAGGTGCTTTCGTCCGAATGTGCGCTCTGACTTCACACGACGGACACTTGCTCGTATGGCGGCGTTGGTATTAGCATTCCCAAAGCGTTGTCACGCAGCTCGAGTTCCCTGATAGGGAACGTCTCTGGTTACGTATGTAACCTTAGTTCCCTGAAGGGAACGAGACGCTGCGTGTCTGTGCCATACTCCCAGCATGCCCGTGAGCACTTGCTTCAGTCTTATCAGAAGCTGAGGCGCTTGTGTTTTGGGGTGCTTATATAGTTTCCTGGTCGGTGACGTCACCCACCTATGACGTTCCGTCTCGCCATTGGACTGATTTCATACGTGCTTCATGACGCACTCACGCAGGGGCGTTCCCAAAGCGTTGTCACGCAGCGTCTCGTTCCCTTCAGGGAACTAAGGTTACATACGTAACCAGAGACGTTTATTTGATGTGGCAGTAGTCTTTCTTTTTACAGTAAAAACTTTATAATCTATCCAAAACTAATCAACAAACTCTTGTCTAAACATTCATAATTAGTCTGTAACATATCGTGTTTATGATATATTAGCATATAAATGTTAATTTGCAGTTTGTTGCTTATACAAAGACATTTTACTTCAACATATTTCAGTCTATTTTTACTCATCTCAGTAGGCTATAGCAATATAGTTTGGATGTGTTCATGTAAAAATAACGTTTATTAATGTATGTGCGAGTGTGAATGAATGGCACAGATGCCCGCTGTACAGCTGTAGTAAACAACAGTGTGCGCGTCTGTGCCGTTCATTCATTCATTCACACACAGATACGCAATTCATATTTAACCCTCTGGGGTCGGCGGTATCGCCGGCGATACCAGCTCACTTTTTTTCTTATCACTGCAAAAGAGACTCAAAATACTCTGTTGATTTTGATATTACATATAAGTGTTATACATCATTATACATCAGTGTCTATTTTTTTTTGTGTATACTCACAATAAAAACAAAGTGTTGTGCTTTTTGTCAAATACAGAAAAATAAACATGATGCGAGCTTTGCCTTCTCTCTGTCAGTGAAGTCCATTCTGAAACGCGTCCGAAAATGAACTGTAACTCCGCGAATACTTGTCACACAGACACGATGGATTTTTCTTTATAAAGCTTGAATTCTCTTCTTTTAAATGAAGTATATAAAAAACAAATATTCTCAGTTTATGTAATCTGTATGAAAAGAGAGATATGTCAGTCTTTTTCTTTTCAGCTCATTATACATCATTACACGTTAATGTACCACGCCCACGGAGAGCGCGCGCTATTCAAACGCAAATGATCTGAGGCAAGCCATGCAAACATGCCAACGCCCACATCAGCTGGATAAAACATCAAGTTTAATAAGAATCTTGTACTTTACCTCGTCTTGCTACGCTGTGAGGAAAAATACTATCGTAATAATCCTGGAACATTTTACCTCAGAAGTGCTGGTAGTTTCATTTCGAGGAGCAACGGATCCAGCTGATGTAGTAAGGTATTTATTCTTAACTGCTTTGTTCTAATTGCGATATTGAATAGTGTCTGTAAACCGCAAAAGATATGTTTAAATATGAATTGCGTGTCTGTGTGTGTGTGTGTGTGTGTGTGTGTGTGTGTGTGTGTGTGTGTGTGTGTGTGTGTGTGTGTGTGTGTGTGTGTGTGTGTGTGTGTGTGTGTGTGTGTGTGAATGAATGAATGAATGAATGAATGAAGATCCCGTGCACTGTTTGTTTACTACAGATGTTGTAACAGTCTCTCTTTGGGCAACATCTCAACTTTGCGTTACACTGTACAGAGCACAGTAAACGTTATTTTTACATGAACACATCCAAACTATATTGCTATAGCCTACTGAGATGAGTAAAAATAGACTGAAATATGTTGAAATAAAATGTCTTTTGTATAAGCAACAAACTGCAAATTAACATGTATATGCTAATATGTCATACAGTCATGGTCAGAATTAATGGCACCCCTGGTAAATATGATCAAAACTGGCTGTAAAAAATCTGCATCGTTTATCCTTTTGATCTTTCATTCAAAAAATGTGCAAAATTCTAACCTTTCATTGAAGTAAATGAATTGAAAGTGGGGGGGAAATCACATTGTGAAATAAATGTTTTACTCCAAAACACGTTGGCCACAAATATTGGCACCCTTTTATTAAATACTTTTTGCAATCTCTTTTTGCAATCTCTTTTAGACAAGATAACAGCTCTGAGTCTTCTCCTATAATGCCTGATGAGTTTGGAGAACACCTGACCAGAGATCAGAGATCATTCCTTCATACAGAATCTCTCCAGATCCTTCAGATTCCCAGATCCATGTTGGTGCTTCTTCTCTTCAGTTCACTCCACTCATCAGGTCAGGGACTGGCAGAAGCTTCATTTTGTGCTCAGTAACACATTTTTGTGTTGATTTTGATGTTTGTTTTGGATCGTTGTCTTGATGGAAGATCCAACCACGGCCCATTATAAGATTTCTAGCAGAAGGCGTCAGGTTTTGATTTTTTATCTGTTGATATTTGATCTAATCCACGATGCCATGTATCTGAACAAGAAGTCCAGGACCTCCAGCAGAAAAATATGCCCACAACATTAAAGATCCAGCGGTATATTAAATTGTACACATGGGGTACTCTTTATCCTTGTGTGCACCAAACCCATCTAGCGTGTTCGCTGCCAAAAAGCTCTTTTTTTAGTTTCATCTGACCACAGAAGCCTGTGCCGTTTGAAGTTCCAGTCGTGTCTGACAACTGAATTTTTTTTTTTTTAGTTTGTTTTTGGATGAGCGAGGAAGATTTTTCTTGAAACCCTCCCAAACAACATGAGGTGATGTAGGTTTTTTGTAGTTTTTTTTTTGGCTTTCTGACCCCCAAGACTCAACTAATCTCTGCAATTCTCCATCTGTGATCCTTGAAGAGTTGTTGGCCACTCAAACTCTCCTCCTCACTGTGCATTAAGGCAATATAGACACACGTCCTCTTCCTGGCAGATTCATAACATCTTTAGTTGATTGGAAATTCTTAATTATTGCCCTGATGGTCAAAATGGGGATTTTCAATTCTTTAGCTATTTTCTTAAAGCCACGTTCTATTTTGTGATGGTCAACAATCTTTTAATGCACATCAGAACTATATTCTTTGGTTTTACTCATTGTGATGAATGATTAAGGGGATTTGGCATTTGTGTTTCCTCATATATTTAAACTCCTGTGAAACAAGAAGTCATGGCTGGACAATGTCATGTTCCTAGTCACCCTGGTGTGCTAAAAAATGTAAATATTAATGGGAATATACTTCAGACATATTTTACTCGTAAAAAAAACTATAGGGGTGCCAATAATTGTAGCCAACGTGTTTTGGAGAAAAACATTTATTTATTAACCCTTCAAGGTCTAAGGGGTTTTAAGTCCGCCTAGCACTATGTTGATATTTTGGCTTCTGCAATGGTCAATTTTCATAGCAGAGTGAAGAGAGTCATATTTCTGGATTCTATAGATTCTCATCTACAATGTGGATGCATTGTCAATACACTTCTTGAGACATTTGTATGTGTTCTGATGTGATATATCACCAAGAAATACAAAAACGGAAATTCATTTTTTTTGTTTTTATTATATAAAAAATATTAAACCTAAATGAATAAGGGATTTTACAACAAATATTTATTCATCAAAGGCTTTAGAACAACTTAAAAAAAATTGGGTGAAAAAATATAAAGAAACAAAACAACTATTTACATTTCTGTGACTGTAGTCACCATACGTTTTTTAAAAAAAATACAGAAATAAGAAAATATAAAGGGAATAAAATCTTAATTTGAATGGAATATTCTGTCTCAATTTACTAAACATCCAAAAACCACCCCTAGATGGCACTGTGCACTGCATTTGAAAGACTTGAAAGATTGATGTGCTTTTCATCAGTCGTTCTTTTCTTACATGTTGTGCCACATATGAAAGCAGTTACGCTCTGGCTGTAGGCAGAGTGGCACATCACACTCATTGCATTTCCATGAGGTGTCTTTTCTTGGGAGCCCATCCGCCTTACATTTCTCACACCTCAGCCTTGCAACTGGTTGTGAGATTGGCACAGGTGTATGTCCAGTTCTCCTCTGTACAGGCACGGCCCCGACTGTGACACCACACAGCTCAGCCACAAGCTGCTCCACGTAGGCCCTGTGGGTGATGAGCTGGTTGGCTGGTGTGTTCCTCAGCTTTTGAAGTTCTCTGCACATTATAAAGCCATTGGTCACAGCAATGTCAATAAAATGGAAGAACATGGTTCTGTACCATCTTCTGGTTGTGTGGTGAACCGAGTAGTACTGTATCAGCTGGTCTGATAAGTCCACTCCCCCCATGTACATGTTGTAATCAACAATAGGTTTTGGTACTGGTATGTTTGTCTCCTCCCAGGATCCATCCCTCTTTTTCAGCTTCCTCTTGACAGTGTCCCCATCATAAGCAACATGGACACTGCTGCACATTGCCACCTCCCTGTTGTCCATCCACTTGGTGAAGACAAGGTTACCTTCTCTTATCCACCTGAGAGATCCTCTGGGGGATTTCTTGGTCAGTTGGTTTATTTTTGTTTTCGGAGCCTCCTTCCTCCCCTCACGTATGGTACCACAGGCTCCAAAATTGAGGGACAGCAGGTGCCTGAAGAGTTTTGGGCTGGTGTAAAAATTATCACAGTAGAGGTGATAACCACTGCCTAGGAAAGATGGCCTCATCAATTCCACCACAGAGTCAAATGACAGCCCTTGCCCAGAGGCCAACCTGCTTTTACCTGTGTAAATGTTGAAGTCACAGGTATAGCCATTGCTGGAGTCTGCCAGCACAAACAGCTTTATCCCCCACTTGGTGGGTTTCGCTTTCATGTACTGGGTCATCCCAGTTCTTGCCTTGGTGGCCACCATCCTCTCATCAATGGAAAGCTGCTTCTTGGGATGGTAGGCAGACTGACAGGCGGCCTTTATCTCAGTCATCAGTGGCTTCAAACGAAAGAGTGTGTCATACTCATCTGGCTGAGTCTGCTTCTTTCTGTCATTCACAACATCTTCCTCTGGGTCACTCATATGGATATTCCAAGATATGGTACGGAACCGATCCCTTGTCATGACAGTGTTTGGAAAATTCACAGAAAAAATGTTTTTTCTCTTCCAATAATCATTTACTGCTGGGAGCTTTAGAACTCCCATGTACAAAACTAAGCCAATGAATCTCAACATCTCTGCAGGGTTGATGGTGGTCCACTTGTACCTTTTCCCAGCAGCAATGTTTCTCTCTGCCAACTTGTTTGTGTTGGCACACAATGTCCTGACTGAATCGGCACTAAAAAAGTGCTTGAAAAGGCAGAGGGGGCTTTGCTCTACAGAGGTGTCCAATTGCACTCCAGGTTCCAGTCTGGGGCAAAACCTATGTTGAATGGGGGCCACATCAAGATCATTTTCGGTGTTCCATCCTCGTTCTGGCTGGTCTGGTGGTGCTGGACATCTAACAGGTGACTGGCCTACCGGGGAGCAAAACTGTGACACAGAGGGCCTCCTTCCCCTATGACAGGACCTCAAGGCAGGGGTCGCAGACGATCTTGGTAGCTCTGTGGCAGTGCTGGAGGAGCTGAGTCGAGGAGGAGAAAATGATCTGTGGGCTGCAGGAGGAGACCTAGATCTGTGGGCTGCAGGAGGAGCAGAAGCGGTGCTGTGTGGAAGAGGGCGAGCGGTCGGGGTCCTGGATTCAGCTGATGTACTTGGTTGCTCTGTGGTTTCCTGATTTAGACTAAAACACACAGATTTTGTCATTAGTTTAGATTTCCACATATCAAAAGTTGTACAGCCTTTATTATAATGAAATAAAGATTAGCTATTCATCATCATGTGTGCATTTTTTACATCCAAGTCAAACTTCTAACTACAAAATTATTACTGGAGCCTTCACCATAGTATTATATCAATGGTCAATACAATGTCTAAACCAAACAAACCCCCTCCCATGTAGACACATAGTACAGACCTTAGATAAGGATTACTGCACCATTATTTCTGGAAAACTACAATAAAATTTCCCTAAAAACATTACAATAAAATAGACAAGCAAAGTAAACAAACTAGCTTATAAATAAAGATGGACTACATCCGACCAAAACGCGCACATTATTTTGGCGCTCATTATTTTGGCGCTCATTATTTGATTACTGCTCTGTTATTTATGAAAAGCTAAAATAAAATAATTTTACTAAAAAAACGATACAATAACCTATATATTAGACAATATATTAGCAGCAATATTGCATTCATAACTACTTACTCCTCAAATGGATCGATTCCGTCCGAGATTTGATTCTCTTCACCCGAATCAAACCGATCTGGATCAGATCCGTTCTCGCTCTCATCGCTGTCATCAAAAAGCATTTCAGCAACCTGCTCGCCAGTGAATCTTCTTTGTGCCATATTTTTCTTTGAAAATAATCAATTGCCAGTACAAATAAGCGTATCTACAAATGTGCGCGTCTAAAGACCGTGTATAAAAGGTTGCGTCAACAGAACAATTTGGGAATCACCTCAGACTGTAAATGAATCACACGTGAATTGATCCAAACACCTCCCCTTTTTTACGGTCATTGGACATCTGACAGCATCATTTTTTGTTTTTGGTCTGTGATTGGATTACACACAGGTCTGTGATTGGTTTACACAGACCAACAGCATTATATATCAATAGATAGGATTAAGTACAATTTCTCTGATTTGCGGTAAAATGCTATAGATCTGCACTCAAATACGGAAGGCTTATCATTCGCCGAAGTCAACACAGTCAGAGTCATTTTACGCAGACCAATGTCAGCTTTTTAATAAAAAAAAAAAGTAAGTTAATACCTTGATCCATTCCGAAGTTATTAATAGATTTGTAAGGGGAGTGCATTTTGACGCTCTAGAGCGTCAATCGACTTTGAAGGGTTAACGTGATTACCCCCCCACTTTCAATTCTTTTACTTCAATGAAAGGTTAGAATTTTGCAAATTTTTTGGATGAAAGATCAAAAGGATAAACAGATTTATTTTTTACAGCCAGTTTTGATCATATTTACCAGGGGTTCCATTAATTCTGACCATGACTGTAAACACGATATGTTACAGACTAAATATGAATGTTTAGACAAGATTTTGTTGATTAGTTTTGGATAGATTATAAAGTTTTCACTGTAAAAAAAGACTACTGCCAGATCAAATAAGCTTTTGTTCGCCAATTTCTGCTCATATGTTAAATATAGGCTATAGTATGGGGTGTTTTGTCAAAAACAAAGTAGGTATATTGAATTATCAACTAAGATGTTATTATAGTGTTTGTTCCAATATTCAAACTAATGAATCCTTACCTTTGAAATACATATGATAAAATGTTTTACAAAGAAAGATTACACTTGAAATATTGTTAAAATTGTAATTGTTGTTGTAATTGTAACCTATTTGTAATTGGTTACAATTTCTAATTGTAAAATATATATATATATATATATATATATATATATATATATATATATATATATATAATTTATTTTGTACTCGCATTCTTTGGTACGCAGTGACACACCTGTGTGAAAGGCTCCTTATGCAGTTCATTATGCAGTCATTGTCTTCTCAGGTGTGAATCAGAGTATTCACGCCATTTTGCATATTGCCTTCCAAACAAAAAGTGTCTTACAAAAAATTTAAATCAATGTATTGTTTTGTGTAAATGATTAGGCAGGATGATTTTCAGATCATTTTGAAGCAAAAACTCTAGGCGACAAAATCCATTAGTCAAACATCTTGTGAACACATATTTAGTATCTTTTTTGTGGCCTTATTTCAGAAACTTTAAGTTTTAGTTTTTTCAATAACCATGCATAAACAAAATTGTCTCAAAAATACAAACATGTACATACATGTTGCTCACATATTATGGTAGCCCTGTTTGTGCTAAATAGAGTGTAATGACAACTTTGCCATTAATATGTTTATAAGCAACTGAAAAAAGCACAAATGTCAGGGCATGTCAAAACATCTCAAGGACCCCAAAAACACCTTAGATCCCAGAGGGTTAAACAGTCTTTTTGCGGTTTACAGACACTATTCCATATCGCGATTAGCATCCGTTGCTCCTCGAAATGAAACTACCAGCACTTCTGAGGTAAATTTTCAGGATTATTACGATAGTATTATTCCTCACACTGTAGCAAGACGACGTAAAGTACATGATTCTTAACTGACATCTCTCTATTTTCATACAGATTACATAAACTGAGAATATTTGTTTTTTTATATAAATTACTTCATTTAAAATCTCTCGTGCCTGTGTGACAAGTATTCACTGAGTTACAGTTCATTTTCGGACGCATTTCAGAATGGACTTCACTGACAGAGAGAAGGCAAAACTCGCATCATGTTTATTTTTCCTTATTTGACAAAAAGCACAACACTTTGTTTTTATTGTGAGTATACACAAAAAAATAGACACATAACAGGATCGAATGATGTATAACATTTATATGCAAGATCAAAATCAACAGAGTATTTTGAGTCTCTTTTGCACTGATAAGAAAAAAAGCCAGCTAGTCGCGTGACCGCTGACCCCAGGGGGTTAAATGCTGTGAAAACAGCAGTTGAGAGCTCGCGACCACCAGTGCTCACGCTGTAATCACCGACACCAGAGGAGACTTCCTGAAGAAGCACTGACACACTCGCTCGTTGAATCTGTTTTCAACACTCTTTGGAGACATCAAAATGATCGGCTACAAATCGAAAGACAAATGGTGCGTGCATCCACTTCCTATTTATACCCGCACTGCGGGGCGGAGCGCGAGATGCAAATCTCACAGGCCAATGTGCATTGACTTGTTCTGTTAACACTCGAAGATGATAGGGCTCCTTGGCGTGATCCCAATTACGTTGGCACGACAACGTAACGTTGAACGGGATCGACTGAAAGGGAACACATTTTATACTAGTAGCGGCTAGTTTGTGTTCCTTTATTAGATTATACAAACATTATATGCATTTGAACGGTTTCAGTGTATCTGGTAGGGTCTGGCCAGTATGTGTCTAGAAGAAGTCCTGGCTGGCGTAGCTGTATTTAATACTTTTGATGAAGTCCAAACTGGTTCCTTTGGTTTGTTTATGCCGTCATTGTTATGGATTGGTCAATTGGATAGAGGAGCAATGGATCTAAATGCAGCCCATCTTTATTTACAAAAATAACCAAGATAATCCAAATAAAGGAATAACGAAAAACCTAAAAGGAGCAATTCAAACGTAACAGCTTTACTTTTTTATATTTTTTCCTTTTTATTGTACTATTGTACAGACATTTCTCCAGATTTTCAGGACTTTACATGTGGTCACCCTACCTATGATTGCTGATTAGAGGTAGAATTGATAATTCACATAACTAGGAGATCTTCAATGTGGCAGATAGTATGGTCCAAAAGAGTTACTTCGCATTAGCTAAACATTCCTATTCTTCTGATAGCTGAAATCATCATCACCTTTCTCCTCTGTAGCGGCAGCCCTGCCTGCCCTAAGAGTTAATTGGCTACATTCAAAACCATTCATCCGTATTAATTATGTCTTTAAAAATGCAAATACTGTATCAGATCATTTGCATTAGTAGTTTCAGAGGAGTTCGATCTTTGGGATGCTTCTCTTTCTTTACACACTCCTGCTTTTCCATCACCTTCAAGCAATGGTGGAAAGCACACTTTGCAGAATAATGGGAGAACCTAAGTACCCACTGCTTTCCAGGAATGGAGACGTAACTATTGGAGGAATTTTTGCAGTTCACAGTAAACTAACATCATCTTCATTTGAGTTCACACAAAAACCTCAGCCTCTATCATGTTCCAGGTTTGTTACATTGGAAAATTATTATTCAATAACACGAATTATATATATATATATATACACTTCACTTTTCCATCATATTTATTTTTTTAATTGTTGTTATTTATCATATTTGTTTAACATTTTCACAGTGTAAATCTAAGAGATTTCCGGATGGCTCAAATCATGATTTTTGCCATTGAAGAAATTAACAGAAGTGACAGTTTGCTCCCTAATGTTTCTGTTGGCTACCAAATTTATGATAACTGTGGTTCAAGACTGTTTTCTATTAATTCAACTATGGCATTGCTGAATGGTCATGAGTTTGCAACAGAAGACAGATGCAATGGACAATCACTTATTCATGCTATCATAGGAGAATCAGAGTCTTCTGCCACAGTGATTTTGTCCAGAACTACAGGACCTTTTAAAATTCCAGTGGTAGGTAGCAATAACACTAAATGTTTGACACAATTACTATACTGATGACTGTTTCAATGTGTCCTGTTCTTTCTTTCTTCTTTTTTAAGATAAGTCAGTCAGCCACATGTGAATGTCTCAGTAATAGGAAAGATTATCCTTCTTTCTTCAGAACTATTGCTAGTGATTACCACCAGAGCAGAGCACTTGCATACATAGTCAAGCACTTTGGTTGGTCTTGGGTAGGAGCGGTGAACACTGACAATGACTATGGAAACTATGGAATGGCCATATTTCTGAAAACAGCCAAGGAGGAGGGGATTTGTGTGGAGTACTCTGTGAAATTCTACCGAACAGAGACTGAAAAACTCAAAAAAGTGGTAGACATAATAAAACAAGGCACTGCAAAAGTTATTGTTTCATTTCTTACCAGTTTTGAGATGAACAATCTACTTGAGCAGCTAAGTATTCAGAACATTACAGGCCTCCAAATGATTGGTGTAGAGGCATGGATAACTGCAAAGACTTTGATCACTCCAAAAAGTTTTCATTTTCTGGGTGGGTCACTGGGGTTTGCAGTGAGAAAAATCCATGTTGAAGGGTTTTCAGATTATGTTATAAATGCATTCTGGCACACAGCTTTTCCATGCTCACAAATTGAGGGTAATTATTCTCAGTATGCATTAAATTGCAGCATATATCAGGATCTACTCGAGCTGAAAACCTACAATGAAGATGTGCCAGAACAAAGATATGTAAGCAACGTATACAAAGCAGTTTATGCTGTGGCTCATTCACTAAATAATCTACTCAAATGCAGAGAACAAAAAGGTTGTGAGAAAGGCCTGAGAATACAACCACAGGAGGTATACAGTGTATAAGAAAAAAAGACAGTTCTATGTGCATAGACAGGGATAGCAAGAGGTGAACAATTTACATCTGACAGTGTAAAGGTGATACAAATTTGTCTTTCACTAGGTGGTTGAGTCTCTGAAAAATGTAAATTTCACCGTAAAGTTTGGAGATCAGGTGTGGTTTGACAACACTGGTGGCACAGTGGCCAAGTATGAAATTGTGAACTGGCAGCAGGAGTCTGATGGATCAGTCCAATTTAAACCAGTGGGATACTATGATGCCTCACTACCTCCTGACCAACGCATTGTTCTTAACACTGAAAAAATAATTTGGGCTGGAGGACAGTTGGAGGTAAATGACAAATATACCTGTTTATCCTACAGGGATAATTTAAACTGCTGCAGCAAAAAAAAAACATTTACCTTTGCAGACTGTATGACTGTAAGTTTGATTGAAGGAAGCTAATGTGATACATTTCTGAGAGTGTTTGAACTCTTTGAATCAACTGGAAAACAAACTTCAAGGGTTAGTTCACCCAAAAATAAAAATGCTGTCTTCTTTTACTCATTACCCTCATTTCATTCATTAATTTCGTCCATTTAGTTTTATGTTCTCTTTTTTATTAACTTTTTGAAGCATGAAAGTGGTAGTTGCATAGGTTGTCAATGGAGGGGCAGACATTTCTCAGATTTCATTGAAAATATCTTCATTTGTGTTCCGAAGATGAACGAAAGTCTTACGAGTTTGGAACGCCATAAGTGTCAGTAAATTATGACATACTTTACATTTTTGAGTGTATTAATTATAATTCATATATTCTTATATAATAATGTATTAAAAAAATTACCATTGGAAATTCAGAGCAATTAGTGAAAAAGTGAAACAGTTGGTTTAAGAGTCTGATTAAGAGAGTAAGAGTCTTGATGCTGAGTAATGTTGCTAATTTTCTGTAACAGCACTTTAAAAATATTGCGCTATTCCCACGACGTATTCACAAACAAATCGATTAACAATCGCTCATATTGCGGTTGCAAATCTTATGCTTCAAATATGCAGTACTCTGTTATGAATAATGCTGACATATGTATTTTGATTCTTCAGAGTCATTATAAAAAAACTATATGTATATATTTTCCATGTACTGTAGAAGCCAAGGTCAGTATGCAGTGATATCTGTCCTCCAGGCACCAGGAAGGCTGCACAAAAAGGAAGACCTGTCTGCTGTTACGACTGTATTCCATGTGCAGAAGGAGAAATCAGTAATGAGACAGGTAATCTTCAGCCCATCTCACAGTTTCAAAGGAAACTGGTTAGTTGCTCTTTTTGTATTCTTATTATACTGATCAGGGTGCAGTTTCTTATCAAAGGAGGTCATAAATAAAACCATTTACCGTTTGTCTCTAAATAGTGATCACAATTTCCTTTCCAGATTCAAATAACTGCAAGCAGTGTCCAGATGAATACTGGTCTAATGCTGAGAGAAATACATGTGTGTTAAAGGCAGTAGAGTTTCTGTCATTCACAGAAGTTATGGGTATTGCGCTAGTTTTTTTCTCACTTTTTGGAGTAGGATTAACTGTGCTGGTGGCCATCCTGTTTTACAGCAAGAAGGACACCCCCATAGTAAAAGCCAACAATTCAGAGCTGAGCTTCCTGCTGCTCTTCTCATTGACTCTGTGTTTCCTCTGTTCACTTACTTTCATTGGTCGGCCCACTGAGTGGTCCTGTATGTTGCGTCACACAGCGTTTGGGATCACTTTTGTCCTCTGTATCTCTTGTGTTCTGGGGAAAACATTAGTGGTGCTAATGGCCTTCAAGGCTACACTTCCAGGACGTAATGTCATGAAATGGTTTGGGCCTGCACAACAACGACTCAGTGTTCTTGCCTTTGCACTTATACAGGTTCTTATCTGTGTGCTTTGGCTAACAATATCTCCTCCATTTCCCAATGAAAATATGAAATATTATCATGAAAAAATCATTCTTGAGTGCAGTCTGGGTTCGATAATAGGTTTCTCTGCTGTACTTGGTTATATTGGTCTACTGGCTGTCTTGTGCTTCATTTTGGCTTTTCTGGCCCGCACACTACCTGATAATTTCAACGAAGCCAAATTCATCACATTTAGCATTCTCATATTTTGTGCTGTATGGATCACGTTTATACCAGCTTATGTCAGTTCTCCTGGAAAACTTACTGTAGCTGTGGAGATATTTGCCATTTTAGCATCAAGTTTTGGTTTACTGTTATGCATATTTGCACCTAAATGTCATATCATCCTGTTTAATCCTGAAAAAAACACAAAGCAACATATGATGGGGAAAGTAGCATCTATGTTGTATTGAGTAATAAAATAACTATATTAAAAAAGCATTAAACTAAACACTTAAGTATCCTGCAGCTATAAAGTGATATCCATAGACAGAAAAGAAAAAGGAAAGATCACATTGCTCAAAGTTTTGATTCATGCAGAAAATAAGGTGGCTGACTATATGATTTCTTAATAGAAATTTTACATGATGTCCCCAGTTTGACACTGACATACTTTTCTGATGCAATTGAGTTTGCTCATAATGTAAGGAAGGGTCTTTATTTCACTATTGTGAAATGAGACATCTTCTTGAACAAGAAAAAAAAAAGTAGAATGGGACTTAATTTTGTCCAGTGATTGGAAATTGATTGGATTGTTGTTTGCTAATTGCTGGGGACAGGGATTATTGTCCAGCTTTGACACTGGCGCACATGTCATAGGGGAAGGGGACGTTAATGTTTTTGATTTAAATATGGGGCACACAGTTTTATTTTTTCTCTGCTGAATTTTAAACAATGCTATAACTTCTTGCTTTCCTGTATTCTGCTTCAGCTCTCTTTTCCTTGGTAAACTGTATGCATGTATGTATGTGTATGTTAGAGTAGTTTAAGTGTTTTGTATAGTTAATAAAATCTTGTTCATGTCACACGTAAAGTTGTCCGTGTCTCAAGCTCATATACTGGAGTCGCTAATCATAGATCTTGACTACTTGCTCTCAGTAGTACTGTAAAGTAATAAAGACATTTCCCATGCCCCGGAAATGTACATTTCTTAGATTAATAAACAATTAACACTGAGTGTTCACTGGACAAACAGGTTAATTGATTGTAATATTAATTTACAACATTAAGTTAATTCTATTAACTGATCCAAATATTCATAATCAATTATAATGAGTTATGATTGATTATTAATATTTATTTAGAGCTAATTTGCTACACAACGAATGAATGGAATTTTTCCTCAGGGACATTACAATGCACTTTCTGATGCGATACTGTAGTATACGGTTGCATAGTTATAATTTTCTCTCTAAAATTATCAATCTTGTAAGTAAAGAAGTTCATAAAGTCATTACTGCTATGCTCTTAAGAAGTAGAAGCTTTATTTCTTCTTAATTTATCCACTGTAGGTGTAGTGTTACAAATGTATTAAATGTTTTAATTTAGGTTCTAATACAATAGTAAATAAACTGAGAAAAGTTAGTAGACTGAATTTAGCATTTGAAGTATAAATGATGATATCAGAATTATCAGTAAGAGATTCATTGCCAGTCCTGATCTCTCTATTGTAAGTCAAGCAATTCAGGTGTCGGACATTAGCTTTTGTCTGTATGCACTTCCTGGCCATTAAGATGGGTGATACAGTCGGGCAGATTACTGAAACTCTCAACTTTTGTTCTAATGGCTCTCGGAGCCACTGTCCCAGTCGGTGAAGAGTCTGGCTGATTGGATTAGGATATTTACATTTGAATCACACTGTTATGCTGACGAGATCAGGGCTGTGGAACTTCCGGTAAAGTGCTGATTCCTGTACTTCACATGCTTTGTTCAGATTGCCTCCTCCCTTGTATGTAAATCCCTCCCCCTTTGCAAGGATAAAACACTGTGTTTTTAGATATTGAGTCAGACTTGATGACTGCTGAAGATACTCCCAAGTCTCCTGGTCTTCGCTTCTGAGTTTTTCTACACTTAAGAAGAAGAAGGTTTACAACAGATGGTGCCGTGACCCGGATAGAATTAACTTCACCAGAATCCAGAACTGAATCTCAACAAAGATCTCAAGAAAGCTGACTGAGTTCCAGAACTGAATCTCAACAAAGCTGACTGAGTTCCAGAACCAAGCTCAACAAAGATCTCAAAGAATGAACTTTTCTGACTGAGTTTCCAGACGGAATCTTTCCGTACAACAAACGATTTAGTGAGTTTCACTCTATTCAAAGAACCGCTGAAGACCAGTACAAATTTGTTATTCCTCTGCGCCGCCAGAGAAAGGTTAACAGACAGCTGTAGAGTTTGGTAAACTAAGTTTATCCTCTAAAGTTTTTCTGTTAGAGATGAAAGTTATCCTCTGTTTTAGGCAGGGAAGATTAGCATTACATGTTAATATTCGTTTATCCTCTGTGTAGTCAGAGAAGATTCATCCTCTGTTTAACCAGGGAAGGTTAACAACAGCTACAGTGTGTTAACAGTTTGTTTATCCTCTGCTTTGCCAGGGAAGTGTTTTATCCTCTGTCTAATCAGGGAAGGTTGTTTAATGGAATAGTTATCCTCTACATTGCTAGAGAAGGTTTATCCTCTGTAAAGTTAGGGAAGACTTATCCTCTGCTTTACCAGGGAAGGTGATACATCCTCTGTGTAATCATAGAAGATTAATCCTCTGTTCAACCAGGGACGTTTAACAACAGTTACAACAGTTAACAGTTTAAACTGTGTTAACAGTAGTTTGTCCTCTACTTTGCTTGAGATGAAGGTTCATCCTCTGTTTAATCAGGAAAATTTAACAACTGTTAAAAGTGTGTTAGCAAAGTGGTTTCTCTTCTGATTGCCAGGGAAGGTTGAATACATTATGATGAGTATTCATAACTAGTTATTCGTTGCTTTGTCAGAGAGTTATGGGTTTATCCTCTGTTTTCAGCAGAGAAGAATTGTTTATATTCTGTTCTTGTAAGCAGGAAAGATTAGCGTAAAGTGCTAGTAATTTGAAGGAAGGTTAACGATAGTTGATCAGTTTTGAGTGTACCCTCTGTTTGATCAGAGAAGTTTTAGTGTCTGTTTGTGTGGGCAACAAAGAAAACTCACAACAATGTTTAGAAGGAATGCTAGACTAATCCCCACAACTGAAAAAGGTGGTCTTGCTACTTCTTTATGGACAGACAGTGAGTTCAAGTCATTGTTAGGGGAGCAGATGGACTCCATAGTGACCGAGCCTGTCAAATTGAATTTGACCAAGAAATTTGGCATTCATCCAGACAAAGTATGGTCTATTGAAGATTGTAAAAAGATACTAGGAGCAAGAATTTGCAAGAACAATTTGAAAGCCATTCTCTGTTGTCACAGAGAATTCAGCTTATCCATTGCACAAGAACAAGCTCAGTGTATTGCCAAGTTAAAAGAACAGAACAAACAATTGCACACTCAAATGTCTTCTCTCAAGAAAAAAATGGGCCATAAGGCCTCATCCAAATGTGACTCAGAAAACCAACAGTCAGATGAAAGCTATCCTGATTTACAGTCTTTTGATAGAATAGAGGACAATGTCAATGCTGGATTGATGAAAGATGTAAATGCAGTTGAAGTGTGTGGAGCAAGACAAAAGGCTCAGAGTACGGGAAAAGGGGTTTATCCAGTTCCATCTGCAACCCCCATACTGCAGCTACAAGCAGGAAAAACATCTTTAGGTCCTAAAGATATTGAGAGACTTGTTGAAAGTTTGCCATCAGTGCAAAGAATTTTTTTTAAAAAAAGTTTAGGAGAGAATTGTCCAAAAAGATGCGGCTTTATGATATGTCCCTAGCTGAAGTCACGCAGCTAATATCACAAATTCTAACTGAATCTGAATTCAACAGTTTTGAGTCTGCTGTTACTTCTGAACTACAACATGCCAGAAAAGACGAATTGAGAGAGGGAGTTCTGAGAGTGTTAAAAAACATTGTTGGACCAAACATGGACTGGTCAAAGATCACTAGTTGTGTACAAAAGAAGGATGAAACTGTTAGTGAGTACACAGAAAGATTTTGCCTTATAGCGGGATTGCTGACACTTCAGAGAAGGTGTTAGATGATAATGGTCCTCTAGTTCACGCATGGTTTCATGGTCTTTTGTTAGAACATAGAAATGCATTGCCTTACTTAGAATTAACATGGTCCAGTAGAACCCTGCAAAACAACTCGGACAGGTTAGCTACTTGGGAAAGAGACTCTGATGTCAAGGCAAGAGTAAAAATTGCAGCAGCATCCTTTAAGGTCAACACAGAGAACCAACAGAAATGTAAATATCCTAAGAGAGAGGGCAGTTGTTATTACTGTGGTAAGCAGGGACATTGGAGTAAAGAGTGTAGAAAAAACAAAAAGAACTTTAGAGAAGTTAACAATGTTACTCAACTTCTACTCAGTCTGCTTGCTACTCTGAAACAGCCCCTCCCCTCATCATTAAACTGGGGCAGCTGGTTGAGGTGTTAACCATTTGGGCTGTGAGTGCTTAATTTCCCCAGTAACTTACAACAGAGATAAAATACTTATTTTTGTTTAATAGAACAAAAGGAAAGTGACTGTCTCACCCTTCCTTTGGGGAACACTGGTTAAGTAAACTCACAGCCTTAAATGTTATGCTACAGCACAGGCCTTTCATCAGTAATGAGTTTAGGTCAGGCTGTAAACTTAAAATGCCCTCATGTAGTCACTAATAATGAATCAAGCAAAAGTCACTTTTGTCACCTCATCCCGTTGGGGAAATTGGTTAACTACCCTCACAGTACCCTCACCCATTCTCATGTATGATGTCTACAATGACTGAAGTTGTGTTAGAGGATGAAGGAGAAATGACTCATGATTGTGTTACGCAGATCAAGGTACACACTTCACAGGACAGGTAGTCAAGGAAGTGTCTAGAATATTGCAAGCCATTAGAGCCTAAATGGCACGGACCACATCAAGTGATGTTAATTACAGTAGCTGCAGTATTGTGTCAGGGTAGGAAAACCTGTCACACTGTAAAGTTGTTCCCCCACCTACAGAGATAGGATATAGGACACGGAACAAAGTGAGGAGCCCAGAGAAGAACCGAACGCAACAGGCTTCGGGGGTCAAACTCTGCGGTGAAGATTTCCTCATAGGCCTTCCCTATCCTAGTCCATCCTTACCTCACTGTTTCCTTAGGTGTCAAAGGAATTAAGAAATAGGGAAAGATGGAACAACAATAGCAGACTCAGAAAAAGTTTAGAAACCTAGTGTTTGAACAAATACTGCTCTACTGTCTAGCAGACTCTGAAAAGTTTACAACCCTAGTGTTTTGAACAAATACTGCTCTCCTGTCTTTTGTTTTCTTTCTTACTCTGTGCAGATACCACTGATGACTGTCCCGGGACCCATACGCACCAACCTCGTCATCTGCGTATGAAGCCACAAGAAAACCTCAAGAAAATGACTAGACCCACTGCCGAACCAACTATCACGAAAAAAAAAATACACAACGCAGAGACTCACATACGAAACCTTCAGTCATCCATCAATATGATCAAGATTGTCATACCAGTAACATCACAGACACTCTCGCTTCGCAGAAGATAATGATCTTACAGAACAGAGTGGCCTTGGATTACATTCTAGCAACGCAAGGAGGAGCCTGCACCATCATCGGACCTGAGTGCTGCACCGGTTTTAATGGATCCAACAAAGAACTTGAACAAAATCCAACAAGACATTCTTGATCTTTCAGCAAAATTACACCAGATGACTGAAGATAATTCTTCATGGTTTGGAAACTTGTTAGGTAAACTGTGGATAAAGGAAATAGCAATTATGTTGTTGTTTGTTCTACTGGCGTACTATCTATGCATCCACAGTATCAAGTGTTTCATTCAACATATGAATCACACCTCTCACGAGAAAACCACAGTTCCTACCAGAAAAGACTATTACCCGTAGGAACGTCACGGGGCCCTCAAATTGCATGTTTGTTTTCTGTGTCAGCATGCAATTACAGAAAAGCAAACACAGAACATGCGTTATGTGCCTGTAACGATCACAAGTTACAAGAATGAATTTTTAAGTGTTTAAATTTGTATATAATGTGAGAGTTATTAGAACTCTCAAAGGGGGAAATGTAGTGTTACAAATTTATTAAATGTTTTAATTTAGGTTCCAATACAATAGTATATAAACTGAGAAAGTTTAGTAGACTGAATTTAGCATTTGAAGCAGAATCATCAGCAAGAGATTCATTGCCAGTCCTGTTCTCTCTATTGTAAGTTAAATTGATCAGAGCACTGAGACTATCACCTTTTGTCTTTATGCACTGCCTGGCCATTAAGCTCTATGATAATGTGAAGGTAGGTGATACAATTCCAGCTACGCTCCATTTTTCTTGCTGCTCTCTTAAGGGCCCGAGTGTGCTCATTGTACCACGGCGTAGGACTATTTTCTTTAATATTCTTTAAGCGCAAAGGAGCAACTGTGTCTAAAGTGCTGGAAAAGAGAGAGTCACAAGTTCCTGTCCCAATACTGAGTTCTTCTAAGCTATCTGGGATGCGAGTTTCTGTAATACGCCCCCAGGACCCTTTTACCCTTGTATTCCAGTGGTTGAATTCTCCCACAGCGCAGAATCAGCTCCTTCTTTTGGAAATGGTTAATGCGAGCAAATACAATACGCGGTACAATACAATGGCAGGTTTATGCTGGAGAGAACAATGCGCTCTATCCACTTTTACCGGGTAATGAAAATGCTCTTCCCTGAGCAATTGAGGAATCAGCCTGGAGACAAATTCGGTAGGTTCCGACTCCTGGTTAGCCACCCGGGCCTGTAGCTCAGTGTGCGACATCACAGCTTCTGGAAATTGAGCTAGAAAGCATCAAAACGGGCATTTACTACCCCAACAATTTACTTGGACATCTCTTTAAAGACCTCCTTACACTCTAAAAAATGCTAGGTTGTTTCAACCCAAATTTTGGACAAACCCAGCTGTTGGGTTAAATTTTTAAAAAACCTAATGGTTCGGTTTGTCCATATTTGGCCCAAATTTGTGTTAAAGGGGCTATGTGTATTTTTTAGCAGCCTCTAGCGGTGATGTTTCAGATTGCAACCAATTTTTACAAGAGCGCTCGTGCTCATGCGCATGCTCAAGAGCGAGCACTCATGGTACCGCCCACACTGAGACTTTCAACACACCGGAGAAAGCATCACACAACATGCTGGAAACTCATGTAAACTCCCACTGCACTTCAATAATAGGCTACTTTTATCAGCTTGACGTTGAAATAATGCTCCATGCACCATGATAACGTTACATTGACCGCATTTAGCCGACATGTGATGTTATCTAGCATAAGGCATTTCACTAACTATTCGTGTATCTTTCACAATCAGCAGTATCGACATGTGAATGTATGATATAATAATGAAAACGGTTAGTGAACTAGACTGAACAATTTCAGACAGTAGATCTAGTACATAAAATAAAAGTTACATCCTAAAGGACTTACTTTTTGTTATCATGGAACAGTCTTTTGTATTCATTTCATGTATGTTGTAGTTTACCTTGCTATTTCATTACAGTTTACCATTATTTATTTCAGCATATCTGAAAACTTGTAATTTACCACAATAAAAATAGCCATTGCATTGGTTTCATTGTTTTCATTTCAGGATTCCGATTCAGACAATTATGAACCTCTACTAACTGAAAGCAGTGACAGTGGTAGTGTAGGGGGGAGGAGGAGAGGGAGGGGAAGGGGAAAAGGCAAAGGCAGAGGAAGAGGCAGAGGCCAGGGAAGAGCTGGAGCTGGTTCTGTTTCGGAAGAGGACAGACACCGGGTTGCTATGCTGACTGCTAACAGGACAGCTGAGATCTAGGTTCGTCAGTCGTAGACTAGTGTTAAAATATATAAAAAATGAAAAGTAAAAACCCACTTGAAATGTGAATGTAGCCATCCTAAACATGTTCTTGTTTGTTCAGTTTCCAGACAACACTGCAGCAGCTCACAGGAAGAGAGGGATGAACTCCTACAGATGGTGGTAACTCACATGCCAGGGGTTATTCTAGACATTATGGACCAAAGGCGAGTGACACCAGGAGAAAACATCCAACACAGAGGACAGCCCACATGGTACACCTGACTAAACGGTCGGCTTATGCCGACAGATCTGGAAAATAAATGCTGCAGTCAGGATCCAGAGCAGTGTCTCAGCAGGAGTGCCCATATGGAACTCTATTGTCTGGATGAGGGCATCCTACGCTTGGCTCGACAGACCTGGAATGACATTCTGGCACTTAATGACATGCAGGACCCAGGGTCTGCCAACCGAGAGTATCGCTACTCTGCATATCGTCAATTCACCATCTGGCAACATAGGAGACTAGGAACCGGAAACAGGGTGGTAATACCAAGCTGTTGCGTCTGGCGCATAAGAGAGAAATACCCGGACCCATTTTTGAATTATGTTGGTTACAAAGAAGCCCCATTTAGGTGAAAAGTAAAGAGGTGTTCATAAAAAACAAAAATTTCTATTAGAAAGACTTTTATTTTGATATAAAAAATACAGATTTTTCTTTACACGTTTTATAATTTGCATGTGTAGCATTTATTTTTACAATGGTTAATGTTATAAGTATTTATAATACCAATTTATAATAATAAAAAAAAGCTACAGTGACAAATACTTCAGGACTCTCTTTTCTTGCACCCAGTGGTCAGGTAGTTGAAGTCATGTCCTATATGGGGAGAGAAAAAAGGGAAGAATTACAACCAGAATCTCTGCAAACCAGTCCTCAGTCCTGTATGACAATTACATTTATAACAAGGTCATACATTAGCAGAAAAAAGTCTATTTATAAAGTATAAAAAGGTGTCATTTCATCAGTAAAGTAACATCGGGCAGATGCAACTGAATAAGTTAACTAGCAGTGGCATATAATTCACAAATTATGAGATTAGAAGAAAAGTGCATCTTGACATTACAGGTAAAGATTTGTAAATTCAACCTCTTTGTCTTTTGGTTTATGACTCGTAATCAAACTCCTTGTGACCAATCAGATGTGACAGTAGGCAGGTTGTCCACATACCGGTCCTCTGCAGATTTGTGCCTGGGCCAGTTCAGCTGTTGGTGGGGGCACAGCTTCAGTAAGTAGACCAAGAGTCCGTGGGTCGTCTCGCCTGAGAATTCTTCTCGGGAGTCCTCCAGAGGATTTCAAACGTTCCCCCAAAATTTGGCGCTGCAGCTGAGGGATGTAGCTGTAGTCTTTGGCAACTTTTACCGTGTGGACACGATAACGTTTAGACTTTTTGCTGTATATCCTTTTTTGTCTGAAAGACAAGAAATTTAACATTAGTTGACAGTTGCAATTTACTGTGTGGTTTTCCATTCAGTGAGATCGGCACCCCATTCTCAGTGAACTCAAAATTCCCCAGGCAACCAAACCGTAAAAAAATATTTTATGTATGACTTACAAAACTTCACCTCTCTGGTTGCTGTGTACTGGTCGGTGGTTATGGTGGTTGTAGTCCAGTGCAGCAAGGAGGGTCCTTGCTTCATAGACTGGAGGAGTGAAGGCAAACCGCTTGCTAACATACATCAGCAGATGATTCTGAAAGGACTCAAGTTCAGAAGTTGACCTGTATTGCAAAGTAATCACACATTAATATTACTTTATATGAAAAATGATGTATACAACCCTATCATGTAAAAGCATTATATTGATTATTTATAATACTAATTATTTATAGTATTGTAATACGAACAGCAAGGATGTTATTTTTGTGTTACAATGGTGTTATATTTTACTTAATGTCAGAAATTTCTCTACATCCTTCAGCCATAGTCTGTTGAGCACAATTTGTGAGAATGCCTCATGTGCTGCAGAACAGCATGCAGTCTTTGGCACTGCTCACCGCATCCAGTGGCTGATGTTGACATTTACCAAGGGTCCATTCATGCACGCCACAGACATGGTGAAGGACCCCTAGCCACATACCCTAAAATAAAATATAAATTTTGAGTATAATTACAAATGCTGTGTGACAGACATCCACCACCTACAGGAGCTAATCACTGTAGTAGACCGTATATTTCTGCCAATACTTTATTGGTGGTAATTTCACATAAGCACAGCAAATAGTTTGAGATCCATGAGACACTTTACATGCTGAATGGCAAGACCTTCCTGCCCTGTGTGCAGTGATTACAAACAAAATCAATTGGTGGCCATTATACTCACCATGAACTCCTCTCGATTGTCCGCCATCTGGCAACAAAACCAAAAATGATTCACAATGTCCATCATCCAGACAAGTATGGCTGACTGACAGCCTGTGAACAAATAACAAAAGAAAAACTATTAGCAATGTGTTACGATCTCCTACAAGCTCAGCCCCCAACTCGCTCTCCTCTCTGTCACAGTCTTTTATAGAGCTCATGATTATGTTCAGGTGTACAACCACTCACTACAGCCAATCACCTGCAACTCAAGAGACAACGAGTTGATTACTGAACTCGTCACACAATGTCATTACCTTAGAAAATGTACCGAACTTATTTTGTCAACTTGTTTTCACTCTTACTGCATGAAGTTTCTTGGTCAGATTTTTTGCTGCGTGCCAGATGTCCAAGGAATGGATCTCCCTTTCTCCGGGTCTGCAAATAAAAACATACACATACACATAATCACACACTAACTGCTCCCATTGTTATCTCCACATGTCTGGATTTCTATTGTCTTCCCCACAGTACTCCTCTTTTTACTGTAGATACAGTGGTATTGCATTTTCTAATCTCATCAATTTTCTCAAAGTCACAGTTGTACTAAGCATTCAATGCAGCAGTCATAGTAAATATTTTTTAGAAAATAAAAGTGTTCAATCTATACTCACTCATCAGTGATGAAATCTGCATCTGTGACAATCTCTGTGATGTTTAGTTCTCCCAGAAGCTGGTCAAATGTCTGTATAAAGGCGTGCTTCTCTATGACCACACTGTTCAGGTTGGTTTGTCGTTTGTCAACTGTAACTACACTGATTACCCAGATAGCATGGTGACATTGATACAATGTTGAGTTTTGATCTAAACCATCATTTTGGTTGAGATTGACATTTCAATGTTTAAAGTGTGCTGGATCAGCATTGACATTTTGATGAAAGCCAACAACACACATGGGTGGAGACAGTGACATTGAACTAACAGTGATTTGTAGTTGATGAGCACAAGATCATTCAGGCGTATATCTGCAGAACACAAGTGGGTGTTTCTCGATCAGTGGGGCGTTTTCAAACCACAATGGACATTTTCAACCGCTTTACCCGATAATAATAATAATAATACACTGTGGGCTTGGTTTAGGGGTGGGCCTTCATGATTTTAGCAAGTCTGTTGAAAAATGGTTGAAAAACATTTACCTGTATTGTAGTTTGAAATTGGCCACTGATTGGTAAACGCCCATTTTGTCTTTGCATGTGCACTTTTCAGTAGTCTAATGCTTCCTCATTAGAGAGAAAACAGGTGCATCCTATACAGACCTCTTGTTTGTTGAATCACCTGACATACTTACACGACTTCTCTAGCAGAGTTTCAAACAATGGTGCATCTACCTTATTTCTCTGTTCCTTTGTTTTGCATGCTTATTTGCATTTGATTTGTGTTGTTACTCACTGTAATTAGATTACAAAGTTATTAAAGTGTTTCAATAAAGCATCTATTTTTCTACATTCTTCAAAAAATGCATCTTGCTTTAATAAAGTTTATTAGGAATTTCCTGAATAAAGTTATGTCATTTAACAGATTTCTTAAGGTGCAAGAGACATGAACATGAGCAAGAATGTTAACATAGCCCATGTCTTGTATCGGTCAGTGTTTGCATGCAGAACACATTGCTCCTTTAGAAGGAGTGAAGGCAGATGAAGATGGACAATTAAAAAAAGCACCCTCCTGATAATGCTGACATTGATCATACACTGAGTTGTTGTCGACAGCATAATCCCCTGACCTGGGACTTGATGATATCCTGTATCTTATCACTGCTTAGTAATCATTAATATTCCTGAATCTGTATTAAATTTGAGAAATAACTGATTTCCATTCAGTTTAGCTTGTTTCCACTGAAACACAATAAAAAAAAAAAACATCTAGTGTTTATTAAGAAAGTGACTGACTTGGCTATTTTGTGATATTTAAAGAGATAAGGGTCTACATAAGGTGAATCTGCAGCTTTAAAGGGATAGTTCAGCCTGAAATTAAAATTATGTCATCATTTATTTACCCTCAAGTTGTTCCAAACCTATATGAATGTCTTTCTTCTGCTGCACACAAAAGAAGATAGAGTGAAGGATGTTGGCAACCAGACAGTTGATGTTAGCCATTGACTTCCATGGTATTTATTTCCTACTATGGAAATCAATGGCCACCGTCAACTTTCTGGTTACCGACATTCTTTAAAATATCTTATTTTGTGTTCAAAAGGAGAAAGAAACTCATACAGGTTTGGAACAACTTGGGGGTGAGTAAATGATTACAGAATTTTCATTTCGGGTTGAACTATCCCTTTAAAGAAATTTTCATTGAAAAAAACTAAGATCTTTTTTATTCTACAAGATAAAAGTGTTATTTGAATGCTGTAGTTTCACAGAAAATGAACTGAGAAATGTAATGGCTATAGCTCAGAGGTGTTTGTTCCTCTTCATGAAGAGTTTAGCTCCAGCACCTGGAAGTGTTCATTGATTAGATGACCTTGATTATCTGCCTCAGGTGTGTTTAATTAGGGCTGGAGATAAATCCGACACCCCTGCTAGTGCTTTCTTTTGAAATTAAAGCATTCATAGAAATAAACAGAATTTTAGTTAGAATATTTTGTTTTCAGTGACTTAAAAAAAAAAGTGAATCATATTGTGTTTAGTATATTAACATTATTGAATGTGACTGTATGTATGACAACTGAATTGACTCGTTCTTGAGTAATATCCTGCTTTCTTTTTCAGATTTCAGAGAACCCAAAGGAAAAGAGGCAGTAGTCTGATGCAAGACAGATTTTTAAAAACCTGATCCGCTGGACCTGTAGTTATGATGTAATTAGACTTCTGAAGCCAATTTTATTTTTAAAGGTTGAAATGCTTTTTTCCTATTTCTCCCCCTTTCTTTAAAAAAAAATTGATATTTTAATATATTTGTTGTCATTGATTGATTGATTGAATAAAATAAATTGACTCAACTGCTGGAAAGGTGTCATTTATATTTTAAAAGGTTTTCGACAAATTTTGAAATGGTCAGGAATTTGTTGACGCACCATTGAAGTGTGATTGAAATATTAATGTTGTTTCAACATTAATTGGTACATCAGATGGCAACATTGTTTGACGTTCCTTTTCAGTCTTTCAACAAAATGTATTTAGAATCAACATCACATTGTAACATTGATCAAACCATATTACCAAAGATTATTTTTTGTTAATTTCAGTGTTAATTCAACCGCAGTGATGTAGATTAAACATCATAGTAACGTTGATTCAACAATATTACCATTGATTATTTTTGTTAATTTCAATATTGATTCCGCATCAGTGATGTAGAATCAATCATAGTGTAACGTTGATTCAGCAATATTACCATTGATTATTTTTGTTAATTTCAATATTGATTCAACAGCAGTGATGTAGAATCAATCATAGTGTAACGTTGATTCAATAGCGTTACGATTGATTTTTTGTTCAACATAGTTTCAACATTAACTGAGGGTGCAAAAGTGATGTTGATAAAATATCACTTTGTAATGTTGAATCATTACTATTACCGTTGAATTCTCAACATTAACTGAGGGTGCAAAAGTGATGTTGATAAAATATCGCTTTGTAATGTTGAATCAATACTATTACCATTGATTTTTGGTTGAATTCCCAACATTATTTCAACATTAACTGAGGGTGCAAGAGTGATGTTGATAAAATATCACTTTGTAATGTTGAATCAATACTATTACCATTGATTTTTGGTTGAATTCCCAACATTATTTCAACATTAACTGAGGGTGCAAGAGTGATATTAAAGCAACATTACTTTGTAACGTTAATTCAATGCAATTAGCGTTGACGCGTCAACACTGAGTCAACATTGTTTCAATGATTTCATGCTATCTGGGTATGTCCTTGGAGTCATGCTCCATGGTTGTGTAGGTGCAATATTGGGCGGTGTGACCTATAGAAAAATGTGTCATCATACTCTCAAATATACAGGTGATTAACCCGTTTAGTGAACACACAGTACAGAGACATTCAGTGACTAACCTGGGGAGTCCATCCTTCCATCAGCTGAAACAGAATAAGGATATTTAATGTTATATGTGATAAGACCATGTGCATTATCTAACCTGTTTGGTGCAAGGGAGTATGCAATATGCAGGAAACAGATAATGATACATATTACAATACAGTTACCTACTTACCCAGAGCAACAATGCTGTCCTTTGTTCGCAAGCGGTCAATGATCATAACCCTGTTGTGCTCCCAAAACTGCTTTATAGCATCCACACAGTACGTGTCCTGTATCACGTAGAATGTTGTGGGTGCCACCATTCCCATATTCATAAAGCGAAAAAGGAGGGCTACCTTTGAGAAGTTATTGCCAGAAAGCAGTATGTTTGTGGACAACATGAAGTCCCCTCCTTGCATTCCATACTTCAGGACTGGCTGGCTGTTCCACTTCCAGAGATTATGCCCATGTGAGCACAACTGTAAATGAGAAGACAACACTTGGTGTGGTTAAATCCGTGCACATGATCTTTTAGCAATAATGCTAAACGTACTCGGTTACTAACGTAACCTCGGTTCTCTCTAGAGAGGGCTTTTCCCATTCTGACCACTGGCCGAAGAACGGTCTGTCCTCGAGCAGCGCTCCCCATCCCGAGGTGGAGGCGTCCGTGGACACCACCGTCACACTCGAGGGAGTCCCCAGACTCACGCCTGACTGATACCAGTCGGCTATTTTCCAAGGTTCCAGAGCCGAAACGCATTTCATGTCGACCCTGAGGCGAAACAGACCAGAGGTCCATGCCCGGGGTGGAACTCGCACTTTCAGCCATAACTGCAGTGGGCGTATGCGAAGCAGGCCCAGCTGGAGTACTGAAGATGCCGAGGCCATGAGGCCCAGCATTTTCTGAAACCTTTGAGCGGGCATATAGAGCCGCGGCGAAAGGATTTCGCGGCGCGCTGAATGTCCAGTTCTCACTCTGGCGACAGACGTGCTGTCATAGACAGCGAGTCCAGTACTGTTCCCAGAAAAGAGATTTTCTGGTTGGGGAACAGCGAACTCTTCGCCCAATTGACTGTGAGACCCAGATTCTCAAGATGCTCTAGTAATGTGGTTCTGTGTTCTATGAGCTCTGAATGTGATCGAGCTAGAATCAGCCAATCGTCCAAGTAGTTCAAAACTCGCATGCCCTGAAGTCTCAGGGGTGCGAGGGCCGCGTCCATGCACTTCGTAAATGTACGGGGTGCTAGGGATAGGCCGAACGGTAGGACTGTGTATTGATATGCCTGGCCCTCGAAGGCGAATCTCAAGAATCGCCTGTGACGTGACGCTATTTGTATTTGGAAATAGGCGTCTTTCAGATCTATTGACATAAACCAGTCTCCCTGGCGCACTTGCGCGAGGATTTTCCTGGTTGTCAGCATTCTGAACTGGCGCTTCATAAGCACTCTGTTCAGCTGTCGCAGATCTAGAATGGGTCTGAGACCCCCGTCTTTTTTCGGTACCAGAAAATATCTGCTGTATAGCCCCCCTTCGCTCTGAGCCTGAGATAAAGGTTCTATGGCCCCTTTGCTCAGCAGTTTCGCTATTTCGGCTCGAAGTAGATGAGATACTTCGTTGTTTACCGTGGTTTCGACTCGCGCCGTGTAACGGCAGGGACGTCGAGCGAACTGTAGCGAATAGCCTCTTTTTATAGTGTTCAACACCCATTCTGATACCCCGGGAAGCTTTGCCCACGCATCTGCGTGAATAGCTAGGGGTAGAATGAAATCCGGGCTCTGGCCGCGGCATAGCGGCGGCTGCAGAGCTTCGGTGTGCTGAGACATAAACACTGTGTTTATAGTGTGCGAGGCGGGAGGCGCGCCGATCACGGCGGGCAGCCTGGTCGCGCTCGAATTCTCTATGACAGGTTGTGGAGAGAGAGCAAGCGGGACAAACCCCGTGGGGTTGAGCGTGTCTGTGAAGGAATGTGGGCGCGGGACAGCGGGCACATTCACTGCACTGAGAACACCGTCAGCTTGTGCTGACTGAATGTGTGTCGGTTTCGTTTTTACAGAAAACGAGGGACACGCATCGTGTAGTGTTTGTGGGCACTGTGTCGCGGGCACATTCACTACATTTTTGCACAATCGACATGAGTCGATTTTATTTGTGCTAGCCCTGAACTGTGGCGGGCTGTGTCTGTGTGTGGGAATGGGCACTGAGACGTGGGCATTCTTACAACACTCATAACACCATCGGCCGTGGCCGGAATACCAGAAAATACACTCTTTTCGGATTTATCTGGGTCGCCGTAAAAATGGCATTTGTGTGCAGGCAAGCGGGCTGTGGTGCCGGCTTGTTTACTGTGAAATACACTGGAACAGTCACATTGTTTGGAACTGAACGAGCGAGAAGTTTCGGTGGAGTCTGGCCGTGGCGAGACTTAAACACCGTGGGTTTTAGCTGACTGTATGTGTGTTGGTTTCGTTTTACAGAAAACGTGGCACATGCAGTGTGTAGTGTTTGTGGGAACTGGGTTGTGGGCACATTCACTACATTTAATGCACAATGACATGAGTCGATCTCATTTGTGCGTGCCCTGCACTGTGGCGGGCTGTGTTTGTGTGTAGAAATGAACACTGGGCTGTGGGCATTTTTATTACACTCATAACACCATCGGCTGTGGCCGGAATACCAGAAAATACACTGCTTATATGATTTTTCTGGGGCGCCGTGGAAACGGCATTTTTGTGCAGGCAAGCGGGCCATGGTACCGGCTTGTTTACTGCAAAATACACTGGAACAGTTGCATTTTCTAGGAACTGAACGAGCGAAAAGTTTCGGTGCAAGTCTGGCCGCGGCGAGACTGATTTTTTATCTGCTGCGAGACCTGGGATCGAACACGGGTCTCCCGTGCGAAGGCTTTGGGTTTCGCCACTGAGCCACAGGGGGAAACGACAAAAGCTTAAAATAGCTCGAGCAGATAAGAGAGCGTCATCACAGTTTGTGTGTGTTGGCGTTTGTTTGCAGGCGTGCGTGTTATACAACAGGGTCATTGCTGCAATATTGACATTTTCAGCCGCTCAAACTAAGAGGAGCTGAGAAATGTTTGAGAAATGGAGATTGGTCCGGCCTCGGCGGGACTAAAAACACACTCTTTCCTCATTTCGCCGGTGACGCATGCCCACGGGGGGCGGGGGCCGGGTAGCTTTTTTATAACGTAAAGAAAGCTAGCCGCGGTTTTGATGCTGGCCCGTTTCCCTGACGACTCGCGGGCAGAAGGGTGGAGGTCCACAGAGCTCGCCCAATCCTCACTGTCCGACGCCAGGATAGAGCAGCTGGCCTTCTCTACAGATGCAGCTATCTCGTCATCATTAATGGCGGAAGCGGCGGCGCGCGGCTGCCGTTGTCCCTCAGCGAGCGACTCGAGTGGAGCTGGTGAAGCTGGCGGGCGAACCGGCGAGCTATCACGGGTTGGAGAAGGCTCGGGGCTGTTTCGTCGACCTCAATGGCGGAAGCGGCGGCAGACGGCGGCCGCTGTCCGTCGGTGAGGGACTCGAGCGATGCCGGCGAAGCTGGCGGGCGAACCGGCGAGCTTTGGCGGGCAGGAGAAGTCTCGGGGCCGCGCTGGGCACGGCGCTTTTACGGCGCGGCGCTACAGCGGGCTGAAGTGCAGGCTCTGAGAATGATGCCAGGCGAGTCCTCAGAGTCACCATCGGCAGTAGCTCACAGTGAGGGCATCTGCCGTCGACGAGAGCGAGAGCCGCATGATCCTCACCCAGGCAGGAAACGCAGATGACATGGCGATCCTCTTCACTGAGTGTGGCTCGGCACGAGCCGCAGGATCTATGCATCTTGAAAAAGACGCAGCTCTTTTAGGAGAGGGAGAGAGACAGTGAAAAAATGTGTGTCGCAGCGGCGAACACACACACACACTTGCAGAAAAGGATATAACGCCGGAAAGCGTAGCAGGTACGGCGGCTAAAGGCGGCGATGCCAGCGACTTCAGACTCAAGGCTCGTCCCGCAGTGTGCTTTTCTCAGACGGCGTGGCTTCTCACTCCGGATCCAGCGATGCGGTGATGCTTCGCTGAAGAGATGAAAATCAGTTGTACCATCCTAATCGAGCTATATTTATAGGGCGAGACCACGCCCTTCCTGGCGGGATGTGACGAAATGGGCGCGAAATGCCCCCATTGGATATGTGTCACGCAGAGCCTCTCTCGATAGGTTGTTAGCGACTATACGACAGGACTGCCCGTGAGGCCCCTTTGCTACCCGGAGAGCGAGTGCTGGTGAGAGACAACCGGCGCCCAGGGAAGGGGAAGCTCAGCGACCGTTGGGAGTCGATCCCGTATGTGGTAGAGCGACGACAAGGGCCAGAGGCCCCAGTTTACTCGGTACGACCCGAGGGAAAATCATGACCAATACGGGTGCTTCATCGAAACTTGCTCCGTCCCTGTCCGAACTATCCGCAGCTAGCTGCCGAGGCCCCAAGTGCGCCACCCGCCCCAGAGGTACACATGGTAGGGTGGGCTGTGGTCCCGAGGGAACCCGAAGTTGAAGCCAGAGTGGCACCGCCCTCGCCACCCCGACAATCTCAGCGGGACACCCGAGGACAGCCACCTAGCGAGTGGAACCCCCTTGATGAGTCACGAGTTTCCCGAGGAAACGATTTGTGTGCGACACATCCCACTCCGGTTCCGGGTGTGGCAGAATCATTGCCCGGCCTGATTAGCGCTAATGCACTACAGGTGCGAGAGAGAGAGAGGAGCGGCGTTTACACGGGCTGTTTGCTTCATAAGAGATAGATAAAAGGGCTATTCAGAGAGCGTCTGGGGTCGTTGGTCCGTTGTTGGTCCCGTGCTGGTCTCGTGCTGTTCTGTGGTTCTGGGTTTCTCAGAGCAGTGGTGGGGACAAGCTTATTCTGGGAAATTGTCTGGGTGTGGAAGCCGCCCATTGAAGTTTGCTGGATCAGAGTGATCGTCTGTGGGAAATCTGCTGGACTGGGTTGTCGATTGAACCTGCACCGGGAAGAGACAGAGAAAGATAAGTGAATTGATTTCATCTTACGAATATTCACACAGCTTAAAGAGGATGCAGTGAGTGTGGATCTGACTGTTGGAGAAGCTATGTGTTTCAGAGTGTGTTGAGGAGGTACTGAAGATTTAATATCCCCCACGGGAGTGTAACAAACGGATTGAGGCCTCTGAACAGCCCTATCGTGTGAGTGAATTGCAGTGCTTTTGCCTTATTGATACACATTGATTCTTGGCTGTGGAACTGAAGTGAACACGAGTGTGGTGTGCTTTTGCTGGGAAGTGGCCCCTACCCATGCGTACACGTTGTGGAAAGTTGTTACTATATCTGTTCTCCATCAGAAGCCTAGAGTGCTACAGCTGAGCTGAAAAATACTTTGTATTGTGAAGATCCTTACCTGTTCTCCTTACTGTCTGAGTCTGGAAGTATGCAGCATCACCGGTGAAATAAGCTTTTAAACTACTGTCTCACTATCGGGAACCGAAGAAAGTACTTTGTACTGTGAATAATCCTTACCTGTTCTCCTTAACGTCTGAGTCTGGAAGTATGCAGCATCGCTGGTGAAGTAAGCTTTTAACCCTCTGGGGTCGGCGGTATCGCCGGCGATACCAGCTCACTTTTTTCCTTATCAGTGTAAAATCTTACATATAAGTGCTGTACATTATTAGATCCTGTTAAGTGTCTTTTTTTTTTTTTTGTGGGTACTCACAATAAAAACAAAGTGTTGTGCTTTTCATCAAATAAAGAAAAATAAACATGATGCGCGTTTTGTCAGTGAGGTCCATTATGAATGTAGGGACTGGGCGAGGTGAATCTGAATAACTAAATACATCCTAGCGAAAATCCCAAAGCCTTCAGGCCCAAAAAGCCTGGATGTAAATTAACATATACACACACACACACACACACACACACTCACAACCACACACGCATCCCCCACAAGTGAAGCCCGCTCAAGACAGAGCGTGGTGTCCAGTTACGAGACATTTTTATGACTGACTGGAATGTCCCAAAGAAGGATCCAAAAGAAACTTCTCTTTTTAAAAGACATTTAACCAGATATATTCAATGTGTTTTTATGTGTGTCCATTTGCCCATGCCACATTGGAATGACTATGATTTTATCGTAGCTTAAAGTGAATTATAAATACCTTCATTAGGCATTTTTAAATAAAACTGTCTATTCTCATAACTTGTACACATAGTTCTGGACACCTCCAGAATGCTTTCGGTGTGATCAATCAGAATACGTACAGTAATATCCAGTAAAATATAGTTTACTATGTTTTCCATCTTTGGAGTGAAAAGAGACCAAAACTAACATCACTGGAGTTCTTAGATAACAGCGTTTACGACCCAAAGGAATGTTCACAGAACTGTGGCTCTCTCTGAATTCTAACCAAGGAGGAGAAATGAATCCTGCATTCATATATATATATATATATATATACGCTATTATATATCCATTTGAGAATTGTATGAACAATGTATCTAAGTTCCCTATTTCATGAGTTGCCTTTTTGTGGTTTGGTCCATGTTTCTCGACAACTCTAATGGGATAATGTTTCAAACTTTGCCAACGAATGTTTAACCAAATCCATTTGTGGCAAGTTTGGTCTCGATAAACTCCAATTTTCATTCCCCATTTGTTAATTGACATTACATTTTGCTAAACTTTGTGACACATTAGTATTATAAGAATTGTGAAGATTCTTCTCTTAAACACCCAATGAAACTAGAGATTTAATTGCCTGGTTAGAACACAAAGGATCATAAAAATTCCCTCCAAAGGGACAGCTCCTGATTGGACCCTCTTCCAAAAGAAGGCGGAAACGTCAGGTCTTCAAAAGGACTGAATACCAGTTTATCCCCCTCTTACTTCTCTTGTCCTCGTGTCATAATGTAACGTCTCGCCTCCGGGCGAGCTCTTCGCCTTTCTTTTATTTGTTTCTAGTTTAGTTTGTGTATTTCAGTCTTAGATAAGTCTCCGTGTTTAATTCCAATCGACGAGTGAAACGAACACCGCGTGACATATCTCTTCAGCAAATCCATCTACAAGGGGACCTTTAAACGAGCGCGCGCTCGCTTTGAAGGAAAAACACGCACATGTGACCACGTGACGCGCCGGACCGAGAGACACACACGCTTCTTCACAAGCCATGCAAAGAATTACCTGTGCAAGTATCCGTGTTTGATCACGCTTTTAAGATTTGTTGAAGTCTCGTTGTGTCTCAAAATTCTGTTGTCTATGTGAATTTGCTATTTAGAAAGATCCTCGGGTCTTTCTAAACTCCCTCTTGCATAACTGCAACTCTCTACATTTCCTCTCTCTCTCTGTCTCTATGCATTTCTCGTTCATCGATGCCTTATCGTGTTTTGTTGTTTATTATGTTTGTAAATACATATATCCGTAGTAAATACATAAGTAGTTCTGCCTTATTAAATTCATTATATTCATTTGATTGATGTACTGCCTCTGCTCATTTTCCAAGTCCCTTAAGTGCCGAAGGTCTAACTTAAGCTACAAGCTTTACAAATTAAAGATACTTTAAAAGAGTATTTGGTTTATAGGGCAGAAAACCCAATTCTAGTGGCCACAGAATTGCGTTTCCTGAAATCCTATAAAGTAGGATGATATTGTGGATCCCCACAAATATTATTCTGACAATTGAGCTAATTAATTTAGCCTGTTTTGTAAGACGTGGTCCGTGTAATTAATTACAATCAACTTGTGGTTAATTGCAGGGATACACATGCATGCATGCAGGTAAAATGACACATCATCCCTTAGCGGGAGATTTATTAACATGTAAGACTGATCTAATCCAAACATGTATGAATAATTATTAATTACCAATTATTAATTATGATATGCAAATTCCCCCACGGATTAGATCCGCCACTGAGTCTTTACATGAAACTCGTCCGAAAAATGTAACTGTAAAAACTGTAACTCTGTCAATACTTGTCACAGAGATACGAGAGATTTCTCTTTATGAAGCTGAAATTCTCTTCTTTTAAATGAAGTAATTTACTAAAAAAATAAATATTTCCAGTTTATGTAATCCGTTTAAAACCAAGGAGAGGTACAGTTTTTTCGTTCTCCCTTCATTATCTTTAATGAGCTGAGACCGCCACGCCCCCAGAGCTTTTCACATGGTAAATAGGCGATCTATGCATAGCACACGCGGCACGCCCCCTGATCAATGCCATAAAAACACAAAGTTTCTTTATCAGATTCACTTCTCTTCATCGCGTTTTGAGGATGCCAGCACGCTACTCCAACAAAGAGGCCCTTCAGATGATCCTGGACAGCGATGAAGAATTCACCTTTTCTTCAGAGGAAGATTGCGACTCAGATGACGAACGGCTGCATTTTCAAGAACGAATTGATCTCGCCGAGGATAGAAGTTCGGAGTAAGTTGTTTAGTGTTATATAATTCCTTTTCTGATCATATAGAGCTCAAATGAATTTTCAGACTATGTTTTGCCTAGTTTTGGCTAGCTTTTGACATAGGAAATATTGCCTCACAATATCCCTAACATTCGTGTACGCTCGTGTAAACTTTTTAAATGTGATATTCTCTAAACATATTTGTATATCAGCCTACATATATTTCACTCAGTTTTGATTAGTTTATGACGCATATTATCATGCTAAATAGCCTACTGCCTTATGTGTAATGCATTTTGTTCGCGAATAACTGCTAGGTTATGTGATTGAGAGAAATATATTTCAGACTCCGGTAAAATATGTGATACTGTCTAAATACAATATATTTTATATATAAATGTTCAGTTTTGGTTAGCCTATGACACTTTATCATGCGTAAATACTTGTTTGTGAATACCGGTGTAAATGTAAATGTTTGAAATGTAAGTTAGTGATGTGTCGTTCGTTCGCGAACAAGACACATCGTGAAGATCCTTACCTGTTCTCCTTACTGTCTGAGTCTGGAAGTATGCAGCATCGCTGGTGAAGTAAGCTTTTAAACCACTGTCTCACTATTGTGAACCGAAGAAAAGTACTTTGTATTGTGAAGATCCTTACCTGTTCTCCTTACTGTCTGAGTCTGGAAGTATGCAGCATCGCTGGTGAAGTAAGCTTTTAAACCACTGTCTCACTATCGTGAACCGAAGAAAATACTTTGTATTGTGAAGATCCTTACCTGTTCTCCTTACTGTCTGAGTCTGGAAGTATGCAGCATCGCTGGTGAAGTAAGCTTTTAAACCACTGTCTCACTATCGTGAACCGAAGAAAATACTTTGTATTGTGAAGATCCTTACCTGTTCTCCTTACTGTCTGAGTCTGGAAGTATGCAGCATCGCTGGTGAAGTAAGCTTTTAAACCACTGTCTCACTATCGTGAACCGAAGAAAATACTTCGTATTGTGAAGATCCTTACCTGTTCTCCTTACCGTCTGAGTCTGGAAGTATGCAGCATCACCGATGAAGTAAGCTTTTAAACCACTGTCTCACTATTGTAAGGACTGGGCTAAGAGGGTGAATCTGAATAACTAAATACATACTGCTAAAGACCAAAAATCTCTGAATGTAAATTAACCCAAACACACACACACACACACACATTCCCCCACCAGGGAAGACCACACTCAGGACAGAGCGTGGTGTCCGCTTACAAGACATTTTATAACTGATCGAAATGTCCCAAAGGAAGTGGATTCCAAAGCGAAAAGAAACTTCTTTTCTTTAAAAGACATTTAACCAGATATATTCAATGTGTTTTATGTGTGTTTGTTGAATTGTACGAACAATGTATACAATCTTATCTTACGATTTGTCTTTTATGTGTTTGATCTATGTTGTTGGGAAACTCTAATGGGATAAGGTTTCAAACTTTGCAAACTATGAGTAACCAACTCCATGTGAGGCAAGTTTGGATTCTCTGAGCTCCAATCTTCGTTCCACATTTAGCCATTTATATCACATCTTGCTAAAACTTTGTGACACATAGGACTATAATAATTGTGAAGATTCTGCTCTTAAACACCCGACGAAATTAGGGTTTCAAATGTCTCTCTCTTAGACAAAGAGCAATAAAAACCAAAGTCCCGCCTGTGAAATTCCAACCCTCTAATTGGCCAAGCCAACAGGAAGAGGCTGGATTTCTCCAAGGTGATAAATGAGGCTTCCCCCCTCCGCTCGTTCTCTTACTCCTCTCGTCCTCGTGTCATAATGTAACGTCTCGCCTCCGGGCGAGCTCTACGCCTTTCTTTTATTTGTTTCTAGTTTAGTTTGTGTTTTTCAGTCTTAGATAAGCCTCCGTGTTGAATTCCAGTCGTCGAGTGAAAAGAACACCGCATGACATATCTCTTCAGCAAATCCATCTACAAGGGACCTTTAAACGAGCGCGCGCTCGCTTTGAAGGAGAAACACGCGCATCTGACCACGTGACGCGCCGGACCGAGAGACGCACGCGCGCTTCTTCACCAGCCATGCAAAGATGTAATGTTAACTCCGCGTGATTTCACCGTAGAGATCTTTATTTCTTTTCTTTGTTAGTCAAAGTTTTGTTTTCCGTAGTCGACTCTGTTCACTTCCACGAAGTGAAACAAACTTAGCCGAACTATTTTCCTTTGGTAATGTTACCCCAAAGACTTTGAACCTCGGTTCAACACGCGCGCCAAGAAGCACCACGTGACGCTTCCTAAAGGACTCCGCTCGCGCAGGAATGCCGCGACACAGAGAGACCCAGAAATTTGTGCAAGTACATTAGCCGCAGGATCTATGCATCTTGAAAAAGACGCAGCTCTTTTAGGAGAGGGAGAGAGACAGTGAAAAAATGTGTGTCGCAGCGGCGAACACACACACACACTTGCAGAAAAGGATATAACGCCGGAAAGCGTAGCAGGTACGGCGGCTAAAGGCGGCGATGCCAGCGACTTCAGACTCAAGGCTCGTCCCGCAGTGTGCTTTTCTCAGACGGCGTGGCTTCTCACTCCGGATCCAGCGATGCGGTGATGCTTCGCTGAAGAGATGAAAATCAGTTGTACCATCCTAATCGAGCTATATTTATAGGGCGAGACCACGCCCTTCCTGGCGGGATGTGACGAAATGGGCGCGAAATGCCCCCATTGGATATGTGTCACGCAGAGCCTCTCTCGATAGGTTGTTAGCGACTATACGACAGGACTGCCCGTGAGGCCCCTTTGCTACCCGGAGAGCGAGTGCTGGTGAGAGACAACCGGCGCCCAGGGAAGGGGAAGCTCAGCGACCGTTGGGAGTCGATCCCGTATGTGGTAGAGCGACGACAAGGGCCAGAGGCCCCAGTTTACTCGGTACGACCCGAGGGAAAATCATGACCAATACGGGTGCTTCATCGAAACTTGCTCCGTCCCTGTCCGAACTATCCGCAGCTAGCTGCCGAGGCCCCAAGTGCGCCACCCGCCCCAGAGGTACACATGGTAGGGTGGGCTGTGGTCCCGAGGGAACCCGAAGTTGAAGCCAGAGTGGCACCGCCCTCGCCACCCCGACAATCTCAGCGGGACACCCGAGGACAGCCACCTAGCGAGTGGAACCCCCTTGATGAGTCACGAGTTTCCCGAGGAAACGATTTGTGTGCGACACATCCCACTCCGGTTCCGGGTGTGGCAGAATCATTGCCCGGCCTGATTAGCGCTAATGCACTACAGGTGCGAGAGAGAGAGAGGAGCGGCGTTTACACGGGCTGTTTGCTTCATAAGAGATAGATAAAAGGGCTATTCAGAGAGCGTCTGGGGTCGTTGGTCCGTTGTTGGTCCCGTGCTGGTCTCGTGCTGTTCTGTGGTTCTGGGTTTCTCAGAGCAGTGGTGGGGACAAGCTTATTCTGGGAAATTGTCTGGGTGTGGAAGCCGCCCATTGAAGTTTGCTGGATCAGAGTGATCGTCTGTGGGAAATCTGCTGGACTGGGTTGTCGATTGAACCTGCACCGGGAAGAGACAGAGAAAGATAAGTGAATTGATTTCATCTTACGAATATTCACACAGCTTAAAGAGGATGCAGTGAGTGTGGATCTGACTGTTGGAGAAGCTATGTGTTTCAGAGTGTGTTGAGGAGGTACTGAAGATTTAATATCCCCCACGGGAGTGTAACAAACGGATTGAGGCCTCTGAACAGCCCTATCGTGTGAGTGAATTGCAGTGCTTTTGCCTTATTGATACACATTGATTCTTGGCTGTGGAACTGAAGTGAACACGAGTGTGGTGTGCTTTTGCTGGGAAGTGGCCCCTACCCATGCGTACACGTTGTGGAAAGTTGTTACTATATCTGTTCTCCATCAGAAGCCTAGAGTGCTACAGCTGAGCTGAAAAATACTTTGTATTGTGAAGATCCTTACCTGTTCTCCTTACTGTCTGAGTCTGGAAGTATGCAGCATCACCGGTGAAATAAGCTTTTAAACTACTGTCTCACTATCGGGAACCGAAGAAAGTACTTTGTACTGTGAATAATCCTTACCTGTTCTCCTTAACGTCTGAGTCTGGAAGTATGCAGCATCGCTGGTGAAGTAAGCTTTTAACCCTCTGGGGTCGGCGGTATCGCCGGCGATACCAGCTCACTTTTTTCCTTATCAGTGTAAAATCTTACATATAAGTGCTGTACATTATTAGATCCTGTTAAGTGTCTTTTTTTTTTTTTTGTGGGTACTCACAATAAAAACAAAGTGTTGTGCTTTTCATCAAATAAAGAAAAATAAACATGATGCGCGTTTTGTCAGTGAGGTCCATTATGAATGTAGGGACTGGGCGAGGTGAATCTGAATAACTAAATACATCCTAGCGAAAATCCCAAAGCCTTCAGGCCCAAAAAGCCTGGATGTAAATTAACATATACACACACACACACACACACTCACAACCACACACGCATCCCCCACAAGTGAAGCCCGCTCAAGACAGAGCGTGGTGTCCAGTTACGAGACATTTTTATGACTGACTGGAATGTCCCAAAGAAGGATCCAAAAGAAACTTCTCTTTTTAAAAGACATTTAACCAGATATATTCAATGTGTTTTTATGTGTGTCCATTTGCCCATGCCACATTGGAATGACTATGATTTTATCGTAGCTTAAAGTGAATTATAAATACCTTCATTAGGCATTTTTAAATATAACTGTCTATTCTCATAACTTGTACACATAGTTCTGGACACCTCCAGAATGCTTTCGGTGTGATCAATCAGAATACGTACAGTAATATCCAGTAAAATATAGTTTACTATGTTTTCCATCTTTGGAGTGAAAAGAGACCAAAACTAACATCACTGGAGTTCTTAGATAACAGCGTTTACGACCCAAAGGAATGTTCACAGAACTGTGGCTCTCTCTGAATTCTAACCAAGGAGGAGAAATGAATCCTGCATTCATATATATATATATATATATACGCTATTATATATCCATTTGAGAATTGTATGAACAATGTATCTAAGTTCCCTATTTCATGAGTTGCCTTTTTGTGGTTTGGTCCATGTTTCTCGACAACTCTAATGGGATAATGTTTCAAACTTTGCCAACGAATGTTTAACCAAATCCATTTGTGGCAAGTTTGGTCTCGATAAACTCCAATTTTCATTCCCCATTTGTTAATTGACATTACATTTTGCTAAACTTTGTGACACATTAGTATTATAAGAATTGTGAAGATTCTTCTCTTAAACACCCAATGAAACTAGAGATTTAATTGCCTGGTTAGAACACAAAGGATCATAAAAATTCCCTCCAAAGGGACAGCTCCTGATTGGACCCTCTTCCAAAAGAAGGCGGAAACGTCAGGTCTTCAAAAGGACTGAATACCAGTTTATCCCCCTCTTACTTCTCTTGTCCTCGTGTCATAATGTAACGTCTCGCCTCCGGGCGAGCTCTTCGCCTTTCTTTTATTTGTTTCTAGTTTAGTTTGTGTATTTCAGTCTTAGATAAGTCTCCGTGTTTAATTCCAATCGACGAGTGAAACGAACACCGCGTGACATATCTCTTCAGCAAATCCATCTACAAGGGGACCTTTAAACGAGCGCGCGCTCGCTTTGAAGGAAAAACACGCACATGTGACCACGTGACGCGCCGGACCGAGAGACACACACGCTTCTTCACAAGCCATGCAAAGAATTACCTGTGCAAGTATCCGTGTTTGATCACGCTTTTAAGATTTGTTGAAGTCTCGTTGTGTCTCAAAATTCTGTTGTCTATGTGAATTTGCTATTTAGAAAGATCCTCGGGTCTTTCTAAACTCCCTCTTGCATAACTGCAACTCTCTACATTTCCTCTCTCTCTCTGTCTCTATGCATTTCTCGTTCATCGATGCCTTATCGTGTTTTGTTGTTTATTATGTTTGTAAATACATATATCCGTAGTAAATACATAAGTAGTTCTGCCTTATTAAATTCATTATATTCATTTGATTGATGTACTGCCTCTGCTCATTTTCCAAGTCCCTTAAGTGCCGAAGGTCTAACTTAAGCTACAAGCTTTACAAATTAAAGATACTTTAAAAGAGTATTTGGTTTATAGGGCAGAAAACCCAATTCTAGTGGCCACAGAATTGCGTTTCCTGAAATCCTATAAAGTAGGATGATATTGTGGATCCCCACAAATATTATTCTGACAATTGAGCTAATTAATTTAGCCTGTTTTGTAAGACGTGGTCCGTGTAATTAATTACAATCAACTTGTGGTTAATTGCAGGGATACACATGCATGCATGCAGGTAAAATGACACATCATCCCTTAGCGGGAGATTTATTAACATGTAAGACTGATCTAATCCAAACATGTATGAATAATTATTAATTACCAATTATTAATTATGATATGCAAATTCCCCCACGGATTAGATCCGCCACTGAGTCTTTACATGAAACTCGTCCGAAAAATGTAACTGTAAAAACTGTAACTCTGTCAATACTTGTCACAGAGATACGAGAGATTTCTCTTTATGAAGCTGAAATTCTCTTCTTTTAAATGAAGTAATTTACTAAAAAAATAAATATTTCCAGTTTATGTAATCCGTTTAAAACCAAGGAGAGGTACAGTTTTTTCGTTCTCCCTTCATTATCTTTAATGAGCTGAGACCGCCACGCCCCCAGAGCTTTTCACATGGTAAATAGGCGATCTATGCATAGCACACGCGGCACGCCCCCTGATCAATGCCATAAAAACACAAAGTTTCTTTATCAGATTCACTTCTCTTCATCGCGTTTTGAGGATGCCAGCACGCTACTCCAACAAAGAGGCCCTTCAGATGATCCTGGACAGCGATGAAGAATTCACCTTTTCTTCAGAGGAAGATTGCGACTCAGATGACGAACGGCTGCATTTTCAAGAACGAATTGATCTCGCCGAGGATAGAAGTTCGGAGTAAGTTGTTTAGTGTTATATAATTCCTTTTCTGATCATATAGAGCTCAAATGAATTTTCAGACTATGTTTTGCCTAGTTTTGGCTAGCTTTTGACATAGGAAATATTGCCTCACAATATCCCTAACATTCGTGTACGCTCGTGTAAACTTTTTAAATGTGATATTCTCTAAACATATTTGTATATCAGCCTACATATATTTCACTCAGTTTTGATTAGTTTATGACGCATATTATCATGCTAAATAGCCTACTGCCTTATGTGTAATGCATTTTGTTCGCGAATAACTGCTAGGTTATGTGATTGAGAGAAATATATTTCAGACTCCGGTAAAATATGTGATACTGTCTAAATACAATATATTTTATATATAAATGTTCAGTTTTGGTTAGCCTATGACACTTTATCATGCGTAAATACTTGTTTGTGAATACCGGTGTAAATGTAAATGTTTGAAATGTAAGTTAGTGATGTGTCGTTCGTTCGCGAACAAGACACATCGTGAAGATCCTTACCTGTTCTCCTTACTGTCTGAGTCTGGAAGTATGCAGCATCGCTGGTGAAGTAAGCTTTTAAACCACTGTCTCACTATTGTGAACCGAAGAAAAGTACTTTGTATTGTGAAGATCCTTACCTGTTCTCCTTACTGTCTGAGTCTGGAAGTATGCAGCATCGCTGGTGAAGTAAGCTTTTAAACCACTGTCTCACTATCGTGAACCGAAGAAAATACTTTGTATTGTGAAGATCCTTACCTGTTCTCCTTACTGTCTGAGTCTGGAAGTATGCAGCATCGCTGGTGAAGTAAGCTTTTAAACCACTGTCTCACTATCGTGAACCGAAGAAAATACTTTGTATTGTGAAGATCCTTACCTGTTCTCCTTACTGTCTGAGTCTGGAAGTATGCAGCATCGCTGGTGAAGTAAGCTTTTAAACCACTGTCTCACTATCGTGAACCGAAGAAAATACTTCGTATTGTGAAGATCCTTACCTGTTCTCCTTACCGTCTGAGTCTGGAAGTATGCAGCATCACCGATGAAGTAAGCTTTTAAACCACTGTCTCACTATTGTAAGGACTGGGCTAAGAGGGTGAATCTGAATAACTAAATACATACTGCTAAAGACCAAAAATCTCTGAATGTAAATTAACCCAAACACACACACACACACACACATTCCCCCACCAGGGAAGACCACACTCAGGACAGAGCGTGGTGTCCGCTTACAAGACATTTTATAACTGATCGAAATGTCCCAAAGGAAGTGGATTCCAAAGCGAAAAGAAACTTCTTTTCTTTAAAAGACATTTAACCAGATATATTCAATGTGTTTTATGTGTGTTTGTTGAATTGTACGAACAATGTATACAATCTTATCTTACGATTTGTCTTTTATGTGTTTGATCTATGTTGTTGGGAAACTCTAATGGGATAAGGTTTCAAACTTTGCAAACTATGAGTAACCAACTCCATGTGAGGCAAGTTTGGATTCTCTGAGCTCCAATCTTCGTTCCACATTTAGCCATTTATATCACATCTTGCTAAAACTTTGTGACACATAGGACTATAATAATTGTGAAGATTCTGCTCTTAAACACCCGACGAAATTAGGGTTTCAAATGTCTCTCTCTTAGACAAAGAGCAATAAAAACCAAAGTCCCGCCTGTGAAATTCCAACCCTCTAATTGGCCAAGCCAACAGGAAGAGGCTGGATTTCTCCAAGGTGATAAATGAGGCTTCCCCCCTCCGCTCGTTCTCTTACTCCTCTCGTCCTCGTGTCATAATGTAACGTCTCGCCTCCGGGCGAGCTCTTCGCCTTTCTTTTATTTGTTTCTAGTTTAGTTTGTGTTTTTCAGTCTTAGATAAGCCTCCGTGTTGAATTCCAGTCGTCGAGTGAAAAGAACACCGCATGACATATCTCTTCAGCAAATCCATCTACAAGGGACCTTTAAACGAGCGCGCGCTCGCTTTGAAGGAGAAACACGCGCATCTGACCACGTGACGCGCCGGACCGAGAGACGCACGCGCGCTTCTTCACCAGCCATGCAAAGATGTAATGTTAACTCCGCGTGATTTCACCGTAGAGATCTTTATTTCTTTTCTTTGTTAGTCAAAGTTTTGTTTTCCGTAGTCGACTCTGTTCACTTCCACGAAGTGAAACAAACTTAGCCGAACTATTTTCCTTTGGTAATGTTACCCCAAAGACTTTGAACCTCGGTTCAACACGCGCGCCAAGAAGCACCACGTGACGCTTCCTAAAGGACTCCGCTCGCGCAGGAATGCCGCGACACAGAGAGACCCAGAAATTTGTGCAAGTATATCTCTTTATAGAGCTTCTAAGAAGCATTAAGATGATGTTTTCGTGTTGTTACAGACAGGTGACTGTCAGGGTGAATGTTGCCAATGCTCTCTCTCTCTCTCTCTCTCTCTCACTCCCTCTCCCCCTCTCTCTCTCTCTCACACGTGTATCCATTGTCCAAACGCCCCGCGTTGTAGTCATTGTCTGTTAATGTTTGTAAATAGATGTATTCCTGTAACGTAGTAAATACATAAGTAGTTCTGCCTTATTAAATTCATTATATTCATTTGATTGATGTACTGCCTCTGCTCATTTTCCAAGTCCCTTAAGTGCCAAAGGTCTAACTTAAGCTACAAGCTTTACAAATTAAAGATACTTTAAAGAGTATTTGGTTTATAGGGCAGAAAACCCAATTCTAGTGGCCACAGAATTGCGTTTCCTGAAATCCTATAAAGTAGGATGATATTGTGGATCCCCACAAATATTATTCTGACAATTGAGCTAATTAATTTTGCCTGTTTTGTAAGACGTGGTCCGTGTAATTAATTACAATCAACTTGTGGTTAATTGCAGGGATACACATGCATGCATGCAGGTAAAATGACACATCATCCCTTAGCGGGAGATTTATTAACATGTAAGACTGATCTAATCCAAACATGTATGAATAATTATTAATTACCAATTATTAATTATGATATGCAAATTCCTCCACGGATTAGATCCGCCCCTGAGTCTTTACACTATCGTGAACCGAAGAAAGTACTTTGTACTGTGAAGAATCCTTACCTGTTCTCCTTACCGTCTGAGTCTGGAAGTATGCAGCATCACCGATGAAGTAAGCTTTTAAACCACTGTCTCGTTACCGAGCACCGACGAAAGTACTTTGTACCGTGAAGAATCCTTACCCGTTCCACTTACTGTCTGGGTCTGGAAGTATGAAGCATCGCTGGTGAAGGACGCTTTTAAATCACTGTCTCATTACTGTGCACTGACGAAAATATTTGCATTGTGAAGAATCCTTACCTGTCTATTTATCTTCTGAGCCCCGAAGTGTGCAGCTATCGCTGGAAAAGGAGTGCTTACCTGGTTACTTATCTTCTGAGCCCCGAGGTGTGTAGCTAGCGCTGGAAGGAGAGTGCTTACCCGTCTACTTACTTTCCGAGCCCCGAGGTGTGCAGCTATCGCTGGAAGAAGAGTGCTTACCTGTCTACTTACCTCCTGAGTTCCAAAGTGTGCAGTTATCGCTGGAAGAAGAGTGCTTACCTGTCTAACTACCTTCGGGGCCGTGGAGTGTGTAACATCCCGGGGAAGGAGCCCTCGATCTGCCAAGCTGCTCCGGGGAGAAGGCCCAGCGACCGTTACCATCCTTTTCTTTACTTCCATAAATACAGTGCTTAATAAAGATTGTTATTCCTTGAAATTTACCTTTGCCTCTGTCTGGTCCATTCCGTTGTGTACCTGTGGTGTCGGCTCCTCGCGGTGGTGTCTGGAGTCAGGGGCGGCTGGTCATACGAGTCCGCCCCGGCCTGCACCGGTGACAATCGCGTCAGAGAGCCTGTCATCTTCGAGTACTATTGAACGAGCCAATGTAATTGGCGTGCGTGATTCGCATCACACACTCCGCCCCGCGGCGCGGGTATAAATACGGAAGTGGATGCACGCACTAGTTGCTTTTTCGCTGAGGAGCCGAGCATAACCCGAAGTCAGCGGTGGTCCAGCGGTAGTGGCAAGGGGACTACGTCCTCCGTTCCCTACTTCAGGGAACGGTGGGTTGCATACGCAACCAGGACGTTCCCTTTCAGTCGATAACGTCGGATGTAGTCGACGTCGACTGAATGGGGATAACCTTTGAAAACGCCACTAAAGCTGCCACCTTCCAGTGCCTAGACAAAAGCCTCCTGATGCCCCCGCAATTTTAAGGCGGAGAAGGACAGGGCTTAGGCCAGGGAAGTCACTGCTGTTCCTACAGGACCACTGGGAAAGCATTCCCGTACATTGGAAGGAAGGGACGCTGCGGAAGCCACATCCTACCTGAGGGAGGTAAGTGGAGAATACACATATGAACTGGGCGGATGACCGGGCAGTACGACATATGGAATGTCACTGGGGTGGCTCCAGCCAAAGACGTGGGGAGACTCACCGGACAGTGATGGCAGAGAGCTTCTGCCGAGGGAAAACACAAGCTCAACCGTAGGGAGTCGCATCATGGAAGAATACACATATGGGGTCACCGTAGGGACCGCAACATATGGACCCAGCCTAACACAGGTTCCACACTGCTTACAAGTGGTAGGTCTAACACCAGACGTTCTGCACGTCCGACGTCGGAGGGGTGTGGAGGAACTCAACAGGGTTCAGATTTAAGAGAACTCAACTGGAGTAAAAAGGCGCACGTATCCAGTCCATAGGAGGGGAATGGAGCAGCAAGCCGACACTTGAACCGGGCTCACAGTAAAACTGGCTTCATGAGAAGGGAGCCCACGGGAAGCAGCGGTTCAACTAGGTGTTGTCCAGCCTCCAACTCTAGAATCTGTTTAGCAAAGCATATTGTCAACGCCCAGGCGGAGCACTTTACACTCATCATAGAGGGGCTCAACACCTAAGTGGATATGTTGCATCTCGGCATTTTTTACCGAAATGAAAGTAAGCACTAAGTGGCCAACTTTGCTTGGAAACAGCCTTCCCTCTCTGCTGAATTCCTAACAGATAAGAGCTGGTCTGAGGTCTATGGCTTGCGTTCTGTACACATCTAACCACTATAAGCGAACGGACAGAGAAAGCCAGGGCTGGATCTGCCTCCTCCGGGGCAGCGCTTGCAGGCTCACCACCTGCTCCTATTACGGGAGAGGTAGGAACCTTGGGCACAGTCCAAGCCGGGGTCTCAGCTTGTGAGAGTTAGCCGGCCCAAACTCCAGGCACAATTCGTTGACCGAAAGCGAGCAAGTCCCTACCCTCTAGTAGAGACCATGCGAGCAGGAGAACTGATATAACAGAATTTTTTAACTCACTGCCTGCAGTCCAGTTGCACCAGAGATAAGGCCCAAGAGGATAAAGAGGGATGCAAGGATCTACATTACCTTGCTCCTCAGGAACCTGACGATCAGGACGTGCTTCTCCATACTTCTGCATCACGATGAGCGTTGTTTAAACACCAAGGCAACATTATTTTGAGGATGGAGGAAAACAGCCTACTCCTAACCCATCTTGCAGGAAAGAGAGCACTGAAATGATCTAAAGCTTTCAGGATCTCCTCTAGAGAGAAGATACACTCAACGACTAGGTTCCACTTCTAAAGGCGTAAGCACGCTACCCATTTCTAGGGGTTGCTCGCAGAAGTGATGGTAGCTATCACATGTCCATGTGATAGCCACCTGAACCTCCGCGTTCAGATGTAAGACCGCCCGGAATCTCCAGGGGTAGAACGCAGGTGCCATCGTGCCCCGTCCCTGAAAAAGTGTTCAGGGGAAGTCAGGAAGGCTGTCGATGGGAACCAGGTCTTGGTTGGGCCAATAAGGGGCAAGTATGAAGACCTGCTCCTCCTGACTTGGCACCGTAGGTGCAAGCGACTGGCACAAAGACAGGAGCACTGCTCAACACGACATGTGAAGATCACTGAGTTTCAGGAGCATTTTCTGCTCAGCACTTGAGTGTGATAAGTTCACTGAGCTTCAGGAGCATTTCTGCTCAACACCTGAGTGTGATAAACTCACTGAGCTACAGGAGCATTTCTGCTCAACACTTGAGTGCGAAGAACTTCACTGAGTAACAGGAGCATTTCTGCTCAAAACTGAGAGTGAAAGGATTCACTGAGCTTCAGGAGCATTTCTGCTCAACACCTGATTGTGATGAATTCACTGAGCTACAGGAGCATTGCTGCTCAACACCTGAGTGCGATGAACTTCACTGAGTTTCAGGAGCATTTCTGCTCAACATGAAGTGTGATGAATTCACTGACTTGAGTCGCTTTTAGGAGGCTCACTGGGGAAACGCATTTCTGCGGGGCCCTGGGGCAGCTGAGAGCTAGTGTCTGTCCAAGGGTAGTCCGCTCGGACAACACTGGCAAGGAGACGAAACCGGAGAGGCAACTGGGCGGCTCCGGAGTGGTCATGACCCAGCTGGACCCCAGGGGATGGAGTCTCCACTCACCCTGGCTCTAACTGTCGTGAGGCTCGTCGGTGGCACGACTGAGTAGAGCGGAGATAGTGGAACAAAGCGTCCTCAGGAGCTTCAGACTCCAAGGAGGACGTGACGGGTGAGTCGTGACATGCGAGGGAAGCTTAAGCAACGGTCGCAATGTCCAACAATTCAAGGCACGTATGCCCGTGTAGTCAAGGGTCGCCCAAGCCCCCGTTAAAACACGCCCTTTGTACATGGCCGCTCGGTTGATGAGGGTTTGGCAGCAGACCGGGGTGAACTGTAGTTACACAGGGTGGGCTGCTCTGCCACGGGCACCTCGGAACTCGATCGTGAAGCTAGTGCTGAAGCGGTCATCATATGGAGGAAGCCAACGGCTGCATCTACCACATGCCCCAGGAGCCTCTGAAGTTCTTTCAGTGGGACCCTTTCTCACTTCAAACACCAGCCGAACACACTCTCATTGGAGAGACGTGTTGGACCAAGTCCATCTCCAAAACTGAAAAAGAGATACTCAACCCGTGGGCGAGATTACTCTCTCCCAATGGACCTGAAGACCCAACGGGCTCTGGAGCACTCGAAGGGAAGGACTCTGTACTGATACTTCAACCCTCACACGCAACACACAGGATGGCCTGTGGTGCAGAAGGTAGAGATCTGAAGCACATGTCTTTCAGGTCGGAGCTGCAGACCAATCTTGGGCCAAGATGGTCACGACCCACCACCTAGTAGCATGAAGAACGAGTTTACAACTAGCCTTCATACCGGCTGGAGGAGCGGCTATATCAAATCCTTCGCCAGCAGGAAAAGACAAGCATGCACAAGTCAGGAGCCCTGCTCAACACTAGGTGTGATGAATATCACTGGATTTTCAGGAGCACGTCTGCTCAACACCTAATGTGATGATTATCACTGACTTGAGCGGGATAGCCTAGCCTGAGGTGGGGCAGCAAAGTGGAGAGTGTGGTGTTAGTGTGCTGTGCAACACTTACCTGTCTCCACTAGCAGCAGGGGGCGTGTGAGAAGGCGGATGACCGGGTCCTCGAACGCACCAAGCTGCCTGCTGGCGACCAAGGGGGGGCTGAGGGGTGTAAGGCTCAGCAGGGTCACACCTGCCAGACTGTCCCTCTTGGGACCCAGGGACAGATGAAATTGCTCTTTCTCTGAAGTGTGGGTACCGCTTGCTCCGCTTTTTTTTTTTTTTAGGGAGCCAGCGGCGGAACAGACACACACACACAACAAAGGAGGATCCCCAAAAGGCAGCGGCCGCCAGACACAGGTGCACCTGTGTCATGACAGACCGCTCCAATGGAGGGACACCTCGCAACCCTTCACCGTTCCTCCATCAAAGGTAGTGAGGGGGAAAAGCTATTCAGGCAGTTTCTGGCAGAGAAAGATGCCGTTCACCACCTGATAAGCTCTCCATGCATTTCGGAAAAGAAAAGCACTGGGGCGGCGAGCTGAGAACCAGCGCGGCCCGCCCCGAGATACTAATCCTCCAACCGAGACTGAACAGGACACGGTGGAGTTTCCACTCGAGCCCGGCAGCCTCGGCGGCCTGTTTTCAGCATAGCTGACATTTCTGGATCTGGCTCGGGCAATGTTACACTCCCAGAGGGAGATAACACAGCCGAGTCGTCATCTCCAGAGGCCAGCTCACCCTCCGATGCTGCTATTGACATCTTATCCTCTGGGGGAACCCCCATTGAAACAGCTGATCATCCATTACAGAGGGACCAGCATGCTCAACAGAAATCCCATCGGCTGCGGTGCGATGGAGGAGTGAGGAGCCCACAGGGAATGGTTACCGGGCGAGACATCCATCACTATCCTCCGATCACCCATCCCACATGGCACCCGGGGGTGGGGCATGGTAATGGGAACTTGTGCTTCGCGGACGAAGGCGAGTCTTGATCTCAACACCGCGACAGTCATATTCCCGCAATGAGAACTTGAGCCGTCCACAAAAGCTGCCTCAGCATGCTGAACATATAAGCACATATGCATACATATTTATATACAAATAAACATACAACTCAAACACGTGATGCAACAATTGTGACCGTCAGAGAGGAAAAGGGAATGATCGCATCCAGAAACGCACAGGTGGAATGACATCTTGAAAAAGACGCAAACGCACAAGTGTTGCTCTTTCAGAAAATAGGAACATCACCAGTGCCGGAGCACACAGGGGAATGACCGCGGCAACACTGAACAGAGAACTGAAACAGTGAAGCACTCACTTTTCCGCCCTCTAACCACCCGTCAACACACACAAACATTCAGAATTTGTTGCTGTTAAAACAGCAGTTGAGAGCTCAAAGCTCGCGATCACCGCTGCACTCGCGCTGTAGAACACCAGCAGTGGGAGAGTCTTCCTGAAGAACACCGACACACTCGCTCGTTGTAAACAACAGCACTCTCAGAGACATCAAACAATCGGCTCCGAAGCGAAAGGCAACTAGTGCGTGCATCCACTTCCGTATTTATACCCGCGCCGCGGGGGCCGGAGTGTGTGATGCGAATCACGCACGCAAATTACATTGGCTCCTTCAATAGTACTCAAATATGATAGGCTCTCTGACGCGATCCCCATTCAGTCGACGTCGACTACGTCCGACATTATCGACTGAAAGGGAACCACTTTGCAAAGTGCTGTAGATCGGCTCCATCACACAAAACAGCACCACAGTCACAAACTCGTGATTACTATCCCAAGCGAACTGCTGTCTGCAGTCTAACCGAGTGAATGAATTAGACACAACTCTGGATGCCCCTGAGGACACTTTCTATTGTGAGACAGTGGATGATGTTTCTCAGAATGGTGAAATATTCACAACATTGCACTTGACACATGGGCCTGGCCAATTAACCCTCTGGGGTCGGCAAACACGCCTGTGCATTTTGCTCGATTCACAATACTTGAATCATTTTCAAAGACTTAAAATACTCTGTCATTTTTGGTCATACAGACTTAAGAAATATGAAAAAATAAACTGTTAAATGTCTTCTTTTTTTGTGTCCACTTACAACCGAAATAAAACATTGTGCTTTTGTAAAATAAAGAAAATAAACAGGGTGTGCTTTCTGGCTCTCCGTCACCGTGAACTTTTTTTTGGAGCACGTCTCTAAACTTAAACAAAACTCAGCGAATACTATTCACCCAGGCATGAGCTATATATCTTTATAATCATTTAAGTGTGTACTTTTAAATGAGCTAATTCATAACAAAAACAAATATTCTCTGTTTATGTAATCTATATGAAAATAGAGAGATGTCAGTCGTTCTCATTTCAGCTCATTATAGCTTATTATTTTTTAATGTGATCACACTCACGGAGAGCGCGCGCTATTCAAATGCAAATGATCTGAGGCAATACATGCAAACGTGTCAACGCCCACATCAACTCGATAAAACACACCAAGTTTAATCAGATTACAGTACTTTACGTCGTTTTGCGAGGCTGTGAGGAATAATCCTGGGAAATTGACTAGTTTTGGATAGATTATAAAGTTTTTACTATAAAATAGACTACTGCCACATCAAATAAGCTTTTGTTTGCCAATTTCTGCTCATATGTTAAATATATATATATTGATAACACTTTACAATAAGGTTCCATTAGTTAACATTAGTTAATGCATTAGTTAACATGAACTAACCATGAACAACATCTCTGTTCAGCATTAGTTATTAATATTTGTTAACGTTAACTCACACATCAATTCACATTAACAGCACAGTTAGTTAACATTAATTAATGCATTAGTTAACATGAACTAACCATGAACAACACCTCTGTTCAGCATTAGTTATTAAGTTGGCTTGTGAGAGCCAACTTACTGAAATCCTATTTAAACTTATTATTAAGTTGGCTTGTGAGAGCCAACTTACTGAAATCCTACTTAAACTTATTATTATTAAGTTGGCTTGTGAAAGCCAACTTACTGAAATCCTATTTAAACTTATTATTATTAAGTTGGCTTGTGAAAGCCAACTTACTGAAATCCTATTTAAACTTATTAGGGGCCAAGCACCGAAGGTGCGGAGGCACCTATTGTATCTGTTCCGGTTCTTCTTATTAGGGGCCAAGCACCGAAGGTGCGGAGGCACCTATTGTATCTGTTCCGGTTCTTCTTATTATTATTAGGGGCCAAGCACCGAAGGTGCGGAGGCACCTATTGTATCTGTTCCGGTTCTTATTATTATTAGGGGCCAAGCACCGAAGGTGCGGAGGCACCTATTGTATCTGTTCCGGTTCTTATTATTAGGTGTTCAAGCACGAAGTGCTGAAAACCTATTGTAATTGTCCTGATTTTTAGGTGTTCAAGCACGAAGTGCTGAAAACCTATTGTATTTGTACTGATTTTTAGGTGTTCAAGCACGAAGTGCTGAAAACATATTGTAATTGTACTGATTAGGTGTTCAAGCACGAAGTGCTGAAAACCTATTGTAATTGTACTGATTTTTATTATTATTATTATTTTCCCCTAAAACGCATCGTGCAGACCAAACCGTAAGAGCTAGAGACTTGATATTTGGGATTAAGGTAGCACAGAAATCGAGGAGAGGTTCAGAGAATATGAGCCCGATTGGCCCATAGGTGGCGCTATAACAACCAATTGCGCGAAACTGCTCATAACTCCTAAACCGTATGTCGTAGACTCAAGTGTCTTATATCATTAGAAAGCTGGAAACCTGATGTAAAAAACGTATATCTCCGATTTTATTTCCGCCATGATGGATTTTCCGCCATTTTGAATTTTGTTGAAAAACTACTTTTGCGAACTAGTCCCTGGTTTTTCGCCCGATCGGAACCAAACCAGTGCAGAAATTTTCTCTGGAGTCTGAATATCAATAATTATCAAAAAAAAGTTGAAATTTCGATTTCTGGTCGCTAGGGGGCGCAAAATGATCGTTGTGGGAGGAGCCTATTTTACTAAAATGGCTATAACTCAAGAAGTAAATGAGATATCTTCACCAAACTTGACACACATGTGTATGAGGACATTGTGGGGTCACAGTAAAAAAACCGCGTCGATCTAACACTAGGTGGCGCTATAAGATTAAAAAAACATAAAAAGAGGTGTGGCCACCTGACCGTTAGTCCGATTGACTTGAAAATTGGTATGCAGTGTCTTGGTCCAAGGTGCCATGTATGTGTAAAAGGATATTGGCATATCTCAAAAAACATGGCTGCCATCGGCCAATGAAGTTTGAGCACCTTTTAAACAAGGTTAACGGAGGCCGATCGGAACGAAACTCAATGGGCATGTTCAACTCATGGCCCAAGAGGTCTGTAAGAGTTTTGAAAGAAATCGGCCACTAGTTGGCGCTAACAAGTTTTACGGCTCTGTAATCACATGGTGTTGCACACATCCCCTCAATATGCATATCAGTCGATAGTTCTCCTCATGCTGAACAACTTTGCCTCTAGAACCATTGCTGTCAATCAAACCGTTCATTAAATATTCACGAATATGTTAAAAACCTACTTTTGCGAACTAGTCCCTGGTTTTTCGCCCGATCAGAACCAGACCAGTCTAGGACAATTCTCTGGACTCTCTAGATCAATAATTATCGAAAAAAAGTTGAACTTTGCCCTTTGGTCTGCTATAACAGGATCATTTATAAAAAGGGGCGTGTCAAAACACACTCAAAAGCCTATAAATCATAAATAAAAACTCGGAACTTCACAAAAATTGGTGAGCATATGTGACATAACATCATTAACAAGCATGCAAAGTTTCATGGAGATCGGACAATAGGTGGCGCTATAACTGTTAAAAATCTTAAAAACCATGTATTCCCTATGGTAAATTGCCAGTATTGACTGTAAATGGTTTGTTCCATCTAAGATCATATAATTTTCATATAATAACGTTCAAAACCAGTGCAGTACAATTCTCTGGACTCTCTAGAGCAATAATTATCAGAAAAGGTTGAACTTCTGCATTTTGATGGCTATAATAGGGTCACTTCAATGTGTAGCCTTGACCGAGTGTGCTCGAAAGCCTATATCTCTTCGATGAATGCTCAGATCTTATTAAAAACAAGTCTGAACATGTGGGCCATGACTCCAAATAATCATGAAAATTTTCGGACAGATTGGACAAAATAGGCCTGTATAACAGTTAAAAAGGTGAAAATGATATGAACATAATGGCCTATTAAGCCAATAAGTGGTATTTTACTGCCCCCTGCTGTTTAAAAAAAGTCATTTTGTCACACTACTCAACTATAATTAATATTTAGACTTTATAAATTCACTCTTTTAACATTTACAATAACATTTAGTCAAAATTCATCTATTGAAGTGACAATTGAGTCACATTGGATCCTGAAGTTCCAAATGTCTCTATCTACAACAGAATGAGTGTGTGTAGATTAAATGATATGAAAAACATGGCATATTGTATAAGTAGGCTGTAATAGCACTGTTGTCCACTAGATGGAGCAGCAGCATTAGACATTTTTAATCTTTTTATCAGCTTTCAGCATTGGCTAACAAACAAATGCTTAAAGCATTTTCTTTAATTAGTTTTATATTATTACATTGCAAAGAAATATGTGAAATGCTCATATACCATTAAAACAGATTTTCACAATAACATATCCCAAAAATGTGTGTGTGTGTGTGTGTAAGCATGCATTATGGACTTAACATGATAAAAATGGTTTGCTTCAGTGAAGAATACTGGAGAAATAAAGTAGTTGAAAATGAAAGTGAGCCAATAAGTGGTTAATATATGTGGTAAATCATGGTGAATTGTGGTAGAACATGATTTTTCACAATAACATAACCCAAACGTGTGTACGTGTGTGTGCACGTGTGTGTGTGTGTGTGTGTGTGTGTGTGTGTGTGTGTGCGCGTGCATGTGTGTGTGTGTGTGTGTGTGTGTGTGTGAGAGAGCATGCATTATGGAGTTAACATGAAAAAAAAATGGTTTGCTTTAGTGCAGAATACTGGAGAAACAAAGTAGTTTAAAATTAAAGTGAGCCAATAAGTGGTCTTCTACTGCCCTCTGCTGGCCACTCTTCTTTTTAATAGTCTTTTCACATGTGTTTTTGCATTCATATGTATATAGACACTATAAAATCACTTATATAACAATTACTATTATAACACATTCATATTCTGTCAGAGTGTATCAGTTCAATTGTTCTGATGCTTCAAATAATTGCTATCAACGTGGTAAATCATGGTAAATAACGCCAGAAACATGGTAAATCATAGTAAAAAAGGTAAATCATGCTAGAATCCTGGTAAATTATTCTAGAATGTGCTATATCATGGTAAATCATCCTATAACATGGTATATCAAGGTAAACTATGGAAAATCATGTTAGATTCATGGTAAATCATACTGGAACATGGCAAATCATGAAAAATCACACTGAAATGTAGTATATCATGGTAAATCATGCTTGCTACATGCAACTTAATGTCTTTTGATGCTTTTGTGCTTAACGGCCTTAAAGGCCTTAACTGCTTGAACACCGCTAAATGCTGCTTGCAGCTTTAATTATTATTATTATTTTCCCCTAAAACGCATCGTGCAGCCCAAACCGTAAGTGCTAGAGACTTGATATTTGGGATTAAGGTAGCACAGAAATCGAGGAGAGGTTGAGAGACTATGAGCCCGATTGGCCCATAGGTGGCGCTATAGCAATCAATTGCGCGAAACTGGTCATAACTCCTAGACCGTAAGTCGTAGAGTCAAGTGTCTTATATCACTGGAAAGCTGAACTCATGACTTAAAAAACGTATATCTCCGATTCCATTTCCGGTATGAAAATTTTCCCGCCATTTTGAATTTTGTCAAAAAACTACTTTTGCGAACTAGTCCCTGGTTTTTCACCCGATCGGAACCAAACCAGTGCCAAAATGTTCTCTGGAGTCTGAATATCAATAATTATCGAAAAAAAGTTGAATTGTTGATTCACGGTCGCTAGGGGGCGCAAAATGAACGTTGTGGGCGGAGCCTATTTTACTAAAATGGCTATAACTCAAGAAGTAAATGAGATAGCTTCAACAAACTCGGTACACATGTGAATAAGTTCATTCTGAGGTCACAGTAAAAAAATCGCGACGATTGGGCACTAGGTGGCGCTATAACATTAAAAAAACATAAATAGGGCTATGACCACCTGACCGTTGGTCCGATTGACTTGAAAATTGGTATGCAGTGTCTTGGTCCAAGGCCCCATGTATGTATAAAAGGACATTGGTGTATCTCAAAAAACATGGCCGCCATCGGCCAATGAAGTTTGAGCACCTGTGAGACGAGGTTAACGGAGGCCGATTGGAACGAAACTCGATGGGCATGTTCGACTCATGGCCCAAGAGGTCTGTAAGAGTTTTGAAAGAAATCGGCCACTAGTTGGCGCTAACGAGTTTTACGGCTCTGTAATCACGTGGTGTGGCACACATCCCCACAAAATGCATATCATTTGATAGATCTCCTCATGCTGAACAACTTTGCCTCTAGAACCATTGCTGTCAATCAAATCGTTCATTAAATATTCACAAATATTTTTAAAACCTACTTTTGCGAACTAGTCCTAGGATTTTCGCCCGATCGGAACCAGACCAGTCTAGGACAATTCTCTGGACTCTCTAGATCAATAATTATCAAAAAAAAGTTGAAATTTGCCATTTGGTTGGCTATAACAGGGTCATTTATAAAATGGGCGTGGCAAAATATAGTCAAAAGCCTATAAATCCTATACGAAAACTCAGAACTTCACAAAAATTGGTGAGCATATGTGACATAACATCCTTAAAAAGCATGCCAAATTTTATGGAGATCGGACCATAGGTGGCGCTATAACTGTTAAAAAGCTTTGAAACAATGTATTTCCTATGGTAAATTGCCTGTATTTGCTGTAAATGGTGTTTTGCATTTATTATCATGTAATGTTCATATCATAATGTTCAAAACCAGTGCAGTACAATTCTCTGGACTCTCTAGATCAATAATTATCAGAAAAAGTTGAACAACTTCATTTGGATGGCTATAATAGGGTCACTTCACAATGTAGCCATGACCTAGTGTCCCCAAAAGCTTATATCTCTTCAATGAATGCTCAGATCTTCTTAAAAACAAGTCAGAACATGTGCCATATGACTCCAAACAATCATGAAAAATTTCAGACAGATCGGACAAAATTTGCCTCTATAACAGTTAAAAATGGGAAAATTAAATGAATATAATGGCATATTAAGCCAATAAGTAGTATTTTACTGCCCCCTGCTGTTTAAAATATGAATTATACTTGAGTAGTGTGACAAAATTACTATTTAGACTTTATAAAATTACTATTTTAACATTTACAATCACATTAAGTCAAATTTCATCTATTGAAGTATCACTATTGACAATTCTGTCACATTGACAATGTGAATCCTGAATGAGACATAGTTCAAATCTCTGTATCTACAACAGAATGTGTGTGTAGTCCTATGTTTCTGAATAAATTCTGAATAATCTGATTAATAGTTTGCAAAGACATGTATGAAATAACATTCAAATATATTTTCATAATGATTTTGTGTGTGTGTGTGTGTGTGTGTGTGTGTGTGTGTGTGTGTGTGTGTGTGTGTGTGTGTGTGTGTGTGTAAGCTTGCATAAAGGAGTTAAAATGGAAAAACTGTTAAAATGAAAGTGGCCAGCAGAGGGCAGTAGAAGACCACTTATTGGCTCATTCTACTTATTAATGAAGTCTTTTAACAGGTGCATTCATATTTAGACACTATAAAATCACTTGTATAACAATTACTATTATAACACAATCATATTTTGTCAGAGTTTATCACTTCATTTGTACGGACACTTCACATCAATGCTAGCAATGTGGTAAATCATGATAAACTATGGTAAATCATGCTAGAATCACGGTACTCTATGGCAGTGTTGGGAACCCTAATCAAACACACCTGATTCAACTCATCAGCTCATAATCACATAGGTTAATGAGCTGATGAGTTGAATCAGGTGTGATTGATTAGAGAGACAGAGAAAACGGGTCCTTCAGGACAGGTTTGGGAACCACTGCTCTATGGTAAATCATCCTAGAACGTAGTAAATCATACTAGAACTTGGTAAATCATGGTAAATCATGCTAGATTCATGGTAAATCATACTGGAACATGGTAAATCATGAAAAATCACACTAAAATGTGGTATATCATGGTAAATCATGCTAAAACATGGTCTATTCCATCTATGATATCAGTGGTTAAATGCTTGCTACATAAAACGTAATGTCTTTTGATGCTTGTGTGGTTAAAAATCTTAAATGCATTAACTGCTTGAACACCGCTAAATGCTGCTTGTTAGGTGTTCAAGCACGAAGTGCTGAAAACCTATTGTATTTGTACTGATTTTTATTATTATTATTCTCCGCTAAAACACATCGTGCAGACCAAACCGTAAGTGTTAGAGACTTGAAACTTTGTCAGATGGTAGTACAAAAATCGAGGAGAGGTTATCAAATTATGAGCCCGATTGGCCCATAGGTGGCGCTATAGCAACCAATTGCGCAAAACTGCTCATAACTCCTAGACCGTATGTCGTAGACTCAAGTGTCTTATATCTCTGGAAAGCTGGAAACCTGAAGTAAAAAACTTATATCTCCGATTTCATTTCCGCCATGATAGATTTTCCGCCATTTTGAATTTTGTCGAAAAACTACTTTTGCGAACTAGTCCCTGGTTTTTCGCCCGATCGGAACCAAACCAGTGCCAAAATGTTCTCTGGAGTCTGAATATCAATAATTATCGAAAAAAAGTTGAAATTTTGATTCACGGTCGCTAGGGGGCGCAAAATGAACGTTGTGGGCGGAGCCTATTTTACTAAAATGGCTATAACTCAAGAAGTAAATGAGATAGCTTCACCAAACTCGGTACACATGTGAATAAGTTCATTCTGAGGTCACAGTAAAAAAATCGCGACGATTGGGCACTAGGTGGCGCTATAACATTAAAAAAACTTAAATAGGGCTATGACCACCTGACCGTTGGTCCGATTGACTTGAAAATTGGTATGCAGTGTCTTGGTCCAAGGCCCCATGTATGTATAAAAGGACATTGGCTTATCTCAAAAAACATGGCCCCCATCGGCCAATGAAGTTTGAGCACCTGTGAGACGAGGTTAACGGAGGCCGATCGGAACGAAACTCGATGGGCATGTTCGACTCATGGCCCAAGAGGTCTGTAAGAGTTTTGAAAGAAATCGGCCACTAGTTGGCGCTAACGAGTTTTACGGCTCTGTAATCACGTGGTGTGGCACATATCCCCACAAAATGCATATCATTTGATAGATCTCCTCATGCTGAACAACTTTGCCTCTAGAACCATTGCTGTCAATCAAATCGTTCATTAAATATTCACAAATATGTTTAAAACCTACTTTTGCAAACTAGTCCTAGGATTTTCGCCCGATCGGAACCAGACCAGTCTAGGACAATTCTCTGGACTCTCTAGATCAATAATTATCAAAAAAAGTTGAAATTTGCCATTTGGTTGGCTATAACAGGGTCATTTATAAAATGGGCGTGGCAAAATATAGTCAAAAGCCTATAAATCCTATACGAAAACTCAGAACTTCACAAAAATTGGTGAGCATATGTGACATAACATCCTTAAAAAGCATGCCAAATTTTATGGAGATCGGACCATAGGTGGCGCTATAACTGTTAAAAAGCTTTTAAACAATGTATTTCCTATGGTAAATTGCCTGTATTTGCTGTAAATGGTGTTTTGCATTTATTATCATGTAATGTTCATATCATAATGTTCAAAACCAGTGCAGTACAATTCTCTGGACTCTCTAGATCAATAATTATCAGAAAAAGTTGAACAACTTCATTTGGATGGCTATAATAGGGTCACTTCACAATGTAGCCATGACCTAGTGTCCCCAAAAGCTTATATCTCTTCAATGAATGCTCAGATCTTCTTAAAAACAAGTCAGAACATGTGCCATATGACTCCAAACAATCATGAAAAATTTCAGACAGATCGGACAAGATTTGCCTCTATAACAGTTAAAAATGGGAAAATTAAATGAATATAATGGCATATTAAGCCAATAAGTAGTATTTTCCTCCCCCCTGCTGTTTAAAATATGAATTATACTTGAGTAGTGTGACAAAATTACTATTTAGACTTTATAAAATTACTATTTTAACATTTACAATCACATTAAGTCTAATTTCATCTATTGAAGTATCACTATTGACAATTCTGTCACATTGACAAATGTGAATCCTGAATGAGACATAGTTCAAATCTCTGTATCTACAACAGAATGTGTGTGTAGTCCTATGTTTCTGAATAAATTCTGAATAATCTGATTAATAGTTTGCAAAGACATGTATGAAATAACATTCAAATATATTTTCATAATGATTTTGTGTGTGTGTGTGTGTGTGTGTGTGTGTGTGTGTGTGTGTGTGTGTGTGTGTGTGTGTGTGTAAGCTTGCATAAAGGAGTTAAAATGGAAAAACTGTCAAAATGAAAGTGGCCAGCAGAGGGCAGTAGAAGACCACTTATTGGCTCATTCTACTTATTAATGAAGTCTTTTAACAGGTGCATTCATATTTAGACACTATAAAATCACTTGTATAACAATTACTATTATAACACAATCATATTTTGTCAGAGTTTATCACTTCATTTGTACTGACACTTCACATCAATGCTAGCAATGTGGTAAATCATGATAAACTATGGTAAATCATGCTAGAATCACGGTACTCTATGGCAGTGTTGGGAACCCTAATCAAACACACCTGATTCAACTCATCAGCTCATAATCACATAGGTTATTGAGCTGATGAGTTGAATCAGGTGTGATTGATTAGAGAGACAGAGAAAACGGGTCCTTCAGGACAGGTTTGGGAACCACTGCTCTATGGTAAATCATCCTAGAACGTAGTAAATCATACTAGAACTTGGTAAATCATGGTAAATCATGCTAGATTCATGGTAAATCATACTGGAACATGGTAAATCATGAAAAATCACACTAAAATGTGGTATATCATGGTAAATCATGCTAAAACATGGTCTATTCCATCTATGATATCAGTGGTTAAATGCTTGCTACATAAAACGTAATGTCTTTTGATGCTTGTGTGGTTAAAAATCTTAAATGCCTTAACTGCTTGAACACCGCTAAATGCTGCTTGCAGCTTTAATTATTATTATTTTTCTTCTCCGCTAAAACGCATCGTGCAGACCAAACCGTAAGTGCTAGAGACTTGAAACTTTGTCAGATGGTAGTACAAAAATCGAGAAGAGGTTATCAAATTATGAGCCTGATTGGCCCATAGGTGGCGCTATAGCAACCAATTGTGCGAAACTGCTCATAACTCCTAGACCGTATGTCGCAGAGTCAAGTGTCTTATATCATTGGAAAGCTGGACGCCTGACGAACAAAATGTATATCTCCGATTTCATTTCCGCCATGATAGATTTTCCGCCATTTTGAATTTTGTTGAAAAACTACTTTTGCGAACTAGTCCCTGGTTTTTCACCCGATCGGAACCAAACCAGTGCCAAAATGTTCTCTGGAGTCTGATTATGAATAATTATCGAAAAAAAGTTGAATTGTTGATTCACGGTCGCTAGGGGGCGCAAAATTATCGTTGTGGGCGGAGCCTATTTTACTAAAATGGCTATAACTCCAGAAGTAAATTAGGTAGCTTCACCAATCTCGGTACACATGTGAATGAGGACAGTCTGAGGTCACAGTAAAAAAATCACGACGATCGAACACTAGGTGGCGCTATAATGTGAAAAAAACATAAAAAGGGCTATGACCACCTGACCGTTAGTCCGATTGACTTGAAAATTGGTATGCAGTGTCTTGGTCCAAGGCCCCATGTATGTATATAAGGACATTGGCGTATCTCAAAAAACATGGCCGCCATCGGCCAATGAAGTTTGAGCACCAATGAGACGAGGTTAACGGAGGCCAATCGGAACGAAACTCGATGGGCATGTTCGACTCATGGCCTAAGAGGTCTGTAAGAGTTTTGAAAGAAATCGGCTACTAGTTGGCGCTAACGAGTTTAACGGCTCTTTAATCACGTGGTGTGGCACACATCCCCACAATGTGCATATCATGTGATAGATCTCCTCATGCTGAACAACTTTGCCTCTAGAACCATTGCTGTCAATCAAATCGTTCATTAAATATTCACGAATATGTTAAAAACCTACTTTTGCAAACTAGTCCCTGGTTTTTCGCCCGATCGGAACCAGACCAGTCTAGAACAATTCTCTGGACTCTCTAGATCAATAATTATCAAAAAAAAGTTGAACTTTGCCCTTTGGTTCACTATAACAGGGTCATTTAGAAAATGGGCGTGGCAAAATTCACTCAAAAGCCTATAAATCATAAATAAAAACTCAGAACTTTACAAAAATTGGTGAGCACATGTGACATAACGTCATTAACAAGCATGCAAAATTTTATGGAGATCGGACAATAGGTGGCGCTATAACTGTTAAAAAGCTTTAAAACCATATATTTCCTATGGTAAATTGCCTGTATTGGCTGTAAATGGTCTTTTCCATCTATTATGTCAGTGGTTAAATTAATGCTAAATAAAACTTAATGTCTTTTGATGCTTTTGTGCTTAACGGCCTTAAAGGCTTTAACTGCTTGAACACCGCTAAATGCTACTTGCAGCTTTAATTAGGTGTTCAAGCACGAAGTGCTGAAAACCTATTGTATTTATAAGGATTTTTAGGTGTTCAAGCACGAAGTGCTGAAAACCTATTGTATTTGTAAGGATTTTTATTATTAGGTGTTCAAGCACGAAGTGCTGAAAACCTATTGTATTTGTAAGGATTTTTAGGTGTTCAAGCACGAAGTGCTGAAAACCTATTGTATTTGTAAGGATTTTTATTATTATTATTATTATTATTTTTCTTCCGCCGTAAAACGCATCGTGCAGCCCAAACCGTAAGTGCTGGAGCCTTGAAACTTTGTCAGATGGTAGTACAAAAATCGAGGAGAGGTTATCAAATTATGAGCCCGATTGGCCCATAGGTGGCGCTATAGCAACCAATTGCGCGAAACTGCTCATAACTCCTAGACCGTAAGTCGTAGACTCAAGTGTCTTATATCACTGGAAAGCTGGTCACCTGACGAAAAAAACGTATATCTCCGATTTAATTTCCGCCAATATAGATTTTCCGCCATTTTGAATTTTGTCAAAAAACTACTTTTGCGAACTAGTCCCTGGTTTTTCGTCCGATCGGAACCAAACCAGTGCCAAAATGTTCTCTGGAGTCTGAATATCAATAATTATTGAAAAAAAGTTGAAATTTTGATTCACGGTCGCTAGGGGGCGCAAAATGAACGTTGTGGGCGGAGCCTATTTTACTAAAATGGCTATAACTCAAGAAGTAAATGAGATAGCTTCACCAATCTCGGTACACATGTGAATGAGTTCATTCTGAGGTCACAGTAAAAAAATCGCGACGATTGGCCAGTAGGTGGCGCTATAACATTAAAAAAACATAAATAGGGCTATGACCACCTGACCGTTGGTCCGATTGACTTGAAAATTGGTATGCAGTGTCTTGGTCCAAGGCCCCATGTATGTATAAAAGGACATTGGCGTATCTCAAAAAACATGGCCGCCATCGGCCAATGAAGTTTGAGCACCTGTGAGACGAGGTTAACGGAGGCCGATCGGAACGAAACTCGATGGGCATGTTCGACTCATGGCCCAAGAGGTCTTTAAGAGTTTTGAAAGAAATCGGCCACTAGTTGGCGCTAACGAGTTTTACGGCTCTGTAATCACGTGGTGTTGCACACATCCCCACAATATGCATATCAGTCGATAGATCTCCTCATGCTGAACAACTTTGCCCTTAGAACCATTGCTGTCAATCAAACTGTTCATTAAATATTTACGAATATGTTAAAAACCTACTTTTGCGAACTAGTCCCTGGTTTTTCGCCCGATCGGAACCAGACCAGTCTAGGACAATTCTCTGGACTCTCTAGATCAATAATTATCGAAAAAAAGTTGAACTTTGCCCTTTGGTCTGCTATAACAGGATCATTTATAAAAAGGGGCGTGTCAAAACACACTCAAAAGCCTATAAATCATAAATAAAAACTCGGAACTTCACAAAAATTGGTGAGCATATGTGACATAACATCATTAACAAGCATGCAAAGTTTCATGGAGATCGGACAATAGGTGGCGCTATAACTGTTAAAAATCTTAAAAACCATGTATTCCCTATGTTAAATTATCAGTATTGACTGTAAATGGTTTGTTCCATCTAAGATCATATAATTTTCATATAATAACGTTCAAAACCAGTGCAGTACAATTCTCTGGACTCTCTAGATCAATAATTATCAGAAAAGGTTGAACTTCTGCATTTTGATGGCTATAATAGGGTGTATAACAGCCAATAAGTGGTATTTTACGAGATATAAGCCCCAAAAGATATGCCTTTGAACGGGCATAACTCCCGGCCCCGATCGGCCACCAACACCGGGATGGTCTCGTTCAACAGGGCTCCTCAGACACTATCTATGTTCTGAGTTTCAGATTTTTTCACTTTCTCGTTCCCGAGATATAAGTGAAAAACCAAATTTCCATTCATTCATTTCAACTCTATATAGGCTGTAATACCACTGTTGTCCACTAGAGGGAGCAGCAGTATTAGACATGTTTAATCTTTTTATCAGCTTTCAGCATTGGCTTACAAACAAATGCTTAAAGCTATTTTTTAAAATTAGTTTTATATTATTACATCACAAAGAAATATGTGAAATGCTTATAGACCATTAAAAGAGATTTTCACAATAACATATCCCAAATGTGTGTGTGTGTGTGTGTGTGTGTGTGTGTGTGTGTGTGTGTGTGTGTGTGTGTGTAAGTATGCATTATGGAGTTAACATGAAAAAACTGGTTTGCTAATGAAACCAAGTAGTTTAAAATGAAAGTGAGCCAAGTGGTCTTCTACTGCCCTCTGCTGGCCATTTTACTTCTTAAAGCTATTTTTTTATTATTATGATGGACTGGTAATATAGTTTAATATTATTAAACTATATTACCTAAATATTCAACTAAACTAAATTAGATTTGATCAACTATATTAAACTAAATTAGATTTTCACAATAACATCCCAAAAGTGTGTGTGTGTGTGTGTGTGTGTGTGTGTGTGTGTGTGTGTGTGTGTGTGTGTGTGTGTGTGTGTGTGTGTGTGTGTAAGCATATGTCTAAATAAGAGACCTGTGAAAACACTTTATTAATAAGTATAATGGCCAGCAGAGGGCAGTAGAAGACCACTTATTGGCTCAGTTTAATTTTGACAGACTTGATGTTCTATTCTGCACTAAAGCAAACCTGTTTTTCCATGTTAACTATTATAAGACAATAATTTTTTTGTCAGTTTATCAATTCATTGCTATTGCCACTTCACATCAATGCTAGCAATGTGGTAAATCATGGTAAATCACGATAGAAACATGGTAAATCATAGTAAATAATACTATTACATGGTGTATCATGGCAAATCATGCCAGCAATGTGATGAATCATGGTAAATCATGCTACAATCCTGGTAAATCATTCTATAACATGGTAAATCATTGTATAATGTGGTATATCATCGTAAATCATTCTATAACATGGTAAATCATGGTAAACTATGATAAATCATGCTAGAATCATATTAAATCATACTACAATGTGTTCAATTGTGGTATCACAGGAAGGCTGAAAACGAAAGTATAACGTTAGGCCACGCCCTCCCAGTACAAATTCACTCATAACTCGAAAACGGAAACTCCCTGCGCGCTCAAATTTGGATGGTAAGGTCCTCTATTGGGCCTTGATCGAAATCTATCGTCACGGGCCTCGGGAGCGCCCCCCCGCGGATCGCTAATCCGTGAGACCCCCGACTTGGAACGGCTGTAACTCCCGACCTAGACCACCTAGATTCTTGTGGGATAGCTTGTTGGAAAGAGCCCGTCCTCACCTAGCTTCGATTCGAGTTTGGTGCGATTTGGCCCGGGCATTCCCGAGATATAAGCCCCAAAAGATATGCCTTTGAACAAGCATAACTCCCGGCCCGAATCGCCCACCAACACCGGGATGGTATCGTTCAACAGGGCTCCTCGGACTCTATCTAAGTTCTGAGTTTCAGATTTTTTCACTTTCTCGTTCCCGAGATATAAGTGAAAAACCAAATTTCCATTAATTCATTTCAACTCTATATAGGCTGTAATACCACTGTTGTCCACTAGAGGGAGCAGCAGGATTATACATGCTTAATCTTTTTATCAGCTTTCAGCATTGGCTAACAAACAAATGCTTAAAGCTATTTTTTATTATTATGATGGACTGGTAATACAGTTTAAATATCATTACATCACAAAGAAATATGTGAAATGCTTATAGACCATTAAAAGAGATTTTTCACAATAATGTATGTGTGTGTGTGTGTGTGTGTGTGTGTGTGTGTCTGTGTGTGTGTGTGTGTCTGTGTGTGTGTGTGTGTCTGTGTGTGTGTGTCTGTGTGTGTGTGTCTGTGTGTGTAAGCATGCCTTATGGAGTTAACATGAAAAATCTGGTTTGCTTTAGTGCAGAATGAAAAAAAAAAAGCTTCAAAACCATGTATTTCCTATGGTAAATTGCCTGTATTAGCTGTAAATGGTCTTTTCCATCTACAGTCATATAATGTTCATATCATAATGTTCAAAACCATCATAAATCATTCTAGAATGTGGTATATCATGGTAAATCATCCTATAACATGGTAAATCATGCTAGAATCATATTAAATCATACTAGAATGTGTTCAATTGTGGTAAACCATGCTAGAGCAGGGTAAATCATGGTGAATCATACTAGAACTTGGTATATCATGGTAAACTATGGTAAATCATGCTAGATTCATGGTAAATCATACTGGAACATGGTAAATCATGAAAAATCACACAAAAATTTGGTATATCATGGTAAATCATGCCAAAACAAGGTCTATTCCATCTATGATGTCAGTGTTTAAATGCTTGCTACATGAAACTTAATGTCTTTTGATGCTTTTGAGCTTAACTGCCTTAACTGCCTTAACTGCTTGAACACCGCTAAATGCTGCTTGCAGCTTTAATTAGGGGTTCAAGCACTTCAGTGCTGAAACCCTATTGTTATTGTTAATTTTCCCATGATGCAACATTCAGACATAAAACTGATCGGGCAGAACGAACCGTAAGTCGTAGAGCTTTGAAACTTTGGGGGTTGGTAGTACTCACACCGCCTACAACGTCACCAAGGCACGCCCCGATTGGCCCATAGGTGGCGCTACAGCGGCCAAAAGGTGAAAAATGCTCTATAATATCCTATGCAAAATGACATTTAAATGACTGAAAAATGGTCTGCTCTGCTCAGAACTTCACCAAATTAGCTGAGCACATGCGGCATATTATTCTAAAGAAGCATGCAAACTTTTATGGAGATCGGGCCATCAGTGGAGGTGTCACAGTTTAAAAGGTAAAAAAATTATTCACCACATTTCCATGATAAATGAGCTAAAAGGGCAAAAAACGTACTTTTTCCTCTCCGAGGCACATGTTAAAAGGCTTGATAAAGTTTTTGGAACGCAGCAGCGCAAGCGGCAAGTGCCTAGAACCTATGGTTTTTTTTTTAGAGGCCTTTTTGTGGCCCTTTTTTAGGCCCTTATTAGGGGTTCAAGCACTTCAGTGCTGAAACCCTATTGTTATTGTTAATTTTCCCATGATGCAACATTCAGACATAAAACTGATCGGGCAGAACGAACCGTAAGTCGTAGAGCTTTGAAACTTTGGGGGCTGGTAGTACTCACACCGCCTACAACGTCACCAAGGCACGCCCCGATTGGCCCTAGGTGGCGCTACAGCGGCCAAAAGTACGAAATGGCTCATAACTCCTCAACCGTCGGGCCTAGGCTCAAGTGTCTTACATCGTTGGAATCCTTGGCTCGAGCCGGACAAGATGCATGCCTCGGATTGGCTCGTCACCCTGGATACATTTTCGGGTATTTGGGGTTTTTCCAAAAACCTACTTTTGCAAACTAGTCCTAGGTTTTTGGCCCGGCCAGAACCAAACCAGTGCAGCAAGATTCTATGGAGTCTGAATGTCAATAAATATAAAAAAAAAGTGGAAATTTCGGTTCACGGTCCCTAAGGGCCGCCAAAACGTTCCAAGTGGGAGGAGCCCCTTTTCCTAAATTGGCTATAACTCGTGAACGGAACGAGATATTTTCACCAAACTCAGCGCACCTGTGTAAGAGCTCATTCTGTGGTCGCCTTGAAAAGGACGCGGCGACTGGCCACTTGGTGGCGCTATAACTGTTAAAAAGGTGTCAAAATGATGTTTTTCTATGGCAAATCCCATGAAATGGCTAAAAGCGGCCCTCTTCCTGCCTCATTTGCATACAACCTCACAAAACCGGGCGTGCACATGCGTCACCTGATCCTAAAGAGGCTTGGAAACTTTTATGGACGTCGGGCCATCGGTGGCGCTTTAACTGCTATAAAGGTGAAAAATGCTCTATAATATCCTATGCAAAATGACATTTAAATGACTGAAAAATGGTCTGCTCTGCTCAGAACTTCACCAAATTAGCTGAGCACATGCGGCATATTATTCTAAAGAAGCATGCAAACTTTTATGGAGATCGGGCCATCAGTGGAGGTGTCACAGTTTAAAAGGTAAAAAAATTATTCACCACATTTCCATGATAAATGAGCTAAAAGGGCAAAAAACGTACTTTTTCCTCTCCGAGGCACATGTTAAAAGGCTTGATAAAGTTTTTGGAACGCAGCAGCGCAAGCGGCAAGTGCCTAGATCCTATGTTTTTTTTTTTAGAGGCCTTTTTGTGGCCCTTTTTTAGGCCCTTATTAGGGGTTCAAGCACTTCAGTGCTGAAACCCTATTGTTATTGTTAATTTTCCCATGATGCAACATTCAGACATAAAACTGATCGGGCAGAACGAACCGTAAGTCGTAGAGCTTTGAAACTTTGGGGGTTGGTAGTACTCACACCGCCTACAACGTCACCAAGGCACGCCCCGAATGGCCCATAGGTGGCGCTACAGCGGCCAAAAGTACGAAATGGCTCATAACTCCTCAACCGTCGGGCCTAGGCTCAAGTGTCTTACATCGTTGGAATCCTTGGCTCGAGCCGGACAAGATGCATGCCTCGGATTGGCTCGTCACCCTTGGTACATTTTCGGGTATTTTGGGTTTTTCCAAAAACCTACTTTTGCAAACTAGTCCTAGGTTTTTGGCCCGGCCAGAACCAAACCAGTGCAGCAAGATTCTATAAAGTCTGAATGTCAATAATTATCAAAAAAAAGTGGAAATTTCGGTTCACGATCCCTAAGGGCCGCCAAAACATTCCAAGTGGGAGGAGCCCCTTTTACTAAATTGGCTATAACTCGTGAACGGAACGAGATATTTTCACCAAACTCAGCGCACCTGTGTAAGAGCTCATTCTGTGGTCGCCTTGAAAAGGACGCGGCGACTGGCCACTTGGTGGCGCTATAACTGTTAAAAAGGTGTCAAAATGATGTTTTTCTATGGCAAATCCCATGAAATGGCTAAAAGCGGCCCTCTTCCTGCCTCATTTGCATACAACCTCACAAAACCGGGCGTGCACATGCGTCACCTGATCCTAAAGAGGCTTGGAAACTTTTATGGACGTCGGGCCATCGGTGGCGCTTTAACTGCTATAAAGGTGAAAAATGCTCTATAATATCCTATGCAAAATGACATTTAAATGACTGAAAAATGGTCTGCTCTGCTCAGAACTTCACCAAATTAGCTGAGCACATGCGGCATATTATTCTAAAGAAGCATGCAAACTTTTATGGAGATCGGGCCATCAGTGGAGGTGTCACAGTTTAAAAGGTAAAAAAATAATTCACCACATTTCCATGATAAATGAGCTAAAAGGGCAAAAAACTTACTTTTTCCTCTCCGAGGCACATGTTAAAAGGCTTGATAAAGTTTTTGGAACGCAGCAGCGCAAGCGGCAAGTGCCTAGAACCTATGGGTTTTTTTTTAGAGGCCTTTTTGTGGCCCTTTTTTAGGCCCTTATTAGGGGTTCAAGCACTTCAGTGCTGAAACCCTATTGTTATTGTTAATTTTCCCATGATGCAACATTCAGACATAAAACTGATCGGGCAGAACGAACCGTAAGTCGTAGAGCTTTGAAACTTTGGGGGCTGGTAGTACTCACACCGCCTACAACGCCACCAAGGCAAGCCCCGATTGGCCCATAGGTGGCGCTACAGCGGCCAAAAGTACGAAATGGCTCATAACTCCTCAACCGTCGGGCCTAGGCTCAAGTGTCTTACATCATTGGAATCCTTGGCTCGAGCCGGACAATATGCATGCCTCGGATTGGCTCGTCACCCTGGGTACATTTTCGGGTATTTTGGGTTTTTCCAAAAACCTACTTTTGCGAACTAGTCCTAGGTTTTTGGCCCGGCCAGAACCAAACCAGTGTAGCAAGATTCTATGGAGTCTGAATGTCAATAATTATCAAAAAAAAGTGGAAATTTCGGTTCACGGTCCCTAATGGCCGCCAAAACGTTCCAAGTGGGAGGAGCCCCTTTTCCTAAATTGGCTATAACTCGTGAACGGAACGAGATATTTTCACCAAACTCAGCGCACCTGTGTAAGAGCTCATTCTGTGGTCGCCTTGAAAAGGACGCGGCGACTGGCCACTTGGTGGCGCTATAACTGTTAAAAAGGTGTCAAAATGATGTTTTTCTATGGCAAATCCCATGAAATGGCTAAAAGCGGCCCTCTTCCTGCCTCATTTGCATACAACCTCACAAAACCGGGCGTGCACATGCGTCACCTGATCCTAAAGAGGCTTGGAAACTTTTATGGACGTCGGGCCATCGGTGGCGCTTTAACTGCTATAAAGGTGAAAAATGCTCTATAATATCCAATGCAAAATGACATTTAAATGACTGAAAAATGGTCTGCTCTGCTCAGAACTTCACCAAATTAGCTGAGCACATGCGGCATATTATTCTAAAGAAGCATGCAAACTTTTATGGAGATCGGGCCATCAGTGGAGGTGTCACAGTTTAAAAGGTAAAAAAATTATTCACCACATTTCCATGATAAATGAGCTAAAAGGGCAAAAAACGTACTTTTTCCTCTCCGAGGCACATGTTAAAAGGCTTGATAAAGTTTTTGGAACGCAGCAGCGCAAGCGGCAAGTGCCTAGAGCCTATGTTTTTTTTTTTAGAGGCCTTTTTGTGGCCCTTTTTTAGGCCCTTATTAGGGGTTCAAGCACTTCAGTGCTGAAACCCTATTGTTATTGTTAATTTTCCCATGATGCAACATTCAGACATAAAACTGATCGGGCAGAACGAACCGTAAGTCGTAGAGCTTTGAAACTTTGGGGGCTGGTAGTACTCACACCGCCTACAACGTCACCAAGGCACGCCCCGATTGGCCCATAGGTGGCGCTACAGCGGCCAAAAGTACGAAATGGCTCATAACTCCTCAACCGTCGGGCCTAGGCTCAAGTGTCTTACATCGTTGGAATCCTTGGCTCGAGCCGGACAATATGCATGCCTCGGATTGGCTCATCACCCTGGGTACATTTTCGGGTATTTTGGGTTTTTCCAAAAACCTACTTTTGCGAACTAGTCCTAGGTTTTTGGCCCGGCCAGAACCAAACCAGTGCAGCAAGATTCTATGGAGTCTGAATGTCAATAATTATCAAAAAAAAGTGGAAATTTCGGTTCACGGTCCCTAAGGGCAGCCAAAACATTCCAAGTGGGAGGAGCCCCTTTTCCTAAATTGGCTATAACTCGTGAACGGAACGAGATATTTTCACCAAACTCAGCGCACCTGTGTAAGAGCTCATTCTGTGGTCGCCTTGAAAAGGACGCGGCGACTGGCCACTTGGTGGCGCTATAACTGTTAAAAAGGTGTCAAAATGATGTTTTTCTATGGCAAATCCCATGAAATGGCTAAAAGCGGCCCTCTTCCTGCCTCATTTGCATACAACCTCACAAAACCGGGCGTGCACATGCGTCACCTGATCCTAAAGAGGCTTGGAAACTTTTATGGACGTCGGGCCATCGGTGGCGCTTTAACTGCTATAAAGGTGAAAAATGCTCTATAATATCCTATGCAAAATGACATTTAAATGACTGAAAAATGGTCTGCTCTGCTCAGAACTTCACCAAATTAGCTGAGCACATGCGGCATATTATTCTAAAGAAGCATGCAAACTTTTATGGAGATCGGGCCATCAGTGGAGGTGTCACAGTTTAAAAGGTAAAAAAAATATTCACCACATTTCCATGATAAATGAGCTAAAAGGGCAAAAAACATACTTTTTCCTCTCCGAGGCACATGTTAAAAGGCTTGATAAAGTTTTTGGAACGCAGCAGTGCAAGCAGCAAGTGCCTAGAACCTATGGTTTTTTTTTTAGAGGCCTTTTTGTGGCCCTTTTTTAGGCCCTTATTAGGGGTTCAAGCACTTCAGTGCTGAAACCCTATTGTTATTGTTAATTTTCCCATGATGCAACATTCAGACATAAAACTGATCGGGCAGAACGAACCGTAAGTCGTAGAGCTTTGAAACTTTGGGGGCTGGTAATATCATACTGCCTACAACGTCACCAAGGCACGCCCCGAATGGCCCATAGGTGGCGCTACAGCGGCCAAAAGTACGAAATGGCTCATAACTCCTCAACCGTCGGGCCTAGGCTCAAGTGTCTTACATCGTTGGAATCCTTGGCTCGAGCCGGACAAGATGCATGCCTCGGATTGGCTCGTCACCCTGGGTACATTTTCGGGTATTTTGGGTTTTTCCAAAAACCTACTTTTGCGAACTAGTCCTAGGTTTTTGGCCCGGCCAGAACCAAACCAGTGCAGCAAGATTCTATGGAGTCTGAATGTCAATAATTATCAAAAAAAAGTGGAAATTTCGGTTCACGATCCCTAAGGGCCGCCAAAACGTTCCAAGTGGGAGGAGCCCCTTTTACTAAATTGGCTATAACTCGTGAACGGAACGAGATATTTTCACCAAACTCAGCGCACCTGTGTAAGAGCTCATTCTGTGGTCGCCTTGAAAAGGACGCGGCGACTGGCCACTTGGTGGCGCTATAACTGTTAAAAAGGTGTCAAAATGATGTTTTTCTATGGCAAATCCCATGAAATGGCTAAAAGCGGCCCTCTTCCTGCCTCATTTGCATACAACCTCACAAAACCGGGCGTGCACATGCGTCACCTGATCCTAAAGAGGCTTGGAAACTTTTATGGACGTCGGGCCATCGGTGGCGCTTTAACTGCTATAAAGGTGAAAAATGCTCTATAATATCCTATGCAAAATGACATTTAAATGACTGAAAAATGGTCTGCTCTGCTCAGAACTTCACCAAATTAGCTGAGCACATGCGGCATATTATTCTAAAGAAGCATGCAAACTTTTATGGAGATCGGGCCATCAGTGGAGGTGTCACAGTTTAAAAGGTAAAAAAATAATTCACCACATTTCCATGATAAATGAGCTAAAAGGGCAAAAAACTTACTTTTTCCTCTCCGAGGCACATGTTAAAAGGCTTGATAAAGTTTTTGGAACGCAGCAGCGCAAGCGGCAAGTGCCTAGAACCTATGGGTTTTTTTTTAGAGGCCTTTTTGTGGCCCTTTTTTAGGCCCTTATTAGGGGTTCAAGCACTTCAGTGCTGAAACCCTATTGTTATTGTTAATTTTCCCATGATGCAACATTCAGACATAAAACTGATCGGGCAGAACGAACCGTAAGTCGTAGAGCTTTGAAACTTTGGGGGCTGGTAGTACTCACACCGCCTACAACGCCACCAAGGCAAGCCCCGATTGGCCCATAGGTGGCGCTACAGCGGCCAAAAGTACGAAATGGCTCATAACTCCTCAACCGTCGGGCCTAGGCTCAAGTGTCTTACATCGTTGGAATCCTTGGCTCGAGCCGGACAATATGCATGCCTCGGATTGGCTCATCACCCTGGGTACATTTTCGGGTATTTTGGGTTTTTCCAAAAACCTACTTTTGCGAACTAGTCCTAGGTTTTTGGCCCGGCCAGAACCAAACCAGTGCAGCAAGATTCTATGGAGTCTGAATGTCAATAATTATCAAAAAAAAGTGGAAATTTCGGTTCACGGTCCCTAAGGGCAGCCAAAACATTCCAAGTGGGAGGAGCCCCTTTTCCTAAATTGGCTATAACTCGTGAACGGAACGAGATATTTTCACCAAACTCAGCGCACCTGTGTAAGAGCTCATTCTGTGGTCGCCTTGAAAAGGACGCGGCGACTGGCCACTTGGTGGCGCTATAACTGTTAAAAAGGTGTCAAAATGATGTTTTTCTATGGCAAATCCCATGAAATGGCTAAAAGCGGCCCTCTTCCTGCCTCATTTGCATACAACCTCACAAAACCGGGCGTGCACATGCGTCACCTGATCCTAAAGAGGCTTGGAAACTTTTATGGACGTCGGGCCATCGGTGGCGCTTTAACTGCTATAAAGGTGAAAAATGCTCTATAATATCCTATGCAAAATGACATTTAAATGACTGAAAAATGGTCTGCTCTGCTCAGAACTTCACCAAATTAGCTGAGCACATGCGGCATATTATTCTAAAGAAGCATGCAAACTTTTATGGAGATCGGGCCATCAGTGGAGGTGTCACAGTTTAAAAGGTAAAAAAAATATTCACCACATTTCCATGATAAATGAGCTAAAAGGGCAAAAAACATACTTTTTCCTCTCCGAGGCACATGTTAAAAGGCTTGATAAAGTTTTTGGAACGCAGCAGTGCAAGCAGCAAGTGCCTAGAACCTATGGTTTTTTTTTTAGAGGCCTTTTTGTGGCCCTTTTTTAGGCCCTTATTAGGGGTTCAAGCACTTCAGTGCTGAAACCCTATTGTTATTGTTAATTTTCCCATGATGCAACATTCAGACATAAAACTGATCGGGCAGAACGAACCGTAAGTCGTAGAGCTTTGAAACTTTGGGGGCTGGTAATATCATACTGCCTACAACGTCACCAAGGCACGCCCCGAATGGCCCATAGGTGGCGCTACAGCGGCCAAAAGTACGAAATGGCTCATAACTCCTCAACCGTCGGGCCTAGGCTCAAGTGTCTTACATCGTTGGAATCCTTGGCTCGAGCCGGACAAGATGCATGCCTCGGATTGGCTCGTCACCCTGGGTACATTTTCGGGTATTTTGGGTTTTTCCAAAAACCTACTTTTGCGAACTAGTCCTAGGTTTTTGGCCCGGCCAGAACCAAACCAGTGCAGCAAGATTCTATGGAGTCTGAATGTCAATAATTATCAAAAAAAAGTGGAAATTTCGGTTCACGATCCCTAAGGGCCGCCAAAACGTTCCAAGTGGGAGGAGCCCCTTTTACTAAATTGGCTATAACTCGTGAACGGAACGAGATATTTTCACCAAACTCAGCGCACCTGTGTAAGAGCTCATTCTGTGGTCGCCTTGAAAAGGACGCGGCGACTGGCCACTTGGTGGCGCTATAACTGTTAAAAAGGTGTCAAAATGATGTTTTTCTATGGCAAATCCCATGAAATGGCTAAAAGCGGCCCTCTTCCTGCCTCATTTGCATACAACCTCACAAAACCGGGCGTGCACATGCGTCACCTGATCCTAAAGAGGCTTGGAAACTTTTATGGACGTCGGGCCATCGGTGGCGCTTTAACTGCTATAAAGGTGAAAAATGCTCTATAATATCCTATGCAAAATGACATTTAAATGACTGAAAAATGGTCTGCTCTGCTCAGAACTTCACCAAATTAGCTGAGCACATGCGGCATATTATTCTAAAGAAGCATGCAAACTTTTATGGAGATCGGGCCATCAGTGGAGGTGTCACAGTTTAAAAGGTAAAAAAATAATTCACCACATTTCCATGATAAATGAGCTAAAAGGGCAAAAAACTTACTTTTTCCTCTCCGAGGCACATGTTAAAAGGCTTGATAAAGTTTTTGGAACGCAGCAGCGCAAGCGGCAAGTGCCTAGAACCTATGGGTTTTTTTTTAGAGGCCTTTTTGTGGCCCTTTTTTAGGCCCTTATTAGGGGTTCAAGCACTTCAGTGCTGAAACCCTATTGTTATTGTTAATTTTCCCATGATGCAACATTCAGACATAAAACTGATCGGGCAGAACGAACCGTAAGTCGTAGAGCTTTGAAACTTTGGGGGCTGGTAGTACTCACACCGCCTACAACGCCACCAAGGCAAGCCCCGATTGGCCCATAGGTGGCGCTACAGCGGCCAAAAGTACGAAATGGCTCATAACTCCTCAACCGTCGGGCCTAGGCTCAAGTGTCTTACATCGTTGGAATCCTTGGCTCGAGCCGGACAATATGCATGCCTCGGATTGGCTCGTCACCCTGGGTACATTTTCGGGTATTTTGGGTTTTTCCAAAAACCTACTTTTGCGAACTAGTCCTAGGTTTTTGGCCCGGCCAGAACCAAACCAGTGTAGCAAGATTCTATGGAGTCTGAATGTCAATAATTATCAAAAAAAAGTGGAAATTTCGGTTCACGGTCCCTAATGGCCGCCAAAACGTTCCAAGTGGGAGGAGCCCCTTTTCCTAAATTGGCTATAACTCGTGAACGGAACGAGATATTTTCACCAAACTCAGCGCACCTGTGTAAGAGCTCATTCTGTGGTCGCCTTGAAAAGGACGCGGCGACTGGCCACTTGGTGGCGCTATAACTGTTAAAAAGGTGTCAAAATGATGTTTTTCTATGGCAAATCCCATGAAATGGCTAAAAGCGGCCCTCTTCCTGCCTCATTTGCATACAACCTCACAAAACCGGGCGTGCACATGCGTCACCTGATCCTAAAGAGGCTTGGAAACTTTTATGGACGTCGGGCCATCGGTGGCGCTTTAACTGCTATAAAGGTGAAAAATGCTCTATAATATCCAATGCAAAATGACATTTAAATGACTGAAAAATGGTCTGCTCTGCTCAGAACTTCACCAAATTAGCTGAGCACATGCGGCATATTATTCTAAAGAAGCATGCAAACTTTTATGGAGATCGGGCCATCAGTGGAGGTGTCACAGTTTAAAAGGTAAAAAAATTATTCACCACATTTCCATGATAAATGAGCTAAAAGGGCAAAAAACGTACTTTTTCCTCTCCGAGGCACATGTTAAAAGGCTTGATAAAGTTTTTGGAACGCAGCAGCGCAAGCGGCAAGTGCCTAGAGCCTATGTTTTTTTTTTTAGAGGCCTTTTTGTGGCCCTTTTTTAGGCCCTTATTAGGGGTTCAAGCACTTCAGTGCTGAAACCCTATTGTTATTGTTAATTTTCCCATGATGCAACATTCAGACATAAAACTGATCGGGCAGAACGAACCGTAAGTCGTAGAGCTTTGAAACTTTGGGGGCTGGTAGTACTCACACCGCCTACAACGTCACCAAGGCACGCCCCGATTGGCCCATAGGTGGCGCTACAGCGGCCAAAAGTACGAAATGGCTCATAACTCCTCAACCGTCGGGCCTAGGCTCAAGTGTCTTACATCGTTGGAATCCTTGGCTCGAGCCGGACAAGATGCATGCCTCGGATTGGCTCGTCACCCTGGGTACATTTTCGGGTATTTTGGGTTTTTCCAAAAACCTACTTTTGCGAACTAGTCCTAGGTTTTTGGCCCGGCCAGAACCAAACCAGTGCAGCAAGATTCTATGGAGTCTGAATGTCAATAATTATCAAAAAAAAGTGGAAATTTCGGTTCACGGTCCCTAAGGGCAGCCAAAACATTCCAAGTGGGAGGAGCCCCTTTTCCTAAATTGGCTATAACTCGTGAACGGAACGAGATATTTTCACCAAACTCAGCGCACCTGTGTAAGAGCTCATTCTGTGGTCGCCTTGAAAAGGACGCGGCGACTGGCCACTTGGTGGCGCTATAACTGTTAAAAAGGTGTCAAAATGATGTTTTTCTATGGCAAATCCCATGAAATGGCTAAAAGCGGCCCTCTTCCTGCCTCATTTGCATACAACCTCACAAAACCGGGCGTGCACATGCGTCACCTGATCCTAAAGAGGCTTGGAAACTTTTATGGACGTCGGGCCATCGGTGGCGCTTTAACTGCTATAAAGGTGAAAAATGCTCTATAATATCCTATGCAAAATGACATTTAAATGACTGAAAAATGGTCTGCTCTGCTCAGAACTTCACCAAATTAGCTGAGCACATGCGGCATATTATTCTAAAGAAGCATGCAAACTTTTATGGAGATCGGGCCATCAGTGGAGGTGTCACAGTTTAAAAGGTAAAAAAATTATTCACCACATTTCCATGATAAATGAGCTAAAAGGGCAAACAACGTACTTTTTCCTCTCCGAGGCACATGTTAAAAGGCTTGATAAAGTTTTTGGAACGCAGCAGCGCAAGCGGCAAGTGCCTAGAACCTATGGTTTTTTTTTTAGAGGCCTTTTTGTGGCCCTTTTTTAGGCCCTTATTAGGGGTTCAAGCACTTCAGTGCTGAAACCCTATTGTTATTGTTAATTTTCCCATGATGCAACATTCAGACATAAAACTGATCGGGCAGAACGAACCGTAAGTCGTAGAGCTTTGAAACTTTGGGGGCTGGTAGTACTCACACCGCCTACAACGTCACCAAGGCACGCCCCGATTGGCCCATAGGTGGCGCTACAGCGGCCAAAAGTACGAAATGGCTCATAACTCCTCAACCGTCGGGCCTAGGCTCAAGTGTCTTACATCGTTGGAATCCTTGGCTCGAGCCGGACAAGATGCATGCCTCGGATTGGCTCGTCACCCTGGGTACATTTTCGGGTATTTTGGGTTTTTCCAAAAACCTACTTTTGCGAACTAGTCCTAGGTTTTTGGCCCGGCCAGAACCAAACCAGTGCAGCAAGATTCTATGGAGTCTGAATGTCAATAATTATCAAAAAAAAGTGGAAATTTCGGTTCACGGTCCCTAAGGGCCGCCAAAACGTTCCAAGTGGGAGGAGCCCCTTTTACTAAATTGGCTATAACTCGTGAACGGAACGAGATATTTTCACCAAGCTCAGCACACCTGTGTAAGAGCTCATTCTGTGGTCGCCTTGAAAAGGACGCGGCGACTGGCCACTTGGTGGCGCTATAACTGTTAAAAAGGTGTCAAAATGATGTTTTTCTATGGCAAATCCCATGAAATGGCTAAAAGCGGCCCTCTTCCTGCCTCATTTGCATACAACCTCACAAAACCGGGCGTGCACATGCGTCACCTGATCCTAAAGAGGCTTGGAAACTTTTATGGACGTCGGGCCATCGGTGGCGCTTTAACTGCTATAAAGGTGAAAAATGCTCTATAATATCCTATGCAAAATGACATTTAAATGACTGAAAAATGGTCTGCTCTGCTCAGAACTTCACCAAATTAGCTGAGCACATGCGGCATATTATTCTAAAGAAGCATGCAAACTTTTATGGAGATCGGGCCATCAGTGGAGGTGTCACAGTTTAAAAGGTAAAAAAATTATTCACCACATTTCCATGATAAATGAGCTAAAAGGGCAAAAAACGTACTTTTTCCTCTCCGAGGCAAATGTTAAAAGGCTTGATAAAGTTTTTGGAACGCAGCAGCGCAAGCGGCAAGTGCCTAGAACCTATGGTTTTTTTTTTAGAGGCCTTTTTGTGGCCCTTTTTTAGGCCCTTATTAGGGGTTCAAGCACTTCAGTGCTGAAACCCTATTGTTATTGTTAATTTTCCCATGATGCAACATTCAGACATAAAACTGATCGGGCAGAACGAACCGTAAGTCGTAGAGCTTTGAAACTTTGGGGGCTGGTAGTACTCACACCGCCTACAACGTCACCAAGGCACGCCCCGATTGGCCCATAGGTGGCGCTACAGCGGCCAAAAGTACGAAATGGCTCATAACTCCTCAACCGTCGGGCCTAGGCTCAAGTGTCTTACATCGTTGGAATCCTTGGCTCGAGCCGGACAAGATGCATGCCTCGGATTGGCTCGTCACCCTGGGTACATTTTCGGGTATTTTGGGTTTTTCCAAAAACCTACTTTTGCGAACTAGTCCTAGGTTTTTGGCCCGGCCAGAACCAAACCAGTGCAGCAAGATTCTATGGAGTCTGAATGTCAATAATTATCAAAAAAAAGTGGAAATTTCGGTTCACGGTCCCTAAGGGCCGCCAAAACGTTCCAAGTGGGAGGAGCCCCTTTTACTAAATTGGCTATAACTCGTGAATGGAACGAGATATTTTCACCAAACTCAGCGCACCTGTGTAAGAGCTCATTCTGTGGTCGCCTTGAAAAGGACGCGGCGACTGGCCACTTGGTGGCGCTATAACTGTTAAAAAGGTGTCAAAATGATGTTTTTCTATGGCAAATCCCATGAAATGGCTAAAAGCGGCCCTCTTCCTGCCTCATTTGCATACAACCTCACAAAACCGGGCGTGCACATGCGTCACCTGATCCTAAAGAGGCTTGGAAACTTTTATGGACGTCGGGCCATCGGTGGCGCTTTAACTGCTATAAAGGTGAAAAATGCTCTATAATATCCTATGCAAAATGACATTTAAATGACTGAAAAATGGTCTGCTCTGCTCAGAACTTCACCAAATTAGCTGAGCACATGCGGCATATTATTCTAAAGAAGCATGCAAACTTTTATGGAGATCGGGCCATCAGTGGAGGTGTCACAGTTTAAAAGGTAAAAAAAATATTCACCACATTTCCATGATAAATGAGCTAAAAGGGCAAAAAACATACTTTTTCCTCTCCGAGGCACATGTTAAAAGGCTTGATAAAGTTTTTGGAACGCAGCAGTGCAAGCAGCAAGTGCCTAGAACCTATGGTTTTTTTTTTTAGAGGCCTTTTTGTGGCCCTTTTTTAGGCCCTTATTAGGGGTTCAAGCACTTCAGTGCTGAAACCCTATTGTTATTGTTAATTTTCCCATGATGCAACATTCAGACATAAAACTGATCGGGCAGAACGAACCGTAAGTCGTAGAGCTTTGAAACTTTGGGGGCTGGTAATATCATACCGCCTACAACGTCACCAAGGCACGCCCCGAATGGCCCATAGGTGGCGCTACAGCGGCCAAAAGTACGAAATGGCTCATAACTCCTCAACCGTCGGGCCTAGGCTCAAGTGTCTTACATCGTTGGAATCCTTGGCTCGAGCCGGACAAGATACATGCCTCGGATTGGCTCGTCACCCTGGGTACATTTTCGGGTATTTTGGGTTTTTCCAAAAACCTACTTTTGCGAACTAGTCCTAGGTTTTTGGCCCGGCCAGAACCAAACCAGTGCAGCAAGATTCTATGGAGTCTGAATGTCAATAATTATCAAAAAAAAGTGGAAATTTCGGTTCACGATCCCTAAGGGCCGCCAAAACGTTCCAAGTGGGAGGAGCCCCTTTTACTAAATTGGCTATAACTCGTGAACGGAACGAGATATTTTCACCAAACTCAGCGCACCTGTGTAAGAGCTCATTCTGTGGTCGCCTTGAAAAGGACGCGGCGACTGGCCACTTGGTGGCGCTATAACTGTTAAAAAGGTGTCAAAATGATGTTTTTCTATGGCAAATCCCATGAAATGGCTAAAAGCGGCCCTCTTCCTGCCTCATTTGCATACAACCTCACAAAACCGGGCGTGCACATGCATCACCTGATCCTAAAGAGGCTTGGAAACTTTTATGGACGTCGGGCCATCGGTGGCGCTTTAACTGCTATAAAGGTGAAAAATGCTCTATAATATCCTATGCAAAATGACATTTAAATGACTGAAAAATGGTCTGCTCTGCTCAGAACTTCACCAAATTAGCTGAGCACATGCGGCATATTATTCTAAAGAAGCATGCAAACTTTTATGGAGATCGGGCCATCAGTGGAGGTGTCACAGTTTAAAAGGTAAAAAAAATAATTCACCACATTTCCATGATAAATGAGCTAAAAGGGCAAAAAACTTACTTTTTCCTCTCCGAGGCACATGTTAAAAGGCTTGATAAAGTTTTTGGAACGCAGCAGCGCAAGCGGCAAGTGCCTAGAACCTATGGGTTTTTTTTTAGAGGCCTTTTTGTGGCCCTTTTTTAGGCCCTTATTAGGGGTTCAAGCACTTCAGTGCTGAAACCCTATTGTTATTGTTAATTTTCCCATGATGCAACATTCAGACATAAAACTGATCGGGCAGAACGAACCGTAAGTCGTAGAGCTTTGAAACTTTGGGGGCTGGTAGTACTCACACCGCCTACAACGCCACCAAGGCAAGCCCCGATTGGCCCATAGGTGGCGCTACAGCGGCCAAAAGTACGAAATGGCTCATAACTCCTCAACCGTCGGGCCTAGGCTCAAGTGTCTTACATCGTTGGAATCCTTGGCTCGAGCCGGACAATATGCATGCCTCGGATTGGCTCGTCACCCTGGGTACATTTTCGGGTATTTTGGGTTTTTCCAAAAACCTACTTTTGCGAACTAGTCCTAGGTTTTTGGCCCGGCCAGAACCAAACCAGTGTAGCAACATTCTATGGAGTCTGAATGTCAATAATTATCAAAAAAAAGTGGAAATTTCGGTTCACGGTCCCTAATGGCCGCCAAAACGTTCCAAGTGGGAGGAGCCCCTTTTCCTAAATTGGCTATAACTCGTGAACGGAACGAGATATTTTCACCAAACTCAGCGCACCTGTGTAAGAGCTCATTCTGTGGTCGCCTTGAAAAGGACGCGGCGACTGGCCACTTGGTGGCGCTATAACTGTTAAAAAGGTGTCAAAATGATGTTTTTCTATGGCAAATCCCATGAAATGGCTAAAAGCGGCCCTCTTCCTGCCTCATTTGCATACAACCTCACAAAACCGGGCGTGCACATGCGTCACCTGATCCTAAAGAGGCTTGGAAACTTTTATGGACGTCGGGCCATCGGTGGCGCTTTAACTGCTATAAAGGTGAAAAATGCTCTATAATATCCAATGCAAAATGACATTTAAATGACTGAAAAATGGTCTGCTCTGCTCAGAACTTCACCAAATTAGCTGAGCACATGCGGCATATTATTCTAAAGAAGCATGCAAACTTTTATGGAGATCGGGCCATCAGTGGAGGTGTCACAGTTTAAAAGGTAAAAAAATTATTCACCACATTTCCATGATAAATGAGCTAAAAGGGCAAAAAACGTACTTTTTCCTCTCCGAGGCACATGTTAAAAGGCTTGATAAAGTTTTTGGAACGCAGCAGCGCAAGCGGCAAGTGCCTAGAGCCTATGTTTTTTTTTTTAGAGGCCTTTTTGTGGCCCTTTTTTAGGCCCTTATTAGGGGTTCAAGCACTTCAGTGCTGAAACCCTATTGTTATTGTTAATTTTCCCATGATGCAACATTCAGACATAAAACTGATCGGGCAGAACGAACCGTAAGTCGTAGAGCTTTGAAACTTTGGGGGCTGGTAGTACTCACACCGCCTACAACGTCACCAAGGCACGCCCCGATTGGCCCATAGGTGGCGCTACAGCGGCCAAAAGTACGAAATGGCTCATAACTCCTCAACCGTCGGGCCTAGGCTCAAGTGTCTTACATCGTTGGAATCCTTGGCTCGAGCCGGACAAGATGCATGCCTCGGATTGGCTCGTCACCCTGGGTACATTTTCGGGTATTTTGGGTTTTTCCAAAAACCTACTTTTGCGAACTAGTCCTAGGTTTTTGGCCCGGCCAGAACCAAACCAGTGCAGCAAGATTCTATGGAGTCTGAATGTCAATAATTATCAAAAAAAAGTGGAAATTTCGGTTCACGGTCCCTAAGGGCAGCCAAAACATTCCAAGTGGGAGGAGCCCCTTTTCCTAAATTGGCTATAACTCGTGAACGGAACGAGATATTTTCACCAAACTCAGCGCACCTGTGTAAGAGCTCATTCTGTGGTCGCCTTGAAAAGGACGCGGCGACTGGCCACTTGGTGGCGCTATAACTGTTAAAAAGGTGTCAAAATGATGTTTTTCTATGGCAAATCCCATGAAATGGCTAAAAGCGGCCCTCTTCCTGCCTCATTTGCATACAACCTCACAAAACCGGGCGTGCACATGCGTCACCTGATCCTAAAGAGGCTTGGAAACTTTTATGGACGTCGGGCCATCGGTGGCGCTTTAACTGCTATAAAGGTGAAAAATGCTCTATAATATCCTATGCAAAATGACATTTAAATGACTGAAAAATGGTCTGCTCTGCTCAGAACTTCACCAAATTAGCTGAGCACATGCGGCATATTATTCTAAAGAAGCATGCAAACTTTTATGGAGATCGGGCCATCAGTGGAGGTGTCACAGTTTAAAAGGTAAAAAAATTATTCACCACATTTCCATGATAAATGAGCTAAAAGGGCAAACAACGTACTTTTTCCTCTCCGAGGCACATGTTAAAAGGCTTGATAAAGTTTTTGGAACGCAGCAGCGCAAGCGGCAAGTGCCTAGAACCTATGGTTTTTTTTTTAGAGGCCTTTTTGTGGCCCTTTTTTAGGCCCTTATTAGGGGTTCAAGCACTTCAGTGCTGAAACCCTATTGTTATTGTTAATTTTCCCATGATGCAACATTCAGACATAAAACTGATCGGGCAGAACGAACCGTAAGTCGTAGAGCTTTGAAACTTTGGGGGCTGGTAGTACTCACACCGCCTACAACGTCACCAAGGCACGCCCCGATTGGCCCATAGGTGGCGCTACAGCGGCCAAAAGTACGAAATGGCTCATAACTCCTCAACCGTCGGGCCTAGGCTCAAGTGTCTTACATCGTTGGAATCCTTGGCTCGAGCCGGACAAGATGCATGCCTCGGATTGGCTCGTCACCCTGGGTACATTTTCGGGTATTTTGGGTTTTTCCAAAAACCTACTTTTGCGAACTAGTCCTAGGTTTTTGGCCCGGCCAGAACCAAACCAGTGCAGCAAGATTCTATGGAGTCTGAATGTCAATAATTATCAAAAAAAAGTGGAAATTTCGGTTCACGGTCCCTAAGGGCCGCCAAAACGTTCCAAGTGGGAGGAGCCCCTTTTACTAAATTGGCTATAACTCGTGAACGGAACGAGATATTTTCACCAAGCTCAGCACACCTGTGTAAGAGCTCATTCTGTGGTCGCCTTGAAAAGGACGCGGCGACTGGCCACTTGGTGGCGCTATAACTGTTAAAAAGGTGTCAAAATGATGTTTTTCTATGGCAAATCCCATGAAATGGCTAAAAGCGGCCCTCTTCCTGCCTCATTTGCATACAACCTCACAAAACCGGGCGTGCACATGCGTCACCTGATCCTAAAGAGGCTTGGAAACTTTTATGGACGTCGGGCCATCGGTGGCGCTTTAACTGCTATAAAGGTGAAAAATGCTCTATAATATCCTATGCAAAATGACATTTAAATGACTGAAAAATGGTCTGCTCTGCTCAGAACTTCACCAAATTAGCTGAGCACATGCGGCATATTATTCTAAAGAAGCATGCAAACTTTTATGGAGATCGGGCCATCAGTGGAGGTGTCACAGTTTAAAAGGTAAAAAAATTATTCACCACATTTCCATGATAAATGAGCTAAAAGGGCAAAAAACGTACTTTTTCCTCTCCGAGGCAAATGTTAAAAGGCTTGATAAAGTTTTTGGAACGCAGCAGCGCAAGCGGCAAGTGCCTAGAACCTATGGTTTTTTTTTTAGAGGCCTTTTTGTGGCCCTTTTTTAGGCCCTTATTAGGGGTTCAAGCACTTCAGTGCTGAAACCCTATTGTTATTGTTAATTTTCCCATGATGCAACATTCAGACATAAAACTGATCGGGCAGAACGAACCGTAAGTCGTAGAGCTTTGAAACTTTGGGGGCTGGTAGTACTCACACCGCCTACAACGTCACCAAGGCACGCCCCGATTGGCCCATAGGTGGCGCTACAGCGGCCAAAAGTACGAAATGGCTCATAACTCCTCAACCGTCGGGCCTAGGCTCAAGTGTCTTACATCGTTGGAATCCTTGGCTCGAGCCGGACAAGATGCATGCCTCGGATTGGCTCGTCACCCTGGGTACATTTTCGGGTATTTTGGGTTTTTCCAAAAACCTACTTTTGCGAACTAGTCCTAGGTTTTTGGCCCGGCCAGAACCAAACCAGTGCAGCAAGATTCTATGGAGTCTGAATGTCAATAATTATCAAAAAAAAGTGGAAATTTCGGTTCACGGTCCCTAAGGGCCGCCAAAACGTTCCAAGTGGGAGGAGCCCCTTTTACTAAATTGGCTATAACTCGTGAATGGAACGAGATATTTTCACCAAACTCAGCGCACCTGTGTAAGAGCTCATTCTGTGGTCGCCTTGAAAAGGACGCGGCGACTGGCCACTTGGTGGCGCTATAACTGTTAAAAAGGTGTCAAAATGATGTTTTTCTATGGCAAATCCCATGAAATGGCTAAAAGCGGCCCTCTTCCTGCCTCATTTGCATACAACCTCACAAAACCGGGCGTGCACATGCGTCACCTGATCCTAAAGAGGCTTGGAAACTTTTATGGACGTCGGGCCATCGGTGGCGCTTTAACTGCTATAAAGGTGAAAAATGCTCTATAATATCCTATGCAAAATGACATTTAAATGACTGAAAAATGGTCTGCTCTGCTCAGAACTTCACCAAATTAGCTGAGCACATGCGGCATATTATTCTAAAGAAGCATGCAAACTTTTATGGAGATCGGGCCATCAGTGGAGGTGTCACAGTTTAAAAGGTAAAAAAAATATTCACCACATTTCCATGATAAATGAGCTAAAAGGGCAAAAAACATACTTTTTCCTCTCCGAGGCACATGTTAAAAGGCTTGATAAAGTTTTTGGAACGCAGCAGTGCAAGCAGCAAGTGCCTAGAACCTATGGTTTTTTTTTTAGAGGCCTTTTTGTGGCCCTTTTTTAGGCCCTTATTAGGGGTTCAAGCACTTCAGTGCTGAAACCCTATTGTTATTGTTAATTTTCCCATGATGCAACATTCAGACATAAAACTGATCGGGCAGAACGAACCGTAAGTCGTAGAGCTTTGAAACTTTGGGGGCTGGTAATATCATACCGCCTACAACGTCACCAAGGCACGCCCCGAATGGCCCATAGGTGGCGCTACAGCGGCCAAAAGTACGAAATGGCTCATAACTCCTCAACCGTCGGGCCTAGGCTCAAGTGTCTTACATCGTTGGAATCCTTGGCTCGAGCCGGACAAGATGCATGCCTCGGATTGGCTCGTCACCCTGGGTACATTTTCGGGTATTTTGGGTTTTTCCAAAAACCTACTTTTGCGAACTAGTCCTAGGTTTTTGGCCCGGCCAGAACCAAACCAGTGCAGCAAGATTCTATGGAGTCTGAATGTCAATAATTATCAAAAAAAAGTGGAAATTTCGGTTCACGGTCCCTAAGGGCCGCCAAAACGTTCCAAGTGGGAGGAGCCCCTTTTACTAAATTGGCTATAACTCGTGAACGGAACGAGATATTTTCACCAAACTCAGCGCACCTGTGTAAGAGCTCATTCTGTGGTCGCCTTGAAAAGGACGCGGCGACTGGCCACTTGGTGGCGCTATAACTGTTAAAAAGGTGTCAAAATGATGTTTTTCTATGGCAAATCCCATGAAATGGCTAAAAGCGGCCCTCTTCCTGCCTCATTTGCATACAACCTCACAAAACCGGGCGTGCACATGCGTCACCTGATCCTAAAGAGGCTTGGAAACTTTTATGGACGTCGGGCCATCGGTGGCGCTTTAACTGCTATAAAGGTGAAAAATGCTCTATAATATCCTATGCAAAATGACATTTAAATGACTGAAAAATGGTCTGCTCTGCTCAGAACTTCACCAAATTAGCTGAGCACATGCGGCATATTATTCTAAAGAAGCATGCAAACTTTTATGGAGATCGGGCCATCAGTGGAGGTGTCACAGTTTAAAAGGTAAAAAAATAATTCACCACATTTCCATGATAAATGAGCTAAAAGGGCAAAAAACTTACTTTTTCCTCTCCGAGGCACATGTTAAAAGGCTTGATAAAGTTTTTGGAACGCAGCAGCGCAAGCGGCAAGTGCCTAGAACCTATGGGGTTTTTTTTAGAGGCCTTTTTGTGGCCCTTTTTTAGGCCCTTATTAGGGGTTCAAGCACTTCAGTGCTGAAACCCTATTGTTATTGTTAATTTTCCCATGATGCAACATTCAGACATAAAACTGATCGGGCAGAACGAACCGTAAGTCGTAGAGCTTTGAAACTTTGGGGGCTGGTAGTACTCACACCGCCTACAACGCCACCAAGGCAAGCCCTGATTGGCCCATAGGTGGCGCTACAGCGGCCAAAAGTACGAAATGGCTCATAACTCCTCAACCGTCGGGCCTAGGCTCAAGTGTCTTACATCGTTGGAATCCTTGGCTCGAGCCGGACAAGATGCATGCCTCGGATTGGCTCGTCACCCTGGGTACATTTTCGGGTATTTTGGGTTTTTCCAAAAACCTACTTTTGCGAAATAGTCCTAGGTTTTTGGCCCGGCCAGAACCAAACCAGTGCAGCAAGATTCTATGGAGTCTGAATGTCAATAATTATCAAAAAAAAAGTGGAAATTTCGGTTCACGGTCCCTAAGGGCCGCCAAAACGTTCCAAGTGGGAGGAGCCCCTTTTCCTAAATTGGCTATAACTCGTGAACGGAACGAGATATTTTCACCAAACTCAGCGCACCTGTGTAAGAGCTCATTCTGTGGTCGCCTTGAAAAGGACGCGGCGACTGGCCACTTGGTGGCGCTATAACTGTTAAAAAGGTGTCAAAATGATGTTTTTCTATGGCAAATCCCATGAAATGGCTAAAAGCGGCCCTCTTCCTGCCTCATTTGCATACAACCTCACAAAACCGGGCGTGCACATGCGTCACCTGATCCTAAAGAGGCTTGGAAACTTTTATGGACGTAGGGCCATCGGTGGCGCTTTAACTGCTATAAAGGTGAAAAATGCTCTATAATATCCTATGCAAAATGACATTTAAATGACTGAAAGTCATTTAAATGTCCGATTGTCAATAATCATCATCAAAAAAAAAAAAAAATTCAATTGTCGGTCGCTAAGGGGAACCAAAACGTTTGAAGGCACCAGAGCCACTTTTACTAAAATGGTTATAACTTGTGAACGGAAAGACATATTTTCGCTAAATTTGGGACACATGTTCATGAGCACAATCTGAGGTCACATGAAAAAAATTGCGACGATTGGCCACTTGGTGGCGCTATAACAAGGAAAAAAATCATGACAATGGTTATAACCGCATCCAAACGTTAGTCTAATGAAAGATGGCATGCAGTGTCTTTGTCCAGGGTACCTTGATAGTCTATGAGAACATTGGTGTATCTCAAAAAACTCAGTATACGTCATCGGCATTATGCCCTGAAGGAGCCTGAGACTTTTCAAGCCAACGTTTTTTCACGGGAGTGACCTCCTTATACTCCTGAATCCTTGCCGAGTCCAACAATACCAAACATGCCAGGTTTTGCCTTTTGGTTTTGTAACTTGTCATTTAGAGCTTAAAAAAAATTACTGTTCTCTTCGAAGACCATTAGTCCGATCGAGACAAAAAAAAAACAGGCAATTTGAAAACATAAATAAATAGCTAAACAATACTGCCCTACAAAGGCAAAAGACCTTAACTCGCTAGAGTGTGGAACTGAGAAAAATGACTTTAAAGATTTTTAGTTGTCCCGCCAAATTAATTATAGGTAGGACACTGAAAATCGGGCAATTAGATGTTTAAGTAATGAAAATTATCTACATAAAAAAATCTTGAGCTCAAACCTGACTTTTGACCACTATTTTAAAGTTACTGTACTCTGCCTTTGTATTGTCAGCAAAAAGTGAGAAGTCATGCCAAGGCAAAAGGCAGTAACTTCCACATTATCAATATTTGGTTGCTGATCACCATTAACAAAATCATTATAGCAACACCTGTATAAAATCTAGTGATCATGGCATTTATTTTGTATGATTTACAATTATAGCCATCTACTTATTGCTATCCTGTGCTTTCGTTGCATTCTGGTGGCCCTAATTAATACATTTACATTTATTCATTTAGCTGACGCTTTTATCCAAAGCGACTTACAATTGCTATATATGTCAGAGGTCGCACACCTCTGGAGCAACTAGGGGTTAAGTGTCTTGCTCAGGGACACATTGGTGTCTCACAGTGGATTCGAACCCGGGTCTCTCACACCAAAGGCATGTGTTTTATCTATTGCGCCATCACCACCCTAATAGCCCCTGAGACATGACAAAATACCTCCATAGGGGTAATGAGTATTTTCAAGTGGTACCGAGTGGCATAAGACTTGCTAAACATGCGCTCAAAAAGATCACGATAAAACAGATCCTCGCGCACATTCGACCTGGAGACTGGTTTATAGCGGTGGATCTGAAAGACGTATATACTTTCACAGGCGCTTACCGAGATTCGTGTTCGAAGGTGTCACGCTCCTCGTCTGTTCACGAAAAGTAGCCTACGCAGTGCTTTCCTCCTTGAGACTCAGTAGGGAGCGCGTTCTGGACTACCTAGACGACTAATGCATTTATAGCACAACCTTCTGTGTTCCGCTTCTTTTCAGTATGCGGTGGTTTCAGCTGTCTGGCATATTATTGTGCTTGTGCACTTCGCTCGTCCCGCGGATTTATTCCGGACGCTGTGATTGTATGTATAACCTGCTTGTAAAAGCTAGTCTGATGTTGTATGCACCAACACTTCTTGCTTCCTTATGTTGTATGCACCAACATACCCTTGTTGCTTAATTATTATCACTCCCTGTGATATATTAGTCCCGCGTCGGCTCGACCGTGTTAAGGGCGGTGCTGAAGGCGCCTGCGAAGTTTTGGCACTCTGCCAGCTAGATGCATGATTGTTTCAACCAGGTCCGGTATCCGAACTGGGTGAGGCGGGGCTTTAGTTCTTTGTTGTATTCACCTGCTATGACATGTGTAACATTTTTCTGTCATCTCTGCATATATCCTTTGCGATCGTTATCGCACGTTTGTCGATGCGGGTTCATACTAAATGTTCTGACCGCATTAGTGCAGGACAAAGCTCTGAGGACATCAGAAGACAAGGACTGATGGCAGCTGTACAAGTTGCTACACAGGCTACATCATAATGTAAATTTTAATGGAGAGTAAAACAAAGGCAGACCACCGTATAATCTGGTAGGTAGCATTATTTAATAGAACGCCGGCACCGTAACTTCATATTGACGCGCTGCTAAACAAAGGCAGAGTACCGTAACTCAAGCGTGAGCGTTCCAAAACAAAGCCAAAGAGCCGTAACTGGTGTTACGGTGTTCTGCCTTGGTTTCTCATGGGCTTTTGGAAGTTACGGTTAAGACAACCCATTATTTTCTCGAAAAAACAACGGATTTGACTCAAGATACTTATCCACATGATAAAGGAGGTCTTGAATGTGCCAAAAATATAAATAACTCATTTTCGACCAAAAACGAAGTTACGGTCTTTTGCCTTTGCACGGCAGAATAATGCCCAAATGTCAAAATTATGATAGGAACTGAAAAAAAATCCAATCAATATCACCCATGCATCATTTTTATGCTCTCATAAATATAAGTGTCTCAACTTCAAAACAAAATGAGATATTTACAACAAATTTGAGACATGTATATTAGAGCCCGACCGATATATCGGCGGGCCGATATTATCGGCCGATTTTAGGCATTTTCCTAACTATCGGTATCGGCCTTTATAATGGCCGATAAATTAATATGTAAAAAAATGCTGGTGCGGTGATTCATGTAAGGGTGGCGCTGCCAATAAAGCACCTAAAAGCTGTCACAAGAACTGGCAAAAGTAATGATTATGAATACAACAAATATAGCAAGGAGACATTTTAATTGTTTATTAACAAACAAGTGTTTTCAGTCAGTGTCAGCCAAAGATGAAGTTGACGATGCTGACTCGCGATCTTCAGTGAACGCGTGCCAGAGAGAAATGCACATTTCATACGATTACATGAGTCTGTCTGTCTTTCGTTTTGAATTGTTCTGTTTAAAAGTAGACATTTCAATATAGATATATTTCAATTCTTCGGTTCATGAGACGAGCACCAGTTCATCCGCAGGCGCCTCCGTGTCGAGATTATCTATCGTCTGCTATCTACTTCTTATATATTAAATCCAGGCAATTGGTTGATGAAACATTGATTAAAATTAATACAAAACGAAATTCACTTTGAAACGAAAGGTTTTGTGCTTTCTGTTTGATGTCTATGTGAAAGTTTCAAAGCATATTTTAGTGCGGCTTTCAGAGCGCTCACGTCCGTAGTGCTGAACTGTCGAGTCTGTAACATTGTTTTTTCCTCATGAATGCGAACACGAAAAATAAAATAAAATAAAATGAATATTTTATGTAGCCTGTGGAGACTGAGAGCCAACCCTTCTTCATCCAGTGGGTAGTAGCCTACTTGTGATTTGCGCAGTGTAATTCACAGAATTGATTTCTCTGCTACAAGCCTCTGTCACGTATTGTGTGAGCTTGTGACTATTGCAAGCGCACAGCTGAGAAGTCCTTATTATATTGTCTGCTATATTTACTTCTTATTTATTAAGGCAATTGGTTGATGAAACATTGATTAAAATGCGTGGCGCGAGCGATCTCCGACAGTAAACTGATTCTGCTTTGTCTCGGGTAAACAGCTGTTGCGACGCGAGCAGTAACGGCCGCGTCCGGTGTAGACACTAGAGATGCGCGGATGGGCTATTATTTCATCCGCAACCGCATCACAAAACTCATCATCCGTCCACCATCCATCCGCACCAACGTTTTTGACCAATTTTCAAAACCGCACCCGCCCGCAATCCGCTGATTGGGCGATACAATGCGCTGCTGATGACAGCCGCGAGACTAGAAAGCTCTCAGAATATCAGCAGTGAACTCCGTCTTCGATCGGCGCGCAGGGACAAAGATAACAATATTTAACAATGTGTATATATTTTTCATTTGATTGGTTCAACCGCCCGCCACCCGCCCAAATTTAATTAAAATATTTTTTTTCGTCATGTCATCCGCCCGATCCGCGGTTTATCCGCGGAGTCCGCGGCTGTAACCGCCAACCGCGCATCTCTAGTAGACACAGTGTTAAAGCTCATTCTGCCTGATAACGCTACGTTACAACATCAAGCAATATTCCAAAAATTTATATAATTATTTATAACACTTTATATAGGGACATTTTGCATTAAGAGTAGCCTAGTTTCACGTTTAGTACATTTTGCTTACTAATTATTTAAAATAGTATAAAAGTACTGTACATATGTAATTAAAAACGTTTTCATTATGATATTATTAATTTTACTTTAGTAAAAAGATCTGAGTTCTTCCTCCACTGGTAGAGATTAGAGGAATTAAGAGTAAAAATAGAAGATAATAAGGTTTTGTCAGTGACACTTTTTATATATTTATTGATACAAGTTATGACTAAATTAAAAGACAAAGTCGTTAGTGAAGATTATGCAACAGTATTTAGAATATAATATAATATAACATGCAATGCAAACTAGTTTGGTTACAGCTCAACTGTATAATTCTCATTCTATCATTCCCCTGCCTCCATTACATATCTGTGTCACACAAGTGTTTGATCTGTATACTGTACTATAATACACATAAATAATATTGCTACTGTATTATAATATACACATAAATAATATCGGCCGATATATCGGTATCAGGCTTTTTTTACTCCCTAATATCGGTATCGGCATCGGCCCCCAAAAATCCATATCGGTCGGGCTCTAATGTATATGGGCACACTTTGAGGACTACTAATAAAAGTGGTGGAGATAAGGCAGGTCAAGCTGCTATAACTGTCAAAAAAAAACTTTAAAAAAATATTGTTCCTTAGTAAATTGCCTGTATTGGCTGTAAATGGTCTTTCCTATGATCTAAGATTATTTATTTATTTATTTGGATCCCCATTAGCCAGTACAGAGGCAGAGGCTTCTCTTCCTGGGGTCCCAACAATTAAATACAAATACTACATTTAATCAAAAAAATAAAAAGTTAAGTCAATGAACCTAACATTCATTCCAAATATCAAAATGAACAATTTACTATATATAGTGCTATTAAATGTTCCTTAAAATATATTTTTAAACTAATTTTTCTTGTGTAGAGTGTCTCTTGCCAAAATGTGTAATACCAATGGTAAATACTTCCATAGTTTCATTCTTCTTTACATTATACAGTCCGATGTTTTGCAGTGGTTTTCGAAATAAAATAAAAATCCCTTTTATGCATGCCTGCTGTTAAAATCATGACTAGCACTACTATACAAAAATTGAGAGTACAGGAAATTAGGAATTCTAGACACAGAAATATTTCTTATAGAACAAAGCAGAGACTATCTTTCACCTGTACATTTTTTGTCTATATGCACTCGACCAAACAACTGCAATAATCTAAGCTAGAACCATTGTTTTAGAAATAGTTGTAACCCGGGTAACCCAGGCCACCAGTAAATGACTTGAGAGTTGGAAAAAGTTAAGAAATATAAAGAATTAAAGTGTTCTACAAAGAAACGCGATTCATCCAATCACTGATTGTGCTGCAGTAACTGACAGCCCTGAGAACCAACAGTAGCGGCATATTCATTAGGCCCGCCCACAGTTCGCGTCGGCGCCGTCGTCAGTCAGCATTCAACAGACGGAATCAGATGAGAACAGGTCAGACAGGAAGCAGCACACGGAGCATTTCTCCACAAACTTCTTTCACAAAATCATACTGAACGGGAACTGTGAATGAGTGCACTTGGAAACTTTGGATGCGTCAGGCTGGTGTGTTGTCATAGAGAGAAAAGTGAAGTGGAAGTCTGTATTGAATTTGGTTTTGGTGAGTGATTTTTTAAAATATTAAATCTGAATATAAAAAGACATATGAAAGATATAGATATGTCAATTTCAGAATTGATTTGATATGAGTAGGCCGCACTCACAGCGCGAGCTGAGCTAGTTTGCTAAAGCTACCACGTGTAACGATGCTTATTGTATCATGAGTTGAGACAATGAGTGATTTATGAGTGTTGATCTGTTCTATAAATGTCGAGAAGTTATATTAATGTGTCATTTGAGATGCGCATACTTAATTATTGTACGTTTGTCTTGTGTTTTGCAAGGATGTGTTTCCTTGTTCTCAGTTTTTTCCTATGTGAACGTGATCCGCAAGTATCCTGTTTTGAAACTAGACCTATCAACTGGTAAGATGTTTCAAATTTTCTTTTGTTTTTCGGACTCAAAGGACTTTGATTCATGAGATTTAGTGATTGATTGGTTTATTTTTGCTTCTGAAATGGACAGACTTTGTTTTTTGTACTTGAACTGATCGGAGAAGTTTGAACAACTCTTTAAACTGAATCCTTTGATTCACGAACTTTGTTCAACTGAGTCGTTTTATTCATGAACTTTGTTCAACTGAATCTTTTCATCTTTCCAGCATTTCCAATTCATATTGTTGAACATACTGTTTACTATTGACAGTAAATGTGTTTATTTTAAGGAATTCTGAATCATTGTGTTTTGAGTTGAATCCAATATCTGATTACATTTGTTTTTGTACATTTCATCATTCATTCATCCCAAAAGAAACGACTAGTCGTTAAGGCTGTAACATTAGTCAACCAGATAAATCCTTAGTCCTGTCCTGCACAACGATCAGTCAACAAAATAAAAATAAAAAAAGATGCGATGTTTTGCATTTTTATTGAACATTTATTAAACAATTGTCATAGAGCATTTATAAAACAACAACAAAAAATCAATACTACATAAAACTATAATAATAAAATTAGTTGAAAATTAAGTGATTTTTTTTTTAACTGCAAAGTGAGAAGTTCTGTCCTAGATCTATAGTGACCGTCACAATCGCGCACCTGACCACACCACACGCTACAAAAAATATAACTGCTAAATAATGAAAAATCATAACAAAAGCTCTCGTTTATACTGGTGTATATTCTTCTTTACTTTCAAAGCTTTGGGTTAACTTTTGTTCAGCCGATCTAGGCATTTTAAAACACACAAACCCAAATAGCCTAAAAAACAATCCTAATAATTATAGGCTGTATAGTAGGAAGGCATATAGGTTTATTTTCGTTTTGTTACATTATTTAGGCTATTTTCAAACGCGTCAAGTGTACAAATTAAAACAAAAGCATAAAACACAATCTATTGAGTCAGTCTAATAAAGCCGTTAAGGCTACTTGCAGATTTGCAGGCCTAGTCCACCTAAGCAACAAGCTTAGAAACGACAGACTCCTCCGGAGCGCAACCACCCTAGCGCTTTGGAAAAAGGAGAACGCGGCGCGACTAGCTTTTTTCTACGCCTATATGTGAATGGCGCAGCAGCATAGCTTGCACTCCACAGTCTTGTCTTTTTTTGTAAAATGCAGCCAGACAAAAGATTTAAATTTCTTAGAGATTTTGTCGACTAAAGTCAAAACAAATAGCATTCTAACTGAATGAATACAGCAAAACTACCTATATTCCTCACTGAGCGCGAAGCAGCAGTGCAGCCAGCCGCAGGTGTGGTTCCCGAGTGTTCTACGTGGTGCGCCAAACTGGTGCAGAATAGCCTAAATTAAAACATTTAAATTTGGGGATAAAACATAGGCTAATTATATTTAAAATACAGTGATATATAACTGCGTATAAAGGAATAAACATCAAGGAGTAAATCAATTAATTTATTTCTGTTGGTAAAAAAAATATGCAACTGGTCGACCAATGAGAATGTCAGTCGACCAAGACGGCATCAACTGATTAGTCGACTAAACGACTAAAGTTGACAGCCCTACTAGTCAGTGATGTCTGTTTTGATTTATTGACTGTTATAAATTGTTTATATTTGTCACTCATCTTTCTGAAACAAACTACAAAGAGAACTATTTCCTTTTTATAAGGAAATAAATATAATTTTCTATTTGATAGCAATACCACTGTCACATGACGCCTACCACAGGTCTGAGCTCGTCACTGTCATCACTGCAAAAAAAAAAAAAACCTTTACATGTTAACATTGTGTCGAATAACATGGATTCATTGATTGTAATGACATGGATTGTGTCTAATGACATTGTGTCTTACATGGATTCATGGTTTTCTAAACAAACCTTATCAAAACATGGAGCAAATCCGACCTTTCGCCAGTTGGGGAGCGCAATGTTCCACGACGTAGCATTTGATTTCAGAAGCGTCTCTCCACGCCGCTTCCCTAAAGATAGGCGCCTAGTTTATATTCGACAAACACCATGTCCAAGCCACACCGCACCTTATGTACAAAATAAGAGTAAAAGTCAATTTCAAATATTTTGCGAACTACTCCCTGGTTTTTCGCCCAAATGGGACCAGACCAGTCTAAGACAATTCTCTGGACTCTCTAGATCAATAATTATCAAAAAAGTTTAACTTTTGCATTTTTCATATGCTGTTATAACAGGATGATTTAGAAAAGGGGCGTGGCAATAAAAACTCAAAAGCCTATAAATCATCATAAATAAAAACTCAGAACTTCACAAATTGGTGAGCATGTGACAACATAGTTAACAAACATGCAACATTTTATGGAGATCGGACCATAGGTGGCGCTATAACTGTTAAAAAGCTTTAAAACCATATATTTCCTATGGTAAATTGCCTGTATTGGCTGTAAATTGTTGTTTCCATCTATTATGTCACTGGTTAGGGTCAAGAGGCGCAAAATGAACGTTTTGGGTGGAGCCTATTTTTCTAAAATGGCTATAACTCGAGAAGTAAATGATATCGTCACCAAACTTGGTACACATGTGAATGAGTTCAATCTGAGGTCAGTAGGTGGCGCTATAACATGGAAAAAACATAAAAATGGCTATGACCACATGACCGTTAGTCAAGGTACCATGTATGTGTAAAAGGATAATGGCTTATCTAAAAAAAAAACATGGCCGCCATCGACCAATGTAGTTTGAGCACCTATTAAACAAGGTTAAGGGAGGCCGATCAGAACGAAACTCGATGGGCATGTTCAACTCGTGGCCCTAGAGGTCTGTAAGAATTTTGAAAGAAATCGGCCACTAGTTGGCGCTAACGAGTTTTACAGCTCTGTTATCACGTGGTGTAGCACACATCCACACAATATGCATATCGTTTGATAGATCTAGTTATTAACAAAAGTGTTAAAAACCTACTTTTGCGAACTAGTCCTAGGTTTTTTGCTCGATCGTAACCAAACCAATCTAGGACAATTCTCTGGACTCTGTTGAATTTCCTATGATAAAATGCCTGTATTGGCTGTAAATGGTCTTTTCCATCTATTATGTCAGTGGTTAAATGTATGTTAAAGGGTCACTTCACCCATTTGCATTAAGGTTTGTATTGTTAGAAACCCAGTCATATATTATAATGATGGTGGAATTTTGCTTGTTTTTTTTCTGAGATGGGAGAAAAAAGGATTTAAGTGTTTTACTTCCGTCCTATCGTGACGTAAATATCGTCATTTTGCGTCATGATAGGACGGAAGATAAATTTCATTGCATATTAAGAAAACTACAGCCTTTAGCTCATTATTATTCAAGGACGTGGGACCCACTCACCCCACCGGCCTATTACAGATCAGTGGGTGGGACTAAACCTGAAGAAACTAAACTATTAATCCGCCATCTTGCTTGGAAGACAGCAAGCTAAGCTAACAAGCGCTCAAGGAGTTAGATTTACCATAATGCCTGAATTTACGACACACGATATGGAAGACGAGGATTTTGAAAATCTTTTGCTCGAAACTGATGTTCGTGGCTATTTATATGAGCTACAATATAGCGAAGAGCAGCTGAGGCTGATGGAGGAACAAGAGGCGGCGGCGGCGGCTGCGGCAGCCCGGCGGAGACGAGAAGCCGGGGCTTGCTCGCGCTGTAGCGAATTGGTGGTGCTCGTGCTGTAACTGTGCGCCTATGGACACCGAGCTAGAGTCTGTCTGCTGCAAAGAATCTCTAAAATGCCAATTCCTTCTAGAAGAAATGTCAGAGGCAGACACGGACATGGAGTGTTGTGTTGTGAACCATCCGAGTTTCGCACCGCATATGGACAGAGGCGTCCTAGATACATATTTCCGCATCCCGAAAATTAACTGGAAACGACAGCCGAAGCCAGCAGGGAGAAATGGACGCCTGACTGTAAAGTAAGTGTTCCCGGTACCATACAATAGTTCACCATTTCAAAATAAATAGTAAGAAGGAATAAATCAAGAATGAGATCGCAAATGATTTTCAAACTCAAGTGGTAACTTTAGCTAGCGTAATGCATTCTCGTATAGGCGGGTCACGCATAGGCGGTGTTCTGGATTAGTGGGAGTGGCTTCTGGAGCTGTTCAAACGCGTTGCATTGTGGGAAATGTGGTTTACCAAACTAATGCGCTATAAAGTTACTTTCTGTCATAACTCGGTCAAAAAGGCACCAAATTTGAAAATTTTGACAGATTTCGAATACATATATGACCCACTTTCAATGAAGATCAAGGTTCCCAGGGGTGAAATGCTCCTTTAAATAAAACTTAATGTCTTACATGCTTATGTGTTTAAAGGCCTTAACTGCTTGAACCCCGATAAATGCTGCTTGCAGCTTTAATTATTATTATTATTTTTCTTCCGCCGTAAAACGCATCGTGCAGCCCAAACCGTAAGTGCTGGAGCCTTGAAACTTTGTCAGATGGTAGTACAAAAATCGAGGAGAGGTTATCAAATTATGAGCCCGATTGGCCCATAGGTGGCGCTATAGCAACCAATTGCGCGAAACTGCTCATAACTCCTAGACCGTATGTCGTAGACTCAAGTGTCTTATATCATTGGAAAGCTGGACTCCTGACGAACAAAACGTATATCTCCGATTTCATTTCCGCCATGATAGATTTTCCGCCATTTTGAATTTTGTCGAAAAACTACTTTTGCGAACTAGTCCCTGGTTTTTTGCCCGATCGGAACCAAACCAGTGCAGAAATGTTCTCTGGAGTCTGAATATCAATAATTATCGAAAAAAAGTTGAAATTTTGATTCACGGTTGCTAGGGGGCGCAAAATAAACGTTGTGGGCGGAGCCTATTTTACTAAAATGGCTATAACTCGAAAAGGAAATGAGATAGCTTCACCAAACCCAGTACACATGTGAATGAGTTCATTCTGAGGTCACAGTAAAAAAATCGCGACGATCGGACACTAGGTGGCGCTATAACATGAAAAAAACTTAAAAGGGGGTGTGGCCACCTGACCGTTAGTCCGATTGACTTGAAAATTGGTATGCAGTGTCTTGGTCCAAGGTGCCATGTATGTGTAAAAGGATATTGGCATATCTCAAAAAACATGGCGCCATCGGCCAATGAAGTTTGAGCACCTTTTAAACAAGGTTAACGGAGGCCGATCGGAATGAAACTCAATGGGCATGTTCGACTCATGGCCCAAGAGGTCTGTAAGAGTTTTGAAAGAATTCGGCCACTAGTTGGCGCTAACGAGTTTTATGGCTCTGTAATCACGTGGTGTGGCACATATCCCCACAATATGCATATTTTGATAGATCTCCTCATGCTGAACAACTTTGCCTCTAGAACCATTGCTGTCAATCAAATCGTTCATTAAATATTCACGAATATGTTAAAAACCTACTTTTGCGAACTAGTCCTAGGTTTTTCTCTTCTCTTTTCTCTTTCTCTTTTTTCTCTAGATCAATAATTATCAAAAAAAAGTTGAACTTTTGCATTTGGGTGGCTGTAACAGGGTCATTTATAAAATGGGCTTGTCAAAATACAGTCAAAAGCCTATAAATCATAAATAAAAAATCAGAACTTCACAAAAATTCATGAGCATATGTGTCATAACAATGTGAAGAAGCATGCAAAGTTACATGGAGATCGGACCATAGGTGGCGCTATAACTGTTAAAAAGCTTTAAAACCATATATTTCCTATGGTAAATTGCCTGTATTGGCTGTAAATGGTATTTTCCATCTATGATCATATAATTTTCAAATCATAATGTTTAAAACCAGTGCAGTACAATTCTCTGGACTCTCTAGATCAATAATTATCAAAAAAGGTATAACTTCTTCATTTGGATGGCTATAATAGGGTGTATAACGGCCAATAAGTGGTATTTTACTGCCTCCTGTTGTCATTTCATCATACTACTCCCTAATATTGTTATATATAATTCATATTTAGACTTTATAAAATCATTATTTTAACATTTACAATCACATTTTGTTCAAATTCATTGTATTATTCACAATTGTGTCACAGGAAGGCTGAAAACGAAAGTATAACGTTAGGCCACGCCCTCCCAGTACAAATTCAATCATAACTCGAAAACGGAAGCTCCCTGCACGCTCAAATTTGGATGGTAAAGTCCTCTATTGGGCCTTGATCGAAATCTATCGTCGCGGGCCTCGGGAGCGCCCCCCCGCGGATCGCTAATCCGAGAGACCCCCGACTTTGAACGGTTGTAACTCCCGACCCAGACCACCTAGATTCTTGTGTGATAGCTCGTTGGAAAGAGCCCGTCCTCGTCTAGCTTCGATTCGAGTTTGGTGCGATTTGGCCCGGGCATTCCCGAGATATAAGCCCCCAAAGATATGCCTTTCAACTGGCATAACTCACGGCCCCGATCGGCCACCAACACCGGGATGGTCTCGTTCAACAGAGCTCCTCGGACACTATCTAAGTTCTGAGTTTCAGATTTTTTCACTTTCTCGTTCCCGAGATATAAGCGAAAAACCAAATTTCCATTCATTCATTTCAACTCTATATAGGCTGTAATACCACTGTTGTCCACTAGAGGGAGCAGCCGTATTAGACATGTTTAATCTTTTTATCAGCTTTCAGCATTGGCTTACAAACAAATGCTTAAAGCTATTTTTTAAAATTAGTTTTATATTATTACATCACAAAGAAATATGTGAAATGCTTATAGACCATTAAAAGAGAGTTTCACAATGACATATCCCAAATGTGTGTGTGTGCGTGTGCGTGTGTGTGTGTGTGTGTGTGTAAGCATGCATTATGGAGTTAACATGAAAAAACTACTTTGCTTTAGTGTAGAATACTAATGAAACCAAGTAGTTTAAAATGAAAGTGAGCCAATAAGTGGTCTTCTACTGCCCTCTGCTGGCCATTTTACTTCTTAAAGCTATTTTTTTATTATTATGATGGACTGGTAATATAGTTTAATATTATTAAACTATATTACCTAAATATTCAACTAAACTAAATTAGATTTGATCAACTATATTAAACTAAATTAGATTTTCACAATAACATCCCAAAAGTGTGTGTGTGTGTGTGTGCAAATGTCTACATATGAGTGCAAAAGCATCTCTGAAAACACTTTATTAATAAGCAGAATGACCAGCAGATGGCAGTAGAAGACCACTTATTGGCTCACTCTCATTTTGACCGACTTTAATTTCACCAGTATTCTGAAGCAAACCAGTTTTTCCATGTTAACTATTATAAGACAATATTTTTTTTGTCAGAGTTTATCACTTCATTTTTATTGACACTTCACATCAATGCAGCAATGTGGTAAATCATGGTAAATCATGATAGAAACATGGTAAATCATAGTAAAAAATACTATTACATGGTGTATCATGGCAAATCATGCTAGCAATGTGATGAATCATGGTAAATCATGCTACAATCCTGGTAAATCATTCTAGAATGTGGTATATCATGGTAAATTATACTATAACATGGCAAATCATACTAGAATGTGTTCAATTGTGGTAAACCATGCTACAACAGGGTAAATCATGGTGAATCATACTAGAACTTGGTATATCATGGTAAACTATGGTAAATCATGCTAGATTCATGGTAAATCATACTAGAACATGGTAAATCATGGTAAAACTATGGCAAATCATGCTAGAATCATGGTAAATGGTTTTCCATCTATTATGTCAGTGGTTACATGCTTGCTAAATGTCTTTAATGCTTATGTGCTAAAATGGCTTAAATGCTTGAACACCGCTAAATGCTGCTAGCAGCTTTAATTAGATGTTCAAGCACGAAGTGCTGAAAACCTATTGTATTTGTAAGGATTTTTATTATTATTATTATTATTATTTTTCTTCCGCCGTAAAACGCATCGTGCAGCCCAAACCGTAAGTGCTGGAGCCTTGAAACTTTGTCAGATGGTAGTACAAAAATCGAGGAGAGGTTATCAAATTATGAGCCCGATTGGCCCATAGGTCGCGCTATAGCAACCAATTGCGCGAAACTGCTCATAACTCCTAGACCGTAAGTCGTAGACTCAAGTGTCTTATATCACTGGAAAGCTGGTCACCTGACGAAAAAAACGTATATCTCCGATTTAATTTCCGCCACTATAGATTTTCCGCCATTTTGAATTTTGTCAAAAAACTACTTTTGCGAACTAGTCCCTGGTTTTTCGTCCGATCGGAACCAAACCAGTGCAGAAATGTTCTTTGGAGTCTGAATGTGAATAATTATTGAAAAAAAGTTGAAATTTCGATTTTCGGTCGCTAGGGGGCGCAAAATGAACATTGTGGGAGGAGCCTATTTTACTAAAATGGCTATAACTCGATAAGGAAATGAGATAGCTTCACCAAACTTGGTACACATGTGAATGAGTTCGATTTGAGGTCACAGTAAAAATATTGCGACGATCGAACACTAGGTGGCACTATAACATGAAAAAAACATATAAAGGGCTTATCGTTAGTCCGATTGACCTGAAAATTGGTATGCAGTGTCTTGGTCCAAGGCCCCATGTATGTCTATGAGGACATTGGCGTATCTCAAAAAACATGGCCGCCATCGGCCAATTAAGTTTGAGCCCCTATGAGACGAGGTTAACGGAGGCCAATCGGAACGAAACTCGATGGGCATGTTCGAATCATGTCCCAAGAGGTCTGTAAGAGTTTTGAAAGAAATCGGCCACTAGTTGGCGCTAACGAGTTTTACGGCTCTCTAATCACGTGGTGTTCCACACATCCCCACAAAATGCATATCATATGATAGTTCTCCTCATGTTGAACAACTTTGCCTCTAGAACCATTGCTGTCAATCAAATCGTTCATTAAAAATTCACGAATATGTTAAAAACCTACTTTTGCGAACTAGTCCTAGGTTTTTCGCCCGATCGGAACCAGACCAGTCTAGGACAATTCTCTGGACTCTCTAGATCAATAATTATCAAAAAAAAGTTGAACTTTTGCATTTGGGTGGCTGTAACAGGGTCATTTATAAAATGGGCTTGTCAAAATACAGTCAAAAGCCTATAAATCATAAATAAAAAATCAGAACTTCACAAAAATTCATGAGCATATGTGTCATAACAATGTGAAGAAGCATGCAAAGTTACATGGAGATCGGACCATAGGTGGCGCTATAACTGTTAAAAAGCTTTAAAACCATATATTTCCTATGGTAAATTGCCTGTATTGGCTGTAAATGGTATTTTCCATCTATGATCATATAATTTTCAAATCATAATGTTTAAAACCAGTGCAGTACAATTCTCTGGACTCTCTAGATCAATAATTATCAAAAAAGGTATAACTTCTTCATTTGGATGGCTATAATAGGGTGTATAACAGCCAATAAGTGGTATTTTACTGCCTCCTGTTGTCATTTCATCATACTACTCCCTAATATTGTTATATATAATTCATATTTAGACTTTATAAAATCATTATTTTAACATTTACAATCACATTTTGTTCAAATTCATTGTATTATTCACAATTGTGTCACAGGAAGGCTGAAAACGAAAGTATAACGTTAGGCCACGCCCTCCCAGTACAAATTCAATCATAACTCGAAAACGGAAGCTCCCTGCACGCTCAAATTTGGATGGTAAAGTCCTCTATTGGGCCTTGATCGAAATCTATCGTCGCGTGCCTCGGGAGCGCCCCCCCGCGGATCGCTAATCCGAGAGACCCCCGACTTTGAACGGTTGTAACTCCCGACCCAGACCACCTATATTCTTGTGTGATAGCTCGTTGGAAAGAGCCCGTCCTCGTCTAGCTTCGATTCGAGTTTGGTGCGATTTGGCCCGGGCATTCCCGAGATATAAGCCCCCAAAGATATGCCTTTCAACTGGCATAACTCACGGCCCCGATCGGCCACCAACACCGGGATGGTCTCGTTCAACAGAGCTCCTCGGACACTATCTAAGTTCTGAGTTTCAGATTTTTTCACTTTCTCGTTCCCGAGATATAAGCGAAAAACCAAATTTCCATTCATTCATTTCAACTCTATATAGGCTGTAATACCACTGTTGTCCACTAGAGGGAGCAGCCGTATTAGACATGTTTAATCTTTTTATCAGCTTTCAGCATTGGCTTACAAACAAATGCTTAAAGCTATTTTTTAAAATTAGTTTTATATTATTACATCACAAAGAAATATGTGAAATGCTTATAGACCATTAAAAGAGAGTTTCACAATGACATATCCCAAATGTGTGTGTGTGTGTGTGTGTTTGCGTGCGTGTGTGTGCGTGTGTGTGTGTGTGTGTGTGTGTGTGTAAGCATGCATTATGGAGTTAACATGAAAAAACTACTTTGCTTTAGTGTAGAATACTAATGAAACCAAGTAGTTTAAAATGAAAGTGAGCCAATAAGTGGTCTTCTACTGCCCTCTGCTGGCCATTTTACTTCTTAAAGCTATTTTTTTATTATTATGATGGACTGGTAATATAGTTTAATATTATTAAACTATATTACCTAAATATTCAACTAAATTAGATTTGATCAACTATATTAAACTAAATTAGATTTTCACAATAACATCCCAAAAGTGTGTGTGTGTGTGTGCAAATGTCTACATATGAGTGCAAAAGCATCTCTGAAAACACTTTATTAATAAGCAGAATGACCAGCAGATGGCAGTAGAAGACCACTTATTGGCTCACTCTCATTTTGACCGACTTTAATTTCACCAGTATTCTGAAGCAAACCAGTTTTTCCATGTTAACTATTATAAGACAATAATTTTTTTGTCAGAGTTTATCACTTCATTTTTATTGACACTTCACATCAATGCAGCAATGTGGTAAATCATGGTAAATCATGATAGAAACATGGTAAATCATAGTAAAAAATACTATTACATGGTGTATCATGGCAAATCATGCTAGCAATGTGATGAATCATGGTAAATCATGCTACAATCCTGGTAAATCATTCTAGAATGTGGTATATCATGGTAAATTATACTATAACATGGCAAATCATACTAGAATGTGTTCAATTGTGGTAAACCATGCTACAACAGGGTAAATCATGGTGAATCATACTAGAACTTGGTATATCATGGTAAACTATGGTAAATCATGCTAGATTCATGGTAAATCATACTAGAACATGGTAAATCATGGTAAAACTATGGCAAATCATGCTAGAATCATGGTAAATGGTTTTCCATCTATTATGTCAGTGGTTACATGCTTGCTAAATGTCTTTAATGCTTATGTGCTAAAATGGCTTAAATGCTTGAACACCGCTAAATGCTGCTAGCAGCTTTAATTATTATTATTATTATTATTATTATTATTATTATTATTTTTCTTCCGCCGTAAAACGCATCGTGCAGCCCAAACCGTAAGTGCTGGAGCCTTGAAACTTTGTCAGATGGTAGAACAAAAATCGAGGAGAGGTTATCAAATTATGAGCCCGATTGGCCCATAGGTGGCGCTATAGCAACCAATTGCGCGAAACTGCTCATAACTCCTAGACCGTAAGTCGTAGACTCAAGTGTCTTATATCACTGGAAAGCTGGTCACCTGACGAAAAAAACGTATATCTCCGATTTAATTTCCGCCACTATAGATTTTCCGCCATTTTGAATTTTGTCAAAAAACTACTTTTGCGAACTAGTCCCTGGTTTTTCGTCCGATCGGAACCAAACCAGTGCAGAAATGTTCTTTGGAGTCTGAATGTGAATAATTATTGAAAAAAAGTTGAAATTTCGATTTTCGGTCGCTAGGGGGCGCAAAATGAACATTGTGGGAGGAGCCTATTTTACTAAAATGGCTATAACTCGATAAGGAAATGAGATAGCTTCACCAAACTTGGTACACATGTGAATGAGTTCGATTTGAGGTCACAGTAAAAATATCGCGACGATCGAACACTAGGTGGCACTATAACATGAAAAAAACATATAAAGGGCTGATCGTTAGTCCGATTGACCTGAAAATTGGTATGCAGGGGACGTGATGACGTACTGACGTACTGACGTAGTGTGTGTGTGTGCGCGTTGGGTGCGAAATTCAACATGGCAGCGCGCCGCTGCTAGATAAGACAAACAAACTTTGTATTTTTTATTTTTTTATTTTTTATTTTTTTCTCTTTCTTCTCTTTCTTTTCCGCTACAACATCACCCGCGTTAACCCTAACTTAAAACCTGGATTTCAACTCGGAACTGGACCAACTGGAGGATTACATTGACCATCACTTCAACAGACTCCGTAACGTTGCAATGGGCCGATCAAGCAAAGGCAAAAAACCACGCACTTCGGATTCACCCTTATCAACCGATTCACCGCCATCACCAACATCACCAGCTTCCACGCCGATCAAAACAAACTGCTGTTCCGACGTACTCTTATCAATCAACGAGCGCTTAGCTAACCTGGAATCTAGACTCTCATTAATCGAAGTACTGCACAAAGAATTTCAAAACCTCCGCCACAGCCTGGAATACAGTCAACAACAAGTCGATTCGCTCACTGAAGAAAACAAATCACTGAAAAGCTCCGTGGACACACTCACTACAAAACTCTCAACAGTAAACAGTCAACTTACCTCCGTCACCGCTGAGAACAAAGCCATGCAAGAAACCATCCTGGATATACAGTCACGCAGTATGAGAGACAATCTAATCTTCTCCGGCATCCCTGAATCATCCACCGAGGACCCCGAAAAATCTGTTAAGGACTTCCTGATCAACCAGCTCAAACTTTCACCAGAGACTGTAGAGCACATCACTTTCCATCGCGTTCACCGTTTAGGACAGAAACACATCAACTCCACCCGTTCCCGCCCCATCATCGCCAAATTTGAACACTTCAAACAAAAAGTACTGGTACAGCGACAAGGACGACAGCTCAAAGGGACTCATTATGGACTCAACGATCAATATCCACAAGAAATCATCCGCAGACGTAAGCTACTTTTCCCCATCCGTAGGACAATGATCAATCAAGGTAAAAAAGCAATCATCACAGTGGACAAATTATATATTGATGGACAATTATTTAGAGACAAAGACACTACTCCCTGGCTTTACTAATAATTGAAAATAGCAATGTAACATTTCCAATCCGTTTATGCTCAATTTATAGTCAATTCATAATCTTCATATTCTTTCATTAACCCAATTGCACCACACACGCACAATGTATTCTAAATGCACCTAAATAGCCTTGCTCACTGTTTATATGTTCTGTATTTGTTGTTTATAGGTATCCCTGTTTTATTTGTCATTTGTTGTTATAGATTTACACTCACACACACACACACACACTCAACCACATTCACATCCACACACACAGACTTATATTCACACAAGGTAACTATGAAATATACATTATAGGTTCATGCAATTGAAATTCATAACTTGGAATATTTGTGGTGTTGGTTCACAAACAAAAAAAATAAAGTTTTAAATTACCTAAAAAATACACAAGCGGATATATGTCTAATACAGGAAACACACCTCTCTCAATATACACAGAACAGCTTAAAAACTACACATTTTAACCACTGTTTTTCCTCCCACTATAATTCAAAACAAAGAGGAGTATGCATCTTAATAAACAAAAAAATACAGTTTAACCACCATACAACCATTTCAGATCCTGAAGGCCGTTTTATCATTATTAACATTTCAGTCAATAATAATCCAATTACAATTGGCAACATTTATGGGCCAAACTCTGATGATTCCTCCTTCTTTGTAAATTTCTTCTCTTCTCTTTCAAACATTTCTAACGGTCCAATAATTATAGGGGGAGACTATAACACTGTAATCAATCCATCACTTGACAGGTCAAAACACACAGGAAAATCTGGGCAATCTTCCAAGACAATAAAACAGTTCATGAGTGATTTGGGTCTTTGCGATGGTTGGAGGCTACAACACCCACTTGCCAGAGAATACACCTTTTATTCTAATGTCCACCAAACCTACTCCCGCATTGATTTCTTTCTAACCAGTAATTCAATCATACCAAATATTTTAGAAACCAAAATACATCCGATCATTATTAGCGACCACTCTGCGGTAACTCTAACATGGAACCTATCTGCAATACAAAAGCACCCCACCAGATGGCGTTTTAATACATCACTCTTGAAAGATCCAGAATTTGACAGCTACTTCAAGAGAGAGTGGACATCCTTCCTTGAAATAAATGACTCTCCAAAGTCATCAGCATCGCTACTCTGGGAAACATGGAAAGTAGTTTTACGGGGGAAAATTATTTCATATTCAGTACATAAAAAAAAAGGACAGAGAAAGAGAAACCCAACTGGAAGAAAGAATAAAAGAATTAGAAATTTTACATGCAAATAATCAATCAGAAAGCATCTATAAAGAAATTAGAGAAAAAAAAATATTGCTCAATGAAATAATAAACAAAAGAAACCAGTTTCTGATTCACAGGCTCCGTCAAGAAACTTTTCACCATAGCAATAAATCCGGAAAATATTTAGCCAGTCAAATTAAAAGAAATAAAGAAAGAACAGCCATAACCTCCATCAGAAACTCGGCAGGGAAGCTAATCAACTCACCAGTTGAAATAAACAAGATATTTCAAGATTACTATACAAAATTATACTCATCTGATCTTGATCCAAACCAAGAAGACATAACCCAATTCCTCTAACACCATTCTACCAAAACTTAACATGGAACAAATAAACACACTAGAATCACCAATCACTGAAAAAGAACTTCATTCCGCATTGAAAAGCATGCAAAATAATAAAGCACCAGGTCCGGATGGCTTCCCTGCTGAGTTCTATGGACATTTTTGGTCAACTTTATACCCACTATTTAGCAGAACAATAACAGACATAAAACATAACGCAAAATTCCCTTCCCACATGAATACAGCACTTATATCACTCATCCCTAAACCTAACAAAGACCACACCCTCACATCCAACTATCGTCCTATCTCACTTATGAATGTCGACATAAAAATTATTAGCAAAGCACTAGCCCATAGAATTGAACAAATTATACCGTATATAATCCATCCTGATCAGACCGGCTTCATAAAAGGTAGACATGCATCTAATAATACCCGCAGATTATACAACTTAATGCACTACTCATCAGTACAACAGAAAGATACTCTCATTACCACATTAGACGCCGAAAAAGCTTTCGATAGGGTCAACTGGAAATTTTTATTCACCACGTTACAAAAATTCGGCTTTGGAGAGTCGTTTATTAACTGGATCAAGATTTTATACACATCACCATCTGCCACAGTCACAACGAACGGACTAACATCACAAAGCTTCACACTGCACAGGGGAACGAGGCAGGGATGTCCACTCTCTCCATCCCTATTCACCATTTTTATTGAACCTTTAGCAGCAGCTATCCGTCAAAACCCAGCAATCAAAGGTATTGAAACACCACAACAAACACATAAAATCTCACTCTATGCAGATGATATCCTACTATATATACAAGAACCCCTAACATCTACTCAAGAAATAATTAAAACAATTCAGTCCTTCTCAAAAATATCCGATTATGCAATAAACTGGAATAAATCTTCCACCCTCCCTTTACATAAAACCAAATGGGATGTGGCTCCCCAGCAATCACCAATACCTATTTGTCAAGATCACATCACTTACTTAGGCATTAAGATTTCCTCCAGACTGTCAGAGTTGATAACACTCAACTTCACACCATTGCTAAAAAAAATAGAAGACGACTTGCTCAGATGGCTCAATCTCCCAATCTCCATAATCGGCAGGATAGCAGCAATAAAAATGACGATTTTACCGAAAATTAATTACCTATTCTCAATGATTCCAACCCACCCCACACTCACCTGGTTTAAATCACTAGACTCCATTATAACTCGCTTCTACTGGAAAAATAAAACGCCAAGGATAAAACTCACTACACTTCAAAAAAGTAAGGTTCAAGGAGGACTAGAAGCACCAAATTTCCAATATTACTCAATGGCTAACCTACTGCAATACATATACAAATGGATTCACCCCACCCAATCTGATATTGTATGGCTAGATATAGAACAATCATTATGCAAAGAATTAAATATAGCTGACATACCATTCCTCACCAAATCAATTAAACACACATGTTTTAAGGCAGTAACTATAGCCACCACTCTGACAGCCTGGTGGAAATTTCACCAAATCACTAATTCTACATTAGCTCCATCTAACCTCACCCCACTGTGGAACAACCGTGACTTTATAAGCAATAAAAAAACATTGAACTTTCACACATGGGCGGAAAAGGGTATCATCCACATTAAGCATATTTTCAAATCTAACACATTTAGACCATTTCCGGAACTGGCCCAGGAGTATGGCATCGGGAACAACGAATTTTTAAAATACCTACAACTCAAATCTTCTGTTCTGACAAAAATAAACATCAGAGACACAAATTTAGAACTTCCACCGGCAATATCAGACTTGGTCAACATTTCCTCCCCAAAGAAACTTCTCTCTAAAATATACAAAATGATCTCAAATCAACTTCAGACCATATACTTACCAACAATAAAATGGGAAAACGATCTATCAATAGCCCCTGATGCCAACTTCTGGACCCAAATCTGTAAAAACATCTATCACATGTCCAAAAATTCGAATCTTCAGTTAATACAATACAAAATACTTCACAGAACGCATTACACGGGCAATAGATTAGCTAAAATGGGATTCACATCAGAAATTTGCACACATTGCAATCAAAATTCTGCAGATACATACATTCATGCAACCTGGCACTGCACTCCAATCAAACACTTTTGGGAAGAGGTCACACAGGCACTATCAACTATAGTTGGCTGCCACATCCCAATGTCGCCTTCCCTTTGCTTGCTGGGGGACCTCACAATAATAACTGATAAAACCATAAACTCTAAAATACTCCTCACAGCTCTAGCCATCGCCAAGAAAACTATCCTCATGAACTGGAAAACCAGAAATAAATTACACATTAACATCTGGAAAAATCTTATAACAGACTTCATGGCAATGGAATTCGCATCTCCCCTTCATAATAACACATCTGAAACTGATCCCTGCCGTCCAACACTTTCTGACCTCTTACAGCTATGAATCCTTTCTCTGTTTTCAACTCTGACTTCTCTCACCTTCTTACTCAACCCACGAATATTCATATTAGTTGTTTAAACATGTTTCTGTCATCATTGTTATTGCTATCTTTACTGTTACTGTTATGATTACTATTTTCACTTTTTTTTTTTTTTTTTTCATTGTTGTAACTACTGTTGTTGCTGTCTTTTGCTCTTACCGTTATGATCACCACTGCCATCATCATTGTCATTTATTATTATTATTAATATTATTATTATTATTATTATCATCATCAATATTGCCATTGTCAATGCTGTTTTAGAATTAGATATCATTGTCATCACTAGTGCAATAGCTTCCCCCTTATCTCTTCATGGGTTTTTAATGCACCACAACATAGAATAAAAAAGGGAAAAAAAAAAAAAAAAAGAAGGATTAAGGATATATGGAAAAACCTCACAAACACCAAGGCAGGCTAGACAGGCGAGAAGTGGTTTCAACGGGACAGCATCTCTGTCCCAATTTGAGACACTCTCGCACTGTACTCCCTATTTTAATGCACCTTAGACATTGCACATAACACACATAACACAAGAAATAAAGATTAAAAATTAAAAAAAAAAAAAAAAAAAAAATAGGAAAAGATATGGACTGATGAGATGAGGGGGAAGGTTATCTTATATTATCTTATATTATATTATCTTATTATATCGTATTTTATGCAGGATTGACAATGGCAATTATTACATAGGAGGAAGGATGGAAGTAAAAAATCTACCAACACAATATTGGCAATATGGTGGTAGTGGGAAGTGGGATGGTGATGGTAATGACAATGGTAATACATAATAAACGGTTACTTTGTTTACGCATACACACACATACACATAACCACACTCACACCCGCACACATACACACTTAAACACTTAAATCACTCTTGTCACTGCTGGAAGTATGGATTTACAAGATTGCTCACTACTGCACTATGTTGGTTTGTTTGTATGTATGCCTGATTGTTAAATAAAAAAAAATAAAAAAAAAAATAAAAAAAAAAAATTGGTATGCAGTGTCTTGGTCCAAGGCCCCATGTATGTCTATGAGGACATTGGCGTATCTCAAAAAACATGGCCGTCATCGGCCAATTAAGTTTGAGCCCCTATGAGACGAGGTTAACGGAGGCCAATCGGAACGAAACTCGATGGGCATGTTCGAATCATGTCCCAAGAGGTCTGTAAGAGTTTTGAAAGAAATCGGCCACTAGTTGGCGCTAACGAGTTTTACGGCTCTCTAATCACGTGGTGTTCCACACATCCCCACAAAATGCATATCATATGATAGATCTCCTCATGCTGAACAACTCTGCCTCTAGAACCATTGTTGTCAATCAAATCGTTCATTAAATATTCACAATTATGTTAAAAACCTACTTTTGCAAACTAGTCCCTGGTTTTTCGCCCGATCGGAACCAAACCAGACTAGGGCAATTCTCTGGACTCTCTAGATCAATAATTATCGAAAAAAAGTTGAAATTTTGCATTTGGGTGGCTGTAACAGGGTCATTTAGAAAAGGGGCGGGGCAAAAAACGGTCAAAAGCCTATAAATCCTAAACGAAAAGTCAAAACTTCACAGAAATTGATGAGCATATGTGTCATAACATGGTGAAGAAGCATGCAAAGTTTCATGGAGATCGGACCATAGGTGGCGCTATAACTGTTAAAAAGCTTTAAAACCATATATTTCCTATGGTAAATTGCCTATATTGGCTGTAAATGTTTTTTTCCATCTATTATGTCAGTGTTTAAATGTATGCTAAATAAAATGTAATGTCTTTTGATGCTTTTGTGCTTAACGGCCTTAAAGGCCTTAACTGCTTGAACACCGCTAAATGCTGCTTGCAGCTTTAATTATTATTATTATTATTATTATTATTATTCTCCGCTAAAACGCATCGTGCAGACCAAACCGTAAGTGCTAGAGACTTGAAACTTTGTCAGATGGTAGTACAAAAATCGAGGAGTGGTTATCAAATTATGAGCCCGATTGGCCCATAGGTGGCGCTATAGCAACCAATTGCGCAAAACTGCTCATAACTCCTAGACCGTATGTCGTAGACTCAAGTGTCTTATATCTCTGGAAAGCTGGAAACCTGAAGTAAAAAACGTCTATCTCCGATTTCATTTCCGCCATGAAAGATTTTCCGCCATTTTGAATTTTGTCGAAAAACTACTTTTGCGAACTAGTCCCTGGTTTTTCGCCCGATCGGAACCAAACCAGAGCCAAAATGTTCTCTGGAGTCTGAATATCAATAATTATCGAAAAAAAGTTGAAATTTTGATTCACGGTCGCTAGGGGGCGCAAAATGAACGTTGTGGGCGGAGCCTATTTTACTAAAATGGCTATAACTCAAGAAGTAAATGAGATAGCTTCACCACACTCGGTACACATGTGAATAAGTTCATTCTGAGGTCACAGTAAAAAAATCGCGACGATTGGCCAGTAGGTGGCGCTATAACATTAAAAAAACATAAATAGGGCTATGACCACCTGACCGTTGGTCCGATTGACTTGAAAATTGGTATGCAGTGTCTTGGTCCAAGGCCCCATGTATGTATAAAAGGACATTGGCGTATCTCAAAAAAACATGGCCGCCATCGGCCAATGAAGTTTGAGCACCTGTGAGACGAGGTTAACGGAGGCCGATCGGAACGAAACTCGATGGGCATGTTCGACTCATGGCCCAAGAGGTCTGTAAGAGTTTTGAAAGAAATCGGCCACTAGTTGGCGCTAACGAGTTTTACGGCTCTGTAATCACGTGGTGTGGCAGACATTCCCACAAAATGCATATCATTTGATAGATCTCCTCATGCTGAACAACTTTGCCTCTAGAACCATTGCTGTCAATCAAATCGTTCATTAAATATTCACAAATATGTTTAAAACCTACTTTTGCAAACTAGTCCTAGGATTTTCGCCCGATCGGAACCAGACCAGTGTAGGACAATTCTCTGGACTCTCTAGATCAATAATTATCAAAAAAAAGTTGAAATTTGGCATTTGGTTGGCTATAACAGGGTCATTTATAAAATGGGCGTGGCAAAATATACTCAAAAGCCTATAAATCCTATACGAAAACTCAGAATTTCACAAAAATTGGTGAGCATATGTGACATAACATCCTTAAAAAGCATGCCAAATTTTATGGAGATCGGACCATAGGTGGCGCTATAACTGTTAAAAAGCTTTGAAACAATGTATTTCCTATGGTAAATTGCCTGTATTTGCTGTAAATGGTGTTTTGCATTTATTATCATGTAATGTTCATATCATAATGTTCAAAACCAGTGCAGTACAATTCTCTGGACTCTCTAGATCAATAATTATCAGAAAAAGTTGAACAACTTCATTTGGATGGCTATAATAGGGTCACTTCACAATGTAGCCATGACCTAGTTTCCCCAAAAGCTTATATCTCTTCAATGAATGCTCAGATCTTCTTAAAAACAAGTCAGAACATGTGCCATATGACTCCAAACAATCATGAAAAATTTCAGACAGATCGGACAAAATTTGCCTCTATAACAGTTAAAAATGGGAAAATTAAATGAATATAATGGCATATTAAGCCAATAAGTAGTATTTTACTGCCCCCTGCTGTTTAAAATATGAATTATACTTGAGTAGTGTGACAAAATTACTATTTAGACTTTATAAAATTACTATTTTAACATTTACAATCACATTAAGTCAAATTTCATCTATTGAAGTATCACTATTGACAATTCTGTCACATTGACAAATGTGAATCCTGAATGAGACATAGTTCAAATCTCTGTATCTACAACAGAATGTGTGTGTAGTCCTATGTTTCTGAATAAATTCTGAATAATCTGATTAATAGTTTGCAAAGACATGTATGAAATAACATTCAAATATATTTTCATAATGATTTTGTGTGTGTGTGTGTGTGTGTAAGCTTGCATAAAGGAGTTAAAATGGAAAAACTGTCAAAATGAAAGTGGCCAGCAGAGGGCAGTAGAAGACCACTTATTGGCGCATTCTACTTATTAATGAAGTCTTTTAACAGGTGCATTCATATTTAGACACTATAAAATCACTTGTATAACAATTACTATTATAACAATCATATTTTGTCAGAGTTTATCACTTCATTTGTACTGACACTTCACATCAATGCTAGCAATGTGGTAAATCATGCTAGAATCACGGTACTCTATGGCAGTGTTGGGAACACTAATCAAACAAAAGCCAGGCTTAATAATGAGAAACACTATTTAGCTGTCTAACCCAGTCACAAAAGGGTTAACTTATTTTCGTATCTTTGATGGACTTGTAAGTGAGCAAATGGGTGAGCTCTGTGAGACAGTGAGCTGACCAATCAGCTGCCAGCTAGGCTCCCTTACAGTTACGCCTCTAGTTTTGCGTCACTGCACGTTCTTTTGGCGCCTGCTCTTGAGAATAGGAGGCTGTGTAATCCACTTGGTAAGAGGATAAAAACGACATGGACAGAATTAAACAAGTTCTGTAATCATTATTGCTTATGCTGACTATACCTTGTTGTAATATAGAGTGTTAAAGCGAGCTGTACCTGAATCCACTGTTGTCACGGAGCTAAAGGCAGTGAATTCCGCTGAAATGGTGAGTTGTTTATCTAGCGCTAGGCCTCTGAGATCGCTAGCATTTAGGTTAATCTAAATTTAGGTATTTAGCCACAATAGGATAGCGAAATACTGGTTAATGCCTGTGAAACCAACTACTTATTTTGTTTGTGGGTTATAAAAAGAAATGTTACCTTTCCATACTGTTGCTAAATAGTTAGTTTGTTAAATAATGATGTTAAAAATTGTGGATTCAATTGTGTTTACTGGAGGTTAGAGAGGTAAATTTTTAGTGCATTCTTTCCACTGTTACCGGTGCAGAGGGGGATAAATAAGCACGCTAATGCCTTAATGCATCTAATTTCAAGTAATACAAGTTGATCAATGTTTACATGCAATTCATGCAGTTTTATTCTTCATACTGCTAATGTTACTAAGGTTTCATAAAACTTGAATTAGAAATGTGTGTTTTTATGAAGGATGTAATTTCTGATGTAAATGTACTTTTGATACTGGAGATAAATTCATATAGTTTTGATACCTGAGAAGAAACATAAGAGCTGTTGTACAACGAGAGAGAGAGATTTTGAAATTGTATTATCGGTGTACTGAAATATTATCTCATTTTATTTTATAGTAGCCTGTAGCAGTCCATTTATTCACTGAATGGTAATTGAGAGAAATGATTTGGCCTTATTTATAGGTCAGGTTTTGGTAAAGAGTTGGAAACATCGTGCAGAGATCCTTTCCACGGAGTGATACAGATCCAGACGTTCCAGGCGTTCTCCCAGAGATTCAAAGATTCCCAGTCCGGGTGGCTGGGTGGCGAGCCAGACGTGTTTGTGACTCTGACTTTAGACAGATTACCAGGATCATCTTCATCTTCGTGGTGGTAGGACAAACACTAACACAACTGGAAAAAAAGGGCCCCAACGGTGAAAACTGAACTCTTGTCAATAAAGGCAAGTGGAACCGAGGACAAACTGAGCTCAAAGAAACTGAAAAAAAGGTTTTTGTTTTTGTGCGCACTTTATTATTTTAGTTTGTTATTTTTCATAAATGTGTTCTTATATGTATGTGCCAGCCCTGTATAATTAATACAGGTTTTGTAAACTGTCATTCTGGTGTGGTATTCCTTTTATTGGCATTCAATTCTCAGGCTCTTAACAATTTAGCGTTTTCTGATTCTGGTCCAAATTCATATTAAACATAACCTCTAGGACTACTGTAGACTACTACACCTATGTACATTATTACTACCCCGTAATAAGGGTTACACGTATGAAATACCATTCAAATATATTTTCATAATGATTTTGTGTGTGTGTGTGTGTGTGTGAACTTGCATAAGGGAGTTAAAATGGAAAAACTGGTTTGCAGAATACTGGTGAAAATCAAGCCTGTCAAAATGAAAGTGGCCAGCAGAGGGCAGTAGAAGACCACTTATTGGCTCATTCTACTTATTAATGAAGTCTTTTAACAGGTGCATTCATATTTAGACACTATAAAATCACTTGTATAACAATTACTATTATAACACAATCATATTTTATCACTTCATTTGTACTGACACTTCACATCAATGCTAGCAATGTGGTAAATCATGATAAACTATGGTAAATCATGCTAGAATCACGGTACTCTATGACAGTGTTGGGAACCCTAATCAAACACACCTGATTCAACTCATCAGCTCATAATCACATAGGTTAATGAGCTGATGAGTTGAATCAGGTGTGATTGATTAGAGTGACAGAGAAAACGGGTCCTTCAGGACAGGTTTGGGAACCACTGCTCTATGGTAAATCATCCTAGAACGTAGTAAATCATACTAGAACGTGGTAAATCATGGTAAATCATGCTAGATTCATGGTAAATCATACTGGAACATGGTAAATCATGAAAAATCACACTAAAATGTGGTATATCATGGTAAATCATGCTAAAACATGGTCTATTCCATCTATGATGTCAGTGGTTAAATGCTTGCTACATAAAACTTAATGTCTTTTGATGCTTGTGTGGTTAAAAATCTTAAATGCCTTAACTGCTTGAACACCGCTAAATGCTGCTATGCAGCTTTAATTATTATTATTATTATTATTATTATTCCGACTGGGCGTCTATGGCAGCCCATAGAACCGTTTGCGGGAAAGTTGTTTTGGTTTGACATTCTGATAGAGGACAGTCCCAACATCAATTGCACCAATTTTGGTGTCTCTAACTCATTGCCTCTAGCGCCACCACCTGTCCAAAGTTTCACTTTTATTATGCTAATAACTTTTGAACCGTTTGGCCTATCAACAAAATTATTTTTTCCTCTGATTTCTGAGCTCATGACGATTCGATCGCACCCTATGACGTCATTTTCCGTCATAAAAATATGGCCGCCATTTTGAATTGTCCAAAAAAACTACTTTTGCGAACTCGTCCTAGACGGTTTGTCCGATTCTCACCAAAATTGCACCAGATCATCTCCAGGCATTGGCGACAAAAAGTTATGGAATTCAAGTCGATTCGTCAAACCGCTTTCGATAAACGCACAAACTAATTTTACGTAGCGCTTGCAAAAACAGACGTAAGGCTGTATCTCCGCAACGCTTAATCGTATTCAGACCAAACTTGGTACATGTCATCACAAGCATGACTTGAGGCTACATGCTGCGTTTCGGCGCAGTGCCACCTACTGGTCCGGAGATATGAAAAACGGCTATTTTCGCTCATAACTTCTGAACGGTTTGTCCAAAAATCATAAAAGTGGTCTCTTTAGATTCAGGGCGTCATGCCGAGTCGACTGATATCCAATTTTCCCAGATCGGCCATTTTGGCTGTCGGCCATTTTGAATTATGTGCTAAAATGCTGTATTTTTTGAACGCATGAACGAATTGTTACGAAACTCGGTATGGGTCATCAGTACGATGCCCTGAAGGAGCCTGAGAAGTTTCGAAACAGCGCCACCTAGTGGTACAATTTTCAAATGCTTATAACTCTGGCTGTGGTTGACTTATTTTCACGGGAGTCATCTCGTTGAGGTCCTGAATCGTTGCCGAGTCCGGAGATACCAAACATGCTAGGTTTCGACTTACGGTTTGTGTAGCGTTGTGATTTAGCGCTTAAAAAACATTTGCTGATATCTTCGAAACCGTTAGTCCGATTGAGACGAAACCACCGTCAGAAGTACACAATCATAGCTTGTTAAATATAAACTAATGCCCAAATGTGAAAATATTGATAGTAAGGGGTAGTAAAATTCAATAAAAGTCGTGTGTCAGTCATTTTTTACGTGTTTTTTCATATAAATGTCTATAACTCCGAAGCGAATTGAGATATTTTCATCAAATTTGGCACACACATGTATGGGCTCAGTCTGAGGACACATGAAAAAAATTGTGGGATTTTGCCTCTTGTTGGCGCTATAATAGAAAAAAACATGAAATTCCCATTGACTTCAATACAGTTTTGTGATGTAAATTGCTATACTTAATGAATGCATTGCTGTAACATTAGGAAACTCATAATTTGCCACCAGCACCATGCCCTGAAGGTACTCAAAAGATTTCGAGACAGCGCCACCTGTTGGTCAAAAGTTAAAATTAAAATTCCAAAAATGCTAATAACTTTTGAAAAAATATGCTTATTGTAATGACACTGGTCTTAACAGATTCCTTGGGTCATGCTGAGAACATAGATACCAAGTTTGACCTATTTGGACGAACTTCCTGTCCGCCATCTTTATTTACTTTCAAAACCTTCTTTTTCGAACTTCTCCTAGACCATTCGTCCGATTTTCACCAAAATCAAATCATATCATCTCCAGACCATGCCGACTAAAAGTTATGGATTTCGTGACGATAGACGAAACCGTTTTCGTATACCACAGCATCAAAGTTGAGGCATGCTGCCAAAATGACTATTTAGGCTTTATCTTTGCAATGCCTTCACATTTTGACACCAAACTTTGTATGTGTCATTGTCACCTCACTCTGATCACAATGCATTGATTTCATAACTGCGCCACCTATTGGTCAAAAGTGATAATCCATTAAATCATACTTTTAGTTAATGTATATGATTTTTCAGCCATTTTACCAAAATTCTCTTAAAATGTCCTTAATTGCTCCTTGCTGCAGTTGATCTGCCACTCCAACCCATGATGGCATCTGTTGCCGCTTCTTGCGCTTGGCCCCGGTGATGGCTGCTTGCAGCTATATTTATTATTATTATTATTATTCTTACTCAAAAATTTCTATATCTAACTCCTCCTAGAGCTTTAACTCTACAAACTCCAAACTCGGGTCAGACCTTCAGACTGTTCTGACTTAGTGTGCTATATCTTTTCAGACTGATTTTACTTTCAGATTTCTTAAAAATTAATATTAAAAACCATAAAAATCCCATTGACTTTCATTGCAACATGTTCAAATTGAGCCACGGCTACGGTGGCCCAGTAGTGTACAACACAAAAACTCAAATCTAAACTCCCTGAAGCCCTAGACTCAATTAAACAACCATTCTATATGTACTACTGAACTCATCTATCTATCTATCTATCTATCTATCTATCTATCTATCTATCTATCTATCTGTTACTAAATCTTTCTTTCTAACTAATCTATCTTTCTTTCTAATCTTTCTTTCTTTCTGACTAATCTATCATTCTTTCTTTCTTTCCAACTAATCTATCTATCTTTCTTTCTAACTAATCTATCTTTCTTTCTTACTAATCTATCTTTCTTTCTTTCTGACTAATCTATCATTCTTTCTTTCTTTCCAACTAATCTATCTATCTTTCTTTCTAACTAATCTATCTTTCTTTCTTTCTTTCTAACTAATCTATATATCTTTTTCTTTCTAACTAATTTTTCTTTCTTTCTAACTAATCTATCTATCTTTTTCCTTTCTAACTAATCTATCTTTCTTTCTTTCTAACTAATCTATCTTTCTTTCTTTCTAACTAATCTAAATATCTTTCTTTCTAACTAATCAATCTTTTTTCTTTCTGACTAATCTATCCATATTTCTTTCTTTCTAACTAATCTATCTTTTTTCTTTCTGACTAATCTATCTATCTTTCTTTCTTTCTAACTAATCTATCTTTCTTTCTTTCTAAATTATCTATCTTTCTTTCTAACTAATCTATCTATCTTTTTTCTTTCTAACTAATCTATCTATCTTTTTTCTTTCTAACTAATCTATCTTTCTTTCTAACTAACTAATCTATATATATTTCTTTCTTTTTTTCTAACTAATCTATCTTTTTGTTTCTGACTAATCATCCATATTTCTTTCTTTCTTTCTAACTAATCTATCTTTCTTTCTTTCTAACTAATCTATCTTTCTTTCTTTCTAACTAATCTATCTATCTTTCTTTCTAACTAATCTATCTTTCTTTCTTTCTAACTAATCTATCTTTCTTTCTTTCTAACTAATCTATCTTTCTTTCTGACTAATCTATCTTTCTTTCTTTCTAACTAATCTATTTTTCTTTCTTTCTAACTAATCTATCTATCTTTCTTTCTAACTAATCTATCTTTCTTTCTTTCTAACTAATCTATCTTTCTTTCTTTCTAACTAATCTATTTATCTTTTTTCTTTATAACTAATCTATCTTTCTTTCTTTATAACTAATCTATCTATATTTCTTTCTTTATAACTAATCTATCTTTTTCTTTGACTAATCTATCCATATTTCTTTCTTTCTAACTCATCTATCTTTTTCTTTCTAACTAATCTATCTTTTTCTTTCTGACTAATCTATCCATATTTCTTTCTTTCTAACTAATCTATCTTTTTCTTTATATCTAATCTATCTTCTTTCTAACTAATCTATCTTTCTTTCTTTCTTTCTAACTAATATATCTTTATTTCTAACTAATCAATCTTTTTTCTTTCTGACTAATCTACCCATATTTCTTTCTTTCTAACTAATCTATCTTTCTTTCTTTCTTTCTAACTAATCTATCGAACTTTCTTTCTAAATAATCTATCTATCTATCTATCTATCTTTCTTTCTTTCTGAGTAATCTATCCATATTTCTTTCTTTCTAACTAATATATCTTTCTTTCTTTCTAACTAATCTCTTTCTTTCTAACTAATCCATCTATCTTTTTTCTTTCTAACTAATCTATCTTTCTTTCTAACTAATCTATCTGTCTTTCTTTCTTTCTAACTAATCTATCTTTTTTCTTTCTGACTAACTTATCCATCTTTCTTTCTTTCTTTCTTTCTAACTAATCTATCTTTCTTTCTAACTAATCTATCTATATTTTTTCTTTCTAACTAATCTATCTTTCTTTCTTTTTTTCTTTCTTTCTTTCTTTCTTTCTTTCTTTCTTTCTTTCTTTCTTTCTTTCTTTCTTTCTTTCTTTCTAACTAATCTATCTTTCTTTCTTTCTTTCTTTCTGACTAATCTATCTTTCTTTCTTTCTAACTAACTAATCTATCCTTCTTTCTTTATTTCTTTATTTCTTTCTAACTAATCTCTTTCTTTCATTCTAACTAATCTATCCATATTTCTTTCTTTCTAATTAATCTATCATGTTTTCTTTCTAACTAACTTATCTATCTTTCTTTCTTTCTTTCTTTCTTTCTAACTAATCTATCTTTCTTTCTAACTAATCTATCTATCTTTTTTCTTTCTAACTAATCTATCTTTCTTTCTTTCTGACTAATCTATCTTTCTTTCTAACTAAATAATCTATCCTTCTTTCTTTCTTTCTTTCTAACTAAACTATCTTTCTTTCTTTCTTTCTAACTAATCTATCTTTCTTTCTAACTAATCTATCTTTCTTTCTTTCTGAGTAATCTATCCATATTTCTTTCTTTCTAACTAATCTATCTTTCTTTCTTTCTTTCTAACTAATCTATCTTTCTTTCTAACTAATCTATCTATCTTTTTTCTTTCTAACTAATCTATCTTTCTTTCTAACTAACTAATCTATCATTCTTTCTTTCTTTCTTTCTAACTAATCTCCTTCTTTCTTTCTTTCTAACTAATCTATCTTTCTTTCTAACTAATCTATCTTTCTTTCATTCTGAGTAATCTATCCATATTTCTTTCTTTCTAACTAATCTATCTTTCTTTCTTTCTTTCTAACTAATCTATCTTTCTTTCTTTCTAACTAATCTATCTTTCTTTATTTCTAACTAATCTATCTATCTTTCTAACTAACTAATCTATCTATCTATCTTTCTTTCTAACTAATCTCTTTCTTTCTTTCTAACTAATCTATCTTTCTTTATTTCTAACTAATCTATCTATCTTTCTAACTAACTAATCTATCTATCTATCTTTCTTTCTAACTAATCTCTTTCTTTCATTCTAACTAATCTATCCATATTTCTATCTTTCTAACTAATCTATATTTTTTTCTTTCTGACTAACTTATCTATCGTTCTTTCTTTCTAACTAATCTATCTTTTTTCTAACTAATCTATCTATCTTTTTTCTTTCTAACTAATCTATCTTTCTTTCTAACTAATCTATCTATCTTTTTTCTTTCTAACTAATCTATCTTTCTTTCTTTCTTTCTGACTAATCTATCTTTCTTTCTAACTAACTAATCTATCCTTTCTTTCATTCTAACTAATCTATCTTTCTTTCTTTCTAACTAATCTTTCTTTCTTTCTAACTAATCTATCTTTCTTTCTTTCTTTCTTTCTAACTAATCTATCTTTCTTTCTTTCTGAGTAATCTATCCATATTTCTTTCTTTCTAACTAATCTATCGTTCTTTCTTTCTACCTAATCTATCTTTCTTTCTTTCTTTCTGACTAATCTATCTTTCTTTCTAACTAACTAATCTATCCTTTCTTTCATTCTAACTAATCTATCTTTCTTTCTTTCTAACTAATCTTTCTTTCTTTCTTTCTAACTAATCTATCTTTCTTTCTTTCTTTCTAACTAATATATCTTTCTTTCTAACTAATCTATCTTTCTTTCTAACTAATCTATCTATCTTTTTCTAACTAATCTATCTTTCTTTCTAACTAACTTATCCATCTATATTTCTTTCTAACTAATCTATCTTTCTTTCTAACTAACTTATCCATCTATATTTCTTTCTAACTAATCTATCTTTCTTTCTAACTAATCTATCTATCTTTTTTCTTTCTAACTAATCTCTTTCTTTCTGACTAATCTTTCTTTCTAACTAACTAATCTATCTTTCTTTCTTTCTGAGTAATATATCCATATTTCTTTCTTTCTAACTAATCTATCTTTCTTTCTAACTATTCTATCTATCTTTTTTCTTTCTAACTTATCTATCTTTTTTCTTTCTAACTAATCTATCTATCTTTCTTTCTTTCTAACTAATCTCTTTCTTTCATTCTAACTAATCTATCCATATTTCTTTCTTTCTAACTAATCTATCATTTTTTCTTTCTAACTAACTTATCTATCGTTCTTTCTTTCTAACTAATCTATCTTTCTTTCTAACTAATCTATCTATCTTTTTTCTCTCTAACTAATCTATCTTTCTTTCTTTCTTTCTGACTTATCTATCTTTCTTTCTAACTAACTAATCTATCCTTTCTTTCTTTCTTTCATTCTAACTAATCTATCATTCTTTCTTTCTAACTAACTAATCTATCCTTTCTTTCTTTCATTCTAACTAATCTATCTTTCTTTCTTTCTAACTTTTCTTTCTTTCTTTCTAACTAATCTATCTTTCTTTCTAACTAATCTATCTTTTTTCTTTCTGAGTAATCTATCCATATTTCTTTCTTTCTAACTAATCTATCGTTCTTTCTTTCTAACTAATCTATCTTTCTAACTAATCTATCTTTCTTTCTAACTAATCTATCTTTTTTCTTTCTAACTAATCTATCTTTCTTTCTGACTAATCTATCTTTCTTTCTAACTAACTAATCTATCCTTTCTTTCTTTCATTCTAACTAATCTATCTATCTTTCTTTCTAACTAACTAATCTATCCTTTTTTTCTTTCATTCTAACTAATCTATCTTTCTTTCTTTCTAACTAATCTTTCTTTCTTTCTAACTAATCTTTCTTTCTTTCTTTCTTTCTAACTAATCTATCTTTCTTTCTAAATAATCTATCTTTCTTTCTTTCTGAGTAATCTATCCATATTTCTTTCTTTCTAACTAATCTATCGTTCTTTCTTTCTAACTAATCTATCTTTCTTTCTAACTAATCTTTCTTTCTTTCTAACTAATCTATTTTTCTTTCTTTCTAACTAATCTATCTTTCTTTCTAACTAATCTATCTTTCTTTCTAACTACTCTATCTTTCTTTCTAACTAATCTATCTTTCTTTTTTCTAACTAATCTATCTTTTTTCTAACTAATCTATCTTTCTTTTTTCTAACTAATCTATCTATCTTTTTTCTAACTAATCTATCTTTCTTTCTAACTAACTAATCTATCTATCTTTCTTTCTTTCTAACTAATCTATCTTTCTTTCTAACTAATCGATCTATCTTTTTTCTTTCTAACTAATGTATCTTTCTTTCTGACTAATCTTTCTTTCTAACTAACTAATCTATCCTTTTTTCTTTCTTTCTTTCTTTCTTTCTTTCTTTCTTTCTTTCTTTCTAACTAATCTCTTTCTTTCATACTAACTAATCTATCTTTCTAACTAACCTCTTTCTTTCTTTCTAACTAATCTATCTTTCTTTCAAACTAATCTATCTTTCTTTCTTTCTAACTAATTTATCTTTCTTTCTAACTAATCTATCTATCTTTTTTCTTTCTAACTAATCTATCTTTCTTTCTAACTAATCTATCTATCTTTTTTCTTTCTAACTAATCTATCTTTCTTTCTTTCTTTCTGACTAATCTATCTTTATTTCTAACTAACTAATCTATCATTTCTTTCTTTCATTCTAACTAATCTATCTTTCTTTCTAACTAATCTTTCTTTCTTTCTTTCTAACTAATCTATCTTTCTTTCTTTCTAACTAATCTATCTATCTTTTTTCTTACTAATCTATCTTTCTTTCTAACTAATCTATCTTTCTTTTTTCTAACTAATCTATCTATATTTTTTCTAACTAATCTATCTTTCTTTCTAACTAACTAATCTATTTATCTTTTTTCTTTCTAACTAATCTATCTTTCTTTCTAACTAATCTATCTATCTTTTTTCTTTCTAACTATTCTATCTTTCTTTCTTTTTGACTAATCTTTCTTTCTAAATAACTAATCTATCCTTTTTTCTTTCTTTCTTTCTTTCTTTCTTTCTTTCTTTCTTTCTTTCTTTCTTTCTTTCTTTCTTTTTTCTTTCTAACTAATCTCTTTCTTTCATTCTAACTAATCTATCTTTCTTTCTTTCTAACTAATCTCTTTCTTTCTTTCTAACTAATTTATTCTTCTTTCTAACTAATCTATCTATCTTTTTTCTTTCTAACTAATCTATCTTTCTTTCTAACTAACTAATCTATCTATCTTTCTTTCTTTCTAACTAATCTATCGTTCCTTCTAACTAATCTATCTTTCTTTCTTTCTAACTAATTTATTCTTCTTTCTAACTAATCTATCTTTCTTTCTAACTAATCTCTTTCTTTCTTTCTAACTAATCTATCTTTCTTTTTTTCTTTCTACCTAATCTATCTTTCTTTCTTTCATTCTAACTAATCTATCTTTCTTTCTAACTAACTAATCTTTCTTTCTTTCTTTCTTTCATTCTAACTAATCTATCTTTCTTTCTAACTAATCTTTCGTTCTTTCTTTCTAACTAATCTATCTTTCTTTCTAACTAACTAATCTATCTATCTTTCTTTCTTTCTAACTAATCTATCTTTTTTCTTTCTAACTAATCTATCTTTCTTTCTAACTAATCTATCTATCTTTTTTTCTTTCTACCTAATCTATCTTTCTTTCTTTCTTTCATTCTAACTAATCTATCTTTCTTTCTAACTAACTAATCTTTCTTTCTTTCTTTCTTTCATTCTAACTAATCTATCTTTCTTTCTAACTAATCTTTCGTTCTTTCTTTCTAACTAATCTATCTTTCTTTCTAACTAATCTATCTATCTTTTTTCTAACTAATCTATCTTTCTTTCTAACTAACTAATCTATCTATCTTTCTTTCTTTCTAACTAATCTATCTTTCTTTCTAACTAATCTATCTATCTTTTTTCTTTCCAACTAATCTATCTTTCATTATTTCTGACTAATCTTTCTTTCTAACTAACTAATCTATCCTTTTTACTTTCTTTCTTTCCTTCTTTCTAACTAATCTCTTTCTTTCATTCTAACTAATCTATCTTTCTTTCTAACTAATCTATCTTTCTTTCTAACTAATCTCTTTCTTTCTTTCTAACTAATCTATCTTTCTTTCTAACTAATCTATCTTTCTTTTTTTCTAACTAATTTATCTTTCTTTCTAACTAATCTATCTATCTTTTTTCTTTCTAACTAATCTATCTTTCTTTCTAACTAACTAATCTATCTATCTTTCTTTCTTTCTAACTAATCTATCTTTCTTTCTAACTAATCTATCTATCTTTTTTCTTTCCAACTAATCTATCTTTCATTATTTCTGACTAATCTTTCTTTCTAACTAACTAATCTATCCTTTTTACTTTCTTTCTTTCCTTCTTTCTAACTAATCTCTTTCTTTCATTCTAACTAATCTATCTTTCTTTCTAACTAATCTATCTTTCTTTCTAACTAATCTCTTTCTTTCTTTCTAACTAATCTATCTTTCTTTCTAACTAATCTATCTTTCTTTTTTCTAACTAATTTATCTTTCTTTCTAACTAATCTATCTATCTTTTTTCTTTCTGACTAATCTGTCTTTTTTCTTTCTAACTAACTTAGCTATCTTTTTTTCTTTCTAACTAATCTATCTTTTTTCTTTCTAACTAATCAATATATTTTTCTTTCTAACTAATCTATCTATCTATCTTTCTACCTAATCTTTCTTTCTTTCTAACTAATCTATCTTTCTTTCTTTCTAACTAATCTATTTATCTTTTTTCTTTCTAAAAATCTATCTTTTTTCTTTCTAACTAATCTATCTTTCTCTTTCTGACTAATCTTTCTTTCTTTCTTTCTTTCTAACTAATCTATAATTCTTTCTTTCTAACTAATCTATCTATCTTTCTACCTAATCTTTCTTTCTTTCCTTCTAACTAATCTATCTTTCTTTCTAACTAATCTATCTATCTTTCTACCTAATATATCTATCTTTCTTTCTTTCTTTCTAACCAATCTTTCTTTCTTTCTTTCTTTCTAACCAATCTTTCTTTCTTTCTAACTAATCTATCTTTCTTTCTTTCTAACTAATCTATCTATCTTTCTACCTAAGCTATATTTCTTTCTTTCTTTCTAACTAATCTATCTTTCTTTCTTTCTAACTAATCTATCTTTCTTTCCTTCTAACAAATCTATCTTTCTTTCTTTCTAACTTATCTATCTTTTTTCTTTCTAACTAATCTATCTTTCTTTCCTTCTAACTAATCTATCTTTCTTTCTTTCTTTCCTTCTAACAAATCTATCTTTCTTTCTTTCTAACTAATTTATCTTTTTTCTTTCTAACTAATCTATCTTTCTTTCTTTCTAACTAATCTTTCTTTCTTTCTAACTAATTTATCTTTTTTCTTTCTAACTAATCTATCTTTCTTTCATTCTAACAAATCTATCTTTCTTTCTTTCTAACTTATCTATATATCTTTCTAACTAATCTTTCTTTCTAACTAATCTATCTTTCTTTCTTTCTAACTAATCTATCTTTCTTTCTTTCTAACTAATCTATCTTTCTTTCTTTCTAACTGATCTCTATCTATCTTTCTTTCTAACAAATCCATCTTTCTTTCTAAATAATCCTTTCTTTCTTTCTTTCTTTCTAACTAATCTATTTTTCTTTCTATCTAATTAATTTATCTTTCTTTTTTTCTAACTAATCTATCTTTTTTCTTTCTAACTAATCTTTCTAACTAATCTTTCTTTCTTAACTACTTTATCTTTCTTTCTTTCTTTCTTACTGATCTTTCTTTCAAATCGATCTTTCTGTCTTTCTAACTAATGTTTCTTTCTATCTATATTTCTTTCTAACTAATCTTTCTTTCTATCTATCTTTCTAACTAATCTTTCTTTCTAACTAATCTTTCTTTCTTTCTATCTATCTTTCTAACTAATCTTTCTTTCTAATCTATCTTTCTTTTTTTCTAATTAATCTTTCTTTCTTTCTAACTAATCTTTCTTTCATTGAAACTAATCTTTCTATCTATCTATTATTTATCTATCTTTCTAACCAATCGTTTTCTTTCTTTCTAACTATTCTTTCTTTCTAACTAATCCATCTATCAAACTTCAAACTACTTTAAACTTCAAACTACTATAAACTTATTCAAACTCTCTGGTCCAGCTTTCTCAAGCCAACTTAATGTTTGTCTCATCAAACTTTTTTTTCTAGTTAAGTTGGCTTGTGAGAGCCAACTTACTGAAATCCTATTTAAACTTATTAAGTTGGCTTGTGAAAGCCAACTTACTGATATTGTACTTAAACTTATTATTATACTTCTTACTCAAAAATTTCTATATCTATCTCCTCCTAGAGCTTTAACTCTACAAACTCCAAACTCGGGTCAGACCTTCAGACTGTTCTGACTCGAGTTGCTATATCTTTTCAGACTGATTTGACTTTCAGATTTCTTAAAAATTAATATTAAAAAACATAAAAATCCCATTGACTTTCATTGCAACATGTTCAAATTGAGCCAAGACTACGGTGGCCCAGTAGTGTACAACACAAAAACTCAAATCTAAACTCCCTGAAGCCCTAGACTCAATTAAACTACCATTCAATATGTACTAATGAATTATCTATCTATCTATCTATCTATCTATCTATCTATCTATCTATCTATCTATCTGTTACTGAATCTTTCTTTCTAACTAATCTATCTTTCTTTCTTACTAATCTATCTTTCTTTCTTTGACTAATCTTTCTTTCTTTCTTTATAACTAATCTATCTATCTTTCTTTATAACTAATCTATCTTTCTTTCTTTCTAACTAATCTATCTATCTTTTTTCTTTCTAACTAATCTATCTTTCATTCTTTCTGACTAATCTATCTTTCATTCTTTCTGACTAATCTATCTTTCTTTCTTTCTAACTAATCTATCTATCTTTTTTCTTTCTAACTAATCTATCTTTCTTTCTTTCTAACTAATCTATCTTTCTTTCTTTCTAACTAATCTATCTATCTTTTTTCTTTCTAACTAATCTATCTTTTTTCTTTCTAACTAATCTATATTTCTTTCTTTCTAACTAATCAATCTTTTTTCTTTCCGACTAATCTATCTTTCTTTCTTTCTTTCTTTCTAACTAATCTATCTTTCTTTCTTTTTTTCTAACTAATCTATCTTTCTTTCTTTCTTTCTAACTAATCTTTCTTTCTTTCTAACTAATCTATCTTTCTTTCTAACTAATCTATCTATCTTTTTTCTTTCTAACTAATCTATCTTTCTTTCTAACTAACTAATCTATCCATATTTCTTTCTTTCTAACTAATCAATCTTTTTTCTTTCCGACTAATCGATCCATATTTCTTTCTTTCTTTCTAACTAATCTATCTTTCTTTCTTTCTAACTAATCTATCTATCTTTCTTTCTAACTAATCTTTCTTTCTTTCTAACTAATCTATCTATCTTCCTTTCTAACTAATCTATCTTTCTTTCTTTCTAACTAATCTATCTTTCTTACTTTCTAACTAATCTATCTATCTTTTTTCTTTCTAACTAATCTATCTTTCTTTCTTTCTAACTACTCTATCTTTCTTTCTAACTAACTAATCTATCCTTCTTTCTTTCTTTCTTTCTTTCTTTCTTTCTAACTAATCTATCTTTCTTTCTTTCTGAGTAATCTATCCATATTTCTTTTTCTAACTAATCTATCTTTCTTTCTTTCTTTCTAACTAATCTATCTTTCTTTCTAACTAATCTATCTTTCTTTCTTTCTTTCTAACTAATCTATCTTTCTTTCTAACTAATCTATCTATCTTTTTCTTTCTATCTAATCTATCTCTTTTTCTTTCTATCTAATCTATCTATCTTTCTTTCTTTCTAACTAATCTATCCTTCTTTCTTTTTCTTTCTAAGTAATCTCTTTCTTTCTTTCTAACTAATCTATGTTTCTTTCTAACTAATTTGTCTATCTTTTTCCTTTTTAACTAATCTATCTTTCTTTCTTTCTGACTAATCTATCTTTCTTCCTAACTAACTAATCTATCCTTCTTTCTTTCTTTTATTCTTTCTTTCTTTCTTTCTAACTAATCTCTTTCTTTCTTTCTAACTAATCTATCTTTCTTTCTAACTAATCTATCTTTCTTTCTTTCTGAGTAATCTATCCATATTTTTTCTTTCTAACTAATCGGTCTTTCTTTCTTTCTTTCTTTCTGACTAATCTATCTTTCTTTCTAACTAACTAATCTATCCTTTTCTTTCTTTCTTTCTTTCTTTCTTTCTTTCTTTCTTTCTTTCTTTCTTTCTAACTAATCTCTTTCTTTCATTCTAACTAATCTATATTTCTTTCTTTCTAACTAGTCTTTCTTTCTTTCTAACTAATCTATCTTTCTTTCTAACTAATCTATCTTTCTTTCTAACTAATCTATCTTTCTTTCTTTCTGAGTAATCTATCCATATTTCTTTATTTCTAACTAATCTATTTTCTTTCTTTCTTTCTAACTAATCTATCTTTCTTTCTAACTAATCTATCTATCTTTTTTCTTTCTAACTAATCTTTCTTTCTAACTAACTTATCTATCTTTCTTTCTTTCTAACTAATCTATCTTTCTTTTTAACTAATCTATCTATCTTTTTTCTTTCTAACTAATCTATCTTTCTTTCTTTCTGACTAATCTATCTTTCTTTCTAACTAACTAATCTATCCTTCTTTCTTTCTTTCTTTCTTTCTTTCTTTCTTTCTTTCTTTCTTTCTTTCTAACTAATCTCTTTCTTTCATTCTAACTATTAGCTTTCTTTCTTTCTAACTAATCTCTTTCTTTCTTTCTAACTAATCTCTTTCTTTCTTTCTAACTAATCTATCTTTCTTTCTAACTAATCTATCTTTCTTTCTTTCTTTCTAACTAATCTATCTTTCTTTCTTTCTGAGTAATCTATCCATATTTCTTTCTTTCTAACAAATCTATCTTTCTTTCTTTCTTTCTAACTAATCTATCTTTCTTTCTAACTAATCTATCTATCTTTTTTCTTTCTAACTAATCTATCTTTCTTTCTAACTAACTAATCTATCTATCTTTCTTTCTTTCTAACTAATCTATCTTTCTTTTTAACTAATCTATCTATCTTTTTTCTTTCTAACTAATCTATCTTTCTTTCTGACTAATCTATCTTTCTTTCTAACTAACTAATCTATCCTTCTTTCTTTCTTTCTTTCTTTCTTTCTTTCTTTCTTTCTTTCTTTCTTTCTTTCTTTCTTTCTTTCTTTCTTTCTAACTAATCTCTTTCTTTCATTCTAACTAATCTAGCTTTCTTTCTTTCTAACTAATCTCTTTCTTTCTTTCTTTCTAACTAATCTCTTTCTTTCTTTCTTTCTAACTAATCTATCTTTCTTTCTAACTAATCTATCTTTCTTTCTTTCTTTCTAACTAATCTATCTTTTTTCTAACTAATCTATCTATCTTTTTTCTTTCTAACTAATCTATCTATCTTTCTTTCTTTCTAACTAATCTATCTTTCTTTCTTTCTGAGTAATCTATCCATATTTCTTTCTTTCTAACGAATCTATCTTTCTTTCTTTCTTTCTTTCTAACTAATCTATCTTTCTTTCTAACTAATCTATCTTTTTTCTTTCTAACTAATCTATCTTTCTTTCTAACTAACTAATCTATCTATCTATCTTTCTTTCTAACTAATCTAACTTTCTTTTTAACTAATCTATCTATCTTTTTTCTTTCTAACTAATCTATCTTTCTTTCTGACTAATCTATCTTTCTTTCTAACTAACTAATCTATCCTTTTTTCTTTCTTTCTAACTAATCTATCTTTTTTCTAACTAATCTATCTATCTTTTTTCTTTCTAACTAATCTAGCTTTCTTTCTAACTAATCTATCTATCTTTCTTTCTTTCTAACTAATCTATCTTTCTTTCTGAGTAATCTATCCATATTTCTTTCTTTCTAACGAATCTTTCTTTCTTTCTAACTAATCTATCTTTCTTTCTAACTAATCTATCTTTCTTTCTTTCTGAGTAATCTATCCATATTTCTTTCTTTCTAACGAATCTATCTATCTTTCTTTCTTTCTAACTAATCTATCTTTCTTTCTTTCTAACTAATCTATCTTTCTTTCTTTCTTTCTAACTAATCTATCTTTCTTTTTAACTAATCTATCTATCTTTTTTCTTTCTAACTAATCTATCTTTCTTTCTTTCTGACTAATCTATCTTTCTTTCTAACTAACTAATCTATCCTTTTTTCTTTCTTTCTTTCTTTCTTTCTTTCTTTCTTTCTTTCTTTCTTTCTTTCTTTCTTTCTTTCTAACTAATCTCTTTCTTTCATTCTAACTAATCTAGCTTTCTTTCTTTCTAACTAATCTCTATCTTTCTTTCTTTCCTTCTTTCTAACTAATCTCTTTCTTTCTTTCTAACTAATCTATCTTTCTTTCTTTCTTTCTAACTAATCTATCTTTCTTTCTTTCTAACTAATCTATCTATCTTTTTTCTTTCTAACTAATCTAGCTTTCTTTCTAACTAATCTATCTATCTTTCTTTCTTTCTAACTAATCTATCTTTTTTCTTTCTGACTAACTTATCTATCTTTCTTTCTTTCTAACTAATCTTTCTTTCTAACTAACTGATCTATCCTCTTTCTTTCTTTCTTTCTTTCTTTCTTTCTTTCTTTCTATCTTTCATTCTAACTAATCTATCTTTCTTTCTTTCTGACTAATCTATCTTTCTTTCTAACTAACTAATCTATCCTTTTTCTTTCTTTCTTTCTTTCTTTCTTTCTTTCTTTCTTTCTTTCTTTCTAACTAATCTATCCATATTTCTTTCTTTCTAACTATTCTATCATTTTTTCTTTCTAACTTATCTATCTATCTTTTTTCTTTCTAACTAATCTATCTTTCTTTCTTTCTTTCTGACTAATCTATCCATCTTTCTAACTAACTAATCTATCCTTATTTCTATCTTACTAACTAATCTTTCTTTCATTCTAACTAATCTATCTTTCTTTCTTTCTAACTAATCTATCTTTCTTTCTTTATTTCTAACTAATCTATCTTTCTTTCTAACTAATCTATCTTTCTAACTAATCTATCTTTCTTTCTTTCTGAGTAATCTATCCATATTTCTTTCTTTCTAACGAATCTATCTTTCTTTCTTTCTAACTAATCTATCTTTCTTTCTTTCTGAGTAATCTATCCATATTTCTTTCTTTCTAACGAATCTATCTTTCTTTCTTTCTTTCTAACTAATCTATCTTTCTTTCTAACTAATCTATCTATCTTTTTTCTTTCTAACTAATCTATCTTTCTTTTTTCTTTCTAACTAATCTATCTTTCTTTCTTTCTAACTAACTAATCTATCTATCTTTCTTTCTAACTAATCTATCTTTCTTTTTAACTAATCCATCTATCTTTTTTCTTTCTAACTAATCTATCCTTTTTTCTTTCTTTCTTTCTTTCTTTCTTTCTTTCTTTCTTTCTTTCTTTCTTTCTTTCTTTCTTTCTTTCTTTCTAACTAATCTCTTTCTTTCATTCTAACTAATCTAGCTTTCTTTCTTTCTAACTAATCTATCTTTCTTTCTTTCTTTCTAACTAATCTATCTTTTTTCTAACTAATCTATCTATCTTTTTTCTTTCTAACTAATTTAGCTTTCTTTCTAACTAATCTATCTATCTTTTTTCTTTCTAACTAATTTAGCTTTCTTTCTAACTAATCTATCTATCTTTCTTTCTTTCTAACTAATCTATCTTTCTTTCTTTCTGAGTAATCTATCCATATTTCTTTCTTTGTAACGAATCTATCTTTCTTTCTTTCTTTCTAACTAATCTATCTTTCTTTCTAACTAATCTATCTATCTTTTTTCTTTCTAACTAATCTATCTTTCTTTCTAACTAACTAATCTATCTATCTTTCTTTCTAACTAATCTGTTTCTTTTTAACTAATCTATCTATCTTTTTTCTTTCTAACTAATCTATCTTTCTTTCTTTCTGACTAATCTATCTTTCTTTCTAACTAACTAATCTATCCTTTTTTCTTTCTTTCTTTCTTTCTTTCTAACTAATCTCTTTCTTTCATTCTAACTAATCTAGCTTTCTTTCTTTCTAACTAATCTCTTTCTTTCTTTCTTTCTAACTAATCTATCTTTCTTTCTAACTAATCTATCTTTCTTTCTTTCTTTCTAACTAATCTATCTTTCTTTCTAACTAATCTATCTTTCTTTCTTTCATTCTAACTAATCTATCTTTTTTCTAACTAATCTATCTATCTTTTTTCTTTCTAACTAATCTATCTTTCTTTCTAACTAACTAATCTATCTATCTTTCTTTCTTTCTAACTAATCTTTCTTTTTAACTAATCTATCTATCTTTTTTCTTTCTAACTAATCTATCTTTCTTTCTTTCTGGCTAATCTATCTTTCTTTCTAACTAACTAATCTATCCTTTTTTCTTTCTTTCTTTCTTTCTTTCTTTCTTTCTTTCTTTCTTTCTAACTAATCTCTTTCTTTCATTCTAACTAATCTAGCTTTCTTTCTTTCTAACTAATCTCTTTCTTTATTTCTTTCTTTCTAACTAATCTCTTTCTTTCTTTTTTTCTAACTAATCTATCTTTCTTTCTTTCTTTCTAACTAATCTATCTTTTTTCTAACTAATCTATCTATCTTTTTTCTTTCTAACTAATCTAGCTTTCTTTCTAACTAATCTTTCTTTCTTTCTTTCTTTCTTTCTAACTAATCTCTTTCTTTCATTCTAACTAATCTAGCTTTCTTTCTTTCTAACTAATCTCTTTCTTTCTTTCTTTCTTTCTAACTAATCTATCTTTCTTTCTAACTAATCTATCTTTCTTTCTTTCTTTCTTTCTAACTAATCTATCTTTTTTCTAACTAATCTATCTATCTTTTTTCTTTCTAACTAATCTAGCTTTCTTTCTAACTAATCTATCTATCTTTCTTTCTTTCTAACTAATCTATCTTTCTTTCTTTCTGAGTAATCTATCCATATTTCTTTCTTTGTAACGAATCTATCTTTCTTTCTTTCTTTCTAACTAATCTATCTTTCTTTCTAACTAATCTATCTATCTTTTTTCTTTCTAACTAATCTATCTTTCTTTCTAACTAACTAATCTATCTATCTTTCTTTCTAACTAATCTGTTTCTTTTTAACTAATCTATCTATCTTTTTTCTTTCTAACTAATCTATCTTTCTTTCTTTCTGACTAATCTATCTTTCTTTCTAACTAACTAATCTATCCTTTTTTCTTTCTTTCTTTCTTTCTTTCTAACTAATCTCTTTCTTTCATTCTAACTAATCTAGCTTTCTTTCTTTCTTTCTAACTAATCTCTTTCTTTCTTTCTTTCTAACTAATCTATCTTTCTTTCTAACTAATCTATCTTTCTTTCTTTCTTTCTAACTAATCTATCTTTCTTTCTAACTAATCTATCTTTCTTTCTTTCATTCTAACTAATCTATCTTTTTTCTAACTAATCTATCTATCTTTTTTCTTTCTAACTAATCTATCTTTCTTTCTAACTAACTAATCTATCTATCTTTCTTTCTTTCTAACTAATCTTTCTTTTTAACTAATCTATCTATCTTTTTTCTTTCTAACTAATCTATCTTTCTTTCTTTCTGGCTAATCTATCTTTCTTTCTAACTAACTAATCTATCCTTTTTTCTTTCTTTCTTTCTTTCTTTCTTTCTTTCTTTCTTTCTTTCTTTCTTTCTTTCTTTCTTTCTAACTAATCTCTTTCTTTCATTCTAACTAATCTAGCTTTCTTTCTTTCTAACTAATCTCTTTCTTTATTTCTTTCTAACTAATCTCTTTCTTTCTTTTTTTCTAACTAATCTATCTTTCTTTCTTTCTTTCTAACTAATCTATCTTTTTTCTAACTAATCTATCTATCTTTTTTCTTTCTAACTAATCTAGCTTTCTTTCTAACTAATCTTTCTTTCTTTCTTTCTTTCTAACTAATCTCTTTCTTTCATTCTAACTAATCTAGCTTTCTTTCTTTCTAACTAATCTCTTTCTTTCTTTCTTTCTTTCTTTCTAACTAATCTATCTTTCTTTCTAACTAATCTATCTTTCTTTCTTTCTTTCTAACTAATCTATCTTTTTTCTAACTAATCTATCTATCTTTTTTCTTTCTAACTAATCTAGCTTTCTTTCTAACTAATCTATCTATCTTTCTTTCTTTCTAACTAATCTATCTTTCTTTCTTTCTGAGTAATCTATCCATATTTCTTTCTTTGTAACGAACTTTCACGGCTTTAATGGCTTAAACAGTTGAGCACAATCATAGTTATACATGGAATACCAGTGACTGGTCACTATGTTTTCTGAAGCAAGTGAAATGTCATGTATATGTAATGCTGCCTCTAAAAATATGTAATCATCATCATTTCTTTTTTGTATGTCTCAACAGATATCCCAGAAGGCTTTATCCCTGACCACATCCAGACTGGTTCACTGGAGCTGAGAAGGAGCTGGCTGCATGAAGTTGTGTCCCAAGTTGTGGACAGATTTGTTGTGTTTCCAAACACTGCTGACATTTTAACTGGAGCCAGAGATGCTGCAGCCTCTAAAGGAACAGGAACTCCCATGCCGCATGACAGGTTGCAAGGCGGTCTATAAGTACAGAAAAGCAAGGGAGAACCATGAGCGAAAACAACATGGCTTTGCTGCAGCTTCAGTGTCTGTGTCAAAAACAACCATGCCAGGTTCAAGGGACCACAAAAAAGAACATACCGAAGCAAGACTATGCTTTGGCTTGTTTCTGTCAAACATGCAGGATGCAGTGAAGGAGGGAGATGGAAAGAGGCTGTTGAGGTTGTACACTGTAGCACTGTTGTTTTATAAGGCCTACGGACATACACAATACGCCTACAGTACACTCTTACTGACCCTGCAGGTCAACGCCATGCTCTCCCCTCGCTTGGCTCATAGCCTCACCTGGAACAGGTTTTGGAATGGGAAGGGAGGGGCGGGAAAGAACATTTCCCTTGACTTACACCTCGAACACCTCAATAACTTTTTAAAGTCCTTCTTGAGGCGCATGGGCCCCAACATGACTGAACAAGCCGCAGACAGGATCAGCAGGTCCATTGGGGTTCTGAAGGACTTGATGGACACCACCGTCAAGGAGCTTGAGGTGTCAAAGTCCAGTGGCATCCACCATGCTGCTCGCCAGAGTCAGGACATCCTGATCCTGGTTGAGGTTATCAGAGAGGCTGAGCTGTTTAAAGACCAACCAGGCAGAGAGTTCACAGCCTTCCCAAAGTTTGACAGAGACATTCTCTCAAAACTTAAGTACAGTGAGTTGCGGGGATGGATGAGGTCCAAATTGAAAGAGTGGAGGAACTTACCCATTTGAAAACTTTGAAAATAAATCTGTAAATATTTGCTTAATTGCACTTGCATGTTTACTAGCTGTCACTTTTGAAACTTAAATTAAAGTCAAACAAAGGTACCATGTGTCATTGTTTTATTATCACACAGTGACAAATGCCAAACTTTTTCATAATGATGTAAGTATCATTAATCAATCTATTTTAACAAGTGAAAAGAAACAGTTTTGAGCAACAGTGACATTCAACTTTAATCAATTGCATTGGTTTAAGAAATTGTACATGGCAAAGTAATTTCAAATCTTAACAAAATACAAGACACTAATGGCCTGCACCTGAATGGTGGTGATAGTCTGAGTCTGTGCTGCTATATTGGGTTCCCATCTCACTTAAGTCCTCAGTTTCATCATCAAAATAACCTGTGTAATCAATGTCTGGCTCTGTGAGGCTGTCCACGTGGGAAGTAGGCTGTATGTCCAACTCAATATCACCAAAAACGTGCTCTGAATACTGGAAGGTTGTTAATAATGTAAGCCAAGTCAAATATGTGTTCGCTGTGTTCTACCAATGCCTCTATAAGTTCAGCGCTAAATCCTGTACAGGCTGACCTGCTAGTGAAGAGACGGGCTGTGTCTTTAACTAAAGAGCTCCTGTACTCCTCCAACAGATCCCTGACTAAGGTTCTATCATCATCTGTTACCGATCTACATTTCAAATCAATGCAAACATCTGGTTCTAACAACTCATATTTAGGAATAGGCTCTCCACAAACACCAGATGCACATGAACATACAGAGTGGCAATGGGTACAGCACAGATGTCCTGGCTCGACACTTGTGGTGTGCTCCTCAAAATGGCAGAATAAAGCTTTTCTAAAGCAGCTGTGTGTGCCTGTGGCAATCACTCCTTTAACTACTTTATCAACCTTGACAGACTGTTTGATAACATACAAAATTGCATGTGATTGCAAACCATTTCTGCCGGCCTGTCCAACCTGTTGAACAATATCCTCTATGTCGTCTGGTGATCCATACATGACAACATGAGAAACATTCGGGAAATTCAATCCCATCCCGAGAGCTGTTGTTGCTACAACAACTCTGCAGCTCCCCTCTCCATTAAACGATGCCAGCCCTCGATCTTTATACTGTGTGAGTGTCTTACTGTGAAACATTCCTATCAGAAGGTGTTCAGCCTTATGATCCTTGTCCCTGTCAATCCAAGCATCTTCACCAAGTTCTGCTTTAAGATAGCTGAACACCTTTCCTACTGATTTCAATGATTTGCAATAAATAATGATGGGGGACATAGACAGTGCCTTCTCTTTGACATCCTTCACTACCCAGTCCATGCAGCTGAGGTCATTGGAAGGAACCTGTGTCAGTCCAAGCCTGATGTTCGTCCTGTTTGGGCTCACAGTCACTTCAGTTGCATTCTCCATACGCAGCAGCTTGGTCACACGGCGTCTGTTCTTAGTATCAGCTGATGCTGTCAGCGCTAACACAGGTGTACCTGAAAGACAAAAAGGCAAACACACATAATAAGAAAAGGTATAATCACGATGGATGATTACAGAGCTTCACTGCTTTGGCCCCCAATAACCATTTTAAGTACCTCACCTTCTTTGGCAAGGGATCTGAGTTCTCCCAGTCTGGCAAAGCTCTCCCTGAAGGCAGCCTCCCCTTTTGCACCCTCTCCCCTGGTCGACACAAAACAGAGAAACAGAGATCCAACAATGAGTCTTACTAAGTAAAGGTTGATAACATGCATAGTAGCATTTGCATCCAGGGCAATGTTAACTTAGTTAACGCTAGCTAGCTCATCACTCTGTATAGGTTGTTTGGCGTTCACATACAACATAAATATAGACGTGTATATAATACGTGTATATATACAAAAAACATTTTAATCTTCATCCTTTATGACTGAGCCAACGTTGCTTATGAACAAATTGCTAGTGCTTGTTGTTAGCTATCGTTTGTTTGGCTTCAAGGACCTAATGACATTGTTTAACATACAATTAAGTTAGGTAACGTAACTAACGTTAACGTTTTTAAACTTACCATTTATATGTGACATGCACCTCATCAACGACAATCCCCACCAAGTCTTCACGGTATACTTCGGAGGAAAGCATATCCCTCCATTTCTCATTGAGTAACCAAGACTCAGGGCTACCAAACACCAACTGTATTCGGCCATGGAGGATGTCTGTATCGTTGATTCCTCCGAGCTGCATGGCAGAGACTCCTAGCTTCCCAGCCTCTCTGATCTGATCTTCCATCAGGGCAACCAACGGAGATACTACCACTATTATGGGATTTTTCACCTTTCCTATTTTCTTCACGACAAGAGGAGCCAATTGATAGATCAAACTCTTGCCGAAACCAGTCGGGAGAAGAGCAAAAACATCTTTTCCTCTGAGAAAAGCCTCCAGAGCAGTGTTTTGCTCTTCTTTCAGTGAAGAAATACTCTGTAATTCCGATAAAACTTGCGATAGCCACGCTGATGCTAGTTTCATCCGCTGAAGCCGCCATGTTCTTTAGACTGAACTGTCGCGCTTCTCGTTGCGTCACACCTCAACCCGCCTCAAAGCCAACGCTGATTGGACGTTCGTTTGGTGAACTGCTCCCAAATTTTCTTTAACGGAAAGTATCCAGACTGATCTGCGAGTGAAACCTTGACAGCTCGCGAGATCAGGATGGTCTCACGAGGCTAGATTTTAGTTACATACTAGATAATTTACTGGATGACGTGCACATAATTTAAAACAAGGATTATTTGCACATGATATTTCAAATAAACATACTTTAATGCAATTAGTGTGTCATTTCTATTGTTGTTCCTTTTAATCATTAAGAAATTTCATGTTTTAGTTGACAATTTGTTTAATCTTTCCACAGGAGATGTAAAAGAAGATGCCATAAGGAAATTTCCAAATCTATTAGGACATGTTACATCTTCGAGGGTTCACACATGGAAATTTCAGAATGGCTCAAGATAATGCAAAAGTAAGTTTGTTTGTTTGTATAAATAATTGTATATTGTGTGCAACAGTGAATATATTGAGTGTATTATTTATCATTGGTTTCTTATTTTAATTTAAGTTCATTTCAGTTATTGTATCCCAGAAACATAAGACACACAACTAGGGGTGGCACAGTGGGTAGCACTGTTGCCTCACAGCAAGAAGATCCCTATAGGTCAGGTTGCCTTTCTGTGTGAAGTTTTCATGTTCTCCCTGTGTCAGGGTTTACTCCGGGTACTCCGGTTTCCTTTCGAGGGAACTCGCGATGCGTCGATGACGCTTTGGGAACGCCTCCGCGTGATTACGTCTGAAGCACGTATGTCAACTAGTCCAATGGAATGAATGAGCGTCAAGGGCGGGTGATGTCATGACCAGGAAGAGATAAAAGCACATCCGGTGCATTACTCACATTACCTTTTGTGCCTCAGCAAAGTGCTTTGTGTCAAAACTGTTTGTGAATATTTATTGTTGTCTGTCTGATATATACATATACACTCACCTAAAGGATAATTAGGAACACCTGTTCAATTTCTCATTAATGCAATTATCTAATCAACCAATCACATGGCAGTTGCTTCAAAGCATTTAGGGGTGTGGTCCTGGTCAAGACAATCTCCTGAACTCCAAACTGAATGTCAGAATGGGAAAGAAAGGTGATTTAAGCAATTTTGAGCGTGGCATGGTTGTTGGTGCCAGACGGGCCGGTCTGAGTATTTCACAATCTGCTCAGTTACTGGGATTTTCACGCACAACCATTTCTAGGGTTTACAAAGAATGGTGTGAAAAGGGAAAAACATCCAGTATGCGGCAGTCCTGTGGAAGGAAATGCCTTGTTGATGCTAGAGGTCAGAGGAGAATGGGCCGACTGATTCAAGCTGATAGAAGAGCAACTTTGACTGAAATAACCACTCGTTACAACCGAGGTATGCAGCAAAGCATTTGTGATGCCACAACACGCACAACCTTGAGGCGGATGGGCTACAACAGCAGAAGACCCCACCGGGTACCACTCATCTCCACTACAAATAGGAAAAAGAGGCTACAATTTGCAAGAGCTCACCAAAATTGGACAGTTGAAGACTGGAAAAATGTTGCCTGGTCTGATGAGTCTCGATTTCTGTTGAGCCATTCAGATGGTAGAGCTGGTGGTGGTGGTGTAATGGTGTGGGGGATGTTTTCTTGGCACACTTTTGGCCCCTTAGAGCCAATTGGGCATCGTTTAAATGCCACGGCCTACCTGAGCATTGTTTCTGACCATGTCCATCCCTTTATGGCCACCATGTACCCATCCTCTGATGGCTACTTCCAGCAGGATAATGCACCATGTCACAAAGCTCAAATCATTTCAAATTGGTTTCTTGAACATGACAATGAGTTCACTGTACTAAAATGGCCCCCAAAGTCACTAGATCTCAACCCAATAGAGCATCTTTGGGATGTGGTGGAACGGGAGCTTCGTGCCCTGGATGTGCATCCACAAATCTCCATCAACTGCAAGATGCTATCCAATCAATATAGGCCAACATTTCTAAAGAATGCTTTCAGCACCATGTTGAATCAATGCCATGTAGAATTAAGGCAGTTCTGAAGGCGAAAGGGGGTAAAACACAGTATTAGTATGGTGTTCCTAATAATCCTTTAGGTGAGTGTATATACACACTATGGAAACGAAACAATTGCACAAACTCTGTGTTCTCCCTGTTCGCGTTATTTAACGAGTAGGGACACACACGAGCTTTGTGTAATGTGTTTGGGAGTAGAGCATGCGGTATCAGCGCGGAGAATGCATTCCTGTGGATTGCAAATAGGATCTCTTTACGGGGTTGGAGACGGGTCCGCGGATCTTATCTCCTCCCTTTCCACGAGGGATCCATTGCTCTCTCTCTGGTCTTGGAAGCCCGCGCTGCGGTCTCTTCCGCCCAGGGAGAGAGATCAATGCTTCAGTGCTCTACCTCCGAGGAGGTAAATGTGCTGGGCATTGAAAGTGACACACAATCATGGGGGAAGTGGATTTGCCATCTCTTTCCCCAGCATATGAGAAATATATATACATTTATATAATAGTTTAAATATTATATATAAAATACAAGAAATGTATATATAAAAAAAGAATATTTATATATATAAAATAAAAATAAAGCTGGTGGAGGTGTTTACTAAGGCTGTAGATAAATTAAATATTTAATGGCCAGCAGAAATAAGGCGGCGCTCGTCCTAAAAATAAAGGATGAGTTTCCTTCCCTCTATTTTTTCACCTCCATCACGTGGCCTTCCATTTTTTCCTGATCTGCACAGCGAGCTGTCTAGATCATGGAAAAAGCCTTACTCATCTTGTCTTTTAGCCCCCAAGTTAATCTATATTCAGATATTAGGGGGTTAAGAGAGTATGGCTATGGGGTAATACCCCAGGTAGAACAGACGCTTGCGAGCTATCTGTCTCCCGGTTCAGTATAGTCCCTGAAGGCGTCGGCTTCTCTCACTAAACCATTAAAGAAAACTATTTTTAATCTAGTGGGAAAAGCATTTACGGCAGTGGGTCTAGCAGGAGGCTGCTTGCACACTATAGTAGTACTACAAGCATATCAGGGTGACCTGCTGGGGTATTTGGACAGAAGTGAGGGAGTTTGGCCCGATGGGGTTTGAGAACTTCGTCGGGCCACAGATTTATCTCTCAGGGATACTAAGGAGACCGCCTGAGCAATTGGCCAGTCTATGGCAGCCCTTGTGGTCACTGTGAGACACCTCTGGCTCAATTTGATGGAAATCATGGAGAAAGATACAAGAGAATCTCTCCCTCCCTATGTCCATCCCCCTGGGGCTGCTGGGCGTAAGCAGCTCCAGCCGTCTAGTTTCTCATACGCAACACAACAGCCAAAGCCTTCAAAGCAGAAGCCGGATCCGAGGACCGTTCTTCACGCTGAGAAGGCTTCGGCTCAAAAGAAAAGGTCTTGACGCCACCGGCGTCAGACCGGTGAGGGCAGCCCCAACCAGGGTGGAACGGTGTACACCTCATTATACGGTGCCCTTTCCATCTCGGTGTCCTCAGGGGACCGTTCTGCCAACCCTGCCACCCTTCCTGCTTCGGGGCGCAGCGGTCTCCAGCGAGCTTTTGGCGCAGCGTCAACTCGACATTACGTCGGACTCGCGCCCTCTGAGGGGGGTTCGAAAACAGTCATTTCAGGTGGTTCCTGCTAGTATGCTTCAGGCCCCCTAACTGGCTGTCTCAATTACACCAGAGACCAGCCTCGAGGGGCTGGTTTCTTTGGTAGATTTTCTGGCAGCGCGGAGGCTACTGCCGAATATATCTCTATGGGTCCTGCAGTTAGTAGTAAGAGGCAGATTTGGTTCTCGTCCTCCAGGTTACAACGGGGTGTTGCTCACGTCCTCGCTTATATGCGAAGGTTGGGGTTGAGGCTCAATGCCAAAAAGAGTGTGCTTCTCCAGTACAGAGGACCACTTTTCTTGGAGTGGTCTGGGACTCAGTCACGATGCGAGCCGTTCTGTCGCCCGCTCATGTAGCTGCTATCCTTACTGCCACAAAAGAGCTAAAGCTAGGCCAGTCACACACTGTGAAACAGTTCGAGAGACTGTTAGGCCTCAGGGCAGCAGCGTCCATTGTGATACCCTTCACTGCGTCAAAAGGGGTGTATACGGGAGAATTCAGACAATGAATACGCCCGCTAAATGTGCTGTTTGGCAGGGATCTTTGGAACTTTGTTATGCGTACCTGTAAATGCCCGCAAAGGCCCGAAAACAGGAACGTGTCTGACCACATGCTGTTAGTTGATGGCTTGGCTTTGTAAATGCTAATTTGTTTTGGGACTGGCAGCTCAAGATTGCCACTATTCCCCTGCCCCCCTCATTAGTATTCAGGAAAGGTGATTAGGCTGTTTGTATCTGGGTGTCCTGGGTGTATGTGGCTATTCAAACTCCGAGTCCGAACGAAAACAGACTGGTGTATATGGTAAATGCAAGTTTGAAGAGGATATTTGAAAAGCTGGAGACGATGGACAAAAGGTTGGATAAGATGGAGGCTGACATCAATGAGGCAAAAGAGGAGCCTGCTTCAAAGAAATTAAAGAGAGCTGGGAATAATTCTGTTGCGGTAAGTTATTTTCTGACCGTCACAAACATTTGGCGGTGTCTGCTTAACTTTGTGTGCTTTATTTATTAATGTATTTGAATTGAGCCCTCATACTATGTTGGATTTTTACAGGAAGCTGTACGGATATTGCACAATGGGGAAAACAACATACACAAATATGACCCACAGACAAGGTATATCTTTAAAACTATTGTTTCATAACAGTCCTTTCTTCTAAATTATATTTTTAATTAAATAAACACATTCTCCCCCCTCACTATCTCCCTCTCTCTAGCATCCTGCAAGACGTATTTTGAAACTGTTAGAAGGGGTTACAGGGGCCAAGATGAGAACAAAGACAAGATGGAGGACAGCAGGATCATTGCGCGCATGAGACAAAGAAAAAGAAGAGTAAGTATAAATAAATATAAATCTCAGTAAAAGACTCAGCCTGGGAGAGGCTCCCATCCCAACCCATTTGATATTTTCAGTGGTTTAATTACTTTTTTCCCTCCTATTTTGCAGCTGCTGAGCAGCAGGACTGGCGTTCTCCAGACAGAGGAAGAGGCAGCTATCTGGAAGACTGCAACAGTTGAACACATGTCTGAAGAGGAGGATGCCATCTTGGATGGAAAGTCGGTGTGGGTTGTTCGGCCTCCAACCCGTAGTACAGTTTTGTCTGTGCTGTGCTATATATTGTATGACTAATAGTAAAGTGTATTCTGTGCTAACGTATTTTTATTTATAGAATTTTGACTGTGTGTATATATATGTCATGTGCCCAGTGTCATTTACAAATAATAAAATAATAATCTGATTGTCTTGACATTATAACCATGAACACCAATGATAATAAATATTAATAATGAGTAATAATAAACCCAAATGAGGCCATAAACTGGACCAATAGTGTGGGGGTTTAGAGGAGGGACAAAGCATTGAGCAGCCAATCCTATGTAAGACCTCTGACCAATTGAAGGAGGCCACTGCCTTGTGTCCCAAAGGTGTGAAATGCTAATATCCCTTGCATTGACCCCGACCGGGGGATTATTCACCATGGTAACTGATGGCCCTTAGTGGCTCCCTGCTGTGCCCCAAACTTGGTACATATCCAGGAGTATTCGGGATTGTGTGACGGGACAGCAAACTCCCGTACACACACGTTTATTTGTGGAGTACACAGGAGTACTCAGGAGTTTTACATGCCCGATTACAGCTCTTTTCACGCAGTGCTTTGGCCTGCTGTACGTGAGACCTTTGCAGTGGTGGCTCAGGACCAGAGGGTTCTTCCCGAGGGGAAACCCACTCTGTATAATCAAGATCATGCGGCAGTATCCCCGCGTCTTGGTTATATGGAGGAAACACTGGTTCTTGTCTGAGGTTCCGGTGTTGGGAGCTCTTTGCCATCGAGTTGCTATCTCGACAGATGCTTCCCTCACCAGCTGGGGAGCGGTATTGGAAGGCCGCTCAGCTCAGGGCTTATGGAGGAGTCATCATCTCTCTTGGCACATGAATTGCCTAGAGATGATGGTCGTCTTCAATGCGTTGAGACATCTCCTCCCAGACCTGAGGGGCCATCATGTGTGGCTCTGGAACAGTGACTGTTAGGCCTCAGGGCAGCAGCGTCCAATGTGATACCCTTTGACCTGCTGTACGTGAGACCTTTACAGTGGTGGCTCAGGACCAGAGGGTTCTCCCCGAGGGGAAACCCACTCCATTCGATCAGGATCACGTGGCAGTATCCCCGTGCCTTGGTTATATGGAGGAAACTTTGGTTCTTGTCCCACAGACAACACGTTGGTGGCCTCTTATTTTGGTCCCTCAGGAAAATACGCTCTCTGAGGGCAGTGTATATTCCAGGGGGCCAGAATATTGGAGCAGACACCCTGTTGAGGCAAGGGCTGAGGCCAGGGGACTCCACCCTGAGGCGGTGGAGCAAGTATGGGAGTTTTACGGCCAGGCAGAAGTGGATCTGTCCACAGTCCACTCTGGTTCTCCCTCACTCAACCAGCCCCCTCGGGACTGGATGCTATGGTGTAGACGTGGCCGAGGCTACGTCTGTACGCAATTCCCCCTGTTGCTCTGCTCCCAGGAGTTCTGGAGTGAATCCGCCAGAATGGAATAAGCCTATTGCTAGTAGCACCACCCTGGCCAAGCCGAATTTGGTTTGCGGACCTAATTCTTCTCCTCGACGGCCCTCCCTTGGAGGTCCCGATCAGGAGAGACCTTCCGTCTCAGGCAGGGGATGCAATATTGCACCCCCGGCAGGGGATTTGGAGACTGTGGGTTTGGCCTCTGAGGGGGCCCAACTCATAGAGAGTGGTCTCTCCACTGAGGTTGTTGAGACCATTCTAAGCTCCAGAGCTCCCGCTACGAGGAAACTATATTCACTATTTTGAGAGTTTTTCACTTCTTGGTGTTACCAGCGTCAGTGGGATCCGGTTAACTGTTCAGTAAACACAGTATTCGAGTTTCTGCAAGTACGCTTTGTATCAGGTCTATGTCCTTCCATGCTTAAGGTATACGTGGTGGCCATTAAGGCTTTCCATGCCCTGGTGGGTGGTACATTTTTTGGGTCGAGACCCCCTGATCACTCGTTTCCTTTGTGGCACTTTGAGGCTGAGGCCTGCAACTTGCACTAGGGTGCGGCTTGCGGCTTGGGTCCTTGCAATAGTTATAGAAGGCCTATCTGGGGCTCTCTTTGAGCCCTTAGATTTGGTCTCAGAGAAGTTCCTTTCTTTTAAGACTATTTTCTGCTAGCTATTTCGTCCCTCTAAGAGTCGAGACCTTCAGGCCCTTTCGGTCCCCACCTGCCTTGAGTGCACCGGGGATGGCCAAGGCAATCTTACCCCAAACATGGATATGTTCCTAAGGGGCCTACCATTATTCCGAGGCCTATTGTGCTGCAGGTTTCTGTCCTCCCCCGTTTATCGGACCAGGAAAAGCTGAACCTCTTGTGCCCAGTGCGAGCACTGGACACTTATGTTCATCGGACTTCTCTGTCGAGAAAATCCAACCTATTGAGCAAATAGATAGTCGAGACTATTCTTCTTGCTTGTGAGTCCTCTGGCCAACCATTTGGTGGTCATGGCTCATTCCACTAGGAGTATGGCTTCTAAGCTTTATTATCTGGAGTTCTCTCCAAGACGTTTGTGATGCGGCGGGCTGGTCCTCACCGCTCACATTCGTGAGGTTTTACAGCTTGGACCTGGATGCTGCCCCAGGTTCCCAGGTGCTTCTTACTTAATTTGCCGACAGTTTTATCATGTGGCATTTTGTAAGTACGGCGTATTGGGTATTCTCGTTCCCAAAGCGTTATCGAAGCATCGCGAGTTCCCTCGAAAGGGAACGTCTCAGGTTACGACTGTAACCCTAGTTCCTTGAGAAGGGAACGAGACGATGCGTCGCCCTGCCATACTTCCTGCATCCCTGCGATCGACTTTGCTTTGGCTCTAGAAGCTAACGCGAGTAATGCACCGGATGTGCTTTTATCTCTTCCTGGTCATTATGTCACCAGGAAGAGATACGCACATTCATTCCATTGGACTAGTTGACATACGTGCTTCAGACGTAATCACGCAGAGGCGTTCCCAAAGCGTCATCGACGCATCGTCTCGTTCCTTTCTCAGGGAACTAGGGTTACAGTCGTAACCTGAGACGTTTTCTCACACAGGAAAAAAACATGCAGGTTAGGTAAATTAGAGATACCAAATTGCCCCTCCCCCAACGTTTGTATCAATCAACTTGTGTGGATTACTTGTGTATGGATTAACCGGTTCTCGCCATGCATATAAGCCACAGATGCTGGACACAAACACGCAACTACAATCACTGGATATATTGTGTAATGTAGCATCATATTATGTGTGTTTCATTATTTTTTATGGAGTCAAAGGTAAATTACACCCAAAAAAGAAAATTCTATCATTATCAAACCTGTATAAATTTCTTTATTCTGCTGAACACAAAGAAGATATTTGGAGTAATTTCAGTAACCAAACAGATCCAATCCCACATTTACAGAAATAGTAGGGAAAATAAATACTATGGGAATCAACACGAAATGAGATCTATTTTGTTACTGACCTTCTTCCAAATATGTTCCTTTGTATTCAGCAGAATTGCTGGGGGTGGTGATGGCGCAGTGGATAAGACACATGCCTTTGGTGTGAGAGACCCCGGGTTCGAATCCACTGTGAGACACCAATGTGTCCCTGAGCCAGACACTTAACCCCTAGTTGCTCCAGAGGCGTGTAACCTCTGATATATATAGCAATTGTAAGTCGCTTTGGATAAAAGCGTCAGCCAAATGAATAAATGTAAATGTAGAATTAAGAAACTCAAGACAGGTTTTGAACCACATCAGGGTGCTGCTAATATATCTCGTATATGGTTTAAAACTATTTTAATTGTCAGTTTTGCTCAAGGTCTCAGGAAAAGACATATCGACTTGATTGAGGAAGGGGCTGCTAGAAGTAGTACATCAATCACAAGAGTGTATAATACTCTTCGCCAATGCTGTGTCACTGCAATTAAAAGACTTCAGAGAAGAAAGAAGATGAGGATTGGTGGAAGACATGCTTTTGTTGTACCTGACGAAAGTAAATTCCACCACAAAAGAAAGGTACAACATTGAATGGCAGATGCTGTTTACTATCAAGATTAAAAATATTTAAGATATTCAAGTAAAAATAATATCATGGCTGTAACATTTTGATTTTACTATGTGTAGTACAACCGTGGACGCTTCGGAAGAACATGGCGAAGGAAACATTCATGGGTCTTTGGAATGCTGGAGGTGCAAGCAACATCTAGAAAACCGATATTGAAGTTGGTCAAACATCGCCGAAGAAATAATCTGCTACCCATCATATGTAAGTATGTAGTACCTGGAAGTCAAATTCTAAGTGATTGCTGGAGGGCATACAACACCTTGCTGCAGCATGGATACATTCACTATCAGGTTAACCACCGACGATACTTCATCCATCCACAATCAGGTGCCCACACCCAGCACATGGAGCCTGCATGGCGCACATATAAAGAAAACATCAGCGCTTTAAGTGGGCCGGTACGCGCCGGTACTCAGTACCGCCACTTCCAAATATAGCTCTTGAGCGTACCGTCACCTCTCCGTGTGCCCAAAACGTGCTTTTAGCGTACCGGTACGCTCATCTGTTTTAATCCTTTGGCTGCGCTGCCGTTTTTCAGAGCGCCCTTCACAATGCACGCTTCCTAATTCGTCCCACCTAGAGAAGAGACTACATTACCCATACACCCTTGAGTTTTACAAGTGAAAAGCGCATACATTGCTTTTGCCGCTGTCAGTGTCAACTCAACGTGGTTTGGAGAGGGTGTGTGAAACGCGCAACCATAGCTGCTCAGTTAATATACAAATACAATGAACACTTAATATGCTCTCCTGGCTTCAGACTCTGAGTAGTAAAAGAACAAGGTCAGAATCAGAGGACTCGCTGGCTGACACCCCACCAAGCCAGAATGGTATCGCTGCAGGTCAGATGCAAGCTAATGAAAGCAGCACTTGTGCTGTGGTCGATGAGGTTCTCACAAGTGGTGACGAGGACGAGAGTGACACCACTTCTACCGATGACAACAGCCGCGTTAGCGAGCATGAGTGGCCAGAATGTTGGTCCCAAGCACAAGTCCGGTATTTCTCCACAAATTACAAGTGGCTGATGAGCAGAAATCAAAAGTTGGGTTGTAATGTGTGTAGTCAAGTTTGTGCTCGCGTGGACATGCAGCAAGGGCAGAGAGTGTCGCAGGAGTGGAGTGGGTGCTTAATCTTGTCTTTTGGAAGGGACAAGGCTGCACAACAAAACTCACTACGAAAGAAAATAAAAGAGCACAGAGACTCAATTTATCACAAGAAAGCAGTTGAAATAAAAGAGAAGGCAACACAAAATACAATGCAAAAACACATTGAAGATATGAGAAAGGCTGACTACGCTTCAACTTGCAATGTGTTTAGAACAGCTTATAAGATTGGCAAGCATGCAATCTTATAAAGGGTGCATTGGCAAGCACCCTTTACAGACATGCCAATAGATGTCCAGTTGCAAGTCTTAAATGGTGTCAAGATGGGCAGAGTTTTGCACTCTAATAACTCATGTGCAAATATACTGGATCACATTGCAGCTGAAATGAAAAAGAAGGTAGTCAATGACATAGTGATGAATGAAAGAAAATTGTGTGTGCTCATTGATGAATCCACTACAATAAGTGGAAAGTCTGTGCTTGTCGTGTGCCTGCGGTCAGCTATTTCCAGTGAAAAGCCAGACACAATATTTTTTTGAACTGATTGAGCTGCAGGGGACCACAGCAAAGGACATCACTGAAGCACTGTTAGGATGTCTTCATAATAATGGCTTTGACCCTCACTACCTAAAGGAACATTTGTTGGCATTTGTTTGTGATGGAGCCTCAGTGATGCTTGGGAGGAAAGCAGGAGTTGCTGCGCAGCTTTGTTCCAAATTCCCTTACCTGTTTGTCTGGCATTGTTCCAATCACAGACTGGAACTGGCAGTTTGTGATGTTTTGAAGGAGGTAGGAGATATTTTTAGATCAGCTTTACTCCCTCTACCATGCATCCCCAAAAAACCAAAGGGAGTTAACCGAGAGTGCTCACAATGTTGGACAGCGTCTCCTTGTGATAGGCCGTGTTTTATCAGTGCGTTGGGTTGCTTCAAGTGAGAGAACAGTGAAAGCCGTATGGGAGAACTACCAAGTTCTGCAGGTACACTTTACAAGTGCTGCTGCTGATACCAGCAGGGACTCAAGAGAGAGAGCAAAATACAAAGGACTCAATTATGTTCTCACTACTGTTTCTTTTGTGGTCAATCTTGGCATCATGTATGACGCTCTCACAGAACTCAGTGACCTCTCAAGAATGCTCCAGAGACGGGACATGATTTGGATCAAGCCGACAGGCAGCTGGACCAACAAATCCGGGTGTTTGAGTCAATGGTATCCACACCTGGTCCCTACACACAAACTGCCATTGAAGCTGAAAAGAAGAAAATCTTCAGAAATGTATGCCTGCATGAAAATCAGAGGGTTATAAAAATCAACCCTGGGCAATTTTTCCGTAGCCTGGCTGAAAATGTTAAGTGCAGGATGACTCCAACAACTTCCTCACATGTCAGTAAAACCTCATCTGAAAAGACAGATAGTCACCTCCTCTCAGACATCAAGGTCCTCCAGTCTGACTCCTGCCCTGCATCTCTAGATATTCAATATGGGGATGCAGCGGTCAGATGTTTATGTCAGAGATTCAGAGTTGGGGAGAGGGAAAGTGTCCTAGGATTTAGGGAGTATAAAGACCTTAAAGCTTCTAAGACACCAGAAGCCCTGAAGCCTCTTCTTAAAGCTGTCCACACCATTGCAGTATCAACAAGTGAATGCGAGCGAGCTTTCAGCTCAATGAATGATAATTTGACAGATAAAAGAAACTCTCTCAACATCAAAAGGCTTTCAAATCTGATCTTCCTGAAATGCAACGGACCACCCTTGGATCAGTTTAATGCACAAACATATGTGCAGACATGGCTGGCACTAGGGAGGAGAAGTGCAGCATCCACAAACTGCGAAGCCCAAAGTGCAAGGAAAGTGGAGCCCAAAATGTGCTGGAGCCTTTTCTAGGTAAAATGATTTGTACAGTATTTCTCATTTTTCATTTGGTGCACTGTGATTGATCTTCAAGATGGCGCCACAGACGGCTGCCTCGGTGTGGAGCTCTCCAGCTATTGTGTTGTTTTTGTTCGTTTGTTCTGCGTTTAGTCATTCTTTTCCTATCAGTTTCACCAAAGACGAACTACTGGACATTAGGAAACACACACCAGAAACCTTTTCTACAGTTTTTGATTATTCGGACGTTTTGCTGGACATTCTCGTCGGAGGGGCAGCGGTGTTGTTCAAACGCACGGTCAGACGCAAACGCGGGAAGCGAGCCGGCGCGCTGGTTAAACTCCGCGAGCGCGGCCTGAGCACTGCACTCCCCAGTATTCATCCCGCGAATCTCCGATCCCTTCCTAACAAAACGGATGAACTTCTTCTCCTCACCCGCACTAACAAGGATTTTTTTAACTCTGCTGCTCTGTGCTTCACTGAAACCTGGCTGAGTGAAGCCATACCGGACAACGCAATACATCTGCCGGGCTTCCAGCTGTTCTGAGCGGATCGCATCGCGGAGCTAACGGGGAAAACAAGAGGTGGTGGATTGTGTTTCTACATTAACGAAAGTTGGTGTTCAGATGTAACAACACTGAAGAAGATGTGCTCTCCTAATTTAGAGGCACATTTCATAAACTGTAAACCCTTCTACTCGCCTCGGCAATTTTCCTCTTTCATTCTCGTGAATGTTTACATCCCTCCAGACGCGTGCGTGAGCGCGGCGCTACAACAGCTGGCTGAACAAATAGCTGAAACGGAACAAAGGTACCCAGACTCTCTTTTAATCATTCTTGGGGATTTTAACAAAGCAAATCTTTCCCGTGAACTACCAAAATACAGACAGCACGTTACATGTCCCACCAGAGACAGTAATATACTGGACCACTGTTACACCACAATAAAAGATGCGTATTACTCCGTTTCACGAGCAGCTTTGGGGCTCTCTGATCACTGTTTGGTTCATCTTATACCGACCTACAGGCAGAAACTGAAATCAGCTAAACCTGTAATAAGGACTGTAAAAAGATGGACTAATGAAGCAGCGCAGAATCTACAGGCCTGCTTTGATTGCACTGATTGGACTGTTTTTGAAGCTGCTACCAACGATCTGGATGAGCTCACAGATACTGTAACATCATATATAAGTTTCTGTGAGGATACATGCATTCCTACCAGGACATTCTTATCATTTACTAATGATAAACCATGGTTTACTGGGAAACTCAAACACCTTCGTCATGCCAAAGAGGATGCTTACAGAAGTGGGGATAAAATCTTGTATAACCAGGCCAGAAACAGATTGACAAAGGAGATCAGAGTTGCTACAAGGAACTACTCTGAAAAACTGAAAAAACAGTTTTCATCCAACGACCCATCATCAGTCTGGAATGGCCTGAGGAACATCACCAACTACAAGTCACCATCCCCCCGATCTGTGGACAATCAACACCTGGCTGACAATTTAAATTCATTTTACTGCAGGTTTGAAAAGCCCTCATTCACACCACACACCCGGTCTGATCTACACTTCACACATTCACCATCACCTCCTGCACTCCCATTACTCCCCCCTCCTGCCATCCTACCTGAGCTTAAGGTCTGTGTGGAGGACGTGAGAAGAGTCTTCAAAAAACAGAAGACTAGGAAAGCCTCAGGCCCAGACGGCATCTCATCTGCTTGTTTAAAAGCCTGCGCTGACCAACTGGCCCCGGTCTTCACGCAGATCTTCAATAGATCATTGGAGCAGTGTGAAGTTCCCTGCTGCTTCAAACGCTCCACTATCATTCCTGTCCCCAAAAAAACCAAAATCACTGGACTTAATGACTACAGACCTGTCGCTCTCACATCTGTGGTCATGAAGTCGTTTGAAAGACTGGTGTTGGCCCACCTGAAGGACATCACTGGACCCCTGCTGGATCCCTTTCAGTTTACTTACAGAGCAAACAGGTCTGTGGATGATGCAGTCAACATGGGACTGCATTATATCCTGCAACATCTCGACAGACCAGGGACTTATGCAAGGATCCTCTTTGTGGACTTCAGTTCGGCCTTCAATACCATCATGCCTGACCTTCTCACAGCCAAACTGACCCAGCTCTCCATACCATCCTCGATCTGTCAGTGGATCTCCAGCTTCCTGATGGACCGGCAGCAGCGAGTGAGACTGGGGAAACACACATCCAGGACTCTCACCACCAGCACTGGCGCCCCTCAAGGGTGCGTTCTCTCCCCACTGCTCTTCTCCCTGTACACTAATGACTGCACTTCTAAAGACCCCTCTGTCAAGCTCCTGAAATTTGCAGATGACACCACTGTCATCTGTCTCATCCGGAACGGTGACGAGTCTGCTTACAGACTGGAGGTTGAACAGCTGGCTGTCTGGTGCAGTTATAACAACCTTGAGCTGAACACGTTCAAAACGGTGGAGATGATCGTGGACTTCAGGAGGAACAGCCCAGCACTCCCCCCACTCACCATCATGAACAGCACTGTGGAAGCAGTGGAGTCATTCAGGTTCCTGGGCACTTCCATCTCTCAGGACCTGAAGTGGGACAATCACATTGACTCCACTGTGAAAAAGGCCCAGCAGAGACTGTACTTCCTTCGCCAGCTGAGGAAGTTCAACTTGCCACAGGAGCTGCCGATTCAGTTCTACTCAGCCGTCATTGAGTCTGTCTTATGCACATCCATCACTGTCTGGTTTGGTTCAGCTACCAAATCAGACATCAGGAGACTACAACGGACAGTCCGGACTGCGGAGAGGATCATCGGTGCCCCCCTGCCAACCCTCCAGGACCTGTACTCTTCCAGAGTGAGGAAGAGAGCAGGTAAAATCATCACAGACTCCACTCACCCTGGACACCTCCTGTTTGAACTGTTACCGTCAAGACGGCGACTCAGATCACTGGCCACAAGAACATCTTGGCACAGGAACAGTTTCTTCCCACTGGCCATTTCCCTCCTGAACAGTTAACACACCTCCCAAGGCATATGCCTTAAGTGCAATACTCCCACTGTTTAGTGTAATATCCAACAACTCAGGTGATACTTATATGTAGATTTATCTATTTATTTATTTAGTCTATTCTGACTAAACCCAACTGTGATACTTTTATTCCCATGTATTTATATTTTTATATTTTTATTCTTATAATTTGTAGTATTATGTTTCTTGTTGTATTTGTATTTGTATAGTCCACTGGAAGCCTCAGCACCAAAACAAATTCCTTGTGTGTGCAAGCACACTTGGCAATAAAGCTCTTTCTGATTCTGATTTTGCTGAATCTGCTTTTGTATATTTTTCAGGGGTAAAGAAATGAACCATCTTCAAGACTCATGTTTATGTTCTACTGTTCTATGGTTATTATGTTATTATGTTTTATAATTTATTTTATGTACATTTTGTTCAAAAATTTTTCAATACCATTTTGCACATTTTATTTATGTTCAGTAGCTCTTTCTACAGTAGCTCTTTCTAAGGGTATTTTTTCAATACCCTTTTGCACATTTTATTTATGTTCAGTAGCTCTTTCTAGCTCAAGCAAATCCACAAACTAATAAAAGGATTTTTTTTATTTTTTATAAGGTCGTCTGTTGACTGCTGTATATAAAACCCCTTCAATATAGTTGTTGTTACCTCAGGGGAGGAGGGGAGTCAGCAAAAAAAATAAAAAAAATAATAATAGAGTACCGGCACCTCTTTTGGGCCACTTAAAGCACTGGAAAACATATATAGATACAGGGGAAACCTCACCAAACAGTCACTGAAAACAAATCTTTGTTTAGTTGAGTGGAACTACTGGCTTGGTAAGAACTACAGACATGGACCCATTGGTCGCTTAATTCATGATATTAAAAAAGTATATAGATTTTAAAGAAAATTAAAAAAGAGAGAGTGGTCATAACCGTTCTTTTTGTAATGTTGGATGTTATTACACATTTATATAATTAAAAATTTTGATTCTGTTAAAAGTGTGAACAAGTTTTAAACTTTAATTTTTGAAGTAATTTAGTCCTTGAATACGATACTGATTTTTTGGTTGTAATTAACTATTATTAAACAGACACTGTTGTAACGAGTCAGCTCAGAGGGAAAATATTAATAATCAATAATAACTGGTTATGATTGATTATGAATATTTGGGTCAGTTAATTGTATTAACTTGATGTAGCTAACTTAATATTACAATCAATTAATCAGTCCGTCCAACGAACTCTTTTGATTATTCATTTATTCTAAGAAAAGGGTATCTTCCATGGCCATGGAAGAATAATTATTTCTTAGCATGTAACAAGATCAAAAATCATATAAGAGACTTTGTTTTTGCGTTTGCAATGGAGACAATTCTTGAAGTTGTTGAAAATTGAAGTTGTTGATGATTCCGTGAGTGTCAAATGTTGAAGTTGCATCGTTTTCTTCTGAGTTAGATTGAAGAAAATAGGATGAACTTGCGTGGTTAGTTCGACTTTGTTCTCATGGCTGGAGTGCAGCTTGTGGCCTGCCGGCCCTGGGCCTGGGAGGACATGCAGAGCAGATGGTGGGAGTTGAGATGGACTTCTTCTGCGTTGAATGAAGACGGTTTGACCAACTCCTGAGGTTGTCCTTGATTTTGTCATGCTTGAGAGAGTCCCCTCTCTCCTGAATGAGCACATGGCTGGTTTGGTCAAGGTCTGGGGCCCTGGGGCCACGGGTGAGGCCACGCAGGACAGCAAAACACCGCGAACGTACCAAGAAGTCAAGAAAGCCAACGGTGGGGGTCGATGCAATTTAAAGCCGGGGAAAAGCCCCTCCTGTCAGCGTTGGCTCGGCCAATTAGAAAGGTGGAAGTCCCAGGCGGGAGAATTTGGTTTATGGCTCTTTGTTTCAAGGGTGCTCATTTGCATGTGCACGGTGGAGGGGTGGTAGCCGATGAAGAAACTATGAAAGATTCCTGTAATACTAATATGTTGTTGTTATCGACATATCATGTACACAGTCATTTCGATCTTCAAAGTATCAAGTTATAGAGACCAAATATACCATATGATGTTGGCTAACCATAGTATGCAAAGTCTGAAACATTAACCCATTAGAGTTTACAAGAAAACATAGGCCAAAACAACATCAGAAGGAAAATCATGAGATGTGAAAATTAGATACATGTTTATACATTTCTCAAGTGATTATATATATATAGAATATATAGGATTAACAGGGTTTATTTCTCCTTCTCAGGAGAATTAAGGGAGTGTCACATCTCTCAGGAATTCCCTTTTAGAGGTCGTAAAAATCCTTATCTATGTAACAGGACCCCGAGTTCTGCCAGTGGTGTTAGCTTCATTGGGATGTTAGTTTTGGGGGAAGTTACACTGGTCTTTGTTGGGAGGGTGAGTTTGCCGGACTATTCATTAGATAAAATGAATAATTTGTGTGTGTGATTGGTCCAGACGCTACACTGTTCAATTGTTATCGTTGTGGTTGTGCTTTTTTAATTATTTTTTTATATTTTAATAGTTTTTTTTTATTATAGTTCTTATTTTTAATAAATAAATAACGGTAACATTTTCTCGTATTTGTTAACAATTAGTTAATTGATTAGATTACATGACGTATCAATAAATAATACTTCTACAGCATTTATTAATCTTAGTTCATGTTAAATTCTGCATTTACTAATACATTTATAAAATCAAGCGGTATAACATTCATTTATGCACCATGAACTAACATAAACAGTAACTTACATTAACAAATTTATATTGTTTGTTCATGTTATTTAATGCATTTGTTAATGTTTACTAATACAACCCCATTGTAAAGAGTTACCAAAATAACTAATTAATTATATAGTAACAATGAATAAAAGAACTGGATGCATCAAGAATCGTTTGACACTTGAATCAAATCGTTTTCACTCGACAGAAGTGAAACTCTTTGCCCCCTGCTGACATGGCATTTCTACAATGGAAATGCAAAGAAACATAATTTCATTGCTGAGAGAGTCACAGATCCGTGGGGTAGGTTTACAAGTTGTGGGTGAGCGTGTGTGGGAAAACAACGAGGAAGGAAAAGACGTAAGTTTGAACTTAATAGTGAGTATTCCGGGAGGCGGTGGTAAGGCCGTGATGCCCGTTCTCGAAAGACATCGAAGATTTAAAAACAGGTAAGACGTTTTCTAAAATGTGTATTGCTTGTAAATCATAGTTAGTGCACTAAAATGTCAATATATGTCCTAAAATGTGTAAACCTAGTCATAGAAAGTAAAACGCGTAAAAAAGATCGGCAAGTAAAACACGTGTTTTTTCTTATGTATATATATATATATATATAAAATTAAATACTGTTGTGTTCATATGATATTTGTTGTTGGACATCATATGTTAATGGGTAAGCTAATGCAGGCTTACTAGCAAATTTTAACATACCGTCCCCTTGGAATTATAAGGTTCTATCTGACATTTTTGTCAAAATTGAGTTATTCACATATTCCTATTCGGTGACAACTTATTTACATTATGTGATGTGTTTTTTTAAGTTGTGTACATTGTGGGACTTTTTATTGAAAAAACAAAAAGGTTCTATCTACAAAATCGAACTCTAACTTGGCTCTATAAGGTTCTATCTGCGTGAGCCAATCAGCACTTCGAATGCACAGAAGAGGACCAATCAGAATCAACTTTATATGTCATGTCGCCAGCTTTTTCCTTGAAGACAAAAAGAAACCCCATAAAGGCATAATGCTATACATTTACAGTAAATTAAAGATTCACTAAATTGTGTAGTGTTATGAAGTGGCTTCAATTTGGCCATTTTCTTTATAGTGTATTGGTTATTATTATTAATTATCAATGAGGTTATTATTAATAACTATTATTATTATAGTTATTATTATTTGAATTATACAAATATGCAGTGAGTAAATTGAATATTTAAAAAAAAACATTTGTGTGTGTGTGCGCTAATGTGTGAAAGTGTGTGTATGTGTGTGAAAGTGTGTGACAGTGTGTGTGTGTGTGTGTGTGTGTGTGAAAGTGTGTGTGTGTGTGTGTGTGTGAAAGTGTGTGTGTGTGTGTGAAAGTGTGTGTGAAAGTGTGTGTGTGCGTGTTTTTGTGATTTGTGAGGACACAAATGTGTATAATGACATGGGTATTACACTGGTATTACAATTTGAACGTGATTTATGAGGACATTTCATACGTCCTCATATTTCAAATGGCTTTAAAAACATACTAAGCAGTGTTTTATTAAAAATGTAAAAATGCAGAATGTCTCCTGTGACGGGTAGGTTTAGGGATAGGGGCAGTGTAGGGGGATAGAATATACAGTTTGTCCAGTATAAAATCCATTACGCCAATGGAATGTCCTCACAAGGATAGCAAAACAAACCTGTGTGTGTGTGTGTGTGTGTGTGAAAGTGTGTGACAGTGTGTGTGTGTGTGTGTGAGTGAGAGAGGGGGTGTGTGTGTGATTAAAAAATTAGTCTGACATTTTTTGTGATCATATAGTCAGTGAATCATTTTTCAATGATTATTAAACTTTATGAATTAATTTGCTGAAGCATGTCAATTTTCTTGTAGTTTTTAAAGTCTTAAAATGTCTTAATTTTTACAATATTAAGCCTTAAAGGTCAAATAGTTAACAATTTCATTGATGGAGTCTTAATTACAACAATAAACGTTAGCATGTTATTTCAGCCATACTGATGTCGAGAGAGAAAGCCATTATACCTGGCCCACTTTAGCTGGAATAAAGTCCTGCTCAGATGTATTACAGTAGCTGATTTCTGTCTAAACAAAAGAAAGATTAAAGTAACAATTTCTGCAATAATGTGTTTAATTACCCAGCAAATTGGTAACGAAAATTAAGATTCTGCACTGGACAAAATATTTAGACATACCTTGCTTAATTTGAAATGTCCTAAATACATGGAAGTGCTAAAAAATATGAAATAAATGTCATAGAAAGGATACAATTTAACTTTCTAACACATGTTGAGATATTGTTACAACATTAATTTTATATTTCATGTTCAAATAATGTTTTGGCAGATAGAACCTTATAATTCTAAGCGAAAAGTGTTTTTCTATCTGCATTTGACCCATTTCAAAAAAAGACATTTAAAAATTTGAGAGGATTTTGATATTGTATATTTAGAATACATTTAGGGTCCCTGTTATTTTCATGTTTGAAAGAAACTTGTTCCCCATATAAATTTTCCTATATGTAATGCAAAAACTTTGAAGCTCAATATCTCAAAACTGCTCAGAACGCAGATAGAACCTTATAATTCCAAGGGGACGATACTTAAAATAGTTACCCATATAGTTACCGTCATTAGATAAGGCTACGTGATTAGTGATTAAATTGACTTTCACTAATTTCTTTAGAGATAACGCCATGGAAGACAGTGGTTCGGAAGACATCCCCATACCACCCCTCCCCCAACCAGCTCTTGCATCTGATCACGGAGGAAACCTAGCTCCTACTGCCTCCATTACCCTCGAAAAACTGCGTGAAGAGAAGAGTGCCTTGGTGGACCAGAGGGATCAGCTGAGAACAGAACTGGATTGGCTGTTGGAGTTGCTGCCCCTGCACCTGCTCCATCGACTGTGCCTGCCACTCCTAATAGCTACAGTAAGTTACATTGCAGTGTTTTTAATTTGTCCTTTTTAATGCAGAGACACTAAACCAATTTGATCCAAATTTTCCCAGACATTAAAATATCCAAATGATGTGTCATTAGTAACCCTCTGAATTAATCAATATAATAATAAAAAAATATGGACATGTATGTGAAAAGTTGAGTTTTAAGGTTGTTCACAATTGTGAGCGGTGGAATAATGTGATACTGAATTAATGGTAGGCTATACCTTTTTGTTTAGTGCAATATTCACAGTAACTTTGTCATTGTGAAACTTTAATTAATCTTTTTCTAATAACTGCCATTTTAAAGTACAGTAAATTCTAAAAATGTTTTCCCAGTGGTCACAATTGTTGTCATCAACATGTTTACTTATTCCATGACCACACTTGACAAAACGGAATAAATGTGAACTTATATATTGATACTAGACACTTTGAAGTCAATGTGTACAAAAAATCTTTGTCATATCTTTATGTTAACATAATTTTATTACCTTTTGTTTTTGGGCTTTGATGCAGCTATAATCTTCTCATGGTACAAACAAGGATGTAAACTGCTCTGGTCATTGTGACCAATTGTGCTATACATGAGAAAATGCACATATTAAATTCATACCCTTTATTAGTTCCATATTTGCAGGAAATGGACTAAAGCAACATTCAGTAACATTTTAAAGCTTTATAAATATTTTTATAATTTATAAATATTTTTATGGTCACAATTGTGATTGGTGGGATTAAATGGGTTAATAATACTTTCTCACTGTATATTTTCCCCTTGACCCTAAAGAGGACAAGCCATTTGGAAAATGGATGTCATAATTGGCATTACACATTTATGCTACTATATGTTCAGAGTTCTAGAAATGAGAAAAAAAAAAATTGTGTTGCTATAAAGCATCATCACTGTTATAACATATTTCGACAATATGGTCAAAGTGTTTTGAGATGTCATATTGTGTGGTAGAACGTACACATAACAAAAATAATCTCAACAGAGACATACTCTAAGTTGTGAAGACATATGTTACACTGCAAAAAATGAATGTCTTACTTAGATATTTATACTGGAAAACATGACAAAAATACTAAGAATTCCTAAATTGAGATACATTTACTTGTTAAGTAAAATGGCTTAAGATTTTAAGTCTTGTTTACTGAAATAAATTCTGAAATTTAAGAGGTTAAGGCTTAAAACAAGTAAAAAATATCTGCCTGTGGGGTAAAAAAACTTAAATTGAGTTTATTGAATTAAGTTGAAACTGGAATTAAGTTAATTTTTCTTAGCCCACTGACAGATATTTTTTACTTAATAATAATAATAATAAGTTTATTTTTTATAGCGCCTTTCAAGAACCCAAGGTCGCTTCACAATGTAGGCCTAATACAAATAGTAAACAGACAGATATACAGGCCAACTGCTTATTATAACAGACAAACAAGCAGAAAGCAGATGGAAACAAGCAAACACTGATTAACATAAATCAAAGAAAACATATAGACCTATTTGTCAAAACATACAAAACATACATTTTAACAAAGTATAAAAATAAAATAAAGATGAGAAAATACATGTTTTAAGCCTTTACCTATTACATTTCAGAATTTACCAAGTAAATGTGTCTCAATTTAAGAATTTTCAGATGTTTATACTAGAAAACAAGACAAAAATACTAAGACATTCATTTTTTTTGCAGTGTATAATCAGTGTAAAAGGTAAAATGGATTTATATGGTGTATATTAGTATATTATGTGTACTTTATTTCGATAGTCCACTTTAGACATTCTACTAACTATAAGTAACTTTGCAACTACATGTCAACTAACTATCATTAGAGTATTAGTAGACTGTCTGCTTAATATCTGCTAACACTTTATTTTGTTGGTCCCCCAAAAGATATTCTACTGACTATAAGTAACTTAGCAACTACAAGTCAACTTGTTCTCCTAACCGGAGCCCTAACACCTAACCCTAACCTAACAGTCTACTGAAAGTCTACTACAGCCTACTAATACTCTAATGACAGTTAGTTGACATGTAGTTGAAAAGTTACTTATAGTTAGTAGAATGTCTAAAGTGACTATCGAAATAAAGTGTAACCATATATTTTTTTATTGTGACCTCTACTCTGCCATAGTAAACAAACAAAACACTAACAATTTTGATAATAGTGCACTGCAAAAATGTCTTTCTTAGTATTTTTGTCTTGTTTTCAGTATAAATATCTAAAAATTCTTAAATCAAGATGAATTTTCTTAAAAAATGAAATCTGCCTGTGGTCTTAGTTTTTTTTTTTTTTTGGAAGTGTTTAAGAATACAGAAAACGTATATATGCATTTTTTTTATTTTTTATATATGGATATGTTTTATGCCTAAAAATCCAAAGATTAATATATCAAGTGTTTACTTGAGGTTACCTTTGATGAAGTGGTCACTGTAAATACAAGTGAATGTTGATGGCTCCAATTGTTCCCCCTCACTGGGGACAGGGGCACATACGTTTATGACACAAAATTCACAAATACCTCTTTTCAGGGTTTTCGTCTCTGACTGCATTCTGTAGAAGCATCTCGCAAATGACTCGTCCAGCGTTCATTTGAACGGGCCGTAACTATCAGCTCTAAAACGGATATAAATATCCAAACTATAGTGAAACACTATTTATTAGCAAGGTAACTTAGATCAGCAGTTTAAGACATTAAATCTGTAAGCACATAACACAAGACAATTATCTTTAAAATATAAACAAGACTTTATTGATTATTCTAAAACATAAAACTATTATCTAACACAAACCCACGCACACACACACATTCATACGAGTTGCAGAAATTAAGAGAGTGAGGAAAGAAAAATGAGTTCAAGAGTGAGATAGTGAAATCCCAAGTTTCTATATGCACTTATAAGACATGACCTGAACGAACCATCAATCATTAATTTAACCCTTCTATCGTTTCTTAGGCGGGTTATTCAATTTTATCTCAATGCACCAGTTCAGCTAAGAGTCTGGAGGTATACTTGCGTTTGTCTGTGCGTTTCTTTGGGAATTCCTTTTGTCGGCGTAAAAGGGTGTTTCCCGGGTTCGTTGACTGGCAGGTCCTCGTACCTGAATAGATATCTCTGGGCAGCCAATCACGTGGTGTGTTGGCGATGGATGAAAGTCTTAGGTGTTGGAAAGCGACTTTGCAGTCGAATCGCTTAACGCAACTTTGCAGCAAAACTTAACTTAGAATCGAGACTCTCAACGGAAAAGAAAAAGATAAAGCTAAGAAACAGAAAGAAAAGTGAGACGAGAGTAGTTATAGATGGCTTGTATGAAGCTGTTTAACCTATGGATGTTCTTCTGATCTTGTTTGGGTTCTTTTGTCTGCTGGTCTACATGGTTACTCGTCTGTCCGGTTACCAGTCATGGCTTCTCTATGACTTCTGTAAATTTGCTCTAGCGAACAAATTCACAAACTAAACCTCAACCCAACTTAACAAAATCTTCTACTAAAAAAAAACTCTACTGGCTTTTTCGGGTCCTAAGATTTTAAACTCAATGGTTTGTCCAACCTCTTGGATGATTCTGACCAATAAGACACTGTTATTTGAGAGGCGGTATTTTCGTCACCTCTCATCGTAAATCATGTGTTATCTGTGATCCCTTTACTTTTCCAGCTCTAGCAGAGAGTAAAAATGGTACAGTTTAGACATGATTCCTATTATAAGAACACAACATATTTTACACAGATTTCACTCAAGCCATCTTCTGAATTAAGAACATATGATCGTACTGATAGGAAACAAGACACACTTTCATTCAAACATCTAATAGATATAACAATTACATGACTTGTATGTGATCTAAGCATAATAGACGCATACAGAGGTGGTAGATACAATATAGGATTGTGTAGTTGAACAATGTTTGATTAGAAGTCTGTCAATAATGGTTTTGGGATGATTTTATGTATTTTTATATGTAAAATCTCAGTCTCTGTGGTTTTAAGAGATTCCCACCCTGGGGTCGTCAAAAGGTCCTTAAAAAGGAGGTGATCTGTTTTAAATCCTTTGTCTTGGGATCAAACAACCTCTGCCGTTATCTTGGTGGGTTCTGAGCCGTGCAATCACTGAACCAATCAGCCTTTTCCAAACTATCTAACTTTGACCAGTTCTTCCTCTATTTAGGCTCGTCCCTTTGAAGCTTGCAGGGCCATAAAGTCGTTTTGTAGACTAGCTGGAGCCGGGATCTTTACGGTTCTGAAATGTTGAGTTTTGTGTGGCATTATGTTTGAACGAATCACCTGGAAGAATCATTTGTGTTTGGTTCACCCTCAATTCCTACAGCAGAATAGACAAGTCTTGTTCTAACCTGGTTCTAACATGACCTGGAAGCATTGCAAATATGGTGGTGCAGTGACATGACTTAATTTGGTTTTACTTGCAACTCATAACATGATTGTTTTATCACTGGGGCCGCTCCATTTTAACAAAATCCAGCGTTAAACAAACACACTTGCACAACTACACTTCTACCCCGGATAAACAAACTACATCCATTTTTTCCATAATGCTGGGTTCTTTGGGAAGCTGAACAAGCTTAAATTTCCCTCCAACAACACACTTCTGTGATGACATTAATTTTGTGTCATCTCTTGGTTGGTGTGTGCGTGCGCTATTCCGATTGATGCGTCCATATAGACCATTTTGCAAGATGTAAACAACACTGGTCCAGAAACACTTCCTGTTTCAGTTTGTAACTGGTTTCTTTATTTCACATGTAAAGAAAACATCTTAAAGATGTTTGTTTAACTTTTTGATTCAGTTTTATATGTTCTGTTGGTTGTATTTTATCCCAACGTTTATGTAGTGTTAAAAAAACTGAAACAGGAAGTGCTTCTGGACCAGTGTTGTTTACATCTTGCAAAACGGTCTATAAGGACTTCCACTGTACTTCCTGCACTGCTTACACAACAGATTCAATAGTAGAAAACACTTTCTGAAACTTGTACCAACCCTGAAAAAGTGCATTCGAAACAGAGATACTATGTCGTACGTCCAAATGGTTCATTGAACCTTTGCACTTGTTTAGCATGAGGAATACAATTCTTTAACTGTGTTGATAAGTTAGAATGCATGAAATACCCTTAGTGTCACGATACACACACTGGAGAGAGAGAGAGATCCAATAGCAATGACCTTTATTGGGGTAAATCCGTACTCACAACTAGTTCAGGCAGAGGTCAAAAATCCAGAAACGCAGTCCAAAACATGAAATAAAACAAGCAAACAGAATGCAGACAACCAAAGTGTGGTGACAATAACAAGGACTCCGTAACTAACACTAAACAGGCAGGGTATATATAACACAGAACTAACAATGATAATGGGGAACAGCTGAGTGCAATGATGATGGGGAACAGCTGAGTGCAATGATACAGTGATGGGTACAGACAAGGATTTTGGGGAATGCAGTTCATAATGTGGATGACACCGTGTGGAAGAGGACCTCTAGTGGACATCCGGAAACACAAACCCAACACTGTGACATAACCCCCCCCTCTACGGAGCGGCTACCAGACGCTCCAAGACCCACAAAAAACAAACAAAACAAGGGTCCAGGAGGGAGGTGGAACGGTGGAGGATCAGGGGGAGGGATGGGGGGCCAGGTCCATGGAAGGGAACAGAAATAGGGGGTGATGGTTTAGCCGGCGGCCAGGGCAAAGCAGACAGTCCATCGGGCGGCCAGGGCGAAGCAGACAGTCCATCTGGCGGCCAGGGCGAAGTAGACGACCCATCGGGCCGCCAGGGCGAAGCAGACGACCCATCGGGCGGCCAGGGGGAAGCAGACGACCCATCGGGCGGCCAGGGCGGTGAAGACCCCTCGGGCGGCCAGGGCGGTGAAGACCCCTCGGGCGGCCAGGGCGAAGACGACCACTCGGGCGACCACGGCTCAGGAACAGCAACAGACACTGGCTCCGGCTCAGGAACAGCAACAGACACTGGCTCCGGAACAGCAACAGACACTGGCTCCGGCTCAGGAACAGCAACAGACAATGGCTCCGGAACAGCAACAGACACTGGCTCCGGCTCAGGAACAGCAACAGACACTGGCTCCGGAACAGCAACAGACACTGGCTCCGGCTCAGGAACAGCAACAGACACTGGCTCCGGCTCAGGAACAGCAGCAGACACTGGCTCCGGCTCAGGAAGAGCAGCAGACACTGGCTCCGGCTCAGAAACAGCAGCAAACACTGGCTCCGGCTCAGGAACAGCAGCCGGAAGAGCAAGGCGCCTGGGCGGCGCAGGCAGAGCAAGGCGCCTGGGCGGTGCATCAGGGATGGCAGTCACCTCTGGGATGGTCTCTGGGTTAGGAGCCACCAGACAAGCCGTTGAGGAGGCCTTTCTCCTCCTCCTCCGTCTCCGGACCGCCGGACTCGGGACCACCGGACTCGGGACCACCGGACTCGGGATCACCGGAACTAGGACCACCGGAAATGGGACCACCGGACTCGGGACCACCGGAACTGGGACCACCGGACTCGGGACCACCGGACTCGGGACCACCGGGACAGTCACGGAGGAAGTCTTTCTTCTCCTCCGCCTACGATGGCAAGACGGTGGCATCGAGTCCACCGCCTCAGAGGAAGTTCCACTCACCGGCAAAGGTATGTCGGTCATCTTCTTATGAGACCCAGACGTGACTGCTGTATCCCACTGGCTCCGATGCTGAAGGTATCTGGTTAAACCCCAAAAATCCAAGATCTCCAGACCCTTCATTTCCCACTCAGGCAATGGGTCATCAAGGCAGACAACACTGTGACAATTAGACCCTCCTTTACACTGTAAGATTAGAAAGGAGCAAGCACCAATTAGGTGGTGAAATGCACCATACATTTAAATCACTAGTGAACAAAATAAGAAATATGACACCCTTCTCACTCATGGATTCAGTGTTCTGTGAGAATGTCTTGCGTTTTTACCTTTAACATACCGTACTCTGCATCGTCTTAACTTACAGCAGTGGCGAGCCCAGAAATTTTAAACTGAGTGGACCTTGGTGATATAGGGTGAACTTCAATGCCTACTCTTAAATTACATAATTTTACAATATAGTGGTTAAACGAATTACAAAATAAAAGCAAAAAATGTAAATAAGGAAAATAAAATAAGAACAAATCAAGACATTATAAGCATATGGAAATAGAAAAAAACAAAGTTACAAATAAAGTATAACAGTAGTAATTAGATACAGAAATACAATAAAATAAATAATAACACTGTCGTCTTCATTCTATAAATTAAATGTAATTAATCATTTTAAAGCTGCAGAAGTGATTTTCCTTTTGTCTTCTGTTGTTTGATTAACATAACGACACAAACATAAGCAGATTTCTTAAACGTACTGCCAATTTACGATAGAATAAACACTGACACACATATACTGACACACACATCTGATTTCTTTCTGAGCTGTTTGCGTTCACTTTAAGACATAACTGATTGATTTTATGAGAATAATTGCCAAGACTTTGTTATTTCGAGATTTGCGCAATTCAAATTTTGTGCGTATGTTTCCTGCAAAGTGCATAAAGATTCTGTGTTTGCATGCTTTTTGAAATGCGCGTCTCCGTGCTTAAGAGTGTGTGTTGTCGTGGAGATTTTAAACTGAATATTAAATTAACCATGTTTCTAACATCTAACCTTATTTAACATCTAACATTTGAACAGAATGTACTGTTCGAAACCAAGGGAAAACTTGTGACATTGAGTGTGTGTGTGAGTGTGTGTATAAATAACAAATATGGGAAATGAAACTAGACAGTTGACTAAGTTTGAACTTTGAGATTAACAATGAAGTAATCACTAAAATAAAGTTTGCTTTACCTAGTAACAGAAGGGTTTGTAAATGAAGAACCAATCATATTAATGTCATTTGACATACCTCCCATTGTATAAAAACTGCTTTATTAGTGTTTACTGGGGGGATTCTCAATGGAATTTGTCTGAGATCCACTGGCCTTGTTTTTACTTGGGAGATTCTCTGAGTATTGCTCGAGAACTCTCCTGGCCGTAATTAAGAGCATTTAAAGGACATTTGCTGGAGTCTGTCTGATATTACTGCTGCGCAGCAGGTCAGTTTAGGGAAGCAAGTAAGTTAGAATTATACAGTTAAACTCGGCTGTAGTCGACTGTAGACTCGCTGAAGTATAGGATTAGACGGATGCTGTAGTCGTTTGTAGACTCGCTGAAGTATAGGTAGGGAGCTGAAGCTGTAGTCGACTGGAGACTCGCGGAAGTGTGAACTCAGCTAACGTCAATAGACGCGCTGGAGTATAAGTTATTCTAGGGTAGGTTAGGTTTAGGGAAAAATCCACTACAGTGTCCATTTGAGTATGTGTGTGTGTCTGTGCCATTATCTGTGCGCACAGAAAACAGCTGACTTTAACATCATCTTGCGCTCAAATTGATTACAATTGCTTGAATGTTAACATTTGCAAGGTTTAGTAACACATGCAAATATACGTTCTATATTATTTCTTTATAAATGATGCATGTTTAAGCGATTATTATGAAAGAGATTATTATAATTTATGTGTGATTTCTTTTGATTTATTTTGTCTCTTCTGACTGTGTCAGCCAGCCGTCAATCTGAGTGGGCCATTGCCACCCTGGCACTTATATAGCCTAGCAACTGAGTCACAGTCAGTTTTGCAACGGACATTCCTTGAATAAGCAAGGTTTGGGACCATCAACCTTGAGTTCAGGGTATATATGAAAATTTTTGTTCCAAAAATGTTTGTTATGATGTTTTTATTGTGTTTTATTGTGCTACTTAGCTGTATTGTTTTATTTATGAAGGCAAAACATACCAAATGCAGTTTGATTGATATTAATTGGAATGCACAATCAAAAAACAAGATTTTTGAAAAATGTATCTTGTTATGAAACCAAACTCTTCATATGATGGTAAGTTAATCTTGCTTTCTGGTGTAGTGTTACACATTTATTAAAATGTTTAATTTAGGTTCCAATACAATAGTATATAAACTGAGAAAGTTTATATGTGTGAATTTTGTACCTAATGTAAATGATGTCACAAACCTGCCTGTTCCTGTCTCTATTGTAAGTTAAATTGATCAGAGCACTGAGAATATCACCTTTTGTCTTTATGCACTGCCTGGCCATTAAGCTCTATGATAATGTGAAGGTAGGTGATACAATCAGGCTGATTGGATAACCATCTATACATGACACTGTTATGCTGATGAGATCAGGGCTGGGGAATTTCCAGTAAGGTTCCTAAACCTGTATACCTCATTTACATGCTTGGTTTCAGAGTGTCTCCACCTTTTATATAACTCCTCCCCCTTAAAGGGTATATGAACTAAAATGTATACTGCCTTTAGTTCAGACTTGGTGACTACAGCGATGCCACAGCAATAAAGAACTCTGTTTAACCCCTTAACTGTCACGATCCCTTACACGGGATATCTAACTTTACTTCGCTATATTACTATAAAATCCTAATCTAATTATGACAAACTATATATCGTTGGAAAGGTCTAAGACTCCTAAATAGATATTTTAGTGCTGTTTTTTTCTTACAAATTATGTTTGAACAGTAATATATGAATTTATGACAAGAGTGCGCCTCAAAAAATCGACGTCATTACAGGAGTTTCGGACCTTTGTCACAAAAAGTCGACGCACACACTTTTTATAATTGAAACTTTGGTTTTTAATGCTAAAAGTTCATAATAAAACATAATCTAGTATTTTTCAATAAAAAAAGATAAAATTATATTTTAAAAAGTAAAGTAAGAAGTCCTCTAAAAAGTATAATATATATTATATATATATAAATAATTTTTTTATTATTATTATATCACATATTTTAGTAGTTATCATAAATTAGGTATCATTTGAAAGCTTTCGAACTCAGAATTCATCCTGTGAAAACCGTTTTGAAATTGGATGTTGCGTTACCATAGAAACGGTATTTTTTTATTAGGCCCCTCCCCTTTTGGGCATCATCTTTCATAATTTATTATCAAAACCTTTTCTAATATTGACAAAACACATATTGTCAGAAAGGTCTGAGTCTCAAGGTTCCATATTTAGTGACAGAAGTGATATTTGGATAGAAATTTATGAATTTGTTACAGCAGATTGCATACAATTAAATTCAATGGCACCCGGTGGCTATTTTTGGTACTACGCCTAAACAAAATCTCATGGGAACTTCAATTTTTGTGATATCAACTTGAAATTTGGAACACAACTTGGTTAGATATATAGCTTTCATTTTATAGTAATTTTATAGTAAAAAATATTTTGTAAAATATTTATTTTATATAAAAAAAAATATATTAAAAAATTATATTTGATTTACTGTAAATTACAACTTTCATAACTTTTTCATACTTTAATTTATTGAAGTGCTTTCACTTCAGTAATAATCTGCTAATTGTTTTCTTTAAAACAAGACCAAACTTAGGTCTGTATTCCAAAGCATTCTTGAATTACAACCATTTAAGTTTGTATAGTGCATTTTAATGTAAATTATCAAAAGGGGGCAGTTAAGGGGTTTTAAGAGATACCCCCAAGTCTCCTGGTCTTCGCTTCTGAGTTTTCTCTTAACACTTAACACTTAACACTTAAGAAGAGAAAGGTTTACAACACTGGTATACCCCTCTTTTGTAACACTGACCCAAATTTTATTTTCAATTTGTTCTAGTGTGTACCCTGGAACAAGTTACCCATAGATACAAGCTTCTTCTGAAAACATTCAAAAAAATTCAGAGTGTTCCTGAGTGCTTGAAAAGGCACAACGTAGACAAAGCCACCTTGGCCTTGTCTAGTATCATCGCAGAGGTAGGTATGAGTACAGACTTATTTATAATTTCAGTGATGTTGTTAAACAGTTTGCAGTAAGTATAAATTATTCACCACTCCCTACTATTACACTACAATATTGATGTTAATTTCCTTATTAAAAATGCAGTCAGACCTAAAAGTCCTGCAATAAGTCATCCTTCATGAAGGTGATAATTTTAAGAATAGTTAGTGATTTAAAAGTATAATCATTTTTGCAATGTGCACAAAGTTAATGGTGCTGTTATACTAAGAGGCTTTTCTATTATTTTTATCCATCCTCTATATCACTGAGCCTAGGCTAAATAACAGAAACACACTTCTTTATTGCTGTACAGTCCAATAGCAGTATAAAATATAACCTCTAGTAAATTAATAAGTATTAAAGGGCAGGTTTAACGGTATTTGATGCATTCTGATGTATTAGCACAGTTGAAGAGTTGGATTACTCATGCTAAACATTGGCAAAGTTTAAAAAAAGAAGTTAGAGTATTTCTAGACTCACACCTTCTCTTTCCTTATTTTTTTTTTGAATCACTTTTAACAGAAAACATGTACCACCTTATAAAACAAGTTGATAGTCAAATTCAGGTACATGTCTTGACTGAGCAGTGTTTACTGCTTTTGTTAATAAATTTAGAGTTTTTTTCTAGGTTTTTGTGTTTATTTTTCATGTAGTCTTATAGACCCTTGAGGCACCACTTTTATTATATTCATTAGAAGCTACTCTATTTATACCTTAGCTTTCTAAACTGCATGTGTTCATGCAGCTTAATATATGATATGATCTGTACTGTTATAACATGTATATACCCGCTGATATATGTATAGTCTTTTTGGGTCTATTTGGGTGATCAATCTGTACATAAAACTAGCTAAATCAAGTAGAATTACTCTAAAAGTCATAAATACAAAAAACATATGCAATTATTAGTGAATGAGTCTCAGGGCCCTATTTTAATGATCTAAGCGCATTGTCTAAAGCGCACGTTCTAAACGGGCGTGTCCGATTCCACTTTTGCTAATTTAACGACGGGATATTTGTTTATGCGCCAAGCGCACGGCCTAAAAGTGTTGTTCCTATTATCTTTATGAGTAATGGGTGTGTTTTCGGCGTAACGTGCAATAAACCAATGAGAGTCTCATCTCTCATCCCCTTTAAAAGCCAGTTGCGCTGGCGCCATGCCTAATCCCTATTTAGATGGCGGAATTTGTAAACTAAAAAACTAAATGGAGGAACAAGACCACCAGTTAAAGATTGATGTTAAAAAAATGTGTTGTTTTCATTTGTATTGAATTTTTTTTTTTTTTTATTAAAACCTTTAAAAGCCGTTTTCTTTCGGTCATGGAAGTAAAAATAGCAGGCTTTTAATTGCTGTAAATGTATGGATAGCCTACATAATCGCTCATAAAATAATTTGCAAATATGCAAGAAAAGGTTTGACCTCTAAAAATACTTTATTTTTAACAACAGGAGATGAAGAATTTACAAACGCGTGGAGAGCCGAAACATTTCAGCACTCGGACAGCGCCGTGAGTGTTTTAAAAGCATTACCGGTACTTAAAAATGTTTGTCATCTCATCGTATCCAGAGGTACAAAGTCATCATATACAATAAATCCGTGGGGTAGGATTTAAAAAAAAACATTTAAAAATAGATGCAATATTTGCGTTTGTTTAAAGCAAAACATTTAATTACTTACCAGGCTACAGGTGAAGCAGCTCTTTGCCTTCTAACGTCTCGTAATCGGTCCTCATTTATGTCCAAGAGACTCAATAATAATCTTTTACATTTTAATCCTTTAATTTTTCATATTATAAAAAGGGTTGTGTGCTGCTGCGCATCCATGTGTGATAAGCAAATGCGCATTGACGTCCCGTATTACTAATGCGCTCATTAAATAACAAAAACAATATTGCGCCATTGACTTTAGACTTTAGAGCAGGTTTTAGTTGGTCAATGGCGTAGTCTATTTTAGTTGCCTCAAAATAGCAACGCGCCAACAATGTTCCTGAACACACTTCATTTTCAGACCAGAACGCCCATGGGCGCAAAATTGGGCGCAAATGCATTTGCTGTTTAAACAACATGGCGCTAAACGTGAAAATGATCATTGCGCCGGGTTGAAACTAGCAAAAGACACTTGTGTCCGGATGTATGATAGGGCCGTCACTGTTTATGTGATACCCAAAAAATTATTGGTGTACTAGTGCAACCTTTTTTGATATTCTACTAACTACATTTCTGTACTTGTGATTACAGGTGACAATAGCATCAGATGGGGAACAGTTTTCTGTTCCTACTTATACCCCAGGGACAACTCTGCGGTCCTATGCCAAGGACTTGCAGCAATTTGTGGCCTCCTGTCCCCAACTTCGGAAGAAATTTGAGGACATGAAAAAAGAAAATAAGCTGCTACCTATAAAAAATAAGTTTTGGCATTGATTTTTTTTTTTACAATTTGTTTAAACCAATTGTTTGTTTTCTCTGTTCAACTGTTGGCGATTATTGTTATTTATACACTTTGTAACGTGTGATTTCAACGAATAACTAGTTATGAATACTCATTATAATGTATTCAACCTTCCCTGGCAATCAGAGGAGAACCATTTTGCTACCACACTTTTAACAGTTGTTAACTTTTCCTGATTAAACAGAGGATGAACCTTCTTCTCAAGCAAAGTAGACCCGCAAACTACTGTTAACAAAGTTTAAACTGTTAACTGTTGTAACTGTTGTTAAACGTCCCTGGTTGAACAGAGGATTAATCTTCTATGACTACACAGAGGATGTATCACCTTCCCTGGTAAAGCAGAGGATAAATCTTCCCTAACTTTACAGAGGATAAACCTTCTCTAAGAATGTAGAGGATAACTATTCCATTAAACAAACTTCCCTGATTAGACAGAGGATAAAACAATTCTTCTCTGCTGAAAACAGAGTATTAGCAAGTAATGCTAATCTTCCCTGCCTGGACAGAGGATAACTTTCATCTCTAACAGAAAATTTTAGAGGATAAACTTAGTTAACCAAACTCTACAGCTGTCTGTTAACCTTTCTCTGACGGCGCAGAGAAATAACAAATTTGTACTGGTCTTCAGCGGTTCTTTGAATAGAGTGAAACTCACCAAATTGTTGGTTGTACGGAAAGATTCCGTCTTTCTTTGTTGAGATCTTTGTTGAGTTTGAAGTTTCAAAATTCAGTCTGGAAAAGTTAATTTTTTGTTGAGATCTTTGTTGAGCTTGAAGTTTCAATCTGGATTCAAAAGATTCAGTCTGGAACTGGAAAGTCAGATCTTTATTGAGCTTGAAGTTTCAATCTGGATTCAAGTGAGTAGCTCAATCCGGGTCACGGCACCATCTATTGTGAACCTTTTACTTCTTAAGTGTAGGAGACTTAGAAGCAAAAGACCAGGAGACGTTGGGATATCTTTCAATGCAGAAGTTACTCTTTATTGACGACTTTGCTGTTGCGATGCTGTAGTCACCAGGTCTAACTCAATAGCTAAAAACACAGTGTTCCCTTACGAAGGGAACTCAACGATGCGTCGATCGACGCCATGGGAACGCCCCCAGCGTGACTGCGTCTGAAGCATCTATGTCAACTAGTCCAATGGAAAGAATGAGCGTCACGGGCGGGTGACGTCATGACCAGGAAATGATAAAAGCACATCCGGTGCAAACCGGCATTAGCTTCTGTTGCCTCAGCAAGCGATCTGTGTTATACTGTCTCTGTCTATTTATTGTTGTCTGTTGCAATTTATTCGGAAACGTTATGGCGAAACAAATGTACAAACAGTGTGTTCCTCCCTGCCCGCGTTATTTAACGGGTGGGGACACACACGAGCTTTGTGTCATTTGTTTGGGAGTGGAGCATGCGGTCTCAGCCTTCGAGGAGGCTGAGTGTCAACACTGTAATACCGCTCCGCATGCTCCGCTCTCGCCTGTCACTCTTTGATGTAAAGAGTGGGCAGGCTCGCGATCCTCAGGGATCAGGACCCGCGTCTGCCGAGGCGGCGCGGAGAATGCATTCCTGGGGATCGCAGAAGGATCTTTCGGAGGGGTTGGAGACGGGTCCCTTGGCCTTTTCTCCTTCCTTACCCGGAAGATCCAGCGCTCTCCCCCCGGTGTCGGAAGCACGCTCTGCGGTTTCTTCCGCCCGGGGAGAGAGCACTCCATTACTTCAATGCTCTTCCTCCGAGGAGGTCGATGTTATGAGTATGGAGAGTGAAAGCACACACATGGGGGAAAAAGATTCACAATTTATTTCCCCAGCATATGATGAGCTGGTGGATGTTATGTCACGGGCTGTAGAAAAATTAAATATTGTATGGCCATCTGAGAATAAAAGCGCTCGTCCTAAAAGTAAATTAGATGAGCGCTTTTTATCGTCCACGACATTATCTCCACCACGAGAGCTTCCCTTTTTTTCCCGATCTCCACAATGAAATATCAAAATCGTGGAATAAACCGTACTCTTCACGACTTTTTAGCCCTCAAGTTAAAACTTATTCGAGAATAGAGGGCTAAAAGAGTATGGTTATGAGGCGATGCCCCAGGCGGAACAGAATTTAGCTAGCTATCTTTCGCCTGGTCCCGCATCGTCCCTGAAAGCCTCGGCTTTGCCCACTAGACCGCTTAAAGCCACCTCGGTTTTAGTGGGCAAAGCTTATACGGCAGCAGGTCAAGCTGGAGCATGTCTGCATACAATGGCAGTGCTACAGGCGTATCAAGCTGACCTGCTGGGGGATCTGGATAGTAGTGAGGGAATTTCTCATGACGATATTCAAGAACTTCGTCGTGCTACCGATCTTTCTCTCAGGGCTACTAAGGAGACCGCCAGAGCAATTGGGCGGTCTATGGCAGCCTTGGTAGCTACTGAGAGACATTTATGGTTAAATCTGTCAGAGATTAAAGAAAAAGATCGAGCTTTTTTATTAGATGCTCCGCTTGAACCTTCTGGTCTCTTTGGTGACGCAGTCCACGCGGTCGTCGAGCGATTTCAGGAGTCTAAGAAACAAGCTGACGCTTTTAAAAAGTTTATCCCTCGCCGTGTCCAGCCCCCTGGGGCTGCTGGGCGTGAGCAGCCCCAGCCGTCGAGCTCATCATATCATGTGCAACAGAAAGAGAGTGTTGCGTCTCGTGCACCTCCACGTAGACACTGGAGACAGACGCAACCCTCTCAGCCGAAGTCTTCTAAGTCGAAGCCGGATCTGAGGACCGTTCTTCAGGCGAAGAAGACTTCGGCTCAGAAAAAAAAAAGGTCCTGATGTTCATGCGTCAGGCCTGTGAGGACAGCCCCGACCGAAGTAGAGCGGTGTACACCTCATTATACGGTGCCCGTTCCATTTCGGGGTCCTCACGAGACCGTTCTGCCAACCCTGCCACCCTTGGTGCTTCAGGGCGCAGCGGTCTCCAGCGAGTCGCTGATGCTATGCTGCGGCACAGCATCGGTTCCGCGCCCTCTGAGGGGGGCGTTAGAGCAGCCAGTTCAGGTAGTTCCTGCCATGATGTTTCAGGCTCCAGAATTAGCTGTCTCAGTAACACCAGAGACCAGCCTCGAGAGGCTGGTTCCCTTAGTAAATTTTCTGGCAGCGTGGAAGCTTCTGCCGAATATTTCTCGTTGGGTCCTGCAGATTGTAGAAAAAGGATACAGAATCCAGTTTGGTTCTCGTCCTCCTCGTTACAACGGGGTGTTGCCCACAGTGGTGCATCCCGAGCAGGCTCTGGTAATGGAGCAAGAGGTAAAGGCCCTGTTAGCGAAAGAAGCTATAGAACAGGTGTACTCACCCGACCGAGAGTCGGGTTTTTACAGCCGTTATTTCATTGTTCCAAAAAAGGATGGAGGGTTGCGTCCTATTTTAGATCTTCGTTTGTTAAATCGGTCAGTTCAGAAACTAAAGTTCAAAATGCTGACACTCAAACAGATCGTGACTCAAATCAGATCCGAGGACTGGTTTGTCACGATAGATCTGAAGGACGCCTACTTCCATATCTCCATCCTCCCTCAGCACAACCGAAGTGGAGCGGTGTACACCTCAGAATACGGTGCCCGTTCCACTTCGGGGTCCTCACGGGACCGTTCTGCCAACCCCGTCACCCTTGGTGCTTCGGGGCGCAGCGGTCTCCAGCGAGTCGCTGATGCTATGCTGCGGCACTGCATCGGTTTCGCGCCCTCTGAGGGGGGTTTTAGAGCAGCCAGTTCAGGTAGTTCCTGCCATTATGTTTCAGGCTCCGGGACTGGCTGTCTCGTTAACACCAGAGACCAGCCTCGAGAGGCTGGTTCCCTTAGTAAATTTTCTGGCAGCGTGGAAGCTTCTGCCGAATATTTCTCGTTGGGTCCTGCAGATTGTAGAGAAAGGATACAGAATCCTGTTTGGTTCACGTCCTCCTCGTTACAGCGGGGTGTTGCCCACAGTGGTGCATCCCGAGCAGGCTCTGGTAATGGAGCAAGAGGTAAAGGCCCTGTTAGCGAAAGAAGCTATAGAACAGGTGTACTCACCCGACCGAGGTCGGGTTTTTACAGCCGTTATTTCATTGTTCCAAAAAAGGATGGAGAGTTGCGTCCCATTTTAGATCTTCGTCTGTTAAATCGTTCAGTACAGGAACTCAAGTTCTAGATGCGGACACTCAAACAGATCGTGACTCAAATCAGATCCGAGGACTGGTTTGTCACGATAGATCTGAAGGACGCTTACTTCCATGTCTCCATCTTCCCTCAGCACAGGAGGTTCCTAAGGTTTTCTTTCGGGGGCAAAGAATACCAGTATTGGGTACTTCCTTTCGGTCTAGCTCTATCACCCCGCACGTTCACGAAATGCGTAGATGCAGCTCTAGCCCCGCTCAGGCTGCAGGGCATACGTATTCTGAACTACATCGACGACTGGCTGATTCTAGCGGAATCAGAGCAGTTGGCGGTTCGGCACCGAGGTGTCGTTCTCGCTCATATGCAGATGTTGGGGTTGAGGCTCAATACCAAGAAGAGTGTGCTTTCTCCAGTACAGAGAACCACTTTCCTTGGTGTGGTATGGGATTCAGTGACGATGCGGGCCACCCTATCGCCCGTTCGTGTAGCTGCTATCCTGTCAGCCACAAAAGAGCTGAAGCTAGGCCAGTCACACACTGTAAAACAGTTCGGGAGACTGTTGGGTCTTTTGGCAGCAGCGTCCAACGGGATACCTTTTGGCCTGCTGTACATGAGGCCTTTACAGTGGTGGCTCAGGACCAGAGGGTTCTCCCCGAGGGGAAACCCACTTCGTATGATCAAGGTCACGCGGCGTTGCTTTCGTGCCTTAGTTATATGGAGGAAGCACTGGTTCTTAACCCAGGGTCCGGTGTTTGGAGCTCTTTGCCATCGAGTTACTATCTCGACAGATGCTTCCCTCACCGGCTGGGGAGCGGTAATGGAAGGCCGCTCGGTTCAGGGTCTGTGGAAGAGTCATCATCTCTCGTGGCACATAAATTGCCTGGAGATGATGGCTGTCTTCAATGCGTTGAAGCAATTCCTCCCAGACCTGAGGGGTCATCATGTGCTCGTCCGTACAGACAACACATCGGTGGTCTCTTATCTGAACCGTCAGGGGGGTCTGAGGATCCTCCTGTGGTCTCTGGGGAAGGTACTCTCCCTGAGGGCAGTGTATATTCTTGGGGACCAAAATATTGGAGCAGACATCCTGTCGAGGCAGGAGCTGAGGCCAGGGGATTATTTGGGAGTTTTACGGCCAAGCAGAGGTGGATCTGTTTGCGTCTCAGCATACGACGCACTGTCCACTTTGGTTCTCCCTTACTCACCCAGCCCCCTGGGCTGGATGCTATGGTGCAGACGTGGCCGAGGCTACGTCTGTACGCATTTCCCCCTGTTGCTCTGCACCCAGGAGTTCTGGAGCGAGTTCGCCAGTACGGAATAAGCCTACTGCTAGTAGCACCACGCTGGCCGAGTCGGATCTGGTTTGCGGACCTGATCCATCTCTTAGACGGTCCTCCCTTGGAGAAATCCCGATCAGGAGAGACCTTCTGTCTCAGGCCGGGGGCACAATATTTCAAAACCCCCGACCGGAGATTTGGAACCTGTGGGTTTGGCCTCTGAGGGGGCCCAACTCATAGAGAGTGGTCTCTCAACTGAGGTTGTTGAGACCATTCTAAGCTCCAGAGCTCCAGCTACTAGGAAACTATATGCGCTTAAATGGAAAGTTTTTTCTGTATGGTGTCACCGACATCAGTGGGATCCGGTTAACTGTTCTGTGAACACAGTACTCGAGTTCCTGCAGGAGCGCTTTACGTCAGGTTAGGTCTACGTGGCGGCCATTGCGGCTTACCACGCCCTGTGGGGGGTACATCGTTGGGTCGAGACCCCCTGATTTCACGTTTCCTTCGTGGCACACTGCGGACCAGGAAAGGCTGAACCTCTTGTGTCCAGTGCGATCACTGGATACTTATGTTTATCGGACATCTTCAATGAGGAAGTCCGACCAGTTATTTATTTGCTTGGATCACCTGAGAAGGGTCTTCCTGCTTCTAAACAGACGGTTAGTAAGTGGATAGTTGAGGCTATTTCACTTGCATACGAGTACTCTGACCAGCCGTGTCCTTTGGCGGTCAGAGCTCACTCTACGAGGGGTATGGCGGCCTCTAAAGCCTTATTACTTGGAGTTTCTCTTCAAGACGTGTGTGATGCGGCAGGCTGGTCCTCACCGCTCACATTCATTAGGTTTTACTGCCTGGACCTGGATGCTGCCCCAGGTTCTCAGGTGCTTAGTGCTTAGTTACAACAGACTAACACTCAGGTACTTGGAATTCTGGCGCTTTGGGTATTCTCGTTCCCATGGCGTCGATCGACGCATCGTTGAGTTCCCTTCGTAAGGGAACGTCTCAGGTTACTATTGTAACCATAGTTCCCTGAGAACAGGGAACGAGACGATGCGTCACCCTGCCATACTTCCTGCATCCCTGTGATCGGCTTGCTTCGGCAATTTTCGAAGCTAATGCCGGTTTGCACCGGATGTGCTTTTATCATTTCCTGGTCATGACGTCACCCGCCCGTGACGCTCATTCTTTCCATTGGACTAGTTGACATAGATGCTTCAGACGCAGTCACGCTGGGGGCGTTCCCATGGCGTCGATCGACGCATCGTCTCGTTCCCTGTTCTCAGGGAACTATGGTTACAATAGTAACCTGAGACGTTTTATCCTTCCAAAGGGGGAGGGATTTAGGCAATCTGAACAAAGAAGTACAGGAATCAGCACGTTACCGGAAATTCCCCAACCCTGATATTCGTCAGCATAACAGTGTGATTCAAATGTAAATATTCTAATCCAATCAGCCAGACTATTCAACGACTGGGACAGTGGCTCCGAGAGCCATTAGATTCATTTAACTTACAATAGAGAGAACAGGACTGGCAATGAATCTCTTGCTGATAATTTTGCTTCAAATGCTAAATTCAGTCTACTAAACTTTCTCTGTTTATATACTATTGTATTGAAACCTAATTTAAAACATTTAATACATTTGTAACACTACACCAGAATAAAACCCGATTTTAGAATACGCACTTGGCGTGGTGTGTCAAAATACTTAATTATAAACTTCAATATTTCGTTCAAAACCACCTCAAAACGCTTTGTGACATTTTAAAAAGCCGTGAATCAATGTATTAAGGCCACTGGAACCAGGATCGTAACTGAAACGCGCTGCATGTTATCTCTCAATACAGGAGCAGAAGCGCTGGTTCAGATTTTATTGTTTGTTGTTCAAACATGCGTGTTGCATATTTAAAAAATATATATATATTTGATATGGTCTATTTAGGCTATAGCATTGATTACTGTGGAGGGGGGAAATCCCCCACTGGCAAATCTCACCTTGCTTAGCTTAGGTTAACCATGTTTTTAAAAATTATTTTTGCAAGGAACCCCATGAAGTTTTATTTTCTATTTTTATAACAGAACTGCTTTTGAAGACGTAAATTCAGTCAATCTGTTGGATGAGATTTGTTCCTTAGTGTAAAATGGAAATGCATGGTCATTTTATAAATACAGTTGTCGCGGCGGTAATAGGCATTCTGGTTGAGTACCTACTGTAAACCGCAAAAAGACTAAATATGTAATACTGTTTAAATATGAATCGCGTCTGTGTGTGAATGAATGAACAGCTTTTACCAAACTATATTGCTATACTGAGATGAGTAAAAATCGACTGATTTATGTTGAAATAAAATATCTTTGTATAAGCAACGTATTAAACTGCAAATTAACATTTATACGCCCTAATATATCATAAAAACAACAAATGATATGCCTATGTTACAGACGAAATATGAAAGACAACATTTCGTTGACTAGTTTTGGATAGATTATAAAGTTTTTACTGTAAAATAGACTACTGCCACATCAAATAAGCTTTTGTTCGCCAAATTTCTGCTCATATGTTAAATATATTATGTTTTGTCAAAAATAAAGTAATCAACTAAGATGTTATTATTGTGTTTGTTACAATTTAGGCTTTATTCAAACTAATGAATCCTTAACTTTGAAATACGTATGATAAAATGTATACTTCAGTTTTTACAAAGAAAGATTACACTTGAAATATTGTTATTTTAATTGTTGCTGTAATTGTAACCTTTTTAATAAAATAGCAAAGAAAATATTTACAAGGTAGATCTTAAAAGGTCAATATAAGCCTTCTCTTTAAATTATTTTTATTGTGTTTTATTAGTGACAAATTTGGGGAGAGGATACATATCCAAAACTTTCTGAAAATGCAGTATGAGAATTAACTACACAATTACTAGAAATGTTTACCTAGGATATTATACAATTTGCCAGCAAAAATACAAGTGAAAAAAAAAAAAAAAATTGAGATGTTTCCAACTGTGAACCAATTTTGTAGTATGTGTTCCCTTTCGAGGGAACTCGAACTGCGTCGGTTACGACACAAGGGGAACGCCCTTCAGCGTAGCGCGTCTGAATTTATGAATGAAACCGAATCCAATCCTATTGGCGTGCGTGATAACGTAGCATGTGACGGCATAAGCGGATGTATACAAAAGCACGCCGGCACACAGAAATGTCAGCTTTTTGCTATTCAGCAAGCGCTCTGTGTGTGTGAAAGTGAAAACCAGTTGTCCTATTTGGTATTGTCTTATATCTGCATCATGGCAAGTGAACAGTTCAAAAAATGTGTGTTTCCATTCCCTCGTTTTCTCACGGCTGGGGATACACATGAGATGTGTGTGTCTTGCTTAGGAAGGCAGCATGCTCAAGCAGCTCTTGAGGGGGCTGCTTGTGTTCATTGTGAATCTCTCCCAGCTAGAACGCTGCGTTCTCGTTTGGCTTTATTTTCCGAGGATGGCCAAATGCGCGCTCCCCGTGGTTCGGGTCCCACATCTGCCGAGGCGATGCGGCGGCTTAGAACGTGGGAATTGCAGCGAGATCTTTTAGATGACAGTGGGACTGCCGAGGCACTTTCCTACTCTTCATCTGAAAGCTCAGATCCCCCTATCCCCCGTTCGGGAGCCCGCTCCGCGGCTTCTCCCGATCGGGATGAAGACCCCGTTTTACAGCTATCTGAGTCTGAGGATTTAGATGTGCTTGGTATTGCGGAGGGGGATCTAAGCCAAACGCATCGAACTGTTCTTCCTGCACCTAATTATAATGAGCTGTTGGAGGTTGTAACGCGGGCTGTGGCCAAACTCGATATTTCTTGGCCACAAGAGAGGCAGGAAGCGCGCACCAAAAGTAAACTCGACGAGCGCTTCCTGCAGCACCACACGCAGCCTTCTCGCCGGTCCCTTCCATTCTTTCCAGATTTACACAACGAGTTGTGTAAATCTTGGAACAGGCCTTTCTCTTCACGCCTGTCTAACCCCCCTATCCTGAATTACAGTGACATTGTGGGAGCTAGAGAGAATGGTTATGGGATGATGCCTCGGGTGGAAGAGGCTCTAGCCAGTTATCTTTCACCCGACCTTGCATCATCCCTTAAATCACCGGCGCTGCCCTCCAAGCCATGTCGCACTACATCTGCTTTGGTGGGCAGAGCTTATATGGCGGCGGGTCGAGCTGGTGCGAGCCTGCACACGATGGCTGTTTTGCAGGACTCGCACAAAACACCGGACACCAGCCCCGAGGGGCGGGCTCCCTTGGCGAATTTTGCAGAGGCATGGCAAAACCTCGCGAATATTACTCCATAGGTCCTGCGCACTGTAGAAATAGGGTACAGACTGCAGTTCCAGGTCTGCCCACCAAAGTTCAATGGGGTGGTCTGGACTTCAGTTCACCCAGAGCAGGGTCTGGTGTTGGAACAGGAACTTCACTCTCTGCTGGAAAAAGGGACCATAGAGCATGTTCCCCCACCAGTCAGGGAGTCCGGGTTCTACAGCCGGTACTTCATAGTTCCCAAGAAGGATGGAGGGCTGCGTCCAATTTTAGATCTGAGGCATCTGAACCGGTCTCTGAGGAGGTTCAGGTTCAAGATGCTCACTATTTCTATCATCGTGAGTCAAATCCAATCCGAGGATTGGTTTGTCACGATAGATCTAAAGGACGCTTATTTTCATATCTCCATCCACAGGAGGTTCCTGCGGTTTGCTTTTGGGGGCAAAGCATACCAATATCAGGTTCTTCCATTCGGCCTAGCACTTTCCCCTCGCACGTTCACCAAGTGTATGGATGCAGCTCTGGCCCCACTGAGGCTCCAGGGCATCCGCGTGCTGAATTATATCGATGACTGGCTCATACTGGCCCAGTCTCGAGAGTTGGCAGTTCGGCATCGAGATGTCGTCCTTGGCCACATTCAGCGCTTGGGGTTGAGGCTCAACACAAAGAAGAGCGTGTTGACACCCGCCCAATGAACTACGTTCTTGGGGGGGTATGGGACTCAACGACGATGCAGGCACACATGTCTCCTGCACGCATCGAGTCCATATTAACCACACTAACCAGGGTGAAGCTAGGCCACACCATCACAGTAAAACACTTCCAGAGGGTGTTGGGTCTCATGGCAGCAGCGTCCAGCGTCATACCTTCTGGCCTGCTACACATGAGAGCCCTGCAGTTGTGGTTGAAAGCCAAGGGGTTTTCCCCAAGGGGAATTCCGTTCCGCTTGATAAGGATTACACGCAGGTGCCTTCGTTCCCTTTCAATGTGGAAGAAACCTTGGTTCCTGTCCCAGGGTCCCAAGTTGGGAGCATTATGTCGCCGAGTTTCCGTTTCGACAGATGCCTCCCTCACGGGCTGGGGCGCGGTCATGGAAGGCCGCTTTTCGAGAGGTCACTGGCAGGACCATCATTTCTCTTGGCACATAAATTGCCTAGAAATGTTGGCGGTGTTCCGAGCTCTGAGGAGTTTTCTGCCAGACCTCCAGGGTCGCCACGTTCTCGTGAGAACCGACAATACGTCAGTGGTGTCCTATTTAAACCGCCAGGGGGGTCTGAGGTCGCGCCCTCTGTGCAGACTGGCGCATCAGATCCTCTTGTGGTCCCAGCGGAGACTGTCGTCTCTCAGGGCGATGTATGTCCCAGGGGACCAGAACCAGGGAGCAGACATGCTGTCGAGGCAGGGGCTGAGGCCCGGGGAATGGAGACTCCACCTCGAGGTGGTGGAGTTAATATGCGAGAGGTTTGGCCCAGTGGAAGTGGACCTATTTGCGTCTCGAGAGACGACACACTGTCCACTGTGGTTCTCCCTCACACATCCAGCCCCGCTGGGGTTGGATGCCATCGTGCAGACGTGGCCGAGGCTGCGTCTGTACGCCTTTCCCCCAATCGCTCTGCTCCCAGTAGTTCTGGAAAGGGTCTGTCGGGACGGGGTCAGCCTACTATTAGTAGCCCCGTTTTGGCCTGCCCGAGTATGGTTTTCGGACATCATCCTGCTTCTGGCAGGCCCGCCATGGCAGATCCCTCTGAGGAGGGACCTGTTGTCTCAGGCAGGGGGCTCAGTTCTCCACCCTCAGCCCGAGCTGTGGAAACTGTGGGTCTGGCCCCTGAGGGGGCACAGTACCTAGAAGCCGGCCTTAGAAGTGGTTGAAACTATACTCACTTCCAGAGCTCCCTCCACGAGGAAGTTATACGGCCTTAAGTGGAATGTTTTTTCCATTTGGTGCAGAGAGCGTGATTTGGACCCAGTTCACTGCCCAGTGGCTTCAGTGCTGGAGTTTCTCCAAGACCGCTTTTCTGCCGGGCTTACCCCGTCCACACTCAAGGTTTATGTGGCTGCCATTGCGGCATTCCACGCTCCTCTGAGTGATGGTCCTCTGGGGAGGCATCACCTGGTCGTACGTTTCCTCCGTGGACCCTGGAGGATGAGACCAGCGACTCGCACCAGGGTTCCCTCTTGTGACCTGGCAGTGGTTCTCGAAGGGCTGGCCGAGGCCCCCTTCGAACCATTGGAGTCGGCTGAGGCCAAGAACCTTTCATTTAAGGTGGTCTTTTTGTTGGCCATTACTTCTCTGAGGAGGGTAGGAGATCTCCAGGCGCTCTCTATTTCCAATGGGTGCTTGGAGTTTGCTCCAGGCAACATTAAGGCCATCTTACACCCCAGGCCCGGCTATTTGCCCAAGGTGCCATCTAATGTGGCACGGCCTTTGGTTCTGCAGGCATTTCATCCTCCATCTCATGTGACGGCGGATGAGGAGGGACTTCATCTGCTCTGCCCTGTCAGAGCACTGCAGTGTTATATCCAGAGGTCCTCCTCATGGCGGAAGTCGGACCAGTTGCTGGTGTGTTTTGGGTCGCCCAAGAAGGGGCTTCCCGCCTCTAAGCAGACCATTAGCAACTGGATCGTTCAGACTATTTCCCTGGCTTATCAGGTGCGCAATTTGCCTTCACCTATGGCCGTGAGGGCTCACTCCACCAGAGGCATAGCATCCTCTAGAGCCCTCCTTTCAGGGGTTTCTATACATGACATATGTGAGGCGGCTGGCTGGGCCACTCCGCACACATTCATGAGGTTTTACAGTCTGGACCTTCTCTCTACACTCAGTGCACGAGTGCTTTCGTCCTAGATTGTGCCTGAAGACAGCTTCACACTAGGATGAGCGGGGTTCGTTGTGGTATAGTGGGTATCTCGTTCCCCTAGTGTCGTAACCGACACAGTTCGAGTTCCCTCGAAAGGGAACGTCTCGGGTTACGTGTGTAACCCTTGTTCCCTGAGAAAGGGAACGAGACACTGCGTCGGTTCGCCACACCTCACCCCGCCTGGAGCACTTGCTTCATAGCAAAAGCTGACATTTCTGTGTGCCGGCGTGCTTTTGTATACATCCGCTTATGCCGTCACACGCTACGTCATCACGCACACCAATAGGATTGGATTCGGTTTCATTCATAAATTCAGACGCGCTACGCTGAAGGGCGTTCCCCTAGTGTCGTAACCAACGCAGTGTCTCGTTCCCTTTCTCAGGGAACAAGGGTTACATACGTAACCCGAGACGTTTTTAGGCTCATTATTTATTTATTTTTTTGTCCTTGCATTGTCACCTGTGTGAAAGGCTCGTTATGCAGCTCATTATGCAGGCCATTGTCTTCTCAGGTGTGAATCACGCCCCCACGCATATTGCCTTTCCAAACAAAAAGTGTCTTACAAAATTTAAATCAATGTATTGTTTTATGTGAATGATTAGGCAGGATAATTTTCAGATAATTTTGAAGCAAAAACTTTAGGCGACAACATCCTTTAGTCAAAAGTCTGGTGGACACATATTTAGTATGTGTTTTGTGGCCTTATTTCAGAGTGGTAGAACTTAGGTTTCAATAATTTCGATGACACGGGTTCAAATTCTGAATAAACATGGAATTTATAAAATAAAATTACCATGCATTTCTATTTTACACTAAGGAACAAATCTTATCCAACAGATTGACTGAATTTACGTCTTCAAAAGCAGTTCTGTTAAAAAAAATTGAAAATAAAACTTTATGGGGTTCCAAATATGCTACAGAAAGAGTATTTAAAAACATGCTTGTAACCTAAGCAAGGTGCGATCTCCCCCCTCCACAGTAATCAATGCTATGGCCTAAATAGACCATATCAAATATAGCCTATATATATTTTTAAATATGCAACACGCATGTTTAAACAACAAACAAAATCTGAACCAGCGCTTCTGCTCCTGTATTGAGAGATAACATGCAGCGCGTTTCAGTTACGATCCTGGTTCCAGTGACCTTAATACATTCACGGCTTTTTAAAATGTCACAAAGCGTTTTGAGATGGTTTTGAACGAAATATTGAAGTTTATAATTAAGTATTTTGGCACACCACGCCGAGTGGCGCTACGCATTATTCTAAAATCGGGTTTTATTCTGGCATGTTGAATTAGAGTTCGACAAACGCGGCGGCGCGTTCACTTGAATTAATTTTTCTCATAACAGCTAAAAGAACTTATATACGGAAGCCCTGAACCGCAAGGTGAGAAAAAAAAAGTTATCGTTATTTCGACTTAAGTCGTTATTTCGACATAATATCTTATTTCGACTTCAGTCGTTATTTCGACATAATATCTCGTTATTTCGACATAAATATCTTGTTATTTCGACATAATAATGGGACATTCTAGTGTTCTTATAATGAGTTTCTATGGGAGGAAAATGCTTAACATCAAATTAAACGCTTTGCGTTCATATTCTGGACTTATCTGATTTTTTGTAGTATACTTCATTACGATTTTAGTATCATATTGATTAATAAATGCACGCACAATTATCCGTGAACTTGATAAATGTTGCAAATATGTTTTAGGATACTATCCACAAACAAATTGCTTTCAATTATGTGTGCAAAATTCAGAATTCAACGAATGTGCAGCAATTTGTACAAATAGAGACATTTTTGTGTATAAAAGACATTTTTGTTTTATTTTGTATTAGTGATTATAATTTGCGCGTCCATTTATTGACGTCTGAGTCGATCTCATTTGAGTGTGTTCGGCAATTTGCTCAACGTGTAATTAAACGCGCTGAGTTTCTGAGCTCATCAGATTACATAGTATGCTTTATTAATATGATTATTTACTGTGTTTGGTCTGTTAGTAAATAACACTGTTATGTTAAGGTTTGTATTCATTTCGATATGCCACAAGAGGGCAGAATAAGACCGGGAATTAAAGAACGGATTGTAGTTATGTTGACCTACTGTTTTCATAACACTGGATATTGTACTAATTTATACTTTTCTAAAACGTTGCATATTAATGTCAATTAACTTATTTAGCAATTACACATAGTTTTGTGCTAGTTTTGTTGGCAGTGCCTGTACACAACCATCATATAATGATAAAAATCTATCCAGTGTTTTTGTTTTAATCTCCTTATATGTTTTCCCCTGCCTCAAATTGAGCCGTTCGATTTTGTGACGTCACTAAATCGGACGCCCCTCCCACGATTGTTGATTGACAGCAGCTTTTCAACAGATCCCTGCCCTGAGCGAGCTGTTAGTCATCATAGTCCGTCATTGTTGATACGCTGGAGCAGAATGGCGTCTAAGCGATTGTGGTGTTCTGTTCTTGGGTGTAATAACGAACACAGCAGTAATCTTGATGTTCCTAAATCCGAAGCGCTGAAGACACAGTGGCTGAGTTTTGTTTTCGAAGGGAATATTCCCCACGAGCAACGTCAATGCTTTCATGTTTGCGCGATTCGCAAATCTTTTCTCACCAGACTGCTTTATTAACGAAGGAAGTAACTTATAAAGCTGATTTTGATAAGAAGCTGCTCCTGAAAAAAGAATCGTTACCAACTATTCATGTCTCCCTGCTGAACCTTCAGAAAAAGTAAGTGTAAAATTTTATTAACCTTTATATTAATCTTTGGAAATCGCTTCACGATGAATCCGGCTAAGGTTTACACTCAGGGTACATACGGCATGTTTTCTATGTACGACGTTCTCAATATAATTCATAATCCCACGTTTATAATGAACAACGCGTTATGGTTATTGTGTTATTACAAACTGAGTACGTATAACTTACATCAGTAAACACATAGCGTTCGTACATCTCACTAAGTTACTCTACTCTGCCAGTACACAAAGATAGATCAAAGTGACAATATAATAACCAACCATTCAGAAACGTCATGTTCGAGCCTTAATTGTCGAACTTCTTCGGGCCGTCATCTTGTTCCGACTCCGGTTCAAACTGATACAGTTGCACAGATGTGTCCTCCTCAGAGACTCCTGCTGCCATTTTTTTCCTATACCCTCAACTGTTGTCAAGGAAACACTCCACATGCGGTGTGGTCATAACGCTGTTCTGAACACCCGCAGAACAGAGGGGCGGAGTGAGCGAAGCTCATTATCATTTAAAGGCATATGCACTGAAATGGCGTGCTGAAAACAGAGCTGTTTTTGACCAGGTAAAATTAGTGTTTTCTTACAATACTAACGAAAATTTTTAATTAAAGTACATTACAAACTTTTCATTTAGACCCTAAAGAATCAAATTAACTTGTATGAAAATGGCATTATATGACCCCTTTAAGTAAGGTGTGATTTGCCTGGGGGGATGGGGATTTCCTTCTGGTCTAAACATCCCTGCTTCTGCTGAATTATTTTAATCCCCCACCCCCTCCCTCCACAGTAATCAATGCTATAGGCTACTTCATCAATAGACCATATAAAATATATAAAATAGAGATATGCAACAGGCACGTTTAAACGACAAACAATAAAATCAAAACCAGCGTCTTCGTTGTTCATTAGTTCCAGTGGCCTTAATGCATGCACGGCTTTTCAAAATGTCACAAAGCGTTCTGAGATGATTTTGAATGAAATATTGAGGTTTATAATTAAGTGTTTTGGCACACCACGCCGAGTGGCGCTATGCATTGTTCTAAAGTCGGGTTTTATTTTGCATGTTGAGTTAGTGTTCGACAAACGCGGCGGCGCGTTCATTTGGATTTATTTTTCTCATAACAGCTAAAATAACGTAATAGGCTACCTCGTAATTTTTTGGTCATACAGATAAGAGTAGAGTAGCCTACATCGTTCAAAACTGTAAACTTTTATTTATATTAGGCTAACGACAAAGGTGTAGGCCTATCTGTCGTCTCTGTCTCTGGGAACTGCGCGTCACAAAAATGAACCGAAAGCCACTTGCCTCAGCTCAGTCACGATAAGAAATCGCTATGTCTAAAGGCTTTATGTCTAAATAATTAGGCTAATACATGTTATCTGATTATGTAATCCATATGAAAACGAGAGGTACAGAGGATCTACTCAAACATGTTTAGCTATCATGTGAGCGCTTCCCAATGAGGAAAGGACAAGGCAAGGAAGAAAATCTCGCTCTAATTAAATGTAGCCTAAATCGCCCTGAATTAAAAGGTACAAACAGATCAAATAATTTATTTGTCGAAATGTTGCAATATTGTTTCATTTAAGTTCATAATTATTCTATAAGCCCGGAAAGTACTGCATAATTAAAGCGATTTTACAGTGTAACCTTCGGTAATTATAGTGTACCTATAACGTACTTACAATATAAGTATAAGGGAACAATATTTTAAGTTTGGGGAATAAAGGGGTAACAACCAGGAGAATTAAAAAAATATTTATACTGTAAGTATTATAGAACTAAGGGGTACTTATTATACTATTATGATATAACAATCTTACATTTGGGAGCAATTTACTGCGTACCTTTTTGTAATAATGGTGAACCAGTACATACTGTAAAGCCTTTTTTTAAAATTACAGGGTACATATCTATGCATTTATAAAGTAATCTTTTTAACAAAAATGCACTGAAAATGAAAAATTCAATATTGGAGAAAGATACTCTTGTTTCATAGTGGTGCTTGTTACACCCTTGTTCCATGTAGTTACTGGGTAAGTGTGACATTGCGGGCTGTAAATTAAAGTGGTGCTTGTTACCCTCTTGTTCCATGTAGTTACAGGGTAAGTACAATGAAAATGCATACACAATCTTATATCACTGATTCGGAAACCTTTATTTATTATACAAGCACCACTTACCCTGTAACCACATCAAGCAAGATATATTTCCCAGTATTTAAAAAAATTGCAATAGTCTTAGCTTTTCTCGCCTTGAAACATGTTAGCCCAAACTTAAACATCTGCACTTTAGCAATAAAATAAATAAATAAATAAATATATATATATATATATATATATATATATATATATATATATATATATATATATATATAAATGCACAGATATGTGCCCTGTCATTTTTAAAAAGATTAAACAGTATGTATTGGTACACAATTATTACAAAAAGGGAGCAATTACACAGTATGTATTGGTACACAATTATTAAAAATTACACATTGCTCCCAATTGTAAGATTGTTATATCATAATAGTAGAATAAGTACCCCTTAGTTCTATAATACTTACAGTATAAATATTTGTTTTTAATTCTCCTGGTTGTTACCCCTTTATTCCCCAAACATAAAATATTGTTCCCTCATACTTACATGAAAGTACTTTATAGGTACACTATAATTACAGAACGTTTCACTGTAAATTCCTCTTAATTACACAGTACTTTCCGGGCTGTAATCTAAAGCGTTACCAATGTTATTTAGTTTAGCAGCAGTACCACGAAGCACCGTAGTTCGAGATTTATTTGAATAATAATTTAAAAAAAAAAACTTAATTCACAAATTGCATGCACCCTGGATGTAATTTAATATTGAGTTGAACATTTTGTTCATGACAACAAATGAACATGCGTTTGAAGATTATATTTAGTTTTGCATGGAAAAAGCTGGCCCAAACCAGTTTTATTTCTTCAATTATTGAAATAATGAAATATTTAGTAATAAACTTTTATGACAGAAATATCACTACATGTAGCTTAAATCATTAATTAATTCATTATCAACACTTTAATAGCCTAATGCTAATGTCTAGAATAGCGTTTTAAGTGTGAATTGCGACTTCTCTTTGTTTTAAGTCAGTCTCAAACTCAGATAGCCTGTGGGGGGGTTTGGAGGGACAGTTCAGTGCTTTATCGTGGTGGTGCAGGACAATAGGTGTTAATGTTCCATCTTTCATATGGAGAGTGCCGGATAGCCAGCCTGATGAGCAAAGGCAAAATTATTTTAAGGATAAATCTCTCGATGTGTCCAAATGTAGGCCCTATACCTTATTAAATTATAAATATTGTAGTTTATTTATTGTAGCCTATTTAAAGTTTTTTCACACAAAATTTCAATTGAAGTGTTCAATCCAGTTGTTTCAACTTTTGTAGAGTTTTAGAATGTTTGAGCAGTGTGTATGATTGTCAACAATCTGGCATTATCTAAACATGAACTGTTGACGACGTTCATGCCAAGAAACGAATGGGAGTGATCAGCAGATACAGAGCTCTTTAATTCGCGATCAACCTCGTTTTATTGTAAGGCGAATTCAAGACTGTCATGATCCTGTCTCCTTCTCTGTCTCCCTCTGCTGGACACACACACACACACACACACACATCTCCCTCTCACTCTCTTCACTGACAGCTGTTTTCACTTTTCATTATGCTCATTCCTCTCCACCTGTTCCCACTTCTCATTATGCTCATTCCTCTCCACCTGTTCCCCATCTCCTCTCATTATCTTGGCTTCTTCTAACCCTCTCTTGCCCTGTCTTGTTGTCAGATTGTTGAATGTCACAGTTACTCGTTGATCAGTATTTTTACAGTCCTGTCTGTTCTACAGAATTTCTACTAAGGCTGGAATTACTCTGTGCTCGTCATTGTATATTCACAGAACCTTACCTGCTTAAGGCTGAAGCTAATCACCTGCTCTGAGTTCACCGCCTGTATCCAGCACCAACTGTTTCTCCGTGATTCACGAGAGTCGCTGCTTCATCAGCCTTCTGTTCTTCCCTGCCACAGAGGAGATTTACGTTCACGTAATACTGCCAGTCTTCTGGTTTCTTCGGTTGCATATTATTATTGAACTTTCTGTTTGGATTACCTGTGGTCAGACTTTTGATTCCATTAAAGAACTGTTATTGTCACTCTCGCTTTTGAGTCCTCTCTAACGTCATCACAAAGGCATGCTGTGTCTTTGAAGCAACAAAGTCTAAATAAATTGTTACAGTTTTTTTCGTGATTTGTATGGATGACACGCAGCGACATACAGTAGGTTAGTATCAGCTGTATGATGTGGGTTTTACCCTGAAATGTTTAATTTCGAGAGAGACCCGGCGCGCGCAGTGAGGGAGACTAAATAAACTTGCTAAAAAGAGATCCAGCGCGAGAGAGAGGCAAAGAAAAACGCATGTTTTTAATTTATGTTGCTTTGGACTATTTTCGTTTTGTACTGTTTTATTTAGCTGCAATTTCTTCGGCAATACAAATTTAAAATGTCGCAAGAATAAAATTCAGTGTTTATTATTTTTCATCGCAAAGGAAATAAACTCTAAACTCAATCCAGCTGTTTTAAATAAAAAAATTGTCCCTGCACTTTATTTAAACCTTGAAATGTTCGATGGGGTTTTAAGTAATTGTAGTGTTCTTTTACATTTTCATTTGTTTTTATATTGAAAGCAATACTATTTAGTTAGTCTGTTATTTTGAGTAGCCAAGTCAACAAAATCAATCTTTTTCTGATTTGTTCAATGTATGGATCTGTTTTTGCAAAATTTCTTCCGTTGCTATGGCCGGGTATCACTGTCATCTCAATTTCGTGAATGATTCACAAAACAATAATTTAGCAGACTAAAGACGAGCTTCTTCATTTTCATTTTCTGACGCAATCGGCTGACAGTCTTCCTTCATCAGTTTTGTCATCTGTATAGCGGCTCTACAGGAATGTAGCAAATTTATGTTGTAATGTGCCATTGATAATTAAACAAAACGCTTGACTTTAAATAAATAAATAGTTAATTAACTCGCTAATAAACCGTTACCTATTTAAGCATCAAGAACGGTAAAACATAAACGCTGTTGGCCAACATCGGTTAACAGCATGTAGGCAACAGTGAGATTCGATCTTGGATCGCTTGAAGCTCCGCGAGGCTCATGTTGCGTTAACCACAGAGCTACCGTCTGAACGGTGTTACGTTAAAGTCTTATGCTCTTGCAAAGCCTCACTGATGTAGCCTAATATGTTTCTATTGCACTGTTTTATGTTGAAATGTTTTCATTATTTATTCAATTTAATTTCAGTATTGTGATTATGAATTATTTTAACTACGTTTCACTTGAATTCATCTGCTACCAGCTTTCAATCACTCTGAATGAGCCGCGGCGCGGAGGCAGATTATGCAATAGAGAGAATAAATGGACACTTTTCAAAGTCTGTGATTGTAGCGCCTCTTAGCGGTAAAAGGCAGCAAATACACACCCGAATTCTGTGGCGGTAAAAGTATTATTCTGGTTGAATACCAACTGTAAGTACTCGTTCATTCAACTTTCGACCTATAACCCCTGTTGAACTTGCAAAACCTACAATCAAATCTAAGCTTTTTCAACGGCAATCGGGTGAAAGAGACAAATTTAGCCGTCTAGCTCCATAGACTCCCATTCATTTTGCACTCATGGGCGATCGCCCCCAGTGGAACTCTGGTGGAACTACAACCAAAATTCGGTACAATCAGGACTTAATAGGGAGTGGCAAGGCTCTCCGTAGACGGGCTCTGCATATATATTTAAACAACAAAAAATACAGTTAATTATTGTACATAACCTCCTGAAACCTCCCAAATACAACATACGTGCAAACATGTCTTTAATTATTAATTCTGTTTACCAAAGAAGTCAACATTTATGAGATTAAAATGCTAGCATTACCATAGGAACACAACCAACGTGCCGAGCGAGCACAGAGTGCGCCACTAATGAGTGTCCCACCAGAAACAAACCCTACATACTGTAGTTCCAGGAAGAAATGTAGCTATTACTAAACATTGGCCTAAATAAACTATAAAAATCAGAAAACGGTCTAGATCAAATTAAATGTATTAGTGCTAGTTATTAGTCTATTTTCCACGTTTGATTAGACGGATCTGTGTAATTAATGGCTAAAAAAATCATGTGCCATTCCAATTATTTGTCACAAAGCTGCAGATAGCAGATTATGATATTACAGTTTAAACTAGAAAAAAAAAGTTTGATGAGACAAACTTTGAGTTGGCTTGAGAAAGCCGGACCAGAGAGTTTGAATAAGTTTGTAGTTTGAAGTTTAAAGTAGTTTGAAGTTTGATAGATGGATTAGTTAGAAAGAAAAAATAGTTAGAAAGAAAGAAAACGATTGGTTAGAAAGGAAAGATTAGGTAGAAAGATAGATAAATAATAGATAGATAGAAAGATTAGTTTCAATGAAAGAAAGATTAGTTAGAAAGAAAGAAAGATTATTTAGAAAGAAAGAGAGATAGATTAGAAAGAAAGATTAGTTAGAAAGATAGATAAAAAGAAAGAAAGATTAGTTAGAAAGAAAGATTAGTTAGAAAGAAAGATAGATAGAAAGATTAGTAAGAAAGACAGAAAGATCGATTTGAAAGAAAGATCAGTAAGAAAGAAAGAAAGAAAGATAGAGTAGTTAAGAAAGAAAGATAGATTAGTTAGAAAGATTAGTTAGAAAGAAAAAAGATAGATTAGTTAGAAAGAAAAAAGACAGATTAGTGAGAAAGAAAGATAGATTAGTTAGAAAGAAAGATAGATAAGTTAGAAAGAAAGAAAGATAGATAGATTAGTTAGAAAGAAAGAAAGATAGATAGATAGAGTAGTTAGAAAGAAAGAAAGATTAGTTAGAAAGAAAGAAAGATTAGTTAGAAAGAAAGATAGATAGATTAGTTAGAAAGAAAGAATGATTAGTTAGAAAGAAAGAAAGATGGATTTGTTAGAAAGAAAGAAAGAAAGAAAGAAAGATGGATTACTTAGAAAGAAAGAAAGATTAGTTAGAAAGAAAGAAAGATTAGTTTGTTAGAAAGAAAGGAAGATAGATAAGTAAGAAAGAAAGAAAGATGGATTAGTTAGAAAGAAAGAAAGATTAGTTAGAAAGAAAGAAAGATTAGTTAGAAAGAAAGAAAGATTAGTTAGAAAGAAAGATTAGTTAGAAAGAAAGATTAGTTAGAAAGAAAGATAGATTAGAAAGAAAGATTAGTTAGAAAGAAAGAAAGATAAGTTAGAAAGAAAGAAAGAAAGATTAGTTAGAAAGAAAGATAGATAATAAAGAAAGAAAGAAAGAAAGAAAGAAAGATTAGTTAGAAAGAAAGAAAGATTAGTTAGAAAGAAAGATAGATTAGAAAGAAAGAAAGATTAGTTAGAAAGAAAGAAAGATTATTTAGAAAGAAAGAAAGATTATTTAGAAAGAAAGACAGATTAGTTAGAAAGAAAGAAAGATTATTTAGAAAGAAAGATAGATTAGTTAGAAAGAAAGAAAGATTAGTTAGAAAGAAAGAAAGATTAGTTAGAAAGAAAGAAAGATTAGTTAGAAAGAAAGATAGATTAGTTAGAAAGAAAGATTAGTTAGAAAGAAAGAAAGATTAGTTAGAAAGAAAGAAAGATTAGTTAGAAAGAAAGATAGATTAGAAAGAAAGAGTAGTTAGAAAGAAAGAAAGATAGATTAGTTAGAAAGAAAGAAAGATTAGTTAGAAAGAAAGAAAGATTAGTTAGAAAGAAAGATAGATTAGAAAGAAAGAAAGAAAGAAAGATTAGTTAGAAAGAAAGATTAGTTAGAAAGAAAGAAAGATTAGTTAGAAAGACAGAAAGATTAGTTAGAAAGAAAGAAAGATAGATTAGTTAGAAAGAAAGATAGATAGATTAGTTAGAAAGAAAGAAAGAAAAAGATGGATTACTTTGAAAGAAAGAAAGATTAGTTAGAAAGAAAGAAAGATTAGTTTGTTAGAAAGAAAGGAAGATAGATAAGTAAGAAAGAAAGAAAGAAAGATGGATTAGTTAGAAAGAAAGAAAGATTAGTTAGAAAGGAAGATAGATAAGTTAGAAAGAGAGAAAGAGAAAGAAAGATAGATAGATTAGTTAGAAAGAAAGATAGATAGATTAGTTAGAAAGAAAGATATATAAAGTAGAAAGAAAGATAGATAGATTAGTTAGAAAGAAAGATAGATAGATTAGTTAGAAAGAAAGATATATAAAGTAGAAAGAAAGAAAGAAAGATTAGTTACAAAGATTAGTTAGAAAGAAAGATTAGTTAAAAAGAAAGATATATAAGAAAGAAAGATAGATTAGAAAGATAGAAAGAAAGATTAGTTAGAAAGAATGATTAGTTAGAAAGAAAGAAAGATAGATTAGTTAGAAAGAAAGATTAGTTAGAAAGAAAGATAGATTACTTAGAAATAAAGATAGATTAGTTAGAAAGAAAGATTAGTTAGAAAGAAAGATAGATTAGTTAGTTAGAAAGATAGATTAGTTAGAAAGAAAGAAAGAAAGAAAGATTAGTTAGAAAGAAAAAAGGATAGATTAGTTAGTTAGAAAGATAGATTAGTTAGAAAGAAAGAAAGATAGATTAGTTAGAAAGAAAGAAAGAAAGAAAAAAGGATAGATAAGTTAGTTAGAAAGATAGATTAGTTAGAAAGAAAGAAAGATAGATTAGTTAGAAAGAAAGAAAGAAAGAAAGAAAAAAGGATAGATTAGTTAGTTAGAAAGATAGATTAGTTAGAAAGAAAGAAAGATAGATTAGTTAGAATGAAAGAAAGAGATTAGTTAGAAAGAAAGAAAGAAAGAAAGAAAGAAAGAAAAAAGGATAGACTAGTTAGTTAGAAAAAAAGATAGATTAGTCAGAAAGAAAGAAAGATAGATTAGTTAGAAAGAAAAAAGATAGATAGATTAGTTAGAAAGAAAGATAGATTAGTTAGAAAGAAAATAGATAGATAGATTAGTTAGAAAGAAAGATAGATTAGTTAAAAAAGAAAGATAGATAGATTAGTTAGTTAGAAAGAAAGATAGATTAGTTAGAAAGAAAAAAGATAGATAGATTAGTTAGAAAGAAAGATAGATTAGTTAGAAAGAAAGACAGAAAGATAGATTAGTTAGAAAGAAAGAAATATGGATAGATTACTCAGAAAGAAAGAAAGATAGATTAGTTAGAAAGAAAGATAGATTAGTTAGAAAGAAAGAAAGAGATTAGTTAGAAAGAATGAAAGAAAGAAGTATAGATTAGTTAGTTAGAAAGAAAGATAGATTAGTTAGATAGAAAGAAAGAAAGATAGATTAGTTAGAAAGAAAAAAAGATAGATAGATTAGTTAGAAAGAAACAGATTAGTTAGAAAGAAAGATAGATAAGTTAGTTAGAAAGAAAGATAGATAGATTAGTTAGTTCGCAAGAAAGATAGATTAGTTAGAAAGAAAGATTAGTTAGAAAGAAAGAAAGAAAGATATATTAGTTAGAAAGAAAGAAAGAAAGAAAGAAAGATAGATCAGTTAGAAAGAAAGAAAGATAGATTAGTTAGAATGAAAGAAAGAGATTATTTAGAAAGAAAGAAAGAAGGATAGATTAGTTAGTTAGAAAGAAAGATAGATTAGTCAGAAAGAAAGAAAGAAAGATAGATTAGTTAGAAAGAAAGATAGATAAGTTAGTTAGAAAGAAAAAATGATAGAATAGTTAGAAAGAAAGAAATATGGATAGATTAGTAAGAAAGAAAGAAAGAAAGAAAAAAGGATAGATTAGTTAGTTAGAAAGATATATTAGTTAGAAAGAAAGAAAGATAGATTAGTTAGAATGAAAGAAAGAGATTAGTTAGAAAGAAAGAAAGAAAGAAAGAAAGAAAAAAGGATTGATTAGTTAGTTAGAAAAAAAGATAGATTAGTCAGAAAGAAAGAAAGATTAGTTAGAAAGAAAGAAAGATAGATAGATTAGTTAGAAAGAAAGATAAGTTAGTTAGAAAGAAAAAATGATAGAATAGTTAGAAAGAAAGAAATATGGATAGATTAGTTAGAAAGAAAGAAAGAAAGAAAGAAAGAAAGAAGGATAGATTAGTTAGTTAGAAAGATAGATTAGTTAGAAAGAAAGATAGATTAGTCAGAAAGAAAGAAAGAAAGATAGATTAGTTAGAAAGAAATATAGATAAGTTAGTTAGAAAGAAAAAATGATAGAATAGTTAGAAAGAAAGAAATATGGATAGATTAGTAAGAAAGAAAGAAAGAAAGAAAGAAAGAAAGAAAAAAGGATAGATTAGTTAGTTAGAAAGATAGATTAGTTAGAAAGAAAGAAAGATAGATTAGTTAGAATGAAAGAAAGAGATTAGTTAGAAAGAAAGAAAGAAAGAAAGAAAGAAAGAAAGAAAGAAAGAAAGAAAGAAAGAAAGAAAAAAGGATTGATTAGTTAGTTAGAAAAAAAGATAGATTAGTCAGAAAGAAAGAAAGATAGATTAGATAGAAAGAAAAAAGATAGATTAGTTAGAAAGAAAGATAGATTAGTTAGAAAGAAAGAAAGAAAGATAGATAGATAGATTAGTTAGAAAGAAAGATAGATAAGTTAGTTAGAAAGAAAAAATGATAGAATAGTTAGAAAGAAAGAAATATGGATAGATTAGTTAGAAATAAAGAAAGAAAGAAGGATAGATTAGTTAGTTAGAAAGATAGATTACTTAGAAAGAAAGAAAGAAAGAAAGAAAGAAAAAAGGATAGATTAGTTAGTTAGAAAAAAGATTAGTAAGAAAGAAAAATAGATTAGTTAGAAAGAAAAAAGATAGATTAGTTAGAAAGAAAGATAAATTAGTTAGAAAGAAAGAAAGATAGATAGATTAGTTAGTTAGAAAGAAAGATAGATTAGTTAGAAAGAAAAAAGATAGATAGATTAGTTAGAAATAAAGATAGTTAGATTAGTTAGAAAGAAAGAAAGATAGATTAGTTAGAAAGAAAGATTAGTTAGAAAGAAAGATAGATTAGTTAGAAAGAAAGATAGATTAGTTAGAAAGAAAGATTAGTTAGAAAGAAAGATAGATAGATTAGTTAGTTAGAAAGAAAGATAGATTAATTAAAAAGAAAAAAGATAGATAGATTAGTTAAAAATAAAGATAGATAGATTAGTTAGAAAGAAAGAAAGATAGATTAGTTAGAAAGAAAGATTAGTTAGAAAGAAAGAAAGATTAGTTAGAAAGAAAGGTAGATTAGTCAGAAAGAAAGAAAGAAAGATAGATTAGTTAGAAAGAAAAAAGAAAGATAGATTAGTTAGAAAAAAAAATGATAGAATAGTTAGAAAGAAAGAAATATGGATAGATTAGAAAGAAAGAAAGAAAGAAAGAAGGATAGATTAGTTAGTTAGAAAGATAGATTAGTTAGAAAGAAAGAAAGAAAGAAAGAAAAAAAGATAGATTAGTTAGTTAGAAAGATAGATTAGTTAGAAAGAAAGAAAGAAAGAAAGAAAAAAGGATAGATTAGTTAGTTAGAAAGATAGATTAGTTAGAAATAAAGAAAGATAGATTAGTTAGAAAGAAATAAATAAATAAAGAAAGAAAGAAAGAAAAAAAGGATAGATTAGTTAGAATGAAAGAAAGAGATTAGTTAGAAAGAAAGAAAGAAAGAAAGAAAGAAAGAAAGAAAGAAAGAAAAAAGGATAGACTAGTTAGTTAGAAAAAGATAGATTAGTCAGAAAGAAAGAAAGACAGATTAGTTAGAAAGAAAAAAGATAGATAGATTAGTTAGAAAGAAAGATAGATTAGTTAGAAAGAAAAAAGATAGATAGATTAGTTAGGAAGAAAGATAGATTAGTTAAAAAGAAAGAAAGATAGATAGATTAGTTAGTTAGAAAGAAAGATAGATTAGTTAGAAAGAAAAAAGATAGATAGATTAGTTAGAAAGAAAGATAGATTAGTTTGAAAGAAAGAAGGAAAGATAGATTAGTTAGAAAGAAAGAAATATGGATAGATTACTCAGAAAGAAAGAAAGATAGATTAGTTAGAAAGAAAGATAGATTAGTTAGAAAGAAAGAAAGAAAGATTAGTTAGAAAGAAAGAAAGATAGATTAGTTAGAAAGAAAAAAGATAGATAGATTAGTTAGAAAGAAACATAGATTAGTTAGAAAGAAGGAAAGAAAGATAGAGAAGTTACTTAGAAAGAAAGATAGATAGATTAGTTAGTTAGCAAGAAAGATAGATTAGTTAGCAAGAAAGATAGATTAGTTAGAAAGAAAGAAAGAAAGATAGATTAGTTAGAAAGAAAGAAAGAAAGATCAGTTAGAAAGACAGAAAGATAGATTAGTTAGAATGAAAGAAAGAGATTAGTTAGAAAGAAAGAAAGAAAGAAAGAAAGAAGGATAGATTAGTTAGTTAGAAAGAAAGATAGATTAGTTAGAAATAAACATAGATTAGTTAGAAAGAAAGAAAGAAAGATTGATTAGTTAGAAAGAAATAAAGATATATTAGTTAGAAAGATAGAAAGATGGATTTGTTAGAAAGGATCAGTTAGAAAGAAAGAAAGAAAGATGGATTTGTTAGAAAGAAAGATAGATAGATTGATTAGTTAGAAAGAAAGATAGATAGATTTGTTAGAAAAAAAGAAAGATGGATTAGATAGGTTAGAAAGAAAGAAATATTAGTTAGAAAGAAAGAAAGATAGATTTGTTAGAAAGAAAGATAGATAGATTAGTTAGAAAGAAAGAAATATTAGAAAGAAAGATAGATTAGTTAGAAAGAAAGATAGATTAGTTAGAAAGAAATATTAGTTAGAAAGAAAGATAGATAGATTAGTTAGTTAGAAAGAAAGATAGATTAGTTAGAAAGAAAAAAGATAGATGGATTAGTTAGAAAAAAAGATAGATTAGTTAGAAAGAAAGAAAGAAAGAAAGAAAGATAGATTAGTTAGAAAGAAAGAAAGAAAGATAGATTCGTTAGAAAGAAAGAAATATGGATAGATTACACAGAAAGAAAGAAAGAAAGATAGATTAGTTAGAAAGAAAAAAGATAGATAGATTAGTTAGGAAGAAAGATAGATTAGTTAGAAAGAAAGAAAGATAGATAGATTAGTTAGTTAGAAAGAAAGATAGATTAGTTAGAAAGAAAAAAGATAGATAGATTAGTTAGAAAGAAAGATAGATTAGTTTGAAAGAAAGAAGAAAAGATAGATTAGTTAGAAAGAAAGAAATATGGATAGATTACTCAGAAAGAAAGAAAGATAGATTAGTTAGAAAGAAAGATAGATTAGTTAGAAAGAAAGAAAGAAAGATTAGTTAGAAAGAAAGAAAGATAGATTAGTTAGAAAGAAAAAAGAGAGATAGATTAGTTAGAAAGAAACAGATTAGTTAGAAAGAAAGAAAGAAAGATAGATAAGTTAGTTAGAAAGAAAGATAGATAGATTAGTTAGTTTGCAAGAAAGATAGATTAGTTAGCAAGAAAGATAGATTATTTAGAAAGAAAGAAAGAAAGATAGATTAGTTAGAAAGAAAGAAAGAAAGATAGATCAGTTAGAAAGAAAGAAAGATAGATTAGTTAGAATGAAAGAAAGAGATTAGTTAGAAAGAAAGAAAGAAAGAAAAAAGGATAGATTAGTTAGTTAGAAAGAAAGATAGATTAGAAAGAAAGAAAGATAGATTAGTTAGAAAGAAAGAAATATAGATAGATTACTCAGAAAGAAAGAAAATTAGATTAGTTAGAAAGAAAGAAAGAAAGAAAGAAAGAAAGAAAAAAGGATAGATTAGTTAGTTAGAAAGAAAGATAGAGTATTTAGAAAGAAAGAAAGATAGATTAGTTAGAAAGAAAGAAAGATAGATTAGTTAGAAAGAAAGAAAGATAGATTAGTTAGAAAGAAAGAAAGATAGATTAGTTAGAAAGAAAGAAAGATTAGTTAGAAAGAAAGAAAGAAAGAAAGAAAGAAAGAAAAAAGGATAGATTAGTTAGTTAGAAAGAAAGATCGATTAGAAAGAAAGAAAGAAAGAAAGATAGATTAGTTAGAAAGAAAGAAATATTAGAAAGAAAGATAGATTAGTTAGAAAGAAAGATAGATTAGTTAGAAAGAAATATTAGTTAGAAAGAAAGATAGATAGATTAATTAGTTAGAAAGAAAGATAGATTAGTTAGAAAGAAAAAAGATAGATGGATTAGTTAGAAAAAAAGATAGATTAGTTAGAAAGAAAGAAAGAAAGAAAGAAAGATAGATTAGTTAGAAAGAAAGAAAGAAAGATAGATTCGTTAGAAAGAAAGAAATATGGATAGATTACTCAGAAAGAAAGAAAGAAAGATAGATTAGTTAGAAAGAAAAAAGATAGATAGATTAGTTAGGAAGAAAGATAGATTAGTTAGAAAGAAAGAAAGATAGATAGATTAGTTAGTTAGAAAGAAAGATAGATTAGTTAGAAAGAAAAAAGATAGATAGATTAGTTAGAAAGAAAGATAGATTAGTTTGAAAGAAAGAAGGAAAGATAGATTAGTTAGAAAGAAAGAAATATGGATAGATTACTCAGAAAGAAAGAAAGATAGATTAGTTAGAAAGAAAGATAGATTAGTTAGAAAGAAAGAAAGAAAGATTAGTTAGAAAGAAAGAAAGATAGATTAGTTAGAAAGAAAAAAGAGAGATAGATTAGTTAGAAAGAAACAGATTAGTTAGAAAGAAAGAAAGAAAGATATATAAGTTAGTTAGAAAGAAAGATAGATAGATTAGTTAGTTAGCAAGAAAGATAGATTAGTTAGCAAGAAAGATAGATTATTTAGAAAGAAAGAAAGAAAGATAGATTAGTTAGAAAGAAAGAAAGAAAGATAGATCAGTTAGAAAGAAAGAAAGATAGATTAGTTAGAATGAAAGAAAGAGATTAGTTAGAAAGAAAGAAAGAAAGAAAGAAAGAAAGAAAGAAGGATAGATTAGTTAGTTAGAAAGAAAGATAGATTAGTTAGAAAGAAACATAGATTAGTTAGAAAGAAAGATAGATTAGTTAGAAAGAAATAAATATATATTAGTTAGAAAGATAGAAAGATGGATTTGTTAGAAAGGATCAGTTAGAAAGAAAGATGGATTTGTTAGAAAGAAAGATAGATAGATTGATTAGTTAGAAAGAAAGATAGATAGATTAGTTATAGAGAAAGAAAGATGGATTAGTTAGAAAGAAAGAAAGATAGATTTGGTAGAAAGAAAGAAAGAAAGAAAGAAAGAAAGAAAGAAAGAAAGAAAGAAAGAAAGAAAGAAAGATGGATTTGTTAGAAAAAAAAGAAAGATGGATTAGATAGATAGGTTAGAAAGAAAGAAATATTAGTTAGAAAGAAAGAAAGATAGATTTGTTAGAAAGAAAGATAGATAGATTAGTTAGAAAGAAAGAAATATTAGAAAGAAAGATAGATTAGTTAGAAAGAAAGAAAGATTAGTTAGAAAGAAATATTAGTTAGAAAGAAAGATAGATAGATTAGTTAGTTAGAATGAAAGATAGATTAGTTAGAAAAAAAAGATAGATGGATTAGTTAGAAAAAAAGATAGATTAGTTAGAAAGAAAGAAAGAAAGATATATTAGTTAGAAAGAAAGAAAGAAAGAAAGATAGATTAGTTAGAAAGAAAGAAAGATAGATTAGTTAGAATGAAAGAAAGATTAGTTAGAAAGAAAGAAAGAAAGAAGGATAGATTAATTAGTTAGAAAGAAAGATAGATTAGTCAGAAAGAAAGAAAGAAAGATAGATTAGTTAGAAAGAAAAAAGATAGATAGATTAGTTAGAAAGAAAGATAAATTAGAAAGAAAGAAAGAAAGAAAAAGGATAGATTAGTTAGTTAGAAAGAAAGATAGATTAGTTAGAAAGAAAGATAGATTAGTTAGAAAGAAAGATAGATTAGTTAGAAAGAAAGATAGATTAGTTAGAAAGAAAGAAAGATTAGTTAGAAAGAAAGAAAGAAAGATAGATTAGTTAGAAAGAAAGAAAGAAAGAAAGAAAGAAAGATAGATTAGTTAGAAAGAAAGAAAGAAAGATAGATTCGTTAGAAAGAAAGAAATATGGATAGATTACTCAGAAAGAAAGAAAGATAGATTAGTTAGAAAGAAAGAAAGATAGATTAGTTAGAAAGAAAGAAAGATATATAGATTCGTTAGAAAGAAAGAAAGATAGATTAGTTAGAAAGAAAGAAAGAAAGATAGATTAGTTAGAAAGAAAGAAAGATAGATAGATTCATTAGAAAGAAAGAAATATGGCTAGATTACTCAGAAAGAAAGAAAGATAGATTAGTTAGAAAGAAAGATAGATTAGTTAGAAAGAAAAAAGATAGATAGATTAGTTAGAAAGAAAGAAAGAAAGAAAGATAGATTAGTTAGAAAGAAAGAAAGATAGATTAGTTAGAATGAAAGAAAGATTAGATAGAAAGAAAGAAAGAAGGATAGATTAGTTAGTTAGAAAGAAAGATAGATAGATTAGTTAGAAAGAAAGCTAGATTAGTTAGAAAGAAAAAAGATAGATATATTAGTTAGAACACAGATAGATTAGTTAGAAAGAAAGAAAGAAAGATAGATTAGTTAAAAAGAAATATAGATTAGTTAGAAAGAAAGAAAGATAGATAGATTAGTTAGTTAGAAAGAAAGAAAATAGATTAGTTAGAAAAAAAAAGATAGATAGATTAGTTAGAAAGAAAGATAGATTAGTTAGAAAGAAAGAAAGAAAATAGATTAGTTAGAAATAAAGAAATATGGATAGATTACTCAGAAAGAAAGAAAGATAGAGTAGTTAGAAAGAAAGATAGATTAGTTAGAAAGAAAGAAAGAAAGATTAGTTAGAAAGAAAGAAAGATAGATTAGTTAGAATGAAAGAAAGAGATTAGTTAGAAAGAAAGAAAGAAAGAAATAAAAGGATAGATTAGTTAGTTAGAAAGAAAGATAGATTAGTCAGAAAGAAAGAAAGACAGATTAGTTAGAAAGAAAAAATATGGATAGATTACTCAGAAAGAAAGAAAGATAGATTAGTTAGAAAGAAAGATAGATAGATTAGTTAGAATGAAAGAAAGAGATTAGTTAGAATGAAAGAAAGAAAGAAAGAAAGAAAGAAAGAAAGATAGATTAGTTAGTTAGGAAGAAAGATAGATTAGTCAGAAAGAAAGAAAGATAGATTAGTTAAAAAGGAAAAAATAGATAAATTAGTTAGAAAGAAACAGATTAGTTAGAAAGAAAGAAAGAAAGAAAGAGATTAGTTAGAAAGAAAAAGAAAGAAGGATAGATTAGTTACAAAGAAAGAAAGATAGATTAGTCAGAAAGAAAGAAAGATAGATTAGTTAGAAAGAAAGAAAGAAAGAAAGATAGATTAGTTAGAAAGAAAGATAGATTAGTTAGAAAGAAAGAAAGAAAGAAAGAAAGAAAGAGATTAGTTAGAAAGAAAGATAGATTAGTTAGAAAGAAAGAAAGAAAGAGATTAGTTAGAAAGAAAGAAAGATAGATTAGTTAGAATGAAAGAAAGATATTAGTTAGAAAGAAAGAAAGAAAGAAAGAAAGAAAGAAAGAAAGAAAGAAAAAGTAAGAGCTGTACAGTAAGAGCTGTACACTCTGTACACACTTATGTATATTCTTTTTTTTTTGTGTGTGTGTGTGTGTGTGTGTGTGTGTGTGTGTGTGTGTGTGTGTGTGTGTGTGTGTTTGTTTGTTTTGCTCTCCTATTGTCCTTCTCATCACCTACCCTACTAATGTTTTATACTATAATCTGCGTTGATGTTTTATATTCATTTTTGCTTACGCATTATGTGTACATTTATCCTATTATTCAGGAGTAATGACTTCTAATACTAAAGGTTTACTAGTTATTCACTTGAATATTAGGAGTTTGCCATCTAAAATTGATTTATTAAAAGCCTGGCTCACTTATAATAAACCACATATAATTACTCTTTCTGAAACCTGGTTAAACAGTGATATTTCTGATGATGAAATCAAACTTGACAACTATGTTCTATTTAGGAAAGACAGGGGCACAAGAGGTGGGGGCCTTTTAACATATGTATCCTCAAATTTGACTGCAGAACTTGTAGTGCCAAGTGAGAATCCTCAGCACTTTGAAGGTCTCTTTGTTAAATTAATTTTTCATGAAAATAAACTTCTTATCATTGGAAATATTTATAAACCTCCAAATGCTCCAGCTGAAACCACTGAATGTATGCTGTCTACCATTAATTCTTTAAACGGTGCTATTGAAAAAATTATATTAGGGGACTTTAACTCCAATTGGTTAGTTCACTCTTCTAATAAAGACCGCAATCACTTTAACAGCATAAATTTGACTCAACTTATAACTGAACCTACCAGAGTTGGTCCTAGCTCTTCTTCCTTGATTGATTGGATTCTAGTTTCTCATCCTGATAGAATTTTAAAATCTGGGGTATTACCTGACTCTCTTAGTGACCATTCTATTGTTTTTTGCATCTGGAAAATCAAAATGCCTCATCTTCCTCCTAAATTAATCAGAGTAAGGAAATCAAATAATATTAATCCTGAACAATTTATTCAAGATATATTAAACATAAATTGGGAGAGATTTCAGTTAATTCCATCTGTTGAAGATGCGTGGAACTACTTTTACTCGGAATTTGTTGAGCTAATAGATAAACATGCTCCATGGAAATCAATCAAAGTTAAGGGTCGTCACTTACCATGGATCAAAGGAGATCTCATATGCTTATTTAAACAAAGAGATAAGGCTTGGAAAAAATATCGTACATCAAATGATCCTGCTGATTGGGGTACTTACAAAGAATTAAGAAATAAATGTAAAACCAATACTAGAAATGCCAAAGCAAATTACTACAATAACTGTTTATCAACTAACTTCAAGAATCCAAAGCAATTCTGGAAGAAAATCAATTCTATAACCAATAAAACCACAAAAAGCCTTTTCTCTCATATCAGAGTAAACAATGAAACAATTAGCGAACCTTTATTAATTGCAGAAGCTTTCAGTCAGCAGTTCTCTACAATTGGCAGTTCTTTTTCCTTTTCTTCTCATCTGGATTCTTTTGCGACCCAGAACAGGTGCAATAGATCCTTTTGCTTTAATACTGTTACTCCAGCTGATGTTCAGCAGGTTATTGATGGCATAAACTCTGGAAGCAGTGCTGGCCCAGATGGGCTGGAGATTAAGTTTTATAAACTCGCCTCTTGTGTTCTATCATTCCCACTGGCTGATATATTTAATTTAACGTTGGCAACTTGTGAAATACCCAGTTCATGGAAATGCGCCAGAGTAATTCCTCTTTATAAAGGAGGTGATATCACAGATATTAACAATTACAGACCTATTTCAATTATCAATAGTGTAACAAAAATATTTGAAAAACTAATTTTTAACCAACTTACTAAATATCTTAATGATCAAAATCTATTATCTCCACATCAGTCTGGTTTTCGATCAAATTTTTCGACCACCACTGCTCTTCTAAAATTCACAAATGACATACTGTCAGCTTCTGACAGTAATATGCCGACAGGAGCTATATTTATTGATCTTACCAAAGCATTTGATATGGTTGATCATTATCTTCTTTTGGATAAATTGTATGCTATTGGACTTTCCTCTGACTCTTTATTATTTTTTAATTCTTTTCTTCATCACAGAAGTCAGTGTGTTACTTTTCAAGGCAGCCAGTCAGGCTTTAAAATCATAGATAAAGGTGTTCCGCAAGGTTCAGCTTTAGGTCCTCTTTTATTTTCCATTTTTATTAATGACTTACCACAAATTTGTTCAGACTGTTCAATTCATTTATATGCAGACGACACTGTAATATACTTTTCCAGTTCTGACGTTTTACAAATCCAACATTCTTTACAAATGGACTTCAACTTAGTTCAGAAATGGTTTTCTTCTAATAAACTCTTATTGAACAGGAGCAAATCTAAAAGTATGTTGTTTTGCACTCGACTTAATTCTTTACCTTTATCTAAAAATTGGTCTATTAGTTTCCAGGATGGAACATCATTAACAAAAGTTGAAGAATATAAATATCTTGGTCTCTGGCTTGATTCTCAGCTCTCCTTTAAACCTCATATTGATTCAATTTGCAAGAAAGTATACGGGCAATTGAAATCACTTTATCGCTCTGCTGATTGCTTTTCACAACAGGTTCGCAAAAGAATTATTACTCATCTAATATTTCCAATACTTGATTATGCTGATGCCATTTATGGGAACACCTCAGATTTAAATCTTCGTCCTATTTCTGTATTATATAATAGTCTTTGTAGATTTGTGCTTCGATGTCCCTACAGAACTCACCACTGTCAATTGTACGAGTCTTTGAACTGGCTGGCACCCAAGTCAAGGAGGCAATTTCATTGGTCATTACTTATTTTTAAATGCATTCATTTTAATTTCCCTTCATATCTGAAATATTACCTAATTCCTTTTAACACTCAGTACAATTTAAGGCACACGGATCAGTTATTTTTTCATATACCCAGAATTAATAAAGAATTAGGACGTCGTGCATTTAAATTTAAAGCTCCATCAGATTGGAACAATCTTCCTTGTTCACTCAGATCTATAACCTCTTTTTTTGTTTTCAAATCATCTCTTTTTACTTATCTTCAAACAATATGTTCTTGTTTTTGATTCCTTTTGTTTTGTTTTTTTTTTTGTTTTTTTTTCTTCTATTCAGATATCTGTATGGGTTTATGGATGTTTGTAAGCATATCCATATCTTGTTTGTGTATTTTCAGTTTTCGCAGATGGTTTATTGACCTGTTTTTGATGATGGCATGGGACAAATGGGATGGGAGTAAGTTTTTGAGAGCATTGTTTGAGTGTGTGTGTTTATGAATGAGAATGTCAATGTATCTAAATGTTTGTAATAGTCCTGTGTTGTATTTACTTCATTTATGATTTTCGACTATGATCTTGTTTGTTGTAAAGAAGGGACCCCCTCGAAAATGAGATGGTTCATCTCAAGGGGCTATCCTTGAAATATAAAAAAAAAAATAATAAAAAATAAAAAAAGGATAGATTAGTTAGTTAGAAAGAAAGATAGATTAGTCAGAAAGAAAGATAGATTAGTCAGAAAGAAAGAAAGATAGATTAGTTAGAAAGAAAGATAGATTAGTCAGAAAGAAAGAAAGATAGATTAGTTAGAAAGAAAGATTGATTAGTTAGAAAGAAAGAAAGAAAGATAGATAAGTTAGTCAGAAAGAAAAAAGCTAGATTAGTTAGAAAGAAAGATGGATAGATTAGTTAGAAAGAAAGCTAGATTAGTTAGAAAGAAAGAAAGAAAGATAGATTGGTTAGAAAGAAAGATAGATTAGTTAGAAAGAAAGAAAGAAAGAGATTAGTTAGAAAGAAAGAAAGAAAGAAAGAAAGAAAGAGATTAGTTAGAAAGAAAGAAAGCTAGATTAGTTAGAATGAAAGAAAGAGATTAGTTAGAAAGAAAGGAGGAAAGAAAGAAAGAAAGAAAGAAAGAAAGAAAGAAAGAAAAAAGGATAGATTAGTTAGTTAGAAAGAAAGATAGATTAGTCAGAAAGAAAGAAAGATAGATTAGTTAGAAAGAAAAAAGATAGATAGATTAGTTAAAAAGAAAGATAGATTAGTTAGAAAGAAAGAAAGATAGATAGATTAGTTAGTTAGAAAGAAAGAAAGAAAGATAGATTAGTTAGAAAGAAAAAAGATAGATAGATTAGTTAGAAAGAAAGATAGATTAGTTAGAAAGAAAGAAAGAAAATAGATTAGTTAGAAATAAAGAAATATGGATAGATTGCTCAGAAAGAAAGAAAGATAGATTAGTTAGAAAGAAAGATAGATTAGTTAGAAAGAAAGAAAGATTAGTTAGAAAGAAAGTAAGATAGATTAGTTAGAATGAAAGAAAGAGATTAGTTAGAAAGAAAGAAAGAAAGAAAAAAAAGAAAGAAAGAAAGAAAGAAAAGGATAGATTAGTTAGTTAGAAAGAAAGATAGATTAGTCAGAAAGAAAGAAAGAAAGACAGATTAGTTAGAAAGAAAAAATATGGATAGATTACTCAGAAAGAAAGAAAGATAGATTAGTTAGAAAGAAAGATAGATTAGTTAGAAAGAAAGAAAGAAAAATTAGTTAGAAAGAAAGAAAGATAGATTAGTTAGAATGAAAGAAAGAGATTAGTTAGAAAGAAAGAAAGAATAAAATAAAGAAAGAAGAATAGATTAGTTAGTCAGGAAGAAAGATAGATTAGTCAGAAAGAAAGAATGATAGATTAGTTAAAAAAATTAGTTAGAAAGAAACGTCTCGGTTACGTATGTAACCCTCGTTCCCTGAGTAGGGAACGGAGACGTTACGTCGGATGACGACGAAATGGGGTTTCGCTTAGAAAGCCTATCAACTTCGAGTATTACAAAACGAGCCAATGGCAAAGAAATGCCATGGGTCTGCGGAATTTGCATGACGTAACTCCACCCCACCTCGTGGGTATAAAAGGAGGAAGTCCGCAACAGCAGTTTATGTTTCTTCGCTGAGGAGCCAAGACTGAGCTCAGGCGATCCCCGCGGTACAGCGGAAAGTGGCAGGCAGACGTAACGTCTCCGTTCCCTACTCAGGGAACGAGGGTTACATACGTAACCGAGACGTTCCCTTTCGTTGTCACTCCGAGTTACGTCGGATGACGACGAAATGGGGTTACCAGTCTAATCACGCCACCTTCTCAGCTGTCTTCCAGTGCCCTGCGTAAATCGAGATCCCTGTCATAGACTGGACGAAGGACTCCATTTAACACAGGAATACCAAGGTACACTGGGAAGCATATCCCAAGCTAGGGGAAGTATACAATTAATGCCAACCCAGAGGGGGGGGACTTAGAGAATACACATATGACCCGAAGGAAACATATGGAGAACACTGGGGTGTCCAGCCGCAGGTGGAATATTTCAACCCCAGGGGTGGCAAGGTGGCTTGCCAAGGGAAAGACACATGCTCAGAGAGGCTTACAGTGGAAATACACATGTGGGGGTCGCTCAGGGGAGGGACCATGCACACGGGAGGCACCTAGCCGACGCGCAGGCAATAGACACTGGCGCCGACGTCAGGAGTGCTGGAGGAACTCAGGGCTTTCGGGAAGCTCACCTGAGGAGAATATCACACGTATCCAGTCCGTGGAGTGGAATGGCGAGCAAGCGAAGACACCTGAGCGGGTCCGGTACTAGCTAGTTGAAGCGAGTACATGAGAGGACACTGGCTCCACTCGGAGATTATAGAATCTGGCGAATGTGTTAGGTGTCGCCCAGCCTGCAGCTCTGCAGATGTCTGTTAGCGAGGCGCCATGCGCTAGAGCCCAAGAGGATGCCACACTCCGGGTGGAGTGGGCCGTCACACCAAGGGGGCACGGTCGACCTTGCTGCTGGTAACCCAAGGCAATGGCGTCCACTATCCAGTGAGACAACCTTTGCTTGGAGAGAGCCTTTCCCTTCAGCTTCCCACCATAACAGACAAAGAGCTGGTCTGAGGTCCTGAAACACCGCGTCCTGTCTACATAGGCGCGAAGAGCGCGTACTGGACAGAGCAGTGCCAAGGCTGGGTCTCCTCGCTCCTCTCAGGAACCTGATGACCAGGTCGTGCTTCCCTACCGACTTACCTTCGACTAGGTCATGGTGTGCGGCAATGGCGGCAACATAGACCTTAAGGGTGGAGGGAGACAGCCTTCGCTCCAACCCTTGCTGAAGGAAGGAAAGCACAACGCTGATCGAGCATCTCCGGGGGTCTTCTCGGTGAGAAGAGCACCAGTCGACGAAGAGGTTCCACTTCAACGCGTAGACGTGTCTCGTGGACGACGCTCTAGCGGAAGTGATGGTAGCCGCCACCGCTGGTGGAAGGGTACTCAAACCTACCTCGAGCCGTCCAGGAGCCACACGTGGAGGCTCCAGAGATCGGGGCGAGGGTGCCACACGGTGCCCCGTCCCTGAGAAAGAAGGTCCTTCCTCAGAGGAATGGGCCAGGGAGGTGCTGTCGCGAGGAGTGCAAGTTCGGGGAACCAGGTCCGGCCGGGCCAATACGGCGCGACCAAAATGACCTGCTCCTCGTCCTCCCTGACCTTGCGCAAGGTCTGCGCAAGAAGGCTCACTGGGGGAAACGCATATTTGCGGCCCGGCGGCCAGCTGTGCGCCAGTGCATCCGTGCCGAGCGTGCCCTCGGTCAGGGAAAAATACAGGGCGCAATGGGTCGAGTCGTGAGAGGCAAACAGATCTATCTGTGCATCCCCGAACTGGTCCCAAATCAGCTGAACCGACTGGGGATGGAGTCGCCATTCTCCAGGGAGGGGCTGAAGCCGTGAGAGCTCGTCGGCTGCACAGTTCAGGGCTCCGGGAATGAAAATGGCTCGAAGCGACCTCAGATGCTTCTGACTCCATAGAAGGAGGTGGCGGGCGAGTTGTGACATACGGCGGGAGCGTAGACCACCTTGATGGTTGATGTACGCTACAGTAGCGGTATTGTCTGAGCGGACTAGTACGTGTTGACCCCTGAGCAACGCCCGGAAGCGGTGCAGGGCAAGTTGTACTGCCAACAACTCGAGGCAATTGACATGCCATAGCCGCTGGGGTCCTGTCCAGGAGCCCGCAGCAGCATGTCCATTGCACATGGCGCCCCAGCCCGTGGTGGAGGCATCCGTGGAGACCACAACATGCCGGGAAGCTCGTTCCAGGGGGACACCCGCCCTGAGAAAACTGAGGTTCGACCACGGGGTGAGGAACTGACGGCAGGTCGGAGTAACTGGTACCCGGAGCGTGCCTTGATGCCATGCCCACCTCGGGACTCGGTCGCGAAGCCAAAGCTGAAGCGGTCTCATATGAAGCAATCCGAGCGGCGTGACCGCGGCTGCAGATGCCATATGCCCCAGGAGCCTCTGAAAATGTTTCAGTGGAACCGCATTCTTGCTCCTGAGATGTCTCAGGCAAGTCAGCAGTGACTGCGCGCGCTCGCTCGTAAGCTGCGCGGACATGGCGACCGAGTCGATGTCCATACCGAGAAAAGAGATCCTCTGCACGGGGCAAAGTTTGCTCTTCTCCCAGTTGACCCGAAGGCCCAGACGAGCTAGGTGCCGGAGCACTAGGTCCCTGTGTTCGCAAACCTGATCTCGAGAGTGGGCTAGGATCAGCCAGTCGTCGATATAACTCAGGATGCGAACCCCGTGTTCCCGAAGGGGAACAAGGGCAGCCTCGACGACCTTCGTGAAGGTGCGAGGAGACAGGGCTAGCCCGAAAGGGAGAACCGCGTACTGGTATGCCTGCCCCTCGAAAGCAAACCGTAGGAACGGTCTGTGTCGAGGAAGAATGGAGACATGAAAGTAGGCGTCCTTCAGGTCGATCGCTGCAAACCAATCCTGGGGCCGCACGCATTCGAGAACGCGTTTGGCGGAGAGCATCTTGAACGGCAGCCTGTGAAGGGAGCGGTTCAGCACGCGCAAGTCCAGGATTGGCCGTAACCCACCGGTTTTCTTGGGGACAATGAAGTAGGGGCTGTAGAAGCCGGACCTCATCTCGGCTGGAGGGACAGTCTCGATTGCACCCTTCGCCAGCAGGGTGGCAATCTCTGCTCTCATGATAGGGGCATTGCCACCGACCAAAGTGGAGCGGACTCCCCTGAAGCGGGGAGGAGACCGTGCGAACTGAATCGCAAGCCGAGCCTGATGGTGCGCGCGATCCAGCGGGACAGACGGGGAAGCTCTAACCAGGCTCCCAAGAACTGAACCAGCGGGATCAAGCGGACGACAGGCGTCCCCCCGGAGGGGCAGCGAAGCGGAGTAACTGGCCCAGACGTGGACGGCATAGCGGCCCGGTGTGGGGGCACAGTTAGCAACCGCGCCCTGACAGAGGGGGCCAGGGGAGGACCATGCTGGTCGTCCCGCGGGGGCCTGCTCTGGCAGGGGTCTGGCGACAGAGGGGGACAGGGGCGAAGCGGTCCGTGGACGGCATGCCGTGTCAAGCACCTCTGGGACAGAGGGGGACGAGGAGAGCACGGCTTGTGGGCGGCGCTCTGTGTCGTCCGAGAACTCTGTCTTCCCAGAGACGGGAGAGTCAGTTCTTAGGAGAATAAGGATTTTTCCCCGGCCCTCCACCGGGGAAAGGAGTGGTCCTGCTACCAACTCCTGGAAGAACTGAGTCCCATCTCTGTGGAGCCCATCTCAGGAGCGCCGCTTAACCCGGCACGTAGCGGGGGGCGGGGCTGGAGAGGGCTGTGGCGTCCGCCCGCGGCTTCCAGAGCCGGCCCGTCTCTTTAAACGGGCGGGGTGGGAGCCGCGGGGGGGCGCCCTCGGCGGTGGGCAGACCGAGGGATCTGAGCGGACGGCGGGCCATCGGGACAGAATCACGTCAGTCTGCACATGGGCGGTTGAGAGCTGTTGGGCGAAGTTCTCAACCGCACCGCCGAAGAGGCCGACCTGGGATATGGGAACGTCGGACAGACGGGGCCGCGCGACATTCAGCACATCAGACAGGTTCAGCCACAGAATGGTAGGCATCACCTGACCCAGGGAGCGTACGGCCACTTTCGTCGCTCGGAGAGCAAGGTCAGTGGCGGCGCGCGACTCAGTGAAGAGCCCTGGGTCAGTCCCGCCCTCGTGCAAGTCCATGAGCATCTGGGTCGAGGACCAGCAGAATGGCCATGGCCTGCAGAGAGGCGGCTGCCAGTCCCGTGGTGCTATAGGATCTCGCCACAAATGTAGACGAAAACCATAGACCACGGGCGGGTGCTTAGGATTGCGCCGAGAAGAAGCACTCTGAGGACACATAGCATCGCAACAGAGCGTTCAGCCGGGGGAACCCCAGTGTACCCGTGACAGCGGCCCCATCGAGGGGGGAAAGGCGGATGAGATCAGCGAGCGGTCCCGAGAAAACCAGGGGGTCTTCTGGGACTTCGAGATCTCATCATGCACGTCCGGGAGGGAAGGTATTGGGGTTTGCCGTGGACGAGGGTCGGCGGCCTTACCCAAAAACCAATCGTCCCAGGAAAGCATGGCCGTCATCTCTGGATCAGACTCAGGCACAGCCGTATGCACACCAGAGGGTGGCAGCTGTGACGAGTCGTCACTTCGCAGAGAATCAAACCCACCTTGTGAAGCTGCTACAAACATAGTATCATCCTCTGTAGCTTTAAATGAAACACACGGGCCACCAGAGGGTAGACTCGTGGGAATCACCTATTCACTAGCGGGCACCGCCGTTGAGGGGAGGCTGGGGTCACGGACACGGAGTCGGCGCCTTGTTCCAGACCAACACCCTCAGGTCACCCTGGCCACCAGCCGAAGATCGGGGGGTGGATGAGGGGACTCTCACTCTTGCGAGTTCACAGAGTCTCGACCTATATGACGCGATGATCATGTTCCCACAGAGAGAACATGAGTCATCCACGAGCGCTGCTCTAGTATGATCAAGCCCAAACATACCAGACAACGCTCGTGCCCATCAGAGTCCGATACCAAGCTGCCGCAACCATTCATTTTTTTTTTTTTTTTTTTAAATGCACGGGCGAGCCGTCTTTAAAAAGACGTGCCGCGTGCGCTCTTTTAGAGAGAGAACTCACGTGTTGAAGCGCCCGGGGAAGCACGCGCTCTCTGATGAACCACTGCAGAGATAAGCAGGAAGCACGCACTCGCCGGAGATCGCCGTCACACCAACACTCGAGGCACTCGTTCGTGAAGCTGATAATTCAGAGTTGGCTTGTGGAGAGAAGAATACACTTGGCTCCGAAGCGAAAACATAAACTGCTGTTGCGGACTTCCTCCTTTTATACCCACGAGGTGGGGTGGAGTTACGTCATGCAAATTCCGCAGACCCATGGCATTTCTTTGCCATTGGCTCGTTTTGTAATACTCGAAGTTGATAGGCTTTCTAAGCGAAACCCCATTTCGTCGTCATCCGACGTAACTCGGAGTGACAACGAAAGGGAACATAGATTAGTTAGAAAGAAAGAAAGAAAGAGATTAGTTAGAAAGAAAAAGAAAGGATAGATTAGTTAGAAAGAAAGAAAGATAGATTATTCAGAAAGAAAGAAAGAAAGATAGATTAGATAGAAAGAAAAAGATAGATAGATTAGTTAGAAAGAAAGAAAGAAAGATAGATTAGTTAGAAAGAAAGAAAGAAAGATAGATTAGTTAGAAAGAAAGATAGATTAGTTAGAAAGAAAGAAAGAAAGAGATTAGTTAGAAAGAAAGATAGATTAGTTAGAAAGAAAGAAAGAAAGAGATTAGTTAGAAAGAAAGAAAGATAGATTAGTTAGAATGAAAGAAAGAGATTAGAAAGAAAGAAAGAAAGAAAGAAAGAAAAAAGGATAGACTAGTTAGTTAGAAAGAAAGAAAGAAAGAAAGAAAGAAAGAAAGAAAGAAAGAAAGAAAAGGATAGATTAGTTAGTTAGAAAGAAAGATAGAGTATTTAGAAAGAAAGAAAGATAGATTAGTTAGAAAGAAAAAAGATAGATAGATTAGTTAGAAAGAAAGAAAGATAGATTAGTTAGAAAGAAAGAAAGATAGATTAGTTAGAAAGAAAGAAAGATAGATTAGTTAGAAAGAAAGAAAGAAAGATAGATTAGTTAGAAAGAAAGATAGATTAGTTAGAAAGAAAGAAAGATTAGTTAGAAAGAAAGATAGATAGATTAGTTAGAAAGAAAGAAAGATAGATTAGTTAGAAAGAAAGAAAGAAATATGGATCGATTAGTCGGAAAGAAAAGAGATTGATTAGTTAGAAAGAAAGAAATATGGATAGATTAGTTAGTTAGAAAGAAAGATAGATTAGTTAGAAAGAAAAAAGATAGATAGATTAGTTAGAAAGAAAGATAGATTAGTTATAAAGAAAGAAAGATAGATTAGTTATAAAGAAAGAAAGAAAGATATATAGATTAGTTAGAAAGAAAGAAAGAAAGAAAGAAAGAAATATAGATTAGTTAGAAAGAAAGAAAGAAAGAAAGAAAGATAGATTAGTCGGAAAGAAAAAAGATAGATTAGTTAGAAAGAAAGAAATATAGATTAGTTAGAAAGAAAAAAGATAGATTAGTTAGAAAGAAAAAAGATAGATAGATTAGTTAGAAAGAAAGAAAGATAGATTAGTTAGAAAGAAAGATAGATAGATTAGTTACAAAAGAAAGAAAGAAAGATAGATTAGTCAGAAAGAATGAAAGATAGATTAGTCAGAAAGAATGAAAGATAGATTAGTTAGAAAGAAAAAAGATAGATAGATTAGTTAGAAAGAAAGAAAGATAGATTAGTTATAAAGAAAGATAGATAGATTAGTTATAAAGAAAGAAAGAAAGATAGATTAGTCAAAGAAAGAAAGATAGATTAGTAAGAAAGAAAGATAGATTAGTTAGAAAGAAAGATTTAGTAACAGATAGATAGATAGATAGATAGATAGATAGATAGATAGATAGATAGATAATTCATTAGTACATATAGAGTGGTAGTTTAATTGAGTCTAGGGCTTCAGGGAGTTTAGATTTGAGTTTTTTTGTTGTGCACTACTGGGCCACCGTAGTCTTGGCTCAATTTGAACATGTTGCAATGAAAGTCAATGGGATTTTTATGGTTTTTAATATTAATTTTTAAGAAATCTGAAAGTCAAATCAGTCTGAAAAGATATAGCAACTCGAGTCAGAACAGTCTGAAGGTCTGACCCGAGTTTGGAGTTTGTAAAGTTAAAGCTCTAGGAGGAGTTAGATATAGAAATTTTTGAGTAAGAAGAATAATAATAACTAGAAAAAAAGTTTGATGAGACAAACTTTAAGTTGGCTTGAGAAAGCCGGACCAGAGAGTTTGAAGAAGTTTAAAGTAGTTTGAAGTCGGATAGATGGATTAGTTAGAAAAGAAAAGAAAGATTAGTTAGATAGACAGAAAGATTGGTTTCACTAAAAGAGAGATTAGTTAGAAAGAAAGAAAGAAAGAAAGAAAGATTAGTTAGAAAGAAAGAAAGAAAGAAAGATTAGTTTAAAAAGAGATGAAGAAAGAAAGATTAGTTAGAAAGAAAGAAAGATAGATTAGTTAGAAAGAAAGATAAATTAGTTAGAAAGATAGATTAGTTAGAAAGAAAGAAAGAAAGATTAGTTAGAAAGAAAGAAAGATTAGTTTAAAAAGAGATAAAGAAAGAAAGATTAGTTAGAAAGAAAGAAAGATAGATTAGTTAGAAAGAAAGATAGATTAGTTAGAAAGATATATTAGTTAGAAAGAAAGATAGATAGATTTGTTAGAAAGAAAGATAGATAGATTAGTTAGAAAGAAAGAAAGATAGATTAGTTAGAAAGAAAGAAAGAAAGAAAGAAATATTAGTTAGAAAGAAAGAAAGAAAGATTAGTTTAAAAAGAGATAAAGAAAGAAAGATTAGTTAGAAAGATATATTAGTTAGAAAGAAAGATAGATAGATTTGTTAGAAAGAAAGATAGATAGATTAGTTAGAAAGAAAGATAGATTAGTTAGAAAGAAAGAAAGAAAGATTAGTTAGAAAGAAAGAAAGAAAGATTAGTTTAAAAAGAGATAAAGAAAGAAAGATTAGTTAGAAAGAAAGAAAGATAGATTAGTTAGAAAGAAAGATAGATTAGTTAGAAAGATATATTAGTTAGAAAGAAAGATAGATAGATTTGTTAGAAAGAAAGATAGATAGATTAGTTAGAAAGAAAGATAGATTAGTTAGAAAGAAAGAAAGAAAGAAATATTAGTTAGAAAGAAAGAAAGAAAGATTAGTTTAAAAAGAGATAAAGAAAGAAAGATTAGTTAGAAAGAAAGATAGATTAGTTAGAAAGAAAGATAGATTAGTTAGAAAGATATATTAGTTAGAAAGAAAGATAGATAGATTTGTTAGAAAGAAAGAAAGATAGATTAATTAGAAAGAAAAAAGATAGATAGATTAGTTAGAAAGAAAGAAAGATAGATTAGTTAGAAAGAAAGATAGATAGATTAGTTACAAAAGAAAGAAAGAAAGATAGATTAGTCAGAAAGAATGAAAGATAGATTAGTCAGAAAGAATGAAAGATAGATTAGTTAGAAAGAAAAAAGATAGATAGATTAGTTAGAAAGAAAGAAAGATAGATTAGTTATAAAGAAATATAGATAGATTAGTTATAAAGAAAGAAAGAAAGATAGATTAGTCAAAGAAAGAACGATAGATTAGTAAGAAAGAAAGATAGATTAGTTAGAAAGAAAGATTTAGTAACAGATAGATAGATAGATAGATAGATAGATAAATAGATAGATAGATAATTCATTAGTACATATAGAGTGGTAGTTTAATTGAGTCTAGGGCTTCAGGGAGTTTAGATTTGAGTTTTTTTGTTGTACACTACTGAGCCACCGTAGTCTTGGCTCAATTTGAACATGTTGCAATGAAAGTCAATGGGATTTTTATGGTTTTTAATATTAAATTTTAAGAAATCTGAAAGTCAAATCAGTCTGAAAAGATATAGCAACTCGAGTCAGAACAGTCTGAAGGTCTGACCCGAGTTTGGAGTTTGTAAAGTTAAAGCTCTAGGAGGAGTTAGATATAGAAATTTTTGAGTAAGAAGAATAATAATAACTAGAAAAAAAGTTTGATTAGACAAACTTTAAGTTGGCTTGAGAAAGCCGGACCAGAGAGTTTGAAGAAGTTTAAAGTAGTTTGAAGTCGGATAGATGGATTAGTTAGAAAAGAAAAGAAAGATTAGTTAGATAGACAGAAAGATTGGTTTCACTAAAAGAGAGATTAGTTAGAAAGAAAGAAAGAAAGAAAGAAAGAAAGAAAGAAAAAAGGATAGATTAGTTAGTTAGAAAGAAAGATAGATTAGTCAGAAAGAAAGAAAGATAGATTAGTTAGAAAGAAAAAAGATAGATAGATTAGTTAAAAAGAAAGATAGATTAGTTAGAAAGAAAGAAAGATAGATAGATTAGTTAGTTAGAAAGAAAGAAAGATAGATTAGTTAGAAAGAAAAAAGATAGATAGATTAGTTAGAAAGAAAGATATATTAGTTAGAAAGAAAGAAAGAAAATAGATTAGTTAGAAATAAAGAAATATGGATAGATTACTCAGAAAGAAAGAAAGATAGATTAGTTAGAAAGAAAGATAGATTAGTTAGAAAGAAAGAAAGATTAGTTAGAAAGAAAGTAAGATAGATTAGTTAGAATGAAAGAAAGAGATTAGTTAGAAAGAAAGAAAGAAAGAAAGAAAAGGATAGATTAGTTAGTTAGAAAGAAAGATAGATTAGTCAGAAAGAAAGAAAGAAAGAAAGACAGATTAGTTAGAAAGAAAAAATATGGATAGATTACTCAGAAAGAAAGAAAGATAGAGTAGTTAGAAAGAAAGATAGATTAGTTAGAAAGAAAGAAAGAAAAATTAGTTAGAAAGAAAGAAAGATAGATTAGTTAGAATGAAAGAAAGAGATTAGTTAGAAAGAAAGAAAGAAAGAAAGAATAAAATAAAGAAAGAAGGATAGATTAGTTAGTTAGGAAGAAAGATAGATTAGTCAGAAAGAATGATAGATTAGTTAAAAAGGAAAAATATAGATAAATTAGTTAGAAAGAAACATAGATTAGTTAGAAAGAAAGAAAGAAAGAAAGAAAGAGATTAGTTAGAAAGAAAAAGAAAGAAGGATAGATTAGTTAGACAGAAAGAAAGATAGATTAGTCAGAAAGAAAGAAAGAAAGATAGATTAGATAGAAAGAAAAAGATAGATAGATTAGTTAGAAAGAAAGATAGATTAGTTAGAAAGAAAGAAAGAAAGATAGATTAGTTAGAAAGAAAGAAAGAAAGATAGATTAGTTAGAAAGAAAGATAGATTAGTTAGAAAGAAAGAAAGAGATTAGTTAGAAAGAAAGATAGATTAGTTAGAAAGAAAGAAAGAAAGAGATTAGATAGAAAGAAAGAAAGATAGATTAGTTAGAATGAAAGAAAGAGATTAGTTAGAAAGAAAGAAAGAAAGAAAGAAAGAAAGAAAAAAGGATAGATTAGTTAGTTAGAAAGAAAGATAGATTAGAAAGAAAGAAAGAAAGAAAGATAGATTAGTTAGAAAGAAAGAAATATAGATAGATTACTCAGTAAGAAAGAAAATTAGATTAGTTAGAAAGAAAGAAAGAAAGAAAGAAAGAAAGAAAGAAAGAAAGAAAGAAAAAAGGATAGATTAGTTAGTTAGAAAGAAAGATAGAGTATTTAGAAAGAAAGAAAGATAGATTAGTTAGAAAGAAAGAAAGATAGATTAGTTAGAAAGAAAGAAAGATAGATTAGTTAGAAAGAAAGATAGATTAGTTAGAAAGAAAGAAAGATTAGTTAGAAAGAAAGAAAGAAAGAAAGAAAGAAAGAAAGAAAGAAAGAAAGAAAGAAAGAAAAAAGGATAGATTAGTTAGTTAGAAAGAAAGATAGATTAGAAAGAAAGAAAGAAAGAAAGATAGATTAGTTAGAAAGAAAGAAATATAGATAGATTACTCAGAAAGAAAGAAAATTAGATTAGTTAGAAAGAAAGAAAGAAAGAAAGAAAGAAAGAAAGAAAGAAAGAAAGAAAGAAAGAAAGAAAGAAAAAAGGATAGATTAGTTAGTTAGAAAGAAAGATAGAGTATTTAGAAAGAAAGAAAGATAGATTAGTTAGAAAGAAAGAAAGATAGATTAGTTAGAAAGAAAGAAAGAAAGATAGATTAGTCGGAAAGAAAAAAGATTGATTAGTTAGAAAGAAAGAAATATAGATTAGTTAGAAAGAAAAAAGATAGATTAGTTAGAAAGAAAAAAGATAGATTAGTTAGAAAGAAAGAAAGATAGATTAGTTAGAAAGAAAGAAAGATAGATTAATTAGAAAGAAAAAAGATAGATAGATTAGTTAGAAAAAAAGAAAGATAGATTAGTTAGAAAGAAAGATAGATAGATTAGTTATAAAGAAAGAAAGAAAGATAGATTAGTCAAAGAAAGAACGATAGATTAGTAAGAAAGAAAGATAGATTAGTTAGAAAGAAAGATTTAGTAACAGATAGATAGATAGATAGATAGATAGATAGATAGATAGATAATTCATTAGTACATATAGAGTGGTAGTTTAATTGAGTCTATGGCTTTAGGGAGTTTAGATTTGAGTTTTTTTGTTGTACACTACTGGGCCACCGTAGTCTTGGCTCAATTTGAACATGTTGCAATGAAAGTCAATGGGATTTTTATGGTTTTTAATATTAATTTTTAAGAAATCTGAAAGTCAAATCAGTCTGAAAAGATATAGCAACTCGAGTCAGAACAGTCTGAAGGTCTGACCCGAGTTTGGAGTTTGTAAAGTTAAAGCTCTAGGAGGAGTTAGATATAGAAATTTTTGAGTAAGAAGAATAATAATAACTAGAAAAAAAGTTTGATGAGACAAACTTTAAGTTGGCTTGAGAAAGCCGGACCAGAGAGTTTGAAGAAGTTTAAAGTAGTTTGAAGTCGGATAGATGGATTAGTTAGAAAAGAAAAGAAAGATTAGTTAGATAGACAGAAAGATTGGTTTCACTAAAAGAGAGATTAGTTAGAAAGAAAGAAAGAAAGAAAGAAAGAAAGATTAGTTAGAAAGAAAGAAAGATTAGTTTAAAAAGAGATGAAGAAAGAAAGATTAGTTAGAAAGAAAGAAAGATAGATTAGTTAGAAAGAAAGATAAATTAGTTAGAAAGATATATTAGTTAGAAAGAAAGATAGATAGATTTGTTAGAAAGAAAGATAGATAGATTAGTTAGAAAGAAAGAAAGATAGATTAGTTAGAAAGAAAGAAAGAAAGATTAGTTAGAAAGAAAGAAAGATTAGTTTAAAAAGAGATAAAGAAAGAAAGATTAGTTAGAAAGAAAGAAAGATAGATTAGTTAGAAAGAAAGATAGATTAGTTAGAAAGATATATTAGTTAGAAAGAAAGATAGATAGATTTGTTAGAAAGAAAGATAGATAGATTAGTTAGAAAGAAAGAAAGATAGATTAGTTAGAAAGAAAGAAAGAAAGAAAGAAAGAAATATTAGTTAGAAAGAAAGAAAGAAAGATTAGTTTAAAAAGAGATAAAGAAAGAAAGATTAGTTAGAAAGATATATTAGTTAGAAAGAAAGATAGATAGATTTGTTAGAAAGAAAGATAGATAGATTAGTTAGAAAGAAAGATAGATTAGTTAGAAAGAAAGAAAGAAAGATTAGTTAGAAAGAAAGAAAGAAAGAAAGATTAGTTTAAAAAGAGATAAAGAAAGAAAGATTAGTTAGAAAGAAAGAAAGATAGATTAGTTAGAAAGAAAGATAGATTAGTTAGAAAGATATATTAGTTAGAAAGAAAGATAGATAGATTTGTTAGAAAGAAAGATAGATAGATTAGTTAGAAAGAAAGAAAGATAGATTAGTTAGAAAGAAAGAAAGAAAGAAAGAAATATTAGTTAGAAAGAAAGAAAGAAAGATTAGTTTAAAAAGAGATAAAGAAAGAAAGATTAGTTAGAAAGAAAGATAGATTAGTTAGAAAGAAAGATAGATTAGTTAGAAAGATATATTAGTTAGAAAGAAAGATAGATAGATTTGTTAGAAAGAAAGAAAGATAGATTAATTAGAAAGAAAAAAGATAGATAGATTAGTTAGAAAGAAAGAAAGATAGATTAGTTAGAAAGAAAGATAGATAGATTAGTTACAAAAGAAAGAAAGAAAGATAGATTAGTCAGAAAGAATGAAAGATAGATTAGTCAGAAAGAATGAAAGATAGATTAGTTAGAAAGAAAAAAGATAGATAGATTAGTTAGAAAGAAAGAAAGATAGATTAGTTATAAAGAAATATAGATAGATTAGTTATAAAGAAAGAAAGAAAGATAGATTAGTCAAAGAAAGAACGATAGATTAGTAAGAAAGAAAGATAGATTAGTTAGAAAGAAAGATTTAGTAACAGATAGATAGATAGATAGATAGATAGATAAATAGATAGATAGATAATTCATTAGTACATATAGAGTGGTAGTTTAATTGAGTCTAGGGCTTCAGGGAGTTTAGATTTGAGTTTTTTTGTTGTACACTACTGAGCCACCGTAGTCTTGGCTCAATTTGAACATGTTGCAATGAAAGTCAATGGGATTTTTATGGTTTTTAATATTAAATTTTAAGAAATCTGAAAGTCAAATCAGTCTGAAAAGATATAGCAACTCGAGTCAGAACAGTCTGAAGGTCTGACCCGAGTTTGGAGTTTGTAAAGTTAAAGCTCTAGGAGGAGTTAGATATAGAAATTTTTGAGTAAGAAGAATAATAATAACTAGAAAAAAAGTTTGATGAGACAAACTTTAAGTTGGCTTGAGAAAGCCGGACCAGAGAGTTTGAAGAAGTTTAAAGTAGTTTGAAGTCGGATAGATGGATTAGTTAGAAAAGAAAAGAAAGATTAGTTAGATAGACAGAAAGATTGGTTTCACTAAAAGAGAGATTAGTTAGAAAGAAAGAAAGAAAGAAAGAAAGAAAGAAAGAAAGAAAGAAAGAAAGAAAAAAGGATAGATTAGTTAGTTAGAAAGAAAGATAGATTAGTCAGAAAGAAAGAAAGATAGATTAGTTAGAAAGAAAAAAGATAGATAGATTAGTTAAAAAGAAAGATAGATTAGTTAGAAAGAAAGAAAGATAGATAGATTAGTTAGTTAGAAAGAAAGAAAGATAGATTAGTTAGAAAGAAAAAAGATAGATAGATTAGTTAGAAAGAAAGATATATTAGTTAGAAAGAAAGAAAGAAAATAGATTAGTTAGAAATAAAGAAATATGGATAGATTACTCAGAAAGAAAGAAAGATAGATTAGTTAGAAAGAAAGATAGATTAGTTAGAAAGAAAGAAAGATTAGTTAGAAAGAAAGTAAGATAGATTAGTTAGAATGAAAGAAAGAGATTAGTTAGAAAGAAAGAAAGAAAGAAAGAAAGAAAAGGATAGATTAGTTAGTTAGAAAGAAAGATAGATTAGTCAGAAAGAAAGAAAGAAAGAAAGACAGATTAGTTAGAAAGAAAAAATATGGATAGATTACTCAGAAAGAAAGAAAGATAGAGTAGTTAGAAAGAAAGATAGATTAGTTAGAAAGAAAGAAAGAAAAATTAGTTAGAAAGAAAGAAAGATAGATTAGTTAGAATGAAAGAAAGAGATTAGTTAGAAAGAAAGAAAGAAAGAATAAAATAAAGAAAGAAGGATAGATTAGTTAGTTAGGAAGAAAGATAGATTAGTCAGAAAGAAAGAATGATAGATTAGTTAAAAAGGAAAAATATAGATAAATTAGTTAGAAAGAAACATAGATTAGTTAGAAAGAAAGAAAGAAAGAAAGAAAGAGATTAGTTAGAAAGAAAAAGAAAGAAGGATAGATTAGTTAGACAGAAAGAAAGATAGATTAGTCAGAAAGAAAGAAAGAAAGATAGATTAGATAGAAAGAAAAAGATAGATAGATTAGTTAGAAAGAAAGATAGATTAGTTAGAAAGAAAGAAAGAAAGATAGATTAGTTAGAAAGAAAGAAAGAAAGATAGATTAGTTAGAAAGAAAGATAGATTAGTTAGAAAGAAAGAAAGAGATTAGTTAGAAAGAAAGATAGATTAGTTAGAAAGAAAGAAAGAAAGAAAGAGATTAGATAGAAAGAAAGAAAGATAGATTTGTTAGAATGAAAGAAAGAGATTAGTTAGAAAGAAAGAAAGAAAGAAAGAAAGAAAGAAAAACGGATAGATTAGTTAGTTAGAAAGAAAGATAGATTAGAAAGAAAGAAAGAAAGAAAGATAGATTAGTTAGAAAGAAAGAAATATAGATAGATTACTCAGTAAGAAAGAAAATTAGATTAGTTAGAAAGAAAGAAAGAAAGAAAGAAAGAAAGAAAGAAAAAAGGATAGATTAGTTAGTTAGAAAGAAAGATAGAGTATTTAGAAAGAAAGAAAGATAGATTAGTTAGAAAGAAAGAAAGATAGATTAGTTAGAAAGAAAGAAAGATAGATTAGTTAGTTAGAAAGAAAGATAGATTAGTTAGAAAGAAAGAAAGATTAGTTAGAAAGAAAGAAAGAAAGAAAGAAAGAAAGAAAGAAAGAAAGAAAGAAAGAAAGAAAGAAAAAAGGATAGATTAGTTAGTTAGAAAGAAAGATAGATTAGAAAGAAAGAAAGAAAGAAAGATAGATTAGTTAGAAAGAAAGAAATATAGATAGATTACTCAGAAAGAAAGAAAATTAGATTAGTTAGAAAGAAAGAAAGAAAGAAAGAAAGAAAGAAAAAAGGATAGATTAGTTAGTTAGAAAGAAAGATAGAGTATTTAGAAAGAAAGAAAGATAGATTAGTTAGAAAGAAAGAAAGATAGATTAGTTAGAAAGAAAGAAAGAAAGAAAGATAGATTAGTCGGAAAGAAAAAAGATTGATTAGTTAGAAAGAAAGAAATATAGATTAGTTAGAAAGAAAAAAGATAGATTAGTTAGAAAGAAAAAAGATAGATTAGTTAGAAAGAAAGAAAGATAGATTAGTTAGAAAGAAAGAAAGATAGATTAATTAGAAAGAAAAAAGATAGATAGATTAGTTAGAAAGAAAGAAAGATAGATTAGTTAGAAAGAAAGATAGATAGATTAGTTACAAAAGAAAGAAAGAAAGATAGATTAGTCAGAAAGAATGAAAGATAGATTAGTCAGAAAGAATGAAAGATAGATTAGTTAGAAAGAAAAAAGATAGATAGATTAGTTAGAAAGAAAGAAAGATAGATTAGTTATAAAGAAATATAGATAGATTAGTTATAAAGAAAGAAAGAAAGATAGATTAGTCAAAGAAAGAACGATAGATTAGTAAGAAAGAAAGATAGATTAGTTAGAAAGAAAGATTTAGTAACAGATAGATAGATAGATAGATAGATAGATAGATAGATAGATAGATAAATAGATAATTCATTAGTACATATAGAGTGGTAGTTTAATTGAGTCTAGGGCTTCAGGGAGTTTATATTTGAGTTTTTTTGTTGTACACTACTGAGCCACCGTAGTCTTGGCTCAATTTGACATGTTGCAATGAAAGTCAATGGGATTTTTATGGTTTTTAATATTAAATTTTAAGAAATCTGAAAGTCAAATCAGTCTGAAAAGATATAGCAACTCGAGTCAGAACAGTCTGAAGGTCTGACCCGAGTTTGGAGTTTGTAAAGTTAAAGCTCTAGGAGGAGTTAGATATAGAAATTTTTGAGTAAGAAGAATAATAATAACTAGAAAAAAAGTTTGATGAGACAAACTTTAAGTTGGCTTGAGAAAGCCGGACCAGAGAGTTTGAAGAAGTTTAAAGTAGTTTGAAGTCGGATAGATGGATTAGTTAGAAAAGAAAAGAAAGATTAGTTAGATAGACAGAAAGATTGGTTTCACTAAAAGAGAGATTAGTTAGAAAGAAAGAAAGAAAGAAAGAAAGAAAGAAAGAAAGAAAGAAAGAAAAAAGGATAGATTAGTTAGTTAGAAAGAAAGATAGATTAGTCAGAAAGAAAGAAAGATAGATTAGTTAGAAAGAAAAAAGATAGATAGATTAGTTAAAAAGAAAGATAGATTAGTTAGAAAGAAAGAAAGATAGATAGATTAGTTAGTTAGAAAGAAAGAAAGATAGATTAGTTAGAAAGAAAAAAGATAGATAGATTAGTTAGAAAGAAAGATATATTAGTTAGAAAGAAAGAAAGAAAATAGATTAGTTAGAAATAAAGAAATATGGATAGATTACTCAGAAAGAAAGAAAGATAGATTAGTTAGAAAGAAAGATAGATTAGTTAGAAAGAAAGAAAGATTAGTTAGAAAGAAAGTAAGATAGATTAGTTAGAATGAAAGAAAGAGATTAGTTAGAAAGAAAGAAAGAAAGAAAGAAAGAAAGAAAGAAAAGGATAGATTAGTTAGTTAGAAAGAAAGATAGATTAGTCAGAAAGAAAGAAAGAAAGAAAGAAAGACAGATTAGTTAGAAAGAAAAAATATGGATAGATTACTCAGAAAGAAAGAAAGATAGAGTAGTTAGAAAGAAATATAGATTAGTTAGAAAGAAAGAAAGAAAAATTAGTTAGAAAGAAAGAAAGATAGATTAGTTAGAATGAAAGAAAGAGATTAGTTAGAAAGAAAGAAAGAAAGAATAAAATAAAGAAAGAAGGATAGATTAGTTAGTTAGGAAGAAAGATAGATTAGTCAGAAAGAAAGAATGATAGATTAGTTAAAAAGGAAAAATATAGATAAATTAGTTAGAAAGAAACATAGATTAGTTAGAAAGAAAGAAAGAAAGAAAGAAAGAGATTAGTTAGAAAGAAAAAGAAAGAAGGATAGATTAGTTAGAAAGAAAGAAAGATAGATTAGTCAGAAAGAAAGAAAGAAAGATAGATTAGATAGAAAGAAAAAGATAGATAGATTAGTTAGAAAGAAAGATAGATTAGTTAGAAAGAAAGAAAGAAAGAAAGAAAGAAAGAAAGAAAGAAAGAAAGAAAAAAGGATAGATTAGTTAGTTAGAAAGAAAGATAAATTAGAAAGAAAGAAAGAAAGAAAGAAAGATAGATTAGTTAGAAAGAAAGAAATATAGATAGATTACTCAGAAAGAAAGAAAATTAGATTAGTTAGAAAGAAAGAAAGAAAGAAAGAAAGAAAGAAAGAAAGAAAGAAAGAAAGAAAAAAGGATAGATTAGTTAGTTAGAAAGAAAGATAGAGTATTTAGAAAGAAAGAAAGATAGATTAGTTAGAAAGAAAGAAAGATAGATTAGTTAGAAAGAAAGAAAGATAGATTAGTTAGAAAGAAAGAAAGATAGATTAGTTAGAAAGAAAGAAAGATTAGTTAGAAAGAAAGAAAGAAAGAAAGAAAGAAAGAAAAAAGGATAGATTAGTTAGTTAGAAAGAAAGATAGATTAGAAAGAAAGAAAGAAAGAAAGATAGATTAGTTAGAAAGAAAGAAATATAGATAGATTACTCAGAAAGAAAGAAAATTAGATTAGTTAGAAAGAAAGAAAGAAAGAAAGAAAGAAAGAAAGAAAGAAAGAAAGAAAGAAAGAAAGAAAGAAAGAAAGAAAAAAGGATAGATTAGTTAGTTAGAAAGAAAGATAGAGTATTTAGAAAGAAAGAAAGATAGATTAGTTAGAAAGAAAGAAAGATAGATTAGTTAGAAAGAAAGAAAGATAGATTAGTTAGAAAGAAAGAAAGATAGATTAGTTAGAAAGAAAGAAAGATTAGTTAGAAAGAAAGATAGATAGATTAGTTAGAAAGAAAGAAAGATAGATTAGTTAGAAAGAAAGAAAGACAGATGGATCGATTAGTCGGAAAGAAAAGAGATTGATTAGTTAGAAAGAAATCAATATGGATAGATTAGTTAGTTAGAAAGAAAGATAGATTAGTAAGAAAGAAAAAAGATAGATAGATTAGTTAGAAAGAAAGATAGATTAGTTAGAAAGAAAGAAAGATAGATTAGTTATAAAGAAAGAAAGAAAGATAGATAGATTAGTTAGAAAGAAAGAAAGAAAGAAAGATAGATTAGTCAGAAAGAAAGAAAGAAAGATAGATTAGTCGGAAAGAAAAAAGATTGATTAGTTAGAAAGAAAGAAATATAGATGAGTTAGAAAGAAAAAAGATAGATTAGTTAGAAAGAAAAAAGATAGATTAGTTAGAAAGAAAGAAAGATAGATTAGTTAGAAAGAAAAAAGATAGATAGATTAGTTAGAAAGAAAAAAGATAGATTAGTTAGAAAGAAAGAAAGATAGATTAGTTAGAAAGAAAGATAGATAGATTAGTTACAAAAGAAAGAAAGAAAGATAGATTAGTCAGAAAGAATGAAAGATAGATTAGTCAGAAAGAATGAAATATAGATTAGTTAGAAAGAAAAAAGATAGATAGATTAGTTAGAAAGAAAGAAAGATAGATTAGTTATAAAGAAAGATAGATAGATTAGTTATAAAGAAAGAAAGATAGATTAGTCAAAGAAAGAAAGATAGATTAGTAAGAAAGAAAGATAGATTAGTTAGAAAGAAAGATTTAGTAACAGATAGATAGATAGATAGATAGATAGATAGATAGATAAATAGATAATTCATTAGTACATATGGAGTGGTAGTTTAATTGAGTCTAGGGCTTCAGGGAGTTTATATTTGAGTTTTTTTGTTGTACACTACTGAGCCACCGTAGTCTTGGCTCAATTTGAACATGTTGCAATGAAAGTCAATGGGATTTTTATGGTTTTTAATATTAAATTTTAAGAAATCTGAAAGTCAAATCAGTCTGAAAAGATATAGCAACTCGAGTCAGAACAGTCTGAAGGTCTGACCCGAGTTTGGAGTTTGTAAAGTTAAAGCTCTAGGAGGAGTTAGATATAGAAATTTTTGAGTAAGAAGAATAATAATAACTAGAAAAAAAGTTTGATGAGACAAACTTTAAGTTGGCTTGAGAAAGCCGGACCAGAGAGTTTGAAGAAGTTTAAAGTAGTTTGAAGTCGGATAGATGGATTAGTTAGAAAAGAAAAGAAAGATTAGTTAGATAGACAGAAAGATTGGTTTCACTAAAAGAGAGATTAGTTAGAAAGAAAGAAAGAAAGAAAGAAAGAAAGAAAGAAAGAAAGAAAGAAAGAAAGAAAGAAAAAAGGATAGATTAGTTAGTTAGAAAGAAAGATAGATTAGTCAGAAAGAAAGAAAGATAGATTAGTTAGAAAGAAAAAAGATAGATAGATTAGTTAAAAAGAAAGATAGATTAGTTAGAAAGAAAGAAAGATAGATAGATTAGTTAGTTAGAAAGAAAGAAAGATAGATTAGTTAGAAAGAAAAAAGATAGATAGATTAGTTAGAAAGAAAGATATATTAGTTAGAAAGAAAGAAAGAAAATAGATTAGTTAGAAATAAAGAAATATGGATAGATTACTCAGAAAGAAAGAAAGATAGATTAGTTAGAAAGAAAGATAGATTAGTTAGAAAGAAAGAAAGATTAGTTAGAAAGAAAGTAAGATAGATTAGTTAGAATGAAAGAAAGAGATTAGTTAGAAAGAAAGAAAGAAAGAAAGAAAGAAAGAAAGAAAGAAAGAAAAGGATAGATTAGTTAGTTAGAAAGAAAGATAGATTAGTCAGAAAGAAAGAAAGAAAGAAAGAAAGACAGATTAGTTAGAAAGAAAAAATATGGATAGATTACTCAGAAAGAAAGAAAGATAGAGTAGTTAGAAAGAAATATAGATTAGTTAGAAAGAAAGAAAGAAAAATTAGTTAGAAAGAAAGAAAGATAGATTAGTTAGAATGAAAGAAAGAGATTAGTTAGAAAGAAAGAAAGAAAGAATAAAATAAAGAAAGAAGGATAGATTAGTTAGTTAGGAAGAAAGATAGATTAGTCAGAAAGAAAGAATGATAGATTAGTTAAAAAGGAAAAATATAGATAAATTAGTTAGAAAGAAACATAGATTAGTTAGAAAGAAAGAAAGAAAGAAAGAAAGAGATTAGTTAGAAAGAAAAAGAAAGAAGGATAGATTAGTTAGAAAGAAAGAAAGATAGATTAGTCAGAAAGAAAGAAAGAAAGATAGATTAGATAGAAAGAAAAAGATAGATAGATTAGTTAGAAAGAAAGATAGATTAGTTAGAAAGAAAGAAAGAAAGAAAGAAAGAAAGAAAAAAGGATAGATTAGTTAGTTAGAAAGAAAGATAAATTAGAAAGAAAGAAAGAAAGAAAGAAAGATAGATTAGTTAGAAAGAAAGAAATATAGATAGATTACTCAGAAAGAAAGAAAATTAGATTAGTTAGAAAGAAAGAAAGAAAGAAAGAAAGAAAGAAAAAAGGATAGATTAGTTAGTTAGAAAGAAAGATAGAGTATTTAGAAAGAAAGAAAGATAGATTAGTTAGAAAGAAAGAAAGATAGATTAGTTAGAAAGAAAGAAAGATAGATTAGTTAGAAAGAAAGAAAGATAGATTAGTTAGAAAGAAAGAAAGATTAGTTAGAAAGAAAGAAAGAAAGAAAAAAGGATAGATTAGTTAGTTAGAAAGAAAGATAGATTAGAAAGAAAGAAAGAAAGATAGATTAGTTAGAAAGAAAGAAATATAGATAGATTACTCAGAAAGAAAGAAAATTAGATTAGTTAGAAAGAAAGAAAGAAAGAAAGAAAGAAAGAAAGAAAGAAAGAAAAAAGGATAGATTAGTTAGTTAGAAAGAAAGATAGAGTATTTAGAAAGAAAGAAAGATAGATTAGTTAGAAAGAAAGAAAGATAGATTAGTTAGAAAGAAAGAAAGATAGATTAGTTAGAAAGAAAGAAAGATAGATTAGTTAGAAAGAAAGAAAGATTAGTTAGAAAGAAAGATAGATAGATTAGTTAGAAAGAAAGAAAGATAGATTAGTTAGAAAGAAAGAAAGACAGATGGATCGATTAGTCGGAAAGAAAAGAGATTGATTAGTTAGAAAGAAATCAATATGGATAGATTAGTTAGTTAGAAAGAAAGATAGATTAGTAAGAAAGAAAAAAGATAGATAGATTAGTTAGAAAGAAAGATAGATTAGTTAGAAAGAAAGAAAGATAGATTAGTTATAAAGAAAGAAAGAAAGATAGATAGATTAGTTAGAAAGAAAGAAAGAAAGAAAGATAGATTAGTCAGAAAGAAAGAAAGAAAGATAGATTAGTCGGAAAGAAAAAAGATTGATTAGTTAGAAAGAAAGAAATATAGATGAGTTAGAAAGAAAAAAGATAGATTAGTTAGAAAGAAAAAAGATAGATTAGTTAGAAAGAAAGAAAGATAGATTAGTTAGAAAGAAAAAAGATAGATAGATTAGTTAGAAAGAAAAAAGATAGATTAGTTAGAAAGAAAGAAAGATAGATTAGTTAGAAAGAAAGATAGATAGATTAGTTACAAAAGAAAGAAAGATAGATTAGTCAGAAAGAATGAAAGATAGATTAGTCAGAAAGAATGAAATATAGATTAGTTAGAAAGAAAAAAGATAGATAGATTAGTTAGAAAGAAAGAAAGATAGATTAGTTATAAAGAAAGATAGATAGATTAGTTATAAAGAAAGAAAGATAGATTAGTCAAAGAAAGAAAGATAGATTAGTAAGAAAGAAAGATAGATTAGTTAGAAAGAAAGATTTAGTAACAGATAGATAGATAGATAGATAGATAGATAGATAGATAGATAAATAGATAATTCATTAGTACATATGGAGTGGTAGTTTAATTGAGTCTAGGGCTTCAGGGAGTTTATATTTGAGTTTTTTTGTTGTACACTACTGAGCCACCGTAGTCTTGGCTCAATTTGAACATGTTGCAATGAAAGTCAATGGGATTTTTATGGTTTTTAATATTAAATTTTAAGAAATCTGAAAGTCAAATCAGTCTGAAAAGATATAGCAACTCGAGTCAGAACAGTCTGAAGGTCTGACCCGAGTTTGGAGTTTGTAAAGTTAAAGCTCTAGGAGGAGTTAGATATAGAAATTTTTGAGTAAGAAGAATAATAATAACTAGAAAAAAAGTTTGATGAGACAAACTTTAAGTTGGCTTGAGAAAGCCGGACCAGAGAGTTTGAAGAAGTTTAAAGTAGTTTGAAGTCGGATAGATGGATTAGTTAGAAAAGAAAAGAAAGATTAGTTAGATAGACAGAAAGATTGGTTTCACTAAAAGAGAGATTAGTTAGAAAGAAAGAAAGAAAGAAAGAAAGAAAGAAAGAAAGAAAGAAAGAAAAAAGGATAGATTAGTTAGTTAGAAAGAAAGATAGATTAGTCAGAAAGAAAGAAAGATAGATTAGTTAGAAAGAAAAAAGATAGATAGATTAGTTAAAAAGAAAGATAGATTAGTTAGAAAGAAAGAAAGATAGATAGATTAGTTAGTTAGAAAGAAAGAAAGATAGATTAGTTAGAAAGAAAAAAGATAGATAGATTAGTTAGAAAGAAAGATATATTAGTTAGAAAGAAAGAAAGAAAATAGATTAGTTAGAAATAAAGAAATATGGATAGATTACTCAGAAAGAAAGAAAGATAGATTAGTTAGAAAGAAAGATAGATTAGTTAGAAAGAAAGAAAGATTAGTTAGAAAGTAAGATAGATTAGTTAGAATGAAAGAAAGAGATTAGTTAGAAAGAAAGAAAGAAAGAAAGAAAGAAAGAAAGAAAGAAAAGGATAGATTAGTTAGTTAGAAAGAAAGATAGATTAGTCAGAAAGAAAGAAAGAAAGAAAGAAAGACAGATTAGTTAGAAAGAAAAAATATGGATAGATTACTCAGAAAGAAAGAAAGATAGAGTAGTTAGAAAGAAATATAGATTAGTTAGAAAGAAAGAAAGAAAAATTAGTTAGAAAGAAAGAAAGATAGATTAGTTAGAATGAAAGAAAGAGATTAGTTAGAAAGAAAGAAAGAAAGAATAAAATAAAGAAAGAAGGATAGATTAGTTAGTTAGGAAGAAAGATAGATTAGTCAGAAAGAAAGAATGATAGATTAGTTAAAAAGGAAAAATATAGATAAATTAGTTAGAAAGAAACATAGATTAGTTAGAAAGAAAGAAAGAAAGAAAGAAAGAGATTAGTTAGAAAGAAAAAGAAAGAAGGATAGATTAGTTAGAAAGAAAGAAAGATAGATTAGTCAGAAAGAAAGAAAGAAAGATAGATTAGATAGAAAGAAAAAGATAGATAGATTAGTTAGAAAGAAAGATAGATTAGTTAGAAAGAAAGAAAGAAAGAAAGAAAGAAAGAAAAAAGGATAGATTAGTTAGTTAGAAAGAAAGATAAATTAGAAAGAAAGAAAGAAAGAAAGATAGATTAGTTAGAAAGAAAGAAATATAGATAGATTACTCAGAAAGAAAGAAAATTAGATTAGTTAGAAAGAAAGAAAGAAAGAAAGAAAGAAAGAAAGAAAGAAAGAAAGAAAGAAAAAAGGATAGATTAGTTAGTTAGAAAGAAAGATAGAGTATTTAGAAAGAAAGAAAGATAGATTAGTTAGAAAGAAAGAAAGATAGATTAGTTAGAAAGAAAGAAAGATAGATTAGTTAGAAAGAAAGAAAGATAGATTAGTTAGAAAGAAAGAAAGATTAGTTAGAAAGAAAGAAAGAAAGAAAGAAAGAAAGAAAAAAGGATAGATTAGTTAGTTAGAAAGAAAGATAGATTAGAAAGAAAGAAAGAAAGAAAGATAGATTAGTTAGAAAGAAAGAAATATAGATAGATTACTCAGAAAGAAAGAAAATTAGATTAGTTAGAAAGAAAGAAAGAAAGAAAGAAAGAAAGAAAGAAAGAAAAAAGGATAGATTAGTTAGTTAGAAAGAAAGATAGAGTATTTAGAAAGAAAGAAAGATAGATTAGTTAGAAAGAAAGAAAGATAGATTAGTTAGAAAGAAAGAAAGATAGATTAGTTAGAAAGAAAGAAAGATAGATTAGTTAGAAAGAAAGAAAGATTAGTTAGAAAGAAAGATAGATAGATTAGTTAGAAAGAAAGAAAGATAGATTAGTTAGAAAGAAAGAAAGAAAGATGGATCGATTAGTCGGAAAGAAAAGAGATTGATTAGTTAGAAAGAAATCAATATGGATAGATTAGTTAGTTAGAAAGAAAGATAGATTAGTTAGAAAGAAAAAAGATAGATAGATTAGTTAGAAAGAAAGAAAGATAGATTAGTTATAAAGAAAGAAAGAAAGATAGATAGATTAGTCAGAAAGAAAGAAAGAAAGATAGATTAGTCGGAAAGAAAAAAGATTGATTAGTTAGAAAGAAAGAAATATAGATGAGTTAGAAAGAAAAAAGATAGATTAGTTAGAAAGAAAAAAGATAGATTAGTTAGAAAGAAAGAAAGATAGATTAGTTAGAAAGAAAAAAGATAGATAGATTAGTTAGAAAGAAAAAAGATAGATTAGTTAGAAAGAAAGAAAGATAGATTAGTTAGAAAGAAAGATAGATAGATTAGTTACAAAAGAAAGAAAGAAAGATAGATTAGTCAGAAAGAATGAAAGATAGATTAGTCAGAAAGAATGAAAGATAGATTAGTTAGAAAGAAAAAAGATAGATAGATTAGTTAGAAAGAAAGAAAGATAGATTAGTTATAAAGAAAGATAGATAGATTAGTTATAAAGAAAGAAAGATAGATTAGTCAAAGAAAGAAAGATAGATTAGTAAGAAAGAAAGATAGATTAGTTAGAAAGAAAGATTTAGTAACAGATAGATAGATAGATAGATAGATAGATAGATAGATAGATAATTCATTAGTACATATAGAGTGGTAGTTTAATTGAGTCTAGGGCTTCAGGGAGTTTAGATTTGAGTTTGTTTGTTGTACACTACTGGGCCACCGTAGTCTTGGCTCAATTTGAACATGTTGCAATGAAAGTCAATGGGATTTTTATGGTTTTTAATATTAATTTTTAAGACATCTGAAAGTCAAATCAGTCTGAAAAGATATAGCAACTCGAGTCAGAACAGTCTGAAGGTCTGACCCGAGTTTGGAGTTTGTAAAGTTAAAGCTCTAGGAGGAGTTAGATATAGAAATTTTTGAGTAAGAAGAATAATAATAACTAGAAAAAAAGTTTGATGAGACAAACTTTAAATTGGCTTGAGAAAGCCGGACCAGAGAGTTTGAAGAAGTTTAAAGCAGTTTGAAGTCGGATAGATGGATTAGTTAGAAAAGAAAAGAAAGATTAGTTAGATAGACAGAAAGATTGGTTTCACTAAAAGAGAGATTAGTTAGAAAGAAAGAAAGAAAGAAAGAAAGAAAGAAAGAAAGATTAGTTAGAAAGAAAGAAAGGAAGATTAGTTTAAAAAGAAATAAAGAAAGAAAGATTAGTTAGAAAGAAAGAAAGATAGCTTAGTTAGAAAGAAAGATAGATTAGGTAGAAAGATATATTAGTTAGAAAGAAAGATAGATAGATTTGTTAGAAAGAAAGATAGATAGATTAGTTAGAAAGAAAGAAAGATAGATTAGTTAGAAAGAAAGAAAGAAAGATTAGTTAGAAAGAAAGAAAGAAAGATTAGTTTAAAAAGAGATAAAGAAAGAAAGATTAGTTAGAAAGAAAGAAAGATAGATTAGTTAGAAAGAAAGATAGATTAGTTAGAAAGATATATTAGTTAGAAAGAAAGATAGATAGATTTGTTAGAAAGAAAGATAGATAGATTAGTTAGAAAGAAAGAAAGATAGATTAGTTAGAAAGAAAGAAAGAAAGAAATATTAGTTAGAAAGAAAGAAAGAAAGATTAGTTTAAAAAGAGATAAAGAAAGAAAGATTAGTTAGAAAGAAAGAAAGATAGATTAGTTAGAAAGAAAGATAGATTAGTTAGAAAGATATATTAGTTAGAAAGAAAGATAGATAGATTAGTTAGAAAGAAAGAAAGATAGATTAGTTAGAAAGAAAGAAAGAAAGAAATATTAGTTAGAAAGAAAGAAAGAAAGATTAGTTTAAAAAGAGATAAAGAAAGAAAGATTAGTTAGAAAGAAAGATAGATTAGTTAGAAAGAAAGATAGATTAGTTAGAAAGATATATTAGTTAGAAAGAAAGATAGATAGATTTGTTAGAAAGAAAGATAGATAGATTAGTTAGAAAGAAAGAAAGATAGATTAGTTAGAAAGAAAGAAAGAAAGAAAGAAAGAAAGATGGATTTTTTAGAAAGAAAGAAAGATGGATTATATAGATAGATAGGTTAGAATGAAAGAAATATTAGTTAGAAGGAAAGAAAGATGGATTAGATAGATAGATAGATAGGTTAGAAAGAAAGAAATATTAGTTAAAAAGAAAGAAATATAGATTTGTTGGAAAGAAAGATAGATTAGTTAAAAAGAAAGATAGATAAGTTAGAAAAAAGAAATATTAGTTAGAAAGAAAGGAAGATAGATTAGTTAGAAAGAAAGATAGATTAGTTAGAAAGAAATATTAGTTAGAAAGAAAGATAGATAGATTGTTTAGAAAGAAAGAAAGAAAGATTAGTTAGAAAGAAAGAAAGAAAGATAGATTAGTGAGAAAGAAAGAAAGAAAGATAGATTAGTTAGAAAGAAAGAAAGATAGATTAGTTAGAAAGAAAGATAGATTAGTTAGAAAGAAAGAACGATAGATTAGTTAGAAAGAAAGAAAGAAAGATAGATTAGTGAGAAAGAAAGAAAGATAGATTAGTTAGAAAGAAAGATAGATTAGTTAGAAAGACAGAACGATAGATTAGTTAGAAAGAAAGATAGATTAGTTAGAAAGAAAGAAAGAAAGAAAGAAAGAAAGAAAGAAAGAAAGAAAGAAAGAAAGAAAGAAAGAAAGATTAGTTAGAAAGAAAGAAAGAAAGATTAGTTAGAAAGAAAGAAAGAAAGAAAGAAAGATTAGTTAGAAAGAAAGAAAGAAAGAAAGATAGATTAGTTAGAAAGAAAGAAAGAAAGGTTAGTTAGAAAGAAAGAAAGAAAGAAAGAAAGAAAGAAAGAAAGAAAGATTAGTTAGAAAGAAAGAAAGATAGATTAGTTAGAAAGGAAGATAGATTAGTTAGAAAGAAAGAACGATAGATTAGTTAGAAAGAAAGATGGATAGATTAGTTAGAAAGAAAGATAGATTAGGTGGAAAGAAAGATAGATTAGTTAGAAAGAAAGAAAGAAAGAAAGAAAGAAAGAAAGAAAGAAAGAAAGAAAGAAAGATTAGTTAGAAAGAAAGAAAGAAAGATAGATTAGTTAGAAAGAAAGAAAGAAAGATAGATTAGTTAGAAAGAAAGAAAGAAAGGTTAGTTAGAAAGAAAGAAAGATAGATTAGTTAGAAAGAAAAAAGATAGATTAGTTAGAAAGAAAGATATAGATTAGTTAGAAAGAAACAGGATAGATTAGTCAGAAAGAAAAAAAGATTGATTAGTTAGAAAGAAAGATAGATAGATTGTTTAGAAAGAAAGAAAGAAAGATTAGTTAGAAAGAAAGAAAGAAAGATAGATTAATGAGAAAGAAAGAAAGATAGATTAGTTAGAAAGAAAGATAGATTAGTTAGAAAGAAAGAACGATAGATTAGTTAGAAAGAAAGAAAGAAAGATAGATTAGTGAGAAAGAAAGAAAGATAGATTAGTTAGAAAGAAAGATAGATTAGTTAGAAAGAAAGAACGATAGATTAGTTAGAAAGAAAGATAGATTAGGTAGAAAGAAAGATAGATTAGTTAGAAAGAAAGAAAGAAAGAAAGAAAGAAAGAAAGAAAGATTAGTTAGAAAGAAAGATTAGTTAGAAAGAAAGAAAGAAAGAAAGAAAGAAAGAAAGAAAGATTAGTTAGAAAGAAAGAAAGAAAGAAAGATAGATTAGTTAGAAAGAAAGAAAGGTTAGTTAGAAAGAAAGAAAGATAGATTAGTTAGAAAGAAAAAAGATAGATTAGTTAGAAAGAAAGATAGATAAATTAGTTAGAAAGAAAAAAGATAGATAAGTCAGAAAGAAAAAAGATTGATTAGTTAGAAAGAAAGATAGATAGATTAGTTACAAAGAAAGATAGATTGATTAGTTAGAAAGAAAGGAAGATAGATTAGTTAGAAAGAAAGATAGATTAGTTAGAAAGAAATATTAGTTAGAAAGAAAGATAGATAGATTGGTTAGAAAGAAAGAAAGAAAGATTAGTTAGAAAGAAAGAAAGAAAGATAGATTAGTTAGAAAGGAAGATAGATTAGTTAGAAAGAAAGAACGATAGATTAGTTAGAAAGAAAGAACGATAGATTAGTTAGAAAGAAAGATGGATAGATTAGTTAGAAAGAAAGATAGATTAGGTGGAAAGAAAGATAGATTAGTTAGAAAGAAAGAAAGAAAGAAAGAAAGAAAGAAAGAAAGAAAGAAAGAAAGAAAGAAAGAAAGAAAGTAAGAAAGATTAGTTAGAAAGAAAGAAAGAAAGATAGATTAGTTAGAAAGAAAGAAAGAAAGAAAGGTTAGTTAGAAAGAAAGAAAGATAGATTAGTTAGAAAGAAAAAAGATAGATTAGTTAAAAAGAAAGATATAGATTAGTTAGAAAGAAAAAGGATAGATTAGTCAGAAAGAAAAAAGATTGATTAGTTAGAAAGAAAGATAGATAGATTAGTTACAAAGAAAGATAGATTGATTAGTTAGAAAGAAAGAAAGATAGATTAGGTAGAATGAAAGAAAGAGATTAGTTAGAAAGAAAGAAAGAAAGAAACAGATTAGTTAGAAAGAAAGATAGATTAGTTAGAAAGAAAGAAATATAGATTAGCTAGAATGAAAGAGATTAGTTAGAAAAAAAGAAAGAAAGAAAGAAAGAAAGAAAAAGGGATAGATTAGTTAGTTAGAAAAAAAGAAAGAAAGAAAGAAAGAAAGAAAGAAAGAAAGAAAAAGGGATAGATTAGTTAGTTAGAAAAAAAGATAGATTAGTCAGAAAGAAAGAAAGATAGCTTAGTTAGAAAGAAAGAAAGATTAGTTAGAAAGAAAAAAGATAGATAGATTAGTTAGAAAGAAAGATAGATTAGTAAGAAAGAAAGAAAGATAGATTACTTAGAAAGAAAGATAGATTAGTTAGGAAGAAAGAAAGAAAGATTAGTTAGAAAGAAAGAAAGATAGATTAGTTAGAATGAAAGAAAGAGATTAGTTAGAAAGAACGAAAGAAAGAAGGATAGATTAGTTAGTTAGAAAGAAAGATAGATTAGTCAGAAAGAAAGAAAGAAAGATAGATTAGTTAGAAAGAAAAAAAGATAGAAAGATTAGTTAGAAAGAAACATAGATTAGTTAGAAAAAAAGAAAGAAAGATAGATTAGTTAGAAAGAAAGAAAGAAAGATAGATCAGTTAGAAAGAAAGAAAGATAGATTAGTTAGAATGAAAGAAAGAGATTAGTTAGAAAGAAAGAAAGAAATAAGGATAGATTAGTTAGTTAGAAAGAAAGATAGATTAGTCTGAAAGAAAGAAAGAAAGAAAGATATATTAGTTAGAAAGAAAAAAGAAAGATAGATTAGTTAGAAAGAAAGATAGATTAGTTAGAAAGAAAGAAAGAAAGATAGATAAGTTATTCAGAAAGAAAAAAGATAGATTAGTTAGAAAGAAAGAAAGATAGATAGATTAGTTAGAAAGAAAGCTAGATTAGTTAGAAAGAAAAAAAGATAGATAGATTAGTTAGAAAAAAGATAGATTAGTTAGAAAGAAAGGAAGAAAGATAGATTGGTTAGAAAGAAAAATAGATTAGTTAGAAAGAAAGAAAGGAAGAAAGAAAGAGATTAGTTAGAAAGAAAGAAAGAAAGAGATTAGTTAGAAAGAAAGAAAGCTAGATTAGTTAGAATGAAAGAAAGAGATTAGTTAGAAAGAAAGAAAGAAAGAAAAAAGGATAGATTAGTTAGTTAGAAAGAAAGATAGATTAGTCAGAAAGAAAGAAAGAGATATTAGTTAGAACGAAAGATAGATTAGTTAGAAAGAAAGAAAGATTAGTTAGAAAGAAAGAAAGAAAGAAAGATAGATTAGTTAGAAAGAAAGAAAGAAAGAAAGATAGATTCGTTAGAAAGAAAGAAATATGGATAGATTACTCAGAAAGAAAGAAAGATAGATTAGTTAGAAAGAAAGAAAGAAAGAAAGATAGATTAGTTAGAAAGAAAGAAAGATAGATAGATTCGTTAGAAAGAAAGAAAGATAGATTAGTTAGAAAGAAAGAAAGAAAGATAGATTAGTTAGAAAGAAAGAAAGATAGATAGATTCGTTAGAAAGAAAGAAATATGGATAGATTACTCAGAAAGAAAGAAAGAAAGATAGATTAGTTAGAAAGAAAGATAGATTAGTTAGAAAGAAAAAAGATAGATAGATTAATTAGAAAGAAAGAAAGAAAGAAAGATAGATTAGTTAGAAAGAAAGAAAGATAGATTAGTAAGAATGAAAGAAAGATTAGTTAGAAAGAAAGAAAGAAGGATAGATTAGTTAGTTAGAAAGATAGATAGATTAGTCAGAAAGAAAGAAAGAAAGATAGATTAGTTAGAAAGAAAAAAGATAGATAGATTAGTTAGAAAGAAAGATAGATTAGTTAGAAAGAAAGAAAGAAAGATAGATAAGTTAGAAAGAAAAAAGATAGATTAGTTAGAAAGAAAGATAGATAGATTAGTTAGAAAGAAAAAAGATAGATAAGTCAGAAAGAAAAAAGATTGATTAGTTAGAAAGAAAGATAGATAGATTAGTTACAAAGAAAGATAGATTGATTAGTTAGAAAGAAAGGAAGATAGATTAGTTAGAAAGAAAGATAGATTAGTTAGAAAGAAATATTAGTTAGAAAGAAAGATAGATAGATTGGTTAGAAAGAAAGAAAGAAAGATTAGGTAGAAAGAAAGAAAGAAAGATAGATTAGTTAGAAAGGAAGATAGATTAGTTAGAAAGAAAGAACGATAGATTAGTTAGAAAGAAAGATGGATAGATTAGTTAGAAAGAAAGATAGATTAGGTGGAAAGAAAGATAGATTAGTTAGAAAGAAAGAAAGAAAGAAAGAAAGATTAGTTAGAAAGAAAGAAAGAAAGATAGATTAGTTAGAAAGAAAGAAAGAAAGAAAGAAAGGTTAGTTAGAAAGAAAGAAAGATAGATTAGTTAGAAAGAAAAAAGATAGATTAGTTAGAAAGAAAGATATAGATTAGTTAGAAAGAAAAAAGATAGATTAGTCAGAAAGAAAAAAGATTGATTAGTTAGAAAGAAAGATAGATAGATTAGTTACAAAGAAAGATAGATTGATTAGTTACAGAAGAAAGAAAGATAGATTAGTTAGAATGAAAGAAAGAGATTAGTTAGAAAGAAAGAAAGAAAGAAACAGATTAGTTATGAAGAAAGATAGATTAGTTAGAAAGAAAGAAATATAGATTAGCTAGAAAGAAAAAAGATAGATAGATTAGTTAGAAAGAAAGATAGATTAGAAAGAAAGAAAGATAGATTAGTTAGAATGAAAGAGATTAGTTAGGAAAAAAAGAAAGAAAGAAAGAAAGAAAGAAAGAAAGAAAGAAAGAAAAAGGGATAGATTAGTTAGTTAGAAAAAAAGATAGATTAGTCAGAAAGAAAGAAAGATAGCTTAGTTAAAAAAGATTAGTTAGAAAGAAAAAAGATAGATAGATTAGTTAGAAAGAAAGATAGATTAGTTAGAAAGAAAGAAAGAAAGATAGATTACTTAGAAAGAAAGATAGATTAGTTAGAAAGAAAGAAAGATTAGTTAGAAAGAAAGAAAGATAGATTAGTTAGAATGAAAGAAAGAGATTAGTTAGAAAGAACGAAAGAAAGAAGGATAGATTAGTTAGTTAGAAAGAAAGATAGATTAGTCAGAAAGAAAGAAAGATAGATTAGTTAGAAAGAAAAAAGATAGAAAGATTAGTTAGAAAGAAACATAGATTAGTTAGAAAAAAAGAAAGAAAGATAGATAAGTTAGTTAGAAAGAAAGATAGATAGATAGAAACATAGATTAGTTAGAAAGAAAGAAAGAAAGATAGATAAGTTAGTTAGAAAGAAAGATAGATAGATTAGTTAGTTAGAAAGAAAGATAGATTAGTTAGAAAGAAAAAAGATAGATAGATTAGTTAGAAAGAAAGATAGATAGATTAGTTAGAAAGAAAGATAGATTAGTTAGAAAGAAAGAAAGAAAGATAAATTAGTTAGAAAGAAAGAAATATGGATAGATTACTCAGAAAGAAAGAAAGATAGATTAGTTAGAAAGAAAGATAGATTAGTTAGAAAGAAAGAAAGAAAGATAGATTAGTTAGAAAGAAAGAAAGAAAGATAGATCAGTTAGAAAGAAACAAAGATAGATTAGTTAGAAAGAAAGAAAGAGATTAGTTAGAAAGAAAGAAAGAAGGATAGATTAGTTAGTTAGAAAGAAAGATAGATTAGTCTGAAAGAAAGAAAGAAAGAAAGATATATTAGTTAGAAAGAAAAAAGATGGATTAGTTAGAAAGAAAGATAGATATGTTAGTTAGAAAGAAAAAAATGATAGAATAGTTAGAAAGAAAGAAATATGGATAGATTAGTTAGAAAGAAAGAAAGAAAGAAAGAAAAAGGATAGACTAGTTAGAAAGAAAGATATATTAGTTAGAAAGAAAGATAGATTAGTTAGAAAGAAAGAAAGAAAGATAGATAAGTTATTCAGAAAGAAAAAAGATAGATTAGTTAGAAAGAAAGAAAGATAGATAGATTAGTTAGAAAGAAAGCTAGATTAGTTAGAAAGAAAAAAGATAGATAGATTAGTTAGAAAAAAGATAGATTAGTTAGAAAGAAAGGAAGAAAGATAGATTAGTTAGAAAGAAAAATAGATTAGTTAGAAAGAAAGAAAGGAAGAAAGAAAGAGATTAGTTAGAAAGAAAGAAAGAAAGAGATTAGTTAGAAAGAAAGAAAGCTAGATTAGTTAGAATGAAAGAAAGAGATTAGTTAGAAAGAAAGAAAGAAAGAAAGAAAGAAAGAAAGAAAGAAAGAAAGAAAGAAAGAAAGAAAAAAGGATAGATTAGTTAGTTAGAAAGAAAAATAGATTAGTCAGAAAGAAAGAAAGAGATATTAGTTAGAAAGAAAGATAGATTAGTTAGAAAGAAAGAAAGATTAGTTAGAAAGAAAGAAAGAAAGAAAGATAGATTAGTTAGAAAGAAAGAAAGAAAGAAAGAAAGATAGATTCGTTAGAAAGAAAGAAATATGGATAGATTACTCAGAAAGAAAGAAAGATAGATTAGTTAGAAAGAAAGAAAGAAAGATAGATTAGTTAGAAAGAAAGATAGATAGATTCGTTAGAAAGAAAGAAAGATAGATTAGTTAGAAAGAAAGAAAGAAAGAAAGATAGATTAGTTAGAAAGAAAGAAAGATAGATAGATTCGTTAGAAAGAAAGAAATATGGATAGATTACTCAGAAAGAAAGAAAGATAGATTAGTTAGAAAGAAAGATAGATTAGTTAGAAAGAAAGAAAGATAGATAGATTCGTTAGAAAGAAAGAAATATGGATAGATTACTCAGAAAGAAAGAAAGATAGATTAGTTAGAAAGAAAGATAGATTAGTTAGAAAGAAAGAAAGAAAGATAGATTAGTTAGAAGTAAAGAAAGAAAGATAGATTAGTTAGAAAGAAAGAAAGATAGATTAGTTAGAATGAAAGAAAGATTAGTTAGTAAGAAAGAAAGAAGGATAGATTAGTTAGTTAGAAAGATAGATAGATTAGTCAGAAAGAAAGAAAGAAAGATAGATTAGTTAGAAAGTAAAAAAGATAGATAGATCAGTTAGAAAGAAAGATAGATTAGTTAGAAAGAAAGAAAGAAAGATAGATAAGTTAGAAAGAAAAAATGATAGAATAGTTAGAAAGAAAGAAATACTGATAGATTAGTTAGAGAGAAAGAAAGAAAGAAAGAAAGAAAGAAAGAAAGAAAGAAAGAAAGAAAAAGGATAGATTAGTTAGTTAGAAAGAAAGATAGATTAGTCAGAAAGAAAGAAAGATAGATTAGTTAGAAAGAAAGATAGATTAGTTAGAAAGAATGAAAGAAAGATAGATAAGTTAGTCAGAAAGAAAAAAGATAGATTAGTTAGAAAGAAAGAAAGATAGATAGATTAGTTAGAAAGAAAGCTAGATTAGTTAGAAATAAAGAAAGATAGATAGATTAGTTAGTTAGAAAGAAAGAAAGATAGATTAGTTAGAAAGAAAAAAGATAGATAGATTAGTTAGAAAGAAAGATAGATTAGTTAGAAAGAAAGAAAGAAAGATAGATTCGTTAGAAAGAAAGAAATATGGATAGATTACTCAGAAAGAAAGAAAGATAGATTAGTTAGAAAGAAAGATAGATTAGTTAGAAAGAAAGAAAGATAGATAGATTCGTTAGAAAGAAAGAAATATGGATAGATTACTCAGAAAGAAAGAAAGATAGATTAGTTAGAAAGAAAGAAATATGGATAGATTACTCAGAAAGAAAGATAGATAGATTAGTCAGAAAGAAAGAAAGAAAGATAGATTAGTTAGAAAGTAAAAAAGATAGATAGATCAGTTAGAAAGAAAGATAGATTAGTTAGAAAGAAAGAAAGAAAGATAGATAAGTTAGAAAGAAAAAATGATAGAATAGTTAGAAAGAAAGAAATATGGATAGATTAGTTAGAGAGAAAGAAAGAAAGAAAGAAAGAAAGAAAGAAAAAGGATAGATTAGTTAGTTAGAAAGAAAGATAGATTAGTCAGAAAGAAAGAAAGATAGATTAGTTAGAAAGAAAGATAGATTAGTTAGAAAGAATGAAAGAAAGATAGATAAGTTAGTCAGAAAGAAAAAAGATAGATTAGTTAGAAAGAAAGAAAGATAGATAGATTAGTTAGAAAGAAAGCTAGATTAGTTAGAAATAAAGAAAGATAGATAGATTAGTTAGTTAGAAAGAAAGAAAGATAGATTAGTTGTAAAGAAAAAAGATAGATAGATTAGTTAGAAAGAAAGATAGATTAGTTAGAAAGAAAGAAAGAAAGAAAGAAAGATAGATTCGTTAGAAAGAAAGAAATATGGATAGATTACTCAGAAAGAAAGAAAGATAGATTAGTTAGAAAGAAAGATAGATTAGTTAGAAAGAAAGAAAGATAGATAGATTCGTTAGAAAGAAAGAAATATGGATAGATTACTCAGAAAGAAAGAAAGATAGATTAGTTAGAAAGAAAGATAGATTAGTTAGAAAGAAAGAAAGAAAGATAGATTAGTTAGAAGTAAAGAAAGAAAGATAGATTAGTTAGAAAGAAAGAAAGATAGATTAGTTAGAATGAAAGAAAGATTAGTTAGTAAGAAAGAAAGAAGGATAGATTAGTTAGTTAGAAAGATAGATAGATTAGTCAGAAAGAAAGAAAGAAAGATAGATTAGTTAGAAAGTAAAAAAGATAGATAGATCAGTTAGAAAGAAAGATAGATTAGTTAGAAAGAAAGAAAGAAAGAAAGATAGATAAGTTAGAAAGAAAAAATGATAGAATAGTTAGAAAGAAAGAAATATGGATAGATTAGTTAGAAAGAAAGAAAGAAAGAAAGAAAGAAAGAAAGAAAGAAAGAAAGAAAAAGGATAGATTAGTTAGTTAGAAAGAAAGATAGATTAGTCAGAAAGAAAGAAAGATAGATTAGTTAGAAAGAAAGATAGATTAGTTAGAAAGAATGAAAGAAAGATAGATAAGTTAGTCAGAAAGAAAAAAGATAGATTAGTTAGAAAGAAAGAAAGATAGATAGATTAGTTAGAAAGAAAGCTAGATTAGTTAGAAAGAAAAAAAGATAGATAGATTAGTTAGAAAAAAGATAGATTAGTTAGAAAGAAAGATAGATTAGTTAGAAAGAAAGAAAGAGATTAGTTAGAAAGAAAGAAAGAAAGAGATTAGTTAGAAAGAAAGAAAGAAAGAAAGAGATTAGTTAGAAAGAAAGAAAGCTAGATTAGTTAGAATGAAAGAAAGAGATTAGTTAGAAAGAAAGAAAGAAAGAAAGAAAGAAAGAAAGAAAGAAAGAAAGAAAGAAAGAAAGAAAGAAAGAAAGAAAGAAAAAAGGATAGATTAGTTAGTTAGAAAGAAAGATATATTAGTCAGAAAGAAATAAAGATTGATTAGTTAGAAAGAAAAAAGATAGATAGATTAGTTAAAAAGAAAGATAGATTAGTTAGAAAGAAAGATAGATAGATTAGTTAGTTAGAAAGAAAGAAAGATAGATTAGTTAGAAAGAAAAAAGATAGATAGATTAGTTAGAAAGAAAGATAGATTAGTTAGAAAGAAAGAAAGAAAGATAGATTCGTTAGAAAGAAAGAAATATGGATAGATTACTCAGAAAGAAAGAAAGATAGATTAGTTAGAAAGAAAGAAAGAAAGAAAGATAGATTAGTTAGAAAGAAAGATAGATAGATTCGTTAGAAAGAAAGAAATATGGATAGATTACTCAGAAAGAAATAAAGATAGATTAGTTAGAAAGAAAGATAGATTAGTTAGAAAGAAAGAAAGAAAGATAGATTAGTTAGAAATAAAGAAAGAAAGATAGATTAGTTAGAAAGAAAGAAAGATAGATTAGTTAGAATGAAAGAAAGATTAGTTAGTAAAAAAGATAGAAGGATAGATTAGTTAGTTAGAAAGATAGATAGATTAGTCAGAAAGAAAGAAAGAAAGATAGATTAGTTAGAAAGAAAAAAGATAGATAGATTAGTTAGAAAGAAAGATAGATTAGTTAGAAAGAAAGAAAGAAAGATAGATAAGTTAGAAAGAAAAAATGATAGAATAGTTAGAAAGAAAGAAATATGGATAGATTAGTTAGAAAGAAAGAAAGAAAGAAAGAAAAAGGATAGATTAGTTAGTTAGAAAGAACGTCTCGGTTACGTATGTAACCCTCGTTCCCTGAGTAGGGAACGGAGACGTTACGTCGGATGACGACGAATGTGGTTTCGCTTAGAAAGCCTATCAACTTCGAGTATTACAAAACGAGCAAATGGCAAAGAAATGCCATGGGTCTGCGGAATTTGCATGACGTAACTCCGCCCCACCTCGTGGGTATAAAAGGAGGAAGTCCGCAACAGCAGTTTATGTTTCTTCGCTGAGGAGCCAAGACTGAGCTCAGGCGATCCCCGCGGTACAGCAGAAAGTGGCAGGCAGACGTAACGTCTCCGTTCCCTACTCAGGGAACGAGGGTTACATACGTAACCGAGACGTTCCCTTTCGTTGTCACTCCGAGTTACGTCGGATGACGACGAATGGGGTTACCAGTCTAATCACGCCACCTTCTCGGCTGTCTTCCAGTGCCCTGCGTAAATCGAGGTCCCTGACATAGAAGGACGAAGGACTCAATTTAACACAGGAATACCAAGGTACACTGGGAAGCATATCCCAAGCTAGGGGAAGTATGCAATTAATGCCAACCCAGAGGGGGGGGACTTAGAGAATACACATATGACCCGAAGGAACATATGGAGAACACTGGGGTGTCCAGCCGCAGGTGGAATATTTCAACCCCAGGGGTGGCAAGGTGGCTTGCCAAGGGAAAGACACATGCTCAGAGAGGCTTACAGTGGAAATACACATGTGGGGGTCGCTCAGGGGAGGGACCATGCACACGGGAGGCACCTAGCCGACGCGCAGGCAAGAGACACTGGCGCCGACGTCAGGAGTGCTGGAGGAACTCAGGGCTTTCGGAAAAGCTCACCTGAGGAGAATATCGCACGTATCCAGTCCGAGGAGTGGAATGGCGAGCAAGCGAAGACACCTGAGCGGGTCCGGTACTAGCTAGTTGAAGCGAGTACATGAGAGGACACTGGCTCCACTCGGAGATTATAGAATCTGGCGAATGTGTTAGGTGTTGCCCAGCCTGCAGCTCTGCAGATGTCTGTTAGCGAGGCGCCATGCGCTAGAGCCCAAGAGGATGCCACACTCCGGTGGAGTGGGCCGTCACACCAAGGGGGCACGGTCGACCTTGCTGCTGGTAAGCCAAGGCAATGGCGTCCACTATCCAGTGAGACAACCTTTGCTTGGAGAGAGCCTTTCCCTTCAGCTTCCCACCATAACAGACAAAGAGCTGGTCTGAGGTCCTGAAACACCGCGTCCTGTCTACATAGGCGCGAAGAGCGCGTACTGGACAGAGCAGTGCCAAGGCTGGGTCTGCCTCCTCCGGGGGCAGCGCTTGCAGGTTCACCACCTGGTCCCGAAAGGGAGTGGTAGGAACCTTGGGCACATATCCGGGCCGGGGTCTCAGGATCACGTGAGAGAAAGCCGGTCCGAATTCCAGGCACGCTTCGTCGACGGAGAATGCGTGCAGGTCCCCTACCCTCTTGATGGAGGCCAGTGCAACCAGGAGCGCTGTCTTCATTGACAGGAACTTAAGCTCGACTGACTGCAGGGGCTCAAAGGGAGCACTCTTCAGGGCAGTTAGAACCACTGAGAGGTCCCAAGAGGGAACGAGAGGAGGCCGAGGAGGATTTAGTCTCCTCGCTCCTCTCAGGAACCTGATGACCAGGTCGTGCTTCCCTACCGACTTACCTTCGACTAGGTCATGGTGTGCGGCAATGGCGGCAACATAGACCTTAAGGGTGGAGGGAGACAGCCTTCGCTCCAACCCCTGCTGAAGGAAGGAAAGAACAACGCTGATCGAGCATCTCCGGGGGTCTTCTCGGTGAGAAGAGCACCTGACGATGAAGAGGTTCCACTTCAACGCGTAGACGTGTCTTGTGGACGACACTCTAGCGGAAGTGATGGTAGCCGCCACCGCTGGTGGAAGGGTACTCAAACCTACCTCGAGCCGTCCAGGAGCCACACGTGGAGGCTCCAGAGATCGGGGCGAGGGTGCCACAGGGTGCCCCGTCCCTGAGAAAGAAGGTCCTTCCTCAGAGGAATGGGCCAGGGAGGTGCTGTCGCGAGGAGTGCAAGTTTGGGGAACCAGGTCCGGCCGGGCCAATACGGCGCGACCAAAATGACCTGCTCCTCGTCCTCCCTGACCTTGCGCAAGGTCTGCGCAAGAAGGCTCACTGGGGGAAACGCATATTTGCGGCCCGGCGGCCAGCTGTGCGCCAGTGCATCCGTGCCGAGCGTGCCCTCGGTCAGGGAAAAATACAGGGCGCAATGGGTCGAGTCGTGAGAGGCAAACAGATCTATCTGTGCGTCCCCGAACTGGTCCCAAATCAGCTGAACCGACTGGGGATGAAGTCGCCATTCTCCAGGGAGGGGCTGAAGCCGTGAGAGCTCGTCGGCTGCACAGTTCAGGGCTCCGGGAATGAAAATGGCTCGAAGCGACCTCAGATGCTTCTGACTCCATAGAAGGAGGTGGCGGGCGAGTTGTGACATACGGCGGGAGCGTAGACCACCTTGATGGTTGATGTACGCTACAGTAGCGGTATTGTCTGAGCGGACTAGTACGTGTTGACCCCTGAGCAACGCCCAGAAGCGGTGCAGGGCAAGGCGTACTGCCAACAACTCGAGGCAATTGACATGCCATAGCCGCTGGGGTCCTGTCCAGGAGCCCGCAGCAGCATGTCCATTGCACATGGCGCCCCAGCCCGTGGTGGAGGCATCCGTGGAGACCACAACGTGCCGGGAAGCTCGTTCCAGGGGGACACCCGCCCTGAGAAACTGAGGTTCGACCACGGGGTGAGGAACTGACGGCAGGTCGGAGTAACTGGTACCCGGAGCGTGCCTTGATGCCATGCCCACCTCGGGACTCGGTCGCGAAGCCAAAGCTGAAGCGGTCTCATATGAAGCAACCCGAGCGGCGTGACCGCGGCTGCAGATGCCATATGCCCCAGGAGCCTCTGAAAATGTTTCAGTGGAACCGCATTCTTGCTCCTGAGATATCTCAGGCAAGTCAGCAGTGACTGCACGCGCGCTCGCTCGTAAGCTGCGCGGACATGGCGACCGAGTCGATGTCCATACCGAGAAAAGAGATCCTCTGCACGGGGCAAAGTTTGCTCTTCCCCAGTTGACCCGAAGGCCCAGACGAGCTAGGTGCCGGAGCACTAGGTCCCTGTGTTCGCAAACCTGAACTCGAGAGTGAGCTAGGATCAGCCAGTCGTCGATATAACTCAGGATGCGAACCCCGTGTTCCCGAAGGGGAACAAGGGCAGCCTCGACGACCTTCGTGAAGGTGCGAGGAGACAGGGCTAGCCCGAAAGGGAGAACCGCGTACTGGTATGCCTGCCCCTCGAAAGCAAACCGTAGGAACGGTCTGTGTCGAGGAAGAATGGAGACATGAAAGTAAGCGTCCTTCAGGTCGATCGCTGCAAACCAATCCTGGGGCCGCACGCATTCGAGAACGCGTTTGGCGGAGAGCATCTTGAACGGCAGCCTGTGAAGGGAGCGGTTCAGCACGCGCAAGTCCAGGATTGGCCGTAACCCACCGGTTTTCTTGGGGACAATGAAGTAGGGGCTGTAGAAGCCGGACCTCATCTCGGCTGGAGGGACAGTCTCGATCGCACCCTTCGCCAGCAGGGTGAGAATCTCAGCTCTCATGATGGGGGCATTGCCACCGACCACAATGGAGCGGACTCCCCGGAAGCGGGGAGGAGACCGTGCGAACTGAATCGCATAGCCGAGCCTGATGGCGCGCGTGACCCAGCGGGACAGACGGGGAGCTCTAGCCAGGCTCCCAGGAACTGAACCAGCGGGCGTCCCCCCGGGGGGGCAGCCGGAGTAACTGGCCCAGACGTGGACGGCATAGCGGCCCGGTGTGGGGGCACGGTTAGCACCCGCGCCCTGGCAGAGGGGGCCAGGGGAGGACCATGCTGGTCGTCCCGCGGGGGCCTGCTCTGCCAGGGGTCTGGCGACAGAGGGGGACAGGGGCGAAGCGGTCCGTGGACGGCATGCCGTGTCAAGCACCTCTGGGACAGAGGGGGACGAGGAGAGCACGGCTTGTGGGCGGCGCTCTGTGTCGTCCGAGAACTCTGTCTTCCCAGAGACGGGAGAGTCAGTTCTTAGGAGAATAAGAATTTTTCCCCGGCCCTCCACCGGGGAAAGGAGTGGTCCTGCTACCAACTCCTGGAAGAACTGAGTCCCATCTCTGTGGAGCCCGTCTCAGGAGCGCCGCTTAACCCGGCACGTAGCGGGGGGCGGGGCTGGAGAGGGCTGTGGCGTCCGCGGGGGGGGCGCCTTCGGCAGTGGGCAGACCGAGGGATCTGAGCGGACGGCGGGCCATCGGGACAGAAACACGTCAGTCTGCACATGGGCGGTTGAGAGCTGTTGGGCGAAGTTCTCAACCGCACCGCCGAAGAGGCCGACCTGGGATATGGGAACGTCGGACAGACGGGGCCGCGCGACATTCAGCACATCAGACAGGTTCAGCCACAGAATGGTAGGCATCACCTGACCCAGGGAGCGTACGGCCACTTTCGTCGCTCGGAGAGCAAGGTCAGTAACGGCGCGCGACTCAGTGAAGAGCCCTGGGTCAGTCCCGCCCTCGTGCAAGTCCATGAGCATCTGGGTCGAGGACCAGCAGAATGGCCATGGCCTGCAGAGAGGCGGCTGCCAGTCCCGTGGTGCTATAGGATCTCGCCACAAATGTAGACGAAAACTATAGACCACGGGTGGGTGCTTAGGATTGCGCCGAGAAGAAGCACTCTGAGGACACATAGCATCGCAACAGAGCGTTCAGCCGGGGGAACCCCAGTGTACCCGTGACAGCGGCCCCATCGAGGGGGGAAAGGCGGATGAGATCAGCGAGCGGTCCCGAGAAAACCAGGGGGTCTTCTGGGACTTCGAGATCTCATCATGCACGTCCGGGAGGGAAGGTATTGGGGTTTGCCGTGGACGAGGGTCGGCGGCCTTACCCAAAAACCAATCGTCCCAGGAAAGCATGGCCGTCATCTCTGGATCAGACTCAGGCACAGCCGTATGCACACCAGAGGGTGGCAGCTGTGACGAGTCGTCACTTCGCAGAGAATCAAACCCACCTTGTGAAGCTGCTACAAACATAGTATCACCCTCTGTAGCTTTAAATGAAACACACGGGCCACCAGAGGGTAGACTCGTGGGAATCACCTATTCACTAGCGGGCACCGCCGTTGAGGGGAGGCTGGGGTCACGGACACGGAGTCGGCGCCTTGTTCCAGACCAACACCCTCAGGTCACCCTGGCCACCAGCCGAAGATCGGGGGGTGGATGAGGGGACTCTCACTCTTGCGAGTTCACCGAGTCTCGACCTATATGACGCGATGATCATGTTCCCACAGAGAGAACATGAGTCATCCACGAGCGCTGCTCTAGTATGATCAAGCCCAAACATACTAGACAACGCTCGTGCCCATCAGAGTCCGATACCAAGCTGCCGCAACCATTCGTTTTTTTTTTTTTTTTAAATGCACGGGCCAGCCGTCTTTAAAAAGACGTGCCGCGTGCGCTCTTTTAGAGAGAGAACTCACGTGTTGAAGCGCCCGGGGAAGCACGCACTCTCTGATGAACCACTGCAGAGATAAGCAGGAAGCACGCACTCGCCGGAGATCGCCGTCACACCAACACTCGAGGCACTCGTTCGTGAAGCTGATAATTCAGAGTTGGCTTGTGGAGAGAAGAATACACTTGGCTCCGAAGCGAAAACATAAACTGCTGTTGCGGACTTCCTCCTTTTATACCCACGAGGTGGGGCGGAGTTACGTCATGCAAATTCCGCAGACCCATGGCATTTCTTTGCCATTTGCTCGTTTTGTAATACTCGAAGTTGATAGGCTTTCTAAGCGAAACCCCATTCGTCGTCATCCGACGTAACTCGGAGTGACAACGAAAGGGAAAGATAGATTAGTCAGTAAGAAAGAAAGATAGATTAAATAGAAAGAAAGATAGATTAGTTAGAAAGAAAGAAAGAAAGAAAGAAAGAAAGAAAGATAGATAAGTTAGTCAGAAAGAAAAAAGATAGATTAGTTAGAAAGAAAGAAAGATAGATAGATTATTTAGAAAGAAAAAAGATAGATAGATTAGTTAGAAAAAAGATAGATTAGTTAGAAAGAAAGATAGATTAGTTAGAAAGAAAGATAGATTAGTTAGAAAGAAAGAAAGAGATTAGTTAGAAAGAAAGAAAGAAAGAAAGAAAGAAAGAAAGAAAGAAAGAAAGAAAGAAAGAAAGAAAGAAAGAAAGAGATTAGTTAGAAAGAAAGAAAGATAGATTAGTCAGAATGAAAGAAAGAGATTAGTTAGAAAGAAAGAAAGAAAGAAGGAAAGAAAGACAGAAAGAAAGAAAGAAAGAAAGAAAGAAAGAAAGAAAGAAAGAAAAAAGGATAGATTAGTTAGAAAGAAAGATAGATTAGTCAGAAAGAAAGAAAGATAGATTAGTTAGAAAGAAAAAAGATAGATAGATTAGTTAAAAAGAAAGATAGATTAGTTAGAAAGAAAGAAAGATAGATAGATTAGTTAGAAAGAAAGAAAGATAGATTAGTTAGAAATAAAAAAGATAGATAGATTAGTTAGAAAGAAAGATAGATTAGTTAGAAAGAAAGAAAGAAAATAGATTAGTTAGAAATAAAGAAATATGGATAGATTACTCAGAAAGAAAGAAAGATAGATTAGTTAGAAAGAAAGATAGATTAGTTAGAAAGAAAGAAAGAAAGAAAGAAAGAAAGAGATTAGTAGAAAGAAAGAAAGATAGATTAGTTAGAATGAAAGAAAGAGATTAGTTAGAAAGAAAGAAAGATTAGTTAGAAAGAAAGAAAGATAGATTAGTTAGAATGAAAGAAAGAGATTAGTTAGAAAGAAAGAAAGAAAGAAAGAAAGGGATAGATTAGTTAGTTAGAAAGAAAGATAGATTAGTCGGAAAGAAAGAAAGAAAGACAGATTAGTTAGAAAGAAAAAATATGGATAGATTACTCAGAAAGAAAGAAAGATAGATTAGTTAGAAAGAAAGATAGATTAGTCAGAAAGAAAGAAAGAAAAATTAGTTAGAAAGAAAGAAAGATATATTAGTTAGAATGAAAGAAAGAGATTAGTTAGAAAGAAAGAAAGAAAGAATAAAAGAAAGAAAGAAGGATAGATTAGTTAGTTAGGAAGAAAGATAGATTAGTCAGAAAGAAAGAAAGATAGATTAGTTAAAAAGGAAAAAGATAGATAAATTAGTTAGAAAGAAACATAGATTAGTTAGAAAGAAAGAAAGAAAGAGATTAGTTAGAAAGAAAAAGAAAGAAGGATAGATTAGTTAGAAAGAAAGAAAGATAGATTAGTCAGAAAGAAAGAAAGAAAGATAGATTAGATAGAAAGAAAAAGATAGATAGATTAGTTAGAAAGAAAGATAGATTAGTTAGAAAGAAAGAAGGAAAGATAGATTAGTCAGTAAGAAAGAAAGATAGATTAAATAGAAAGAAAGATAGATTAGTTAGAAAGAAAGAAAGAAAGAAAGATAGATAAGTTAGTCAGAAAGAAAAAAGATAGATTAGTTAGAAAGAAAGAAAGATAGATAGATTATTTAGAAAGACAAAAGATAGATAGATTAGTTAGAAAAAAGATAGATTAGTTAGAAAGAAAGAAAGAAAGATAGATTAGTTAGAAAGAAAGATAGATTAGTTAGAAAGAAAGAAAGAAAGAAAGAGATTAGTTAGAAAGAAAGAAAGAAAGAGATTAGTTAGAAAGAAAGAAAGATAGATTAGTCAGAATGAAAGAAAGAGATTAGTTAGAAAGAAAGAAAGAAAGAAAGAAAGAAAGAAAGAAAGAAAGAAAAAAGGATAGATTAGTTAGAAAGAAAGATAGATTAGTCAGAAAGAAAGAAAGATAGATTAGTTAGAAATAAAAAAGATAGATAGATTAGTTAAAAAGAAAGAGAGATTAGTTAGAAAGAAAGAAAGATAGATAGATTAGTTAGTTAGAAAGAAAGATAGATTAGTTAGAAATAAAAAAGATAGATAGATTAGTTAGAAAGAAAGATAGATTAGTTAGAAAGAAAGAAAGAAAGAAAATAGATTAGTTAGAAATAAAGAAATATGGATAGATTACTCAGAAAGAAAGAAAGATAGATTAGTTAGAAAGAAAGATTAGTTAGAAAGAAAGAAAGATAGATTAGTTAGAATGAAAGAAAGAGATTAGTTAGAAAGAAAGAAAGAAAGAAAGAGATTAGTTAGAAAGAAAGAAAGATAGATTAGTTAGAATGAAAGAAAGAGATTAGTTAGAAAGAAAGAAAGAAAGAAAGAAAGAAAGAAAGAAAGAAAAAAAGATAGATTAGTTAGAATGAAAGAAAGAGATTAGTTAGAAAGAAAGAAAGAAAGAAAGAAAGAAAGAAAGAAAGAAAGAAAGAAAAAAGGATAGATTAGTTAGTTAGAAAGAAAGATAGAGTAGTTAGAAAGAAAGAAAGATAGATTAGTTAGAAAGAAAAAAGATAGATAGATAAGTTAGAAAGAAAGAAAGATAGATTAGTTAGAAAGAAAGTAAGATAGATTAGTTAGAAAGAAAGAAAGATAGATTAGTTAGAAAGAAAGATAGATAGATTAGTTAGAAAGAAAGAAAGATTAGTTAGAAAGAAAGAAAGATAGATTAGTTAGAATGAAAGAAAGAGATTAGTTAGAAAGAAAGAAAGAAAGAAAGAAAGGGATAGATTAGTTAGTTAGAAAGAAAGATAGATTAGTCAGAAAGAAAGAAAGAAAGACAGATTAGTTAGAAAGAAAAAATATGGATAGATTACTCAGAAAGAAAGAAAGAAAGATAGATTAGTTAGAAAGAAAGATAGATTAGTTAGAAAGAAAGAAAGAAAAATTAGTTAGAAAGAAAGAAAGATATATTAGTTAGAATGAAAGAAAGAGATTAGTTAGAAAGAAAGAAAGAAAGAATAAAAGAAAGAAAGAAGGATAGATTAGTTAGTTAGGAAGAAAGATAGATTAGTCAGAAAGAAAGAAAGATAGATTAGTTAAAAAGGAAAAAGATAGATAAATTAGTTAGAAAGAAACATAGATTAGTTAGAAAGAAAGAAAGAAAGAAAGAAAGAAAGAGATTAGTTAGAAAGAAAAAGAAAGAAGGATAGATTAGTTAGAAAGAAAGAAAGATAGATTAGTCAGAAAGAAAGAAAGAAAGATAGATTAGATAGAAAGAAAAAGATAGATAGATTAGTTAGAAAGAAAGATAGATTAGTTAGAAAGAAAGAAAGAAAGATAGATTAGTTAGAAAGAAAGATAGATTAGTTAGAAAGAAAGAAAGAAAGAGATTAGTTAGAAAGAAAGATAGATTAGTTAGAAAGAAAGAAAGAAAGAAAGAGATTATTTAGAAAGAAAGAAAGATAGATTAGTTAGAATGAAAGAAAGAGATTAGTTAGAAAGAAAGAAAGAAAGAAAGAAAGAAAGAAAGAAAGAAAGAAAGAAAGAAAGAAAGAAAGAAAGAAAGAAAAAAGGATAGATTAGTTAGTTAGAAAGTAAGATAGAGTAGTTAGAAAGAAAGAAAGATAGATTAGTTAGAAAGAAAAAAGATAGATAGATTAGTTAGAAAGAAAGAAAGATAGATTAGTTAGAAAGAAAGTAAGATAGATTAGTTAGAAAGAAAGAAAGATAGATTAGTTAGAAAGAAAGATAGATAGATTAGTTAGAAAGAAAGAAAGATTAGTTAGAAAGAAAGATAGATAGATTAGTTAGAAAGAAAGAAAGATAGATTAGTTAGAAAGAAAGAAAGAAAGAAATATGGATCGATTAGTCGGAAAGAAAAAAGATTGATTAGTTAGAAAAAAAGAAATATGGATAGATTAGTTAGTTAGAAAGAAAGATAGATTAGTTAGAAAGAAAAAAGATAGATAGATTAGTTAGAAAGAAAGATAGATTAGTTAGAAAGAAAGAAAGATAGATTAGTTAGAAAGAAAGAAAGAAAGAGATTAGTTAGAAAGAAAAAGAAAGAAGGATAGATTAGTTAGAAAGAAAGAAAGATAGATTAGTCAGAAAGAAAGAAAGAAAGAAAGAAAGATTAGATAGAAAGAAAAAGATAGATAGATTAGTTAGAAAGAAAGATAGATTAGTTAGAAAGAAAGAAAGAAAGATAGATTAGTTAGAAAGAAAGATAGATTAGTTAGAAAGAAAGAAAGAAAGAGATTAGTTAGAAAGAAAGATAGATTAGTTAGAAAGAAAGAAAGAAAGAAAGAAAGAGATTAGTTAGAAAGAAAGAAAGATAGATTAGTTAGAATGAAAGAAAGAGATTAAAGAAAGAAAGAAAGAAAGAAAGAAAGAAAGAAAGAAAGAAAGAAAGAAAGAAAAAAGGATAGATTAGTTAGTTAGAAAGACAGATAGATTCGAAAGAAAGAAAGATAGATTAGTTAGAAAGAAAGAAATATGGATAGATTACTCAGAAAGAAAGAAAGATAGATTAGTTAGAAAGAAAGAAAGAAAGAAAGAAAGAAAGAAAGAAAGAAAGAAAGAAAGAAAGAAAGAAAAAAGGATAGATTAGTTAGTTAGAAAGAAAGATAGAGTAGTTAGAAAGAAAGAAAGATAGATTAGTTAGAAAGAAAAAAGATAGATTAGTTAGAAAGAAAGAAAGATAGATTAGTTAGAAAGAAAGAAAGATAGATTAGTTAGAAAGAAAGAAAGATAGATTAGTTAGAAAGAAAGATAGATAGATTAGTTAGAAAGAAAGAAAGATTAGTTAGAAAGAAAGATAGATAGATTAGTTAGAAAGAAAGAAAGATAGATTAGTTAGAAAGAAAGAAATATGGATCGATTAGTCGGAAAGAAAAAAGATTGATTAGTTAGAAAGAAAGAAATATGGATAGATTAGTTAGTTAGAAAGAAAGATAGATTAGTTAGAAAGAAAAAAGAAAGATAGATTAGTTAGAAAGAAAAAAGATAGATAGATTAGTTAGAAAGAAAGATAGATTAGTTAGAAAGAAAGAAAGATAGATTAGTTAGAAAGAAAAAAGATAGATAGATTAGTTAGAAAGAAAGATAGATTAGTTAGAAAGAAAGAAAGATAGATTAGTCGGAAAGAAAAAAGATTGATTAGTTAGAAAGAAAGAAATATAGATTAGTTAGAAAGAAAAAAGATAGATTAGTTAGAAAGAAAAAAGATAGATAGATTAGTTAGAAAGAAAGAAAGATAGATTAGTTAGAAAGAAAGAAAGATAGATTAGTTAGAAAGAAAAAAGATAGATAGATTAGTTAGAAAGAAAGAAAGATAGATTAGTTAGAAAGAAAGATAGATAGATTAGTTACAAAAGAAAGAAAGAAAGATAGATTAGTCAGAAAGAATGAAAGATAGATTAGTCAGAAAGAATGAAAGATAGATTAGTTAGAAAGAAAGATAGATTAGTTAGAAAGAAAGATTTAGTAACAGATAGATAGATAGATAGATAGATAGATAGATAGATATATAGATAGATAGATAGATAGATAGATAGATAGATAGATAATTCATTAGTACATATAGAATGGTAGTTTAATTGAGTCTAGGGCTTCAGGGAGTTTAGATTTGAGTTTTTGTGTTGTACACTACTGGGCCACCATAGTCTTGGCTCAATTTGAACATGTTGCAATGACAGTCAACGGGATTTTTATGGTTTTTAATATTAATTTTTAAGAAATCTGAAAGTCAAATCAGTCTGAAAAGATATAGCAACTCGAGTCAGAACAGTCTGAAGGTCTGACCCGAGTTTGGAGTTTGTAGAGTTAAAGCTCTAGGAGGAGTTAGATATAGAAATTTTTGAGTAAGAAGAATAATAATAACTAGAAAAAGTTCGTCGAGACAAACTTTAAGTTGGCTTGTGAAAGTTTGGACCAATAAGTTTGAAGAAGTTTAAAGTAGTTTGAAGTTTAAAGTAGTTTGAAGTTTAAAGTAGTTTGAAGTTTAAATTAGTTTGAATTTTAAAGTAGTTTGAAGTTTAAATTAGTTTAAAGTTTAAAGTAGTTTAAAGTTTAAATTAGTTAGAATTTTAAAGTAGTTTGAATTTTAAATTATTTTAAAGTTTGAATTAGTTTAAAGTAGTTTAAAGTATAGTTTGAAGTAATTTAAAGTCGCTAGGGTGTTTCTAGTGGGTTGCTAAGGTGTTCTGGGTGGTTGCTAGGTGGTTGCTAAGGTATTTTGGGTGGTTGCTAGGGTGTTCTCGGTGGTTGCTAGGTTGTTGCTAAGGAATTTTGGTTGGTTGCTAGGGTGTTCTGGGTGGTTGTTAGGTGGTTGCTACTGTGTTCTGGGTGGTTGCTATGTTGTTGCTAGGGTGTTCTATGGTATTTTGGGTGGTTGCTAGGGTGTTCTGGGTGGTTTTCAGGCAGTTGCTAGGGTGTTCTGGATGGTTGCTATGGTGTTGCTAGGGTGTTCTTGGGTATTTTGGGTGGTTGCTAGGGTGTTGTAAGGTATTTTGGGTGGTTGCTAGGCAGTTGCTAGGGTGTTCTGGGTGGTTGCTATGGTGTTGCTAGGGTGTTCTAGGCTATTTTGGGTGGTTGCTATGGTGTTGCTAGGGTGTTTTAAGGTATTTTGGGTGGTTGCTAGGCAGTTGCTAGGGTGTTCTGGGTGGTTGCTATGGTGTTGCTAGGGTGTTCTAGGCTATTTTGGGTGGTTGCTATGGTGTTGCTAGGGTGTTTTAAGGTATTTTGAGTGGTTGCTAGGGTGTCCTGGGTGGTTGCTAGGGTGTTCTAAGGTATTTTAGGTGGTTGCTATGGTGTTGCTAGGGTGTTCTAAGGTATTTTGGGTGGTTGCTAGGGTGTTCTGGGTGGTTGCTATGGTGTTGCTAGGGTGTTCTAAGGTATTTTGGGTGGTTGCTAGGGTGTTCTGGGTGGTTGCTTTGGTGTTGCTTGGGTGTTCTAAGGTATTTTGGGTGGTTGCTAGGGTGTTCTGGGTGGTTGCTAGGCAGTTGCTAGGGTGTTCTGGGTGGTTGCTAGGCAGTTGCTAGGGTTTTCTGGTGGTTGCTAGGGTGTTGCTAGGGTGTTCTAGGGTATTGTGGGTGGTTGCTATGGTGTTGCTAGGGTGGTTGCTAGGGTGTTCTGGGGGTTGCTAGGCAGTTGCTAGGGTGTTCTAGGGTATTTTGGGTGGTTGCTATGGTGTTGCTAGAAAGAAAGATTAGTTAGAAAGAAATAAAGTTAGAAAGAAAGATTAGTTAGAAAGAAAGAAAGGTAGAAAGGAAGATTAGAAAGAAAGAGAGAAAGAAAGAAAGAAAGATAGAAAGATTAGAAAGAAAGAAAGATTAGTTAGAAAGAAAGAAAGAAAGATTATTTAGAAAGAAATAGATTAGTTAGAAAAGAAAGAAAGAAAGATAGATTAGTTAGAAAAGAAAGAAAGATAGATTAGTTAGAAAGAAAGAAAGATAGAAAGAAAGATAGATTAGTTAGAAAGAAAGAAAGAAAGAAGATTAGTTAGAAAGAAAGAAAGATTAGTTAGAAAGAACGAAAGATAGATTAGTTAGAAAGAAAGAAAAAGAAAGAAAGATAGATAGATAGATAAAATAGTCAGATGATAGATAGATAGATAGATAGATAGATAGATAGATAAAATAGTCAGATGATAGATAGATAGAAATAGTTAGATGATAGAAAGATTAGTTAGAAAGAAAGAAAGATTAGTTAGAAAGAACGAAAGATAGATTAGTTAGAAAGAAAGAAAAAGAAAGAAAGATAGATAGATAGATAGATAAAATAGTCAGATGATAGATAGATAGATAGATAGATAGATAGATAGATAGATAGATAGATAGATAGATAGATAGATAGATAGATAGATAGATAGATAGATAAAATAGTCAGATGATAGATAGATAGAAATAGTTAGATGATAGAAAGATTAGTTAGAAAGAAAGAAAGATTAGTTAGAAAGAAAGAAAGAAAGTTAGAAAGGAAGATTAGAAAGATAGATAGAAAGATTAGTTAGAAAGAAAGAAAGATTAGTTAGAAAGAAAGAAAGAAAGTTAGAAAAGAAGATTAGAAAGATAGATAGAAAGATTAGTTAGAAAGAAAGATTAGTTAGAAAGAAAGAAAGATAGAAAGAAAGATAGATTAGTTAGAAAGAAAGATTAGTAAGAAAGAAAGAAAGATTAGTTAGAAAGAAAGAATGAAAGATAGATTAGTTAGAAAGAAAGAAAGAAAAAGATTGATAGATAGATAGATAGATAGATAGATAGATAGATAGATAGATAGATAGATAGATAGATAAAATAGTCAGATGATAGATAGATAGATAGATAGATAGATAGATAGATAGATAGATAGATAGATAGATAAAATAGTCAGATGATAGATAGATAGAAATAGTTAGATGATAGAAAGATTAGTAAGAAAGAAAAAGAGAGAGAAAGAAAGATTAGAAAGAAAGAATGGGTAGATCGATAGATAGATAGATAGATAGATAGATAGATAGATAGATAGATAGATAGATAGATAGATAGAAAAGTGTCATAGATAGATGAGTTTATTAGTTTAAATGAGTCTCAATGGCTCATATAGTATATAGAATGGCAGTTTGATTCAGTCTAGGGCTTCAAGGAGTTTAGATTTGAATTTTTGGCAGTTGGGGAGTTTGAAAATCTGAACATTCTGCAATGTTAAGTCAATGGGAGTTTTTTCCGACTTTGATCGTCATTTTTAGGAAAACCGTAAGTCCGATCAGTTAGAAAAGATATAGCAACTCAAGTCAGAACAGTTTGAGTGTCTGAGCCGAGTTTGGAGTATGTAGAGTTAAAGCTCTAGGAGGAGATTGATATAGAAATTTTTTGTAAGAATAATAATAATAACTAGAAAAAGTTCGTCGAGACAAACTTTAAGTTGGCTTGTGAAAGTTTGGACCAGAGAGTTTGAAGAAGTTTAAAGTAGTTTGAAGTTTAAAGTAGTGTAAAGTTTAAAGTAGTTTAAAGTTTAACTTAGTTTAAAGTTTAAATTAGTTTATAATTTAAAGTAGTTTAAAGTTTTACTTAGTTTAAAGTTTAAATTAGTTGAAAGTTTAAATTAGTTTAAAGTATTTTAAAGTGTAAATTAGTTTAAATTAGTTTAAAATGGTTTAAAGTAGTTTAAAGTAATTTAAAGTTGCTAGGGTATTTCTAGTGGGTTCCTAAGATATTTTATGTGGTTGATAGATATTTATATTATATTATGTTATATTTATATTTATAACAAGATAGATAGATAGATAGATAGATAGATAGATAGATAGATAGATAGATAGATAGATAGATAGATAGATAGATAGATAGATAGATAGATAGATAGATAGATAAGGCTGGATAGATAGATAGATAGATAGATAGATAGATAGATAGATAGATAGATAGATAGATAGATAAGGCTGGATAGATGGAGATAGATAGATAGATAGATAGATAGATAGATAGATAGATAGATAGATAGATAGATAGATAGATAGATAAGGCTGGATAGATGGATAGATAGATAGATAGATAGATAGATAGATAGATAGATAGATAGATAAGGCTGGATAGATGGAGATAGATAGATAGATAGATAGATAGATAGATAGATAGATAGATAGATAGATAGATAGATAGATAGATAGATAGATAGATAGATAGATAAGGCTGGATAGATGGATAGATAGATAGATAGATAGATAGATAGATAGATAGATAGATAGATAGATAGATAGATAAGGCTGGATAGATAGATAGATAGATAGATAGATAGATAGATAGATAGATAGATAGATAGATAGATAGATAGATAGATAGAGAGATAGATAGATAGATAGATAGATATATTATATTGTTATATTTATATTTAGAACAAGATAGATAGATAGATAGATAGATAGATAGATAGATAGATAGATAGATAGATAGATAGATAAGGCTGGATAGATAGATAGATAGATAGATAGATAGATAGATAGATAGATAGATAGATAGATAGATAGATAGATAAAGGCTGGATAGATAGATAGATAGATAGATAGATAGATAGATAGATAGATAGATAGATAGATAAGGCTGGATAGATAGATAGATAGATAGATAGATAGATAGATAGATAGATAGATAGATAGATAGATAGATAGATAGATAGATAAAGGCTGGATAGATAGATAGATAGATAGATAGATAGATAGATAGATAGATAGATAGATAGATAGATAAGGCTGGATAGATGGATAGATAGATAGATAGATAGATAGATAGATAGATAGATAGATAGATAGATAGATAGATAGATAGATGTCAGTGATCATATATTAAAATTTTCATCATAACTTGTATAGCAACAACTCGTAATAATAATAAGAAAATCATAAGAACAACTAATGTGGGGATGGACGCGCGTTGTCACAGTAACCAGGTGAAGGAATTGGGGAAATTAAATTGCTACATTTTGAGATACTATTGTTCCCTCTAAAATAGACAAAACTGCATATTCGACAAGGGTTAAAAAATATCTCCAACACAATCTAAATTAATCTATTACGAGTACGACTCCTATTGAAGTGAAAATGTGAAGGGAAAAAAGTGTTGTGTCATTACAGTTAAAGATGCTCACGTGACATGCAATATTACTTTTTATATACTTTTTTTCAGCGTTGAGCATTACCACCAATCACACAAGTCTCTATTGAGCTCGTAATGCAAAAACCAATCAGGTTAGTTTAGATTAGTTACCAATGAAGGAAAAAACTGCTGGTTTTTTCACACAAAGTGCTGCTCACCTCAGTCAGACAGATGGCGAATTCTGTCGTGGGAAAGTGCAGATACGATGTAAGAAAGATATTGATTTATAATCCTTTTGTTTTTCATGCTAAAATAACAATGTCTTGATTTCTTATATACAAAAGCAATTTACTAATTCATAAACGGTTCTTGACTGTGCAACACAAAAAACGTTTACTATATTATTGTAATGACATTAATCATTATATCACGAATAATGATCGACAATAATGAATTATGCTTTTCACTAACAAGTTAAAAAGTTGTTTTGGGGAATGCTGTCTGCTAGATGTGTGAATCCTTGCATTTAATTAATGAATTAAAACAAATATATTCTGACAGGATTTGGTATGAGATGGGTTCTAAAAGAAAATTTAATTCTCTGAATTAAATTAATGATTTTTATGAAGTTACGAAGAAACGACAATAAATTACAGTAAAAAGACAGATGAAATCAGTGTAGAAATTAATCTGTGCAATGCTGAGGAAAAACAGAAGCAGCATCTGAAATAGCATTGTTTAATGCAGCTCACAGGGAATGAGTAATGACTTAATTAGTAAAGGACATTATTCATGCTTCGTTTTAAACATAAAATGTTTAATGCTTTACTTTTGAAATAATTTCAAATTTAAACTAAAATTTTAATGTTAAATTAAAACCGCCACTAGGTGGCAGCAATTCACTTTTATTGAGTGAGTCATTGAGATTCAACTAGTGCTTTTAAAATTCGTGTTTTTGGTATGGGTGTGTGTAATTTATGTAATTTTATTAAAAATATATGTCATTTTACTCCTAAATTGGACAAACCCCATTCTAAAACCCCATAGAAAAATCTCGAGGGAACCAGAGGGGCGGGGTTTTTAATTTCATACCTGCACCACGCTGTCCTGAGTCACGGGAAACACTGGAACACGATGTGATTTACAGTGCAAGCTTCACTTTTAAACAAGTTTTAAACAATCAGGATAGGATTAATATGTTTAGACCGACTGTGGCGGGTCGTCACGGTCTAGTTAATGGGAAAGACAGGGACTACATCCTGTTTAATGCATGACAAAGGAATGAGTTTGTTGACATATCTCAATTAATGTATTTTGCATTATATTTGTGTAATTTCACACTTGTTAAAGATTGTAACTTTCTGTTTCAATTCTCCCACAGTGTTGCATTCACATGGGTGACAAAGGTCCACGAATTTCTGGCCACACCTCAGATCCAAGATGCGAACCTTTCATTACATTGCATCACAACAGGTAAGCAAAACAGTGTTACTTTTCTGCAGGTAATTAGAGGGTATCCATTGGTGTCAAAAATATACGGATGATAGAGAAGACAACATTTTGAAACATGTGAAATTATATTTTATTCTAGAACAAACTATATAAACTAAACAAGAACAATTACAACATTTCTTAGAATACAAACAAATTAAATAAATTAAGAAAAATGGTTGAGGGAGCTGGTTATTCTGATGAGGTCTCCATCTCGTCAACTGAGCGGATCTGCTGGACCCGTCTGTTTACGTGCTTCAGCACAAGTTTCATTGGCAGTTTGTGGAGTATGTCATCTGGGTTGCCAGAGAAGATGGCTGAAGGCACAATGAAGACCTCTGACTCACTGCTGAGGAAGTGGCAGGTGTCGTTGACCTCAGAGATTCCAATAATTGATGCCTCAGTTTCCTGGACCTGCCCCTCAGGGATCTGTGAAAACAAATCAGTATGGGAAATGTCAGTGTATTAGTCCTAAAAACACCCTACTGTAAGTATTTCTTTTTTGTACAATTTTGCTTTTCGGTATATTACATTCTTGTTTATTGACCTGTTGTATTAGAAAACACACTTACAATTCTAGCCTATTATCAGATTACAGTCATGCTGATATTCTGAACAGTTATGCTTGTGTTCATGTGATATTTATTAAATGAAATGTAGGTTTACATCTCCAAAATATGTTTGTAAATCCTCTGTTGCAGTGTAAACTATGGGAGCAGTAGTGTTGTGCATTATGTACCTGCACAGACGTGTAAGCTGAGGAGTGGAGTTTTCCCTGGCCGTTCGTGAAAATGCAGGGACGAAGGTGTGTGAGCACCACCTCATCCCCCACGTAGAGGTCAGTCAACGCCTCATCCCTCCACAGCGACACATCTAAGGACTTCCCTCCACACTGGAGCTGCATGTCCAGAATGGGGACGTTTGTGCGGGTCATCCTCACGCCACGCAACTGGAAAAATTAAATTCATGGTTGAGTATAATACAGTTCTGTACATTCTGGACATTTTCACAACTTTGACAACTTTGAATCACCCAATTAGATGCACAAACTATTTCAAAATTTATATAATACAATGTTGTAATTGACTTAATATGTTCTTGAGACTATTCAGCTCACAAATACAAAATTAGCAATATAAGTGACTTTGGCACAGGTATTGCAGTCATTATCACTTTATCACTGTTAATTTTTTATTAAAGTTCCTGTTTTAGGCAACTTGTAACTGGAGAATGAGGAGGTAATGATGTCAATTTAGTACATTATATTAGATACTGCAAAATGTATTAGATGGATAGAAAATATACTCACTTCTGTGATCGTCCCCTGGAGGCTGAGGTATCCTCCCTGTGAAAAAATGTCATTTTCTTCACCACTCATCAGTGGTGAAGCCGGACACAGGGCATGTTTGGCCTGCATCACTGCCTCCTCAGTGATGTCGAGTGGAACGGTTTTGAATTTCAAGGTCCCAGGGCCAACAAACAAATAGAGCTGTCCGTATGAATTTGATATCGTGTATTTCTGAAGAACGTAGCTTACCCCCTCCTCGAACTCTGGGGTAAATCCCTCTTTTTTTATTTAAAAAAGTTTTTGACCCGTCAGAAAGGGCACTCAGACATTGGGTTTTGAATCGTGCAATGTCAATTTTCCGTCCCTTGGTGAAGCTCTGGGCTCGCTGGCTCAACTTGGTCGCAACACACTTGCAGGTCAGAAATGCAGGCGGAGTTGGAGGAGTTGGAGTTGGAGGAGTTGGAGTTGGAGCAGTTGGAGTTGGAGTTGGAGTTGGAGGAGTTGGAGTTGCCATGCTGAAGGCAGAGAAAGGTACATGTAAAAACTCTGGCAAATATTATTTAATTTTGTGTTTGTTTTATTCATAAAATTAAAGTCAAAGCAATATTTTGAAGGAAATTGTGAGTTTTGAAGGAATGGTTCACCCAAAAATAAAACAATATTTGCTCCCTTCTCTGAGGAGGTTCTGACTGAACTAAATAAAAATCATGAATTTAATTTGAAAAATGTATTTTTTAAGTAATTTATCCACTTATTTGAGTCAGAACCCTTCCTCTGAAATCAAATTCTGTCATGAATTTAATTTGAAATAAGTGGAAAAATTACTAGATAGATAAAAAATATTTTTTTGTTATTAAAGGGCAACTAAACCCTAAAACAACTTTTTTGTTAGTTAATGATCTGTAAAACTGGGGGTTTATTAGTGCTGTTCATTGATTCTAGTATATTTTAACATTTTGGGGTATAAAGTGTTTTAATTCTACAATATATGCTGTAAACACGTTTGAGTGCTGCCCTCTTCAGGTTGAACAGTGGCTACTGCAGTTGAATTTTCCTATTGGTAGTTGTGGTGCCAGGCACGAGCACACCACGCCCATACAGAGAGACGTCTCAGGTGCACACCCACTTTTCCATCATTTATTAAAGGTGCTCTAAGCGATGTCACGCGCTTTTTAGGCCAAAACATTTTTTGTCACATACAGCAAACATCTCCTCACTATCCGCTAGCTGCCTGTCCCCTGAACACACTGTAAAAAAACGCGGTCTCTGCAGACACCCCAGGCTCCACAAACAGCAACAAAAACAAACTGGGCTTACCCGCACCACCAAACATAACAAACTGTTCCAGCCAATAACCGACAAGAAGGATTTGGGGGGTTAGTGCGCGGATGAGGAGGAGGGAGGGTCTAGCTAGCCTCCGTTTTGTTTGACAATAGTTCGAACGTCAACAAGAAGTGATGTAACCCAGGATCGCTTAGAGAACCTTTAAATATTGCCAGCGGGGGGAGTCAGGCTCTGACCAGGGGTTGAGTTAAGTAGCACCAAAACATTGCTGGGCGACAGGGCTAGAAGTAAGCACCGCTTGCGTCAGGGGCTGGGGGCGAGATGCCGTGACCGCCATTTTTCAAATAGCAGCTCAATTGTAATCTCCGTCTATGCAAGTTATTGCGAGCTGCACGAACGCGCTGGATTCGCCGTGTTTGGATGCCGATGTAACGTTTGGTTCGGAAAGCCATGAGCATCAATAGTAACGCAACGACCGCCATTGTTGATGGAAGGCTTGTTCGAGATGCATCGGAGCTGCGGGAATGTTTGGAGAGCATACGACTCCTTTTGCTTTTGGATCGCTCTCGTATTGCGTTGATGTCATGCGCCGGCCGAACCATCTCGAACAAGCCTGGGCCTGGTGCGTTTGTGTTTGGCGCTGCCGCGCTAGCGTTGCTGGGCAACATTAGATAAACAGGGACGTAAGATCTGACTCTAGCCTGTGGAAAGGCGAACCGGCAATAGCTCTGAGCTAGCACCAAGTGGAAAAGGGGTATCTGAGACCAAATCCTGTCAGAATATATTTAATTATACTGTAATTTCATCGTAACTGCATAAAAAACATGAATTTATTTTGAAACTTGTATTTTCTTAAGTAATTTATCCACTTATTTGAGTCAGAACCCATCCTCTGAGACCAAATCCTGTCAGAATATTTTTTTATTATTCTGTCATTTCATCGTAACTTCATAAAAAACAAATTTAATTTGAAAAATTTATTTTCTGAAATAATGTTAATTTATCCACATATTTGAGTCAGAACCCATCCTCTGAGACCAAATCCTGTCAGAATATATTTTATTATACTGTCATTTCATCATAGCGTCATAAAAATCATGAATTTAATAGAAATAAGTGGAAAAAAATACTTCAGAAAATAACATTTTCATTCAGAACCCCTTCTCTGAGACCAAATCCTGTCAGAATATATTTTAGATTTTCTGAAGTAATTTATCCACATATTTCAATCAGAACCCCTCCTCTGAGACAGAGGGTAAAAATCAATTTGTTCCCCTCCGTATCAATTACATTTTATTGAAAGAATTCATTTAGTTTGTTGGAAAGTAAAAAGGGTCTCACCTGATGTGTAGTTGTTGTAGAGTGGTCAAGTAAGGAGAGGAGGACAGTGGTCTTGAACTTGGCACCAGTCCAATCAGCGAATCAAAATATAATCACCAAGGCACATGATGCCAAGACAGATAACCTTTGACCAATGGTTTTGTTTTTTCTCTTTTTTTCTCCCTCCCCCTCTTTTCTTGCCCTCTCTCTCTCTCTGTCTCTGTGTGGTCAGGAGAGAGAGGGACAGACAGCAGCCAGAGTGTGTGGAAGAGACACCAGGTTATTGTGTCCACCACAGTGACCCTCAGTAATGTGTGTGTGTGTGTGTGTGTGTGTGTGTGTGTGTGTGTGTGTGTGTGTGTGTGTGTGTGTGTGTGTGTGTGTGTGTGTTAAAACACTGATATCAAATGTTCACACATGTTCTAATTTGTTACACTGTTCATTTAAATAAAAGTTATGTTATAATGTTTTATCTTTATTATTGTCTTTATTATTATTGATCCAAAACACAGAAACGAGTTGCATTTTAGCACTTTCGGTTCCATTGTCCCATGGGTTTTGGGTTATGACTGAAATAATTTGATATCCACGGTTTTCTTAATGTGTGTGGACTAACTTGGGTGTGTTAAATGCAGAACTTTCACTACATTGTATAACAGGAAAAATTATATTTGCCAGAAACAATTTTTTTTTTTTTGCTGGTGATTTAATAATTCAATGATTATTTATTCCATTATGTTGTTAATTATTTGATTATAAGGGTTTTGGTATTTAAACTAATATAACGGGTGGCCAATTAGATCGTTGAATGTTGCATAACTAATGAGCTGTCATTCTGGAATCTTCTTCCGCTCCTGCACATGCTTCGGTTCGGGTGAGAGAGTTTGTCTGAGGTAATTAAAATGTGTGTGGGTTAACGAGTTAAATGCAGTTAAACGTATTTGATTATAAATGTTTATAACTGCTGAAACATGAGTAATAGTTAATTTTTCATTAAGCATTACGATAATAATGTGTATCGTGAGGATGTGTAATGTTAACGGTTTCTGTCTTCCGTCTAATTTGTTCGTTTTGCTAAAAATCTTCACTAATATCCCCAGTATTTCATTCATACTCGACGCAGGAGGGCGCTATAAATTATGACTAACGTTACGTTAGTCATAAAACACATGAATCAGTCATGAATAGTTCCCGATCTTTCCAATAAAGCTATCATAACGCTTAATGAAAAGCTGATGGAGTCATATGACTGAAGAAACATGAAAACAATTACAGTTTGTGATCGAGGTTATATAAGAATAATGCAATACGAATCGTGTTCATCACTGTTGGATGAATGTATTTTCTTCCTCGTTCTTTGAAAAGAAGCCTTTGGGATCGAAAAACGGAAGTTATTTTAAATAATGACGTTTTAAATTTGAGTTTTGGTTATTCATCTTATTGCCATGTGTTGATGCTTACGTCACGATGATAAAACGGCACCTTTGCCTGTAAAAGTCACCAAAGCCAAACTAATAGAGAATGAGGATGTGACGTCAAATGCAATTTCATTTCCTCATTCCGATTTAAATTTTTAATTTTCATCAAACCAGTATAACTCCTCTTTCTCTATAATGCTAACGTTACTCCTTTATAATAGAAACACATGTCCATACATCCATAGGCCTATCTGTGTTTTATCTGACTTATTTCTCTATTTTGCTTGAGTGAATAGGTCGTTGTTGCTGCTGTGTAAGTATTTAATTTGACAGCCTGACATACATTTTCAGTAATACATTTATAACAGGGGAATGATTTGCAGATTACAGAGATGAAGAACATGTATATAAAGTGAAACGTTTTTTTCTTATATTCACTTTACTTTTGTGGCCATCTACCTTTTGTGGTAAATAGATATAATACCAATGTGTACATCAATTTCAGATTAACGTATTGATATGAATCAGATTAGTCAATCATATTATTTTAAGACTTGTCATGTCCATCCATGCAGGCCTGTGCAATATTTGATTCATATAATAGTGAATCAAATGTGATTTCTTATTTTACTCCCTCTTTCTTTTATGTGTTTTACCCGTGTCTGTAAAAATCTTGCCAGTTCATTGCATCCATTGCGGTAAGTAATCTTTTAAACTGACTCTGTCACATTTTCAGTTTGCATTTACAATAAATATGGAACAGCAATCTATAGCATCATGTTTCAGAACATGTAATGACCCCTTTTATTAAGCACTTAATATTTGAATACCATTCAAGATTACTTATTTCATTTACCTATTAGGTTTCATATCTCCTCCACTGCCGTGTACCCACTGCCAACTGCCTTTAGCACCTTCATTCCAAGGTAATAAAATCTTACCAGGTCATTGCAGCGTTTGTGGTAAGTAATCTTTTTAACTGACTTTATTTTGACATTTACAATAGATTTAGAATAGCAATCTATATCCGCATATCATACAGCATGTGATTATTCTCTTTTGTTAAGCATGGGTTCTGTTAATATTTGCATAACATTTGTGAGTGAATCATTTATTTATTTTACTTATTAGATTTTGTCGTGTTCCGCTGTCGTCTCCCTGCTGTTAGGGGTGGCCAACAGCATCTTCATTTCATGGTAATTTATATTTACAGTCAACAAATGTGTACAAAATTTGTTATCAGTTTATCAGTTATCAGATCTCAGTTTGTTAATGTGAGACAAATTGTCACATTTATCAGTTTGTAAGGGCTAATCCACAGCTAGAAACAATGATTTAACTGTATGATAAAAAGGTGTAAAAACTCTTTCCACCCTCAATTGTGTAAGTAACCCCCTTAAATATAATTTTAGTTGGAGCTATATTACTAGTGCATTTTTGTATTGACTGTTGTTATTTATGTAAATTATACTTGCATTTTGCATTTAACAATGTAACTGACTTGATTTCTTTCTGTGTTTGTCTGTCCTGACCTGTACTATACTTTCCTCTCCATAATTTTATATTATTCACTCAAACCTTTATCTTGCTTACTAATTTTAAAAAATGCCTCTTCCATCCTTTCTCTTCCAAAACTCATAACTGGCCTGGCACATCAAATGCTGCTGCACTGCTTGCTGCTTGCTTGCTCGCACTATAAACTGCAAGATGCAAACTCTGATCTGCTTCTAACCCTTATGCACATATGCTTAGCTTGCCAACGCATCTTTTTAAAAAAAGGCCAGTACCCATGATTTGATCTATGATCATCTATAATTCTTGACACATCTTGATATTACATACTTAATTACATCTGAATTACATACTTATACCACAAAGATTTGCACCCATACTCACACCCTGAAAAATCACAGTCTCAGGTAAAAAAAAAAACTGTGCTGCATCTTCAGAAATAGTAAGAGAGAGTTTTTAAAGTTTTTAACTCTTTTAAAGTACAATGTTTTTTTGATTAACCTAACTTCAAATCAATTAATTAACTGCTTGTTATATAGCAACTGTTGTATTACTGTTACTATATATATAATATATATCTATATACTCTTGTTATATAGCAAATATTTAACTTTTCTGTATATCTGTTCGCATAAAAGGCATTATCTTTTGTGTTTGTTTTCTCAAGTAACAGTAAATATCAATATTTTTACCCATTACTCAAACATATTTGCTTGATTGCCAGTGCTGACCATGCCAAGAAAACGAAAGAGGAGTCAATCTCAGAAACAGCGCAGAAACCTAGAAGCTTCGTGTGGCACCAGTAGCGGTACCAACTCTGTATCAGGTATGATTGATGCAAACCTGTATGTTCTGTCTGTTACAGCATCCCACTATCAAGGCGATTCTAGGTACAACATTTACTCCAGAGGCAGTCAGTGTACTTGCAATGCCTTAATGTTCCTAGCTTTCCATAATGAACGTAATGAGCTACTCGGTTTCGATTTAGACCTCATTTTACAGAAAGGAGATGCAGTTTACACTAGTATCAAAAAAACACTGCGGAGCAAAGGACAATTTGTGGCTAATTTTTTCAACTTTGATGAGCTGCCAAGCACAGTTAAGACCAACTCAGCCTGCTACAACATCCTGAAACATCCTCAGAGAGTTGGATTTCTTAAAGATTCACCTGCACTAGGCGAGTATGAAAACCTTGAGAATACTCTGCAATGCCTCAGAGCTGATGTGAGTGACGCGTTGCTGCTGTGTGGATGCACGTGTATCGCCGTATTCAGAGATCGCTCAGGGAGGTTTGGTTATTTTGATCCTCACTGCAGAACAGCATATGGAATGCCTGATGAAAATGAAAGCACTGGTACAGCCGTGATGTTGACCTTCTTCCGTTTAGAAGACATGATCGAGAGGCTCATGCTATTGTTTCAATGGTGTTTCGATTTGACAGACCAGCAACAATTTGATCTGCTGCCTGTATCGTTCATTAACCGGATAACTGAAAGCCATGTACGTCCTGAAGTCTCCCCGAACTGCTGTGAGCTTGAACGTGATGTACAACCATCTGTCTCTTTTGAGAACGAAGAACATTCGAGAACTTTGTCAAACAATGAACAATGCAGGTCTGCTGATATCTCACAACATTGTGTCCAAGATCCAGTTCAACAACCATCTGAGACTACCGTTAATGGAGCCACATCAACTAATGATCAAGACCACTTGACTTGTCAAGATAAAATGGATGTTCTAACTATCGTCACTCAGAATCAAGACAGTAATAAAAATGTGTCATTCAGTGAACTTTCTCAAGGCATGCTATCACAGGATCGATTGCCATTGTCAGCTCCAAATCAAAAATATTCACAATCGACAATCAAGCAGACAGAGAAACTGAACAAGACTCAGAAGCGAAAGGCTTATTATAAAAAAAGGCAGAAAGAAATGGTTCAGAGGCAAGGTGTATATGACAAAAAAAGGGCTGTTCTTAAAGTCTATGATTATAAAAGCAGTAGTCAATCCAGGGAAAGAGTTAAACAAGCCATGAAGAACAAGTATTGGAATAGTAATGAATATAGAGAGAGAAAAAAGGCTTATGTAATTAGCAAGTACAGAAATAATAACCAATTCAGGGAGAAACAAAAGAATTATATAATGCAAAACTACAGGAATGATGCACAATTCAGGGAGAAACAAAAGAATTATATAATTCAAAAATACAGGAATGATAAACATTTCAGGGAGAGACAAAAGAATTATATAATGAGAAATTATAGGAACAATGCTAAATATAAGGAGGAGCATATGCAATATCTTGTTGATCGATATTCAGAGGATCCAATTTTTAGGCAAAAGCAAATAGACCATTATACAAATCGATGCAAAAATGATCCTAACTTCTATGAAAAAAGGAAGAACATTTTTAAACAACGGTATCACTGTGATGTACATTTTAGGGCTCGTCAGAAAGAATATAATTTATTCAAATCTAAAGACAAAATATCTGTACTCAAGGGACTTCACACAGTACGCTGTGCACAAGACATACAGCACAAATACAAAAAAATGTATCTGATGCGCCAGCAGAAAGACGCGTTACAAAATAACCAACCTGACGCAGTACAAGATCCGACTGTGTTAAGAGCCTTAAATATTTTCAGAGATGTTATAAAACAAGGCCCAACTTAGGTCTGCACTTGCTGTGCCAGAGCGCTCTTCTCAAATCAAGTAAAATCATGTGATCGTGAGCGCTATCAGAAGCATCCGACAGTTGCTTCAGTTTGCTTGACTGGAAACTATGTTAACGTCTGCTCCGACTGCCCTGATCAGTGTGCCCTGGATCACAGGAAAACAGAGTGGATCTGTCACTGCTGCCATAATACACTATTGACAGGTCTGATGCCAGACATTGCCTTAGCCAATCAACTTCAGTTTGCTCCCATTCCTCCAGAACTGTGCGATTTGAATGTTCTTGAAAGACACGTTATTGCAAAGTACATTCCTTTTGCTAAGATTGTTACACTACCGAAAGGCCAGCAAAGAGCTATAAAAGGTGCCGTGATTTCTGTTGCATCTGAAGTAGAAACAACAGTGAACTGTTTACCCAGACCAAGAAGTGAATCACAACTGCTCACAGTGAAACTGAAGAGACGTCTGTGTTACCAAGGTCACTATCAGTTTCAGACTTTGAACATGCAAAAGGTTTTGTCTGCTTTAAGAAAGCTAAAAGATGTCCATTCAGAATATAAAGATATCTTCATTAATGCAGAACTCTCTGAAGAAGAAATGTTTAATGAGCATGAACAGTGTGCAAATGACATCAGTGCTTCTGATGAGGAAATGGATATTGCAAGCAGACAAATTGAGAACACTGAAGAACAGAGCAATGAGAATGAACACAATGATGCTAACGATGACACTAATGCAGAAGAGCAATCGAGAGGCCTTGCCTTGGACACATGTCTTCAGCCCCCAGATCTCGGCCATCAGCTATTGTCTTATGATGATGGAATATTTTGCATTGCCCCAGCAGAGAGAAACACTCCTGTAAACACTTTCAAAATTCCTAAACTTGAGTCTATGGCATTTCCAGTACAGTTTCCCGATGGCAAGAACACCTTTGATGAGCCTGGTAGAGCAAAACATGTTTCCCCCAGCAGATACTTTAACTCTAGACTATTCTCTATTGACAATCGTTGTGCGAAGGATACCAACTATATCTTTTTTGCGCAGTTTGTGACTGAAATGCACATGGCCACATCTAGTATGTCTATTCAGCTGAGGAAAGCAAAACCCATGACGCGTGATGGACGCAGAATAAACTGTTCACTGCTGCAGGACAAGCATGAGTTAGAAAAGCTTGTAATAAATAAGGAAGCTACACGTTTCATGCAACCATTAAGAGGGACTCCAGCATACTGGGAGAAATCTCTCCGTGATCTGTTTGCTATGCTGAGACAGCTGGGCACTCCTACATTTTTCTGTACGTTTAGTGCTGCTGAGATGAGATGGCCTGATGTGATTACTGCTATTAAAGCACAACAAGGTGAAACTGTGAACTTTGATGAATTAGACTGGTCTGAAAAATGTGAAATCCTCAGAAGCAACCCAGTCACAGCCATGCGGATGTTTGAAAAACGAGTTGAAGCCTTGATGAGAGATTTGATCAATTCACCTGCTCGACCTATCGGTGAGGTTATTGACTTTTTCTACAGAGTGGAATTCCAGCTACGTGGCTCTCCACACATTCACTGCTTATTTTGGGTGAAAGATGCTCCAGAGTTTGAAAAAGATCAAGATCAGGATGTGTGTGATTTGATTGATAAATACATATCATGCAAATTACCAGACCCAAACAAAGACCCAGAACTACATAACATTGTAAGTGAAGTGCAGATGCACAGTCGTAACCACTCCAAATCCTGTAGAAAGAACAAGAAGCACTGCCGGTTTGGATTTCCTAAACCCCCCATTAACAGAACCATGATATCCCGTCCCAGGCCTCCTCCTGCAGATCAGTCTGAAGGGAATGAATCAGAGGAAAGAGATTATGCCAGTTTTGCAAAAGAACAGCTACAGAATGTGTGGGATCTACTGAATGACTCAACTCAGAGTTTTGATAGCATTACACAGCATTACTTGATAAAGTAAACGTGACTTATGAAGAGTACGAGAAACATATTGATACTATTTCTACATCAAGTTCAGTATATATGGAGAGACGACCACAGGACTGCTGGGTGAAAGGCTATAATCCAATGCTGTTAAGAGCCTGGGATGCAAACATGGACATACAGTTCCTTCTGAACCCCTACAGCTGTATCATGTATATTGTCTCGTACATTTCAAAAGCTGAACATGAGATGAGCGATTACCTTAAAAAAGTGATAAAAGACTCAAGTCAGGAAAATCTGTCTGACCGTGAGTGCATGAAGCAGGTAATGAATGCCTACTCAAAGAACAGAGAAGTCAGTGCTCAGGAGGCAGTCGCTCGCACATGCAGTCTGAAATTAAAATCATCGTCACGTGCTGTCATATTCATACCTACTGATGACAATGCTGTAAAGATGAGTTTACCGATGAGCTGCTTGCAGGCCATGGATGATGACATAGAGAATGTGTGGATGACAGGATTGCCAGACAAGTACAAGGCCAGACCAAACAGACCTGAATTTGAGAACATGTGCATGGCTGAATTTGCAAGTGAATACCGCATTGTTTATGCAGGTAAGAAAAAAGGTAAAAATGTTTTGCCACTCCAAAAAAAATTGGGACACATACAGAAAAGAACAAGGGGAAAACCTGCTGTCATCAGATTTGCACGTTTCTCAGAGCAGAAAAACCCAGAAAAATTCTATGGAACTTTTCTAAAGCTTTACTTGCCATATCGCTCAGATAAGCAGCTGAAGTCCACAAGATTTCCGACATATGAATCATTTTTTGCATTTGCTTCTGTAAAACTACCAGGAACTGATGAAGTGCGGCGTGTGTACAATATTGTAAATGAAAACCGTGAGAAATATGAAAAACATAACGAGGCTATAGAAAAGGCAATTGAGGATTTTGAACAGAATGGTCCAGTTGAAGATGCATGGTCTACATTGGCTCCAGCAAATGAACTGATCCGTTTGGAGAGCATATCAGAACGTGAACCCACTGATCCTAATGATGTGAACGAGCAGGACGATATTCCTGAATACACAGCATCTACCTCTGTCAGTAACACAGCTATGCCACTCGTGGAAGCAACCCAACAAAATCATGCACAGATTCGCAAAATGTACCAGAGCTTGAATCAAACACAAGCTTCCATATTTTATGCAGTCCGAGACTGGTGCAAAAGATGTGTCTCTGATGAAAACCCACATCAATTTCTGTATTTTTTGAATGGAGGAGCAGGAGTTGGTAAATCACACGTTATCAAATCTATTTATGCAGAAGCAACCAAGATTTTGCGCAGGCTTCCATGCATACGAGAGCATACTGACATCTCCAAGCCAACCGTTCTTTTAACCGCATTTACCGGAACGGCAGCCTTTGGAATCTCAGGAAAAACGCTCCATTGTCTACTGAAACTCCCAAGAAGCTTGAAGCCTCCATACCAAGGCCTGGGAAACAGCTTGGATGAAATCAGGGCAGACCTTTCTAATGCACACATTTTAATTATCGACGAAATATCAATGGTGTCAAAACAGTTGTTTGCCTATGTGAACTGGAGACTGCAACAGATTAAAGGAAACCAGAAACCTTTCGGTGGATTATCTTTATTAGCTGTAGGAGATTATTATCAATTACCACCTGTGGGAAGAGCAAAACCACTCTGTGTGTATGAGGACCATGTGCTGGACTTCTGGAGAGATCATTTTCAAATGATAACGATGACACAGATCATGAGACAGAGAGATGATCTTGCATACGCTGAGCTGCTCAACAGACTGAGAGTAAAAAAGAAGCACGAGAAGCTGACTGATGCAGACAGGTGCATGTTAGGAGCTGTCACAAGATCCTCCCCTGAAGAGTGTCCCACTGATGCATTGCACATCTATGCAACCAATAAAGAGGTAAACAATCACAACACTGAAGCCATATCCTCCCGCTTTTCAAATATCATTACCATAAATGCACATGATTACAAAAAAGATCCCCGAACAGGAGAAATGAAAAGACAAGCGGCACCATTTAAAGGAGACAATCGTGACCTTATCGACACACTACAGATTGCTATTCCTTAGTGTTAGATAAGGAATGAATGGAGAGTGAATGTCCTTTCCAAGGATCGCCACCTTGACGTGGTGGAAAGGCTTGTGTGTTCCAGTGATCCCAAGAGTGAGTAATTCTGGAGGTTTTTACCCCAGTTTGACTTGCTTAAGGGTGAGGTTCCAGACTAAGTGCGATCCAAATGGGCATTAACTAAATAAAATAATTTTTTAAGCATAATTACTTGACTTTGTCTTTCTTGATCCACACACACACACACACACTAACTCACACAGACAGAGTTTTTGAGTTTAGAGTTTATAAATTAATGGATTCATGAGTTTATGAGTGTACGAGTTTATAAGTTTAAATATATGTCTAAAAGTTCAGAGTTTATTAATTTAAGAGTTTGTAAGTGTATCAATTCATGAGTTTAATGAAAGTTTATAAGTTTAAATTAAGTAAATTTAGTAGTTTGAAGTAAAAATTAGTTTAAAGTTTAAATTAGTTTGAAGTGTAAAGTATTTTGAAGTAGATAGATGAGTTTACACACACACACACACACTCAGATTTTATGAGTTTAAGAGTTCATAAGTGTATGAATTCATGAGTTTATAAGTGTACGAAATGATAAGTTTATGAATTCATGAGTTCATAAGTGTATGAATTCATGAGTTTTAAGTGTATGAGTTTAGAGTTTATAAGTTTAAATGAGTCTAAGAGTTCAAGTTTAGAGTTCATAAATTTATTGTGTATATCAATTCATGAGTTTAATGAAAGGTGGATTATCTTTATTAGCTGTAGGAGATTATTATCAATTACCACCTGTGGGAAGAGCAAAACCACTCTGTGTGTATGAGGACCATGTGCTGGACTTCTGGAGAGATCATTTTCAAATGATAACGATGACACAGATCATGAGACAGAGAGATGATCTTGCATACGCTGAGCTGCTCAACAGACTGAGAGTAAAAAAGAAGCACGAGAAGCTGACTGATGCAGACAGGTGCATGTTAGGAGCTGTCACAAGATCCTCCCCTGAAGAGTGTCCCACTGATGCATTGCACATCTATGCAACCAATAAAGAGGTAAACAATCACAACACTGAAGCCATATCCTCCCGCTTTTCAAATATCATTACCATAAATGCACATGATTACAAAAAAGATCCCCGAACAGGAGAAATGAAAAGACAAGCGGCACCATTTAAAGGAGACAATCGTGACCTTATCGACACACTACAGATTGCTATTGGTGCACGAGTGATGCTAACCAGAAATATTGATGTGGAAGATGGACTGGTTAATGGCACTTTTGGCAAGGTGGCAAAAATAACTCATACCCGAGATGGATTGGTTCAATTAATTGGTCTTCATTTAGATAATGTGACTGCTGGACAAAAACATCGCAACAAAGCATCTGATGGAGATGACAACATTGTCTATATTGAGAGGTCAGAGGAACCACTGAAAAGAAAAGGAACAATTAGAAGACAATTTCCCATGAAGCTTGCTTTTGCATGTACCATCCATAAAGTGCAAGGAATGACAACTGATCGCGCTGTTGTATCTCTGAAGCACATATTCGAATCAGGCATGGCATACGTTGCACTCAGCAGAACAACATCACTCCGTGGACTGCACATTAATGACTTTGATGAAAAGAAAATCTTCTGTGATCCAGAAATAAGTGCCTCCTTGGAGAACATGCCTAAAGCAGATTTTCACAGTATCCAGCCCATCCTACATATTGTACAGGATTCTAACCTTAATTCAGCTCTTAAAATCATTCATCACAACACAGAGGGACTGGAGTGTCATATGGATGATTTAAAATGCCACCATGAGCTTCTCTTGGCTGATGTTTTGTGCCTCACTGAAACACACCTGACAGGCTCAGATGTTCCTGCACATCTACATCTGGATGGATACACCATGTACAAACGCAACAGGCATGCATCCTACACAAACTATGCACATTTGGCAAACAAGAATGGTGGTGGAGTGGCCATTTATGTGAAGAACAGCTTTCAGGTTTGTCCTCTGATGTATATACAGAATGTTACTGACTTGGAATATCTGGTTTTGAAGATAGAAGCCCCCAAACAAGCACTTCTTGCAGTTGTCTACAGACCACCAAGTTATAATTTGGCAGAGTTTTTGGCACATCTGAACGCCCTCTTGACATCTCTGGAGATCATCGATTTGAGGCCTCTAATCGTTTGTGGCGACTTCAATGAAGATCAGCTTTCTCAGTGCAACAAACCTATTCTCAATTTGTTTGAAGATAAAGGATACACACAGCTAATCAGCACAGGGACAACAGAAAAAAAACACTCTTCTAGATCCTGTGTTCATAAGCGGCGCACACTCAAATGTCAGAGCAGGAGTTCTACAGACGTATTACAGCTATCATGATCCTGTGTATTGTGTTTTAGAATAGATACATCAAATATATAAAAATCTGCATCACACATTCAACACTGCTGTAAGATAACATCTTTATTTAAAGAAAAAATAATCCTAATACAAATAAATGTATACCACTAAACTGTTCACATTTTGTCTACTTGTGTGTGTGAGTGTGTGAATGTGTTTGATATAGTGTGTGTGTGTGTGTGTGTGTGTGTGTGTGTGTGTGTGTGTGTGTGTGTGTGTGTGTGTGTGTGTTAGATAAGGAATGAATGGAGAGTGAATGTCCTTTCCAAGGATCGCCACCTTGACGTGGTGGAAAGGCTTGTGTGTTCCAGTGATCCCAAGAGTGAGTAATTCTGGAGGTTTTTACCCCAGTTTGACTTGCTTAAGGGTGAGGTTCCAGACTAAGTGCGATCCAAATGGGCATTAACTAAATAAAATAATTTTTTAAGCATAATTACTTGACTTTGTCTTTCTTGATCCACACACACACACACACACTAACTCACACAGACAGAGTTTTTGAGTTTAGAGTTTATAAATTAATGGATTCATGAGTTTATGAGTGTACGAGTTTATAAGTTTAAATATATGTCTAAAAGTTCAGAGTTTATTAATTTAAGAGTTTGTAAGTGTATCAATTCATGAGTTTAATGAAAGTTTATAAGTTTAAATTAAGTAAATTTAGTAGTTTGAAGTAAAAATTAGTTTAAAGTTTAAATTAGTTTGAAGTGTAAAGTATTTTGAAGTAGATAGATGAGTTTACACACACACACACACACACTCAGATTTTATGAGTTTAAGAGTTCATAAGTGTATGAATTCATGAGTTTATAAGTGTACGAAATGATAAGTTTATGAATTCATGAGTTTTAAGTGTATGAGTTTAGAGTTTATAAGTTTAAATGAGTCTAAGAGTTCAAGTTTAGAGTTCATAAATTTATTGTGTATATCAATTCATGAGTTTAATGAAAGTTTATAAGTTTAAATGAAGTAAATTTAGTAGTTTGAAGTTAAAATTAGTTTAAAGTTTAAATTATTTTAAATTAGTTTGAAGTTTAAAGTAGTTTGAATTAGTTTAAATAAGTTTAAATGAGTTAGTTTAAATGAGTAAGAGTTCAGAGTTTATTAATTTATGAGTTTAAGAGTTCATAAGTGTATGAATTCATGAGTTTATAAGTGTACGAAATGATAAGTTTATGAATTCATGAGTTCATAAGTGTATGGATTCATGAGTTTATAAGTGTACAAGTTTATGAGTTTAGAGTTTATAAGTTTAAATGAGTCTAAGAGTTCAAGTTTAGAGTTTATTAATTTATTATGAGTTTAATAGTTTAAGTGTAGATAGATAAGTGTCATAGATGAGTTTATTAGTTTAAATGAGTAAGAGTTCAAAGTTTATTAATTTATGAGTTTAAGAGTCATAAGTGTATGAATTCGTGAGTTTATAAGTGTATGAGTTTATGAGTGTAGAGTTTATAAGTTTAAATGGGTAAGAGTTCAAAGTTTATTAATTTATGAGCTCTAAGTTTATAAGAGTATGAATTCATGAGTTTATAAGTTTAAATGAGTCTAAGAGTTCAAGTTTAGAGTTCATTAATTTATTGTGTATCAATTCATGAGTTTGATGAAAGTTTATAAGTTTAAATGAAGTAAATTTAGTAGTTTGAAGTTAAAATTATTTTAAAGTTTAAATTAGTTTGAAGTGTATCAATATATGAACTAATCATGAACCAATGAAGAGCAACCCTTAACTACAACAGGAGTCATAATGATTCATGCATGAATAACAGCAGCCTTAAACATGTTAGTACATGTTTGATAGTTAATGCATTAATTAACGTTTAGGGGTAAACTAAATCAATCAGTCTCCATAAGAATAAATAAGAAGTAATCTAAATTTGAATTAAACGTATAATTTCATGCTGCCATAATTAAGTTGGCTTGTGAAAGCCAACTTACTGATATTGTACTTAAACTTATTATTAAGTTGGCTTGTGAAAGCCAACTTACTGATATTGTACTTAAACTTATTATTAAGTTGGCTTGTGAAAGCCAACTTACTGATATTGTACTTAAACTTATTATTAAGTTGGCTTGTGAGAGCCAACTTACTGAAATCCTATTTAAACTTATTAAGTTGGCTTGTGAGAGCCAACTTACTGAAATCCTATTTAAACTTATTAAGTTGGCTTGTGAGAGCCAACTTACTGAAATCCTATTTAAACTTATTATTAAGTTGGCTTGTGAGAGCCAACTTACTGAAATCCTATTTAAACTTATTATTATTCTTACAAAAAATTTCTATATCAATCTCCTCCTAGAGCTTTAACTCTACATACTCCAAACTCGGCTCAGACACTCAAACTGTTCTGACTCGAGTTGCTATATCTTTTCTGGGAGCTAAGGAGCTACATTACGCGCACCGCCTCCTTCAGGCGCTCGGAACAGCTTTTTGTTTCGTTTGGAGGGCGCACCAAGGGTTTCGCCTCCTCGAAACAGAGCCTGTCCAGATGGATAGTAGACGCTATAGCGACCGCTTATGCGTCAAAGGATCTGCAATGCCCTCTGGGCATCAGGGCTCATTCCACGAGAGGCGTCGCCTCTTCGTGGGCATGGTCCAGCGGGATTTCTATCCACGACATATGTGTAGCAGCGGGCTGGAGCTCCCCGTCTACCTTTGTCAGGTTCTATAACCTAGAAGTTCCCGCCTTGCAGGCTAAACTACTGTCAGTCTAAACGAGAGATGTATTCTGCCCAGATCCCCTGCTCAGATCACTCTCACATGACTTAGCTCTCCTGGTTGAGCTGCACTAAGGGGGTTATGCCATGTGCCTATACAGACCCGCGCCCGCGCTGCTCTGTATTCCCTATGTGTGCTTATGTACAAGTGATGGCCCGCGAAACGGCCGGCCACCTTATTTTTCCACTTATGGGGTTCCCCCCTAAGTTCGGGGTCTCATGTGGATGCTTGGCGCGCACGGCGTTGACAAAGTGTTCCCGTAGCGTAAGCTAAACTTACGCAATACGAGAGAACCTCTCGTAAGAGAACGATACTCGGTTACTAACGTAACCTCGGTTCTCTCTAGAAGAGGGAACGAGTATTGCGTAACCGGCCGTGCTCGCGCCACGAGCGACTTCGCTTCAGTCGACAAAAACCAGGGAAGCAGCCTACAGCCCATTCCTTTATAGGCTGAAGCCACGCCCATTCTGGCGGGCTGTGACGCCATGAAGGCGCGGGCGCCCTTCATTGGGCGTGATGTCACGCCCTGCTCACTGGTAGGCTGCAGCAGTTTCCTGCAGAGCAGCCAATGAGCACGCAAGATAGCCTGCTCTAGGTCTGCTAGCTGCTGCACTGCGTTGACAAGGTATAAAAAATTAAGGATAATTTTTTGGCTTCAGTATCTCGAGAAGATGAATCTTTCCCGTAGCGTAAGCTAAACTTACGCAATACGAGAGAACCTCTCGTAAGAGAACAAATATTCTCAGTTTATGTAATCTGTATGAAAAGAGAGAGATGTCAGTCTTTTTCTTTCCAGCTCATTATACCTCATTACGCATTAATGTGCCACGCCCACGGAGAGCGCGCGGTATTCAAACGCAAATGATCTAAGGCAAGCCATGCAAACATGCCAACGCCCACCAGCTGGATTATAAAATCAGGTTTAGTAAGTTTCTTACTACCGCTGTGAACACAGCGAATCCCTACGCTGTGAGGAATAATACTATCTAATAACCCTGGAAAATGTACCAGAAGTGCTGGTAGTTTCATTTCGAGGAGCAACGGATCCAGCTGATATAGTAAGTCATTTATTCTTAGGTGCTTTGTTCTAATCGTGATATTGAATAGTGTCTATAAACCGCAAAAAGACTGTTTAAATATGAATTGCGTGTCTGTGTGTAGGCTAAATGATGAATGAACGGCACAGGCACGCGCGCTTTGTTTACTACAGTTATACAGCGCGTGTCTGTGCCGTTCATTCACTCTCGCATCTACATTAGTAAACATGTTATTAAATTTACATGAACACATCCAAACTATATTGCCATAGCCTACTAAGATGAGTAAAAATAGACTGAAATATGTTGAAATAAAATGTCTGTATAAGCAACAAACTGCAAATTCACATGTATATGCTAATATATCATACACAATATGTTACAGACTAAATATGAATGTTTAGACAAGATTTTGTGATTAGTTTTGGATAGATTATAAAGTTTTGACTGTAAAAAAAGACTACTGTCACATTAAATAGGTATGCTTTTGTTCACCAATTTCTGCTCATAGTTAAATATACTATAGTATGATGTTTTGTCAAAAATAAAGTAGGTATATTGAATTATCAACTAAGATGTTATTATAGTGTTTGTTCCAATATTCAAACTAATGAATCCTTACCTTTTTTAATACGTATGATAAAATGTATACTTTTTACAAAGAAATACACTTGAAATATTGTTAAAATTGTAATTGTTGTTGTAATTGTAACCTATTTATAATTGGTTACAATTTCTAATTGTAAAATATGTATATATAGATAATTTATTTTGTCCTTGCATTCTTTGGGACCCTGTGACACATCTGTGTGAGGTTAATTAATATGCAGCTCATTATGTATGTGGCACATTATCTGGCCTTTGTCTTCTCAGGTGTGAACACGCCTCCACGCATATTGCCTTTCCAAACAAAAGGTGTCTTATAAAATTTAAATCAATGTATTGTTTTGTGTAAATGATTAGGCAGGATGATTTTCAGATCATTTTGAAGCAAAAATTCTAGGCAACAACACTCATTAGTCAAAAGTGATGTGGACACATATTTAGTATGTGTTTTGTGGCCTTATTTCAAATACTTTAAGTTTTAGTTTTTTCAATAACCACGCATAAACATTATTCTCTAAAAAAATACAAACATGTACATACATGTTGCTCACATATTACGGTAGCCCCGTTTGTGCTATATAGAGTGAATTTACACCTTTGCCATTAACATGTTTATAAATAACTGAAAAAAGCACAAATGTCAGAGCATGTCAGAACACCTCAAGGACCCCAAAAAACCCTTAGACCTCAGAGGGTTAATTTGTCTTTTAATTTCCCTTTGAATGTCCCTTTTAGCTAAAACATAATTTCCCACAAAGTACAGTCAAAGCATCCTTGAAGACACATAATACTCTCTTCATTCCAAATCTTTGAGCAGTTTGAGCACTGAGGTTGAGCAGTCGTGTTTTCTGAAGCTCGTTATAGTTTTCCCCTAAAGTTTGCTTGAAGTGAGTAACTCCAACTGATTTATGTCACGATGTCTTCACAAAAACTGATAAAATCTGCCCAACTAAAACTAGACCCCAAAGGGAAAGATCTTTCGCCTAATATTGAAAAGAAAGTTGAGGCCAGAGAAAAGGAGCACGAATACGCAATGGAAGTTTCTGTAAACAGTAAAAGAGAACGCGGAGAGGGCTCTCTTCCTGCAATGCCAATTACAAATCCTGCGGAAAAAAGGGTTAAGCCAACAGCTGACAGAGAGAAGGCTGAAATCTCCAACGAAACCATTTTGGAGGCAATTTTAAAACTGGAAAAGAAGGTGGATGAGAAGCTGGCAGATTTAAGCGAGTAATCTAAGCAAAGCAGCGCCATGATTGCAAGCTTAACGAAGGCGATTCAGTTCAGCACAGAAGAGGTGAATGAGTGCAAAAAAAAAGAGTCAAGGACTTGGAGATACAAAATGAGCATCTTTGCAAGGATAACTATGACCTTAAGGAGAGGGTGAGAGAACAAGAAAGATATAGAATGAGGTGGTGTCTCCGTATCAAAGGCATAGAAGAAAAAAAAGATGACGATATCCGATCACATGTCATTCAGATTCTCAGTAAGTTTGCACCTGATGGAGGCAAAGATGGAAGAGACTGTTGACATCGTCCATAGGCTAGGAAGAAGGATGGACAATAAAAACAGGAATGTCATCGTGCTGTTCACTCAAAGGCGGGTGAAGGATGAAATCTGGCGTTGAAGCAAAAATTCTCCTATTTGCAAGGCGAAAGGAGTTCGATTCGCGGAGATGTTTCCTCGAGAGGATTTGGAAGACAGACGAAAGCTGTGGCCTCAAATTGATCAAGCATGGAGGGCAGGAAAGCTTGCTTTCTTTCGCGGTCCATATGGCTTCATTAGAGGACGACGGAACGACGTTGACGGGTGAAATGATACTGACATGCATAGCCTTTCTAAATTACAGAAAAACTGTGCACACAATGTTAACGTTTAGCCTACTTTGCTTAAATTTGATGCAATAATAGAAGCCTACATTTGTTTCAGTACTAAACTTGTACTGTAATTTCAGTATTATGACTATGAATTCGTTTAACTATACATTTCACTTGAATTGATCTGCTACCAGCTTTAAAGGAGCCGCGGAAAATTACGTAATAGAGAGAATAAACTGACACTTTTCAAAGTATGTGATTGTAGCACCTCTTAGCGGTAAAAAGCACCAAATACACAGCCCCAATTTTAGTACCAACTGTACATGTTGGCTGGGCTGCGCGTCTGTCAGAAACAATCTCTCTGTCAAGAGTAATATCAACGAAGATACTGAATCAGACACATTTTCTACTACTTGATTTGTCTATGTAAATGTCTTAAACCTTGTACGCTACGATAGGCTACATATATCTCTGTCTCTCTTGGAGAAGGCAAGCATTTATGTATTCTCTATATTTTGTTCAGATTCTCATTTGTATGCATAGTAAAAGTTGTTTTAGCAATTTTCAACCACTGAATATTTTCTTTCAACTTTCATGTTCTCCAATCAGCTATTTTAGAAGGAAACATAATTACATTTAAAACTGTCTAAAGTAATTTTACGAACTTGCAGCTAAAGCCCAGCCCACTTCCTGTTTTATCCTAAAACAGATACGAATAATTTTGCGAATGTTACAGATATATACTGATACAAATATTGACACCGCTGCACACCCCTAGCACAAAAACTCGAGACATTACCACCAAACTACCAGTATCGGTAGATGTCATTCTGAATAATTGGATTTCAGAATTGATGTAGAAATATTGTATCGGTGCATCCCTAGACCTATATGTTTCTTCTATAATGAAACAACTGCAAAAAGTGAACTAGAGTAATTGATGTATTATGCCAACCCCAAAGGGTTTTTTAAGATATGATAAAAGGTAGCACTACCCTTGTTCTACCTCAGAGGTTCCTGCCCTGCATACATATTGGCATGGCAAAGAGGACTGTGTCACTGCAGCTTCTGCTGCTGGTGGTGTATGGGGTCTGTTTGCCAGCTTCAGCACAAGTCTGTAGACTGCTTGGTCAGCCTGCCCTTCCTTTATTTTCAGCAGAAAGAGACATCAACATTGGGGCAATTTTCTCACTTCACAAAAGTGCTCTTTTACAAAACCATAATTTCACTTTCAAACCAGAGCAAACAACATGTGGCAGGTCTGTATAATAATGACTCTTCTTATGTCTTAAGTCTTATGTAACTCCATGTCTTTGAAATTATTAATTGCAGACTATAACACAATCGACTGATGCTTTATTTTCACAGCTTGAACTTGCGTGAATTTAAATTTCTTCAGACACTAATTTTTGCTATTGAGGAGATTAATAATAGCACACAACTGTTGCCTGGTGTTTCTTTGGGCTATAAGATATATGACTCATGTGGCTCAATACCTAAGGCTATCTTCTCAGGCATGGCTTTGATGAACGGTTATAAAGAGACTTTGAGTGATACGTCTTGTTCTAGACCACCACCTGTTCATGCCATTGTTGGAGAGTCAAACTCCTCTACCACCATAGCCTTGGCTTCTGTAGTTGGTCCTTTCAGCTTACCTGTTGTAAAGGTGATGATACACAGGGCAACTTTTTGAGCAATGTTGCTGGGCAATCTTGCCGAGCTATAGTTGCTTGGGCACTTTCCCATTGAAAATGGGCAATACATTTCTATCTGGATAATTTAGATCAGTCGTGGGCCCTGTGTCTCATCTGGTTGCCCGTTGACGGCAACATTGCCCAGCAACATTGCTCAAAAAGTTGCCCTGTGTATCATCACCTTAAGAACTCTTATCTGCTGCTTGTTATCATGTTGAATCAGTGTATGATGAACATCATTGTTATACTAGAACATGCACCATAAATATGTTTATGTCATATTTACCCATTGAAAAAAGTACATAGAAAGCAATGTGGTAAATTTTGTTTTTGTCTGCTGCACATTTTGTATAGTAAAAAAAAAGTATGTGGGAAAAGTCTATCTGGTTAATATACTTTTCTTTGTGTGTGTGTGTGTGTGTGTAGATCAGTCATTTTGCCACATGTGCATGTCTGAGTAACAGAAAAAGGTATCGATCCTTCTTCAGAACAATTCCCAGTGATTATTACCAAAGCAGAGCACTGGCTCAGCTTTTCAAGCACTTTGGCTGGACTTGGGTTGGGACGGTCAGGAGTCGCAGTGACTATGGTAATAATGGCATTGCAGCGTTTGAGGAGGCTGCAAAAAAAGAAGGGATTTGTATTGAATATACAGAGGCCGTATTTAAAACTGACCCAGAAGAGCAGTTTCTGAAGTGGTACACTAGAAGTGGTAAAGAAGGGGACAGCCAGAGTGGTGCTGGCTTTTATGGCATTCGGAGATTTTGTCATTCTCCTTAGAGTAATTGCGCAACACAACATCACTGGCATACAGTGGGTTGGCAGTGAATCCTGGATCACTTCTCGAAATCTTGCAGAAACAAAAGAATACAGTTTCCTTTCTGGAGCTGTGGGTTTTGCTATAGCAAATGCTCAGATTGTGGGCCTGCACGAGTTCCTACTGAATGTGCATCCTGATCAAGAACCAAAGAATAAACTTTTAGAAGAATTCTGGGAAACTGTTTTTTTGTGCTCTTTCGGGAACAGCAGCAGTAGTGACTGCACTGGCTCAGAGAGATTGGCAGAGCTGCAAAACGAATATATTGATGTGTCAGAGCAACGCATAGAGCATAAAGTTTACACTGCAGTGTATGCTGTCGGACATACACTACATAATATGTTAAAAGACTTTGGATCCTTCACCAACCGCAGTAAAGGAGACCGCCCCACACCACAAAGGGTATGCGAGAGCACAAAAGTAAGAGTAAAAAACAAAATCAAGATGAAATTAATAATGTTTCTGTGGTTTCCACTTAGGTGTTGGGATATATGAAAGATGTGAGCTTCACTGTTAAAACCGGTGAGAAAGTTTTCTTTGATGCAAGTGGTGATCCAGTGGCGAGATATGACCTGGTGAACTGGCAGCCTGCTGAGGATGGAAGTCTGCAGTTTAAGCATGTGGGTGTCTATGACAGCTCACTGCCTTCAGAGAAACATCTTAAAGTCAATCAGGAACATGTGCTATGGGCAGGAAACAGTGGACAGGTACATCAATTATTGAGATCATGTCAAATATCTGTTTGAATTATGAAAAGCACAGCCATTTGAGAACTTAATATTCAACAATATTATTGATCTGACTCTACTGACGTTTGTATTATTGATCTGAGTGAGAACTGAACTGAGCTAGACGATGACATCACTGTTTTCTGCAGAACTGCTTTATAGATTAAATAAACCCATTTAATAATTGATGATATTTACAAAAGAACTGAATCAACACTGAACTGACTTCAGCTGAACAACAGCTGAAATGCATAATTTTTCAATTTTCACTGTAAAGCTGCTTTGCAACAATCTGAATTGTATAAAGCACTATATAAATAAAGGTGATTGACTAACAGTCATTAAAATGCCTGAAAATATATGAAAGCAGAGTAAAAGCTGGAAAAATGGTTCCACAATTTCAAGCAAATAATTTAACAATTCAAACCATCGTTTGGCTCTTATATGAAAACTTTTTTTCCTCATAGTTGCCTGTGTCCGTGTGCAGTGAGAGCTGTCCCCCTGGCACTAGGAAGGCTGTGCAAAAAGGACGACCTGTCTGCTGTTATGACTGTATTCCATGTGCAGAGGGAAAAATCAGTAATGGCACAGGTAAAATAGTACATGCTGAATAACTCTCATGAATATGTGGAAAAAGTGAAGTGTAATACTCTCCACTGGTCAAGTGACTACATGATGCACTTCCCATTTGAATCGTTTTCTTGATATTCCTTCACAGATTCTAGTGACTGCTTTCCTTGTGATTTGGAGTACTGGTCGAATGAAAGCAAAGACAGATGTGTGTTAAAAGTGGTTGAATTCCTTTCCTATACAGAAATCATGGGGATGGTGCTTTGTATTTTCTCTTTTATTGGGGTGTTATTAACAGCAATTGTATCTTCTCTTGTTTTATCTTCATAAAGAAACACCTATTGTCAGAGCCAACAACTCAGAGCTGAGCTTCCTGCTGCTCTTCTCATTGACTCTGTGTTTTCTCTGTTCACTTACTTTCATTGGACAGCCCACTGAGTGGTCCTGTATGTTGCGTCACACAGCATTTGGCATAACTTTTGTCCTCTGTATATCTTGTGTTCTGGGGAAAACAATTGTGGTGTTAATGGCTTTCAGGGCTACACTTCCAGGAAGTAATGTCATGAGATGGTTTGGGCCACTTCAACAGAGACTCAGTGTTGTTTTCTTAACATTAATACAGGTGATTATCTGTGTGCTTTGGTTAACAATATCGCCCCCTTTCCCATATATGAATTTGAGCTATTACAGAGAAGAGATAATTTTAGAATGTAACTTAGGTTCAGCTGTTGGTTTCTGGGCTGTTCTAGGTTATACTGGCCTTCTATCAATCTCATGTTTCGTTTTAGCTTTTCTTGCCCGGAAACTCCCTGATAACTTCAATGAAGCCAAGTTCATCACTTTCAGTATGATCATATTCTGTGCTGTCTGGCTCACATTTATCCCAGCTTATGTTAGTTCTCCTGGAAAATTTACTGTAGCTGTTCAGATATTTGCAATTTTAGCTTCAAGTTTTGGTTTACTATTATGCATATTTGCCCAAAAATGTTACATAATTTTGCTAAAACCTGCGAAAAACACAAAGAAAAAAATAATGGTGAAATCTTAATCTAAAGACCTCTAAATCATGTTATTGAGCAAAATAGAGGATGAAATAAATACATTACTGCTAGAAAATCCAGCACAAGAAAACCAAGAGATAAGTAAATGATAAAAATAGATAAGTATTTTGTGTGTCAGGAAATAGTAAAAAGAATGCCTTCAAGCAAAAACATACTTTATAATGACTAAACAGGTAGATTCCCATGTTTTATAGTAATTAAAACCACACAATAGCAGCAATACCTTCAGAGCTGTCTGACCATTTAGTTCTGCTCTCCACAGGCTGTGGCAGGCTCTGCAGTGTAACTAGGCACAGTGGACTCTTTGTGACCATCTTCATGGCAGCCATGTTCTGGACCTGCATTGTATACTTCCTAATAAAAAATGACATTGACTTTTTGCAATTAACAAGAAATGGACATTTCATTTAATGGCCTTTTTTTAAATAAACATCATCAAATATTTCCTCCAGTAAGCCATATTGCATTTTATAAAACCAATAATTCAAATGTACACCATTTTGTGCATGATGTATATTAAACTTCATACATATGTCATATTAAATGCAAACTGTAGACTGAAGTCAAATTTCTTTTATTGGCAGTTTGTTAATCAATCCATTCCATTTCATGCTCCAGTACTGTTCCCTTCCGAGGGAACTCACACTGCGTCGGAAAGACACTTTGGGGAAAGCCGCTCAGCGTAGCGCCTCTGAAGCATGAATGAACCTAAGCCAAACATGATTGGTGTTGCGTCATGACTTAACGTGTGATGGCATACATGGAAGCTACAAAGGGACGCCGGCACAAAACAGTGTTAGCTTTCTGTTCTTCAGCAAGCGCTCTCTGTTGTTGTCTGTCATTTGTGGTGTTGTCTGTCACAAGCAATCTCACTATATCGAGTATATATATATATATATATATATATATATGTGTATATATATATATGTGTATATATATATATATATATATATATATATATATATATATATATATATATATATATACATATAAACATGGCGAGTCAGCAGTTTAAGCCATGTGTGCACCTCTGCCCAGAGGTGTGCCTGCCTGTACATTTACTTGAGTATTTTTTTTTAATAAATTGTAGATTTAAATGTGGGTACTTTTACTTTAACTCGAGTACATTTCTAATGAAAAAACTGTACTTTTACTTCGTTACGTTGGGCGACGTTCCTCTTGTTACTTTATTTTAATGCAATGCATGTTGTTAAATGTGTAGTTTATTCCAAGCACGCTGTATCTTTTCTATGGGCATGAACGATGCTCAATTCACAAATGAATCACTCTTTTGAGTCGATTCTGTTCAAAGACTTCATTAAACAAGTTGGCAGATCTGTCTAAATCGGTTCGCGAGTCAGTGTGAATGATCTGTTCAGTTTCCTGCACGCACTGAATTGTCTGAAGCGCTTTCAATTCACACTCGACTCGGAGTCGTAACAGAAAGATTTAAGAACACCAAGAGCGTTGGATGAAGTGGCCATGGACCTACAGTACAGTCCAGTGAAAGCAAATCTGCAAATGCATCATATTTTTGCCAGCGATGAAGATCTTTATTAGTTGAACATCGATGTTATTAGACAACATCGTATGCTGTCTGTGAATGACTGATTCCACAAGACGATACATTAGATTTAATTTCATTCAGGTAATACATTTTACAACCAAACAGATTATTACATTTACATTTACATTTAGTCATTTAGCAGACGCTTTTATCCAAAGCAACTTACAACTGAGGACTAAAGCAAGCGAGTCATCGTGAAGAGGCAAGAAAAACGCAAGAAGTGCTCAAAATACAAAGTTCAGGCATTGCTCAGAGTAGCAAAAAAACAGACAAGGGGGATTTAAAGGAGAAGGAAAGTTTTTATTTACTTTACTTTTTATGTTAAGTACTCACGGAAGAGATGAGTTGTCAGTTGTCTTTTGAATGCTGTCAGGGATTCTGCATTACGGACGAGAGTGGGGAGATCATTCCACCAGCATGGAACCGTGAATGAGAATGTTCTGGAGAGTGATTTAGTGCCTCGCTGTGATGGTACCACGAGCCATCGCTCATTGACTGATCGTAGGCTTCTGGTAGGGGTGTAGACTTGTAGGATTGAGTGAAAGTAGGACGGAGCTGAGTCTGTGGTAGATCTCTAAGCAAGACGGGTGGTGATGGCGCAGTGGATAAGACACATGCCTTTGGTGTGAGAGACCCGGGTTCGAATCCACTGTGAGACACCATTGTGTCCCTGAGCAAGACACTTAACCCCTAGTTGCTCCAGAGGCGTGCGACCTCTGACATATATAGCAATTGTAAGTCGCTTTGGATAAAAGTGTCAGCTAAATGAATAAATGTAAATGTAAATGTAAGCGTCAAAGCCTTGAATTTGATGCGAGCAGCAAATGGTAGCCAGTGCAGTGAGATGAACAGAGGAGTGACGTGGGCCCTTTTGGGCTCATTGAAGACAAGGCGGGCTGCAGCATTCTGGATCATTTGTAGAGGTTTAGTTACACATGATGGAAGTCCAGCCAGAAGAGCATTGCAGTAATCAAGCCTAGAAATAACCAGGGCCTGGACGAGAAGTTGTGTTGCATGCTCCGTTAGGAAAGGTCTGATCTTCCTGATGTTATACATTGCAAACCTGCATGATCGAGCTGTCTTCGTAATGTGGTCTGTGAAGGACAGCCGGTCATCAAATATTACTCCAAGATTTCTGACCGACCTTGATGGGGTGATTGAGGATGACTCTAGCTGGATAGTGAGGTTGTGCTGTAGAGACGGATTGGCAGGGATGACGAGAAGCTCAGTCTTTGCCGGGTTGAGCTGCAGGTGATGTTCTTTCATCCATGCCGAGATGTCCGCCAGACAGCTTGAGATACGTGCAGCTACTGTGGGTTCATCTGGTTGAAATGAGAGGTAGAGCTGCGTGTCATCAGCTTAGCAATGGTAAGAGAAACCATGTGTCTGTATGATGGGTCCCAGTGATGTGGTGTAAATGGAGAAGAGGAGCGGTCCAAGAACTGAACCCTGAGGAACCCCTGTGGTCAGTTGATGTGCTTTGGATATCTCGCCTCTCCATGCAACCCTGAAGGACCTACCTGTGAGATAGGACTCAAACCAGTGGAGGGAAGTTCCTTTGATGCCCAGTGATGAGAGGGTGGACAGAAGGATCTGATGATTCACAGTGTCGAAGGCAGCAAAAAGATCAAGGAGAATGAGAACTGATGATTTGGAAGCAGCTTTTGCGATCTGTAGGGCTTCTGTGACCGACAGTAGTGCAGTCTCGGTTGAATGTCCTTTCTTGAAGCCAGATTGGTTTACATCTAGCTGGTTGGTCAGAGACAGGAAAGATGACACTTGGTTGAAAGCAACTCGTTCAAATGTTTTCGCAATGAATGGTAGGAGAGAGACAGGTCTGTAATTCTCTAAAAGTGATGTTTAATGTTGTTTTTTTAAGCAGTGGAGTTACCCGCGCCTGATTGAATGCTGTTGGGAAAATGCCAGTATGGAGGGATGAGTTCATGATGTGTGTGAGTGCTGGTAACAGTGTGGGAGAGATGGCTTGCAGAAGGTGTGAGGGGATGGGGTCTAGAGGGCAGGTGGTAGGATGACTGGAGAGAAGAAGTTTAGATACTTCTTCATCGGTTAGTGAAGAGAAGGTAAAGATAAGGTTTTTGGTAGTGGGAGAGGATCGTCTGGGTTCCTGTGTGTGTGGAGCTGAGAACTGACTGCTGATAGTAGTTGTTTTGTTGGTGAAGAAGTTAGCAAAATCGTCAGCAGTTAAAGAGGAGGTGGGTGATGGTGGAGGTGGACAGAGGAGAGAGTAGAATGTCTTGAAATGTGTTCATGTGTTAGAGGCGCTGTTGATCTTGTGGAAATATGAAGATTTCGCAGCATGAACATCAACAGAAAAGGAAGAGAGCAGAGATTGATACATACTCATGTCAGACGTGTCTTTTGATTTGCGCCATTTCCTCTCCGTTGCCCTGAGTTTGGTCTGGTGTTCATGAAGAACCTCGGTTAACCAGGGGTTAGAGGGAGTAGCGCGTGCTGGCCTGGAGGAGAGACGGCAGATATTGTCTAAAGAAGAAGTTAAAGTGGAGCATAAAGTATTTGTTGCGGTATTCACATCCAGAGATGAGAATTGTGAGGGTGTATACAGCAGAGGAAAGATGGGTAGGAGAAAGTGAACGCAGGTTTCGTCTGAAGGTAACTGGTAGGGGGGTTGGTGGTGCATGGGTAGAGAGTTGTAGATTGAAAGTAATGAGGAAATTATCTGAAACGTGGAGAGGTTTCACCAAAATGTTGTCTGTGATGCAGTTGCGTGTGTAAACCAGGTCCAGTTGGTTGCCTGATTTGTGAGTACCTGTGGTGATGAGCCATTTGAGATCGAATGAGGCTAGAAGAGAGATGAAGTCTGTTGCATACGGCTTCTCTAGATGAATGTTGAAGTCACCAAAGACTACAAGTGGGGTGCCATCCTCAGGGAAAGAGGACAACAGCACATCCAGCTCCTCAACAAAGCTTCCCAGTTGACCTGGGGAGCGATAAATAACTACAATTTGGATCCTAATGGGAGTTGTAAGTGTAATTGCATGATATTCAAACGAGTTGTTATTGCATAGAGAAGAGAGAGTTGAGTATTTTCAGTTGTTAGAAATGAGAAGACCAGCACCCCCCACCCCTCCCAGCCTGGCGAGGGGTGTATGAGAAAGAGAAGTTGTTAGAGAGAGCAGCAGGGGTTGCTGAGTCTTCTGGGCGGATCCAGGTCTCAGTCAAGCCCAAGATATTAAGAGTAGAATGAGATGCAAAGGCAGGAATGAAGTCAGCTTTATTGACTGCTGACTGACAATTCCATAGACCCATAGAAAGAGAGAGAGGTGTGTGTATGAGAGAATGGGACGCAGATTAGCAGTGTTGCGCTGCCTTCTGTGCGTGATGAGAGCACGTTGTCGAGAGACAACAGGAATGTATTGAAAGCACATGTTGAGTAAGGGAAATACGATACAAGTGGGAAAGGAAAGGGGAGAAGACGATACTTAAGTGCCTTGCCGGTATCCTTGCTCGGTGGAGTCGACGAGGAGGCTGAACGCTTCCGCTGACGCTTCTGCGACAGCGCGCACACTACATAGATATAATGCACTCAAAGGCCTGAGTGAGGACACTCAGAGATCCTAGATCTCCTCGAGTTTAAATCTGTTTTACAGTTGCTGTCTCGGCCCAGCAATCAACACAGCAAACGCAAATAAACCGAAAATGGGAGAAATCGCCAACTAGCTGTTGGCCAGTGTTTCACTTAAGTGCTATAAAATTTAAAATGCAATACTATTCAGACGCGGCTGTTACATAAAGTAGGAACGCGTCTAATTAAAATAAAGATTTGTGAAAAGGTAAAAAATGAAAATAACCAGAGAATCGAAAATAGGCTGTGGTAGATACTAAACTGAAACAACAGGAGAACTGGATATTAAGAAAAACTACTTGCGCGCTCTTGTCGTATCCACAGACTACCGCTTGTCCGGGCCTTGTCCTAGATCTCCTCGAGTTTAAATCTGTTATAGAGTTGCTGTCTCTGCCCAGCAATTAACACAGCAAACGCAAATAAACCGAAAATGGGAGAAATCGAAACTAGCTGTTGGCCAGCGCTTCACTTAAGTGCTATAAAATTTAAATTTTACGCTACGATAGCACTACTACAAAGTATGACATTATCCTTTTTTTGACATATACATTAATTTATAGGCTACATTAAATGAGCTACCATTGTCCACAGTTTATGAAATGAACACCCGACATCCCGTGGTAATCTGTGTCTATTGGGCAGTGGCGTGCAAACTCGACTTGTAAAATGCCTTTGCCTGCCTTAGGTACAGTTAACCAGTTTTGAACATGCTTGCAGAAATATACATTTGATTACATTTTGGAGAACAGACAGAAGAAGATCCGTCGATGTGCATTTGATCGTTGTTTGTGTTCAGATGTTCAGTAGCGGTCATGAGCACAAAGAGTTTTAACTCTTTCTTCTCTTTGTCAATGGTTCCCTTTACATGCCTTTGAATGCAAAACTCTGTAGAGTCACTTTATTTCAATATTGTCTAATAATCCAAATGTAGTTGTATAAGTTACTATTATACAAAGCAAAGGACATGCAATGGTTTTCGGGCTACAGATGGCAGAAATAATGCTTGCACACATGGCTTAAACTGCTGACTCGCCATGATGTTTATATATATATATATATATATATATATATATATATATATATATATATATATATATATACTCGATATAGTGAGATCGCTTGTGACAGACAACACCACAAATGACAGACAACAACAGAGAGTGCTTGTTGAAGAACAGAAAGCTAACACTGTTGTGTGCCGGCGTCCCTTTGTAGCTTCCATGTATGCCGTCACATGTTAAGTCATGACGCAACACCAATCACGTTTGGCTTTAGTTCATTCATGCTTCAGAGGCGCTACGCTGAGGGGCTTTCCCCAAAGTGTCATTCCGACACAGTGCAAGTTCCCTCGGAAGGGAACAGTACTGGAGCATGAAATGGAATGGATTGATTAACAAACTGCCAATAAAAGAAATTTGACTTCAGTCTACAATTTGCATTTAATATGACATATGTATGATGCCCCGATTTCACATTCTGGCCTGTTCGGTGACGCTGTCAATATGGTCGTCGACAGGTTTCAGGAGCCTTCAAGCAGTATCTCCCTCGCCCCTCAAAGTCTAAGAAGTCTGCAGCCATCCACCAGCTCCTCATTATATAGGCAGGCACAGAAAGAAACGTTGCGTCTAGAGCCCCCCCCCCCCCCTCAAGGAGCTTGGGGTCTCTACGGCCTGTACCCCTCGTGGTCGGAGCTTTCGAGGTTGCCTCCTCCGCGGAGCCCACAGGAAATTGATGTCTGTATCCCGCCGTCAAGTGCGCTTCGGGACACACCGGTTTCCAGAGAACGTTTGCTGCTCTGTCTGCCCAACAGGCTTGCGGCCAGGCAGTGCTTGCGTCCAAACATCGAGAATCGTTTTCGACCAAACCCTGCCGGAGAACCGCCGCAGAGGATCGAGAACGAATCTCGAATAATACCCGAAATCAGTCTCGAGAGGCTGGTTCCATTTGTAGAATATTTCAAAGCATGGCAAAACCTGCCGAATATTTCTCCTTGGGTCCTGCGTACAGTAGAGAAGAGTTACAGGCTGCAGTCGACCCAGAGCAGGGTTGGGTATTGGAACAGGAAGTAAACTCCCTGCTGGTAAAGGAGGCCATAGAACGCATTCCTCCACTGGACAGGGAGTCCGGGTTTTACAGCCACTAATTCATAGTTCCCAAGAAGGATGGGGGGTTGCGTCCAATTTTAGATCTAAGGTACTTGAATCAGTCTCTGAGGAAATTCAGGTTTAAGATGCTCACTATTCCCACCATCGTGAGTCAGATCAAATACGAGGATTGTTTTTTGTCACGATAGATCTGAAGGACGCATACTTCCACATATCCATCCTTCCGTCTCACAGGAGGTTCCTGAGGTTCGCTTTCGGGGGCGAAGCATTCCAATATCAGGTTCTACCATTCCACTTAGCTCTCTCCCCTCGCACCTTCACCAAATGCATGGATGCAGCTCTAGGTCCGCTGAGGTTTCAGGGCATCCAGGTGCTAAATTACATGGACGACTGGCTTATTCTGGCCCAGTCGCAGGAGCTGGCAGTTCGGCATCGAGATGTCGTCTATGGCCACATCCTAGCACCTGGTGGCCAGTACCTAGTACCCAGTACTGGTCAGTACCAGTAGGTCAGTACCTAGCACCTGGTGTGGGACTCGATGACGAAGCAGGCACAATTGTCTCCTGCACGGATCGAGTCCATCCCGTGGCGGTGACCAGTATAAAGCTAGGCCAGGCCATCACTGTGAAAGATTTTCAGAGGGTGTTAGGGATCGTTGCAGAAGCGTCCAACGTGATACCATTTGCCCTGCTGCACATGAGAGCCCTGCAGTGGTGGCTAAAAACCAAGGGGGTTTGCTCAAGGGGGAACCTGTTCCACATGATCAGGGTTACGCGCAGATGCCTTCGTTCCCTATCTCGCCTCAGGAATCTGACGATCAAGCCGTGCTTCCCACGGATTTGTATCCACTGCATCATGATGTGCGTCAATACAGAGGCAACAACATTTTGAGGTGGAGGAGACGGCCCTCACTCCAACCTATTAGCAGGAAAGAAGCACTGAAGTGATCGAACACCTTCGGGATCTCCTCATGGAGAAAAGACTCAATTAAACGAATAGGTTCCACTTCTAAGGGGGACCGTGCCTCATTTTGAGAGGGTGCTCTCACAGAAGTGATGGTCTCTATGGCATAAAAATTATTGCGGTAGTAACCAGAACCTCCGCATCCCGTTCTTTTTAGAACCAGACCTGTAGCTCTCCAAGGTCTAAATGCGGGTGCCATCATGCCCCCTCCCTGAGAATGTACTCAGAGGATGGAGTCAGGAAGGGCTGTTGAGACGAGAGGTCTGGTTGGACCAATAAGGGGCAAATAGCAAGACCTGCTTCATCTCCTCCCTGACTTTTGCACAGTTGTGTGGAAGAAGGCTCACTGGGGAACGCATTTCTGCGGGGGGCCCGGGGCCAGCTGTGGCCAGACTTTTTTCTGTGTCAAGGGATGTCCACTCAGACAGGAGAAAAAACAACTGGCCGAGGGACGAGTCTGGAGGGGAAACAGATGTAACTGTGCGGCACTGAAGTGGTCCCAAACGGCTGGACCGCCTGGGGATGGAGACTTCACTCTCCCTGGGCCATTGGCTGTAGTGAGGCTTGTCAGGGGCACGATTGAGCAGGCCAGAAGTAATAAGTGGAATGAAGCGACCTCAGAAGCTTCTGACTCCAAGGAGGAGGTGGCGGGCAAGTTGTGACATGTGAGGGAAGCGTAGCGCAACGGTCGCAATTTTGTCTTTTCAGACCAGTACAAATTTGCTGAGTAGCGTCGCCTAAAAGCGAGATGAACTGCAAGCAACTTGAGGAAATGGATGCCAATGCAGTCGGAGGGCAACCCAGACCTCCGTTACTGCATGCCCTTTGTACGTGGCCCCTCAGCCGGTATTGATGGACACTCGTTCTAGGGACTGTTGGCCCGGAGAAACAAAAGGTCTGTTACAAACTGAGGGTTTGGCGGCAGGCCAGGGTGTTTTCACATGGAGCGTGCCGCTCTGCCACGCCCACCTCGGGACTCGCCCGTGAAGTCAGTGCTGAAGCAGTCTTCATATGGAGGAAGCAGAGTGGCTGCCTCTACCATATGCCCCAGGAGACTCTGAAGAGTTTCAGAGAGACCCTTTCTCACTTCTATACAGCACTAACCATCCACATACTCTTTTTTAGAGATGCGGTGGACCGAATCCATCTCCAAACTAGAAAAGAGATCCTCAGCCCGTGGATGAGTTTACTCTTTCCCAGTTGACCTGAGGACCCAACTGGCTATGAGCACTTGAAGAGTAGAACTTTGTTCTGATACTTCACACCTTTCGAACGCACAAACACAGGATGGCCTGTGGTGCGGAAGGATAGAGATCTGTAGTACATGTCTCTTAGGTCGAACACGGCAGACCAATCTTGGGGATGGAGCATTTGGAAATACATCTCTGTGTAACACATTGAACGGAGGCTTTCGAAAAAGGGCCTGTCTTAATTAACACAGGACCAAGATGGTCGTGACCCACCTCTCTAGGGTACGGCCTTCATATCGGATGGAGGGAGCAGCTGCATCGCATCCTTTGCCAGTAGACTGCGATGTGCGCACACAAGACAGGAGCATTGCTCAACACTTAGGTGTGACTAAAGTCACTAATTTTAAGAGCATATTTGCTCAACACCCAAGTGTGACGAAAGTCACTAACTTTTAGGAGCATCTTTGTTCAACACCTAGGTGTGATGAATATCACTGAAGCCGAGTCTGATGGTATAGTTTGGGGCCATCTGGACCAGTTGGGAAACATTTTTGGCTTCCACGAACCGGGTCAGGGGACCACAGACGAGGTGGAGGACAGGGACCCGGATCGGAAGACCCGAAGGCGGCCCGAAGCAGGGTCTGAGTGTGGTGCACAACACTTACCTGTCTCCACGAGACGGCCAGGGATGAGTAAAAAGGTGGGTAACCGGGTCCTGGAACTGCACCCAGCTGCCGTGTTGGCGAACAATTCAATTCAATTCAATTCAATTCAATTTATTGATGGATAGCCCCTTGAGATGCAACATCTCATTTTCAAGAGGGTCCAATACATAAAACATAAAACGGCAACACCAAAAAAAAAAAAAAAAAAAAAATTGAACTGCGTCACACACCATTACCGTTAACCTAAGACACACCTTCGCTCTAACATAACTGTCACAAAAAGCACACCACATTTTCATTATTCAATAAGAATCATAATACAGGAAATTCAGTAAACAAAAAGGTGCCACAAAAGAAAGACCGAGGTTGAATCCACAGTAGATAAATCAGTTAGACAAATCCATTAAACAATAGACAGTTGCAAGCAACTCAGACCAACATCAGTAGCATACGCATACAGTGTTTAGATATTGGAATAGAGTTAACTTAAATCTACGAAAAGATAAGATGGACCTCAAAAAAAGAGGAAGATTATTCCAATCCTGAGAAGCTTTATAGTGAAAAGACTTTCTACCAGTGGCTGAAAAAATTCTTGGTACAGTAAAAACAAAAGATTGCATATCACGAACAGGATACAAAGAACTGCGTGGAACCAAGAGTTCACTCAAATAAGGAGGGCATTCAAAATAGGCACATTTGAAAATAAAAAGAAACCAATGAAAGTCTCTTCTTGATTTCAGCTGAAGCCAATTCAAGGATCCATACATTACACAATGATGTGTTTTAAAAGGACACCTCAAAACAAATCTACATAAAGAGTTAAATACAACATTGAGAGGCCTAAGAGTAACTTCACTAGTGTTCATGTAGACAATATCAGCATAGTCAACAATGGGCAATACCAACTGGGAAATTAACCTTTTCCTAACTTCAAATGTAAAGCAATTAACAGATTTATAAAGTGTACTAAGACAACCATATACTCTCTTTGTGATATGGTCAATGTGAGGTTTGAAGGTAAGTTCGGAATCAATCCACAACCCAAGATACTTCAATATATCAGATTTCACCATTGAAGACCCATCAGCAAAATACAGTTTTAAGTTGAGAGCACAAGGACTTCTCTGCCTCGTACCAAACAACATACAACATGACTTGTCCATATTCAACAATAGGTTGTTCCTGTGAAGCCATTCATGAATCTTACTAAAGTCATCTTGTAACCTATTCTGGATCAGGTGAAAATCAGAGTCAGCAGTATAAATCACGGTATCATCAGCATAGAGATGAATTTTACACAAGGAGCAAGTGCGAGAAAAATCATTGATAAAGATCGAAAACAAAAGGGGACCTAGAGTGGAGCCTTGAGGAACACCCTTATCAACCAATAAATAATCAGACATTGAACCTTTGAAAGAAACACACTGCCTCCTATTGTGAAGATAAGAATTAAACCATAATACAGCACTTTCATCAAGACCTATTGCATGAAGTTTGTCAAGAAGAATGTAATGATCAACCATATCAAAGGCCTTTGAAAGATCAATAAAAATAGCACCAGTTAACTGTCCCAAATCACAGGCTGAAAAAATATCATTGGTGAACTTTAATAAAGCTGTGATAGTAGAAAATTTCGGCCTAAAGCCAGATTGAAATACTGATAATATATTATTCTGAAAAATAAATTTAGATAATTGGTCAAAAATAATTTTCTCAAATAATTTGTCAATGGAACATATAATAGAAATAGGCCGATAGTTATTCAAAATAGAAGCATCCCCAGTTTTTAATAAAGGGATAACTTTCGCACATTTCCAAGTAGCGGGGACAGTACACGTATTCAAAGACAGATTGAATAGGTCAGCGAGTGGAAACATCAATACATGAGCAGCAAGTTTAATATACCTAGCCTCAAGCCCATCCGGACCAGCACTGCTACATTCCTTCAGATCAGCTATAGCATTATAAACATCGATAGGCATGATTTTGTCAAATTTAAATGAACCAGATGCAAAAGAAGAGGTCGAAACCAAATCATTAGTTAGAGAATATACATGATTGGAATCACCAATTGTAGTAAAGTGCTGATTAAAAGCATTAGCAATAAGGGTTGGATGGGTGATTGTAACATTATTCACTTTCAATTGGTTAACAGGAATTTCAGTATCCCTATTGAGAACTCGATTCAAATGATCCCAGAACTGTCTAGGGTTTTTAAAATCTCTAAGAAAACAGTCTCTATAGTAGCTAGATTTAGCATTTCGAGTATGAGTCTTGCTCTGATTCCTAAGAGATCTATAACAATCCCAGTCAGAAGCAGATTTAGTTAAGCGATATTTGGCCCATGCCTTATCTCTTTGCTTGAAAAGATGAATTAGATGAGAGTTAATCCAGGGTAAATGATTCCCTTTAACTCTGATTGTTCTAAACGGAAAGTGCTTATCAATTACATTAATGAGTTCAGAGTGTAAAAAAGTCCATGCATCGTCCACATAGGGAATTAGCTGAAATCTATACCAATTAATAAAAGTCAGGTCCTGTATAAAGCAATCAACATTGTTTGTTTTTCTATGACGTATTGTAATATATTTCGGAGGGAAGTGAGGCAGTTTAATCTTCCAAACACAAAAAATGACAGAGTGATCACTAAAACAGTCAGATAAGACACCAGATTTAACTATCCTTTCCGGATTCGAGACCAATATCAAATCAAGCAAAGAGGAGGAACGACTATCAACTCGAGTAGGTTCCTTAATAAGCTGTGATAAATTAATACTTCTAAATAAAACTTTATCCCCAGCGGAGGAACTATTCAGCCAATTACAATTGAAGTCACCAAGAATAATCAATTCTTTATGCCTCCCTAATGAATTAATAGTAGATAAAATGCACTTTGTGGAATCAGATGGGGCAGACAGAGGTCTATATATATTGCCTATGATTAAGTGTTTGTTAGCATGGAAAATAATATTTATAAAAATACTTTCAAAGTTAACTGGGTCAACTTCAGGGGTGATCCGTTCAGAGATAAGATTTGCATCAACATATGTGGCCACCCCACCTCCTCTGGACAACCTATCAGCTCTGTACAGTACATAATCGTTGATTTCGATATCACTATCAGAGATACAATTATTTAGCCAGGTTTCAGAGATAGTGATTATATTAGGCTTATTCTGAACAACCCAAGTTCTAAGAAAATAAATTTTTAAAGTAAGACTCCTGATATTGATGTGGACAACCTTAAGACCTTTAGTGGATTCCATTGAAAATAAGAATAGAAGAGCATGTCATGGTACCATGGTAAGATGTATATAAGGAGAAGGTGTAGAAAACGCAATAACAAAAACAAAACAATACAACAAAAACAAACAATTAAACATACAACAAGCCAACAAAATTATGACTGAGCACAGTTGCTCAGTGACCATTAAGTTAACTTAAAAGATAACTCAGAGAATCTCAATACCCACATAACTAGAAATGGATAGACTCTTTAATATATTTAATCTTTAATCAATTCATAGTAAGCCAAGACTATATTAGGTGCCTGAGTTGACTCAATACACTTAAAAATTATAAGTAGCCTGATGCATAGAAACTCACAAGCTAAGTGGAGCACAGAAACAAACCAAATCATGGCATCATGACTAGAACAACCCCCTTCAAGCCTTCACAAAAAGAACCAGTTTAGCATGTTTATGCCATTACAGTAGCCAAATTAAATCAAAACCAAAAAGCACAAAGCAGCAAACCACGATAACAAAACTCTACTTAGCAGAAAGTCGTGCAGCATAGTCTCTGGCTTCATCAGCTGAGACAAACGATTTCCTCCCTCCTTGGCAGTGATGGAAAGTCTTGCAGGAAACAGTAACGCAGGCTTAAGTCCAAGTTTATAGAAATCCGACATAACTTCACGGTACTTTGCTCGCTGTTCCATTACCTCAGGAGTAAAGTCCTCATAGATCGCAATCGGTGTCCCTCGATACTGAAGCTTTCCTCTTCTGGCTCTGGCTTTGCGAATAATAGTCGCTTTCTGCTGGTGCCGTAAAAGACGTATAATAACTGGCCTAGGACGTTGACCAGGACTTGGTTTAGCAGAGAAAACACGATGAGCCATATCACAATCCGGCAGGGAGCCAAGAACACCTTCGCCGAATACCTCCATCAAAAGCACAGAGAAGAAGGAAGTGGGCTGACCGCCTTCAATTGACTCGGGTAAGCCGAGAAGCCTAATATTATTGCGCCGGCTGCGTGACTCCAAGTCAGCCACTTTAGCTAACAGTTTAGCATTACTTGCCAACAGTGAAGCGCTGGACTTTTCCAAGATCAAAATACGCTCATCATGGAGATTAGCGTTGTTCTTGAGTGCGGAGATTTTCAAAGCATGATCAGTCAGAGTCTCTTGCATACAATCAAGCTTCAGTTCAAGCGAAGAGAAAGAGGTTTTAAAATCAGCAGCGATCGATTTCCTGAGATCATCCAGGAGACTAGAGAGAGTCACCACATTTAGCTCACTAGTAACATCTTCCGCAACAGCCAAACCTGCATTTTGATTCTTCTGATTTGGTCTAGTACCTTTGGCAGCCATAGTAAAGCCAGTCAGTCGAAACAAACAGCAAACACAAAAGTCGTGGAAATGAGATTCGGGGAGCTCGCAACTACGCGACCACACCCGCCGCCATCTTAAAGGACAAGAGGGGCCTGAGGGGTGCAAGACTTTACAGGGTCGCACACCGGCAGACTTGCCCTCTTAGGACCCAGCAACAGATGAATTTGCTTTGAATTGTGGGTACCGCTTGCTCCGCTTTTTTGGGAGTCAGTGGTGGAACAGACACACACACAAACAAAGACTCCACCCGGCCCTCACCCAGGGGGAGGGAGTGGATCGGTGACCAACTTGAAGAGCATCCTCCTCCATCCCTGAGCGGCCCGCCATGGGAACATGAACGGTCCACAAAAGCTGCTTCAGCATGCTGTAAGCCTAAACACGTGATGCAACAATTGTGACCGTCAGAGAGGAACAGGGAACGACCGTTTCCAGAAACGCACGGGTGGAATGACATCTTAAAAAAAATGCAAACGCACCCGTGTTGCTCTTTCAGGAAATAGGACCCATCACCAGTGCCGGAGAACACAGGGGAATGACCGCGGCAACACTGAACAGTGAACTGAAACAGTGAATCACTCAATTTTCCGCCCTCTAACCAGCCGTCAACAAACACAAACATTTAGAAATTTGTTGCTGTTAAAACAGCAGTTGAGAGCTTAAAGCTCGCGATCACCGATGCACTCGCGCTGTAGAAACTACCAGCAGTGGAGTCTTCCAGAAGAACACCGACACGCCAATCACGCACGCCAATTCCATTAGCTTTGTGTCAATAGTACTCGAACATGACTGGCTCCCTGGCATGATCCCAATCAGTCGACTACGTCAAATGTGAGCGATTAAAAGGGAACTTCAAAATAGTGGTCAAAAGTAGGCCCGAAGCAGGGTCTGAGTGTGGTGCACAACACTTACCTGTCTCCACGAGACGGCCAGGGATGAGTAAACCTGGAACTGCACCCAGCTGCCGTGTTGGCGAACAATCCAATTCAATTCAATTCAATTCAATTCAATTTATTGATGGATAGCCCCTTGAGATGCAACATCTCATTTTCAAGAGGGTCCAATACATAAAACATAAAACGGCAACACCAAAAAAAAAAAAAAAAAAAATTGAACTGCGTCACACACCATTACCATTAACCTAAGACACACCTTCGCTCTAACATAACTGTCACAAAAAGCACACTCATTTTCATTATTCAATAAGAATCATAATACAGGAAATTCAGTAAACAAAAAGGTGCCACAAAAGAAAGACCGAGGTTGAATCCACAGTAGATAAATCAGTTAGACAAATCCATTAAACAATAGACAGTTGCAAGCAACTCAGACCAACATCAGTAGCATACGCATACAGTGTTTAGATATTGGAATAGAGTTAACTTAAATCTACGAAAAGATAAGATGGACCTCAAAAAAAGAGGAAGATTATTCCAATCCTGAGAAGCTTTATAGTGAAAAGACTTTCTACCAGTGGCTGAAAAAATTCTTGGTACAGTAAAAACAAGAGTTCCCTTTCGTTGTCACTCCGAGTTACGTCGGATGACGACGAATGGGGTTTCGCTTAGAAAGCCTATCAACTTCGAGTATTACAAAACGAGCAAATGGCAAAGAAATGCCATGGGTCTGCGGAATTTGCATGACGTAACTCCGCCCCACCTCGTGGGTATAAAAGGAGGAAGTCCACAACAGCAGTTTATGTTTTCGCTTCGGAGCCAAGTGTATTCTTCTCTCCACAAGCCAACTCTGAATTATCAGCTTCACGAACGAGTGCCTCGAGTGTTGGTGTGACGGCGATCTCCGGCGAGTGCGTGCTTCCTGCTTATCTCTGCAGTGGTTCATCAGAGAGTGCGTGCTTCCCCGGGCGCTTCAACACGTGAGTTCTCTCTCTAAAAGAGCGCACGCGGCACGTCTTTTTAAAGACGGCTCGCCCGTGCATTAAAAAAAAAAAAAAAAAAAAAAACGAATGGTTGCGGCAGCTTGGTATCGGACTCTGATGGGCACGAGCGTTGTCTAGTATGTTTGGGCTTGATCATACTAGAGCAGCGCTCGTGGATGACTCATGTTCTCTCTGTGGGAACATGATCATCGCGTCATATAGGTCGAGACTCGGTGAACTCGCAAGAGTGAGAGTCCCCTCATCCACCCCCCGATCTTCGGCTGGTGGCCAGGGTGACCTGAGGGTGTTGGTCTGGAACAAGGCGCCGACTCCGTGTCCGTGACCCCAGCCTCCCCTCAACGGCGGTGCCCGCTAGTGAATAGGTGATTCCCACGAGTCTACCCTCTGGTGGCCCGTGTGTTTCATTTAAAGCTACAGAGGGTGATACTATGTTTGTAGCAGCTTCACAAGGTGGGTTTGATTCTCTGCGAAGTGACGACTCGTCACAGCTGCCACCCTCTGGTGTGCATACGGCTGTGCCTGAGTCTGATCCAGAGATGACGGCCATGCTTTCCTGGGACGATTGGTTTTTGGGTAAGGCCGCCGACCCTCGTCCACGGCAAACCCCAATACCTTCCCTCCCGGACGTGCATGATGAGATCTCGAAGTCCCAGAAGACCCCCTGGTTTTCTCGGGACCGCTCGCTGATCTCATCCGCCTTTCCCCCCTCGATGGGGCCGCTGTCACGGGTACACTGGGGTTCCCCCGGCTGAACGCTCTGTTGCGATGCTATGTGTCCTCAGAGTGCTTCTTCTCGGCGCAATCCTAAGCACCCACCCGTGGTCTATAGTTTTCGTCTACATTTGTGGCGAGATCCTATAGCACCACGGGACTGGCAGCCGCCTCTCTGCAGGCCATGGCCATTCTGCTGGTCCTCGACCCAGATGCTCATGGACTTGCACGAGGGCGGGACTGACCCAGGGCTCTTCACTGAGTCGCGCGCCGTTACTGACCTTGCTCTCCGAGCGACGAAAGTGGCCGTACGCTCCCTGGGTCAGGTGATGCCTACCATTCTGTGGCTGAACCTGTCTGATGTGCTGAATGTCGCGCGGCCCCGTCTGTCCGACGTTCCCATATCCCAGGTCGGCCTCTTCGGCGGTGCGGTTGAGAACTTCGCCCAACAGCTCTCAACCGCCCATGTGCAGACTGACGTGTTTCTGTCCCGATGGCCCGCCGTCCGCTCAGATCCCTCGGTCTGCCCACTGCCGAAGGCGCCCCCCCCGCGGACGCCACAGCCCTCTCCAGCCCCGCCCCCCGCTACGTGCCGGGTTAAGCGGCGCTCCTGAGACGGGCTCCACAGAGATGGGACTCAGTTCTTCCAGGAGTTGGTAGCAGGACCACTCCTTTCCCCGGTGGAGGGCCGGGGAAAAATTCTTATTCTCCTAAGAACTGACTCTCCCGTCTCTGGGAAGACAGAGTTCTCGGACGACACAGAGCGCCGCCCACAAGCCGTGCTCTCCTCGTCCCCCTCTGTCCCAGAGGTGCTTGACACGGCATGCCGTCCACGGACCGCTTCGCCCCTGTCCCCCTCTGTCGCCAGACCCCTGGCAGAGCAGGCCCCCGCGGGACGACCAGCATGGTCCTCCCCTGGCCCCCTCTGCCAGGGCGCGGGTGCTAACCGTGCCCCCACACCGGGCCGCTATGCCGTCCACGTCTGGGCCAGTTACTCCGGCTGCCCCCCCGGGGGGACGCCCGCTGGTTCAGTTCCTGGGAGCCTGGCTAGAGCTCCCCGTCTGTCCCGCTGGGTCACGCGCGCCATCAGGCTCGGCTATGCGATTCAGTTCGCACGGTCTCCTCCCCGCTTCCGGGGAGTCCGCTCCATTGTGGTCGGTGGCAATGCCCCCATCATGAGAGCTGAGATTCTCACCCTGCTGGCGAAGGGTGCGATCGAGACTGTCCCTCCAGCCGAGATGAGGTCCGGCTTCTACAGCCCCTACTTCATTGTCCCCAAGAAAACCGGTGGGTTACGGCCAATCCTGGACTTGCGCGTGCTGAACCGCTCCCTTCACAGGCTGCCGTTCAAGATGCTCTCCGCCAAACGCGTTCTCGAATGCGTGCGGCCCCAGGATTGGTTTGCAGCGATCGACCTGAAGGACGCTTACTTTCATGTCTCCATTCTTCCTCGACACAGACCGTTCCTACGGTTTGCTTTCGAGGGGCAGGCATACCAGTACGCGGTTCTCCCTTTCGGGCTAGCCCTGTCTCCTCGCACCTTCACGAAGGTCGTCGAGGCTGCCCTTGTTCCCCTTCGGGAACACGGGGTTCGCATCCTGAGTTATATCGACGACTGGCTGATCCTAGCTCACTCTCGAGTTCAGGTTTGCGAACACAGGGACCTAGTGCTCCGGCACCTAGCTCGTCTGGGCCTTCGGGTCAACTGGGGAAGAGCAAACTTTGCCCCGTGCAGAGGATCTCTTTTCTCGGTATGGACATCGACTCGGTCGCCATGTCCGCGCAGCTTACGAGCGAGCGCGCGTGCAGTCACTGCTGACTTGCCTGAGATATCTCAGGAGCAAGAATGCGGTTCCACTGAAACATTTTCAGAGGCTCCTGGGGCATATGGCATCTGCAGCCGCGGTCACGCCGCTCGGGTTGCTTCATATGAGACCGCTTCAGCTTTGGCTTCGCGACCGAGTCCCGAGGTGGGCATGGCATCAAGGCACGCTCCGGGTACCAGTTACTCCGACCTGCCGTCAGTTCCTCACCCCGTGGTCGAACCTCAGTTTCTCAGGGCGGGTGTCCCCCTGGAACGAGCTTCCCGGCACGTTGTGGTCTCCACGGATGCCTCCACCACGGGCTGGGGCGCCATGTGCAATGGACATGCTGCTGCGGGCTCCTGGACAGGACCCCAGCGGCTATGGCATGTCAATTGCCTCGAGTTGTTGGCAGTACGCCTTGCCCTGCACCGCTTCTGGGCGTTGCTCAGGGGTCAACACGTACTAGTCCGCTCAGACAATACCGCTACTGTAGCGTACATCAACCATCAAGGTGGTCTACGCTCCCGCCGTATGTCACAACTCGCCCGCCACCTCCTTCTATGGAGTCAGAAGCATCTGAGGTCGCTTCGAGCCATTTTCATTCCCGGAGCCCTGAACTGTGCAGCCGACGAGCTCTCACGGCTTCAGCCCCTCCCTGGAGAATGGCGACTCCATCCCCAGTCGGTTCAGCTGATTTGGGACCAGTTCGGGGACGCACAGATAGATCTGTTTGCCTCTCACGACTCGACCCATTGCGCCCTGTATTTTTCCCTGACCGAGGGCACGCTCGGCACGGATGCACTGGCGCACAGCTGGCCGCCGGGCCGCAAATATGCGTTTCCCCCAGTGAGCCTTCTTGCGCAGACCTTGCGCAAGGTCAGGGAGGACGAGGAGCAGGTCATTTTGGTCGCGCCGTATTGGCCCGGCCGGACCTGGTTCCCCAAACTTGCACTCCTCGCGACAGCACCTCCCTGGCCCATTCCTCTGAGGAAGGACCTTCTTTCTCAGGGACGGGGCACCCTGTGGCACCCTCGCCCCGATCTCTGGAGCCTCCACGTGTGGCTCCTGGACGGCTCGAGGTAGGTTTGAGTACCCTTCCACCAGCGGTGGCGGCTACCATCACTTCCGCTAGAGTGTCGTCCACAAGACACGTCTACGCGTTGAAGTGGAACCTCTTCATCGTCAGGTGCTCTTCTCACCGAGAAGACCCCCGGAGATGCTCGATCAGCGTTGTTCTTTCCTTCCTTCAGCAGGGGTTGGAGCGAAGGCTGTCTCCCTCCACCCTTAAGGTCTATGTTGCCGCCATTGCCGCACACCATGACCTAGTCGAAGGTAAGTCGGTAGGGAAGCACGACCTGGTCATCAGGTTCCTGAGAGGAGCGAGGAGACTAAATCCTCCTCGGCCTCCTCTCGTTCCCTCTTGGGACCTCTCAGTGGTTCTAACTGCCCTGAAGAGTGCTCCCTTTGAGCCCCTGCAGTCAGTCGAGCTTAAGTTCCTGTCAATGAAGACAGCGCTCCTGGTTGCACTGGCCTCCATCAAGAGGGTAGGGGACCTGCACGCATTCTCCGTCGACGAAGCGTGCCTGGAATTCGGACCGGCTTTCTCTCACGTGATCCTGAGACCCCGGCCCGGATATGTGCCCAAGGTTCCTACCACTCCCTTTCGGGACCAGGTGGTGAACCTGCAAGCGCTGCCCCCGGAGGAGGCAGACCCAGCCTTGGCACTGCTCTGTCCAGTACGCGCTCTTCGCGCCTATGTAGACAGGACGCGGTGTTTCAGGACCTCAGACCAGCTCTTTGTCTGTTATGGTGGGAAGCTGAAGGGAAAGGCTCTCTCCAAGCAAAGGTTGTCTCACTGGATAGTGGACGCCATTGCCTTGGCTTACCAGCAGCAAGGTCGACCGTGCCCCCTTGGTGTGACGGCCCACTCCACCGGAGTGTGGCATCCTCTTGGGCTCTAGCGCATGGCGCCTCGCTAACAGACATCTGCAGAGCTGCAGGCTGGGCAACACCTAACACATTCGCCAGATTCTATAATCTCCGAGTGGAGCCAGTGTCCTCTCATGTACTCGCTTCAACTAGCTAGTACCGGACCCGCTCAGGTGTCTTCGCTTGCTCGCCATTCCACTCCTCGGACTGGATACGTGCGATATTCTCCTCAGGTGAGCTTTTCCGAAAGCCCTGAGTTCCTCCAGCACTCCTGACGTCGGCGCCAGTGTCTCTTGCCTGCGCGTCGGCTAGGTGCCTCCCGTGTGCATGGTCCCTCCCCTGAGCGACCCCCACATGTGTATTTCCACTGTAAGCCTCTCTGAGCATGTGTCTTTCCCTTGGCAAGCCACCTTGCCACCCCTGGGGTTGAAATATTCCACCTGCGGCTGGACACCCCAGTGTTCTCCATATGTTCCTTCGGGTCATATGTGTATTCTCTAAGTCCCCCCCCTCTGGGTTGGCATTAATTGCATACTTCCCCTAGCTTGGGATATGCTTCCCAGTGTACCTTGGTATTCCTGTGTTAAATTGAGTCCTTCGTCCTTCTATGTCAGGGACCTCGATTTACGCAGGGCACTGGAAGACAGCCGAGAAGGTGGCGTGATTAGACTGGTAACCCCATTCGTCGTCATCCGACGTAACTCGGAGTGACAACGAAAGGGAACGTCTCGGTTACGTATGTAACCCTCGTTCCCTGAGTAGGGAACGGAGACGTTACGTCTGCCTGCCACTTTCTGCTGCACCGCGGGGATCGCCTGAGCTCAGTCTTGGCTCCTCAGCGAAGAAACATAAACTGCTGTTGCGGACTTCCTCCTTTTATACCCACGAGGTGGGGCGGAGTTACGTCATGCAAATTCCGCAGACCCATGGCATTTCTTTGCCATTTGCTCGTTTTGTAATACTCGAAGTTGATAGGCTTTCTAAGCGAAACCACATTCGTCGTCATCCGACGTAACGTCTCCGTTCCCTACTCAGGGAACGAGGGTTACATACGTAACCGAGACGATTGCATATCACAAACAGGATACAAAGAACTGCGTGGAACCAAGAGTTCACTCAAATAAGGAAGGCATTCAAAATAGGCACATTTGAAAATAAAAAGAAACCAATGAAAGTCTCTTCTTGATTTCAGCTGAAGCCAATTCAAGGATCCATACATTACACAATGATGTGTTTTAAAAGGACACCTCAAAACAAATCTACATAAAGAGTTAAATACAACATTGAGAGGCCTAAGAGTAACTTCACTAGTGTTCATGTAGACAATATCAGCATAGTCAACAATGGGCAATACCAACTGGGAAATTAACCTTTTCCTAACTTCAAATGTAAAGCAATTAACAGATTTATAAAGTGTACTAAGACAACCATATACTCTCTTTGTGATATGGTCAATGTGAGGTTTGAAGGTAAGTTCGGAATCAATCCACAACCCAAGATACTTCAATATATCAGATTTCACCATTGAAGACCCATCAGCAAAATACAGTTTTAAGTTGAGAGCACAAGGACTTCTCTGCCTCGTACCAAACAACATACAACATGACTTGTCCATATTCAACAATAGGTTGTTCCTGTGAAGCCATTCATGAATCTTACTAAAGTCATCTTGTAACCTATTCTGGATCAGGTGAAAATCAGAGTCAGCAGTATAAATCACGGTATCATCAGCATAGAGATGAATTTTACACAAGGAGCAAGTGCGAGAAAAATCATTGATAAAGATCGAAAACAAAAGGGGACCTAGAGTGGAGCCTTGAGGAACACCCTTATCAACCAATAAATAATCAGACATTGAACCTTTGAAAGAAACACACTGCCTCCTATTGTGAAGATAAGAATTAAACCATAATACAGCACTTTGATCAAGACCTATTGCATGAAGTTTGTCAAGAAGAATGTAATGATCAACCATATCAAAGGCCTTTGAAAGATCAATAAAAATAGCACCAGTTAACTGTCCCAAATCACAGGCTGAAAAAATATCATTGGTGAACTTTAATAAAGCTGTGATAGTAGAAAAATTCGGCCTAAAGCCAGATTGAAATACTGATAATATATTATTCTGAAAAATAAATTTAGATAATTGGTCAAAAATAATTTTCTCAAATAATTTGTCAATGGAACATATAATAGAAATAGGCCGATAGTTATTCAAAATAGAAGCATCCCCAGTTTTTAATAAAGGGATAACTTTCGCACATTTCCAAGTAGCGGGGACAGTACACGTATTCAAAGACAGATTGAATAGGTCAGCGAGTGGAAACATCAATACATGAGCAGCAAGTTTAATATACCTAGCCTCAAGCCCATCCGGACCAGCACTGCTACATTCCTTCAGATCAGCTATAGCATTATAAACATCGATAGGCATGATTTTGTCAAATTTAAATGAACCAGATGCAAAAGAAGAGGTCGAAACCAAATCATTAGTTAGAGAATATACATGATTGGAATCACCAATTGTAGTAAAGTGCTGATTAAAAGCATTAGCAATAAGGGTTGGATGGGTGATTGTAACATTATTCACTTTCAATTGGTTAACAGGAATTTCAGTATCCCTATTGAGAACTCGATTCAAATGATCCCAGAACTGTCTAGGGTTTTTAAAATCTCTAAGAAAACAGTCTCTATAGTAGCTAGATTTAGCATTTCGAGTATGAGTCTTGCTCTGATTCCTAAGAGATCTATAACAATCCCAGTCAGAAGCAGATTTAGTTAAGCGATATTTGGCCCATGCCTTATCTCTTTGCTTGAAAAGATGAATTAGATGAGAGTTAATCCAGGGTAAATGATTCCCTTTAACTCTGATTGTTCTAAACGGAAAGTGCTTATCAATTACATTAATGAGTTCAGAGTGTAAAAAAGTCCATGCATCGTCCACATAGGGAATTAGCTGAAATCTATACCAATTAATAAAAGACAGGTCCTGTATAAAGCAATCAACATTGTTTGTTTTTCTATGACGTATTGTAATATATTTCGGAGGGAAGTGAGGCAGTTTAATCTTCCAAACACAAAAAATGACAGAGTGATCACTAAAACAGTCAGATAAGACACCAGATTTAACTATCCTTTCCGGATTCGAGACCAATATCAAATCAAGCAAAGAGGAGGAACGACTATCAACTCGAGTAGGTTCCTTAATAAGCTGTGATAAATTAATACTTCTAAATAAAACTTTATCCCCAGCGGAGGAACTGTTCAGCCAATTACAATTGAAGTCACCAAGAATAATCAATTCTTTATGCCTCCCTAATGAATTAATAGTAGATAAAATGCACTTTGTGGAATCAGATGGGGCAGACAGAGGTCTATATATATTGCCTATGATTAAGTGTTTGTTAGCATGGAAAATAATATTTATAAAAATACTTTCAAAGTTAACTGGGTCAACTTCAGGGGTGATCCGTTCAGAGATAAGATTTGCATCAACATATGTGGCCACCCCACCTCCTCTGGACAACCTATCAGCTCTGTACAGTACATAATCGTTGATTTCGATATCACTATCAGAGATACAATTATTTAGCCAGGTTTCAGATATAGTGATTATATTAGGCTTATTCTGAACAACCCAAGTTCTAAGAAAATCAATTTTTAAAGTAAGACTCCTGATATTGATGTGTACAACCTTTAGACCTTTAGTGGATTCCATTGAAAATAAGAATAGAAGAGCATGTCATGGTACCATGGTAAGATGTATATAAGGAGAAGGTGTAGAAAACGCAATAACAAAAACAAAACAATACAACAAAAACAAACAATTAAACATACAACAAGCCAACAAAATTATGACTGAGCACAGTTGCTCAGTGACCATTAAGTTAACTTAAAAGATAACTCAGAGAATCTCAATACCCACATAACTAGAAATGGATAGACTCTTTAATATATTTAATCTTTAATCAATTCATAGTAAGCCAAGACTATATTAGGTGCCTGAGTTGACTCAATACACTTAAAAATTATAAGTAGCCTGATGCATAGAAACTCACAAGCTAAGTGGAGCACAGAAACAAACCAAATCATGGCATCATGACTAGAACAACCCCCTTCAAGCCTTCACAAAAAGAACCAGTTTAGCATGTTTATGCCATTACAGTAGCCAAATTAAATCAAAACCGAAAAGCACAAAGCAGCAAACCACGATAACAAAACTCTACTTAGCAGAAAGTCGTGCAGCATAGTCTCTGGCTTCATCAGCTGAGACAAACGATTTCCTTCCTCCCTCCTTGGCAGTGATGGAAAGTCTTGCAGGAAACAGTAACGCAGGCTTAAGTCCAAGTTTATAGAAATCCGACATAACTTCACGGTACTTTGCTCGCTGTTCCATTACCTCAGGAGTAAAGTCCTCATAGATCGCAATCGGTGTCCCTCGATACTGAAGCTTTCCTCTTCTGGCTCTGGCTTCACGAATAATAGTCGCTTTCTGCTGGTGCCGTAAAAGACGTATAATAACTGGCCTAGGACGTTGACCAGGACTTGGTTTAGCAGAGAAAACACGATGAGCCATATCACAATCCGGCAGGGAGCCAAGAACACCTTCGCCGAATACCTCCATCAAAAGCACAGAGAAGAAGGAAGTGGGCTGACCGCCTTCAATTGACTCGGGTAAGCCGAGAAGCCTAATATTATTGCGCCGGCTGCGTGACTCCAAGTCAGCCACTTTAGCTAACAGTTTAGCATTACTTGCCAACAGTGAAGCGCTGGACTTTTCCAAGATCAAAATACGCTCATCATGGAGATTAGCGTTGTTCTCGAGTGCGGAGATTTTCAAAGCATGATCAGTCAGAGTCTCTTGCATACAATCAAGCTTCAGTTCAAGCGAAGAGAAAGAGGTTTTAAAATCAGCAGCGATCGATTTCCTGAGATCATCCAGGAGACTAGAGAGAGTCACCACATTTAGCTCACTAGTAACATCTTCCGCAACAGCCAAACCTGCATTTTGATTCTTCTGATTTGGTCTAGTACCTTTGGCAGCCATAGTAAAGCCAGTCAGTCGAAACAAACAGCAAACACAAAAGTCGTGGAAATGAGATTCGGGGAGCTCGCAACTACGCGACCACACCCGCCGCCATCTTAAAGGACAAGAGGGGCCTGAGGGGTGCAAGACTTTACAGGGTCGCACACCGGCAGACTTGCCCTCTTAGGACCCAGCAACAGATGAATTTGCTTTGAATTGTGGGTACCGCTTGCTCCGCTTTTTTGGGAGTCAGTGGTGGAACAGACACACACACAAACGAAGACTCCACCCGGCCCTCACCCAGGGGGAGGGAGTGGATCGGTGACCAACTTGAAGAGCATCCTCCTCCATCCCTGAGCGGCCCGCCATGGGAACATGAACGGTCCACAAAAGCTGCTTCAGCATGCTGTAAGCCTAAACACGTGATGCAACAATTGTGACCGTCAGAGAGGAACAGGGAACGACCGTTTCCAGAAACGCACGGGTGGAATGACATCTTAAAAAAATTGCAAACGCACCCGTGTTGCTCTTTCAGGAAATAGGACCCATCACCAGTGCCGGAGAACACAGGGGAATGACCGCGGCAACACTGAACAGTGAACTGAAACAGTGAAGCACTCACTTTTCCGCCCTCTAACCAGCCGTCAACAAACACAAACATTTAGAAATTTGTTGCTGTTAAAACAGCAGTTGAGAGCTTAAAGCTTGCGATCACCGATGCACTCGCGCTGTAGAAACTACCAGCAGTGGAGTCTTCCAGAAGAACACCGACACGCCAATCACGCACACCAATTCCATTAGCTTTGTGTCAATAGTACTCGAACATGACTGGCTCCCTGGCATGATCCCAATCAGTCGACTACGTCAAATGTGAGCGATTAAAAGGGAACTTCAAAATAGTGGTCAAAAGTCAAGTTTGAGCTCAAGATTTTTTTATGTAGATAATTTTCATTACTAAAACATCTAATTGCCCGATTTCCAGTGTCCTAGCTATAATTAATTTGGTGGGACTGAACTAAAAATCTTTAAAGTAATTTTTCTCAGTTCCACACTCTAGCGAGTTACGGTCTTTTGCCTTTGTAGGGCAGTATGTGTCTCCCTCGTCCACTTGTGATCTGATTGACCAAAATGCATCTTAATGCCAGGTGTAACAGGGTCTTAAATGTGGAGTGACAGATCTCTGTAACACCGCAGTTCAAACAGTATTTATTCCTCTTTACTATTAGGAAATTAATATTTAAATCGTTGATATACCTGTTTATCCCATAACTGAATTCAGGAGCTTATTGCACATATTTTTTTCTCAACAGGGGCTGTTAGGAATAACCAGTCTTCTACCAGTGCAGCAGATAGTGAAAAAGATTATTGCGGCATACGTTGGTTTAATCTTGCCTCAGACCATGGTGGCAGCCGGAAAGAACGAGCAAGAGCCAAAGAGGACAAAACTGAGGTAAATTTCAGATAGAAGCACAATGGCAGTTTGTGTTTTTAGCTATTAAGTCACCTTTATTTATATAGCACTTTTTACAATTCAGATTGTTTCAAAGCAGCTTTACAGAGATAATAGGAAAATAATGTTGTAATAATATTGTTAAATATAAAATTAAATGTCCCCAACTAAGCCAAAGCCAATGGCGACAAAGGCAAAGAAAGGTGACAGTGGCAAGGAACCAAAACTTCATCAGGTGACAGAATAGAGAAAAAAACCTTGGGAGTAACCAGGCTCAGTCAGGGTGTTAGTTCTCCTCTGGCCAATGAATGAACAGTGTATGATTATGATTCAGGCAGTATTACAGGTCAGAAGTCAGATTGGATCAGAACATTATATTATGCAGTTCATCTGGTTGAAGATCGGAGTCATCACTCGCGTTTGGGGACAAGTTTTTTGAGGATCAGTGCTGATAGCTGTCGTGTCGATGAGGCCTTCACAGGGGAGAGTCTAGTTGACACAAGCTCTGCTGACACTTCAGGGATGCGTTGTGGTTGTGTCTAGGTGCAGGTCCACCATCTGATCTGCATACGGCCCGGATCCAGCTGATTACAGTAAACCTCAGAATAAACAGAATGACTAAAATTAGCGTAGATGACATTCTTTTTATGATGTAACGAGTACATCAGGTATTACAGGAAGTGTTTCCGGTTCTGGCTGACCTAATTTATGCAGCCTAATAATCATTTAACTGATTTGAATAATAGGAATGTATAGTGTTCTGTGTGTATGCCAGGATGAAGAGATGTGTTTTTAATCTAGATTTAAACTAACAGAGTGTGTCTGCTTCCCGGACAATGTTAGGAAGACTGTTCCAAAGTTTAGGTGCTGTTGTGGCAAAAATTCTTATTAAACATTATCACTGCGTAAGAGACAACTTGGATTTCCAATTTATAAAAGAGAAGTATTTATTCTTGCAAGAAGGCCCAAGTCGCCGCACAGTTGTTACGCTGTATGGTGAGTGAGGCAACACCAGGAAGGGCTGGGCTACCTTTATACTGTTTTCAATGTCGCCTTAGGAGCCTGGCTCCTATCTGCCACATTACTTAGATAAAGGACCCATTGCTGCTAGCTTCGATTTATTGCAAGCCCTTGGGACCCCTACGGACTAGATGACCTCTGACCTCTAAGGACAGAGGTCCTTTACCCAGCTGTCCCTGAAGCGTCTCGCTCCTATGTTCCAGATGTAAAAACATACATAAATCTCCCGTACACACACACACATCTCTTCCTGTTTCTTCCTGGTCCCCCTCACACTACAAAATCAGAAAAACATGTTGCATCCCTTTGCAATATCAAATAAATGAATATCAAAATTTCCACAACAATTCCCCCCTTTTTATCATTATCTGATAACAAATTAATCAATCATAATAATGATAATAATAATACAGCAAATTTTAAGTCATATCATCACACTTATACTCTTCTCTGATTATCGCATAAATGATCACTCTTCTTAAACTTGCGAAGTAAGATTTGTAAAAAGTAAAAAGCTTAGGCTGTTTCTGTGGGGATAGCCCCTTAAGTATTAGCAAGCAAGTAAAGACTTTATCTGAAGCCAGGCTAAATGAATAAACACTGTTATTGCACTCCTGACCTAGATCAGACCCTCAGTCACCTCAGTATAAAAAAGAAATAGTATAGATTTTATTGGAAAAACACATCAATTTAACACATTTGTAATGTTGTCACATCTCTGGTCGATTCAGCAAGCTATAAAAATACAAAGAATAAAAAGTAAAAATATAGCTGCGAGCAGCGATTACGGGCCCAAGCACCGCAACCGGCTTGGACACTTCATTGCTGCTCACAGCTATATATATATATATATTAGTGCTGGGAAACGTTAAAAATTTTTAATCGCGATTAATCGCATGGTTTTCTTGCGATTAATCGCGATTAATCGCATTGTTATGCGCAAAATTAAATAATGACTTCTAAAGTACTGTATTGCGCACTTTTGATTTAAATGTACTGCTATATACACAAAAGTGCAATAACTTTAAACAAATAAGGTGCTTTTATACCAGCAGTATTCCCTTTACACAGTAATCTCAAATCTCAACTTAAACATTAATGTAATCAAATCAAATATTTAAACAAAGCTATTTGCTACTGCCAGGGCATTACCTTTTATCTAGTTTGTTAAAACGAGTCCAGTTTTCTTGTTTTTTTTCTGAACAGGTATCAACAGGTATCTTTTATCAGGGAGCAGCAGAAACAGTCTATGTAGTAGTCAGAGGTCATGATCACTACTATATAAGTCGACCAACGTTACTTATAGTAGCTTAGGTTTGGTCATGCCATGGTTTCCCACGTAAGATTCCATTAAACAGAGTAAAAAAAACAATTTATACTTTATACTCACGCTGTTGCTGTGTAGCGCGCGTACACTTCGGCGTACCCTGACGTGCACCTCTCCAAAAATGTAACGTCAATTCTACGCATACCGCAAGCGCTGTGATTGCTACAACCGCTCCTCGGGTTTCACATGCTCCCTCTGCATGTGTAATTGCGCGTCAACGCGGACAACGACGCAGAGATATAAATGAAAACCAACGCGTAGACTATAGCGTATTGTCTTCGGCGTAAGTCCGACGCAGAAGTATAAATCAGCCAAGAGTGAGGTGAAGTGGTCGAGCACAAGATGCAGCGACAAGCGGGTGCGTTCCTGTGAAACTGTTGCGGTCATGCTCGCCTCACGCACGCGCCCGCGCGTTGCCGAAGTTGAATGGTCTATAACTTTTTATAAAGGACGCGCAGCACAAATCATTAGAAGAGAGACTGATCCTCGGCTTGCTGTTAGTGAGTTTCCAGAATCTAAATAGTTATTATCTATAGGTTTTATAGGTACTATCCATAGAGCGCCTGTCATTCACTCGCGGAGCGCAACCCTTTAACTGTTCACCAGAGAGAACCTGCCTCTCTCCACTGCTTGTTTGGGTGGGTTATTTGCTGGCTGACCAACATCCCACCCCTCCTGTGATCATGGTTTGACTGTAGGCCTATGTGTATTCAGAGCCAGTGAGCAACGGACTTTCAAAATAATAATAATAAAAAAAACTGCGTTAACGTGCGATAATATATATATACAAATGGTTTATCTAGCCCCCCTCACACACACACACACACACACACACACACACACACACACACACACACACACACACACACACACAGAGACACAGACACAGAGACATTCAGAGTGCCCCCTGGCTGGGCTTGGATTGCTCCTGGAGGCCCTCTCCCTCCAGGATTTTTACCCCAGCCAGAGTGCACCCTGGCTGGGCTTGGATTGCTCCTGGAGGCCCTGTCCCTCCAGGATTTATCCCCAGCCAGAGTGCCCCCTTGCTGGGCTTGGATTGCTCCTGAGGCCCTCTCCCTCCAGGAGTTTTTCCCCAGCCAGAGTTCACCCTGGCTGGGCTTGGATTGCTCCTGGAGGCCCTCTCCCTCCAGGATTTTTACCCCAGCCAGAGTGCCCCCTGGCTGGGCTTGGATTGCTCCTTGTACCTCTCCTATATAACCCCGGAGGTCCATTTTAGGACCGTCTTAGCTCCAGATGGACCTCCAGGGGTGGCGGTTAAATCTGCCTTTGACCCAGGACGGGCCACCCTCCCCGGGGCTACGAGCACATTTAGTTCCATGGACGGTAGCCCACTGCAAAAATTTTAAATAGCCCGTAACTCTGCTCACTGGAACCATCTCGCCGAACTGAAAAGAACGGTACCAGTCTCATGATTTTTGGTGGTGTTTTCGCTGAGATATTAGCCAAAAACCACCACATCCAATTGAGCGACATCCAATTGGTTGCATCCAGTGAGTAACTTATTAAGCTACAGGTGGGATGCCAATACATCAAAAGGTTATATTTCATAATTACAGTGGGTTTTTATAGGTAAAGACTACTGTACACCACACAGGGACCACAATGCAACACACTGATGTACATTACAGACATTTATTGTGCATAATTTGCATAAAATTCAACCGTCCAAGGGGAAGCCTATAGGGGTTCTGTCAAATAGGTTACAGGTGGGATGCTGAATTTGACCGGGTGTATCTCGAGAACCAAGCCGAATTTCGGCTCCATACTCTGGGGTCATGGGGGGCCCATGGGTACCTACCCATGCCCGGAGTATGGAGCTCCAAGTTGGCGTGGTTTCCGAGATACACCCGGTCAAAGTCCCACAGGAAGTTGCCATATCTCGGGAGCTAAGCTGAATTGGGGCTCCATACTCTGGGCTCTTGGGGGGCCCACTGGTCCCTACCCACACCCAGAGTTTGGAGCTCCAAGTCAGCGTGGTTTCCGAGATACACCCGGTCAAAATTCCACAGGAAGTTGCCATATCTCAGGAAAGAAGCCTACTTGGGACTCCATACTCTGGGGTCATGGGGGGCCCATGGGTCCCTACCCATGCCCAGAGTATGGAGCTCCAAGTCGGCGTGGTTTCCGAGATACACCCGGTCAAACCTCGGAAACGGAAGGTCCCAGGAGCTGGCGACGGTGGGGTCAGAAGGGGCCCTATGGGCCCCCCTCATGCCCGGAGTTTGAAGCTCCAACTCAGCTTAACTCCCAAGATACACCCGGTTATACATAAGGGACTTTTGGACAAAACGCTCTCTATCTCGGAAAGGAAGAGTCCCAGCTGATCGTCCTTCGGGGCGGTGAGGGGCCCCTAGGGGCCCTCTCAGACCCCAGAGTCCCGAGCCTCTGGGACCCTTCCTTCTGAAGTGCACCCTTTCCTGTTGGCCCCCGTATCTCGGCCTGTGGGGGCGCTAGTAGCACGGGCTTGTGCGCGTTGGAGAGGGCCCCTGGGGACCTTACTTTGACCCGAGTTTGGTGTTGCTAGGCAGCCGGGTCCCCGAGTTATAGCCGTTCAAAGTTTGAAGCCCACCTGCAACTTATTTGACAGAGCCCCTATAGGCTTCCCCCGGGACAGTACATTAATGGGTCATATTTCATAACTACAGTGGTTTTATGAGGTGAAACCTACTGTACACCATGCAGGGGACAAAGCTCCACACAATTATGTACATTACAGCTATTAATTATGACAAAATTGCATAAAATCATACTGTCCACGGGGAGCCTACAGGGGCTCCATCAAATAAGTTGCAGGTGGGATGTTTGGGTTGAAGTCCCACCTGCAACTTATTTGACGGAGCCCCTGTAGGCTCCCCGTGGACATTGCATTAAAAGGTCATATTTCATAAATAAAGTGGTCATTTGTGGTCAAACCTACTGTACACCACTCAGGGACCACAATGCAACACACTGATGTACATTACAGCTGTTTTCTGACTTAGAAATTTTCAGCGGGTGAATCCCTGTAAAGAATTGGGGATTTCAGCACATGTGATGAAGATCCAGTGAGTAACTTATTAAGCTACAAGTGGGATGCCAATACATCAAAAGGTTATATTTCATAACTACAGTGGTTTTATGAGGTGAAACCTACTGTACACCACACAAGGGACACTACACAACACACTCATGTACATTACAGCCATTCATTATGCACAATTTGCATAATATTCAACTGTCCACAGACAGCCTATAGGGCACCCGTCAAATAGGTTACAGGTGGGATGCTGGCTTTGACCGGGTGTATCTCGAGAACCAAGCCGAATTTCGGCTCCATACTCTGGGGTCATGGGGGACCTACCCATGCCCAGAGTATGGAGCTCCAAGTCGGCTTGGTTTCCGAGATACACCCGGTCAAAGTACCATCTTTGATCGGGCATAACTCAGGGACCAAGCCGAATTGGGGCTCCATACTCTGGGGTCATGGGGGGCCCAGGGTACCTACCCATGCCCGGAGTATGGAGCTCCAAGTCGGCGTGGTTGCCGAGATACACCCGGTAACATTTCGGAGCCCACCTGTAACTTATTCGACAGAGCCCCTATAGGCTTCCCCTGGACAGTACATTAAAATGTCATATTTCATAATTACGGTTTTTTTAGGTAAAGACTACTGTACACCACACAGGGACCACAATGCAACACACTGATGTACATTACAGCTATTAATTATGCACAATTTGCATAATATTCAACTGTCCACAAACAGCCTATAGGGTGCCCTTCAAATAGGTTACAGGTGGGATGCGGTTTTCTGACTTAGACATTTTCAGCGGGTGAATCCCTGTAAAGAATTGGGGATTTCAGCACATGTGCTGAAGATCCAGTGAGTAACTTATTAAGCTACATGTGGGATGCCAATACATCAAAAGGTTATATTTCATAACTACAGTGGTTTTATGAGGTGAAACCTACTGTACACCACACAAGGGACACTACACAACACATTCATGTACATTACAGCCATTAATTAGACAGCCTTTAGGGCAACCGTCAAATAGGTTACAGGTGGGATTCCCTTTTCGACTAAGTTTTTTGGAGCGTGTGGATTCTCAGTAACCTTGGGTTGGATTCTCAGGAACCTTTAGTTAGATTTTCTGAAACTTGTAATTTATGAGGTGAAACCTACTGTACACCACACAGGGGACACAACACAACACACTGGTGTACATTACAGCCATTAATTATGCACAATTTGCATAATTTTCAACTGTCCACTGACAGCCTATAGGGCAACCGTCAAATAGGGCGATTTGAGCGATTTGCAGCCTTCAGAACCCAGAAATTCCACTGTCCACGAACAGCCTAAATTTTTGAATGGGATAGGTTGTAGATGGGATGTCCAGATCTCAGCCTCTGGACAGAATTTTGAGCTGAAACCTGCGAAAATCTGACTGAAAAATCCGTACCCCTTTGAGATTTTTTTGGTCGAATTTTCAAGTTTCTCCAATCTCTTTGAAATTCACACCATGGGCAGGGCATGTCCAGATGAGCGCAGGAGCGCAGGTTTCATCTCCAAATTCGGTCCAGTGGCTGAGATCTGGACGTCCCACCTACAACCTATCCCATTGAAAAATTTAGGCTGTTCGTGGACAGTGGAATTTCTGGGTCCTGAAGGCTGCAAATCGCTCAGGGGGGCCCAAAGATTAACATAAAATTGATATTTAATCATTTTTATGCATTTTTATCAATCATGACATCAAAATATAAAAAAGATCCCACCTGCAACCTATATGACAGGGTCCCTGTAAGCTGTCCGTGGACATGTCCATTTAAGGCTAATGATGCATAATTATGAACTGTAAAGCAAGTGGCACTTTAGGCGCTCTGTGGACGAATTAATAAAAAAATAGGCGCCTAGGTGGATGAATAGGCTGTTCGTGGGACGAGAGGAAGACTACGGTGAAGAATAGGCAGTTAGATGGCACTTTAGGTGCTTCGTGGACATAATGATGAAGAATTGGCACTTAGGTGGATGAATAGGCTGTTTGTTGGACGAGAGGAAGACTACGGTGAAGAGTAGTCACTTAGGTGGCACTTTAGGCGCTCTGTGGACGAAATTAATGAAAATAGGCGCATAGCTGGACGAATAGGCTGTTCGTGGGACGAGAGGAAGACTACGGTGAAGAGTAGTCACTTAGGTGGCACTTTAGGCGCTCTGTGGACGAATTAATGAAAAATAGGCGCCTAGGTGGACGAATAGGCTGTTCGTGGGACGAGAGGAAGACTACGGTGAAGAGTAGGCACTTAGGTGGGACTTTAGGCGCTCTGTGGACGAATTAATGAAAAATAGGCACCTAGGTGGACGAATAGGCTGTTCGTGGGACGAGAGGAAGACTACGGTGAAGAGTAGTCACTTAGGTGGCACTTTAGGCACTCTGTGGACGAATTAATGAAAAATAGGCGCCTAGGTAGACGAATAGGCTGTTCGTGGGACGAGAGGAAGACTACCGTGAAGAGTAGTCACGTAGGTGGCACTTTATGCGCGGTTTCCGAGATACACCGAGATACACCCGGTCAAAGTCCCATCTTTGACCGGGCATAACTCAGGAACCAAGCCGACTTGGGGCTCCATACTCTGGGGTCATGGGAGGCCCATGGGTCCCTACCAATGCCCGGAGTTTTGAGCTCCAAGTCGGCGTGGTTTCCGAGATACACCCGGTCACATTTCGGAGCCCACCTGTAACTTATTCGACAGAGCCCCTATAGGCTTCCCCTGGACAGTACATTAAAATGTCATATTTCATAATTACGTTTTTTTTAGGTAAAGACTACTGTACACCACACAGGGACCACAATGCAACACACTGATGTACATTACAGCTATTAATTATGCACAATTTGCATAATATTCAACTGTCCACAAACAGCCTATAGGGCGCCCTTCAAATAGGTTACAGGTGGGATGCTGTTTTCTGACTTAGACATTTTCAGCGGGTGAATCCCTGTAAAGAATTGGGGATTTCAGCACATGTGCTGAAGATCCAGTGAGTAACTTATTAAGCTACATGTGGGATGCCAATACATCAAAAGGTTATATTTCATAACTACAGTGGTTTTATGAGGTGAAACCTACTGTACACCACACAAGGGACACTACACAACACATTCATGTACATTACAGCCATTAATTATGCACAATTTGCATAATATTCAACTGTCCACAGACAGCCTTTAGGGCAACCGTCAAATAGGTTACAGGTGGGATTCCCTTTTCGACTAAGTTTTTTGGAGCGTGTGGATTCTCAGTAACCTTGGGTTGGATTCTCAGGAACCTTTAGTTAGATTTTCTGAAACTTGTCATTTATGAGGTGAAACCTACTGTACACCACACAGGGGACACAACACAACACACTGGTGTACATTACAGCCATTAATTATGCACAATTTGCATAATATTCAACTGTCCACAGACAGCCTATAGGGCAACCGTCAAATAGGGCGATTTGAGCGATTTGCAGCCTTCAGAACCCAGAAATTCCACTGTCCACGAACAGCCTAAATTTTTGAATGGGATAGGTTGTAGATGGGATGTCCAGATCTCAGCCTCTGGACAGAATTTTGAGCTGAAACCTGTGAAAATCTGACTGAAAAATCCGTACCCCTTTGAGATTTTTTTGGTCGAATTTTCAAGTTTCTCCAATCTCTTTGAAATTCACACCATGGGCAGGGCATGTCCAGATGAGCGCAGGAGCGCAGGTTTCATCTCCAAATTCGGTCCAGAGGCTGAGATCTGGACATCCCACCTACAACCTATCCCATTGAAAAATTTAGGCTGTTCGTGGACAGTGGAATTTCTGGGTCCTGAAGGCTGCAAATCGCTCAGGGGGGCCCAAAGATTAACATAAAATTGATATTTAATCATTTTTATGCATTTTTATCAATCATGACATCAAAATATAAAAAAGATCCCACTTGCAACCTATATGACAGGGTCCCTGTAAGCTGTCCGTGGACATGTCCATTTAAGGCTAATGATGCATAATTATGAACTGTAAAGCAAGTGGCACTTTAGGCGCTCTTTGGACGAATTAATAAAAAATAGGCGCCTAGGTGGATGAATAGGCTGTTCGTGGGACGAGAGGAAGACTACGGTGAAGAATAGGCAGTTAGGTGGCACTTTAGGTGCTTCGTGGACATAATGATGAAGAATTGGCTTTTAGGTGGACGAATAGGCTGTTCGTTGGACGAGAGGAAGACTACGGTGAAGAGTAGTCACTTAGGTGGCACTTTAGGCGCTCTGTGGACGAAATTAATGAAAATAGGCGCCTAGGTGGACGAATAGGCTGTTCGTGGGACGAGAGGAAGACTACGGTGAAGAGTAGTCACTTAGGTGGCACTTTAGGCGCTCTGTGGACGAATTAATGAAAAATAGGCGCCTAGGTGGACGAATAGGCTGTTCGTGGGACGAGAGGAAGACTACGGTGAAGAGTAGTCACTTAGGTGGGACTTTAGGCGCTCTGTGGACGAATTAATGAAAAATAGGCACCTAGGTGGACGAATAGGCTGTTCGTGGGACGAGAGGAAGACTACGGTGAAGAGTAGTCACTTAGGTGGCACTTTAGGCGCTCTGTGGACGAATTAATGAAAAATAGGCGCCTAGGTGGACGAATAGGCTGTTCGTGGGACGAGAGGAAGACTACCGTGAAGAGTAGTCACGTAGGTGGCACTTTATGCGCTCTGTGGACGAATTAATGAAGAATAGGCGCCTAGGTGGACGAATAGGCTGTTCGTGGGACGAGAGGAAGACTACGGTGAAGAATAGGCAGTTAGGTGGCATTTTAGGCGTTTTCGTGGACATAATGATGAAGAATAGGCACTTAGGTGGACGAATAGGCTGGTCGTGGGACGAGAGGAAGACCACGATGAAGAGTAGTCACTTAGGTGGCACTTTAGGCACTTCGTTGGACGTCCCCGCCCCCCTCCCCCGGGGAAGGCTCTGTTCATTTAGGCTGCTAGGAGACAAATAGGTGCTTCGTGGACGCCATACCACAACCTATTTGATGCCCGTCAAATAGATTGCCCGTGGGATGGCGTGCTGCCACCTTGTGGCGATTCCCAGAACTACAGCATTTTGCAACTTCACCAGGGGGTACTTTGGGGCCCCCTAGCGGGGCCCCCAGGGGGGCTAGGAGCGGGGGACAAAGTCCCAGGGCCTCAGGGGGTGGGGGCCGACGGACCCCCAAAAATCATCTAGGGGGCGGCGCGCAGCGTCCACGAACTGCCTGCCACGGATAGCCTAGTAAGCTACAAGACAGCGGCAAGTACCCTAAGGCGAGAGAGAGGCGCGGGTGCGATCGAATTGTGTGTGTGTGTGTGTGTGCGTGTGTGGGAGAGAGAGAGGTGTGGGCGCGATCAAACTGTGTGTGTGTGTGTGTGTGCGTGAGTGAGAGAGAGAAATGCGCGGGTGCGATCGAACTGTGTGTGTGTGTGTGTGTGTGTGTGTGTGTGTGTGTGTGTGTGTGTGAGAGAGAGACAGAGAGACGCGGGCGCGATCAAACTGTGTGTGTGTGGTGTGCGTGTGTGAGAGAGAGAGAGGCGCGGGCGCGATCGAACTGTGTGTGTGTGTGCGTAATATATGTAATAAATAAATAAAAGTGCGTATAAATACAATTTTGGACACAAGAGGGCAGTATGGCCCTATGTATGAATTTGTGTTTAAACTATCACCCGAAGAGACCCCCCCCTCACCCTCCTCACACAGACACACAGACACACACACATACAGAATGGCAGGGTGCATTCTCTCTGTCAGAGAGAGAGAGGTAGGGAAAATTCTCTGAATCCACATTCAAGCCACAATATCTGACTTCATGTTGGTGGGAACTAATGACTGTAAATTAGAAAGTTGTTCGGCTTGATGAGAACAATATACACGCCAAGTTTTGTAACTGTAGGTAAAATTATCTAAGTTATAACACACTTTATGTGTCCTTTTTTAGTCATAAATTCATTTCCTCACCACGGCCAAACCGTTCGAGATATCAAAAATCCGTCCGCAATTTAGCATCCTCAATGTCTTGACTTCATGCTGACCGAGTTTCGTGGTGTTTGGATTAATTCTCTAGGAGAAGTATATAAAAAATAAAAGCATGCATTTTCCAAACAACCCATAATAGCTGACTTCCTGTTGAGCTGTCGTTAAACTTAGAGCACGAAAGTTGTTCGGCCCGATGAGATCTTAATATGTACCGAGTTTCATATTATTACATGCAAGCATGTTTGATATATGGACAAGTGTTCGAATCGCATTCCAGGGGGCGCTGTCGAGCCCCCCTGCCACGCCCGGGTACCAGCTTCAGCCCGGCCCTGATGGCCGCGGGTTCCGACCTGTGTGCAAAGTTTCAAGAGTTTTTGAGCACGTTAAGGGCCCTAAAACCTTGAAAAACAAAAATAAAAGCATTCTCACTCAGCAGACAAATCCCTCTCCCCTCAAACACACGGAGAGACGTAGGGTCAGAGAGAGAGGAAGAGAAAATTCTTCAAAACATCCACATTCAAACCAAAATATCTGACTTCCTGTTGGTCTGAGCTAATGACTTTAAATTAGAAAGTTGTCCGGCTTGAAGAGTACAATATACATACCGAGTTTTGTTACTGTAGATAAAACTAACCCCCCCACTTTTGTCAAAAGGGGGCGCTACTGAGCCCCTGTACCACGCCCGTTTCTGAAACTTGGCACATGTCTACTAGGTAATAAATTAGATGTGTCTTTCGAGTTTCATGCAATTTGAAGAATGTTAAGAGTCTCAAAAGCATCCAAAAAGAATATTAAAGTTTGATGCGTTGCCATGGCAACCGTATTTAAGATATCAATAATCCTTTCACAAGTCTACATCTGGCGTGTGTTTACATTATACACATAAAGTTTGAAGCAAATCGGGTAAAAATAAAAGGGTGATTTAAAAGCATTTTGAAAGTGACACACTTCCTGCTGCCAGTTGGTGGCGCTATAACTTTGACTCACAATAGTCACATCCATGTGATCGGCCTCTTACAACGAACACACTGCTGAATTTTCATCAAGATCAGTTCATGTATGCTGAAGTTATAACACACTTCCTGTTTCCATTATTCGCCATAAATTTGTTTCCTCGCCACGGCCAAACCGTTTGAGATATCAAAAATCCCCTGGCAATTTTTTATCCTCAATGTCTTGACTTCATGCACACCGAGTTTCGTGGTGATTGGTTGAATTCCCTAGGAGAAGTGTTTTAAATTCCTGAGCATGCGTTTCCAAACAACCCTACATAGCCGACTTCCTGTTGGGCTGGCGTAAAACTTAGAGCACGAAAGTTGTTTGGCCCGATGAGATCTATATGTGTACCGAGTTTCAGATTATTACATGCAAGCATGTTTGATATATGGACAAGTGTTCAAACCTCGTTTCAGGGGGCGCTGTCGATTACGGGCCCAAGCCGGTGGCACCGCAACCCCGGTGCCTTTAGTTACCTAAAGGCACTGGGATGGCGGTGTCGCCGACTTTGGCCCTTCATCGCTGCTCGCAGCTATATATATATATATATATATATATAAGAAGCCGGTGACACCGCCACCCTGGTGCCTTTAGGGTTATTGTGCACGACGTACAAAAACGTAGCCCTGCTTTGACTGTCGAAAAGAAGTGTGCTGTAGAGCTTGCATCAGTGTGGGCTCTGCGAAAGTGCGCATAGAGGGCACATATCAACCACAAAGTATGCGTGAGCAACCTTCTGAAACCTAAAATGACAAATGAGACACCCTACAGATGGTCTCATGGATTTTACGGACACATGAAATAAGTACACAAGGCTGAAAATTCATATGAAGTGTGCCATGTGGGACAGGGCCTATGATCGTGAACCACAATAGTCACTTATATTGATATTGCCCGGCCATCATTTCCCATGTTTGATTTCTGTATTTGACCGATTGTTTACCGTTGCTGACTACATTCTGCCTGGCCCAATCTGGATTGTTTATTGGACTCTGATTCTTGCTGCCTGCCTCGGCCCTTTGCCTGTTAACCTGGTTTGTCTCTGCCTTTTCTGTTCTGCCCTGTTTGCTATTGCTCACCCTTTCTGTCTTGACCATTCTTAATAAAAAGCTGCAAATGGATCCCCCTGGCCTGACCCTGCCTCGTTACAACACATATGCTGCATCTGCTCGCTATCTGCCGAAGGCTCTGGTAGTTCCGCTTCAGCACTGATGATGTTGTAGGAATAGTGCGCTCTGTTTGGTCTGGATTATTCTGGATTTTTTATTTTATACAGAAATAAGTTATTAATAATTCAGATGAGAATAAAGTTAGTGTTGATTAAAATGAAGGAAAACTTTGATTGTATTGATCTGAAATATAGCACATTAATTTTAAATTCATTTAGGTTCAATTACCAATCTTCAAATATCAATTCAAATATACAATCTTAATTTAATTTAAACCAAACAATACATTCAAATACATTTAAATACATATATGGGTTATATGAATATTTTGGAGAAAAAATAATATGTATATATATTATTAAAAATAATAATATAATAATATAATATTATATATATATATATATATATATATATATATATATATAATATAATATTATATATATATATATATATATATATATATATATATATATATATATATATATATACAAAAAGACAAGGCCTTAAACTTAAGCTTGAACAAGGGTTAAACTCTTATCACTAACAGACACCAAGGCACAATCACACACACACACACACACACACACACACACACACACACACACACAGTTTAAAAGCAAAAAGATATTTATCCAACCCCATTTAAAAACAGTCTGTGAGTGCCATCTTTTGGACATCCATCATATTGCATAGGTTTTCAAAGATTTTAAGGAAAACATATATATTGATCTAATATATATAGCACATATGTATAAATGAACAGGCTTGCGATGTCAAGATTGCAATGCTGGAATGTGTGTGTGTGTGTGGGTGGCTCAGCGCGATTGAACAGTGTGTTACACATAAAAACATACTCCGTCATTTTCTTCATACAGGACATCATTCAAACTGCAAAGTGTTTACTTATATTTGTGTACACTCGCAATAAAATACAACATTGTGTTTTTGTTAAATAAATTAAAGTAATACATCCACCCGAAATGGCACTAATTTTAAAATTAAACTAAAATATTCACGGCTGCACGGGCATTCATAACTGTGCGCGCCCACGGTGAGGAACGAGCAGAACAGAGTGAACGTTGTTTAGTTCATTCCTACTTCCATAGGAATTAATTGAAAAAGCTCGCTCTACTCTGCACCATTATTAATGTCTTGTGCGGACGTCCGTATTTTACTTCCACTTCCAAGTTAGCGATTTTAAAGCTCCCAGCGGTGTCACACGTTGATTAACCGGTGGGAAAATATTCCCATAGTAACATCCCTAATATTTATATATAAATAAAATTGGCCTACCTGATTTTGAACACAAGAGGGCAGTATAGCACTATTTATGATTTGGAATTATTATTTTTTTTGACTAAACAACCATTCTGGCTGTTTTTAAACTTAAACATAATCCTTTAATTGAAAAAAAATGAATAAAATGGGTTTAGTTCTAAGATTTGTATAATTTTATATAAAAATAAATGGTGTATAATTACATTTTAGAAAGATATGAGACATTTCCTGATTCTTTTTTTTTTACATTAATTTAATCCCTCACTATAGCAAAACCGTTTGAGATATTCAATATCCGTTCACAATTTAGCATTTTTAATGTATTTTCATCATGTTGAAAAAGTTTGGCGTGAATAAAATAAACTACTTAGGAGGAGTAGCTAAAAACTCAGAATCTGAAATCCACATTCAAACCAAAATATCTGACTTCCTGTTGGTCGTAGCTAATGACTGTAAATTAGAAAGTTGTCCGGCTCGAAGAGTACAATATACATACCGAGTTTTGTTACTGTAGATAAAACTAACCCCCCCACTTTTGTCAAAAGCATTTAGAAAGTGACACACTTCCTGCTGCCAGTTGGTGGCGCTATAACTTTGACTCACAATAGTCACATCCATGTGATCGGCCTCTTACAGCGAACACACTGCTGAAGTTTCATCAAGATCAGTTAATGTATGATGAAGTTATAACACACTTCCTGTTTCCATTATTCGCCATAAATTCGTTTCCTCGCCACGGCCAAACTGTTCGAGATATCAAAAATCCGTCCGCAATTTAGCATCCTCAATCTGTTGACCTCAAGGTGACCGAGTTTGGCTGTAAACGGATGCAATCTCTAGGAGAAGTACTTCAAATTCCAGAGCAAGCGTTCTCCAAACAACCCATAATAGCCGACTTCCTGTTGGGCTGGCGTAAAACTTGACCGAGGGAAAGTTGTTCGGCCCGATGAGATCTATATGTGTAATGAGTTTCATATTTCAGTTTTGGGGACCCCATTCAAGGGGGCGCTTTTGAGCCCCCCTGCCACGCCCGGGTACCAGATTCAGCTCGGCCCTGATGGCCGTGGGCTCTGACCTGTGTGCAAAGTTTCAAGAGTTTTCAAGCACGTTAAGGGCCCCAAAAACCCCTGAAACCTTGAACACCATTAAAAATATAGCTGCGAGCAGCGATTACGGGCCCAAGCCAGTGGCACCGCAACCCCGGTGCCTTTAGTTACCTAAAGGTACCGGGGTGGCGGTGCCGCCGGCTTTGGCCCTTCATCGCTGCTCGCAGCTATATTTATATATATATATGAAGAGTTCAGATGAAAAACCCTCTAAATCCGTCAGACTTATTTTCTGTAAATGAGCATTTTTTTATCAGGCTCCTATGTTAACGTCCAGTAGTTTCATTTTAAAGGTACTGATAAGGTTATAAGTCAGTGAATAAAATAACTTTTTTTCAAAAATGTCACTTTAGTAAATTCAGTGATTTTTAACAAATTCTTTTTTCTTTTGCGTCAAAAACAGCTAAATCCACTTGTGCTTTTTTCGCAAAAACCTCTAAATCCACCTCTTTGGGACAAGACATAGTAAATAGCTGAAAAATCACAAAAAATGTAACTACAAACACTGAAAAAGATTAGAGCACATTCATTTCAAAACTAAACAGTTTTGAAATGAACCCCCCCCCCCCATTTCCCACAATATAATCACATTGGCAAAAGAGAATTGACGATTCAAATAGTTTATTGTATAATTAAGTAGAACAGAGCAACATTCTTAAACATCAATATCTGTGCATTTTGTATAAGAAGCTTATAAGACTTAAGTAGTGTAAAGTAATATTATAATGTATATCTCAAGTATAAAAAATCAGTGCACAAAACAGGTATTCTAAATTTAATAAAAATTTTGAAAGGCCTAAAAAATTCCAATATGTTCCAATATAAACTGCATATAAGATTCAAGTTGAATAAAACAATTCATGAAATGTAAAGTGACATTAAGATAACAATAATAACAAGAGAACTTGACCTCTTTGTGAATTTTGTATAAGAAGCTTATAAGACTTAAGTAGTGTAAAGTAATATAATAATGTATATCTCAAGTATAAAAAATCAGTGCACAAAACAGGTATTCTAAATTTAATAAAAAAATTTGAAAGGCCTAAAAAATTCCAATATGTTCCAATATAAACTGCATATAAGATTAAAGTAGAATAATACAATTCATGAAATGTAAAGTGACATTAAGATAACAATAATAACAAGAGAACTTGACCTCTTTGTGAATTAAAAATATCTTACAATAGCTTACACTAGCAAATAAAACACAGACAGTACTGTGGAAAAAAAGGACATCTCTCAGACACTTTTAGGTGCTGTCATTCATTCATCCTCAAGGTCTTGTTCAATGTCCTTGCCACCATCACTTGCCAGGACGTTTTCATAGAACTCTTGCACAGCTTTTGGTGCTCCCAACTCACCCAGCAGTTTCAAGACATCGGTCCTCTTTGCTTCCTTGACGCAGTTCACATCCGGAAGAGGAGCCGGCTTGAACTGAAACCACTTCTTACCCCGCTTCAGCACAGAGTGCTGGCAAAATTCACCAGCAAACGCAGTCTTAAGCCCCAGCTTATCTCCAGAGATTTGCAGCACTCTTGCTTCACTTATTTTGAATGATCTCTGAGTTGTTGTGAACCTGGCTGCTGCTTCTTTGAAGTCATAGCACTGCCAGTCCTTTCCATATTGATAGACAGTGCCATGCTTCAGCAAAATGTTGTTATACTCTTCCGGCAACAGAATAGTTGTATGCTTCCGGATATCTTGCTCAATCCTTCCAAACACTCTGTCAGCCGGAAGGAAACTGTGCCCTCGGATAGGAAAGAAGTAAGTGATGTTGAGCTGAGGGTACAGCTGAGAACGCAGGGCAAACAACATTGACAGAACATTAATGTTTTTATTCTGGCCGTAGCAAGAGTCTGAGAACAGGCGGAGGCTCTGACACTGGCGCAGATCAACTCTAGCTACTGAGGTGAAGTAGTGATGTAGAGCTGAGGCGACAATGTTACTATCCTTTGAGTTCTCATATTCTAGCCAGGTGTACAGATTTATCTCATTCCGACTCTGGGGTTCTCCTCTGCCACGGTGACGAACCACACCGAATACATAAAAGTATACCTGCCGTGAGTAATATGTTTGACAGATGGCAGACCTAGGAAGGACCAGGTTCTCCATTATGTCAAAGCAGACAGTGAATGTGTCACCCACGTCATTTAGTGTGTCATAAAACTGACGAGCTCGGCGACGGTGAAGTGTGTAAAGAAGAATCTTGTTCCGCTTCTCTTCTGCAGTCAGATCAGGATCATTGATTGCAATGCGGAATTTGACACACGAAGAGCACACATCTTTGGCAGGATGACCAAAAGCCAGGTTGAAGTCATACACAAAGATGCTCCAGTATAGTGAGTAGGGAACTTGTTGATTATTCTGCTCAAGAAACAGCTGATGCATTTTTGCTACACTCAAGTCACTCGGCAGGAACTTTCTCCCAGGTGCACCACGGCGGGCATAGTGGCTTGCTCTACAATTAAAAGACTGTATGTGCTTTCGAACTATGTCCTTCTTTGCAGTTTGCTCTTCAATTTCCCTGGGACCACCACGATTTTCAGGACGTGCTTTGCCGTTCTCAAGCCAGTACTTTGCAATACTTTGAACTCTGTCTTTCTTGACACCTAAAATGAAAATAAACATGAAACCATCATCATGCAGGCATATTACCCATAATACACACAGTTTAAAAACATGAATTGACAACAGTTATACAATAATAATATTTTTTTTGCAAAGGTCATATTAAATACTCTCCCCATTGTACAATAATAATATGTGCAATATCACTTATATTTATTTGATTCCACCCATCTTAGTCCATCCCTATAAATTATCCCATCTATAGCTCACCTGCACATACAATTTTTAGTCAATTTTTTTTGTTGTTTATTTATACATATGTATTTTAAATGTGTGTATTTTTATTTACTTATTTTTATTTCTTCTTCTGTCACCAGAACAAATTCCTTGTACATGCAAACATACTTGGCAATAAAGCTCTTTCTGATTCTGATATTGTTTTTAACAAATTTAGGTAGCCTCTGACCATCACTGATAATATTTTAAGTAAGATATATGTCCATTAATGGAGCAACTGTGTCTAAAGTACGGGAAAAGAGAGAGTTAAAAGTTTCTGTTGCAATATCAAGTTCTTCTAAGCTATCTGGAATGCTGAGATGATGAAACTGATAAGGAAGATTATTGATAAAGCAATCTTTAGTGGCAGAAGTTATAGTTCTAACATATTTATAACACGGAGTTATTTTTGCAGGCTAAATATAATTTACATGAGACTAGATAATGATCTGAGATGTCATCGCTTTGCTGCAGAATTTCAACGGCATCAACATCTATTCCGTGTTATAATATTAGATCTAGCGTATGATTACGACAATGAGTAGGTCCTGACACGTGTTGTCTAACTCCAATTGAGTTTACAATGTCTTTAAATGCCAAACACAATGTATCTTTTTCATTATTTATGTGTATATTAAAATTACCAACAATTAGTACTTTATCTGCAGCCAATACTAATTCTGATAGAAAGTCAGCAAATTCTTTGATACAATCTTTATGGTAATAACTGCTGAAAAAATAGCCTGTGTACTGAGCACGTACTAGAGGAAGATAATTGGATAAACATGGCTTTGACGACGTAAAACAAAACAAAAAATTAAAAAATTAAAACACTAAAAATAATAAAAAATACTTTACTAATGCAAAAATAGGAAAAAAAATAGAAACTTGTGATGAGAAAATCTTTGTACTTACAGAAAATGTTCAGGAATGAAGCATGGCAGACGGGAACTTTGGTTTTATCTTCTTTCAAAACGGCATACTTGATCGATACATCTCTGTGTCTTCTCTTCTCTTCAGCGTCCACTTGTTGTCTCCTCCGTTTACATGGCATAGCATCCATATGAGACAGAAGAATGGCATCTTGTTTGACTTTGTCGTTGGTGAAATAGAGCTGTTGTTTGATGTATAATAAATCAGATTCCTTCAAAGTTACAGCACTGCACCAAGAACTGTTATGAGTGCATGCCACACTTGCGACCAAGCCATTTCCACTGTACCGATTTTCTTTTGCCTTGTAACGGGACGAGTTTTGAGGTAAACGACGTTTTCTTCTGCCATTTGATGTTAGTAGGACAGGCTCATCCATTCCGTCGTACTCCATCTTAAAAATGTAAAAAAAAATCTGAATCCAAAACCAAAACAATCTCCTCAGCCGTCTCAAAAAATCCGTCTCCTCAGCGCGCCGCTCTATTGAAACAGCCTGTACAGATTCGCGCCTTCTGATTGGTTCTCGGGATGTAGCGGATTTTGCTTCCAAAGGGAAGTGGCGTTTAGAGGCTTTTGCCGACAAACTGATATTTCTGAATGGGCTGAGGCTGAGATTTAGAGGATTTGAAGCAAATATATTTGTTGAACGTGTACTATGTTCAGATAGCTTTCACTCAATGTCATTATCTCATTTTTTACGGAGGTGGCGTTTAGAGGCTTTTGCATCTGAACTCTTCATATATATATATATATATATATATATATATATATATATATATATATATATATATATATATATATATAAAAAGCCGGTGGCACCGCCACCCTGGTGCCTTTAGGGTTATTGTGCACGACGTGACACAAAATATCTGCTCGCTATCTGCCGAACGGCTCTGCTAGTTCCGCTTCAGCACTGATGATGTTGTAGAAATAGTGCGCTCTGGTTGGTCTGGATTATTCGGGATTTTTTATTTTATACAGAAATAAGTTATTTATAATTCAGATGAGAATAAAGTTAGTGTTGATTAAAATGAAGGAAAACAAATATATTGATCTGAAATATAGAACATTAATTTTAAATTTATTTAGGTTCAATTACCAAACATACAATCTTAATTTAATTTAAAGCAAACAATACATTTAAAATATATTGGTTGTATGCACTTTTTTTTATAAGAAAAAAGATATATATCCAAAAAGACAAGGCCTTAAAGGGTTAAACTCTTGTCACTGTAACAGACACAATCTCTCTCTCTCACACACACACACACACACACACACACGTCAAGTCACTTACATTTTAGATGCAATATTGAATAAGCAGAAAAATCGGATTTTCTGCTTTGAAAATATAAATAAGCATAAAAATTGAATAAGCACTTTGAATATTCTAAACAGAATAAGCACTAGTCGCTATTGAATAAGTACTAGTACTTAATGGAATAGATACTAGTATCTAAAAAATAAGTACTAGTAGCATGAACATAGAGACTAGTAGGTTAAAATGATTAAATGTTAAAACGGCCTGCCATATTGGCTCAGAGAGAGACAGAGAGAGGCTCACCATATTCAAACCAAAATATCTGACTTCCTCTTGGTCTGAGCTAATTACGGTAAATTAGAAAGTTGTCCGGCTCGAAGAGTACAATATACATATCGAGTTTTGTTACTGTAGATAAAACTAACCCCCCCACTTTTGTCAAAAGCATTTAGAAAGTGACACACTTCTTGCTGCCAGTTGGTGGCGCTATAACTTTGACTCACAATAGTTACATCCATCTGATCGGCCTTCCTAAACCCATAATAGCCGACTTCCTAATTTTAAATTTATTTAGGTTCAATTACCAAACATACAATCTTAATTTAATTTAAAGCAAACAATACATTTACAATATATGGGTTGTATGCACATTTTGTAATAAAAAAAGATATATATCCAAAAAGACAAGGCCTTGAAGGGTTAAACTCTTGTCACTGTAACAGACACAATCTCTCTCACACACACGTCAAGTCACTTACATTTTAGATGCAATATTGACTTTTTTTCAGTTTTAGCAGCGAAAATAGTTAAATAAAGATAACAGCAGAACCATTGCGCATCTCACAGCAACGTGTTTTCTCATTACTGAATGATTCAGCATTTTGAACGAATTGGTTGACTCAAAGATTCAATGACCAATCCATAAACATCTGTCTCATTCATGAATGACTCAGTCGTTCGAACGAATCGTTTGAACGAATGAATCAATGACTTGCTCATTAAGATGGTCGCCTGGCGACACCTAATGACGGTTTAGTGTTATGTTTAAAAGTATCATTCTTTCCAACGATTTTTAATTGACTTATATTCAAAACAATCTCATAACATTATTTAATGCATTGTTATTTTTCAGTGTAAACGATTTAATTTGATCAGCCCTACCTAGGGTAAAAGCCATATAGTGTCTTATCATTTTAAATAATTGAATTTATTGATCAAATTTACAAATGAAAGATGAAGAATACATTTAATAAGACTAGACTGGGGTGCCCTGCATATATTACAATATGCAGATTTAAATATACCATTGCCCCCCACCGTCAATTTGATGTGTGTGTGTGTGTGTGTGTGTGTGTGTGTGTGTGTGTGTGTGTGTGTGTTTAATAAAATCATTTAGTCACTACAATTAAAACCTGAACGTGTTTGCTTACTAAATTGTGAGCTGAACGAAAGTTGCAGCTAAGATCAGCAACCGGAGTCAAATTTCATTAATCACGAGTCGAGAGTGAGCGTCTCTCTCTGCTGTGTTATGCTGCATCACACGGGCATTCATAACGCTGCGCGTCCACGACGATGTGCGAGCAGAACAGAGAGAACGTTTTTTAGTTCATTCCTACTTCATAGGAATTCCCTCGAGCGCTCTGCACGCGCCACCATTATCAATGTCCGTGTGGACGTCCGCGATCGAACAGTGGAAACATTGGCTACTCCGTCATTTTATTCAAGAAGATCATTCAAACTGCAAAGTGTTTACTTAAATTTTTGGATACTCGCAATCAAACACAACATTGTGATTTTGTAAAATACATTCAAGAAATCCGCCCCCGATATGGGGCTTCTTTTAAAATGAAACGAAAATGCTCACGGCTGCACGGGCATTTATAACGGTGCGCGTCCACGCCGAGGAACGAGCAGAACAGAGTGAATGTTGTTTAGTTCATTCCTACTTCCATAGGATTTAATTGAAAACTCTCGCTGTACTCTGCACCCTTGTTAATGTCTTGTGGGGACGTCCGTTACTTTCGCTTTCAAGTTAGCGATTTTAAAGCCCCCAGCGGTGTCACGGTGGGAAAATATTCCCATAGTAGCGTCCCTACAATTTAATACAATTTGCCTACCTGATTTTGAACACAAGAGGGCAGTAAAGCACTATGAATGATTTTTTGTTTTGGCTAAACAACCATTCTGACTGTTTTTAAACTTAACATAAATCTTAAATTGAAAAAAGGAATACAATGGGTTTAGTTCTAATATTAGTATAATTTTATAGAAAAATAAATGGTGTATAATTACATTTTAGAAAGATATGAGACATTTCCTGATTCTTTTTTTGACATAATCCCTCGCCATAGCAAAACCGTTTGAGATATTCAATATCCGTTCACAATTTAGCATCTTTAATGTATTTATCAAGTTGAAAAAGTTTTGTAACTGTAGATGAAACTAACCCCCCCACTTTTGTCAAAAGGTGGCGCTACTGAGTCCCTGCACCACGCCCGTTTCTGAAACTTTTGCACATATTTACATGGCTAATAAATGTGATCTGTCTGTCGAGTTTCATGCAATTTCAAGCAATTTCAGGCATGCTAAGAGTCTCAAAAGCATCCTAAAAGAATTTTAAAGTTTGATGCGTTGCCACGGCAACAGTATCAAAGATATCAATAATCCTTTCACAGGTCTACATCTGCCGTGTATTTACATTATACAGATGAAGTTTGAAGCAAATCGGGTTAAAATAAGAGGGTGATTTCAAAGCATTTTGAAAGTGACACACTTCCTGCTGCCAGTTGGTGGCGCTATAACTTTGACTCACAATAGTCACATCCATGTGATCGGCCTCTTACAGCGAACACACTGGTGAAGTTTCCTTAAGATCAGCTAATGTATGCTGAAGTTATAACACACTTCCTGTTTCACGTTTCTCGCCATAAATTCGTTTCCTCGCCACGGCCAAACCGTTCGAGATATCAAAAATCCCCTGGCAATTTTTCATCCTCAATGTCTTGACTTCATGCTGACCGAGTTTCGTGGCATTTCTTTGAATTCTCTAGGAGAAGTACTTTAAATTCCATTGCATGCGTTTAACAAACAACCCTAAATAGCCGACTTCCTGTTGGGCTGGGGTAAAAAGTAAGAGCATGAAGTATATATGAACCGATGAGATCTATATGTGTACCGAGTTTCATATTATTCCATGCAAGCGTGTTTGATTTATGGACCAAGTTTTCGGACACCGTTCCAGGGGGTGCTGTCGAGCCCCCCTGCCACGTCCGGGTACCATCTTCAGCCCGGCCCTGATGGCCGCGGGTTCTGACCCGTGTGCAAAGTTTCAAGAGTTTGAGCACGTTAAGGGCCCCAAAACCTTGAAAAACTATTTTAAAAGCATTTTTACTCAACAGACAATCCCCTCACCCCGCACACACACACACATAGATGCAGAGACAGAAAGAGAGGGAGGGAGAAAATCCTCCTGAAAATCACATTCAAACCAAAATATCTGACTTCCTGTCGATCCGAGCTAGTGAGTGTAAATTAGAAAGTTGTCCGGCTCGAGGAGAACAATTTTGCTTCCCTTTTTTTGTTACTGTAGGTAAAACTATACCCCATTTTTGACTAAAGGTGGCGCTACTGAGCCCCTCACCACGCCCGTTTCTGAAACTTTGCACATGTCTACTAGCTAATAAATGTAATGTGTCTGTCGAGTTTTATGCAATTTGAAGAATGTTAAGAGCCTAAAAAGCATTCAAAAAGAATATTAAAGTTTAATGCGTTGCCATGGCAACAGCATTTAAGATATCAATAATCCTTTCACAGGTCTACATCTGGCGTGTATTTACATTATACAGATGAAGTTTGAAGCAAATCGGGTAAAAATAAGAGGGTGATTTCAAAGCATTTTGAAAGTGACACACTTCCTGCTGCCAGTTGGTGGCGCTATAACTTTGACTCACAATAGTTACATCCATGTGATCGGCCTCTTACAACGAACACACTGCTGAAGTTTCATCAAGATCAGTCAATGTATGCAGAAGTTATAACACACTTCCTGTTTCCATTATTCGCCATAAATTCGTTTCCTCGCCACGGCCAAACCGTTCGAGATATCGAAAATCCCCTGGCAATTTTTCATCCTCAATGTCTTGACTTCATGCACACCGAGTTTGCTGACGAATGGATAAATCCCCTAGGAGAAGTGTTTCAAATTCCTGAGCATGCGTTTCCAAACAACCCATAATAACTGACTTCCTGTTGGGCTGCCGTAAAACTTAGAGCACGAAAGTTGTTCGGCCCGATGATGTCTATAGGTGTAGCCAGTTTCAGATTATTACATGCAAGCGTGTTTGATATATGGACATGTTTTCGAATCTCGTTCCAGGGGGCGCTGTCGAGCCCCCCTGCCACGCCCGGGTACCAGCTTCAGCCCGGCCCTGATGGCCGCGGGTTCTGACCCATGTGCAAAGTTTCAAGAGTTTTCGAGCACGTTAAGGGCCCCAAAAGTGCCCAAAAGGTAGTAAAATAATAATAATAAGTCGGAAGAAGAAGAATAAATATAGCTGCGAGCAGCGATTACGGGCCCAAGCCGGTGGCACCGCAACCCCGGTGCCTTTAGTTACCTAAAGGCACCGGGGTGGCGGTGCCGCCGGCTTTGGCCCTTCATCGCTGCTCGCAGCTATATTTATATATATATATATATATATATATATATATATATAAAAAGCCGGTGGCACCGCCACCCTGGTGCCTTTAGGGTTATTGTGCACGACGTGACACAAAATATCTGCTCGCTATCTGCCGAACGGCTCTGCTAGTTCCGCTTCAGCACTGATGATGTTGTAGAAATAGTGCGCTCTGGTTGGTCTGGATTATTCGGGATTTTTTATTTTATACAGAAATAAGTTATTTATAATTCAGATGAGAATAAAGTTAGTGTTGATTAAAATGAAGGAAAACAAATATATTGATCTGAAATATAGAACATTAATTTTAAATTTATTTAGGTTCAATTACCAAACATACAATCTTAATTTAATTTAAAGCAAACAATACATTTCAAATATATTGGTTGTATGCACTTTTTTTTATAAAAAAAAGATATATATCCAAAAAGACAAGGCCTTAAAGGGTTAAACTCTTGTCACTGTAACAGACACAATCTCTCTCTCTCACACACACACACACACACACACGTCAAGTCACTTACATTTTAGATGCAATATTGAATAAGCAGAAAAATCGGATTTTCTGCTCTGAAAATATAAATAAGCATAAAAATTGAATAAGCACTTTGAATATTCTAAACAGAATAAGCACTAGTCGCTATTGAATAAGTACTAGTACTTAATGGAATAGATACTAGTATCTAAAAAATAAGTACTAGTAGCATGAACATAGAGACTAGTAGGTTAAAATGATTAAATGTTAAAACGGCCTGCCATATTGGCTCAGAGAGAGACAGAGAGAGGCTCACCATATTCAAACCAAAATATCTGACTTCCTCTTGGTCTGAGCTAATTACGGTAAATTAGAAAGTTGTCCGGCTCGAAGAGTACAATATACATATCGAGTTTTGTTACTGTAGATAAAACTAACCCCCCCACTTTTGTCAAAAGCATTTAGAAAGTGACACACTTCTTGCTGCCAGTTGGTGGCGCTATAACTTTGACTCACAATAGTTACATCCATCTGATCGGCCTTCCTAAACCCATAATAGCCGACTTCCTAATTTTAAATTTATTTAGGTTCAATTACCAAACATACAATCTTAATTTAATTTAAAGCAAACAATACATTTACAATATATGGGTTGTATGCACATTTTGTAATAAAAAAAAGATATATATCCAAAAAGACAAGGCCTTAAAGGGTTAAACTCTTGTCACTGTAACAGACACAATCTCTCTCACACACACGTCAAGTCACTTACATTTTAGATGCAATATTGACTTTTTTTCAGTTTTAGCAGCGAAAATAGTTAAATAAAGATCACAGCAGAACCATTGCGCATCTCACAGCAACGTGTTTTCTCATTACTGAATGATTCAGCATTTTGAACGAATTGGTTGACTCAAAGATTCAATGACCAATCCATAAACATCTGTCTCATTCATAAATGACTCAGTCGTTCGAACGAATCGTTTGAACGAATGAATCAATGACTTGCTCATTAAGATGGTCGCCTGGCGACACCTAATGACGGTTTAGTGTTATGTTTAAAAGTATCATTCTTTCCAACGATTTTTAATTGTCTTATATTGAAAACAATCTCATAACATTATTTAATGCATTGTTATTTTTCAGTGTAAACGATTTAATTTGATCAGCCCTACCTAGGGTAAAAGCCATATAGTGTCTTATCATTTTAAATAATTGAATTTATTGATCAAATTTACAAATTAAAAATGAAAGATGAAGAATACATTTAATAAGACTAGACTGGGGTGCCCTGCATATATTACAATATTTAGATTTAAATATACCATTGCCCCCCACCGTCAATTTGATGTGTGTGTGTGTGTGTGTGTGTGTGTGTGTGTGTGTGTGTGTGTTTAATAAAAATCATTTAGTCACTACAATTAAAACCTGAACGTGTTTGCTTACTAAATTGTGAGCTGAACGAAAGTTGCAGCTAAGATCAGCAACCGGAGTCAAATTTCATTAATCACGAGTCAAGAGTGAGCGTCTCTCTCTGCTGTGTTATGCTGCATCACACGGGCATTCATAACGCTGCGCGTCCACGACGATGTGCGAGCAGAACAGTGAGAACGTTTTTTAGTTCATTCCTACTTCATAGGAATTCCCTCGAGCGCTCTGCACGCGCCACCATTATCAATGTCCGTGTGGACGTCCGCGATCGAACAGTGGAAACATTGGCTACTCCGTCATTTTATTCAAGAAGATCATTCAAACTGCAAAGTGTTTACTTATATTTTTGGATACTCGAAATCAAACACAACATTGTGATTTTGTAAAATACATTCAAGAAATCCGCCCCCGACATGGGGCTTCTTTTAAAATGAAACGAAAATGCTCACGGCTGCACGGGCATTCATAACGGTGCGCGTCCACGCCGAGGAACGAGCAGAACAGAGTGAATGTTGTTTAGTTCATTCCTACTTCCATAGGATTTAATTGAAAACTCTCGCTGTACTCTGCACCCTTGTTAATGTCTTGTGGGGACGTCCGTTACTTTCGCTTTCAAGTTAGCGATTTTAAAGCCCCCAGCGGTGTCACGGTGGGAAAATATTCCCATAGTAGCGTCCCTACAATTTAATACAATTTGCCTACCTGATTTTGAACACAAGAGGGCAGTAAAGCACTATGAATGATTTTTTTTTTTGGCTAAACAACCATTCTGACTGTTTTTAAACTTAACATAAATCTTAAATTGAAAAAAAGGAATACAATGGGTTTAGTTCTAATATTAGTATAATTTTATAGAAAAATAAATGGTGTATAATTACATTTTAGAAAGATATGAGACATTTCCTGATTCTTTTTTTGACATAATCCCTCGCCATAGCAAAACCGTTTGAGATATTCAATATCCGTTCACAATTTAGCATCTTTAATGTATTTATCAAGTTGAAAAAGTTTTGTAACTGTAGATGAAACTAACCCCCCCACTTTTGTCAAAAGGTGGCGCTACTGAGTCCCTGCACCACGCCCGTTTCTGAAACTTTGCACATGTCTACTGGCTAATAAATGTGATCTGTCTGTCGAGTTTCATGCAATTTCAAGCAATTTCAGGCATGCTAAGAGTCTCAAAAGCATCCTAAAAGAATTTTAAAGTTTGATGCGTTGCCACGGCAACAGTATCAAAGATATCAATAATCCTTTCACAGGTCTACATCTGCCGTGTATTTACATTATACAGATGAAGTTTGAAGCAAATCGGGTTAAAATAAGAGGGTGATTTCAAAGCATTTTGAAAGTGACACACTTCCTGCTGCCAGTTGGTGGCGCTATAACTTTGACTCACAATAGTCACATCCATGTGATCGGACACTTACAGTGAACACACTGGTGAAGTTTCCTTAAGATCAGCTAATGTATGCTGAAGTTATAACACACTTCCTGTTTCACGTTTCTCGCCATAAATTCGTTTCCTCGCCACGGCCAAACTGTTCGAGATATCAAAAATCCCCTGGCAATTTTTCATCCTCAATGTCTTGACTTCATGCACACCGAGTTTGCTGACGAACGGATAAATCCGCTAGGAGAAGTGTTTCAAATTCCTGAGCATGCGTTTCCAAACAACCCATAATAACTGACTTCCTGTTGGGCTGCCGTAAAACTTAGAGCACGAAAGTTGTTCGGCCCGATGATGTCTATAGGTGTAGCCAGTTTCAGATTATTACATGCAAGCGTGTTTGATATATGGACATGTTTTCGAATCTCGTTCCAGGGGGCGCTGTCGAGCCCCCCTGCCACGCCCGGGTACCAGCTTCAGCCCGGCCCTGATGGCCGCGGGTTCTGACCCATGTGCAAAGTTTCAAGAGTTTTCGAGCACATTAAGGGCCCCAAAAGTGCCCAAAAGGTAGTAAAATAATAATAATAAGTCGGAAGAAGAAGAATAAATATAGCTGCGAGCAGCGATTACGGGCCCAAGCCGGTGGCACCGCAACCCCGGTGCCTTTAGTTACCTAAAGGCACCGGGGTGGCGGTGCCGCCGGCTTTGGCCCTTCATCGCTGCTCGCAGCTATATTTATATATATATATATATATATATATATATATATATATATATAAAAAGCCGGTGGCACCGCCACCCTGGTGCCTTTAGGGTTATTGTGCACGACGTGACACAAAATATCTGCTTGCTATCTGCCGAACGGCTCTGCTAGTTCCGCTTCAGCACTGATGATGTTGTAGAAATAGTGCGCTCTGGTTGGTCTGGATTATTCGGGATTTTTTATTTTATACAGAAATAAGTTATTTATAATTCAGATGAGAATAAAGTTAGTGTTGATTAAAATGAAGGAAAACAAATATATTGATCTGAAATATAGAACATTAATTTTAAATTTATTTAGGTTCAATTACCAAACATACAATCTTAATTTAATTTAAAGCAAACAATACATTTCAAATATATTGGTTGTATGCACTTTTTTTTATAAAAAAAAAGATATATATCCAAAAAGACAAGGCCTTAAAGGGTTAAACTCTTGTCACTGTAACAGACACAATCTCTCTCTCACACACACACACACGTCAAGTCACTTACATTTTAGATGCAATATTGAATAAGCAGAAAAATCGGATTTTCTTCTCTGAAAATATAAATAAGCATAAAAATTGAATAAGCACTTTGAATATTCTAAACAGAATAAGCACTAGTCGCTATTGAATAAGTACTAGTACTTAATGGAATAGATACTAGTATCTAAAAAATAAGTACTAGTAGCATGAACATAGAGACTAGTAGGTTAAAATGATTAAATGTTAAAACGGCCTGCCATATTGGCTCAGAGAGAGACAGAGAGAGGCTCACCATATTCAAACCAAAATATCTGACTTCCTCTTGGTCTGAGCTAATTACGGTAAATTAGAAAGTTGTCCGGCTCGAAGAGTACAATATACATATCGAGTTTTGTTACTGTAGATAAAACTAACCCCCCCACTTTTGTCAAAAGCATTTAGAAAGTGACACACTTCTTGCTGCCAGTTGGTGGCGCTATAACTTTGACTCACAATAGTTACATCCATCTGATTGGCCTTCCTAAACCCATAATAGCCGACTTCCTAATTTTAAATTTATTTAGGTTCAATTACCAAACATACAATCTTAATTTAATTTAAAGCAAACAATACATTTACAATATATGGGTTGTATGCACATTTTGTAATAAAAAAAAGATATATATCCAAAAAGACAAGGCCTTAAAGGGTTAAACTCTTGTCACTGTAACAGACACAATCTCTCTCACACACACGTCAAGTCACTTACATTTTAGATGCAATATTGACTTTTTTTCAGTTTTAGCAGCGAAAATAGTTAAATAAAGATCACAGCAGAACCATTGCGCATCTCACAGCAACGTGTTTTCTCATTACTGAATGATTCAGCATTTTGAACGAATTGGTTGACTCAAAGATTCAATGACCAATCCATAAACATCTGTCTCATTCATAAATGACTCAGTCGTTCGAACGAATCGTTTGAACGAATGAATCAATGACTTGCTCATTAAGATGGTCGCCTGGCGACACCTAATGACGGTTTAGTGTTATGTTTAAAAGTATCATTCTTTCCAACGATTTTTAATTGTCTTATATTGAAAACAATCTCATAACATTATTTAATGCATTGTTATTTTTCAGTGTAAATGATTTAATTTGATCAGCCCTACCTAAGGTAAAAGCCATATAGTGTCTTATCATTTTAAATAATTGAATTTATTGATCAAATTTACAAATTAAAAATGAAAGATGAAGAATACATTTAATAAGACTAGACTGAGGTGCCCTGCATATATTACAATATGCAGATTTAAATATACCATTGCCCCCCACCGTCAATTTGATGTGTGTGTGTGTGTGTGTGTGTGTGTGTGTGTGTGTGTGTGTGTGTGTGTGTGTGTGTGTGTGTGTGTGTGTGTGTGTTTAATAAAAATCATTTAGTCACTACAATTAAAACCTGAACGTGTTTGCTTACTAAATTGTGAGCTGAACGAAAGTTGCAGCTAAGATCAGCAACCGGAGTCAAATTTCATTAATCACGAGTCAAGAGTGAGCGTCTCTCTCTGCTGTGTTATGCTGCATCACACGGGCATTCATAACGCTGCGCGTCCACGACGATGTGCGAGCAGAACAGAGAGAACGTTTTTTAGTTCATTCCTACTTCATAGGAATTCCCTCGAGCGCTCTGCACGCGCCACCATTATCAATGTCCGTGTGGACGTCCGCGATCGAACAGTGGAAACATTGGCTACTCCGTCATTTTATTCAAGAAGATCATTCAAACTGCAAAGTGTTTACTTAAATTTTTGGATACTCGCAATCAAACACAACATTGTGATTTTGTAAAATACATTCAAGAAATCCGCCCCCGATATGGGGCTTCTTTTAAAATGAAACGAAAATGCTCATGGCTGCACGGGCATTCATAACGGTGCGCGTCCACGCCGAGGAACGAGCAGAACAGAGTGAATGTTGTTTAGTTCATTCCTACTTCCATAGGATTTAATTGAAAACTCTCGCTGTACTCTGCACCCTTGTTAATGTCTTGTGGGGACGTCCGTTACTTTCGCTTTCAAGTTAGCGATTTTAAAGCCCCCAGCGGTGTCACGGTGGGGAAATATTCCCATAGTAGCGTCCCTACAATTTAATACAATTTGCCTACCTGATTTTGAACACAAGAGGGCAGTAAAGCACTATGAATGATTTTTTTTTTTGGCTAAACAACCATTCTGACTGTTTTTAAACTTAACATAAATCTTAAATTGAAAAAAAGGAATACAATGGGTTTAGTTCTAATATTAGTATAATTTTATAGAAAAATAAATGGTGTATAATTACATTTTAGAAAGATATGAGACATTTCCTGATTCCTTTTTTGACATAATCCCTCGCCATAGCAAAACCGTTTGAGATATTCAATATCCGTTCACAATTTAGCATCTTTAATGTATTTATCAAGTTGAAAAAGTTTTGTAACTGTAGATGAAAGTAACCCCCCCACTTTTGTCAAAAGGTGGCGCTACTGAGTCCCTGCACCACGCCCGTTTCTGAAACTTTGCACATGTCTACTGACTAATAAATGTGATCTGTCTGTCGAGTTTCATGCAATTTCAAGCAATTTCAGGCATGCTAAGAGTCTCAAAAGCATCCTAAAAGAATTTTAAAGTTTGATGCGTTGCCACGGCAACAAGTTATAACACACTTCCTGTTTCACGTTTCTCGCAAATAAATTCGTTTCCTCGCCACGGCCAAACCGTTCGAGATATCAAAAATCCCCTGGCAATTTTTCATCCTCAATGTCTTGACTTCATGCTGACCGAGTTTCGTGGCATTTCTTTGAATTCTCTAGGAGAAGTACTTTAAATTCCATTGCATGCGTTTAACAAACAACCCTAAATAGCCGACTTCCTGTTGGGCTGGGGTAAAAAGTAAGAGCATGAAGTATATATGAACCGATGAGATCTATATGTGTACCGAGTTTCATATTATTCCATGCAAGCGTGTTTGATTTATGGACCAAGTTTTCGGACCCCGTTCCAGGGGGCGCTGTCGAGCCCCCCTGCCACGCCCGGGTACCATCTTCAGCCCGGCCCTGATGGCCGCGGGTTCTGACCCGTGTGCAAAGTTTCAAGAGTTTTCGAGCACGTTAAGGGCCCCAAAACCTTGAAAAACTATTTTAAAAGCATTTTCACTCAACAGACAATCCCCTCACCCCACACACACACACACATAGATGCAGAGAGAGAGAGAGAGAGGGAGGGAGAAAATCCTCCTGAAAATCACATTCAAACCAAAATATCTGACTTCCTGTCGATCCGAGCTAGTGAGTGTAAATTAGAAAGTTGTCCAGCTCGAGGAGAACAATTTTGCTTCCCTTTTTTTGTTACTGTAGGTAAAACTATACCCCATTTTTGACTAAAGGTGGCGCTACTGAGCCCCTCACCACGCCCGTTTCTGAAACTTTGCACATGTCTACTAGCTAATAAATGTAATGTGTCTGTCGAGTTTTATGCAATTTGAAGAATGTTAAGAGCCTCAAAAGCATTCAAAAAGAATATTAAAGTTTAATGCGTTGCCATGGCAACAGTATTTAAGATATCAATAATCCTTTCACAGGTCTACATCTGGCGTGTATTTACATTATACAGATGAAGTTTGAAGCAAATCTGGTAAAAATAAGAGGGTGATTTCAAAGCATTTTGAAAGTGACACACTTCCTGCTGCCAGTTGGTGGCGCTATAACTTTGACTCACAATAGTTACATCCATGTGATCGGCCTCTTACAACGAACACACTGCTGAAGTTTCATCAAGATCAGTCAATGTATGCAGAAGTTATAACACACTTCCTGTTTCCATTATTCGCCATAAATTCGTTTCCTCGCCACGGCCAAACCGTTCGAGATATCAAAAATCCCCTGGCAATTTTTCATCCTCAATGTCTTGACTTCATGCACACCGAGTTTGCTGACGAACGGATAAATCCCCTAGGAGAAGTGTTTCAAATTCCTGAGCATGCGTTTCCAAACAACCCATAATAACTGACTTCCTGTTGGGCTGCCGTAAAACTTAGAGCACGAAAGTTGTTCGGCCCGATGATGTCTATAGGTGTAGCCAGTTTCAGATTATTACATGCAAGCGTGTTTGATATATGGACATGTTTTCGAATCTCGTTCCAGGGGGCGCTGTCGAGCCCCCCTGCCACGCCCGGGTACCAGCTTCAGCCCGGCCCTGATGGCCGCGGGTTCTGACCCGTGTGCAAAGTTTCAAGAGTTTTCGAGCACGTTAAGGGCCCCAAAAGTGCCCAAAAGGTAGTAAAATAATAATAATAAGTCGGAAGAAGAAGAAGAATAATAATAATCCTAAGGAAAACAATAGGGCCTTCGCCCTTTCAGGGCTTGGGCCCTAATATTAGTCAAATTCCCCAAACCCCACACACAGAGACAGAGGGAGAGGGAGGGAGAAAATTCTCCTGAAAATCACATTCAAACCAAAATATCTGACTTTGTGTTGTTCGGAGCTAATGACTGTAAATTAGAAAGTTGTCCGGCTCGAGGAGAACAATATACATACCGATTTTTGTTACTGTAGGTAAAACTAATACCCCATTTTTGACTAAAGGTGGCGCTACTGAGCCCCTCACCACACCCGTTTCTGAAACTTTGCACATGTCTACTGGCTAATAAATGTGATGTGTCTATCGAGTTTCATGCAATTTCAAGCATGCTAAGAGTCTCAAAAGCATCAATCAAGAATATTAAAGTTTGATGCGTTGCCAAGGCAACATTATCTTAGATATTAAATAATCTTTTCACAGGTCTACATCTGTGTTTACATTATACAGATGAAGTTGAAGCAAATCGGGTAAAAATAAGAGGGTGATTTCAAAGCATTTTGAAAGTGACACACTTCCTGCTGCCAGTTGGTGGCGCTATGACTTTGACTCACAATAGTCACATCCATGTGATCGGCCTCTTACAGCGAACACGCTGCTGAAGTTTCATCAAGATCAGTTAATGTATGCTGAAGTTATAACACACTTCCTGTTTCACTTTTCTCGCCGTAATTTTGTTTCCTCGCCACGGCCAAACCGTTCGAGATATCAAAAATCCCCTGGCAATTTGTCATCCTCAATGTATTGACTTCATGCTGACCGAGTTTTGTGCCATTTCTTTGAATTCTCTAGGAGAAGTACTTTAAATTCCACTGCATGCATTTTACAAACAACCCTAAATAGCCGACTTCCTGTTGGGCTGGGGTAAAAAGTAAGAGTATGAAGTATATATGAACCGATGAGATCTATATGTGTACCGAGTTTCATATTCTTACATGCAAGCGTGTTTGATTTATGGACCAAGTTTTCGGACCCCGTTCCAGGGGGCGCTGTCTAGCCCCCCTGCCACGCCCCCCTGCCACGCCCGGGTACCATCTTCAGCCCAACCCTGATGGCCGCGGGTTCTGACCCGCGTGCAAAGTTTCAAGAGTTTTCGGGTTAAGGGCCCCAAAAGTGCCCGAATAGTCGTAAGAAAAATAAAAGAGAAAAAAATTAAAAATAAAAATAATCCTAAGGAAAACAATAGGGCTCTGCGCCCTTTCAGGCCTTGGGACCTAATAATCCTAAGGAAAACAATAGGGCTCTGCGCCCTTTCAGGGCTTGGGCCCTAATAATAATAATAATCCTTAGGAAAACAATAGGGCCTTCGCCTTTTCAAGGCTTGGACCCAAATAATCCTTAGGAAAACAATAGGGCCTTCGCCTTTTCAAGGCTTGGGCCCTAATAATGGACAAAATAAGAAAGGTGAAATTAGATGAAGAGGTAAATGAATGAATCAAATACAGTGGTTAAGTTTATAACCACTAGGGGTGTCACGATTCTCCAAATCCTCGATTCGATAAAATTTTCGATTCTAAGGTCACGGTTCGATTCTCGATTTTTACATTTACTTTTTTTTAAGATGAAACCGGCCAATCAGGATGCTCTCTGTCTTACATGCGCTTCATGATGCACACACGCAAGGTCTCTCGCTCTCTCCCTCTCTGCCGTGCGCGCGCTATACGGTTTGGAGCAGTTTTTTCTGTCTCGCATGCGCACTCTTGCTCGCTCACTCTAGATTCCGGGAGATTTTAACTAATTTGCGTGCATCAGGGAGCCGCTATCAATATGCGGGAGACTCCCGGAACTTCCGCGAGACTTGGGATGTCTGCAAACTGTGGCTTTTTTGAAGCGCGAACGTTGTCAACATAACTCACTGGAAATCCAAAAAACGTCCACACCTGCAACTTCAATGAAAGAGGAGGGGGGTTCAAGTTCTGTCGATGGGTCTCCTGCATCTGCAGTTGCCATGCTATCTTTTGAGTGGCTGTAGCTAAGTTAGAGGAGGTTGACCATAGACTCGCAGCACTTCAACATGCGTGTTTTTTTCCGCTTGGCACGCCGACCGGACGTGACATGGGGGCGTGGCAGCATCGACGATTCCATTTTTTAATTCGAAGTTCGAGATAGTGAATTAATTTCGATCGATTTCGATTTAAAATCGAAATCGTGACACCCTTAATAACCACAATAGGAAGAAAGGAGAAACGGAGGATACAATGCAGTGAAATAATGAGCAAGTATTAGTAATTAGTAGAGCAGAGTCTAATAATCTTTTTTGTAATAGGAAAAATGTGGGCGGAATAAGTTTACTTAACTTTCAAAGTTCAAGATGTATTCACCTGAAGTGATTAGATCTCAAAGAGAAATTTAGAAATTATAAAAATTATGAAATTAGAATTATTAAATAAATCTAGAAATCTTTAGGAATGACCTGTTTAGAAAAATAGAATTTAAATTTTCATTTAATTTTTTCCTTTCAAAAAGAAAAATCAAATTAGAATTTGACAATTAATAATCGTAAACCATTATTTTCTTTTTCCAAGTAAAATGCAGGTAAAGTAATTAATAATTGTAAACCAATATTTCCCTTTCAAGTAAAATATCGGTAAAGTAAAATGTGAGAAAGGTACGTTAAAATAAAGACAGAAGAAAAGACCATAGGAACGTGTAAAAGTCAAGGTGTTTAAATGGTTAAATCACTTTACGTTGTTCAAACAGACACTGTGTTTAACTACTGATGGCAATACTGATGATAACAGCGACTAATGCTAAAGGCTTTAGCATATAGGCCTCAATGTAAACAACTGCTTAGGTTAGCTTAGCCACTGTAGGGTTTGTTTACACTAGTTGACTCACTGTTCATGCCGTGTCAGAGTTCACCCGGAAGCGTTGGTTAAGACTTCCGTGTCACGATCGTAACTATGGCGACCAAACAAACACTAGTGGGCAAACACGTGAATAGCAAACAGTTTGTAAACAGTTCAATACAGTTAAAAAAATATGCACGTACAGTCAATCATATTACGTGAAATGTCGGCACATACTGTACAAATAAGAGACACCACTCGTTGCTGGTTTTACGACGTGGGGCTTCACTCAGTTTGTTAAGAGTGATATTAACTTTAAGCAAGCGGCGTTGCGCTGTAATAGATGGAACAATGGCGATCTCGGCGGATCGTCTCTGTGCACGTTTATCTAGGCACACAAAACAACAGGGTTCTTAACTGTTGGTTCAGTTTTATCATCAAGCTTTACTTGAACAAAACTTAAAATAACTCCTATTCAATTACACTCGGACACGCGCAGTGTTTACACAATAATTAATTGAACAGACACAAACAGATAAACATATAAACTGTTTATCACAGGGATCGCAGTGGAACACGCACTGACAATCAGACAAATAAATATAAGGCTTTTATGACTAGATGAGGAACACGCTCATCGCTCTGTGAGGAGAATATTCGTCCTTACAGGGTTATTTTAATTACTGCAGTTTTAATTTCGTTCAGCCCTCTGACTGATATACACACACACATACATATAGCTATTTGAAAGACGCTGGAACACGCAGACATCAGTTTAGCTATTATAAGGCATTTCAGAAAATGAGGAACACGCTCAATTCTTACCTTGTCCTAGTGTGAGATTTTATATCTTAAATTAATTTACTGCAGTTAAAAAAAAAAAAAAAAATATTAGGGAGGCAGACTAGACGAGTATCAGCTCTCTTTAGGTGCATTCACTCAAGCAGCAGCATTCATTCAAATGAGCCGCGCGGCGCGCGCTGCATACGTTACACACAGACTTTCCTAGGTTCGGATCTCTCATCCGCACAATATGAAAAGATAAATTACTTGGTATATGCTTACAATCTAGGTTAAACTGCCCACATTCTCTCCACCAATATATGTAGTAACTGTGTCTGGGTCAGACAGGTCAATTTAGCTCAAAAGGAATTATTAATTAATTTATAGGGAATCTTAAATTAATCACTTAAACGGCCGCAAATGACTCGTCCAGCGTTCATTTGAACGGACCGTAACTATACGCTCTAAAACGGATATAAATATCCAAACTATAGGGAAACACTATATATAAGCAAGGTAACTTAGATCAGCAGTTTAAGACATTAAATGTGTAAGCACATAAAACAAGAACAATTATCTTTAAAATACAAAGACTTTATTGATTATTCTAACACATACAACTAATATCTAACACAATCAGACGCACACACACATTCATACAAGTTGCAGAAAGAAAGAGAGTGAGGAAAGAATGAGTTTTAAGAGTGAGATGATGAAATGCAAGTTTCTATATGCACTTATAAGACATGACCTGAACGAACCATCAATCATTAATTTAACCCTTCTATCGTTTCTTAGGCGGGGTTATTAAATGTTATATCAAAGCACCAGTTCAGTTAAGAGTCTGGAGGCTACTTGCTTGTCTTTGCCACCTCGTGCCTGGATAGATGTCTTGGGCGGCCAAACACGTGGTGTGTTGGCGATGGATGAAAGTCTTTGAAGTTGGAAAGCGGGCTTTGCAGTCGAATCGTTTAAACAAAACTTGCAGCAAAACTTAAATTAGAACCGAGACTCTCAATGGAAAAGAAAAGAAAACTAAGAAAGAGAAAGAAAAGTGAGACGAGAGTAGATGGCTTGAATGAAGCTTATCTGTCTAACCCATGTTTTTCTGATCTTGATTTGGGGTTATTTTGTCTGCTGGTCTACATGGTTACTCGTCTGTCCGGTTTGTCATGGCTTCTCCATGACTTCTGTAAATCTGCTCTAGCGAACAAATTCAACTCAAACAAACCTCCATTCAATTCAACTAAAAAACGTACTGGCTTTTTCGGGTCCTACGATTTTAAACTCAGCTGTTGTCCAGCCTCTTGGATGAGTTCTGACCAATTAGGCACTGTCTTTATTTTAGAGGTGGCATTCTCTTCACCTCTCATCGTAAATCATGCATTATCTGTGATCTCTTTACTCTCCGGCTTTAGCAGAGTACAAAAGTATACAGTTTAGACATGATTCCTATTATAAGAACACGAAACATTTTACACAGATTTCAATCAAGCCATCTTCTGAATTATTATTATTATTATTTATTATTATTATTATTATTATTTCAGTTTATTGTCATTGTTATCCCAAGGGACAGCAACGAAATTGTGTTCGGAGCATACAACAACCGTACATGGTATCTCAAAGTGCACCGATAAATAAATAATAATAAATAGATAAATATCCCCCCGTGTAAACATGACCCATCAAAGTATATAGTAGCAGCAAAAGGTTTACAAAACAAGAGACAACCAAAAACAGAGAGTATGATCAGAGGTGGATATGGATGAGGTAATGCAGCAATGCAAAGTCCAGTTCACAGATATTTCACAGAGAGGTATGATTTACTGTCCATGAGAGGAGGAGAGGGGGGAGAGGGATGGGGGCAGTGAGGAAAATATCAATTAAGCAGGATGGATATGGTTAATGCAGCAATGCAAAGTCCAGTTCATAGTTATTTTACGCTGAAGATATAGTTTACTGTCCATTAGAAGGAAGTGGGGAGGGTAGGGAGAGAGAGGGAAGGGCATCATTAAGCAGCCTTACTGCGTAAGGGTACAGGCTGTTAGCCAGTCTGGTTTTACTGGCACCAATAGACCTGTACCTTCTTCCTGATGGCAGCAGATGGAACAGATGATGGGCCGGGTGATGCCGGTCCCGCAAGATGCTCTTTACTCTCTTCAAACAACGGCTATCATAGATGTTACTGATATTCGGGAGAGTGGTCCCAATGATTTTTCCAGCTGTATTTACCACTCGTTGGAGTGCCTGCTGATGGGCCTTAGTGCAGCTGGAATACCACACTAAGAATCCATATGTCAAAACACTGCTGATGGCACAGTTGTAAAAGTTTACCATCAGCTGTTTAGGAATCCTGGCATTCCTCAGTTGCCTCAGATAGTAGAGGCGTTGCTGAGCCTTCCCTATCACAGAGATGATGTTGGTTCCCCAGGACAGGTCCTCAGTCACCGTTACTCCCAGGAATTTGAAAAATGGCACCCTCTCCACCACTTCATTGCCTATGTAGAGAGGGGAGTGAATGGGTCTGCATTTGCGAAAATCCACGATAATTTCCTTAGTTTTTTTAATGTTCAAGGACAGATTATTATTGACACACCATGACGCTAGATGTTGCACCTCAGTCCGATAGTCTGCCTCATTGTTGTTGTTAATAAATCCCAGCACTGTTGTATCATCTGCAAATTTAACAATGAGGTTGGAGCAGAGAGAAGCAGAGCAGTCATGTGTAAAAAGAGTGTAGAGCAAAGGGCTAAGCACACACCCTTGGGGGGCCCCGGTGTTGATTAATAGGGTGGAGGACAAGTGCTTGCCTACTCTAACCCTCTGTGTTCGATCTGTCAGAAAATCCACAATCCAATTGCACAGCGAGTTGTTGAAGCCAAGGTGGTGCAGTTTGGCTCGGAGTTTAAACGGCCGGATTGTATTAAAGGCAGAGCTAAAGTCGACGAAGAGGAGTCTTGCGTAGGTGTTCTTGTGCTCAAGATGTTCCAGTAACATGTGAAGCACGATGGCGATGGCGTCCTCAGTCGACCGATTCCGCCTGTAAGCAAATTGGTGTGGATCAAGTGATGATGGTATTGCACTTTTAATGTGAGTGATGACCAGCCTCTCAAGACACTTAGCAGGAATGGAAGTGAGTGCTACCGGTCTATAGTCATTTAAAAGGCTGGCATTTGACTGCTTGGGGACTGGGACTATTGTGGCTGCCTTAAAGCAGGCAGGAACCCATGAAGTGGATAGCGAGGTGTTATAAATTCCAGTGAAGACGTCAGTTAACTCCGCAGCACAGTCTCTCAGCACACGGCCCAGCACACCGTCCGGTCCGGCTGCCTTCCTGATGTTAATGCTGCAGAGAGCCCGTCTTACTTCATGGTTGCTCAGGACTGGTGCACGGTCAGTAGACAGGAGGGGGGGCAGCACTGGATCAGTGTTTTCCCTGTCATAACGGGCATAAAAGAGATTAAAATCCTCAGCTGAGATGCAATCAGCAGAGGGAGATGTTAATTTACTCTTATAATCCGTGATGGCTCTAATGCCCTCCCATACCTGCCTGGAATCTGCAGAGTTATTAAAACAGGCTTCAATACGCCTCCGGTGTTGTTGTTTGGCAGTGTTGATTCCTTTCCTTAATGCAGCCCTGGCTTTGCTGTATAAGTCATGATCTTTAGAACCCAGCGCTCTATTCCTAGCCCGGATCAGTTGTTCAACTTCGTGTGTAATCCACGGTTTCCTGTTGAGATACACACGGAAATGTTTCCAAGATGTAACATTGTCCACACAGAAGTTAATGTAACACAGGACAGTGGAGGTGTATTCATCCAGTGACTCACGAGTGTCTGTACCCTGCCCCTTGAAAACATCCCAATCTGTGTGGTGGAAACAGTCCTGTAACATAGGGATAGCGTCCTCTGAAAACATTCTCACTGTCTTGGTTGTGATCCCAGTGCTCTTGATCTTGGGTGTGTACCGTGAGTGTAGCAACAAAGAGAGATGGTCTGACAGACCCAGGTGGGGGTAGGCCTGGGCCCTGTATGCTTCTGCTACATTAGTATACACCTGGTCCAGCGTTTTATCTCCCCTCGTAGCACATTTCACATTGCGATGGAATTTGTGAAGAACAGTTTTTAAGTCAGCATGATTAAAATCCCCAGCGGCGACAAAAACACTGTCCGGGTGTGCTACCAAGCTGTTATTAATGCTGTTGGAAATCTGTGCGAGCGCTAGCTTAGCATTAGCGTCCGGTGGAATGTAAACAGCACAGATATAAACAGCAGTGAATTCCCTCGGAAGATAAAACGGTCTGCACTTCAGCAGCATAAGTTCCACCTCTGGACTGCATAGTCTGTTCATAATGGTGATATTTCTGCACCAGGAGTTGTTAATATAGATACACAGTCCCCCGCCGGTCTTCTTACCAGAGTCTGCGGTCCTGTCGGCTCGGTAGGTGGTGCGTCCCGCTAACTCGATGGCAGCATCCGGAGTGGTGCTGTTCAGCCAAGTTTCAGTAAAAATCATGCAACAACAGTTATAAATAGTCCTCTTTGCTGCTATATGCAACCGGATCTCATCCATCTTGTTGCGGATCGACCGGGCGTTTGAGAGGAAGATTGTAGGGAGCGGTGGTTTAAACGGATTAGCCTTTAGCCTAGTCCATGCGCCCCCTCGCTTACCTCTCTTCTGCCGCCGCTCACAGCGCCTTCTTCGTCGGCCTGCTCCTGCGGGGAGCCCGGTAGATGGTCTGGTGATCTCGACAGGAATGAGGTGCTCGGTTAACAGGTGTTGTACTCCAGTGTTCAAGTTCAAAAGTTCAGTGCGGCTGTACTGAAGTGCCGCTATACTTAAAAAGTGCGACGTAATACACAATAACACCAGAAAAGTGAAAAAAACATGCACGTTGTAGGAGCTCCTGGCCGCTGCGACTGTGCGCGCCGCCATTTCCGCCATTTACTTGCCAGACTGAGAGAACATATGATCGTACTGATAGGAAACAAGACACACTTTCATTCAAACATCTAATAGTTATAACAATTACATGACTTGTATGTGATCTAAGCATAATAGACACATACAGAGGACACATACAATAGGATTATGTAGTTGAACAATGTTTGATTAGAACTCCGTCAATAATTGTTTTGGATGATTTTATGTATTTTATATGTAAAGTCTCAGTCTCTGTGGTTATAAGAGATTTCCACCCTGGGGTCGTCAAAAGGTCCTTAAAAAGGAGGAGGTCTGTTTTAAATCATTTGTCATGGGTTCAAACAACCTCTGCCGTTATCTTGGTGGGTTCTGAGCCGTGCCATCTCTGAACCAATCAGTCTTTTCCAAACTATCTAACGTTGACGACGTTCTCCTTTAGTTGGGCACATCTCTTTGAAGCTTTATAACTGGCTGGGGCCCACTCCATTTATGGCCTAGATTAGACTGGTGTTTTGGGGGTCTGGAATGTTGAGTTTTGTGTGGAATTATGTTTGAACGAATCACCTGGAAGATTCATTTGTGTTTGGTTCGCCCTCAAATCATTCACCTAGATGTGCTGTGTTTGACAGAAACCTGGCTAAAACCAAACAATTACATTACTTTAAATGAGTGCAACCCAAGATTACGGTTATAAATATGAACCTCATACGAAAGGCAAAGGGGGAGGTGTTGCTGTAATTTATAGTAATATTTTCAGAATTACTAAGAAGTCTAGTTTCAAATATAATTCGTTTGAAGTGTTGGTGCTAAATGTAACAATATCTAGTGTAAATGATAAATCACATTTGAGATCTGTGCTGGCTACTGTATACAGGCCACCAGGGCACCATACAGACTTTATCAAAGAATTTGCTGACTTTCTATCAGAGTTAGTACTGGCTGCAGATAAAGTCCTAATTGTTGGTGATTTGAATATACATGTAGATAACGAAAAAGATGCATTGGGATTGGCATTTAAAGACATTCTTAACTCTATTGGAGTTAGACAACACGTGTCAGGACCTACTCATTGTTGTAATCATACTATAGATTTAAAGGGGACCTATTATGCCCCTTTTCACAAGATGTAAAATAAGTCTCTGATGTCTCCAGAGTGTGTATGTGAAGTTTTAGCTCAAAATACCTAACAGATCATTTTTTACAGCATGTTTAAATTGTCACTTTTTGAGGCTCAGAAAAACGCACCGTTTTAGTGTGTATCCCTTTAAATGCAAATGAGCAGCTGCTGCCGGGCCAGAGGGCGGAGCCTCACGAGCTCGCAGGACGTGTCAGGATAATCTCATCTCACGGAATGATAATATCAAAACATAAACTCTCAGTAGCCGTGTTCATTTCGACCCGGAGTTGGACAATAATCCCCACAGAGCCAGATAATATATGCTGTATGGAGATTGAACAGGTATAGTCTAGTTTAATTATGGTTATAACTTATTTTTCCATCTTTCTTTTATCCACTATTAGTACAAGCCTGTTGTAGCGGACCGCTTCCGAATGTTGTAAAAATATACTGATGAGTTCAATGAAGTTTATTGTACATCACACAAAAGATGAAGCGTCAATTTCACTCCAGAAAATCACTGTAAGAGCTGAATAAACACTGTATAAGAAGTCCGCATTAAAGTATTATCCATAAACTCTCTCCCTCTCCCTTTAATTATAATCAACATACACAGCGAAGTACAAAAACACTCGTTACAACTAACAGTAAACAAATATTATACACACCTTTTCAGGGGGTGCTTAATAAACTGGTAAACTGTATATCCGTAAAACAACTCCTATGAACTGTAATGAAGTGCGCGCCCTCACTTTCATTACTGCCATGATCAATAACGTTAGGCCTATCGCTCCAGTAAATAAACAGAGCTATGTGGATTAATACATCCAGCTACACAACACCCGACAACGCTTGGGAGACATTCTGGTCAGTGCAGCAATGGCAGATGTGTACAACTCTCAACTCGCTGTGAACTCGATCAGGGTGGTTCTATGTTAAAACGGCAGTGTCTGTCAACACTCGTGGGCGGGGCCTGTGGTTTTAGTGACGTCACTAAAGCCGCATTCTGAAAACAGGTCATTGGGAGACACTGCTTATGATTTATGGGGATTTAAAAAAAAAGGAGTGGGTAGATTTTTATCACTGCTGGGTGGTTGTGTACAGACACTGCCATCACACATTTATGTCCAAACACCATGCAAAAGTGAATTTTGCATAATAGGTCCCCTTTAATACTATCACATGGAATCAATGTTGATGCCGTTGAAATTTTGCAGCAGAGCGATGACATCTCAGATCACTATCTAGTCTTGTGTAAACTACATTTAACCAAGGCTGCAAAGCCGACTCCTTGTTACAAATATGTTAGACCTATCACTTCTGCCACTAAAGAATGCTTTATAAATAATCTTCCTGATCAGTTTCATCATCTCAGCATCCCAGATAGCTTTAGAAGAACTCGATATTGCGACAGAAACTTTTAACTGTCTCTTTTCTAGCACTTTAGACACAGTTGCTCCTTTGCGCTTAAAGAAGATTAAAGAAAATATTCCAGCGCCATGGTACAACGAGCACACTCAGGCCCTTAAGAGAGCAGTCAGAAAAATGGAGCACAACTGGAAGAAAACAAAACTAGAGGTATTTCACATTTCATGGAAAGAGAGCATGATTGCATACAGAGAGGCCTTAAAAAACGTCTCGGTTACGTATGTAACCCTCGTTCCCTAAGTAGGGAATGGAGACGTTACGTCGGATGACGACGAATGGGGTTTCGCTTAGAAAGCCTATCAGCTTCGAGTATTACAAAACGAGCCTATGGCAAAGAAATGCCATGGGTCTGCGGAATTTGCATGACGTAACTCCGCCTCACCTCGTGGGTATAAAAGGAGGAAGTCCGCAACAGCAGTTTATGTTTCTTCGCTGAGGAGCCAAGACTGAGCTCAGGCGATCCCCGCGGTACAGCGGAAAGTGGCAGGCAGACGTAACGTCTCCGTTCCCTACTCAGGGAACGAGGGTTACATACGTAACCGAGACGTTCCCTTTCGTTGTCACTCCGAGTTACGTCGGATGACGACGAATGGGGTTACCAGTCTAATCACACCACCTTCTCAGCTGTCTTCCAGTGCCCTTCGTAAATCGAGGTCCCTGACATAGAAGGACGAAGGACTCAATTTAACACAGGAATACCAAGGTACACTGGGAAGCATATCCCAAGCTAGGGGAAGTATGCAATTAATGCCAACCCAGAGGGGGGGGGACTTAGAGAATACACATATGACCCGAAGGAAACATATGGAGAACACTGGGGTGTCCAGCCGCAGGTGGAATATTTCAACCCCAGGGGTGGCAAGGTGGCTTGCCAAGGGAAAGACACATGCTCAGAGAGGCTTACAGTGGAAATACACATGTGGGGGTCGCTCAGGGGAGGGACCATGCACACGGGAGACACCTAGCCGACGCGCAGGCAAGAGACACTGGCGCCGACGTCAGGAGTGCTGGAGGAACTCAGGGCTTTCGGGGAAGCTCACCTGAGGAGAATATCGCACGTATCCAGTCCGTGGAGTGGAATGGCGAGCAAGCGAAGACACCTGAGCGGGTCCGGTACTAGCTAGTTGAAGCGAGTACATGGAAGGACACTGGCTCCACTCGGAGATTATAGAATCTGGCGAATGTGTTAGGTGTCGCCCAGCCTGCAGCTCTGCAGATGTCTGTTAGCGAGGCGCCATGCGCTAGAGCCCAAGAGGATGCCACACTCCGGGTGGAGTGGGCCGTCACACCAAGGGGGCACGGTCGGCCTTGCTGCTGGTATGCCAAGCAATGGCGTCCACTATCCAGTAAGACAACCTTTGCTTGGAGAGAGCCTTTCCCTTCAGCTTCCCACCATAACAGACAAGAGCTGGTCTGAGGTCCTGAAACACTGCGTCCTGTCTACATAGGCGCGAAGAGCGCGTACTGGACAGAGCAGTGCCAAGGCTGGGTCTGCCTCCTCCGGGGGCAGCGCTTGCAGGTTCACCACCTGGTCCCGAAAGGGAGTGGTAGGAACCTTGGGCACGTATCCGGGCCGGGTCTCAGGATCACGTGAGAGAAGGCCGGCCCGAATTCCAGGCACGCTTCGTCGACGGAGAATGCGTGCAGGTCCCCTACCCTCTTGATGGAGGCCAGTGCAACCAGGAGCGCTGCCTTCATTGACAGGAACTTAAGCTCAACTGATTGCAGGGGCTCAAAGGGAGCACTCTTCAGGGCAGTTAGAACCACTGAGAGGTCCCAAGAGGGAACGAGAGGAGGGCGAGGAGGATTTAGTCTCCTCGCTCCTCTCAGGAACCTGATGACCAGGTCGTGCTTCCCTACCGACTTACCTTCGACGGGGTCATGATGTGCGGCAATGGCGGCAACATAGACCTTAAGGGTGGAGGGAGACAGCCTTCGCTCCAACCCTTGCTGAAGGAAGGAAAGCACAACGCTGATCGAGCATCTCCGGACCAAAATGACCTGCTCCTCGTCCTCCCTGACCTTGCGCAAGGTCTGCGCAAGAAGGCTCACTGGGGGAAACGCATATTTGCAGCCCGGCGGCCAGCTGTGCGCCAGTGCATCCGTGCCGAGCGTGCCCTCGGTCAGGGAAAAATACAGGGCGCAATGGGTCGAGTCGTGAGAGGCAAACAGATCTATCTGTGCGTCCCCGAACTGGTCCCAAATCAGCTGAACCGACTGGGGATGGAGTCGCCATTCTCCAGGGAGGGGCTGAAGCCGTGAGAGCTCGTCGGCTGCACAGTTCAGGGCTCCGGGAATGAAAATGGCTCGAAGCAACCTCAGATGCTTCTGACTCCATAGGAGGAGGTGGCGGGCGAGTTGTGACATACGGCGGGAGCGTAGACCACCTTGATGGTTGATGTACGCTACAGTAGCGGTATTGTCTGAGCGGACTAGTACGTGTTGACCCCTGAGCAACGCCCAGAAGCGGTGGAGGGCAAGGCGTACTGCCAACAACTCGAGGCAATTGACATGCCATAGCCACTGGGGTCCTGTCCAGGAGCCCGCAGCAGCATGTCCATTGCACATGGCGCCCCAGCCCGTCGTGGAGGCATCATTGCAACATGCCGGGAAGCTCGTTCCAGGGGGACACCCGCCCTGAGAAAACTGAGGTTCGACCACGGGGTGAGGAACTGACGGCAGGTCAGAGTAACTGGTACTCGGAGCGTGCCTTGTTGCCATGCCCACCTCGGGACTCGGTCGCGAAGCCAAAGCTGTAGCGGTCTCATATGAAGCAATCCGAGCGGCGTGACTGCGGCTGCAGATGCCATATGCCCCAGGAGCCTCTGAAAATGTTTCAGTGGAACTGCACTCTTGCTCTTGAGATGTCTCAGGCAAGTCAGCAGTGACTGCGCGCGCTCGCTCGTAAGCTGCGCGGACATGGCGACCGAGTCGATGTCCATACCGAGAGAAGAGATCCTCTGCACGGGGCAAAGTTTGCTCTTCTCCCAGTTGACCCGAAGGCCCAGACGAGCTAGGTGCCGGAGCACTAGGTCCCTGTGTTCGCAAACCTGATCTCGAGAGTGAGCTAGGATCAGCCAGTCGTCGATATAACTCAGGATGCGAACCCCGTGTTCCCGAAGGGGAACAAGGGCAGCCTCGACGACCTTCGTGAAGGTGCGAGGAGACAGGGCTAGCCCGAAAGGGAGAACCGCGTACTGGTATGCCTGCCCCTCGAAAGCAAACCGTAGGAACGGTCTGTGTCGAGGAAGAATGGAGACATGAAAGTAGGCGTCCTTCAGGTCGATCGCTGCAAACCAATCCTGGGGCCGCACGCATTCGAGAACGCGTTTGGCGGTGAGCATCTTGAACGGCAGCCTGTGAAGGGAGCGGTTCAGCACGCGCAAGTCCAGGATTGGCCGTAACCCACCGGTTTTCTTGGGGACAATGAAGTAGGGGCTGTAGAACCCGGACCACATCTCGGCTGGAGGGACAGTGTCGATTGCACCCTTCGCCAGCAGGGTGGCAATCTCTGCTCTCATGACGGGGGCATTGCCACCGACCAAAGAGGAGCGGACTCCCCTGAAGCGGGGAGGAGACCGTGCGAACTGAATTGCAAGCCGAGCCTGACGGAACGCGCGATCCAGCGGGACAGACGGGGAAGCTCTAGCCAGGCTCCCAGGAACTGAACCGGCGGGATCACGCGACGACAGGCGTCCCCCCGGAGGGGCAGCGAAGCAGAGTAACTGGCCCAGACGTGGACGGCATAGCGGCCTGGTGTGGGGGCACAATTAGCAACCGCGCCCTGGCAGAGGGGGCCAGGGGAGGACCAGGCTGGTCGTCCCGCGGGGGCCTGCTCTGCCAGGGGTCTGGCGACAGAGGGGGACAGGGGCGAAGCGGTCCGTGGAAGGCACGCCGTGTCAACCACCTCTGGGACAGAGGGGGACGAGGAGAGCATGGCTAGAGGGCGGCGCTCTGTGTCGTCCGAGAACTCTGTGTGCTCAGAGACGGGAGAGTCAGTTCTTTGTGAATAAGGATTCTTCCCCGGCCCTCCACCGGGGAAAGGAGTGGTCCTGCTCCCAACTCCTGGAAAGAACTTAGTCCCATCTCTGAGGAGCCCCTCTCAAGAGCGCCACCTAACCCGGCGCGTAGCGGGGGGCGGGGCTGGAGAGGGCTGTGGCGTCCGGCCGCGGCCTCCAGAGCTGGCCCGGGTGAACGGGCGGGGTGGGAGCCGCGGGGGGGCGCCCTCGGCGGTGGGCAGACCGAGGGACCTGAGCGGACGGCGGGGCCGTCGGGACAGAGTCGACCTCAACCTGCTCCATCCCCGAGGAGCCCGTCTCAGGAGCGCCGCTTAACCCGGCGTGTAGCGGGGGGCGGGGCTAGAGAGGGCTGTGGCGTCCGCCCGCGGACCCCAGAGCCGGCCCGCCGCAGTGAGGCGGCCGCCAGTCCCGTGGCGCTATAGGATCTCGCCACAAGCGTAGACGAAAAACTACAGGCCACGGACGGGTGCTTAGGATTGCGCCGAGAAGAAGCACTCTGAGGACACATAGCATCGCAACAGAGCGTTCAGCCGGGGGAACCCCAGTGTACCCAAGGGCAGCGGCCCCATCGAGGGGAGGAAAGGCGGATGAGATCAGCGAATGGCCCCTGATCTCATCATGCACGTCCGGGAAGAACGGTATTGGGGTTTGCCGTGGACGAGGGTCGGCGGCCTCACCCAAAAACCAATCGTCCCGGGAAAGCATGGCCGTCATCTCCGGATCAGACTCGACGATTCGTCACTTCCAGGAAAATCAAACCCACCTAGTGAAGCTGCTACAAACACAATATCATCCTCTGTAGCTTCAAATGAAACACACGGGCCACCAGAGGATAGACCCGTGGGAATCACCTGTTCACTAGCGGGCACCGTCATTGAAGAGGGGGGCTGGGGTCGCGGACACATAGTCGGCGCCTTGTTCCAGACCGAAACCCTCAGGTCACCCTGGCCACCAGCCGAAGATCGGGGGGTGGATGAGGGGACTCTCACTCATGTGAGTTCACCGAGTCTCGACCTTAATGACGCGATGATCATGTTTCCATGGAGAAAACATGAGTCATCCACGAGCGCTGCTCTAGCATGATCAACCCCAAACATACTAGACAACGCTCGTGCCCATCAGAGTCCGATACCAAGCTGCCGCACCATTCATTTTTTTTTTTATTTTTTTTAAATGCACGGGCGAGCCGTCTTTAAAAAGACGTGCCGCGTGCAAGCTCTTTTAGTGAGAGAAAACTCAAGTGTTGAAGCACCCGGGGAGACACGCACCGACTGGCAGACCACTGCAACAGATCAGCAGGAAGCACGCGCTCGCCGTAGATCGCCGTCACACCAACACTCGAGGTACTCGTTTGTAAAGCTGACAATTCAGAGATGGCTTGTGGAGAGAAGAATACACTTGGCTCCGAAGCGAAAACATAAACTGCTGTTGCAGACTTCCTCCTTTTATACCCACGAGGTGGGGCGGAGTTACGTCATGCAAATTCCGCAGACCCATGGCATTTCTTTGCCATAGGCTCGTTTTGTAATACTCGAAGCTGATAGGCTTTCTAAGCGAAACCCCATTCGTCGTCATCCGACGTAACTCGGAGTGACAACGAAAGGGAACTGCTAGATCTGTTTATTTTTCAACCCTATTAGAAGAAAATAAACAAAACCCTAGGTATTTATTTGAAACCGTGGCTAAACTAACGAAAAATAAAGCTTCAAGCTCAGATGTTTCCAAGCAGCACAGCAGTAACGACTTTATGAACTTTTTTACTTACAAGATTGATAATATCAGGGAGATAATTATAACTATGCAACCGTCTGCTACAGTATCGCATCAGACAGTGCAGTGTAGTCTCACTGACGAACAATTCGATTCATTTATTGCAATAGGAGAGGGTGAATTTTATAAACTCGTTAAATCATCTAAATGGACAACATGTATGTTAGAACCTATACCGACTAAACTATTGAAAGAGATGCTTCCAGAGGTCATAGATCCCCTTCTTAACCCTCTGGGGTCGGCGGTATCGCCAGCGATACCAGCTCACTTTTTTTCTTATCAGTGCAAAAGAGACTCAAAATACTCTGTTAATTTTGATCTTACATAAAAGTGTTATACATCATTCGATCCTGTTGTTTTTTTGTTTTTTTCTAAGTGTCTATTTTTTTGTGTATACTCACAATAAAAACAAAGTTTTGTGCTTTTTGTCAAATAAAGAAAAATAAACATGATGCGAGTTTTGCCTTCTCTCTGTCAGTGAAGTCCATTCTGAAACGTCCGAAAATCAACTGTAACTCCGTGAATACTTGTCATACAGGCACGATAGATTTTTCTTTATGAAGCTTGAATTCTCTTCTTTTAAATGAAGTAATTTATATAAAAAACAAATATTCTCAGTTTATTTAATCTGTATGAAAAGAGAGAGGTGTCAGTATTTTTCTTTTCAGCTAATTATACCTCATTACACGTTAATGTGCCACGTTAATGTGCATTTTTGGTCAAAAATTAGTTATTATCATTTTCATGACATTTTAGGATTACAAATTTTATTTAAATGTTTAATTTAGATTTCTAATACAATAGTATTTTATATTGAGAAAGTTTATAAATGATGAGACCAGGAAATCTCTACAAACGGTAGGGGTTCCCAGCGGGATATTCCTGACTGTCCCGTCTCAATACGAGAAGGCTAGGCCTTTCCTGTTCTCATGTCTCACCGGGTGAAACGCATACTAAGCAAGTTTGAACACCTGCTATTTTATTACTGAGACCGTTTGTCTTGGAGTTCTCGTCTCAGTGCGAGAAGTCCTGCACCGTTCTGTTCTCATGTTTCAGCTCATTTACATGCTTTGTTCATCACAATGTAATCCCTCCCCCTTGAAAGGTATATAAACTACAATGCAAAGTTCCCTTAGTTAGACTTGACTAGACTTGACTAGACTAGACTAGACTTGGTGACTACAGCTACCGACAGCTCGTGTTCTCAATAAAGAATCCTGCTGAAGAACCTATCAAGTCTCCTGGTTTTTCGCTTCTGAGTTTTTCTACACTGAAAAAGGAAGAGGTTTACAACAGATGGTGCCTGTGACCCGGATGGAGAAACTGAAACTCAACAAAGAATGAACTTTTGAAACTTCAAAGCTCAAAGATCTCAACAAAGCTGACTGAGTCTCCAGACTGAATTTTGAAACATCCAGCTAAACAAAGATTGCCAGACTGAATCTTTCCAGCTTCCTCCAGATTGAAAATTTCAAGCTGAACCAAGATTTCCAGGCGGAATCTTTCTATACAACAAAAATTTGGTGAGTTTCACTCCATTCAAAGAACCGTTGAAAAACCAGTAAAAAAAATCTGTTATTCCTCTGCGCCATCAGAGAAGAAGTTAACAAACAGCTGTAGAGTTTGCTAACTAAAGTTACCCTTTAAAAGTTTGCTTTTAGAGATGAAAGATATCCTCTGTTTTCAGGCAGGGAAGATTAACGTACATGTTAATATTGTTTGTATCCTCTGATTCAATCGGGGAAGATTAGCATAAAGTGCTAGTAATTTGTGTTACCCTTTGCTCTGCCAAGGAAGGTTAACAATAGTTTGATCTGTGTTAACAAGTGTAGCCTCTGTTTTGAACAGAGAAGTTTTAGTGTTTGTTTGTTTAGCATCATGTGCTAATAAGATTGTACCCTCTGTTGTAGATAATAGAGAGAAGTTTTTTTTTTGTTTTTTTTTTATTAAGTTGGTAACAAAGGAATCCACAAAATGGTTAGGAAGAATGCTAGACTGATTCCAACTACTGAGAAACGTGGATTAGCAAGCCCTTTATGGACAGACAGTGAGTTCGAGTCATTGTTAGGAGAGAAAATGGACTCCATAGTGACTGAGTCAGTTAGATTGGATTTGACAAAGAAATTTGGTATTGATCCAGACAAAGTTTGGTCTATTGAAGAATGCAAGAAGGTGTTAGGTGCATGTATCAGAAAGAAAACATGAAAGGCATAATCTGTTGCCATAGAGAATATAGCTTATCCATTGCACAAGAACAAACTAGGTGTATTGATAAGTTAAATCAACAAAACAAACAATTACAGACTCAAGTGTCCTGTTTCAAGACAAAGGTGAGCCATAATCAGGCCTCAACCAAATGTGACTCTGAAGACCAACAGTCAGATGAAAGCTATCCTGATTTACAGTCTTTCTCTAGACTAGAAAACACTAGAAATTCTGGTTTGATAGATAAAGATGTAAATGCATTTGAAGTGTGTGGAGCAAGACAAAAGGCTCAGACTAGGGCAAAAGGCATTGAATCTGTTCAATCTGTAACCCCCATACTGCAGCAACAAGCAGTCAAATTATCTTTAGGTCCTAAAGAAATCGAGAGAATCGCTGAAAATTTGCCATCAGTGCAAAGAAATTTTTCTGAGTTTAGAAGGGCATTGATCAGTAAAATGCGTCTTTACGACATGTCATTGGCAGAAGTCACACAGCTGATGTCACAAATTCTAACTGAATCTGAATTCAACAGTTTTGAGTCTGCTGTTACTTCTGAACTACAACATGCCAGAAAAGATAAACTGAGAGAGGGAGTTCTGAAAGCTTTGAAAAACATTGTTGGACCAAACATGGACTGGTCAAAGATAACTAGTTGTGTACAGAAGAAACATGAGAATGTTAGTGAGTACACTCAAAGATTTTGTCAGTCAGCTGTAACTTACAGTGGCATAGCAGACACTTCAGAGAAGGTGTTAAATGACAATGGGCCATTAGTTCGCACATGGTATGATGGTCTTTTGTCAGAGCATAGAAATGCATTGCCTTTCTTAGACGTCACATGGGCTACCAGTACCCTGCAAAGTAACCTAGACAGGTTAGCTACTTGGGAAAGAGATTCTGATGTTAAAGAGAGAGTAAACATTGCAGCAGCATCCTTTAAGGTCAACGCAGAGAAGCAACAGAAACGCAAATGTCCTAAGAGAGAGGGCAGCAGTTGTTATTATTGTGGCAAACATGGACATTGGGGAAAAGAATGTAGAAAAAACAAAAAGAATGTTAGAGAAACTAACCATGTAACTCAGCTTCTACTCAGCCTGCTGGCTGCTCTGAAACAGCCTGTCCCCTCGTCATTAAGCTCGTTGGGCAGCTGTTTTAGGTGTTAACCATTTGGGCTGTGAGTGCTTAATTTCCCCACTAACTTACAACAAAGATGAAAGACTTATTTTTGTTTAACAGAACAAAAGGAAAGTGACAATCTCACCCTTCCTTTGGGGAACACTGGTTAAGTAAACTCACAGCCTTAAATGTTATGCTACAGCACAGGCCCTTCATCAGTAATGGTGTTAGGTCAGACTGTAAATGTAAAATGCCTTCATGCAGTGTCCACACTGATGAATGACAACGTGCACCTGTCACTCACCCATCCTCATGTATGATGTCTGCAATGACTGAATTTGTGTTGGAGGCTGAAGGAGAGATGACTCATGATTGTGTTGCGCTTACATACACACCTTCGAGGGAAGTGGAAGAGATTCCCATAGAGAATTCAGAATTTGAGTTGTTTGTTGACGGTTCAGCTCAAGTAATTGAAAATAACTCAGAAACAAGCCATTAGAGTGGCATGGACCACATTAAGTGATGTTGATTACAGCAGCTGCAGGATTGTGTCAGGGAAGAAAAAAACCTGGACTAATGTCACACTGTAAAGTTGTCCCCCACTTACAGGGATAGGTTAGGACACGGAACCAGTGAGGAGCCCCAAGGAAGAACCGATTGCAACAGGCAATCGGGGGCCAACCCTGCGGTGAAGACTCCCTCATAGGCCTCCCCATCCACTAGCCCATCCTTACCTCACTGGTTCTATTTAGGTGTCAAAATAATTCAGAAAATAGGGAAAGAAGGAACAAAAATAGCAGACGCGGGAAAAAGTTTACAACCCTAGTGTTTGAACAAATACTGCTCTCCTGTCTTTTGTTTTCTCTCTTCCTCTGTGCAGGTACCACTTGCTGACCGGAGACCCATATGCACCGACCTCCTCGTCTGCGTATGAAGACATAACCTCAAGAAACAACTTGACCCACTTCCGAGCCAACTATCACAAAAGGATAAAGAAAAGAAAAAAATACACAACGCAGAGACGACGAAACCTTCAGTCATCCATCGACATGATCAAGATTGTCCTACTACTACACATCAGATCTGCACAAAGTCCGGACTCCAGAAACAACATATTCTTAGAGCTGATGAATATGTCAAAAACGCATTGTTTGCTGGAAAGAACTTTTGCATGTCACATCCGAAGATGACTGCATTCCAGGACTCACTTGTGCCCAAACATGGTGGTCCAACAAGACATTCTTGATCTTTCAGCAAAATTACACCAGATGACTGAAGATAATTCTTCATGGTTCAGAAACTTGATTGATCACGAGAAAATCACAGTTCCAACCAGAAAAGACTCACGGAATTGCATGTTTTGTTTCTGTGTCAACATGCAATTGCAGAAACATCAACACAGAGCAAGCTATGTGCCTGTAACTTACGCAAGTTACAAGAATGAACTTTTAAGTGTCTAAATTTGTATTTTGTGAGAGTTATTTAGAACTCTCAAAGGGGGAAATGTAGGATTACAAATTTTATTTAAATGTTTAATTTAGATTTCTAATACAATAGTATTTTATATTGAGAAAGTTTATAAATGATGAGACCAGGAAATCTCTATAAACGGTAGGGGTTCCCAGCGGGATATTCCTGACTGTCCCGTCTCAATACGAGAAGGCTAGGCCTTTCCTGTTCTCATGTCTCACCGGGTGAAACGCATACTGAGCAAGTTTGAACACCTGCTATTTTATTACTGAGACCGTTTGTCTTGGAGTTCTCGTCTCAGTGCGAGAAGTCCTGCACCGTTCTGTTCTCATGTTTCAGCTCATTTACATGCTTTGTTCATCACAATGTAATCCCTCCCCCTTGAAAGGTATATAAACTACAATGCAAAGTTCCCTTAGTTAGACTTGACTAGACTTGACTAGACTAGACTAGACTTGGTGACTACAGCTACCGACAGCTCGTGTTCTCAATAAAGAATCCTGCTGAAGAACCTATCAAGTCTCCTGGTTTTTCGCTTCTGAGTTTTTCTACACTGAAAAAGGAAGAGGTTTACAACAACATTCAAGGCATCCTTTGTTATGTGACAAAACATCTTATCTCAAATGTGTGTTGTTTTGGAGAAAAATGGTAGTCGTTTGTACAGTAACTGCAAAAAGCCCTAGTGAAACAAAGCAAGAGTACAGTAATATCCATTACTGTATTCTTGTTATGTTTTACCAAACAAAAAATAACCGTGTTGCTGCGCAGTGTAGTTACTGTTGCCATGGTGAACACACTGATTTCGCTGCATCCTCACGGGACGGTTTTAACATTTGTGATTTCACCCTTCTAACTTAAAGCAACACTATGTCGTTTTTGCTCTCGGGGTCCCCCTACAGTTGGGAAACAGTATTGTCTTCTACTACTGTCGTAAAATCTGTCATGGTTACACCAGGCGATACACGTGTGCATTTGTTGACAAGCCGATACTGTCTTGAGTTCTCGCGGGCAGACTGCCAGCGTTGCGTGTGAAATGTCTTCATCCCAGGTACATTGGCATATATTTCAGCATGTCATATGAATATAATTTCATGGGTTTTATTTTTTTCAAACGTCAAAAGATCGTCAATATTATAATATCAAGCTACCATAGATGAATCTGCAAATTTGAAAATCGATTTGCATTATAGCCTGAGGCAAGACACTTTCACCAGAAAAATAAATAAACAAACATGATTATCAGCCTGCAGACATTAGGATAGTTATCCTGAAAGATTATTTATTATAGCCATCGTAAACTAGCATGTTAGTGTAGCTACAAGATTGATAATTCGCTACTCTACTAGCATTACTTGATTCATGAAGATAAATGGAGGACCAGATAGATTCCGTAACATGGCCAGGCCATGTTATTCAGCCTTTTACATTTCGCGCGGTAGTCAGCTCCCTGACTCCCTGATTTATTTATAAATTTATAAACACTTTATAGATGACTGACTGCTGCGCTTGTGACAGGGTGCATGTTACTGAAAGAACGAGCATAGAGAGAGAGAGCCGGTCGCGCGCGCACACACTCTCACCGTCTTCAAACTGTCTTGCTCTCCCTCCAATAGTGATCCTCGTCCGGTCTTCTAATTTGTCACTCTCCCTTTTTCTTCTTTTAGTCTCCTCTGACAAAACCTTTGCCTTCTTCCTTTTAGTTGTTGCTTCGGTCATGAGAACAACATACAGACGGGTATCAAACTCTAGTTGGGCTCTCACGTCAGAGTTTGAGGAAGTTGGGGTGGTGGGGGAAGTGACGTATGCTGTAAAGCAGTCGAATTTTGTAGTTTTTTTGTGCTCGGGTTACTACCCGAAACCCGAAGTTACATAGTGCCAGTAAAAGCGATACAGACACTGTCAGGCTAAGGCAGACGTGTCATTCAACCTATTGTAAGTCGATGTACCATCTCAAGGGTCTTGGAAATATATTATGAAGGTTGAAAAACTACATAGTGTTGCTTTAACACAAATTTAGTTTGAGATGGCACAAAGCCGGGGAAAGAAGATGGTCCAACTGGCGTTGAAAAGAAAATACCCGGAGTGCAGTGACTGATTAAACATTTAGAGGCTAGGCTATCACAATATAAACACCTGTCAGCCGCCAGGGCGGGATTTCCTCTCAGAGGTCCATTCAGATAGCATTATGCTAATTGACAGGCAATGTTTTAAATAGCTTTGCTTACCTGCCCCCTGATCCTCCCTGCTCCTAGCTGTAACTTTATCCTCTGTAACTTCACATCATCGCCGATGCCATGTCATCATTTTGTTGTTCATGTCACAAAGTTATAATCCAACCAGCGGTGAAAAAATATTCAATAACTAGGAAAGCACTCGGAGAGCACTAACCTCTGTCAAGGCGTGATCTTCTTCGCTCTTATTAGCCTACATGAACGGCGTCTTCTTTTTTCATAGGCTAATCATTCACGGCGTTGTTGTCCAGCAGGAGAATATAACTGTCCATAAACACGGTGTAACAGTTATTCTTTAACGTGACAGGTGTCTGTTCAACTTAAACACACTCTCTTCGCGGCCGCTGTTTGAAGACTATGTCCACTGTTTAGATAAGTTAGCGAGTTGTGAGCAAAACTGACATCTTTCTCTTTACTGTTGTAAGCATCCATGCTTTCAACAAAAACAAACTTCTGCAGACAGAGCGAGCCGGCAGGTATTTACGCCCCCCCCTTAGCGCTCAGGCTCAAACACATTGATTCCTGTTCCTAAGCATTTATTTATTGCAGGGTTTCTTATTCTGAATATAAAATTATATATTTAAGGCGAGACACTACAGGTGAATAGGGTAATTTTTTTAACTATCAGATATCACCATGAAACTTTGCCAGTTGATTACCTACATTAAGATGAGAAAAAAATGTATTACAAGTTTTCCGTAATTTAATGTTTAAATATGCAAATGAGGCATTGTCTAATTAAATATGCGCTATTTTGCATATATTTTAAAAAACGAAATCTGAGTATTGGACAAAGCCAGGTTCAAAATTATTTTTTCATTGTGTTCACATATTAGATGGGGAAAAAATTACAGAGGGATTTATGGATATCTACTTTTGTTATCCTGTAAATCAGAATATACTGCCAATAGCCTTAAAAAAAAGATTTTCGCCATGTTTTTGGGAATAAAAGGTTATATAAATCAGGCTAGGAATAATATATTTACAAATCCCTCGGTAAATGTCTTCATAATATAACTAGGTACAAGACTGGAAAGTTTGGTGTATATAGGTGCTACTGAACTGGAGATTTCGGACTTGGAGTATGAGAGAAAAGACATTTTGAGAAAACGTGCTTTAAAGATTTAGCATCAGCCAATGAGATTGCGCATTTAGAGTAAAATCCCCCCTTTTACTTTCGCGATTGGTTGCTGATAAAAAGGAAATGACCATATTTGGATCCGGCAGTCTTGTTCACGAGAGAGAGAGCTTTCTTACGGTGTGTGTGATGACAGGGTGCAGATCGCGATCGCGGAGCAGAGGGATGATTTATAACGACAACTTTTGATGAATTTATGAGAAATCTACAGACGCAAACACACAAAGTGTAGTAAAATAAAGACCTAAATGTGTATTTCGGACTTTTTTTCACCACAAGTCTGAAAGAAGACATGTTATTGAAGACAAATATCCCAAAATCTCAAAATTGACCAGTGAAAAAAAAACGATGTTTTTGCCTGCCGTGTCTCGCCTTAATTTGGATTCCCCTTAATTATATTAACCTATGAAAATGTTGTCCCTCTGCATGACTGCAAGCTTCTAAGTTTTATCCTATTATTGTAGGCCTAATGTAACTTATGAAGCCAGGCTTTGTTTTTGTTTGTTGGCTTTTCTTTCTTCATTTTCATTAAGGGTGCAAAACTATTCATTTATTGTTGTCACAGTGTAGGGTTTGTGTTCCCTGGTGTCCACTAGAGGTCCTCCTTCTCCACGGTGTCATTCACTTTTGGAACTACATTCCCCACAATCCTTGTCTGCGCTCATCACTGTTCATTGCACTCAGCTGTTCCCCATCATGATTGTCATGTTCTGTGTGTATATATACCCTGCCTGTTTAGTGTTTGTTACGGAGTCGTTGTTATTCGTCACACCACCTTGTAGTCTGCCTGTTTCTGTTTTGTGCTGTCTTGGATTGATATTATGGACTTTGACCCCCTGCCTGAACTGTTGTGAGTACGGATTACCTTTAATAAATTACTGCTTTTGGAACTTATCTCTTGGTGTGTGGGTGTACCGTGACAGAACGACTCCGTCATGAATAGTTCCAGCAGTATGGGTTTCCGGGCCTCTTCCCCAGCCACCGAGGGGGGGAGGTCGCAATCTGGAGAAGTGCCACCTCGAATGAACATTTTCGAGTGTTTTGCACTGTGGGCTCGCATCACGGAGGAGACTGTGGCGGGAAAGTCCCCCGAGGCCCCTTCCTTCGAGAGAGGAGGATCGTTTGAGGGAACTCATCTGGCCAGGTTTCCGGGGATCCGCGGAGGTCGCAGGAGAGGAGGTGCTAGAGGTGAGCACCGACACCACTCTCTGCTTCGGTCCTTCCTCGACCCTGGGCTGGCGATGTCCAACCCAGAGTTCCATCCACCGCTGGTTCCGTCCAGCCCAGAGCCCTCACCGCTGGCGCCGTCAAGCCTAGAGCCCTCACCGCGGGCGCAGTCCAGCCCAGAGCTCTCACCTCTGGCGCCGTCCAGCCCAGCACCCTCTCACTCTCATGGACGGAGGAGGAGGAAGAGACACAGTCCGTCTGCCCAGTCAGAGATTGTTCACGTCCCGTCTGCCCAGTCAGAGACTGTTCACGTCCCGTCTGCTCACGTCCCGTCTGCCCAGTCACAGACTGTTCACGTCCCGTCTGCTCACGTCCCGTCTGCCCAGTCAGAGACTGTTCACGTCACGTCTGCCCAGCGAGAGACTGTTCACGTCACGTCTGCCCAGCGAGAGACTGTTCACGTTCCATCCGCCTTCCTGGAGCTGGACTATCTGGAGCGTCTGGCTCGGATCCTGGACATACCCGTGTCTGCTGTTCCAGAGCCGGAACCAGTGTCTGCTGTTCCAGAGCCGGAGGCAGAGCCAATGGCCGTTCCAGAGCCGGAGGCAGAGCCAGTGCCCGTTCCAGAGCCGGAGGCAGAACCATTGCCGGTTCCAGAGCCGGAGGCAGAGCCATTGCCGGTTCCAGAGCCAGAGGCAGAGCCAATGCCTGTTCCAGAGCCGGAGGCAGAGCCAGTACCCGTTCCAGAGCCGGAGGCAGAGCCAGTGCCGTCTGCCATCTTGGATCTGGACTATCTGGAGCGTCTGGTTCGGATCCTAGACATGCCCATGTCTGCTGTTCCAGAGCCGGAGCTAGTGTCTGCTGTTCCAGAGCCGGAGGCAGAGCCATTGCCCGTTCCAGAGCCGGAGGCAGAGCCAATGCCCGTTCCAGAGCCGGAGGCAGAGCCAATGCCCGTTCCAGAGCCGGAGGCAGAGCCAATGCCTGTTCCAGAGCCGGAGGCAGAGCCAATGCCTGTTCCAGAGCCGGAGGCAGAGCCAATGCCTGTTCCAGAGCCGGAGGCAGAGCCAATGCCTGTTCCAGAGCCGGAGGCAGAGCCAATGCCTGTTCCAGAGCCGGAGGCAGAGCCAATGCCTGTTCCAGAGCCGGAGGCAGAGCCAATGCCTGTTCCAGAGCCGGAGGCAGAGCCAATGCCTGTTCCAGAGCCGGAGGCAGAGCCAATGCCTGTTCCAGAGCCGGAGGCAGAGCCAATGCCTGTTCCAGAGCCGGAGGCAGAGCCAATGCCTGTTCCAGAGCCGGAGGGAGAGCCAATGCCTGTTCCAGAGCCGGAGGCTGAGCCAATGCCTGTTCCAGAGCCAGTGCCTGTTCCAGCGCCAGAGCCAGTGTTTGTTTCTGTGTTTGTGTCTGTTCTTGTGGCTGTTACAGTTTTGGTGTCTGTTCCTGAGCCGGTGTCTGTTCCTGAGCCGGTGTCTGTTCCTGAGCCGGTGTCTGTTCCTGAGCCGGTGTCTGTTCCTGAGCCGGTTTCTGTTCCTGTGCCATGGTCGCCCGAGTGGTCGTCTCCGCCCTGGCCGCCCGAGTGGTCGTCTCCGCCCTGGCCGCCCGAGGGGTCTTCACCGCCCTGGCCCCCCGATGGACTGTCTTCACCGCCCTGGCCGCCCGATGGACTGTCTTCACCGCCCTGGCCGCCCGATGGGTCGTCTGCTTCGCCCTGGCCGCCCGATGGGTCGTCTGCTTCGCCCTGGCCGCCCGATGGGTCGTCTGCTTCGCCCTGGCCGCCCGATGGGTCGTCTGCTTCGCCCTGGCCGCCCGATGGGTCGTCTGCTTCGCCCTGGCCGCCCGATGGGTCGTCTGCTTCGCCCTGGCCGCCCGATAGGTCGTCTGCTTCGCCCTGGCCGCCCGATGGACTGTCTGCTTCGCCCTGGCCGCCCGATGGACTGTCTGCTTCGCCCTGGCCGCCCGATGGACTGTCTGCTTCGCCCTGGCCGCCCGATGGACTGTCTGCTTCGCCCTGGCCGCCCGATGGACTGTCTGCTTCGCCCTGGCCGCCCTATGGACTGTCTGCTTCGCCCTGGCTGCCGGCTAAACCATCACCTTCTGTTCCCTTTCATGGACCTGGCCCCCCATCCCTCCCCCTGATCCTCCACCGTTCCACCTCCCTCCTGGACTCTTGTTTTGTTTGTTTTTTGTGGGTCTTGGAGCGTCTGGTAGCCGCTCCGTAGAGGGGGGGTTATGTCACAGTGTTGGGTTTGTGTTCCCTGGTGTCCACTAGAGGTCCTCCTTCTCCACGGTGTCATTCACTTTTGGAACTACATTCCCCACAATCCTTGTCTGCGCTTATCACTGTTCATTGCACTCAGCTGTTCCCCATCATGATTGTCATGTTCTGTGTGTATATATACCCTGCCTGTTTAGTGTTTGTTACGGAGTCGTTGTTATTCGTCACACCACCTTGTAGTCTGCCTGTTTCTGTTTTGTACTGTCTTGGATTGATATTATGGACCTTGACCCCCTGCCTGAACTGTTGTGAGTACGGATTACCTTTAATAAATTACTGCTTTTGGAACTTATCTGTTGGTGTGTGGGTGTACCGTGACAATTGTGTTAGCCTAATTCATGCACTATTTTGTCATGGACCTAATTTAAGTTATTCCCTGTACAATGAAATATTATGATATACAGACATCATCTGTAATCTTTGTTCTCTCATGCCACCAAACAGGAGGGTGTTTTGGTATTCCCTGCCTGTGAGCAATATTGTGGAGGATGAGGAGTAATAACCATATGAAATGTGGTGTTCATCAATTATTTTTATTTTTATTATCATTATATATATATATATATATATACAATATATTATTAAATGTATGTTTACTAATTTGAAATATCTGTGCCATGTATTCATTTCATTCAGTACTTTGTGTTTATAAACCTACTGAAACAGATACTGCACCATATAAAATCATCAACTTGTTTATCTTAGTTATCATCATAAGAGTTTGAAAAGCCTTAGAAACACTTAGGCAAAATGATTTTGTTTTGCTCTGTTGAATTGGAGTTTAACGTGCCTATTATTGCTCCAAAAAAAAAAAAAAATGTTTTGCAGTGCTTTAACATTAATGTGATTTGTAGGTATAGCAGATACTACACTGCATTACTACATTGGAAAATATTGACCTAAAATGGTCAAATTAGTTTGGGTTTGGTATATCCATGTTCAGGAAAACAAATGGTTCCAATTGTTTCAAATACAGTGTATCTAACACACCCAGAGCCCAAGTTGTGGCAAAATAGTTTTTGGAGAATCTGTAGTTACTGCCTTTTTCCTTGGTATGGTGCCACGTTTTTGGTAAGTAATACAAAGCAAGAATACAGTAACTGCAAAATAGGGGTAAAATATCAAATTAAATATGAGGATTGATATTTACAAAGAATAAGCTAATATAAAGTAACAAAACAGCCACATGTCCAATAATCTACCTACAACTGCTTAGGCTGGATGACAGGATAACTTTAAAGTCATTTTTCTCAGTTCTGCACTCTGCGTAGTTACTGCCTTTTTGCTTTGTAGGGCAGCACAGAGAGCGCGCGCTATTCAAACGCAAATGATCTGAGGCAAGCCATGCAAACATGCCTATGCCCACATCAGCTGGATATAAACACATCAAGTTTATTAAGAACCATGTACTTTACCTCATCTTGCTGCGCTGTGAGGAATAATACTATCGTAATAATCCTGGAACATTTTACCTCAGAAGTGCTGGTAGTTTCATTTCGAAGAGCAACGGATCCGGCTGATGTAGTAAGTTATTTATTCTTAAGTGCTTTGTTCTAATCGCGATATTGAATAGTGTCTGTAAACCGCAAAAAGACTGTTTAAATATGAATTGCGTGTCTGTGTGTGAATGATGAATGAACAACACAGGCGCGCGCGCGCTGTTGTTTACTACAGTTATAGAGCGTGTGTCTGTGCCGGTCATTCACTCTCGCACCTACATTACTAAACATGTTGTTTACATGAACACATCCAAACTATATTGCTATAGCCTACTGAGATGAGTAAAAATAGACTGAAATATGTTGAAATAAAATGTCTGTATAAGCAACAAACTGCAAATTAACATTTATATGCTAGTGTATCATAAACATGATATGTTACAGACTAAATATGAATGTTTAGACAAGATTTCGTTGATTAGTTTTGGATAGATTATAAAGTTTTTAGGCTACTGTAAAAAAAGACTACTGCCACATTAAATAAGCTTTTGTTCGCCAATTTCTGCTCATATGTTAAATATATAGTATGGGTTGTTTTGTCAAAAATAAAGTATATATATTGAATTATGAACTAAGATGTTATTATAGTCTTTGTTCCAATATTTAAACTAATGAATCCTTACCTTTGAAATACGCATGATACAATGTATACTTTCTACAAAGAAAGAATACACTTGAAATATTGTTAAAATTGTAATTGTTGTTGTAATTGTAACCTATTTGTAATTGGTTACAATTTCTAATTGTAAATATATATATATATAATTTCTTTTGTGTCCTCGTATTCTTTGGTACCCAGTGACACACCTGTGTGAAAGGCTCATTATACAGATCATTATGCGGCTCATTAGCCGGTCTTTGTCTTCTCAGGTGTGAACACGCCTCCACGCATATTATCGCATGTCAGAGCATGTCAAAACATCTCAAGGACCCCAAAAACACCTTAGACCCCAGAGGGTTAATATCATTAATTAATAATTGTCATTATGATACGTACCAAAAACTTTTAAGATGGCTATGATTAAACCGCTTGTTAAAAAAACTTGATACTACAGAATTAGTCAATTACAGGCCGATCTCGAATCTACCTTTTCTGTCAAAGATACTAGAAAAGGCAGGATCTTCAACACCATGTTCCTTTTTAGAAAGAAATGGAATCTGTGAGAATTTTCAATCAGGATTTAGACCGTATCATAGTACTGAGACAGCTCTCATTAGAGTCACAAATGATTTGCTCTTATCATCCGATCGTGGTTGTATCTCTCTATTAGTGCTACTCGATCTTAGTGCTGCATTTGACACTATCGACCACAACATTCTTTTAAATACACTCAAACATTATGTTGGCATTAGTGGAATTGCACTAGCGTGGTGTAAATAATACTTATCTGACCGTTATAAGTTTGTAGCAGTAAATGAAGAGATGTCTTATCGATCATAAATTGGTGTACCACAAGGCTCAGTACTAGGACCGTTGCTGTTCACTCTGTACATGCTACCCTTAGGAGATATCATTAGGAAGCATGGCATTAGTTTTCACTGTTATGCTGATGATACTCAGCTCTATATTTCTTCACGCCCTGACGAAACTTACCAATCCACAAAATTAAAGGAATGCATAGCTGATATAAAACACTGGATGACTAGTAATTTCCTACAACTTAATTCTGAAAAAACAGAGATTCTAATTATTGGACAAAAAACTTCCTCACGTAATAACCTAGAATACTGTCGAACACTTGATGGCTGCTCTGTCAAGTCTTCGTCGTCGGTTAGGAACCTGGGTCTGCTCTTTGATACCAATCCTTCATTTGAAAGTCATGTGTCTAGTATTACATCTTAAAAATATATCTAAATTACGTCATATGCTCTCAATGAAAAATGCAGAACAATTGGTTCATGCGTTCATGACATCAAGGCTAGATTATTGTAATACTCTACTGGATGGTTGCCCTGCATGTTTAATACATAAACTACAGTTGGTCCAAAATGCAGCCGCTAGAGTTCTTACCAGAACCAGGAAGTATGACCATATTAGCCCGGTTCTGTCAACACTGCATTGGCTCCCTATTAAACAACAATCAAGTATTTGCAATAATGTTATATTTAGCATTTTATATGCAGCTAATCACTACACCTGCTTAGCATGTATAATGTAAACATACTTTATTCATGTGAAAATACCCCAAAGTGCATGAAAATCACACACAAACCATATACTATCGTAATCGTGGGTTTCACGTGTAGAAATGTTTCTTTGGTTGGCTTTGATTTTCACAGAGCTGCCAAGGAGGAAGTGTACAGGACAGAAGGGCAGGAAATATGGTCACGTTGACTCACATAAGATGATTGACAGCTCTATGCAAAATGAGAGAGCACTGAGATCATAACTGTCGCAAACCAGGAAAAGGAGAGACAGAACTTGCTCTGAACACTCTTAAGAGAGCTCTTAAGATCTCATAATTCAGTAAGAAATGAATAGAAATGGTATTCTGTATGACAAAATATTTTGCAAACATGTGACAATAAATCAATATTTCTTCAAATATGCACACCTTTGAACTAAGAGCCGTAACAGACGATGTCTAGTGCATGTAGGTGAACTCAAATAAACTGGAGCAGACGAGAGAGAATTAATTTGCGTGATGATATTCTATTCAAAATATAAAAAATTTCAAATCTTTTATTTTGCACTCCTGACATAAATTAAGAAATGAATGTCACTGCAACCTAGTTTGATCATAAACAGCTTCCTATTTCTAATGACACTCAGTTTGCCCAGATCAAGTATGAGTGTAATGTTTTAATGTGAGGTGAATGTTGAACAACAATAATCTGAGACCGTCTACGATCTTTGTGTAGTGGTAGGTCACAGGTGGTAGGATAGTGCCGCTATGCGAGGGGGTGCAGGTGGTCAAGGATCCTCCTGGTGTCTTGCGCTTTCTAGTCCCTGGTGAGTTTGGGATGAATACACTCGGACGATGCTACAAGGAGCTTTTTGGACAGCATGGCCACGCTTTGTTTGATTTTTCCCCGGTCTCTAGTGCGCCATTTTCAGTTTTTCAAGCCTTACAACACTGCCTTCAAGGTAATGAGCAGTTGAGTGTACGACTAAGGTAAGGGTGTGCGGTCTCCGGGCATGTTGCGTCTCATGAAGTTGGTTGCGGCAACATGCGCAGAACAGTTGGCAGGTAGTACATTGCTGTTTGACCCCAATGAATCAGGAATGTTGTTACCAAAGGGTTTGCTAGCCTTCCTTGGTGTGAGGGACTGGAGGCTCTGCTTATGTGCCGGTCAACATAGGCACATCTGATGTCCTGCTTTTTCCACGCCAAGTATTAGGCACCCTGGTCAGAGTGCATGTAGTTAGTTTACCAACAGGAGTTACTGAGGTTAGACCCATAACAGCAAGTGATTTTTCTCAGGCCACCCAGGCAGCTATTGCCACTTTTTATGAGCAGATTGCAGCAGTAGATCTGACCATGTTGCCAGAACCAGAACAAGATAAGCTTGGTTATGAAGTATCGGTGTTCACTGAACATGATGGTGATTTGAGATATATGAATCTCATCTCTCACGATATCCCATTGTTAGATGACGTTCCAGTGTGGCAACGACATCGGCATGTACCTCCCTCTTAGTATAAGGTTGTCAGGGCCTACATTAATCAGCTGCTGGAGTGGCAGATTATCAGGGAGAGTTGCAGCCCATATGCCTCCCCAATTGTTTTGGTTAAAAAGAAGGACGGTAAAGTTTTCTACCATGGATCTAGCTAATGGTTGTAACCACGTTCCTGTCACAGAGGGGGATAAACCGAAGACTTCTTTTTGCACCCCATTTGGCCTGTTCGAATGGAACTAAATGCTGTTTGGGTTGTGCAATGGCCCCTCTACCTTGCAGCGACTTATGGAGAGGTTATTTAGCGACCAGTAGTGTCAGTCTTTATTTTTTTATCTAGATGTAGCGATTCTTAGCTCAAATAAAGGGAATTTTACCAACTGGTCACATGCATATGATCAGTGAATCGACTACAATTTATAATATTACCCTTAACGGGAATATTTTGCCAACGTATCTGTATGGGCAATTCAATACAACGAATTATAATCAATTATTCATACAGGGAGGCAAAATTAGATCAATTTTTATATCAATTCTCAATCACAACGTGTTATGATTAAACATTAATATTTCAATTGTCTAAAATAGATCGATTTTCAGGATAACCCCTAATGGAATTAATTTGTTATTGAATGGTTTGTTCGTCCAGCAAACTGTATCCTTTTTTTATAAACTTTCAAGAGAGACTGTTCTTCTTGGCCATGAAAAACAGCTCTCTCTCGTTCTATAAAATAAAATACTACTTAAAGTATCGACAATTTGTAAAGCGTGTAACTTTGATCGGACATTAAAGGGACTTTATAATATGAGCACAACAAATCATATTTTCAGATATAATGTTTTTGTAATGTTTGACAAATGTTGATATTAAAAGTTTACAGTTTGTATCTAAATCTTTGTTGTTTTTCATAGTGTGATTTTTGAGGAATTGTATTGAATCCAATCTGGGTCAATTTGACCCGGTCCATAAGGGGAGTACACAGAAATCGAACAGAACACAAGGGTTAAGTTTTATTTTCATTTTCGCATTCTCCTTTGTTCATTTCCACCGACGAGTGAAATGAACTTAGCCTGAATTAGCTGGCAAACTTTACCTTAAATGGACAACTACCTCTTCACGTGAACGCGCGCAGCTCCGAAGGACCGAGACTCTGAGAGAACGCGCACAGCTCACAAGGACACACAAGCGCTGTCTCGTTTTTTTTACTTTTTTTTTTTTTTTTTTTTTTACATTTTATGCTTTGAACATCGTAACTGAACAAACAAAATTGCTGTATAATGAAAATTTTTCATTTTCCTAAGTTAACTTTCCCTAGTTTCCTAAGACCTATTTTCCTAGTTTCATTATTCACTCACTGGGAAGTGAGAAACCAAACATAACAAAAACATACATCAAATAAATGTTTTTTATTTATTTTTTGGCTCTGTGAAGCTGCCTTTGAAAATCCTACATAAAAGTTTTGGTTAAAAGCTAGGTATTTTAGATATTTTGAATATTGAAATGAGAGCTTATTTTACTATCTGTGTCTGACAAAGATTTTCATCTGTAATTTGCAAATAATTCTGAACACTGTAATTTTAGCTTTTTCAAGTGTGTTTGGTTATGGTTAGAGCAATTTTAGATGCACTTGCACGTTAGAACTAAAGTTTAAGTGCCCTGACATACAGAATATAAATGTTTTTATTTTGTGTCTGTACAGTTGCTTTTGAATGGCTGTCTATGAGGGTCAAATTGACCCGCGATCATCACGAACGTAACAGTAATTTTGTTTGTATATGTCAAAACACATCAGCATGTTGAAACTTTGCATGCATGTTCATCATGGTAAATGAGAAAAAAAAAACAAAGGTTAAAGGTGCCTTATGTAAAAAAATCAATTCATACTCCACATATTCCATACCAAATGGGGGCAGTATACCTCCAGAAAGTTGGCCTACTCTAGTCTGTTTTTTAGTTTCAGGTTGTTAATCTTCTAAAACCGTCAAATAGTCCGCTTTGTCCCGCCAAAGCCTAATTTGATCGGTGAGGGATGTAGAATAGAATGACTGCTGCCGCTGCGTTTGACAGGGCGCATTACGAGCAGAGAGAGAGAGAGAGCTCGGCCGCGCGCGCGGTCCTGCTCTCTCTCCCTCGCGCATATTAATCAAATCAATTGACACTATAGTAATACCGCAGTTTCACGTGGAGCATTTGGAGATTTTTAGAGATTAAAGAGATACAAGCCGTGCGAGTTATTAGTGTGTTGCAGTTTGGCTGGTGGTTATGTATGTTGCCCGCATACCGCCTCCCATGGCCGAAACTGGTATTAGACACCGGCCGGGCCGGGGCTAGTAATTTAGCATGCTAATTCAGGTTTATATCTCGGCAGCACTATAACTTGTCATTTTTTTAATGACATCATTGCACTTATTTCTTCTCATTCTTCTGATACGTGTAGCTCATTTTTTGGATATTTTTACCACAATTTTAACATATGGCACCTTTAACCAGTATTTCCAACAACTTGAAAATCGAAATGGGTCAAATTGACCCGCAACATAACACAAGGGTTAAAGAAAGAAACAAACAAAATAAACGAAGAAAAGGCTTGAACAGCCTTGAAGATGGTAGTTGAAGAGAGTAGTTTAAGAGAGAGTGAAAACCGCTGGTCAATGACTTTAATGGGTGTCCACATCCCCCCCCCCCCCCCCCCAGGGGTGAATTGACCAATAATCATTCAGCAAACCTTGAGCGGGAGAGTTCCTTTGTCTTGTCAGGATGGCCATAATTTGCATAGTTTATGACAGTGACAGAAACGTGGTCAGTCTTACTCCAGTGATGATAAAACATAGTAAAATGCATTTTATCACAGTCTACTATATAGATTCAGCTGAGGCAAACCGAGAGGTTTGCATCGACACTAAGAAAGATGTGTCTGGCACATCCAACAACAGAGTTACATTCATATGCATGATTCTAGGCATTTAGAGTTTATTCTAACACATCTAGAGAAGTCATAACTATACTACAACGAAAACAGAACACATTGGTGTACATGAATGTATTTTACCCTTGTCAGAACTACTTATTTCAGACTTCAAATGTGAGGAATGTCTGCATGTGTGTGTGTGTGTGAAGAAAGGAGCTTGTTCTTAGGCCAGCTGGCATTCCTTTCCCCGCAGAAGGGAGGTGTAAGGAGATACTGATCTCTTTGAGGCTCGGGCATTCGAGTTTATGGCTGTTGTTTTTTTCTCTCGCGTATGCCACAAAGTGTCAGTGGGGCAATTAGGACCCAGACTCTGTGGTGCCAGGCCGGAGTTATGGACCAGAGTCAGAGAGGTTAGAAGCATTTTCACATGTATAAGTGAATGAGTCATCCTGACACAGTCCAGATACGCTACACTAGATGATATTGGTGTTCTCCACCTCTATTGCCCATCATCTGGAGAGGTTGGATGTCGTTTGGGGCCGTTTGAAACGGGAGGCGTTAACCCTTAAACAGGCAAGAGTGGCAAGCAAAAAATACATTTTCAATCAATCTGGACAATTCAATTCATATCCAAAGGAATTTTTGAAATATTTGATATATTTAGGATTTTATGAGTTGTATCTCCCAGGATACGTTGCCTTATTAGGATAAAAAAAGGACCAAGTCATTAATTTATATATATTTTTTTAATTTGCAGCAAAAATGTCTCGGGTTACGACTGTAACCCCTGTTCCCTGAGGAGGGAACGAGACACTGCGTTGACTAAGACACTTTGGGGAACGCCCCCCCCAGCGTAGCGTCTCTGAAGCATGAATGAAACTAAGCCAATCTTTATTGGTGTTGCGTCATTACGTTACGTGTGACGGCATACACGGAAGCTACAAAGGGACGCCAGCACACAACAGCATCAGCTTCTGTTCTCCCGTTCTCCCAGGCAGGGGAAGGCATGGCAAAGGGACGCAGTGTCTCAGTGCCTCCTTGGCAGTGTTACAGTCGTAACCCGAGACGTTCCCTTTCGAGGTAACTCAAACTGCGTCGACTACGACACTTTGGGAAACGAATACCCACTATACCACAACGAGCCCTGCCTGTCCGAGTGTGAAGCTGTGCACAGGCACACTTAGGACGAGAGCACTACAGTGCTAGGCGTAGAAAGAATTTCCAGACTATAAAGTCTAATAAAAGTGTGTGGGGTGGCCCATCCAGCTGCCTCGCACACTTCTTGGATCGGGGCCCCTGAGAGGAGGGCTCAAGAGGACGCCATGTCTCTGGTTGAATGAGCCCTCAAGGCCAAAGGTGAAGGCAAACTGCGCACCTGATAAGTCATAGATATTGCCTGAACGATCCAGTTGCTGATGGTCTGTGGTCTGTTTAGATGCGGGAAGCCCCTTCTTAGGCGACCCGAAACACACCAGCAACTGTTCTGACTTCCGCCATGAAGAAGACCTCTGAATATATATCTTGAGAGCTCTGACAGGGCAGAGCAAATGAAGTCACTCTTCATCCACCATCACATGAGGTGGAGGATGAAAAGCCTGAAGAACTGTAGGCCGTGCCACATTAGAAGGCACATAGCTCAGCCTGGGATGCAAAATAGCCTTAATGTCGCCTGGAGTAAACTCCAGGCACCCATGAGATATCGAGAGCGCCTGAAGGTCTCCTACTCTCCTCAGAGAAGTAATGGCTAGTAAAAAAGCTACCTTGAGGGAAAGGTTCTTGGCCTCAGCCGACTCCAGAGGTTAGAAGGGGGCCTCGACCAGCCCTTCGAGAACCACTGCCAGGTCCCATGTGGGAACTCTGGTACGAGCCGCAGGTCTCATCCTCCAAGCCCCACGGCAGAAACATACAACCAGTTGATGTCTCCCCAGAGGCCCATCACCCAGATGAGCATGGAAAACCGCAATGGTAGCCACGTACACCTTGAGTGTGGACGGGGTAAGACAAGCTGAGAAGCGATCTTGCGAGTCCCACTACTCCCAGGAACGTGTTTCTCTGGGCTGGTGCCAACACGCTCTTTTTCATGTTGAGTCTCAACCCCAGGCTCTGGATGTGGGCAAGGACGACATCTCGATGCCGAACTGCTAGCTCTTATAACTGGGCCAGAATATGCCAGTCGTCGATATAATTTACCACCCTGATAGCCTGAAGCCTCAGCGGAGCTAGAGCTACATCCATACATTGGTGCAACGGGAGAGAGCTAGGCCGAACAGAAGAACCCGATATTGGTACGCTTCAACCCCGAAAGCAAACCTCAGGAACCTCCTGTGAGCTGGAAGGATGGATATGTGGAAGTATGCGTCCTTCAGATCTATCATGACAAACCAATCCTTGGATTGAATTTGATTCACGATGATGGGAATAGTGAGCATCTTGAACCTGAACCTCCTCAGAGACCGATTCAAGTGCCTGAGATCTATTATTGGACTCAACCCCCCATCCTTCTTGGGAACTATGAAGTAGTGGCTGTAAAACCCGGACTCTATGTCCGGTGGAGGAACACGTTCTATGACCTCCTTTACCTTCAGAGAGTTTACTTCCTGTTCCAATACCCGACCCTGCTCTGGGTCGACTGCAGTCCAGACCACCCCGTTGAATTTCGGTGGGCGGAAACCGAACTGCGGTCTGTACCCCTTTTGAATGGTGTGCAGGGCCTGAGGAGAAATATTTGTTTGATTTTTCCATGCATCGAAATATTTTACCAAGGGAACTAGCATCTCGAGGCTGGTTTTGGGTATCATTCGAGATTAGTTCTCGACCCTCTGAAGCGGCTCTCCGGCAGGGTTTGATCGAAAACGAATATCGGTGTGTGGACAAGAGTGCTGCCTGGAAACCGATGTGTCCCCAAGCGCACTTGAATGTGGGAAGCTGACATCGATTTCCTGTGGGCTCCGTCGAGGAGTCAACCTCTATCGCTCCGCCACTGGTGGGGCAGCCCGAAGAGATGCTACGTACAAAGCCTTTTTCGCCTCAGGACGGCCCTCAGGTTGCTTTGCTTTTGTTAAGGCTTCGGTTGAGAGCGCCGTCTATGCCCCCATGCTCCTTGAGGGGGGGCTCTAGAGGCGACACTCTCTTTTTGTGCCAGTCTGTAGGTGGAGGAGCTGGTGGATGGCTGCGGCTTCCCACTGGGGGCAGACTTCTTTGTATTTGAGCGGAGAGGAAGATATTGTTTAAAAACTGCAGGCTGTATTTTTGTCTCCTGAAACCTGTCGACGACGGTGCTTACGGTGTCGCCGAACAGGCCAGAAGGGGCATCAAGGAGGAAAGCCCTGTATTTCTCCTTAATGCCCGTCAGATTTAACCATAAATGTCTCACTGAGACCACCATAGCCGCCATGGAACGGCTTACGCAACTCCGGAATATCTTAATATCAATAAATATAAATATCAATGATTGGCTTAGTTTCAGTCTAAGTTTTATCTCAAGATTGGCTTAGTTTTAATTAATATTAAAAAATGTATACACAACAGATTTCATCTAAACAGGTAATTACCAATTTTCCATGACTGTTACAAGTAACAATAAATGTAAATTTTCCTTGCATTTTTAACTAAGCATGAACAGTTCTTAGTCGAACATTGTTACTAACATTTCCCAAGGATACAAATAAACAGAGATTCTCAGAAATAAACACACAAATAAACATTTTGAATTCATTTTTTACAATAAAAAACAACAGTAAACAGGTACTGAATGTCATCCACCATTCTTGGTGTTGCTGGACTTTGGATTCATCTGGTGAGTGTACTATTCTCCTGGTCTCTGGGGCCTTACATTTTATTTCTCGTTGAATTTTTGAAAACAGCTTTGTGTTTTTTTTCCTGTGACAAATAAACATTTTGAATTCATTTTGAATAAAAACAGTCAACAGGTACTGAATGTCACCCGCCATTCTGATGTTGCTGGTCTTTGGATTTATTTGGTGAGATTATTATCCTCCTTTTCTTTGAGGGCCTTCCATTTTATTTCTCATGGAAGTTTTGAAAACAATTTCGTGGGTTTTTTCCTGTGACAATGCACAGACGAACTTCACATTTCGGGCATGCAATGGTTATCTGTCCATCTGACCACAACTTGCATCTTCCCTTATCAGAGAACACCGGGAAGTGGTCGTACCGGATGTCATCCATAGGTCAGTCAAGTCAAGTCAATTCACATTTATTTATATAGCGCTTTTTACAATACAGATTGTTTCAAAGCAGCTTTGCATAGATAACTGGAAAATGCAACAAAGTTTGTTTCCAGAAGAAAATAGCGTCACAGTCCAGCTTAAGTAAGTTCAGTGATGATTCATTTTGTTGTAAAAAAGTTATTAATTTAGTTCATTTATATATATAGCCGCTCCGTGATGTCATCATCCAGCTCAGTTCAGTTCTCATATAATGGTGTCAATGCAGGCAGATCAATATTATTGTTGAATATTAAAATAAATGTTAAATTTAATGTCCCCAACTAAGCAAGCCAAAAGCCAATGGCAACACAGTTGATAAAAGGTGAAAAAGGTGACAGTGGCAAGGAACCAAAACTCCATCAGGTGGCAGGATGGAGAAAAAAACCTTGGGAGAAACCAAACTCAGTCGGAGGGCCAGTTCTCCTCTGGCCAACGAACAATGTATGATTATGATTCAGGCAGCATTATAGGTCAGAAGTCAGATTGGATTGGAACAATCAGAATATTATCCAGTTCCATCTGGTTTAAAAACGGAGTCATCACACCGGTATGGAGACGGGTTGGTTGAGGATCAGTGCCGATGGCTGTCGTGCCGATGAGGCCTTCACAGGGGGAGTCTAGTTGACACAACCTCCGCTGACACTTCAGGGATGCATTGTGTTCGTGTCTAGGCGCAGGTCCTCCATATGATCTGGATATGGCCCGGATCTGGCTGACTATAGTAAACCTCGGAGTAAGCAGAAAGACTAACATTAGCATAGATGCCATTCTTCTTATGATGTAACGAGTACATCGGGTGTTATAGAAAGTGTTACTGGTTCCGGCTGACCTAATATATGCAGCCTAATAATCATTTAACTGATTTGAATAATAGGAATGTATAATTTTTGTATTTAATTTTCTATGTCTATGCCAGGTTAAAGAGATGTGTTTTTAGTCTAGATTTAAACTGACAGATTGTGTCTGCTTGCCGGACAATGTTAGGGAGACTGTTCCAGAGATTAGGTGCTAAATAGGAAAAGGATCTACCGCCAGCAGTCGATTTTGATATTCTAGGTTTTTTTAACTGGCCAGAATTTTGAGATCGCAATAGACGTAAAGGACTATAATGCGTTAAGAGCTCGCTCAAGTACTGGGGAGCTAAACCATTTAGTGCTTTGTAAGTAATCAGCAGTATTTTAAAATTTATACAATGTTTAATTGGGAGCCAATGCAGTGTTGACAGAACCGGGCTAACATGGTCATACTATGAGTAGTTTGTGTTTCAACGTGTGTGTGTGTGTGTGTGTGTGTGTGTATGTGTTTTTGGGTAGCGTGTGTATGCATGTATTCACACATGCACAGGTCCAAGGGCTCGATATTTGCAAGCACACATGCACATGTGTACATGAACATAATGAACATGCTCCTGAAAACGTCTACGGTTACGTATGTAACCCTCGTTCCCTGAGTAGGGAACGGAGACGTTACGTCGGATGACGACGAATGGGGTTTCGCTTAGAAAGCCTATCAACTTCGAGTATTACAAAACGAGCCAATGGCAAAGAAATGCCATGGGTCTGCGGAATTTGCATGACGTAACTCCGCCCCACCTCGTGGGTATAAAAGGAGGAAGTCCGCAACAGCAGTTTATGTTTCTTCGCTGAGGAGCCAAGACTGAGCTCAGGCGATCCCCGCGGTACAGCGGAAAGTGGCAGGCAGACGTAACGTCTCCGTTCCCTACTCAGGGAACGAGGGTTACATACGTAACCGTAGACGTTGCCTTTCGTTGTCACTCCGAGTTACGTCGGATGACGACGAATGGGGTTACCAGTCTAATCACGCCACCTTCTCAGCTGCCTTCCAGTGCCCTGCGTAAATCAAGATCCCTGTCATAGACTGGACGAAGGACTCCATTTAACACAGGAATACCAAGGTACACTGGGAAGCATATCCCAAGCTAGGGGAAGTATGCAATTAATGCCAACCCAGAGGAGGGGGACTTAGAGAATACACATATGACCCGAAGGAAACATATGGGGAACACTGGGGTGTCCAGCCGCAGGTGGAATATTTCAACCCCAGGGGTGGCAAGGTGGCTTGCCAAGGGAAAGACAAATGCTCAGAGAGGCTTACAGTGGAAATACACATGTGGGGGTCGCTCAGGGGAGGGACCATGCACACGGGAGGCACCTAGCCGACGCGCAGGCAAGAGACACTGGCGCCGACGTCAGGAGTGCTGGAGGAGCTCAGGGCTTTCGGGGAAGCTCACCTGAGGAGAATATCGCACGTATCCAGTCCGTGGAGTGGAATGGCGAGCAAGCGAAGACACCTGAGCGGGTACGGTACTAGCTAGTTGAAGCGAGTACATGAGAGGACACTGGCTCCACTCGGAGATTATAGAATCTGGCGAATGTGTTAGGTGTCGCCCAGCCTGCAGCTCTGCATATGTCTGTTAGCGAGGCGCCATGCGCTAGAGCCCAAGAGGATGCCACACTCCGGGTGGAGTGGGCCGTCACACCAAGGGGGCACGGTCGGCCTTGCTGCTGGTATGCCAAAGCAATGGCGTCCACTATCCAGTGAGACAACCTTTGCTTGGAGAGAGCCTTTCCCTTCAGCTTCCCACCATAACAGACAATAAGCTGGTCTGAGGTCCTGAAACACTGCGTCCTGTCTACATAGGCGCGAAGAGCGCGTACTGGACAGAGCAGTGCCAAGGCTGGGTCTGCCTCCTCCGGGGGCAGCGCTTGCAGGTTCACCACCTGGTCCCGAAAGGGAGTGGTAGGAACCTTGGGCACATATCCGGGCCGGGGTCTCAGGATCACGTGAGAGAAAGCCGGTCCGAATTCCAGGCACGCTTCGTCGACCAGGAGCGCTGTCTTCATCGACAGGAACTTAAGCTCAACTGATTGCAGAGGCTCAAGGGGAGCACTCTTCAGGGCAGTTAGAACCACTGAGAGGTCCCAAGAGGGAACGAGAGGAGGGCGAGGAGGATATAGTCTCCTCGCTCCTCTCAGGAACCTGATGACCAGGTCGTGCTTCCCTACTGACTTACCTTCAACGGGGTCATGATGTGCGGCAATGGCGCCAACATAGACCTTAAGGGTGGAGGGAGACAGCCTTCGCTCCAACCCTTGCTGAAGGAAGGAAAGGACAACGCTGATCGAGCATCTCCGGGGGTCTTCTCGGTGAGAAGAGCACCATTCGACGAAGAGGTTCCACTTCAACGCATAGACGTGTCTCGTGGACGACGCTCTAGCTGAAGTGATGGTAGCCGCCACCGCTGGTGGAAGAGTACTCAAACCTACCTCGAGCCGTCCAGGAGCCACACGTGGAGGCTCCAGAGATCGGGGCGAGGGTGCCACAGGGTGCCCCGTCTCTGAGAAAGAAGGTCCTTCCTCAGAGGAATGGGCCAGGGAGGTGCTGTCGCGAGGAGTACAAGTTCGGGGAACCATGTCCGGTTGGGCCAATACGGCGCGACCAGAATGACCTGCTCCTCGTCCTCCCTGACCTTGCGCAAGTTCTGCGCAAGAAGGCTCGCTGGGGGAAACGCATATTTGCGGCCCGGCGGCCAGCTGTGCACCAGTGCATCCGTGCGGAGCGTGCCCTCGGTCAGGGAAAAATACAGGGCGCAACGGGTCGAGTCGTGAGAGGCAAACAGATCTATCTGTGCGTCCCCGAACTGGTCCCAAATCAGCTGATCCGACTGGGGATGGAGTCGCCATTCTCCAGGGAGGGGCTGAAGCCGTGAGAGCTCGTCGGCTGCACAGTTCAGCGCTCCGGGAATGAAAATGGCTCGAAGCGACTTCAGATGCTTCTGACTCCATAGGAGGAGGTGGCGGGCGAGTTGTGACATACGGCGGGAGCGTAGACCACCTTGATGGTTGATGTACGCTACAGTGGCGGTATTGTCTGAACGGACTAGCACATGTTGACCCCGGAGCAACGCCCGGAAGCGGTGCAAGACGTACTGCCAACAACTCGAGGCAATTGACATGCCACAGCCGCTGGGGTCCTGTCCAGGAGCCCGCAGCAGCATGTCCATTGCACATGGCGCCCCAGCCCGTGGTGGAGGCATCTGTTGAGACAACAACATGCCGGGAAGCTCGTTCCAGGGGGACACCCGCCCTGAGAAAACTGAGGTTCAACCACGGGGTGAGGAACTGACGGCAGGTCGGAGTAACTGGTACTCGGAGCGTGCCTTGTTGCCATGCCCACCTCGGGACTCGGTCGCGAAGCCAAAGCTGAAGCGGTCTCATATGAAGCAATCCGAGCGGCGTGACCGCGGCTGCAGATGCCATATGCCCCAGGAGCCTCTGAAAATGTTTCAGTGGGACCGCACTCTTGCTCTTGAGTTGTCTCAGGCAAGTCAGCAGTGACTGCGCACGCTCGCTCGTAAGCTGCGCGGACATGGCGACCGAGTCGATGTCCATACCGAGAAAAGATATCCTCTGCACGGGGCAAAGTTTGCTCTTCTCCCAGTTGACCCGAAGGCCCAGACGAGCTAGGTGCCGGAGCACTAGGTCCCTGTGTTCGCAAACCTGATCTCGAGAGTGAGCTAGGATCAGCCAGTCGTCGATATAATTCAGGATGCGAACCCCGTGCTCCCGAAGGGGAACAAGGGCAGCCTCGACGACCTTCGTGAAGATGCGAGGAGACAGGGCCAGCCCGAAAGGGAGGACCGCGAACTGGTATGCCTGCCCCTCGAAAGCAAACCGTAGGAACGGTCTGTGGCGAGGAAGAATGGAGACATGGAAGTAGGCGTCCTTCAGGTCGATCGCTGCAAACCAATCCTGGGAACGCACGCATTCGAAAACGCGTTTGGCGGTGAGCATCTTGAACGGCAGCCTGTGAAGGGAGCGGTTCAGCACGCGCAAGTCCAGGATTGGCCGTAACCCACCGGTTTTCTTGGGGACAATGAAGTAAGGGCTGTAGAAGCCGGACCTCATCTCGGCTGGAGGGACAGTCTCGATTGCACCCTTCGCCAGCAGGGTGGCAATCTCTGCTCTCATGACGGGGGCATTGCCACCGACCAAAGAGGAGCGGACTCCCCTGAAGCAGGGAGGAGACCGTGCGAACTGAATCGCAAGCCGAGGCTGACGGAACGCGCGATCCAGCGGGACAGACGGGGAAGCTCTAGCCAGGCTCCCAGGAACTGAACCGGCGGGATCACGCGACGACAGGCGTCCCCCCGGAGGGGCAGCGAAGCGGAGTAACTGGCCCAGACGTGGACGGCATAGCGGCCCGGTGTGGGGGCACAGTTAGCAACCGCGCCCTGGCAGAGGGGGCCAGGGGAGGACCAGGCTGGTCGTCCCGCGGGGGCCTGCTCTGCCAGGGGTCTGGCGACAGAGGGGGACAGGGGCGAAGCGGTCCGTGGACGGCACGCCGTGTCAACCACCTCTGGGACAGAGGGGGACGAGGAGAGCACGGCTAGAGGGCGGCGCTCTGTGTCGTCCGAGAACTCTGTGTGCTCAGAGACGGGAGAGTCAGTTCTTTGCGAATAAGGATTCTTCCCCGTTCCTCCACCGGGGAAAGGAGTGGTCCTGCTCCCAACTCCTGGAAAGAACTGAGTCCCATCTCTGGGGAGCCCCTCTCAAGAGCGCCACCTAACCCGGCGTGTAGCGGGGGGCGGGGCTGGAGAGGGCTGTGGCGTCCGGCGCCCTCGGCGGTGGGCAGACCGAGGGACCTGAGCGGACGGCGGGGCCGTCGGGACAGAGTCGACCTCAACCTGCTCCATCCCCGAGGAGCCCGTCTCAGGAGCGCCGCTTAACCCGGCGTGTAGCGGGGGGCGGGGCTAGAGAGGGCTGTGGCGTCCGCCCGCGGCCCCCAGAGCCGGCCCGGGTGAACGGGCAGGGTGGGAGCCGCGGGAGGGCGCCCTTGGCGGTGGGCAGACCGAGGGATCTGAGCGGACGGCGGGGCCGTCGGGACAGAATCAACGTCAGTCTGCTCATGGACGGCTGAGAGCTGTTGGGCCAGCCCTCAACCGCACCGCCAAAGAGGCCGACCTGGGATATGGGAATGTCAGACAGACGGGTCCGCGCGACATCCAGCACATCAAACAGGTACGGCCACCGAATGGTGAGCATCACCTGACCCAGGGAGCGTACGGCCACTTTCGTCGCTCGGAGAGCAAGGTTAGTGGCGGCGCGCAGCTCAGTGAAGAGCCCTGGGTCAGTCCCGCCCTCGTGCAGGTCCATGAGCATCTGGGTCAGGTAGACCAGCAGAATGACCATGGCACGCAGTGAGGCGGCCGCCAGTCCCGTGGCGCTATAGGATCTCGCCACAAGCGTAGACGAAAAACTACAGGCCACGGACGGGTGCTTAGGATTGCGCCGAGAAGAAACACTCTGAGGACACATAGCATCGCAACAGAGCGTTCAGCCGGGGGAACCCCAGTGTACCCACGGGCAGCGGCCCCATCGAGGGGAGGAAAGGCGGATGAGATCAGCGAATGGTCCCTGATCTCATCATGCACGTCCGGGAAGAACGGTATTGGGGTTTGCCGTGGACGAGGGTCGGCGGCCTCACCCAAAAACCAATCGTCCCGGGAAAGCATGGCCGTCATCTCCGGATCAGACTCGACGAGTCGTCACTTCCAGGAAAATCAAACCCACCTAGTGAAGCTGCTACAAACATAATATCATCCTCTGTAGCTTCAAATGAAACACACGGGCCACCAGAGGCTAGACCCGTGGGAATCACCTGTTCACTAGCGGGCACCGTCATTGAAGAGGGGGGCTGGGGTCGCGGACACATAGTCGGCGCCTTGTTCCAGACCGAAACCCTCAGGTCACCCTGGCCACCAGCCGAAGATCGGGGGGTGGATGAGGGGACTCTCACTCATGTGAGTTCACCGAGTCTCGACCTTAATGACGCGATGATCATGTTTCCATGGAGAAAACATGAGTCATCCACGAGCGCTGCTCTAGCATGATCAAGCCCAAACATACTAGACAACGCTCGTGCCCATCAGAGTCCGATACCAAGCTCTTTTAGTGAGAGAAAACTCAAGTGTTGAAGCACCCGGGGAGACACGCACCGACTGGCAGACCACTGCAACAGATCAGCAGGAGGCACGCGCTCGCCGTAGATCGCCGTCACACCAACACTCGAGGCACTCGTTTGTAAAGCTGACAATTCAGAGATGGCTTGTGGAGAGAAGAATACACTTGGCTCCGAAGCGAAAACATAAACTGCTGTTGCGGACTTTTATACCCACGAGGTGGGGCGGAGTTACGTCATGCAAATTCCGCAGACCCATGGCATTTCTTTGCCATTGGCTCGTTTTGTAATACTCGATGTTGATAGGCTTTCTAAGCGAAACCCCATTCGTCGTCATCCGACGTAACTCGGAGTGACAACGAAAGGGAACAAATTTTTTCTCTTATTTTAAGTCTCTCCCATTCACTTTCAATGGCCGTCCATTTTTGGCAGGGAACACCACAAATATAACTTTGTGTCATTCTGTACAAAAAAGTTTTTCAAAGCAAACTTCCTTGTGAAACATTAAAGTAGACTAGTGTGATCAACAGTGCAATTTTTTTCATATTTTATTTAATATTTCCAAAATTATTCAGAAATTATGCTTTTTTTTACTCAAAATATTAGATGCCTCCTATAAATGAGGCCTATAGAGATATAGCTGAGTATCATCGGCATAACAGTGAAAACTAATCCCATGTTTCCTAATGATATCTCTAAAGGGTAGCATGTACAGAGTGAACAGCAACGGTCCTAGTACTGAGCCTTGTGGTACTCCATACTGAACTTGTGATCAATAAAATATCTCTTCATTTACTGCTACAAACTGATAATGGTCAAATAAGTATGATTTAAACCATGCTAATGCAATTCTACTAATGCCAAGATAATTTTCAAGTCTATTTAAAAGAATGTTGTGGTCAATGGTATCAAATGTAGCACTACGATCGAGTAAAACTAATAGAGAGATACAGCCACGATCGGATGATAAGAGCAAATCATTTCTAACTTTAACGAGAGCAGTCTCAGTACTATGGTACGGTCCAAATCCTGACTGGAAATCCTTGCAGATTCCATTTCTTTCTAAATGGAACATAGTTGTGAGGATATTGCCTTTTCTAGTATCTTTGACAGAAAAGGTAGATTCGAGATCGGCCTGTAATTGACTAATTCTGTAGGATCAAGTTGCGTTTTTTTATCAAACGGTTTAATAATAGCCAACGGTTTAATAATAGCCAGCTTAAATTTTTTTGGTTCGTATCCTAATGACAAAGATGAATTAATGATATTAAGAAAAGGATCTATGACCTCTGGAAGTATTTCTTTCAGTAGCTTAGTCGGTATAGGGTCTAACATACATGTTGTTGATTACGATGATTTAACGAGTTTAGACATTTCTTCCTCTCCTATTGCAACGAATGAATGGATTTTTTACAATGCACAATGTACAATACACTGCCTGATGCGATACTGTAGTAGACGGTTGCAGAGTTATCATTTTCTCTCTAATATTATCAATCTTGTAAGTTATGTAAGCTATGCTCTTTGGAAACTTAAAAGTAGAAGCTTTATTTTCTTGTCAATTTAGCCACTGTATCAAATAAATAACTAGGGTTGTGTTTGTTTTCTTCTAAGAGAGTAAAAAAATAAGCAGATCTAGCAGTTTTTAAGGCCTTTCTTTACGCAATCGTGCTCACTCACCACAAAATTTGAAAAACGTCTAATTTTGTTTTCTTCCATATGCGCTCCATTTTTTTGTCTGCTCTCTTAATAGGACTCTTTTGGGGATGCTCGGGACACTCTCTGAAGAAAACAAGTTGAGGTGGAAGGAATTTGTTCAACCCTTAGTGCACTCTTATAATTGCACTAAGAATGACACAACAGGATTCTCCCCATACCAACTGATGTTTGGTTGACAACCGGGCCTTCCCATTGACCTTGCATTCGACCTGATCAGTTAATTTGGAGCCCTACATTAGAGTGATACAACGTGTTACACATGTAAATCAACTTCTGCCCCCAGTAAGTCTGGGGCAGTGATTAATGTGAATTCCCACTGTGAACTCATGTTTACATTTGAAAAGAGGTTTCTGCCTTGGTTTGTAGGGGAGACTGAAACTGAATGGGGCTTTTCAAAGATTTTAAAAATGTGAGAGACCACAAACATGAAGATAAGAAATCACAGATTTAATCGTTTTGTTCCTCTAGCGTGTGGTGCCGCGATGTGATCAGGAAAGCACACCACACACTAACAGATCCCATTCACGAACAACAGTGTCCCACCTGTGAACAGGAAATCTCACAAAATCTCTCACATCAAATGTGACTTTAAAGTAAACAAACATTGTGGACGACCTGGAAGAAGAAATGGCGTTTATAATGTACGGACGGTGTGAACATGGACTTTACATGTGACAGAACAAGCTGGAGGTGAGTCTTCAGGTTGCTTTCTGATTGGGTATTGGTCCGTTTCACGTGAAAATCTCCAGACCATGTGCGCGTTTGTCCTCGGGGTTCCCCCATATAACAGATTCGAGATCGGGGTGTCTCCGACGTTCTTCCGAGCAGTTTCAGTCACACTTAACACACATCACACCACAGGAAAATCTGATAAGATAATCTGTAGAACCATCAAGATAATCAGGACTTTACCTAGGATTGTCGGAAGGGAAGAAATCGGCCCAAAATCGCCCGAATATCTTGTAGTGTGTGCCCAGCATTACTGATCATGCTGCATATACTATATAAAACACATGTGTAGCAATATATAATGTAATAAATAAAAGCATAATGTCATAACTATGTAATAATTATTACATTTATTAATGTAATAAAATGTTCATTATGTTCAATGTAGTAAGAATTTTCACATAATGTACTAGTTACACATTGCAGCAATGTAATCACAGTTCACAAGGTAATACCAGTGCATAATGTATGAGTAAAACAATGTTTACAATATAATAATTATCTTTCAATATAATACATTTGAAAAAAAATAATAATTAGGCTTCATTGTGAGCTCAACATTTCCATAACAATTGTACTCACTTTGTGATTAAGACTTCATTTTGAATTGCTTTGATTCAGAAACACATTTTAAGTTTTATGCACTAAATTAAAAAATACAGTTTCTGATTTCTTATTATGTAATTATAGAATTTCAATATTCACAATTTACTTTCTGATAATTTGAGAGAACAAAACTCTGTCATCAAATTTACTTGACTCTATTCCACTCCTGTCTTGCCCTATGAGGTCACTGACTATGTTCAAAATCATTCACCCATAATAATTATGTCTATAAAAATGCAAATACTGTATCAGGTCGTTTGCATTTGTCAGGTGCATTTGAGATCATTCTTTGGGATGCTTTTCTTTCTTTACACACTCCTGGTTTTTCATCACCTTCATACTAAGGTGGAAAACACTCTTTGCCGAATGATGGGAGACCTGAAGTACCCGTTGTTTTTCAAAGATGGAGATGTAACTATTGGAGGAATTTTTGCAGTCCACAGAAAAGAAACATTACCTTCATTTGAGTTTACGCAAAAACCTCAGCCTCCATCTTGCTCCAGGTTTGTGAAACATTAGAGCAGATACTGTATTTCATATAAACTGATTTGTAAAAAGAAAAAAACTGCATAACTGTAAATTAATATTCAACAGCAAACTACCAATAATGTCTGAAATAGTATCATGTTTCAAGCCTAAAACATATTTGAATATATATTTTTTTTCCTTTCCACTTTAAATATGTTGCTTTTTACTGGTTTAATGTTTCCCCAGTGTGAATATGAGAGATTTTCGACTGGCTCAAACCATGATCTTTGCAATTGAGGAGATTAACAGAAGTCAAAGTTTGCTCCCAAATGTTTCTATTGGCTACATGATTTATGATACGTGTGGTTCAAGACTGTCTACCATGATCGCAACTTTGGGATTAATGAACGGTCAGGAGTTTGCAGAAGAGTACACATGCAATGAGAAGTCTCCTTTACATGCTATCATAGGAGAATCGGAGACTTCTGCAACAGTAATTCTGTCCAGAACTACAGGACCCTTTAAGATTCCAGTGGTAAAGATCAATAACAGTAAATGTTTGACATAATCACCATGCTGATGACTTTCTCACAGTTTATTGTTCTTCTGTTTTCAGATAAGTCACTCTGCTTCATGTGAATGTCTCAGTAATAGGAAGGATTACCCCTCGTTCTTCAGGACTATTTCTAGTGATTACCACCAGAGCAGAGCACTTGCATTCATAGTCAAGCATTTAGGCTGGTCATGGGTGGGAGCTGTGAACAGTGATAATGACTATGGAAACAATGGAATCGCCATATTTCTGAAAACAGCCCAAGAAGAGGGGATATGTGTGGAGTACTCTGTGAAATTCTACCGAACAGAGCCAGAAAAACTCAATCAAGTGGTAGACACAATAAAAAGAGGCACAGCAAAAGTGATTGTTGCATTTGTTTCTTTTGTTGAGATGGGTTTACTTATTGATCAGTTAAGTATCCAGAACATTACAGGCCTCCAGATGATTGGTGTGGAGCCATGGATAACTGCAAAGACTTACATAACTCCAAACAGTTTTCACACAATGGGAGGGTCACTGGGGTTTGCAGTCAGAAAAATCAATATTGAAGGGTTTGCAGAATATGTTATAAAAGAATTCTGGGACACAGCTTTTCCATGCTCAGAGAGTGATGGGAATTATTCTCAATATGCATCAAGTTGCAGCAGATATGAGGATCTTCTTGTGTTGAAAAATTACAATGAAGATGTGACTGAACATAGATATTCAAGCAATGTCTACAAAGCAGTTTATGCTGTGGCTCATTCACTACACGGGCTATTCAAGTGCAAAGAACAAGAAGGTTGTGAGAAAGGCCTGACAATACAACCACAGCAGGTAAAAGATAAAAGACTGATAAATAGAAAGGGAGCAATGTGTTAAAATGTCTCCATTTTTTTTTTTTTTTTTGCAAGGTGGTTGAGGCTCTGAAAAAGATACATTTTACCATAAAGACAGGAGATCATGTGTGGTTTGACACAACTGGTAGTGTAGTGGCTTTGTATGAAGTTGTGAACTGGCAGCAGAAATCAGATGGATCATTCGAGTTACAATCAGTGGGATATTATGATGCCTCACTTCCTCCTAACCAGAATTTAGACCTTAGCATTGAAAAAATAATCTGGGCTGGAGGACAGCTGGAGGTAAACTGCAATAACCTGTTTGTCCTTGTGTTTGTTTAATTTAAGGGAATGCAATATAAAAAAATGTAATATAAAAAAAAGAGCAAAACATTAATCATCAAAAGCAATAACATTAAAATGTTGAGAAATTGTGGTAAATTTTTATAACGCTTTCAAGGTATTGTTTTGTCCCAGAGAAGTATTTACAATAAGAAATTATGCAACTTCCCCCCTTGTGCATTTATTCTTCAAAGATGTAATATTCTTTTTACAATATTATTGAATGATGTAATGTATTAATTTTTATAATGTATTTTTCTATGTAGAAGCCAAATTCTGTGTGCAGTGAGAGCTGTCCTCCAGGCACTAGGAAGGCTGTACAGAAAGGAAAACCTATCTGCTGTTATGACTGTATTTCATGTGCAGAAGGAGAAATCAGTAATGAGACAGGTAATTTTCAGCCCATCTCACAGTTTCTTAGAACATTGGTTAGTTGCTCTTTTTGTTTTCTTTTTTTAATGTTAAGGATGCTGTTTCTAATCAAAGGAGTTCAGAAATTATTATTTTGTCTCTAACTAGTGATCACAACTCCCTTTCCAGATTCAATTAACTGCCAGCAGTGTCCAGGAGAATACTGGTCTAATGCTGAGAAAAATACTTGTGTGCTGAAGGCTGTAGAGTTTCTGTCATTCACAGAAGTTATGGGTATATTGTTAGTCTTTTTCTCACTGTTAGGAGTAGGATTAACCGTGCTGGTGACCATCCTGTTTTACAGCAATAAGGACACCCCAATAGTAAAAGCCAACAACGCAGAACTGAGCTTCCTGTTACTTTTCTCATTGACTCTGTGTTTCCTCTGTTCACTTACTTTCATTGGTCGGCCCACTGAGTGGTCCTGTATGTTGCGTCACACTGCGTTTGGGATCACTTTTGTCCTCTGTATCTCCTGTGTTCTGGGTAAAACAATAGTGGTATTAATGGCCTTCAAGGCTACACTTCCAGGAAGTAATGTCATGAAATGGTTTGGGCCTGCACAACAACGACTCAGTGTTCTTGCCTTTACACTTATACAGGTTCTAATCTGTGTGCTTTGGCTAACAATTTCTCCCCCATTTCCGTACAAAAATATGAAATATTATAAGGAAAAGATCATTCTTGAGTGCAGTCTGGGTTCTACTATAGGATTCTGGGCTGTGATGGGTTATATTAGCCTTCTGGCAATCTTGTGTTTCATTTTAGCTTTTCTGGCTCGCACACTGCCTGATAAATTTAATGAAGCCAAATTTATCACATTTAGTATGCTCATATTCTGTGCTGTATGGCTTACATTTATTCCAGCTTATGTCAGTTCTCCTGGAAAATTTATTATAGCTGTGGAGATATTTGCCATTTTATCTTCAAGCTTTGCTTTACTATTCTGCATTTTTGCACCTAAATGTTATATCATCCTGCTTAAGTCAGAACAAAATACAAAGCAACATATGATGGGGAAAACACCATCTACATCCTTAGGCCTAAAGCCCTATTGAGAATGTAAAACAACATTTCTATTAACATGGAAGGGGGACCCCAAGAAATTGTGTGGGTGTTGGGAGAGGTCAAGCTGAAGTGACTGAAGCAAAACAAAAGTATCAGGTCTATAACATTGAACTGTCATTTGTAGCAACCTGAAAAACAAAAATAATAACCCTTTAATTAAACCCCAACTGAAAGATGCACCATAATATTTCTAATTTACATCATGGGGTCAAATGTTTCCAAATAAAAGGAAAATGAACAAAACAACACATGCAACTAAGGGTGCTTCTCAATTCTTATTTGTGCATCCTCGTTTCCTTTCCTTGCTTCCTTTCCTCGCGTCTCAGCTCCACCCCCTGTAGGATGTGAGGGAAGGCTGCAAGCAAAAGAAAAGGAGGACGGAGGAATCGAATAAAAGCTTTTTTATACATTGGAATACTTGATTACTCAAGCGACACTTCACAGCGTCATCAGCAGCGCTCTAAGGATCTGCCCTTATGTTGTTAAAGTTTGTTTATTTAAGAAATCCATAATAAATAACAATAAAGCAAGATACTCTGTTGAAATATGTGAGATGTGTGGTTTATATAAACTGCAAAGGTAAAGTATAAATTGAAATTATTGTGACTGATGTGAAGGGGGAGGAGAATTTATACGTGCATCACGTTTAGTCGATAAAACACTTCGCAAAGGATATACCCGTGTATCCTCGCTCATGACTCTTCTGGAAGCCTCCTCACTCCTCGATCCTTGCCTCCTTGCGGTACAATTAGAGAATTGAGATGTCCTTCAAGATGGCTGAGCTCGATCGGTTTCCGGGTCATATGATGGAGGACGGAGGAGCAAGAAGACAAGGAGAGATATTGAGAAGCATCCTAACTGTTGAATGGGGTGTATTTGTTAAATTGGTATTTAATTTTTGGTCTAATAAAATATTATTTAAATTATGATTTGACATATACATATATTCACATATTCAGGTTAAATTAGGGACATAATGAACTGAAAAAAATATGTTGAATTTACATGATTTATATAACCTTCTGTAATCTGATTTGGCTTCAGATAAAAAAAATCAGACAGAAAATATATTATTTTATAGTATTCTGCACAATGATAAAGTCTATATCGATTAGCATTACATTATAAATATAATCTATTATTATGAAAATACCTGACATGGTTCGAAGAACACAGGTAAATCAAATATCATTGCAATCATGTTTATTGTCTTCAAAACGTCTTTATCTGCATGTTACAGCGATGTCTGGAAGCTTTGTATGTGTCGGGACTTCCTGAATGTCACATGATTATGGCACTTCTTCATGTGTTCCATATATGGACTAAATGTGCACAGGGCACCCTCAGGCTGCCAGTATGGATTGAAAACACAGTACATAATGTACTGTATCCAGCGCTCATAATGATTACATCGGCCCATTTGGGTATAAATTCAATAAATATTATTCCTGTCTATATAAATCTGATGTAAACCTATGAGAATCTATCAATATTTCTCCAAATCTGCACATTTTTGAGCTAAAAGCCCTGAGGGACGTTGTTTTGTCAAGCGCTGTCATGACGACCTCACAGGAGTTTTTTTTCTGAATGAGAGCGGCTGATGCTCATAATTCATATTAAAGGCATCGACTCTTTTTTTGATTACATAACTCCTGACAAAAATTAAGACATAACTGTCACTAAAAGTTTCTCAGAATAGTGGTCAAATACTGAAACTTGAGTCTTATATCTTTTTAACGATGTATAGTTTGTCAAGGTAATAACTTTAAATCTGATAGTAACTTTGAACTATTTAAACAAAAAAAACGCTTCAGTGCGTCGGCGCTCTGGCAACGGTTAACAGGTTAACCCTCTGGGGTCTAAGGTGTTCCCTTTCAAGGGAACTCGAGCTGCGTCAAGCTGTGGGAACGCCTCTGCGTGTGTGCGTCATGAAGCACGTATGGAATCAGTCCAATGGAGAGACGGAACGTCATAGGCGGGTGACGTCATCGACCAGGAAACTATAAAGCACCCCCAAAACACAAGCGCGACAGCTTCTATGCCTTCAGTAAGCGCTATATGTGGATCTGTCTCAAGTGTTTTTGTCTGTCACTAAGCAGGAGTTTCACTATTTCAAAAAACTATATATATATATATATTATATTGAGAGACAATGGCGAGCGAACAGCAATTTAAGAAGTGTGTTCCTCCCTGCTCGCGCTATTTAACGGGCGGGGATACACACAGCTTATGTGTTGTTTGTTTGGGAGTGCAGCATGCCCAGTCAGCTCTCGAGGGGGCTGATTGTGAGCATTGCGAGCGTTTGCCTCTTAGAACGCTCCGCTCCCGCCGATCACTCTTTGAGGAGAGTGGTTCGGTTCGCGATCCCCGCGGATCGGGTCCCGCTCATGCCGAGGCTGAGCGCCGACGTCATTCGTGGGGATCGCAGATGGATCTAACAGCGGGGCTTGAGACGGGCTTTGCCCTATCTCAGCCCTTACCTGTTAGATCCAGTGCCTCAGTCTCGGGTTCGGAAGCATGCTCTGCGGTTTCTTCCCCCCGAACTGAGGCCCCAGTACTGCAACTATCCAGTTCTGAGGATCTGGATGTTGTTAGTCTGGATGCGGGAGATGTCGATGATTCGCCATCTCGCTCTCCCGAAAGTGAGGAGCTTATGGAGGTGCTCACTCGTGCTGTTTCTAAATTAAGCATCGAGTGGCCAGCTGTTAGGCAGGAGTCTAGAGAAAAATCTAAACTAGATGAGAGATTTTTGCCTTCCCGTTCCCAACCTCCACGCCGGTGCTTGCCCTTTTTTCCTGATTTACACACAGAGGTTTCGAGATCGTGGAAAAAGCCGGTCTCTTATGGTGTTTTTAGCCCTCAAACGTCCACTTATTCGAATATCGTGGGGGCTAAATCTCACGGTTATGGGGCGCTGCCTAAAGCAGAAGAGACGCTTGCTAGTCACCTTTCTGCTGAAGCTGCATCTTCTTTTAAAGCACCACTTTTACCCTCTAAACCCCTCAGAAGTACGTCTGCTTTAGTGGGTAAGGCGTATTCGGCGGCCGGTCAAGCCTCGGCGTGCCTGCATACTATGTCCATCTTGCAGGCATACCAGGCTGACCTATTAAAGGACGTGAGTGATTCTGAAGAGGTCAGCACTGATGTAGTTCGCAAACTGTGTCAGGCTGCAGATTTATCTCTGCACGCCACCAAGGAGTCGGCCAAGCTAATGGGCCGTACTATGGCAGCCCTGGTGGCCGCAGAGAGACATCTATGGTTAAATCTCTCTGGCATGAAAGAAAAAGATAAAGCTTTTCTTTTAGACGCTCCTCTCTCTCCTCCTGGTCTGTTCGGTAATTCTGTGAATACTGTCATAGATAGATTTCAGGAAGAGAAGAAACAATCAGCAGCGTTTCAGAAATTTATGCCTCTTAAAATTCATGTCCCCGGTACTGCTGGGCGGGAGCAGTCCAGGCCGTCAGTCAGCTCCTCACATAGGGCGCAACAGAAGCAGAGTGTCGCGTCTCGCGCTCCCCCTTCCAAACAGTGGGACCAGACGCGGCACTCTCAGCCGAAGTCTTCTGGCAAAACTGATCTGAGGACAGTTATTATGGCCAAGAAGGCTTCGGCAAAGAAGAAGTCCTGACGCCACTGGCGTCAGGATGCTGAGGGTGGTCCCTGCCGTGGGAGAGAGGTGTTCACCGCATTACACGGTGCCCGCTCTTCTTCGGTGCCCTCAGGGGCCCGTTCTGCCAACCCCGCCTTTATGCCGGGGCACAGATGGTCCCAGCGAGCGCTTTCCCGAGGGACGCTCGCCCCCTCTGAGGAGGGTCTCAGAGCAGTTAAGCCAGTCGTTCCCTGCCGGTGCGCCGTTACAGGGCGCTGCGTTTGCTGCTCAAGTTACACCAGAGGCCAGTCTCGAGAGTGGAAGAGTGGAAAAACCTTCCAAAAATATCTCAGTGGGTTCTGCACATAGTAGAAAAAGGTTATGCTATCCAATTCAGGTGTCGTCCACCAAAATTCAGAGGGGTTCTGCCCACAGTGGTGGGCCCCGAGCAGGCTCTGGTAATGGAACGAGAGGTGAAAGCGCTCCTTCAGAAGGAGGCTATAGAACGGGTTCCTCCTCCCAGTTTGGAGTCGGGTTTTTACAGCCGATATTTCATCGTTCCAAAGAAGGATGGGGGGTTGCGTCCAATTTTAGATCTGCGCCTGTTGAATCGCGCGGTAGGGAAGCTAAAATTCAAGATGCTCACTATCAAGCAGATTGTGGCACAAATCAGATCCGAGGACTGGTTTGTCACGATAGATCTGAAGGACGCGTACTTCCATATTTCCATCCTTCCACAGCACAGGAAGTTCCTGAGGTTCGCCTTCGGGGGCGAGGCGTACCAGAACAAGGTTCTTCCATTTGGCCTAGCTTTATCTCCCCGCACTTTCACGAAATGCATGGATGCAGCTCTAGTGCCCCTGAGGCTTCAGGGCATTCGTATCCTCAATTACATCGACGATTGGTTGATTTTAGCTCAGACGGAGCAGATGGCGGTTCGGCATCGAGATGTCGTTCTCGCTCATATAAGAAAGTTGGGGTTAAGGCTGAACGCGAAGAAAAGTGTGCTATCTCCTTCTCAGAAGACCGCTTTTCTGGGCGTCGTTTGGGATTCGGTCTCGATGCGGGCGCGGCTCTTCCCGGCCCGCATCGCTTCGATTCTCGCAGCCGTGAAACAAGTAAAGCTAGGCCAGCTACTCACTGTAAAACAGTTTCAGAGACTGTTGGGTCTGATGGCAGCAGCATCCAACGTTATACCTTGCGGCCTGCTGTACATGAGACCACTGCAGTGGTGGCTCCGGACCAGGGGATTCTCCCTGAGGGGAAATCCCCTCCGCACGATCAAAGTCACGCGGCGCTGCCTTCGTGCTCTGGTCATGTGGAAAGAAACCTGGTTCCTATCCAAGGGGCCTGTGTTGGGGGCTCTTTGTCGTCGCATAACGCTAACGACGGATGCTTTCCTCACAGGGTGGGGTCATGAGTCATGAGTGGTCGTCCAGCCCAAGGTCTGTGGCAGGACCATCATCTATTATGGCATATAAATTGTCTAGAGATGTTGGCGGTGTTCCAAGCTTTGAAACACTTCCTAGCAGACCTCAGAGGTCATCACGTGCTAGTTCAGTCAGACAACATGTCGGTGGTCTCGTATATAAATCATCAGGGGGGCCTGCGGTCGCGTCCACTTTACAAGTTGGCCCGTCAGATCCTCCTGTGGTCCCAGGGGAGATTACAGTCTCTGTGAGCTATGTATCTTCCTGGTTATCTGAATGTGGTAGCAGACTCCCTGTCGAGGCAGGGGCCGAGGCCAGGGGAATGGAGGCTCCACCCCGAGGTGGTGGAGCTCCTTTGGTTGAGTTTCGGTCGCGCCGAGGTGGACCTATTCGCTTCCAAGGAGACAACGCACTGTCATCTGTGGTTCTCCATCAGTCAGCCAGCCCCTCTGGGGTTGGACGCTCTGGTACAGCCGTGGCCGAGGTCACGTCTGTATGCTTTTCCCCCGATTGCTCTGCTACCAGGAGTTCTGGAGAGGGTTCGCCGGGACGGGGTCAGCCTACTTCTAGTAGCCCCGTTCTGGCCGGCCCGAGTATGGTTCACGGACCTAATATCTCTTCTGGACGGCTCTCCCTTGGAGATTCCGATCAGGAGGGATCTACTCTCTCAGGAGGGCGGTACGATATTTCACCCCCGCCCAGAGTTGTGGAAACTGTGGGCTTGGCCTCTGAGGGGGCCCAGCTCATAGAAACTGGTCTCTCAACTGAGGTTGTTGAGACCATCCTTCACTCCAGAGCTCCGTCCACGAGGAAGTTATATGCCCTGAAGTGGAAACTTTTCACTTCTTGGTGTGCAGAACACCGGCAGGACCCAGTTAACGGCCCAGTGGGTGCAGTGCTGGAGTTCCTGCAGGAGCGTTTCTCTGCAGGGTTATCCCCCTCCACACTAAAGGTGTATGTGGCGGCACTAGCTGCTTACCATGTCCCTTTCAGTGGAGTTTCTCTTGGGAGACACCCACTTATAACTCGCTTCCTTCGTGGTACTTTGAGGCTGAGGCCTGCAGTTCGCATGAGGGTGCCGACTTGGGATTTGTCCATTGTATTAGAGGGCCTCTCTTTGGCCCCCTTTGAACCTATTGAGGAAATTTCTGAGAAATTCCTCACATATAAGACTCTCTTTCTGCTTGCAATATCCTCAGTTAAAAGAATCGGAGATTTGCAGGCTCTGTCGGTTGCACCCTCATGCCTGGAGTTTTCGCCTGGTATGGTTAAGGCTTTTCTATACCCTAGACCAGGTTATGTCCCTAAGGTCCCTACTAATGCTGTTAGACCTACAGTGCTGCAGGCTTTCTATCCTCCTCCTTTCGTGTCATCAGATCAGGAGAAACTTAACCTTCTCTGCCCTGTTAGGGCGTTAGACGCTTATGTCCACAGAGCTGCCCTGTGGAGGAAATCAGAACAGTTATTTGTGTGCTTTGGGCCACCCAGGAAGGGGTGTCCCGCATCTAAACAGAGAATGAGCAAGTGGGTGGTTGAGGCCATCTCACTTGCTTATGAGTCGGCTGGTCAGCCTTCACCTTTGGCTGTACGAGCCCACTCTACTAGGAGTATGGCTGCCTCTAAGGCATTATTGTTAGGAGTATCGCTGAGTGATGTTTGTGATGCGGCTGGGTGGTCCTCACCGCATACATTTGTTAAGTTCTACGAATTGGACTTGAGTTCCACTCCTGGGGCGCAGGTGCTCTCGTCCTCTGTGCGCTAGTTCCCACATGACGGTCATTTGCTCCTATGGCGACGTGGGTATGGGCGTTCCCACAGCTTGACGCAGCTCGAGTTCCCTTGAAAGGGAACGTCTCGGTTACGGATGTAACCCTAGTTCCCTGATAGGGAACGAGACGCTGCGTCGTTCTGCCATACTCCCAGCATGCCCGTTAGCGCTTCCTTCAGGCCTATCAGAAGCTGTCGCGCTTGTGTTTTGGGGGTGCTTTATAGTTTCCTGGTCGATGACGTCACCCGCCTATGACGTTCCGTCTCTCCATTGGACTGATTCCATACGTGCTTCATGACGCACACACGCAGAGGCGTTCCCACAGCTTGACGCAGCGTCTCGTTCCCTATCAGGGAACTAGGGTTACATACGTAACCGAGACGTTTTGGGGGTCCTTGAGATGTTTTGACATGCCCTGACATTTGTGCTTTTTTCAGTTGCTTATAAACATATTATTTGCAAAGGTGTAATTACACTCTATTTAGCACAAACAGGGATACCATAATATGTGAGCAAGATGTATGTACATGTTTGTATTTTTGAGAGAATATTGTTTATGCATGGTTATTGAAAAAACTAAAACTTAAAGTGTCTGAAATAAGGCCACAAAACACATACTAAATATGTGTCCACAAGACTTTTGACTAATGGGTGTTGTTGCCTAGAGTTTTTGCTTCAAAATTATCTGAAAATCATCCTGCCTAATCATTTAAACAAAACAATACATTGATTTAAATTTTATAAGACACCTTTTGTTTGGAAAGGCAATATGCATGGAGGCATGTTCACACCTGAGAAGACAAAGGCCGGATAATGTGCCGCATAATGAGCTGCATATTAATGAGCCTTTCACACAGATGTGTCACTGGGTACCAAAGAATGCGACCTCGGACAAAAGAAATTATATATATATATATATATATATATATATATATATATATATATATATATATTACAATTAGAAATTGTAACCAATTACAAATAGGTTACAATTACAACAACAATTACAATTTTAACAATATTTCAAGTGTATTCTTTCTTTGTAAAAAGTATACATTTTATCATACGTATTAAAAAAGGTAAGGATTCATTAGTTTGAATATTGGAACAAACACAATAATAACATCTTAGTTGATAATTCAATATACCTACTTTATTTTTGACAAAACATCCTATACTATAGTATATTTAACATATGAGCAGAAATTGGCGAACAAAAGCTTACCTATTAAATGTGACAGTAGTCTTTAGTCTTTTTTTACAGTCAAAACTTTATAATCTATCCAAAACTAATCACGAAATCTTGTCTAAACATTCATATTTAGTCTGTAACATATCATGTTTATGATATATTAGCATATACATGTTAATTTGCAGTTTGTTGCTTATACAGACATTTTATTTCAACATATTTCAGTCTATTTTTACTCATGTTAGTAGGCTATAGCAATATAGTTTGGATGTGTTCATGTAAAAATAACATGTTTACTAATGTAGGTGCGAGAGTGAATGAATGGCACAGACACGCGCTGTATAACTGAAGTAAACAACGCTGCCGCGCCTGTGTCGTTCATTCATCATTTAGCCTACACACAGACACGCAATTCATATTTAAACAGTCTTTTTGCGGTTTACAGACACTATTCAATATCGCGATTAGAACAAAGCACTTAAGAATAAATGACTTACTACATCAGCTGGATCCGTTGCTCCTCGAAATGAAACTACCAGCAGGTACATTTTCCAGGGTTATTAGATAGTATTATTCCTCACAGCGTAGCAAGACGAGGTAAAGTGCAAGATTCTTATTAAACATGATGTGTTTTATAATCCAGAGTGGGCGTTGGTATGTTTGCATGGCTTGCATCAGATCATTTGCGTTTGAATAGCGCGCGCTCTCCGTGGGCGTGGCACATTAACGCGTAATCCGGTATAATGAGCTGGAAAGAAAAAGACTGACATCTCTCTCTTTTCATACAGATTACATAAACTGAGAATATTTGTTTTTTATATAAATTAATTCATTTAAAAGAAGAGAGTTCAAGCTTAATTATGGAAAAACACTCGTGCCTGTATGACAAGTATTCGCGGAATTACAGTTAATGTTCGGACGCATTTCAGAATGGACTTCACTGACAGAGAGAAGGCAAAACTAGCATCATGTTTATTTTTCTTTATTTGACTAAAAGCACAACACTTTGTTTATATTGTGAGTATACACAAAAAAAATAGACACTTAACAGGATCGAATGATGTATAACACTAACACGTAAGATCAAAATCAACAGAGTATTTTGAGTCTCTTTTGCACTGATAAGAAAAAAAGCGAGACTATTGTGCCGGCGCGATAGCAGACCTCAGAGGGTTAAGGCAAGACACTGCAAGCAAAAACAGTTCCCTTTCAGTCACTTAAGTTCTACGTAGTCGACGTGTCGACTGATTGGGATCACGCTATGGAGCCTGTCATCTTCGAATACTGTTAAAACGAGCCGTGCGTGAAATGCATTACAAACTCCGCCCCTGCGGCGCGGGAGTGAGGTAAGTGTTGTACTGCTCAAGTCAAAAATACTTCCCGACCGGTCCAGCTGGCCCCAAACTGTACCATCAGACTCGGCTTGTGATTTATTTTTGCTCGGCTTCCGCCTAAGCTCAGTGATATTCATCAGACCTAGGTGTTGAGCAGATATGCTCCTAACAAATTAGTGATATTTATTACATCTAGGTGTTGAGCAATGCTCCTGTCTTGTGTGCACACTTTGCAGTCTACTGGCGAAGGACGCGATGCAGCCACTCCCTCCAGCCGATATGAAGCCCGGCTTCTAAAATATGCTCGTACTTCGTTGTACTTCGTTGTGGGTCACGACCATCTTGGTCCTGTGTTAATTGAGACGGACCTTTTTTGAAAGCCTCCGTTCAATTCATTACACAGAGATGCATTTCCAAATGCTCCGTGCCCAAGATTGGTCTGCAGCGTTCGACCTGAGAGACATGTACTTCAGATCTCTATCCTTCCGCACCACAGGCAATCCTGTGTTCATGCGTTTGAATGGTGTGAAGTATCAGTGCAAATTCCTACCCTTCAAGTGCTCATAGCCAGTTGGGTCCTCAGGTCAACTGGGAAAGATTAAACTCATCCACAGGCTTTTCTCGTCATCTCTTTTCTAGTTTGGAGATGGATTCGGTCCTCCGCATCTCTGAATAGAGTATGTGGATGGTTAGTGCTGTATAGAAGTGAGAAAGGGTCCCACTGAAACTCGCCTCTCCTGGGGCATATGGTAGACGCAGCTGCGTGGCTTTCTCCATATGAAGACCGCTTGCAGACCCTGGCCTGCCGCCAAACCCTCAGTCCATAACAGACCATTTGTTTCTCTGGGCCAACGGTCCCTAGAACGAGTGTCCATCAATACCGGCTGAGGGTCCACGTACAAAGGGCATGCAGTAACAGAGGTCTGGGCGGCTCTCCAACTGCATTAGCATCCATTGCCTCGAGTTGCTTGCAGTTCACCTTGCTTTGAGACACTGCTGCTCAGCGAGCATGTACTGGTCTGAAAAGACAACATGGCGACCGTTGCGCTACGCTCCCCTCGCATGTTGCAACTCGCCCGCCACCTCCTCCTTGGAGTCAGAAGCTTCTGAGGTTGCTTCATTCCACTTATTACTTCTGGCCTGCTCAATCCTGCCGGTGACAAGCCTCACGACAGCCTCTGGCCTAGAAAGAGTGGAGACTCCGTCCAGCTGTTTGGCGGTCCAGCTGTTTGGGACCACTTCGGGGCCGCACAGTTACATCTGTTGCCCCTCCGGACTCATCTCTCTGTCAGTTGTTTTTCTTGTGTCTGAGTGGACACCCCTCGACACAGAAAGACTCTGGCCACAGCTGGCCCTGGGGCCCCCGCATAAAATGTGTTCCCCAGTGAGCCTTCTTGCACACAACTGTGCTAAAGTCAAAGAAGAGATGGAGCAGGTCTTGCTAGTTGCTCCTTATTGGCCCAACCAGACCTCTCCTCTCGAAAGCCCTTCCTGACTCATTCCTCTGAGTACATTCTCAGGGATGGGGCATGATGGCACCCGCGTTTAGACCTTGGAGAGTTCCAGGTCTGGTTCTAAAAAGAACGGGATGCGGAGGTTCTGGTTACTACCACAATCATTTTTTAAGCACGAAGAGACCATCACTTCTGTGAGATCACCCTCTCAAAATTAAGCATGCTCCCCCTTAGAAGTGGAACCCATTCGTTGAAATGAGTCTTCTCTCCGTGAGGAGATCCCGAAGGTGTATGATCACTTCAGTGCTTATTTCCTTCTAATGGGTTGGAGTGAGGGCTGTCTCCTCCACCTCAAAATGTTGTTGCCTCTGTATTGACGCACACCATGATGCAGTGGATACAAATCCGTGGGAAGCACTACTTGATCGTCAGGTTCCTGAGGGTAGCAAGCAGACTGCCTTGCATCCCCTCTTTACCCTCTTGGGACTTATCTCTGGTGCTACCGCACTGCAGAGACCTTCCGTGAGCCCTGCAGGCAGTGAGTTAAAAATCCTGTTTTTAGAGAAACAGTTCTCCTGCTTGCTTGGTCTCTATCTAGAGGGTAGGGACTTGCACGCATTTTCGGTCAACGAATCGTCCCTGGAATTCGGGCCGGCTAACTCTCAAGATATTTGAGACCCCGGCCTTGATATGTGCCCAAGGTTCCTACCTCTCCTACGGGACCAGGTGGTGAACCTGCAAGCGCTGCCCCGGAGGAGGCAGACCCAGCCCTGGCTTTTCTCTGTCCGTCCGCTCCATTGTGGTTATACGTGCTCAGAATGCATAGTCTGGACCTCAGACCAGCTCTTGTCTGTCACCAGCAGAAGGGAAGGCTGTTTCCAAGCAGACGTTGGCCCACTACATGTGGTTGCCTTCATCTTGGTGATTTCCCAAGATCCACGTGCCCACCTGCTCCCTCCTAGGCGTTGACACAGAGTGCCTTGCTGAACAGATGTTTATAGAGTCAGGGGCTGGGCGACACCTATAAGGTTCGCTAGATAACTAGCCTATGTGTCGAACCGCTGCTTCCCGTGGGCTCCCTTCACATGAAGCCAGTTTCACTGTAAGCCCGGTTCGAAGTGTCGGCTTGCTGGGCCATTCCCCTCCTATGGACTGGATACGTGCGCAATTCTTGCTCCAGTGAATTCCCCTTATTAGCCGAACCCTGTCGAGTTCCTCCATACCCATCGGCAAAGGACGTGGCAGAACGTCCGAAGCCAGGCCTATCACTCGTATGCACTGTTGAAACCTGTGTTAGGCTGGGTCCATATGTTGTGATCCCTACGGCGATCCCATATGTGTATTCTTCCACCGTACGGCTCCCTGCGGCGAGCATGTGTCTTCCCTCTGCCGTCACTGTCTGGTTGAGTCTCCCCATAGGCTGGAGTCACCCCAGTGACAGTCCATATGTTGTATTGCCCGGTCATCCGCCCAGTCCATATGTGTATTCTCCACGTTACCTCCCTTCGGGCAGGATGTGGCTTCCCCAGCGTATTCCTTTCCAATGAAAGAGAACGCTTTCCCAGTGATCTTGTGGAACAGCAGTGACTTCCCTGGCTTAAGCCCTGTCCCTCTCTGCCTCAAATAATGCGGGGGGATAAGAAGGCTTTTGTCTAGGCACTGAAAGGTGGCAGCACTAGTGGTGTTTTAATTGTGATCCCAATCAGTCGACACGTCGACTACGTCGAACATGAGTGACTGAAAGGGAACGTCTCGGTTGTGTATGTAATCCTCGTTCCCTGAAGGAGGGAACAGAGACGTAGTCCCATTGCCACTATTGCTGGACCACCGCTGACTCCGAGTTACGCTCGGCTCCTCGCAAAAAACAACTAGTGCGTGCATCCACTTCCGTATTTATACCCGCGCCGCGGGGGCGGGTATAAATGCCTTAATCATGTTTATCGGTTCTGCATGAATCAATTACATTACACAAATATAATTTGTTCACATAAATATCAAGTTATTAATTTGTCTTAAAATTATTTTATATTGTTCCCTGACAGGAGTAATTCAATTGATTTCAAATATTTTTTATCATATTACTGAATTATAAAACTGCATAAAACATTATAAAACATTTACCTAACAAACTGTTAGTGAGCATATATTAACATACTAAAAGTTAGTTAAGCAGCATAAACATACTGTGTAGCCATCCTCAGTTAGAGCAAAACCTCCACTCTTTACCACAATGGTAAACCCAGTGTAATTAAAACGGTCAAAAATCCCAACATAATTTAACATTAAACACAATCAAGTCTCTCCCTTTTCTCAACTTGCTTAAAACACACACAATAATACTTAATTTTTAATTCCCCTGTGAAGTCCCATGCAAACCACACTGGGAAGTATGTTCTTGAATATGTTTTAATAGTTCATACTTGCCTAATATAATTTAATCAAGTAGATTTAATTTTGAAGAATAACGTTGATCAAAAGCAAATGCCATTAGTGTGATGCGTAATTTATTTACAACTATTTTAAACAATATTTAATGTATAATTATACATGCTGTTTTAAAAATGTTCATAATTAGCGATTATATGGAACATTTTTATATTTAAAAATTTATTCTAATTTATGGAACTGTGTTGTGGTTTCTCTCTTTTGTGAAATCACTTCTCGGAGATCTTTGATGCCAGAAATATTAGACTTTATTTTACAACAAAGCCGAACGCCTTCTGCAGAAGGTAGCTCCAGATCAGTGCCCAGCTTCACGCATGTATATTTTGTACCATGTGACATACTGAATCGTCAACATTCCCCTCTCTGGGGCTTACTTAAACCCCAGCACTTTCATTTTCCAGAGTGTAGTTTCAAAATCCAGCCCCCTCAGTTATGCTACCTAGTGACTAAATTGAGTCACCCATTCTTCTTTCCAATAACTAGATTATGCCACCACACTCCGGAGGAGCATAAGAACCAAACATCTCTCTCCATACATTTTTCTTTCTTTCAGTTTTTTTTGTTTTTCTTTTAATGGAGAAAGTTAAGTCAAGTCAAGTCATCATCATTTATATAGCGCTTTTAACAATGTAGATTGTTTCAAAGCAGCTTTACAGAGATAAACATATAATTTAAGGTAACAGAGATTGGTTTGGTTTTATAGTGGTTCTTGAATAATGTTTTTTCCAGCTAAAGTTAGTTTTGATTGATTCACTTCCGTCTAAATTATCATTTGTTATTAAATTAGGGGCCGCTAAGATGACACCGTTCTCTCTAAACTGACTTTAAACGTGAACCTGTGATAGACGCTGATGGCGTTCACATGCGCATTAAGAATTGATTCTATAGTTATGTGTGTTTGAATATATGTGCGCAGGTTTGTAATTCCTTACAAACCATGCCTAAACAAACTACTTGTCTTGTCTATAAATTTTGATGCAGAATTTTATTTTATTTTATCACTTCAGGTAGGTACCCAAACCGAAAAATTCCACAACGCTTTATCTGTAGAGTGGTATAGGGATCCTCCATAGGGAGAGGCTAGTTGGCACTTCAGCACTGCATTGTCATCGGGTCCAGACGAAGGTCCTTCGTCAGATCTGGAAATGGCCTGGATACGGCAGGCTGCGGGAAAACCTCGGGATAAACAAAGACACTAAAATTAGCGTAGATGCCATTCTTCTTATGATAACGAGTACATCAGGATTTAAGGGAAGTGTTCCCAGTTCCGGGTGACCTAATATATGCAGCCTTATATTGAATTATAGAAGTCGATAATGTGTTATGTTTATGCTAGGTCAAAGAGATGTGTTTTTAGTCTAGCTTTGAACTGACAGACTGTGCCTGCTTCCCGGACAATGTTAGGAAGATTGTTCCAAAGTTTTGGTGCTAAATAGGAAAATGATCTACCGCCAGCAGTCGATTTTGATATTCTAGGTATTATCAACTGGCCGGAACTTTGAGATCGCAATAGACGTGAAGGACTATAATGCGTTAAGAGCTCGCTCAAGTACTGCGGAGCTAAACCATTTAGTGCTTTGTAAGTAATCAGCAATATTTTAAAATTTATACGATGTTTAATAGGCAGCCAATGCAGCGTTGACAGAACCGGGCTAATATGGTCATACTTCCTGGTTCTGGTAAGAACTCGAGCTGCTGCGTTTTGAACTAGCTGTAGTTTGTTTATTAAGCGTGCAGGGCAACCACCCAGTAGAGCATTACAATAATCTAGCCTTGATGTCATGAACGCATGAACTAGTTGTTCCGCATTTGTCAATGAGAGCATATGACGTAATTTAGATTATATTTTTAAGATGGAAAAATGCGGTTTTACAGATACTAGACACGTGACTTTCAAATGAAAGATTGGTCTCAAAGAGCACACCCAGGTTCCTAACTGACGACAAAGACTTAACAGTGCAGCCATCAAGTGTTAGACAGTATTCTAGGTTATTACGTGTGGAAGTTTTTTGTCCAATAATTAGAATCTCTATTTTTTCAGAATTTAGTAGTAGGAAATTACTAGTCATCCAATTTTTTATATCAACTATGCATTCCGATAATTTTGTGAATTGGTAAGTTTTGTTAGGTTTTGAAGAAATATAGAGCTGAGTATCATCAGCATAACAGTGAAAGCTAATTCCACGTTTCCTAATGATATCTCCTAAAGGTAGCATGTACAGAGTGAACAGTAGCGGTCCTAGTACTGAGCCTTGTGGTACGCCATACTGAACTTGTGATCGATAAGACATCTCTTCATTTACTGCTACAAACTGATAACGGTCAGATAAGTATGATTTAAACCATGCTAGTGCAATTCCACTAATGCCAACATAGTTTCTAGTCTATTTAAGAGAATGTTGTGGTCAATGGTGTCAAATGCAGCACTAAGATCAAGTAACACTAATAGAGAGATACAACCACGATCGGATGTATCGTGAGCAAATCATTTGTGACTCTAATGAGAGCTGTCTCAGTGCTATGGTGCGGTCTAAATCCTGACTGAAAATCCTCGCAGATACCATTTCTTTCAAGAAAGGAACACAGTTGTGAGGATACTGCTTTTTCTAATATCTTTGACAGAAAAGGTAGATATGAGATCGGCCTGTAATTGACTAATTCTGTAGGATCAAGTTGCATTTTTTTAACAAGCGGTTTAATCATAGCCAGCTTAAAGGTTTTTGGTACGTATCCTAGAGACAAAGACGAATTAATGATATTAAGAAGAGGATCTATGACATCTGGAAGCATCTCTTTCAGTAGCTTAGTCGGTATAGGGTCTAACATACATGTTGTCGATTTAGATGAATTAACGAGCTTGCAAAATTCTTCCTCTCCTATAGCAACAAATTAAACAAATTTTACCTCAGGGAGACTACAATGCACTCCCTGATGCGATACTGTAGTAGACGGTTGCATAGTTATAATTTTGTCCCTAATATTATCAATTTTATAAGTGAAGAAGTTCATAAAGTCATTACTGCTGTGTTTCTTGGAAACTTCTGGGCTTGAAGCTTTCTTTTTCATTAGTTTAGCCACTTTTTTAAATAAATACCTAGAATTATGTTTATTTTCTTCTAATAGGGTTGAAAAATAAGCAGATCTAGCAGCTTTTAAAGATTCTTTGCAAGCAATCGAGCTCTCCTTCAATGAAATCCGAAATACCTATAATTTGTTTTCTTCCAGTTGCGCTCCATTTTTCTGGCTGCTCTCTTAAGGGCCTGAGTGTGCTCGTTGTACCAAGGCATTGGACTATTTTCTTTAATCTTCTTTAAGCGCAACGGAGCAAATGTGTCTAAAGTGTTGGAAAAGAGAGAGTTAAAAGTTTCTGTTGCAATATCAAGTTCTGCTAAGCTATCTGGGATGCTGAGATGATGAAACTGATTAGGAAGATTATTGATAAAGCAATCTTTAGTGGCAGAATTGATAGGTCTAACATACTTGTAACACGGAGTCGGCTTTGCAGCCTTGGCTAAATGTAATTTACATGAGGCTAGATAATGATCTGTACGGAGCCCCTAAAGGGACCTTTGCAAAAATAAAAAAATAAAGACTATCGCGTGCGCACAAGAAACATATCTCGTGCGCACGAGACACCATTGTGCATTACAATTTCCGGTTTGCGTACAATTTGAGTTACTGTCATTACTATGTCACCGGTGGACACAGGAGACCTACAGCTGTGCAAGACAGAATGCTCATTTTGATCGTCTATACCATGTGACAGTGATGTCTATGAGATTTGCAATACTGTTATAATAGAAGCTCACTTTGAGCTGCATCTGCATTAGGAGGTACAGGAGGCGGCTCGGTGGCGTTCTCGGACCGCACTCTGCTGCCCGCTGGCGATAGAAGAGGCGGATGAGAGTGGGGAAGATCCTGTCCTCCCACTGCTCTCCGGGCCCTCTTCGGACCCAGAGACGAAGGATACCGCTCTATTAAAAATTTGGGTACCGCTGGTTTTGAGGCCAGCGGCGGAACAGAACAGTTTTCCACCCGGGGAAGGAGCGGTGGGGTCACCGTCTCCTATAGAGCAGTTCCATCCATCTCCGGGTCACGGGACGGCCTGCCTGCGACTGGCTCCACGGCGCCGTTTAGGTGGAGGCTGCTGCTGCGGCGCGGGAGCAGGGGCAGATGCAGGAGGACGCCCCCGGCGACGAGCAGACTGAGGACCGCAGGCGGTGGGGTAGGGGCAGCAGCTGACCACCGCGGCAGAATGTGTTTGATAGCCTCTGTCTGCTTTTGTACAGCCGAGAACTGCTGGGTGAAGTTCTCGACCGTGTCGCCGAAGAGGCCGGTCTGAGACATGGGGGAGTTAAGGAACCGGAGCTTGTCGCTCTCCCTCATGTCAGCCAGACACAGCCCGAGATGGCGTTCCTGGACCACCAAGGTGGACATCGCACGATTCACTGACTGCGGGGTGACCTTCGTCGTTTGGAGCGCGAGGTCCGACCCACAGGTTCTGACCCACCCTCCGATGCAGCGATCGACATCTGGTCGTCGTGCCGAGCACCGAAATGAACAACTGGTACACACCTCGAGGATGGTCCAGCCCGTTCATTTAGTAGCTCAGTTGGCTGCGGAGCGTAAGAGGGATGAGGGTTCCTAGGGGGTTGGTTCCCCGAAGGAAGCGCGCTCACCGTCATCCTCAGGTCTCCCGTGTTACTGTCTGAAGGCAGATGCACGGGGACTCCGCCCCTTTGCAGGAACGAGAGTCTCGACCTCAGCTCTGAGATGGTCATCTTCCCACAATGGGTACATGACTCATCCACAAACGCTGCCTCAGTGTGTTCGAGGCCCAGACACACGAGGCAGCGAGCGTGACCATCCCGTGACCCAAGGTAACGACCACATCCAGAAACACACAGATAGAACGTCTAGAAGATCTTTTTTTCTTTTTTTAAAAAAAGTCACAAACTATCTGTGTTTGCTCTTTTAGAGACTGTTCTCACAAGTGCTGAGGCACACAGGGGAACAGCCACCGCGATCACAGTCAGGAATGTGCACCTGCTCTGTGCGCGCTCTCTCTCTCTTACCGGTTACCGGCCGTTAAAACAGCCTTTGAGTGCTCGTATGTGGCGCACCTTACCAGCTGTTAGACCAGCTTTTACTTGCTCTGAGAGAGAGGAAGAAGGCTGTTCGCGCTGAAGCGCCGTCACACCCGCACCGAAAAGAGAATAGTCAAGAAAAAAATAGGCTTGTCTCAGTAACAGCATCGAAGAGTTGGCTCCGAAGCGAAAAACTGAAGTGCAATCCACCAGCTGCTCGTTTATACCCGCGCTAACGAGGGCGCGCAGCTGATGCAAATGATTGCACGCCAATGTGTATTGGCTTGTTTTATTTTCACTCGAAGTAGATTGCCTCTCTAACGAGATTCCTATTGGTCGGCCCCAACTAAGTTGTAGTGACCGACTGATAGGGAACTCTGTTTTATTTATTTCACAGGAATATATTTTCATTACTGTTTACCTGAAATGTATAAACATGTAAAACATTTCTAAAGTCTAAGTCGAAGTATTTAATTTTACCTGAAATGTACAAACATTGTTTTTGTTTATAAAACATTTGTTTATAAAACAAGTCTAAGTCGAAGCGCTAAACGGCTCTCAAACACATTATTTAACAGGGTATTTAATTTTATATTAATATAATTGCTACTGCCTTGTAACATTAATGAATACAAACTATAAACTCATGTACAACATAGCTATTCTAGACACACACTTTCTTCTTTCAGTTCAACAATGTAATTTTTTTTGTATAAAACTCAAATTTGATCCTGTCTCTTTAGAATAAAAATTTAAACTAACTTTAAAACCTTAAAACATAATTTAAAACCACTCAATCATTTAAAAAATTCTAAATTAAGTTGAAAAACAAATCATAAAATAGCAATAAATAATAAATTCAATAAATTCTTCTTCCATATTGCGATCTGCGATTATTGATGAAAAATAAGCTCCGTACATATCATTCCTAGTTCCACATGTATGATGCTATAAACCTTATGTAGCCCCGCCCCTTTTCAGCTCTGCGCTCATTGTCTTCCGGTCCGATCTTGCGTATTTATGAATGAACGGCTCGTTTTAAAATCTTTCCGGTCTACTGACATTTGTTAAGACATCTGCTTTAAACATTACAATCCTCATGATAACTTTCGTTAACTTTAAATTAAGTAAATCCACTTCAAAAGCTAATTACTCCTGGACAGCAATGCCATAGAAATATACACAGCAACCGCAAAAACGGAAGTTCAAAGACAATATTCTAAAGATGGCTGCGCCCTCCTTTCTCCAAAGAACGTATATTGACGTTCTTCTATACTCTTTGTTTTCTCTGGCGCATAAGGTCTATAACGCAAACTGGAAATTGTAATGCGTGCGCACGAGATACGTTTCTCGTGCGCACGCGATAGTATCTCGTGCGCACGCGAAAGTTTCTCGTGAGCACGCGATACGTTTCTCATGCGCAGAATTTCAATGGCATCAACATTGAGTCCATGTGATAATATTAGATCTAGAGTATGATTACGACAAGTCGGTCCTGACACGTGTTGTCTAACTCCAATAGAGTTAAGAATGTCTTTAAATGCCAATCCCAATGCATCTTTTCCATTATCTACATGTATATTAAAATCACCAACAATTAGGACTTTATCTGGAGTCAATACTAATTCTGATAGAAAGTCAGCAAATTCTTTGATAAAATCTTTATGGTGCCCTGGTGGCCTGTGTACAGTTGCCAGCAGAATTCTCAAACGTGATTTATCGTTTACATTATATATTTGTACATTAAGCACCAACACTTCAAAAGAAGTATATTTAAAACTAGATTTCTTAGTGGTTTTGAAAATATTACTATAAATTACAGCAACACCTCCCCCTTTGCTTTTCAGATGAGCTTCATGTTTATAACAGTAATCTTGCGGGGTGCACTCATTTAAAGTAATGTAATCGTTTTGTTTTAGCCAGGTTTCTGTCATACACAGCACATCTAGGTTATAATCTGAAATAATATCATTAACTATGAGCACTTTTGAAGTAAGGGATCGAATATTCAGCAACCCATGCTTTATCGTAAAGTAAAAGATTCTTTATTCCCTAATTATAATTTAAATTGTTATAAGCGTGAGCTTGTATTTTGTTCAGTCAGCCTTGCCTGTGGTTGTCCCAGTTATGTAGAATACATCAAACATCAAACCATGCTTTATACTATTAAAAGTTTTTCTTGCAGTGTAGACTTCCTCTTCGACCCAGACACTTTGCGCATCGAGGGTCACCATGGGGAGGGGTTAGGCTTGCACATACACCCAGAATAATCTTTTTCGTCCTCATTAGAGGTACTTGAATCATTGTCCAATGCTTGTAAAATGCAATTTGATTTTTCAGGGCAATCCTGATAATATATACTTTAGTTGCCCTCTAATTTTATTTTTCCATTTTCTTGACATTTTAGCACCTCCATTTGCTTAACCTTGGTTTTGACAACTAGTGATCTTAATATGGGAAGTACACAACAGAACAATAATCCTCCTATTAATATTGCAGCACCTAAAAACATTCCTAATTTTGCAAACCAATGCTCCCAATGCTCCGAAGTTTAAATAAAACCAGTCCCACATTTGCTAATCTCTTCCTGTATTTGCTCTAACTTCTGCTCTTAAGCCTTTTATCTTAATCATAGCTTCAGTAAATTTTCCTTCTGTAGCAGTATTATTTGGTATAAAAGTACAACACTGATCTCCAAACATAACACACACCCCTCCTTTCTCTGTCAATAACCAATTAAGGGCTTGCCTATTTTGCCATGTCATTTTACTTGTTTCATGTAATTGTTCTCCTAGTGCAATTAGTGTAATTAATAAATCTCTGCTGATTATAGTAAATATAATTGATCCATTCGACATTTTTGTTTTGCGTGATCCATATGAATATTACGGAGCCCCCCTAGTCCCACTTTGTCAAAAAAAATTATTATAACTATCTTGTGGCCTCAAGATAAGTAACTCGTGGCCTCAAGATAGTATCTCGTGGCCTCAAGATAGTATCTAGTGGCCTCAAGATAGTATCTCGTGGCCTCAAGATACTATCTCGTGGCCTCAAGATACTATCTCGTGGCCTCAAGATAGTATCTCGTGGCCTCAAGATAGTATCTCGTGGCCTCAAGATACTATCTCGTGGCCTCAAGATACTATCTCGTGGCCTCAAGATAGTATCTCGTGGCCTCAAGATACTATCTCGTGGCCTCAAGATAGTATCTCGTGGCCTCAAGATAGTATCTCGTGGCCTCAAGATAAGTATCTCGTGGCCTCAAGATACTATCTCGTGGCCTCAAGATACTATCTCGTGGCCTCAAGATACTATCTCGTGGCCTCAAGATACTATCTCGTGGCCTCAAGATAGTAAAGTGTCTGACACATGGACCCTTTGTTATTAAACTGGACCCTGTAGTGCAATACTTCACATTCTGTGCAATATTCTCTGTTTTAATATTCAGTGTGCAATATAGTTTTCTGCAGTTCTGCTTCTATTTATTTACTAGTAGCCTACTGTTCATCACAATTCTGTTAATATAGTAATGTAAATCTTGTAGGCTTTTATAATTCTTCTTCATATTTTATAGCCTATATTTATACTTTTTACATGTTTGTTTATTTACCAACTTCTATTATTATTTTTATTCCTTTAAATGTCTGGTTATTGCATCAATAAAGATCAATAAAGTATTTCTGATTTCGATTTTAAGTTAGCCTATAGTGGAGTGTGCAGACTGGTTTATTAATTGTTGAAGTGTTTCACGTTTTAGAAAAGCATGTGTCCGTGTAGCCTACGAAAAAACATCAGCAGAGGGCGTTCTAGGCTTAGGTCACGGTACCTCCGTCTGGCTGTATTCCATATGTGTATTTCCCGGTAACGTTATTTCCCAGTTGACGGCAAGGAGCTGTAGAAGAGCAGCAGATGATCAAATGAATCATTGTGACGGCTTTACAGAGGTAAGAGTGTTTTAATTAGCACGGTGAACATTTAGTTAGATGGCAAATTACTGAGTTAAGATAACTGCAAGACTAGCTAGGTGTTCCAGCTGGAAGCATTAGCGATTAGCATATAAGTTAAGCAGGCTAATTCAACGTTAACGGCTATCATTAGACTAACGGGCTCGTAAAGTCCGGTACAATTTGTAACGTTAGTAACAGGAGCAAAGCCCGGCAGTTCATGTGGTGTTGTTCTATTTAGTTAACGATGGTGTCTGTCAACACTAGTTTTTGGCCATTGACTATTAGGCCTAGTGGATGCTGTGAAATATCAGTTATGTCTGTGTATCAAGTAATCATATATATATATATATATATATATATATATATATATAAATAATACATTTAATTTAGGCTATATAGCACTTTTCAATAAACTCAAAGACTGTTTAGACCAGGGGTGTAAGGATACCTTCACGTCACGATTCGATACATCACGATAGTGAACTCCCGATTATTGCGATACTCCAAGACATGTTAAAAGGTGAACAAAAAATTAACTGTTGATTAAAATGCTAAATTTGTTTTACATTGTGTGTGCAAATGAATTGGCTTGAACTTGGTGCTGGAAACACAATGCCCAGGACAATAGAGACACCAGAATAACAATAGGCCCTATTCATGATTCTGAAGCTGAAAATACTGAATTATTATTTTAGACGATTATGCTTTCAATCTTTACAGACGAGATGTATTTAAAATAATGTCAGTCAATGTGTACTGGTAACATTTAGCATTATTAGGAAACACAAATATTCCTCCATTGCATTAGTATACACTATTCAACATTATAGTAGTTTAATGTAGTACTGACACTAAAACTCTGAAAACTTTCTCACACAGTAATTATTATTTTGGGTGAACTATCCACGATACATATTGTCACTATCCACGATATTGTTGCATTTTTGTATTGCGATAAATTGTGACACGATATATTGTTACACCCCTAGAACACTCTAACTTAAAGGAACACTCCACCGTTTTTTTTAAATTGGGGTTATTCACTGTCTCCCCTACATTTAGATAGGTGGGCAAATGCATTTTTGTCTCAGTGCATGCATTGTCTTAGTCTGGCAGCGCCGCCGCTAGCTTAGCTTAGCATAATGAATGGAATCCTATGTTGTCAGGTAGCATGTCCTGAGTGATAAAAAAAAAACTAATTACTTCTTGTGGCCTGCTTATTCACAATGAGTACAAATAGCAATGTAGATTAAGACTAGGCAATTTCCTAGGCAGAGATTGATTTGGGACTATATGAGGGGGAAGCACAGGCCACAAAGAATTAAAGCTTGCCACAAAGAACCAGCAAAGGTAATGATTATGCATGAAACATTTGAATTGTTTATTAAGAAACTAGTGTTTTGTATGTCAGTGGCTGCAAAGATAAAGTTGAATAAAGTCTTCATAGTAGTGAACGCGCCTATAGAGAGAAATGCACACTTCATATGAATTAGCCTATACATAAGCAGAGAGTAGCCTATTTCTTTTAGTTTTTAATTGTTTTGTTTAAAAGTAGACATTTCAAGCTTTCTACGTTCTCAGGTCTGTGAGACCAGTATCTTATACGCTGAGTTTCGGTTAATTTATGACAAGCTGCCTCCAGGTCACGCGCCGCTGCCTCCGTGTCCTGATTATATTGTCTATATTATATTGTCTACTATATTTGCTTCTTATTTATTAATCCAGGCAAATTTGTTGATGAAACATTGATTAAAATGAAGATACAATTTATACAAAACGAAATTTTCAAGCAAAAATAACATTCGAAGATCGCTGGGTATTATTTGATTATTATTCGAAAATCGCACCCCTCCACCACATGCATGCACACTAGAGCTTAGATCGGGCCCAAAAAATCAAGCCCGACCCGACCCGAGCCCGTGCATGTTGTGTCCGAGCCCGGCCCGGCCCGACACATTAACTGTAATTATGAGCCCGAGCCCGAGCCCAATTTAAACCCGACCATTTTTAATACGTGGGCCGTTATAACCAGGGGCGACGCCAGATCGTTTTTTTTTAACGCAGGTGCTGAATGGGTGCTAGACCATTGACGGGGAAGCTGCGCAATTTTACAGTATATATATTATATAAATACTATTAAGAAATGTACAAAAATTGGCTACTTAATATTTAATATTCAATTATTTTAATTATCACAATGAAAGTTTTAATTTTATTAAATTGAACAAGCACAACATTCAGCATTCAATCAAATAGGCCTATTCTTAAAGATTAATTAATAATGTTATTTCGACATATGTGTGCGACGCGTGCAACAAGCAAGATGTGCATTTGTAAATTCGGTGACCAGCGTGCCGAGAATTGATTTAATTTATGATGAGATGGCTCTAGCCTCCAGTTCACAGGCTATGGTGACCGTGGCTCGCCGGCGCCTTCATGTCATGATTAGCCTATATTGTCTGCTATATTTGCTTCTTATTAAATACAGGCAATTGGTTTATGAAAAATGTATTAAAATTAAGATACAATTTATACAAAACGAAATTCACTTTAAAGAAAGGCTTTCTACAAAATAAAAAATAATTAAGTGGTCAAAATCATGCCTGAACCACTCCATGTCTCCCGATATTGCGCATCCTCCTATCTACTCTGTTCACTTTCATTATCAACATAGATGGAAAAAAATAACATTATAATGTTTTAATATGCAACTAAATGCGCTTATTTAAAGGCTACAACACGTACTATAGGCCTACACAGACTCTCTATTTGTACAAATTGCTACACATTCATTTAATTCTGAATTTTGCACACTTAAGTTGAAAGGCATGTTGCCTTTATTGCATGCATTTATTAATTATTATCTTTATGAATAATGTAACAAGGACGAAGCATGTAAACTGCGTTGTTTATTTATTCAGAATCGAATGGATCGTAAATGGATCCGAATGAAGAAACGTAAAAAAAAAAAAAAGAAAGAAAACCTCGCCCTCAGCGGTATGCTTGGAGAAGTAACAAAAGAGGACATTGAAGGCTGACTATCATCCTTTCTGTCATGGCAAGCCTGCTTCATGTGTCTGCTCATCGTCGAAGTCCCCGTTTTTTTGCTGTCATAGGCGAGCAGCGCGCCGCACTTGCACTCAACAAAGCCAACACATATGTTGTCACTGCCCACGACTAATTTAAAATATTTCCATACCTCCGACTTTCCTTCATACTTGCTCAAAGTTAATTCTCCTGTTTTCTTTTTTTTCTTTACTTCTTCAAGCTCCATGTTGCACTTAAGCTACACAATACAGTGTGTGTGCGTGCGAGTGGAGGAGACCATTGACACTTGACGTGCTTGATCAAGGGCCCGACCCGACCCGAGCATAGTGGCGGGAAATATCGGCCCGGCCCGGGCTCGGGTAGAGAATCTAAGCTCTAATGCACACATGCATATGCTACACACCAGAGCATGTGAGTAAAGCGGAGCGGTGTGACACTTAAGTATAAGTTAAAAAACTTAAACATACGTTTCATATTTATGTTTAAATAATATAATGTTATCTATGTTGATTATATGAAAAGGGAACCGCATGAGATGAGTAAGATAGGATCATAAGATGCCCAATATATCAGAAAACAATTGGAATGGGTCAGACATGATTTTGACCACTTATCAAGTTTTGTTTTGTAGAAAGCCTTTCTTTAAAGTGAATTTCGTTTTGTATAAATTGTATCTTCATTTTAATCAATGTTTCATCAACAAATTGCCTGGATTAATAAATAAGAAGCAAATATAGTAGACAATATAATACGACACGGAGGCGCCGGCGCGTGAACTGGAGCGTCTCATAAATGAACCGAAACTCAGCGTATAAGATACTGGTCTCACAGACCTGAGAAAGCTTGGAATGTCTACTTTTAAACAAAAGAATTAAAAACTCAAATAAATTGGCTACTCTCTGCTTATGTAGGCTAATTCATATGAAGTGTGCTGTTCACTACTGTGAAGATGGCGAGTCTGCATTGTCAACTTTATCTTTGCAGCCACTGACATAGAAAACACTAGTTTATTAATAAACAATTCAAATGTTTCATGCATAAGCATTACTTTTTCAGGTTCTTTGTGGCAAGCTTTAGTTCAGGTGTTGTGTGATATCTCTGCGCCCTCTGAAGCAGTGCTTCGCCTGTGCTTCCCCCTCATATAGTCCCAAATCAATCTCTGCCTAGGGAATCGCCTAGTCTTAATCTGAATTGCTATTTGTACTCGTTGTGAATAAGCAGGCCACAAGAAGTAATTAGTTGTCAGGGCTCTAGAATGCGACCAATTCGGTCGCATATGCGACCAAAATTTGTAAGGGTGCGACTAAAATTTTTCCAAGGTCGCACCGGTGCACCTAACGTCCTCGCGTCCGCTGCCTCTCCACGAACGAAGCGCTTGTTCTCCTTTGTCGGAACTCACACTCATGGTTGGATCATATCGTGGTCTAAACCAATCAGAGACAGAGGTAGGGCGGGTCTTTGCCTCTAATTGGCTGTGGTAGGCCTACACTGCTCCGTGCTGTGTGACTGAAATTGCGACCTGAGCACCAGAGAATCAGTTACGGCAATCAGCATCACCAAAAGAAACGCAAGAAAACAGACGACGAACAATGAAAAGAAATGGACCCATAGAGTTTTTTCTTTAAGAAAAGTAGGCCTGTTCCCCCAACACTCTCCAGTGTAGGGATGGGTACCGAAACCCGGTATTCAACTTCTGAAAGACCGCTGTATCGATTAGCTCGGACGTGATCGGTTCTGATGTCGGTAACTTACTGGAGAAATTAAGAAAATACCCATACTATTTATTATTACTATAAAGACGTTATTTAAAAAAAGAATTTATCTTGCGAGCCTTTCTGTGTATAATAATATTACACCATTTTTGCTATTCGCAGTCCAAGAGAGAAAGAGAGAGAGTAGAGATCTCTCACGCGGAGCCACAGCGCGCACAACACGACAGCTCTGCTTAATGAGTGACGACGGCAGAACTAAACATTCAAACGTAGCCTGGTTAGACTTTAGGTCTGTGATATTAGTCTGATTTTATTTTAGATTTCGGCTTCCAAAGATTATTAAAAAAAATATTGAGGTAAAACCATTAAAAACTACAGCCACATTCGGTCTTGCGCAGCTTCCTTCCCTTCGCAGCAGTGCGCTGTCATTTCTCCCTAAAACTCAAACTTAACGACAGAATCAGCTCGTGATTGTTGTAAAATGCAGTCCAGCTACTGTTGCTAAATTGCGGGACGCGTTTAATAATAAAAAGAGCTATTAAAAGCACAAAAGTCTGCACAAGAGATGCTGTTCCCAAGGCGACGCACGCTCCGAAACAGACCGTAACGAGACAAGCAAATTATACTTTGGGTTTCATGTGCGTGTCTAAACTATAAAATGTACACAAAAATATGTCAAAATGACCGGCTTGTATTCACAGCTCTTGAATTAATAACTTCAGCTTTGATAAGCATTATCTATCTATGATGAAATATGCAGTGTTATTTTACATTTGATTACTTTATTAGATTTCTTTTTAGACCATACTTGAACAGTAGCTAATGTTAGACCTTCCTGAAATTAAAGCACTGTGTAGGCCTATATAATGTGCATCTTTGTTTAATTGTTTATCTTTGTTTATAAAACAAAAAGAACCGATAAGAATACTGTTAAAGTACCGGATCGATAAGCAGTATCGGTAAGAGTAGTAATACCGTGTTGTGGCAAAAAATCTCTAAACATCATCACTGCGTAAGAGACACTCAGAGTCAAATTAATAAAAAGAGAAGTATTTATTCTTGCAAGAATAGGTTCAGTCTAATACACAGAAGTTACGCTGTGCAAGAGAGTGACACCCCACAGGAAGATATGAGACAGCCTTTATACTCTTTTCAAGGTTCCTCCTCACCCGCTGTACCTTCCACCCACCCAGATAAGGTCCTTACTGCTGTTTAGTTCCCTTTCGAAGGGAACTCAACAATACGTCATCGACGTTATGGGGGGGGAACGCCTCAGGCGTGACAGGTGTCTGAAATCAAGTATCAACTCACAGCAATCATGTTGACCGGCGACAGCCCGTGCATCATCAGCTCGAATGATGAGCGCGTCAATCTGGATGTATAAAAAGTGCGCCTTGAAACCGTGACAACATCTTTTCGTCTTCAGGGACTGTTTCTCTGTTTTGAGTAATCAACAAAGAAGCGTGCAGAGAAGGGGAAAATACTTTCCGCAAGTGTGCCGACCCGTGTCCCAGATATTTGACACCGGAGGATTCACACGATCTGTGCGTTTTCTGCCTGGGAGAAGAGCACGCGCGGGGAGTTCTCGAGGGAACTTCCTGCGCAAACTGTGAGCGTTTTTCTCTGAAAACGCTCCGTTCTCGTCTGTCCCACTTCTCGAGGGAAGTGGGCGCGGCATCTGAACCCCGCGGTGTTGGTCCCGCTCGGGCTGAGGCTCAACGGTGCGTGAGCTCGTGGGGCTCTCAGATGGAGCTGGCAGATCAGCTGGAGAGGGGCGTTAACCTCGCGGATGATCTGCCAGCTGACGAGGATGAGTTACGGGTCGTTGTAGAGGAGGTTCTTTCTCTTTCTGATGGATCTGTGACTGATTCTCTTCGGGCCGGGCAGGAGTCGGCTACTGATGATATCAGTCTGGTTAGGACTTAACCATCTCAGCCCTCCTGCCCAGTGTACGCTGATTTGGTGGATGTTATGGGGCGCGCCACCAACAGATTACAGTTGCAGTGGAGGCGCGTCCGGGAGGAACCTGTTCGTGGTGTTTTGGACGATCGGTTCCTTCCTACCCATAAGCCACCAGCTCGGACGAGCCTTCCATTCCTTCCCAATCTCCATTTTGAGATCGAGAGGGTATGGAAGAACCCGTTCTCCGCGCGTCTTCATCTACATCAGCAGGCTAGTTTCGCTGCTGTGGATGGGGCCGCGGAGCACGGGAATGTGTCGATGCTGCCGGTCGAGACGTTGGCTAACTATCTCGCCTCTGATCGGTCTTCGTCACTGGGTGCCCCGACCCTGCCATCCAAGCCGCTTGGTGGCTATGGTGGCCACGGAGAGGCTTCTGTGGCTCAACCAGGCTGACATCGGGGAGAAAGAAAAAGCCTTTCTCCTCGATTCGCCGGTTTCGCCTTCTGAGCTTTTCGGACCTTCCGTTGAGACTGTGGTCGATAAGTTCAGGGAGGCTTGGGCGCGCTCTGCGGCATTTAAGAGCTGCATGCCGCGGAGGTCCTCGGCCCAGCCCAGGCAGCCGGGAGGGCATGGTCCATTGTGGTCTGAGGATCACAGACAGACTCAGAAGGCCAGTGTCGCTTCCTGTGCATCCCCTTCTCCTAGCAGGGGGAGCAGGGCGCGCAGGAGGCATAACTCCCGCGGGAGGCAGGATCTCAGGGAGGTGATCCAGAGTAAACGTTCTCGGACTGAACGTTAGACATCACCTCCCTGGATCTTGTCTCTTAACCATTGTGAAGCAGTAGAACTCAGGTTTCTGAGTTCTTGAGTCCTGGTGTGCTTCATTTCGCACGCTGTAGGTTTTATGTTGAGTGAAAATGTTTTTTTTCGCAAATAACATTTTTCTCTTCTTTTTCAGAACTCGTCTCCTGTACAGAGCCGGGGACATGTTTGGCAAGCAAAGGTAATGTAGAATTGTAAGGTGAGCTGAGCTCCCACATGTGGTCACCAGGTTACAGGCCTCACCAGGCCTTCCAGGCTATGAGCTTCCATATGTCAGGTCACAGGCCTTATCCAGCCTTCCTGAATATGAGCTCCCACATACTGTGGTTATCAGGTTACAGGCCCCACCCGGCCTTCCTGATATGAGCTCCCACATACTGTGGTCGCCAGGTTACAGGCCTCACCGGCCTTCCTGGTTATGAGCTCCCACATACTGGGTTTCAGGTTACAGGCCTTACTAGGCCTTCCTGAATATGAGCTCCCACACACGGTGGTCGCCAGGTTACAGGCCTCGCCAGGTCTTCCTGGTTATGAGCTCCCACATGCTGTGGTCGCCAGGTTACAGGCCTCACCGGCCTTCCTGATATGAGCTCCCACATACTGTGGTCGCCAGGTTACAGGCCTCACCGACCTTCCTGGTTATGAGCTCCCACATACTGGGTTTCAGGTTACAGGCCTTACTAGGCCTTCCTGAATATGAGCTCCCACACACGGTGGTCGCCAGGTTACAGGCCTCGCCAGGCCTTCCTGATAAGAGCTCCCACATACTGTGGTAGCCAGGTTACAGGCCTCACCGGCCTTCCTGGTTATGAGCTCCCAGTGGCGGAACTAGAGTTTTATACATGGGGTGGCCACTGCTACTTTCGGGGGTACACAGTACACACACACACACACAGTGGAAAAGCTTGTGGAAGGAATTGGGTCACTCTGTTTGTGTCTATAAGTGTTGAACATCCAAAATATTTGCAGAAAACAAAGCTGAAGCACCAAGTAGATAAGATACCCCATGTGTCTGTTATGAACTGCTGCATTTGATTACAAAAAAACTCACATTTACAAAAAAAATATTTTATTAGATATAGCAGGCATCAAGCAGACATGTCCTTGAAAAAGTTAAACAATTTTATTGCCCATCAATATAAAATCTTATCCTGGGAAGATTAAATACAACATAATTCTTTCTTTTTAAAAATTTATAATAATTCTAATTCTTATTATTTAATTTATAATTATTTTTTTTGTGTTCATTTTTGGGTGAACTATCCTTTTAATCTGGCAAAATCATCTCAACTTAAATTCCTGAATTGGGTATGTGATTGACTGCCTGTGTCTGGTAGATGCTCTGACCTGTTGCTGGTTCTGAAGTCTGACCACACTGACTCTGACTAGCCAGTGGTGATGCAAGGGCTGGGTGGTCTGTTTGCACCTGATCTGCCTGTTAGTCCAGTCATTTTAAGCCAAAATGGGGGTCAACCTTGAACAAATTGCAACAAGCAAACTCAACTGATTTTGTATCCTCAATATGTCCTGAGTAAGGAAAAAAAAGTCCCAAAGAATCCCATTAGGGAAAGTTTAGAAAAAAAAAACCATGAAAATTACTGAGTTGATTACTTACATCAAGACAAACAAAAAATGTATTCCAAGTTTTTTAAAATTGTTTGTTAAGATGGACAAACGGTGCATAATCTAATTACGTATGTGCTAATTTGCATAAATACCACAACAGATCTAAACATTGGGTCTAGCCAGGTGAAAATGTCTTGTTGAATCTTGTTGACACATAACAGTAAAATACTTAATGTTAAGGTCTGAATGGAACCCATTTAGGCTACCCATGAGCATTAATACATATAGGCAGGAAGAAGTACTTTAGAAACCAGCCTTAATTATTAAGAGATGGGGTTTGGGGCTGGGTCTGTGCGACTGTTTCTGGGGGACGAGTCTAAGGGAAGAACAGGAGACAAGGGTAAGGAGAATGCAGAAGACAAAAGGTAAGTAATGTAAAAAGTGAATCCCCAGAAACAGATTTCGAAACATTCCCCTAATGGGATTCTTAGGGACTTTGTTTCCTTACTCAGGACATAATGAGGATACAAAAATTATTTGAGATTGCTTCTGTTGCAATTTGTTCAACCTTTTTTTCATAAAATGACTGGACTATGTTTGTGCTTATTTTAAAATAACTCTGATATCTCTCCCTTTCTTTTCATGTTTAATTGACCCTGTTCAAAAATATGACAAATTTAAAATATCATTCCAATCATATTCATATTCTAATCATCATCCAATTACCAACATTTAACTCTTTCTCGCCAGTATAAAAAAAAAATGTGGTTTTGGTAATTTTCACAATTTCATGGCACCCCAGAATATTTTGTTGTATGAATATCTGAACATACCAAAAGAAAGAACAAACCCTGTGCTTTTAAAACAAAAACAAAAAAATAATGTTATTCTAGCTTCGTGCGTCTTTTTTTTAATCAACACTTGAATGTTGGCAAGTTTCATAAAAAGCAACATGAGCAAAAAGCTGAGAAAATCGCATTTTTATCAAAGACTACATCTAGATAAGATTCATAATGATGATCAAAACACAGTAGATTGAGTCCATCAACAACCTACACCCATAAAGCTTCATAGTCCTATAGTGATCGCATTATGATATCGCTTGTTTCTGCTCTTCTTTGCCAGCGTTTTGATCTCCTATCCTCACATTAGCTACATTTGTACGTATACTGTAACGTACACACGGCAAGGTACTGTATATGCGTGTATCAGGCCTAATGTAGGCTATTGGGAGCAAACCACCCTGATGCTAAACCTTAAAAGCTTACTTCAAATTTGATGTTTTCTTATTCGGTGAAGTTCGGTATCTTGCAACCATCTCTCGTCCTCTTCTCGTCCGTTTGAAAACTGTGCGCGCCGCGCTGCCGGCGAACGTATTTTTTTTTTTTAAATCAGCATCAGCAACTGCCAGTAGCAAATAAAATTTTGGGGTGGCACCCGGGGTGGCCAATCGCATGTCAGGGGTGTCCAGTGCCACCCCGGACCCCCCTCTGGCTCCGCCACTGTGAGCTCCCAAATACTGGGTATCAGGTTTTAGGCCTTTACCAGCCTTCCTGATATGAGCTCCCACACACGGTGGTCGCCAAGTTACAGGCCTCACCCGGCCTTCCTGATAAGAGCTCCCACATACTGTGGTAGCCAGGTTACAGGCCTCACCCGGCCTTCCTGATAAGAGCTCCCACATACTATGGTAGCCAGGTTACAGGCCGCACCGGCCTTCATGATATGAGCTCCCAACTTCTGTGCTCGCCAGGTTACAGGCCTCACAGGCCTTCCTGAAATGAGCTCTCACCTTCTGTGCTCGCCAGGTTACAGGCCTCACCCGGCCTTCCTGGTTATGAGCTCCCACATGCTGTGGTCGCCAGGTTACAGGCCTTGCCAGGCCTTCCTGGTTATGAGCTCCCACATGCTGTGGTCGCCAGTTTACAGGCCTCATCGGCCTTCCTGATATGAGCTCCCACATACTGTGGTCGCCAGGTTACAGGCCTCACCCGGCCTTCCTGAGTATGAGCTTCCACAGGCTGTGGTTGTCAGGTTTCAGGCCTCACCGGCCTTCCTGATATGAGCTCCCACTTACTGTGCTCGCCAGGTTACAGGCCTCACCGGCCTTCCTGGTTATGAGCTCCCAAATACTGGGTATAAGGTTACAGGCCTTACCAGCCTTCCTGATATGAGCTCCCACCTACTGTGGTCGTCAGGTTACAGGCCTCACCGGCCTTCCTGGTTATGAGCTCCCACATTCAGTGATCACCAGGCTTCAGGCCTCCTCGGCCTTCCTGGTTATGAGTTGTCACATGTCAGGTTTCAGGCCTCACCAGGCCTTCCTGAATGTGAACTCCCACTCACTGTGGTCGCTAGGGTGTGGTTGTGAGCTTTCACCTTCCAGGTTGTAGGCCTCATTAGGCCTTCCTGAATGTGAGCTCCCACACATTTTGACTATCAGGTTACAGGCCTCATCTGGTCTTCCTGATTATGTTAAAACCATACTTATGGTAAGTCACACGAGGGAACATCTTGTGTACTTTCTAAAATCCATTTTCATGGTAAGGGTCATGCGCTGTATGCTTCGGTCCCTTCCTATGTGGCCCAGACCCAGGTCTTTCACCACGGGTCCCACTCTAGATGCGTCCTGTCGTCAAGGTTTGCTACGACAGATGCCTTTTTCTGATCCAGGCCTTCCTGGATTCGGAATTACTAAGTACATGCACTTTTGTTTCATGTACTTTCTAAAATCCATATTTATGGCCTATCTGGAAGTAGCCCCACATGGTGTGGTTGTCAGGTTACAGGCCTTGTCAGGCCTTCCTGATATGAGCTCCCTCCTACTGTGGTTGTCAGGTTACAGGCCTCGCCGGCCTTCCTGGTTTTGAGCTCCCACATTCAGTGGTCACCAGGCTTCAGGCCCCCTCGGCCTTCCTGGTTATGAGTTGTCACATGTCAGGTTCCAGGCCTCTCCAGGCCTTCCTGAATGTGAACTCCCACTCACTGTGGTCGCTAGGGTGTGGTTGTGAGCTTTCACATGTCAGGTTGCAGGCCTCATCAGGCCTTCCTGAATGTGAGCTCCCACACATTTTGACTATCAGGTTATAGGCCAGATCTGGCCTTCCTGGTCATGTCAAAACCATACTTATGGTAAGTCACATGATGGAACATCTTGTGTACTTTCTAAAATCCATTTTTATGGTAAGGGTCATGCGCTGTACGCTTCAGTCCCTTTCTATGTGGTCCAGACCCACGTCTTTCACCTCGGGTCCCACTCTAGATCTCGTCAAAATATGCTACGACAGACGCCTTTCTGGCTAACTTCTTCATTCTGATCCAGGCCTTTTCTGGACTCAGAATGACTAAGTACATGCACTTTTGTTTCATGTACTTTCTAATGTAGCCCCCACGTGGTATGGTTGTCAGGTTGCAGGCCTCACCCGGCCTTCCTGGTTATGAGCTCCCACATGTGGTGGTCGCCAGGTTACAGGCCTCACCCGGCCTTCCTGGTTATGAGCTCCCACATGCTGTGGTCGCCAGGTTACAGGCCTCACCCGGCCTTCCTGGTTATGAGCTCCCACATGCTGTGGTCGCCAGGTTACAGGCCTCACCCGGCCTTCCTGGTTATGAGCTCCCACATGCGGTGGTCGCCAGGTTACAGGCCTCACCCGGCCTTCCTGGTTATGAGCTCCCACATGCTGTGGTCGCCAGGTTACAGGCCTCACCCGGCCTTCCTGGTTATGAGCTCCCACATGCGGTGGTCGCCAGGTTACAGGCCTCACCGGCCTTTCCTGATGTGAGCTCTCAGGTACTGGAGCTCCCCACATAGGGGGTAATCAGGTCTTTGGCCTCAGCAGACCTTCCTGGTTTTGATCCCTCTCTTACTTCCTCAGTGTTCAGGACGAGCACTGGGTAGGCCCATGGATTGAGTGGACGACTTCCGTCATTTCTTGAGGTTGAGTTACACTCTCCAGGTGGTCCCGTCTCTGTGATCCGGAACTGAATGGTTTCTGCCAGCTTTGCAGGCCTTCAGTTTTGAACGCCTTTTCCAAGGCAGTTTCCAGAGGCTCTGTCTCGGACAGACAGGCAATGGCCAGACTGTGCGTCTTAGTATAGATCATGCCTGGTGGCATGTCAGGAGGCATGTTTTCCTGTATAGTGACTGGCTGGGAGTCCCTTGAGTCCCCTAGCCACAGTCCCTGGAAGGGACCCCTTCTATTTGGAAGTTGGTCCTAAGCCTTTGAGCTGGCCCAGATATACCTCCCATGAACTATGTTCTGGCAGTTTTCTCGGTTCATTAGCTTGGGCTATGACCGGTAGGGAGTGCTGTGACTGACAGCCCAACGTGACCTAGGGTGAGTGGTTTTTAGTGTCCTTTGTATTACTGGTGATGACAGTTGTCACTGCCATTGGGCATGCACTCCCATCAGTATGGCGGCGTGGGTATTTCGTTCCCCATAACATCGACAACGTATTGTTGAGTTCCCTTCGAAAGGGAACGTCTCAGGTTACGACTGTAACCTATGTTCCCTGAGAACAGGGAACGAGACAATACGTCTCCCTGCCATACCTCGGGGCCTGCCTGCAACAGTCCCTTCAGACGATAGGATGTTGTCACGGTTTCAAGGCGCACTTTTTATACATCCAGATTGACGCGCTCATCATTCGAGCTGATGATGCACGGGCTGTCGCCGGTCAACATGATTGCTGTGAGTTGATACTTGATTTCAGACACCTGTCACGCCTGAGGCCGACACAAACTGGTACTGAAATAACCTGGCCAAAACTGACCGTCCCTAAGGTCAGAGGTCCTGTCCCATATGTTCCTGAAACGTCACGCACAAGCACGTTGTTGTAGAAATTAAAATTTCTACAACAACCGTTAAAACCTTATGGATACCCATCCCTACTCCCCGGTCAATGCTCCGACAACAGCCCAGACATGGAGCTACTTCAGCCACCAGTCTCCCCAGTCCCTGTAAGATGCCAAACCCTGGTCCTTCGTCGGAGATGGCATCCAACTCAAGAGGTAGAGCCTACCGAGCCTGAGCTAGAGACTCAAAATTGTTAGTTTGGCAGCTCAGTGAAGCACTTTAAAAAAAATAAAAAATTGATATACAGTATAATTGTGCTTCAAATAAAAAAAAGTATTTACCTACACCTTATTCTTGTTTAAAATAATTTACATAATATATATGAATGTATATGGAGCATGATAAAAAGCTGAGCTTGAAATTGTGGCGTTAAAGGCGACGCGAGCCGAGGAAACATTTGGGTGCATCTAAATTTTGTGCTGGTGCACCTAAATAAAAAAGTTAGGCGCACCAGTGCAACCAAGGCAAAAAGTTAGTCTGGAGCCCTGGTTGTCTTTTTGATCACATGTTACCAGACAACATAGGATTCCAATTATTATGCTAAGCTAAGCTAGGCAAAATAATATATAAAATAATATTTTTTTACCTTCATTTTAGCAGGAAATTCCCATAAAAAGTAAAAAGAATATGTAGGTCATATTGATATAAAATTTAAATTAAATTGTCAAGTTATTGTGTGATTACTAAAATAGGCTAGTGGAGCTCGGCCGTGACGTTCAAGTTCAGTGCTGTTAGAACCACAACATGGATCGGTGGATAGCAACAGGTTCTTCATCAGGGCTCTCAAGTGTCACACATTGAGCATGACAGTCACTCATTTCGGTCTTTTGTCACGCACTCCCACCACACATTGTATTTCTCATGAATCAAGCGCGTCTCCCCCGGTGTTGTTAGTCGAGCTACACAATAACCTATCAGAAAATAGCACGATTGTATCTGGGTAAGATTTAACAACCAATGAATTTTTTTTTTAAATTGTCACGAAACAACCCCATCTACATCTGAGTGTTGTTTGTTGTGAGGACATGATTAGAAAGTTAGAGTGCAACAGACCTACATGGATGGGATGGAATCTGGGGAGGTAATTGTTGAGGTTGTTAAGATCTGAGGTGGAGCAAAGCAGCGGCATGGTCAGTGTGTCTATTGTCTATGTCTATTGTTTCCAATAGATTTACAGTGACATTAATTGGTATTCTGTCATGTTATTATTAAAGACGTATTGATTGGTTAACAGGTGACAGATTGTATTTATACCAACCATGCTCACAATCATGAGCAGCTGTGTATATTCAGTTAATATTAGAGTAGCCTATTCATAATATTTGAATAACGCATTTCCTACCAATATGACACAATGTCATCGCCTATAATGGATTACGGTCTCTCCTCATTTACCGACTAAGATGTCTTTCATAATTATGTAAGTGCATATCCATACTATATTCATTCACTGGTGCATCTTTTTCCTGATGAGTAGTAGAGGCCAGCAACTTCAAATATCCATTCTCCCTTTGGCTCTTTATGAGTTTTCTCAATACTGAGATCAACAAGAGTAATCTTGCTTTGCAAGATACTATACAATCCACAGTTCTCTGTAAATCGCAAAAGTAATGCAAGTTTTGAATTTATACAACGTTTAATCCCCTTTACACAGGAGAGAAAAAGAATGGATGCTGAGCTGAGAGGATTTTTAATTCAGCGGGAAATTGATGAGGAATTTATCCAGAAGCTGGAAAATGAAAAGGTAAGCTAAGCCATTTTACATATGAATCTGCCTCATTTCTGTGTTATTATTCTTAAAGGAGAACTTTGCTATTATTAAACTTAGGGCCTGTACTACAAAGCGAGATAACTGGCTTATCCAGGGAATTTCAGGAGTAACTTTGTGACGTCTGGTGTAACTTTACGATTAACCCGCACTACGAAAGGTGCATTGGTTTTACCCGAGGAATGCTGCTTTGGCAATTTATGCTGCATCTCTAAACTGCTCTGCGCAGGTTATCTTCGTGGTTAACTCAAAGTTATCCTACGTACGTGCCCACTGCAGAACCCAGGTAAACATCAACCATGTCCAGGAGATCACCTCAGCCAGTGGCCATACAACTGGCTACATGTATAACTGCATACAATCATAAAACATAGACACACATTGTCATATTGAAGACGGTGCACTAGCAAGAGCTAACTTGAATTGAAACCACATCGGCAGATGCAAGAGGCTAGCCTAGTTCATTGTAGATTTCGTGGCTGTGTGGGAGGAGTCAGGTTATGCTTTAAAAAAAAAAAAAAATCATGTTTTGTCAAGCTTGTATAGAAGGATGCGCGCTGCCCACCTGAGAGTAGCGTCGTCAGACCTGTGTTCAGCAGCATATGGAGGCTGTCAAGCAATAACCTATTTGAAATGGGACAATTCACAAGACATGTATTGCAACAATGCATCCATTCTAATATCAAATAGTATTATAATAGCCTGTTTTAACATCCAACTGTTGTAGTAGCCTACATTTATTGAGGACTGTCCCCATAAATAATTGCACATGCATTTGAGTAGTTCCCTTTCAAGGGAACTCGAGCTGCGTTGAGACGCGGTGGGAACGCTCTGCGTGATTGCGTCGTGAAGCACGTGTATAATCAGTCCAATGGAAGAGCTAGACGTCATAGGCGGGTGACGTCATAGACCAGGAAGCTATAAAGCACCCCTGAAAACAGACCACGACAGCTTCTGCGCCTTCAGCAAGCGATCTGTGTATTCTGTCCTTGTCATATTTATTGTTGTCTGTCAAGTTGCAATATATATATATATATTATGGCAAAAGAGAGCAAGCAGCTTTGTGTTGTTCCCTGCCCACGTTATATCACGGGTGGACACACACACATCAGCTTTTTGTTACTAATGGGGAGTGGAGCATGCCACAGTCAGTTCTCGAGGGGGCTGACTGTGAGCATTGTGAGAAGCTGTCCGTGAGGACGCTCCGCTCCCGCCGGGCGTTCTTCGAGGAGGACGTTTCGGTTCGCGCTCCCCGTGCGGGTCCCGCTGTTGCCGATGCACGGCGGCGACTCGCATTTTGGGGTTCGCAAACGGATCTGACAGCGAGAGTTGGGACGGGCCCCGCCCTATCTCAGCTTTCACCTGCCAGATCCAGTGCTGGCGATTTCCAGTTCCGAGGAATTGGTATCGTTAGTGTTTTGTTTAGAAAAAGAGAACAAAACAAATAAAGATATTAAAAAAGGCAGATGTTTGAGTTTTCAATAAATGAATAAATAAGTCAGCTCATAACTCTGTTGAATAAAGAGGAGCTTTAAAAGGAGGTTTATCTAGTGCTGTTGCTAGTTAAATATTCTGGCCAGCTGAACATTATGAGAGTAAAAAGAGTTTATTAGATGAAATATATCTAAAAACAGAAAAACTCTGTATCTCAGCCTCCTCGTCGGGGACTGCCGTTTTTTCCCTATCTCCACACCACACTGAGGTGTCGAGATCGTGGAATAAGCCGGTTTCTATTTTATGTGTTTAATGCCCAAACGTCTAACTATAGTAAGGCTATGGGTATTAAGTATCATGGTATGACAGTGCCTCGGGTTAAAGAGACGCTTACTAGCTTTCTCTCTCCCGAGTCGGCGTCATTATTTTTAACCCCGACGTTACCCAGCGCAAAATAAATTATAAAGACATGGATGAATGTGAGGTTGTCAGCACTGACGCTATTCGAGAATTGCGTCGTGCAAAAACAAAGAAAGAGATAATCTATACTGGGAGGGACGGTTTCGAGAAATCGTTTCTCCTCTGCGTCCTCTGGGGGGCGACTCTCTGAGGAGGGTCGCAGCACGGCCAGTTCGGTTGTTTTCCTGCTGGTGGCCACGGAGTGATATATTTATATATATATATATATACATACGTTTTTCTGATTTAAAAATAAAGAAAAAACTAAGAAATAAACCATTCAGCGGCGTTCCAGAGGTTTCTTCCTCACCAATCTAATGTTCCTGAGACTGCTGGGCGGAGCAGTCTCGGTCTACTAAGCTCCTCGCAGCACAGAGTGCAAACGAGCATCGCCATTTGGGTTCCTCCACAATCGGGGGACTTGGGTGGCGGTAGCAGTCTAGCCAGTTAGAGATATGCAAGATCTGAGGACGTTTTTATCTCTAAAAAAGCTTGGACAAATAGGAAGCCCTGACGCCGAGGCTATCAGGCTTCTAAAGGGTGGTCCCCTCCGGGGTTAGGGATGGTTTTGAGAAATCGTTTCTCCTCGGCGCCCTCTGGGGTGCGACTCTCTGAGGAGGGTTGCAGCGCTGCCAGTTCGGTTTTCCTGCCGGTTCGCCGTTCAGGGCACCAAGGTGTCAGTGTCCCCAAACGATCCTCTGAGGGGGGTCGTAGAGCAGTCAGTTCGGTTTCCCTGCCGGTTCGCCGTTTCAGGGTGCAGAGGTGCCTGCTTTTTCCAATGATCCTCCGAGGAGGGTCGTAGGAACTAAGTTATTTAGAGGTAGGCAAGATCTGAGGACTGTCGTCATCTCTAATAAAGCTTAGACAGGAAGTCCTGTCGTAAAAAAAAAAAAAAAAAACGAGGCTATCAGGCTTCTGAGGGCTCCTCCGGGGCAGGGACCGTTTTGAGAAATCGTTTCTCCTCGGCGCCCTCTGGGGTGCGACTCTCTGAGGAGGGTCGCAGCGCTGCCAGTTCGGTTGTTCCCTGCCGGTTCGCCGTTCAGGGCACCGAGGTGTCAGCGTCCCCATACGATCCTCCGAGGAGGGTCGTAGAACGGTCAGTTCGGTTGTTCCCTGCCGGTTCGCCGCTTCAGGGCACCGTAGTGACTGTTCAACCAAATCCAGAGGCCAGTCTTGAGAGACTGGTTCCCCTAGTAGAATTTCTGGCAGCGTGGAAACTACTGCCACATATTTCTCGGTGGGTCCTGCACACTATAGAAAAGGGGTTCAGAATTCAGTTCTTGTCCGCACAGATTTCTAGGGGTCCTCCCCACTGTGGTGGACCCCGAGCAGGCTTTGGTTATGGAGCAGGAAGTACTGACACTTCTGCAAAAGGAGCTGTAGAAGGGGTTCCTCCTCCCGGCAGACAGTCAGGGTTTTACTGCCATTACTTCATTGTTCCGAAAGAGGATGAGGGGTTGCGTCCTACTCTAGACCTGCGTCAATTAAACAGCAGGTCTCAGAATCTTAAGTTCAAAGTATGCTTACGCTAAATATGATTGTGTCACAGACTCAGTCCGAGGACTGGTTTGTCACAATAGACTTAAGGACGCTTACTTATCTATCCATCCTCATCACAGGAGGTTCCTAAGGTTTGCTTTCAGGGGCGAAGCATACCAGTATCGGGTTCTTCCATTCGGCCTAGGTTATCACCCCGCACCTTTTACAATATGCGTGGATGCAGCTCTGTCTCCTCTGAGATTCCAGGGCATTCGCGTATTAAATTATATCGACGATTGGTTGATTTTAGCTCAGTCCGAGCTTTTGGCAGTTCAACATCGAGATGTCGTTCTGTCCCACATAAGGAGGTTGGGGTTGCGGCTCAACACCAAAAGAGTGTACTCCTCCCAGCTCAGAGGACCACTTTCTAGGTGTATTATGGGATTCGACAACAATGCAAGCACGTCTGTCTCCTGCACGTATTTCTGCGATTCTCACAGCCGTAAAGAATGTAAAACTAGGTCAGTCACTCACTGCAAACAGTCTCTGAGACTGTTGGGGCTCATGGTAGTTGCGTCCAACGTAGTTACTTTTGGCCTTCTGTACATGAGACCCCTGCAGTGGTGGCTCGGGACCAAGGGGTTTTCTCCGAGGGGAAATCCGTTTTCGCATGGTCAAGGTCACGCGGCTATGCCTTCGTGCCTCGGTCATGTGGAAGAAACCTTGGTTCCTCGCCCAGGGCCCAGTCTGGGGGCTTCTTGTCGACACGTCACGCTATCGACGGATGCTTCCCTCACAGGATGGGGGGCGGTCATGAGTGGCCGTTCGGTGAAAGGCCTTTGGTTGGGGCTCAGGGCAGTTGCGTCCAACGTAGTTACCTTTGGCCTTCTGTACATGAGACCCCTGCAGTGGTGGCTCAGGACCAAGGGGTTTTCTCTGAGGGGAAATCCGTTTTCGCATGATCAAGGTCACGCGGCTATGCCTTCGTGCCTCGGTCATGTGGAAGAACCTATGGTTCCTCGCCCAGGCCCAGTGTTGGGGGCTTCTTGTCGACGCATAATGCTATCGACGGATGCTTCCCTCACAAGTCGGGGGCAATCATGAGTGGTTGCTCGGTGAAGGGTCCGGACAACACACTGATGGTCTCGTATATCAGAGCAGATATCCTGTTGAGGCAGGGGCTGTGGCCAGGGGAATGGAAACTTCACCCCGAGGTGGTGGAGCTTCTTAGGGAGAACTTAGGTCAAACTCAAGTCGACCTTTCGTATCGCTTGTACAATGCATTGCCCTTTGTGGTTCTCCCTCATGCATCCAGCTCCGCTTGGACTGGATGTGATGTATTAGGTGTGGTTCACGCTACAACTGTACGCATTTCCCGATATCTTTGCTCCTGGGAGCTCTGGATACTGTGGGCTCGGCCTCTGAGGGGGCCCAGCTCATAGACTCAGGTCTCTCGACCGAGGTCGTGGAGACCATACTCCAGTCTAGTGCTCCCTCCACGAGAAGACTAAATATGCATTGATATGGAAACCGTTCTCTGACTGGTTCAGAGAACGCCTTCTGAATCTTGTTTCTGCCCTGTTGGTACAGTACTTGATTTCTGTAATGAATGTTTCTTTGCTGGGTTATCTCTGAGGAGAGATCCTTAATTTCGTCTTCTCCGTGGTACATGAGGCTGAGGCCTGCACGTACTTGGATTTGCACCTGGTATGGTGATAGTATTTCTTCACCCCAGGTCAGGTTGTATCTCTAGGTCCCTACTGAATGTGCGGGTCATTTGTGCTGCAGGCCTTCTGTCCTCCACCATTAATACCCCAGATCAGGAAAAACTTAATCTGTTATGCCCTGTCCGGGCTTTGGATGCATATGTCCACAGAGCTGCTCAGTGGCCTATATCAGAACAATTATTTGTCTGCTTCGGGTCACCTAAGATAGGTTGCCCTGCATCTAAACAGATGATGAGCAAGTGGGTAGTTGAGGCTATCTCACTTGCTTATGAAGCGGCCGGACAGCCTTCACCCTATGGCTGTTCAGGCCCATTCTACAGAAGTATGGCTGCCTCTAGGCTTTAATTTCGGGAGTTTCCCTTCAGGATATTTGTAATGCGGCAGGCTGGTCCTCACCACATACATTTGTCAGATTTTATGACTTAGACCTCTCCACTCCTGGGGCTAGGTTGCTTGCTTCTTAGTGTGCGCAAGACTTCACACAGAACGGGCATTTGTCGTTATGGCGTAGTGGGTATGGGGTTCCCACCGCGTCTCAACGCAGCTCGAGTTCCCTTGAAAGGGAACGTCTCAGGTTACGTATGTAACCCTGGTTCCCTGAGAGGGAACGAGACGCTGCGTTCTCCTGCCATACTTCCTGCATGCCCTAATCGACTTGCTTCAGGCTTATCAGAAGCTGTCGTGGTCTGTTTTCAGGGGTGCTTTATAGCTTCCTGGTCTATGACGTCACCCGCCTATGACGTCTAGCTCTTCCATTGGACTGATTATACACGTGCTTCACGACGCAATCACGCAGAGCGTTCCCACCGCGTCTCAACGCAGCGTCTCGTTCCCTCTCAGGGAACCAGGGTTACATACGTAACCTGAGACGTTTTCATGATACAATTTGTAAAATTTTCTTATTGAATTGTTGAAATTTTATTCACCACCACATGATTACACACTTTCTGATGACAAAAAGGTGCTTAAATTGAAAATACAGAATTCAGAAAGATTTTACCAGAAAACAAGGAATCTGGAAAAAAATGTAGCGTATTTAAATTAAATTCTATGCAATTTTATTTATATAGGGCCAAATCACAACAACAGTTATCTCAGCGCTTTTCATAAAAGAGCAGGTCTAGACCGTACTCTGTGATATTTACAGAAACCCAACAATTCCCACCAAGAGCAAGCACTAGGCGACAGAGGCAAGGAAAAACGTTACAGAAATTACAGAAACCTCAAGCAGAACCAAAAGCCTAAGACTACAGAACCTGAATGTTCCATAAAGTAATACATAGTGATTTCATTAATTATTAATTACAAACGTTGATCATATATAATGACAAATAAAACATTATGTTAAAAAAAAATGTAATTATAAAAATGTTTTACTATTATAGGTCAATCTAAACATGCTCCCAATTTTTTTGTTTTTCCAGATTGATGCATCTGTAATCGCTGTAATGAATGATGGAGACCTGGCAAAGTACAACCCTAAAGCTGGAGATAGAATAGCTACTGTGGCCTTCTGTCGGAAAGCCAATGCATCACTCGACACAAAGAGCAGGAAAGAGGCTATACTGACAAGGCTACGTCAGAGACTGTCTGGAGAAGCACCTGCACCTGTGAAAAAAAATCCAATGGCAGGAAATGCAAATGCCAAAAAAAAAGATAGACGGGTTGAGCTTGGATGGATGGACTTTAATGAAAAAGGCAAACGGTACAAACAAGTAAAGGCAATCAATGGGGGAGGAACGAGACACCTGCAAATCGACAAGGATAAAACAGTAGTGGAAATCAAAAAAGTAGCTGTAGACCTGTTTTTCCCAAATGGTTTTTCGAAAAAAAAGAAAAGGCTCTCAGATTATTCTACTGAAATTGAATCGTCTCAGGTACATGTCAACAGTTGGAGCACTGTGGATAACTTGTATGAAGAAAGCAAAGTAAAAACTCTTAGACTGTATCTTTGTACCAAAAGAGTAAATGTGGAGTTGTCCTCTGGGGAAGAGGAAGCAGAGATGCATTTAACTTCAACCCCAACTGTTGATCTCACAGGACATGAGCCACATGCTTCAACTGAGGTACAAGATATGGATGACATAGTTCACCAAGAGATCGACCTCGAGATTGTAATTGGTGCTGTGGCAACTGAAGATGTGCAGTTGGATGACACTGTGCCATGGACTGACCAGTCACCACAGAGATTGGTTGAACCTCAGTCTGTTCCTTGGATTGACCAGCCACTGCAGAGCTCAGGGGAACATAAACCAGGTCCTTGGCCTGACCAGCCACTGCAGAGCCCAGGCGAACCTCAACCAGCTCCTTCAAATGAACAGGGATTTGGCAGCCCTGTTGCAGAGCCATGGAATGACCAGACACTGGGTGAACGTGCTCCGGTTACACTGATTATTAGGCGGGGGCATTGTCTCACTGACCTAATCAAAGCCTTCACAAACCCAGATATTTTAAGCGCCGATGTGTTTATTAAGATGCGCCTACCTAATGGAAAACTTGAAGAAGGGGAGGGAAGTGGTGTGACCCGGGACTGCTTCACAGAGTTTTGGACCGACTTTTATGAAAGGTGCACCATGGGCGGGGATGTGAAAGTACCCTTTATTAGGCATGATTATCAGTGTGAAGAGTGGCAGGCTATTGCTAGAATCTTAGTAGTAGGGTGGAAGATTGCCCGCTATTTCCCAGTAAAACTGGCGACACCATTCCTTGAAGAGGTACTGTACTCCACAACCTTCAGCAGCTTAAAGGACACCTTCTTGCAGTACGTGTCTGAACAGGAGAGAGAGGTCCTTCAAAAGGCTTTGGAAGACTTTGACTCTATTGACAGTGATTCACTATTTGATGCTCTTGAGCCACACGAGTGCCAGCAGGTTCCTACAAAGGACAATCTGATCCCACTGCTCTCACAGATGGGACACAAATCTCTCATACAGGCACCAATGTATGTAATCGAGTGTTGGCGTCCTATTGTGGTGCACTTAGCAAGGGTGTTGCCACCAGATGCTCTGCATCATGTCATAGAGCAGAAGACCCCAACTGGGAAAGCTGTAAAGGACCTCCTGCAGTTTCCAGATGTGATGACTGCACCCGAAAAAGCAGTTGCCCACTACCTGAAGAGATATGTAGGTGAAGTTGATCTGAGAACCCTTCAGCTTTTCCTCCGCTTCTGCACTGGTTCAAATTTGATGGAAAAACCAATTAAGATAGAGTTCATTGAAACCTCAGACTTCGAGCGAAGACCACAATCACATACATGTGGCAGTCTTTTAAAGCTACCTGTAGGATACAACAATTATCCAGACCTCCGTAGTGATTTCAATACTATACTCGCAGGTTCAGTATGGGTAATGGATATCATCTAGGCCAGAAGGGTGAGTGCCAATAGGTAGCACCCACAATTTCTGGAAAGAACATATCAAAGATAATGTTTAAGTTTCCAAAGGCATGATTTCGGCATTTAACTTTTTGTTCTGATTAATTAACACAAGCTCTCTTTGACATTGGATTGTCTTTAAAATGTGCACCCTGATTCAGTTAAAGCTAGCAGCTATATATATTTTTTTTTTTTACATCCAGTGAATTTGCATTCACAGAATGATATTTGATTGTGACTGTGTGCATGTTTACAGAATAATTTAACATGTTCACATCTTTATAGTACACATAGTGTATATACACAAGTGATTTAATATTGATATGCTGTTTAAAGTACAAAAGGCATTACATAAGCATGTATTGTTTCCTTAGAAATTGGTAGGACAAATTCCTCACACTGTAACTAGAAACTGCATGGGATATGCAATAGCTCAGAATTTATCTTTTTTTTGTTTGGACTATGATAGCATAAAGTAGATAATTTGCAGAACGGCAATTATAATGTTCTATAAGCATAAAACAAACAACTACCAGAAAGTCAATGTTTTCATTCAATATATTTAAGTAGTTTTACTTCAAACAGATGTGCCTTAAAAGTGGTATTGCTTTCCTCTTAAGATAAGGGGTTGTACTTCAACCACATTGTTTTTCAGCATTTGTGCAATAGAAGTTCCACATGTTTTAAAAGAAATAAGTATCCTTGAAAAGCTCAAGTAACCTACCCTATGGTGCATAGTTCGAGATTTGCATATTATGTTTTACTTTAATTATTAGTTATTTAGTTAAATTAGTCTTTAGATTTACTGAAAATACTTGCACTCCATGACCTGACTGATAGTAAAATCTAATGCGCTCTCTTATAATTGTATATATTATTACCCTCTTGCTTGAGGATGTCAATGATGGCCTTCTGGACAGCAGTCAGGTCGGCAGTCTTACACATGATTGCGGTTTTGAGTAATGAAACAGGCTGGGAGTTTTTAAAAGCCTCAGGAATCTTTTGCAGGTGTTTAGAGTTAATTAGTTGATTCAGATGATTAGGTTAATAGCTCGTTTAGAGAACCTTTTCATGATATGCTAATTTTTTGAGATAGGAATTTTGGGTTTTCATGAGCTGTATGCCAAAATCATCAGTATTAAAACAATAAAAGACCTGAAATATTTCAGTTGGTGTGCAATGAATCTAAAATATATGAAAGTTTAATTTTTATCATTACATTATGGAAAATAATGAACTTTATCACAATATGCTAATTTTTTGAGAAGGACCTGTAGTAGATTCTTTACTACAATGAAGTCACAACAAAAACCCCAAATTAACATTTATTATTTTTTAGCTGACACTTTATTCCAAATTCCAGAATGACTATATATGTCATATATATATATAGGGGCGGTTGTCGCTCAGGAGGTAGAGTGGGTTGCCTGTTTATTGGAAGGCCCTGATGGCTATTCCACCAGTAGATTTAGGGGGCTTTTACACTGGGCTCGTTTGCTGCAGTCCGAGCCCGGGCGCGATTGTTCCTGGCGTCCCCCGCAGCGTTGGTCTGGTTTCACACTCAACTTGATTCTATCGAACTCTGGTGCGTTTGCGTGCATCTTACGTCATTGCAAACGTGCACTGCGCATGATAGAAAACACGACGCGGGTCAATATATTGTTTTTTTATTAATTTGCTATATTAAAAGCTATTATTCATAGCTGAGTAAACAACGCAGGTTAACTGTGTGTGTGTTTCGCATAAGCTGTCTTTCCGCTGCTTACAAATGGACTCTTTTGAGGAGACAGTGGATTTCCATTAATTTGTTGCCCTGATTGCACGCACTATGCGCGAATACACTGCAGACTCACTCTTGCTCGTATCCAGGGTAAATCTTCATCCCTTACGTGTGTTTTATTTAACTAAATACATCATAATCGGCTAAAACGCATGCGCAGGATACTTTACTTCCTGAAGAAGTGTGCACCCGAGTCCGTGTTACTTTCACATACACGCGAATCGCAGCACGGTTCGGGAGCAACCGAACTCAGACCACCTCCTCCAGGTAGTCTCGGGTTCGGTACCCCAGTGCGCACCCGGGTCCCATGACAGCGTTCACATTAGCGATTTTTCATGCGAACCGTGCCCCGTTCCGAACTAAACTGCCAGTGTGAAAGCCCCCTTAGTTTCTGTTTGAGCACTTAGGCTCAGTGTATGAATGTGTGTGAATGGTGAATGCGATGTAGTGTAAAATCGCTTTGAGTGGTCGCAAAGACTGGAAAGGCGCTATACAAATACAGATCATTTACATATATGTACTGTATATATTCAAAAAGAACATATTTGTGGAGTTTTGTTCTTGGAAAAAAAAACAGATGTGATAGGACACAGGGTGTGTGTCAGGAGGAATTTATATAGTGTATTTTTTGACTACCTGCCCACTCTGAAACATGACAGCATCACATGACTGAGAGAAAAAGCTTTACAATCTGTACTACATACAACTGAAACTGTGCTCTGAAGCTTTTTAAGCTTTTCCTGCAAATACATGCATTGAGTGGGGGTGGGTACTGATAACAACAGCTCATGCAAACTACAGTTTCTAATGAGGGGTCTGGATAATGTTTTGACAAAATCTGACATTCACCTGTAATGACACGACCCTTGCCATTTATGCATGGCAAACTGATACGTAGGTCCAACATGCTGGACTCCGCCCACACAGACCGCGTTGGCCCACAAGTTCCTCTCCTCAGCACTATGACAATGGTTGCACAATCCATCGCGAACCACCTGCCCACAAACAGGTCACAAAGGAAAGATGATTATGTTTAAAGTCTACACAAGACACGATTTAGCTGTGTGTGATACATAATTTTTTACTTCTGAGTAATGATGATGTTGGATGTTTAGTGACATACTTGTGCTGCCTTCAGACTTGGTAAACAGGATTCCTTCAGGTCATCTTGCGGTTTAAGGGGTTCATGGACTTAGAGATTTCAGTTGCTGCGATATTCATCCTGCATAGAAAGAAAAAAGAGCTGCCAGGTGATGCATAAACATTAAAGGCTTAAGGAGCTCTACAATTATAACACCATTAACCACTATTATTTTAGAAGAAAACATTGTACATTTTATAACAATAGACATAGGATTGTCAGTGTCAAATAACATTCATCATTTTGCATGCATTGAAATTATGCAAACGCAGACAAAACCTAAAAGTCTACTAAATACATGTTTTTGAAGATACTGGATCCGATTCTAGTTTTTGCTTTATAATACATACAGTATGTCTTGTACTGAATGTCCACATTTGTACTCACATGTCATACTCTCCTTCTGTCTCTGTGTTACTGACAGTATCCCAGGCAGTCCTCAGTACCTTGAACACCTCTACAGCTCCTAGGTGTTTATTCTTATCTGGATGGTCCTGAAAGAGAAAGGCTAGAAGAAAAGGTCGCATGAGTAAAGGAGACCAGTTCAGCTTCAGATACAATTTATAGCTCATTCATTCTAGCATCCCAGAGCTGAAGCTACATACACACACACCTGGATAGCCAGTTGTCTGTTAAGGGGTTGAGCTCGTCCTCTGGTACCTCAGCCAAGGCCAGCAGTCTCTCCAGGTACTGTCTAAAGTGACTCAGAGCTGCACTGTGGTACATGGCCATTCCTTCTGAACCGGTTTCAGACTCGCTCCATTAGAGACACCGTCTTCATCCAAAAACTAAAAAACTGTCCAATAGCGTTTTGCCGTCTGTACACCAAGGTGGACAAACACAGTCTTTGCCCACATGGAATGGAGCATAATCAAAGTACAGAAAAGTTTAAAACAAGATAAGGCAGCTGTCTTTACCCATTTCACTGACCTAACAATTGTATTCACCAGGTCTGTTTCTGCATGTGAAAGTGTCTGTCTGCCTTCAATCCTACTTTAAATGTGATCTTCACACGAAGCAGCTGGCCAAAGTTGTAATGTTGAATTCTTTGGGTCTCTATACATACTCTGTGACTCCACTATTGTTAGTTTAAGTGACAAGAATGTCACCTATCACATGGACTATTTGAAAGCCAAGACAAGCTGGTTGCCTGTCCACCTGTGGCTTCGATTCTGATGATGGTGGTTACGTCTGTAGTTCTTTTTGTACTAGCCACCACTACTTGACATAACAGTAAATTAAGATTTTTGTCTTACGTGAAACACATGAAATAAAGTAAGAAAGTGATTTGTCCCATCTCCTTCTCTGGGTTTGCATGAGTGTTCACTAATTCTGGTGTGGCGTTGAAAATGGTCTTGGCATTATTAGTAAGTGGTCTTTTGGCAGAAACAAAGGGTGACATTCATGCAGTTGGCTACTGAAACATACATACAAGTCAATTGCTTGTGACATACTCATTGGGAAGCCGAAGCCTGATTCTTCCATCATTATTGTGCACATATCGAATATGTCCTCATCACATGGAACTGCACTAAGAAACTTGCATCTCTCTTTGCAACTGGCTAAGTCTTCAGTGAGCGGAAGAAGAAGGTCCTCTGCGCCCCACAGGTGAGGTGCCAGATACATGAGATTAGGTATTCCTGATGGAACATTGATGTTTTTAGAGGGCCGGATGCGATGTGCGTTCCAAACATCTCTTATTTCATTCAAGTCCTCCTGTAAAATAAAGGGAATTGAGAAGGGGGGGGGGGGGTCTTACACCATGTGTTTGCCTAGTAGCACTTTATTAATAGATATGCGGCATTATGGGGTTGCATCACAGCATCATTAGCTGAAATCAAATAACGGCTAAATATACCAGGCATGTTTTGCGCACCCACATATTCTTACAGTGGATTCAGTGAGCTACCAAGCACACCAACCAGACACTGACAATTATTATACTATACTATAATATAATTATACTATACTATAATTATTATACTATACTACAATTACTATAAATATAAAAACAAGGTTATCAATTTTTTCACCGTAGCAAACCCTGGCAACTACAATACAACTTAATCCAAGTATTGGCCTACCTACCGTGCGTAAAGACGCACACAACTCATTTAATAAAACAGGTAGCCATCCCCTCAATAAAATATATGAGCCCGCTGTTTGAATATAGCCCATGGAAATTTTAGTAACTCTTTGCATTGTTTATGAGTTTGCTAGGTTATATCAATGTGTAAAATGATGCCAACCAATGCATACAACATGATTTATTCATAGTTCAGGGTTCAAGTTATAATCTGTGCTTCGTGGGGGTCTCTACCTAACGTTACCGGCGGATATATAAATAATAAGGGGAGAGAGCGAGGGATTATTGCTTATTACGTGGTCCAACATTTCCCTCTGTCACACACATGCAAACGCACAAACACACACACAGCAGTCTGATGTCACAGCAAACAGATGTCTGCAATATATTTTACGCACTGCTGGCCGCCGGTTCACAGTGCACAGTTAAGTGTATTATAATATGCAGCGCTGTAATAATTAGAGGATGCATTATAAAGCCAATAATACTGAACAAACAAGCAGCAGTCAATAAAGAGTCTAATACAGTACAATACAATCGAGTTCATGTTCGCATATCGCGGCCTCAACCTATTCGGTCAAAACTGTGCGCACCATAGTGGCTGATGATGGAGCAGTGTCAGTCATGCGGTGCGCAGTGGAGTTCATTAAGAAAACATGTTAATTTAAGTCTGTTTATCTTTTGAATGTAGGCTAAATAATAGTGCTAATACAGTGAAAAATACATTATTTGTGATTCAAAATAATGGTAAATTAATTAGTGACCCCCACAGATGCATGATTTTACTGCTTCCATGGGAGCTCAGACCTCCGTATGGGAGCTGAGCTCCCACTGGATTGAAATCCCTATCACAATCACCCAAAAGCATAAATTTTAAGGGGCTTTTAGGTTAAGGAACGCTCTGTTTAACTTCAGCTACTAGTTGTCAGATCATCGTCGTCATTTTATATTACCTGAATGATTGCCATGAAGCAAAACTGGACAAGTGCTTTGTCCAGGAAGTCGCCGGAGAAGAGCCCTTCATCCTTGAGTTGTCCAAGTTGCTGGATCCAGTGTTCAATCCCTTCCTTTCTCATTTGTCCCCGCCAGCTCTCTATCCGCTGGTTTGCCGTGCTTGCTCCTGTTATATAGCTCCTCTCTCCTGCTCTGTCATCTTCATCATTTCGACTCAAATACTGTTGGATGTCTCTTACCACAGCATTCTCTGTACCCATGTCTGTGTGTGTAAAAGCCTTGGGTAACCGCCAGCCTGCTCTATTGCTTCAACAAAGTAGCTTCCAATAACTTTTGGATCGCTGCTTGTGTAGGCTGCTCTTAGCCATATAATCCTACGGGAATATCCGTCTATGCATCCATTAATGCATATACCATACGGCTTGAGTTTGTCGTAGGAATCTACATGCCATATGAAATTAGGCCCCTGTGAAAAATACTGCCTTCGTCTAAGACGTCGTCTCTGGCGAGCTTGAGAATTGACTGGGTCCAGCTGAGACAGGAGGATCCTTACGTCTTCTTTCCTGACACGGATGCCTTGCTCCAAACACTTCACATACATCCACCGGTATCCATGAAGTTTTCCAGGGCCTTCCAGTTGACTACATAAAAAGTCGACAGCATCCTCTAAATTATCATATTGCCGACGATGTAATCCATATACTTTCAATGTCTTCATTAACTGCCTTTTACTGACAATAATCCCTTCCAAAGCAAGTGTGTTCAGTATATCCTGGTAACGCATCCCTAAATTAAAATACAACTTTATCAAATGATCTCTATCCATAGCTATTAGCCTACCAAGAAGTGCCTTAAGTGGGTGGAAGCTTTAGCGTGCACTGAAAGCTGCTCCATTGTGCATTCTCCTTTTATATACACTTATCTTGAGGCCACGAGGTACTATCTTGAGGCCACGAGATACTATCTTGAGGCCACGAGATACTATCTTGAGGCCACAAGATACTATCTTGAGGCCACGAGATAGTATCTTGAGGCCACGAGATAGTATCTTGAGGCCACGAGATACTGTCTTGAGGCCACGAGATAGTATCTTGAGGCCACGAGATACTATCTTGAGGCCACGAGATAGTATCTCGTGGACTCAAGATACTATCTCGTGGCCTCAAGATGGTATCTTGTGGCCTCAAGATAGTATCTCAACCAGATCCTAATATAAAATACGAGATAGTATCTTGAGGCCACGAGATACTATCTTGAGGCCACGAGATACTATCTTGAGGCCACGAGATAGTATCTCGTGGACTCAAGATACTATCTCGTGGCCTCAAGATGGTATCTTGTGGCCTCAAGATAGTATCTCAACCAGATCCTAATATAAAATACGAGATAGTATCTTGAGGCCACGAGATACTATCTTGAGGCCACGAGATACTATCTTGAGGCCACGAGATAGTATCTTGAGGCCACGAGATACTATCTTGAGGCCACGAGATAGTATCTTGTGGCCTCAAGATACTATCTCGTGGCCTCAAGATGGTATCTTGTGGCCTCAAGATAGTATCTCGTGGCCTCAAGATACTATCTCGTATTTTATATTAGGATCTGGTTGATAAGCTCTTTTACTTCTGTTCTTGTCTTCCTTTATAATTTATTCTGGTTCTCATTGTGCAATAGTAATTTCTTGAATTAGTCTTACTCTAGCACGTATTCCTTTCCATTTTAATAGCATGGAGGCTAGAAGCGGTCCTTTTTCACAAGCCCAAAAGAAATCTGCTACTACCATTGTTTCATCTTCATACAACTCTATTGATGGTAATGCTATAGTTTGATTTTTACAATCTTCTTTTGGATTATTTTTTTTCTGTATTAACAGTATTTCTGTATAACACAAATTTACCTTGTTCTATTAATTCCACAATTTTATGGTGCGCTTCGATAGTTACTGGGTACCCCATAGTTATCGTAGATGCTTTCTCATATGCATAGTTTACTGCTGCAAGGCCTTGTTGGTAGCATGGTGGGTAGCCTTGAGCTACATTGTCCAGCTTGGTGCTATAATAAGCTATGGGCTGTTTTTTCCTGCCACTGTAAGTCTCTTGCATCAGAACAGCTGATGCAAAGCCATCAGTTCTATTTGCCACATATAAATACAATTGTGTAGCATAATCAGGTTCCCTTTCGTTGTCACTCTGAGTTACGTTGGATGACGACGAATGGGCTTTCGCTTAGAAGTATTACAAAACGGGCCAATGGCAAAGAAATGCCATGGGTCTGCGGAATGTGCATAGCGTATCTCTGCCTTACCTCGTGGGTATAAAAGGAGGACGCCGGCAACATGCAGATATGTTTTCGCTTCGGAGCCAAGTTAATCCTTCGTTCCACAAGCCATCTCTGAACTGTCAGCTTTTACAAGACTTTTTTCACTCCACAGCCATTCCTGATTTCAGTTTACGAGACGAGCCATTCTACGGGGTGTTGGTGTGACGCGATCTGCAGCGAGTTCACATTGCCTGCTGATCTGTGCAGTGATCTGCCAGTGAGTGTGTTTCTCCCTCCTCGCTTCAACATCGTGGAGTTTTTTCCTCTCACAAAAGAGCTTGCACGCGGCACGTCTTTTTAAAGACGGCTCGCCCGTGCATTTCTGGTTGCGGTTGAATCATTTCCGATTTTGATGGGCACATTCTCTGCTCTGCGTGCTTGGGCTTGATCACGCTAGAGCAGCGTTTGTGGATGACTCACGTTGTCCCCGCGGGAACGTGACCATCGCGTCATTACGGTCGAGACTCAATGATCTCGTTAGAGAGAGAGTCCCCTCATCCACACCCCGATCTAACACTCTCCACGTGAGGTGCTACTTCGGCTGGTGGCCAGGGTGACCTGAGGGTGATGGTGTGGAACAAAGGCGCCGACTATCCGTCCGTGCCCCACGCCCCCCTCTTTATTGACGCAATAAAGTCTTCGGACCCTCCGTGGGTTTCCTTTGTTGTTCCAGAATCGGATCTGTTGCACCCGTCCGAAGCCTGTAGTTTTTCGTCTACACTCGTGGCGAAATCCTATAGCGCCTAGGACAGGCAGCTGCCTCACTGCATGCCATGGCCATTCTGCTGGTCTACCTGGCCCAGGTGCTAATGGACATGCAGGAGGGTAGGACTGACCCAGGGCTCTTCATCGAGCTGCGCGCCGCCACTGACCTTATTGACCGAGCGACAAAAGTGGCCGCACGCTCCCTGGGTCAGGTGATGTCCACCATTCAAGCCTCTGGCTTAACCTATCCGATGTGCAGGATGTCCGGCGGACCCGTCTGCTCGACACCCTCATATCCCAGGTCGGCCTTCGGCGGTGCGGTTGAGGGCTGTACAACAGTTCTCAACCGCCCACGAGCAGAGGCCCTGCCGTCCGCTCAGATCCCTCAATCTGCCCACTGCCGAAGGCGCCCTCCTGCGGCTCCCACCCCGTCCGTTCACCCGGGCTGGTTCTGGAGGCCGCAGGGGGATGCCACTGCCCTCTCCAACCCCGCCCCCCGCTATACGCCGGGTTAAGCGGCGCACTTGAGACGGGCTGCTCAGAGATGGGACTCAGTTCTTTCCAGGAGCTGGTAGCAGGGCCACTCCTTTCCCCGGTGGAGGGCTGGGGAAGAATCCTTATTCTCAGAAAGAACTGACTCTCCCGTCTCTGAGCACACAGAGTTCTCGGACGACACTCTGCGCCGCCCCCGAGCCGTGCACCCCTCGTCCCCCTCTGTCTTAGAGCCGGATGACAGTGCGTGCCGTCCCTGGACCGTACCGCTCTCATCCCCCTCTGTCGCCAGACCCCTGGCAGAGCAGGCCCCCGCGGAACGCTGGTCCTTCCCTGGCCTCCTCTGTCAGGGTGCAGTTATGACCGTGCCCCCACACCGGGCCGCTATGCCGTCCACGTCCGGGCTGGTCATTCCGCTTCGCTGCACCACCGTGGGGACGTCTGTCTCCGCTGGCACAGTTGTTGGGAGCCTGGCTAGAGCTTCCCAATCTATTCCGCTGGGTCGCGCGGACCATCGGCTCGGCTATGCAATTCAGTTCGCACGGTCTCCTCCCCGCCTCTGGGGAGTCCGCTCCAATATGGTCGGTGGCTATCCCCTATCATGAGAGCAGAGGTTGCTACCCTACTGGCGAAGGGTACGATCGAGACTGTCCCTCCAGCCGAAATGAGGTCCGGGTTTTACAGCCCCTACCTCATTGTCCCGGAGAATCCGGTGGGTTACGGCCAATCCTGGACCTGCGCATCTGAACCGCCCCTTCACAGGCTGCCGTTCAAGATGCTCCTGGCCAAACGCATTTCCGAATGTGTACGGCCACAGGATTGGTTTGCAGCGATCGACCTGAAGGATGCCTACTTTTATGTCTCCGTCCTCCTTCGACTCAGACCGTACCTATGGTTTGCTGTCAGGGGGCGCGCATATCAGTACGCTGTTCTCCCGTTCGGGCTGGCCCTGTCTCCTCGCGCCTTCACAAAGGTTGTTGAGGCAGCCCTTGTTCTTCCATGGGAACACGGGGTTCACATCCTGAACTATCTCGGCGACTGGCTGATCCTAGCTCACTCTCGAGACCAGGCTTGCGAACACAGGGACCTAGTGCTCCGGCACCTAGCCCGTCCGGGCCTTCGGGTCAACTGGAAGAAGAGCAAACTTTGCCTCGTGCAGAGGATCTCTTTTCTTGGTATGGAAATCGACTCGGTCGCCATGTAAAAGGCGCAGCTTACGAGCGAGCGCGCGCAGTCACTGCTGACTTGCCTGAGACAGTTCGAGGGCAAGAGTGCGGTTCCACTGAAATTATTTCAGAGGCTCCTGGGGCATCTGGGCATCTGCAGCCGCGGCAAAGCCGCTCGGATTGCTTCATATGAGACCGCTTCAGCTTTGGCTTCGCGACCGACTGCCGAGGTGGGCATGGCATCACGGCACCCTCCGAGTACCAGTTACTCTGACCTGCCGTCAGACCTTCACCCCGTGGGCGAACCTCAGTTTTCTATGGGCCGGAGTGCCCCTGGAACGAGCTTCGCGGCATGTTGTTGTAACGACAGATGCCTCCTCCACGGGCTGGGGCGCCATGTGCAATGGACGTGCTGCCGCGGGCTCCTGGACAGGACCCCTGCGCCTATGGCACATCAATTGCCTCGAGTTGCTGGCTGTACGTTTTGCTCTGCGCCGCTTCCGGGCCGTGCTCAAGGGCGAACACGTACTAGTCCGATCAGACAATACCGCAACTGTAGCGTACATCAACCGCCAAGGTGGTCTGCGCTCCCGCCGTATGTCGCAACTCGCCCGCCACCTCCTCTTATGGAGTCAGAAGCATCTGAGGTCGCTTCGTGCCATTTTTATCCCTGGAGCTCTGAACTGTGTGGCCGACGAGCTCTCACGGTTTCAGCTCCTCCCGGGAGAATGGCGGCTCCATCCCCGGTCGGTCCAGCTGATTTGGGACCAGTTCGGGGACGCACAGATAGATCTGTTTGCCTCTCACGACTCGACCCATTGCGCCCAGTTTTATTCCCTGACCGAGGGCACGCTCAGCACGGATGCTCTGGCGCACAGCTGGCCGAAGGGCCGCAAATATGCGTTTCCCCCAGTGAGACTTCTTGCGTAGACCTTGTGCAAGGTCAGGGAGGACGAGGAGCAGGTCATTCTGGTTGCGCCTTACTGGCCGACCCAGACCTGGTTCTCCGAACTAGTACTCCTCGCGACAGCACCTCCCTGGCCGATCCCTCTGAGGAAGGACCTCCTTTCTCAGGGACGGGGCACCCTCGTCCCGATCTTTGGAACCTCCACGTGTGGCTCCTGGACGGGTCGAGGCAGGTTTGAGTACCCTAACACCACCGGTGGTGGCTACCATCACTTCCGCTAGAGCATTGTCCACGAGACATGCCTATGTGTTGAAGTAGAACTTCTTCGTCAACTGGTGCTCTTCTCACCGAGAAGACCCCCGGAGATGTTCGATCAGTGTCGTGCTTTCCTTCCTACAAAATGGGTTGGAGCTAAGGCTGTCTCCCTCCACCCTAAAAGTCTATGTCGCCGCCATTGCCGCACAGCACGACTTTGTTAAAGGTAAGTCCTTGGGAAAGCACGACTTGATCGTCAGGTTCCTGAGAGGAGCGAGGAGACTGAATCCTCCTCGCCCTCCTCTCATTCCCTCTTGGGACCTCTCAGTGGTGCTAACTGCCCTGCAGAGTGCTCCCTTTGAGCCTCTGCAATCAGTGGAGCTTAAGTTCCTGTCAATGAAGACAGCGCTCCTGGTTGCACTGGCCTCCATCAAGAGGGTAGGGGCCCTGCACGCATTCTCCGTTTTGACGAAGCGTGCCTGGAATTCGGGCCGGCTTACTCTCATGTGATCCTGAGACCCCGGCCTGGATATGTGCCCAAGGTTCCTACCACACCCTTTCGGGACCAGGTGGTGAACCTGCAAGCGCTGCCCCTGGAGGAGGCAGACCCAGCCTTGGCACTGCTCTGTCCAGTACGTGCTCTCCGCACCTATCTAGACAGAACGCAGTGTTTCAGGACCTCAGACCAGCTCTTTGTCTGTTATGGTGGGAAACTGAAGGGAAAGGCTCTCTCCAAGCATAGGTTGTCTCACTGGATAGTGGACGCCATTGCTTTGGCATACCAACAGCAAGGTCGACCGTGCCCCCTTGGTGTGACTGCCCACTCCACCGGAGTGTGGCGTCCTCTTGGGCTCTAGCGCATGGCGCCTCGCTAACAGACATCTGCATGGCTGCAGGCTGGGCGACACCGAACACATTCGCCAGATTCTACAATCTCCGAGTGGACCCAGTGTCCTCTCATGTACTCGCTTCAACCAGCTAGTACTGGACCCGCTCAGGTGTCTTCGCTTGCTCGCCATTCCACTCCACGGACTGGATACGTGCGATATTCTCCTCAGGTGAGCTTCCCCGAAAGCCCTGATTTCCTCCAGCACTCCTGACGTCGGCGCCAGTGTCTATTGCCTGCGCGTCGGCTATGTGCCTCCCGTGTGCATGGTCCCTCCTCTGAGCGACCCCCACATGTGTATTTCCACTGTAAGCCTCTCTGAGCATGTGTCTTTCCCTTGGCAAGCCACCTTGCCACCCCTGGGGTTGAAATATTCCACCTGCGGCTGGACACCCCAGTGTTCTCCATATGCATCCCTCCGGGTCATATGTGTATTCTCTAAGTCCCCCCCCCCCCCCGGGTTGGCAATAATTGCATATTTCCTCTAAGCTATGGGATATGCTCCCCAGTGTACCTCGGTATTCCTGTGCTAAATAGGAGTCCTTCGTCCGTGCTAGTCTCACGACAGGGATCTCAGATTTACGCAGGGCACTGGAAGACAGCTGTGAAGGTGGCGTGATTAGACTGGTAACCCCTTTCGTCGTCATCCGACGTAACTCGGAGTGACAACGAAAGGGAACGTCTCGGTTACGTATGTAACCCTCGTTCCCTGAGTAGGGAACGGAGACGTTACGTCTTCCTGCCACTTTCCGCTGTACCGCGGGGATCGCCTGAGTTCAGTCTCGGCTCCTCAGCGAAGAAACATATCTGCATGTTGGCGGCGTCCTCCTTTTATACCCACGAGGTAAGGCAGAGATACGCTATGCAAATTCCGCAGACCCATGGCATTTCTTTGCCATTGGCTCGTTTTGTAATACTCGAAGTCGATAGGCTTTCTAAGCGAAACCCCATTCGTCGTCATCCGACGTAACGTCTCCGTTCCCTACTCAGGGAACGAGGGTTACATACGTAACCGAGACGATTTCCAAGTACAGGTGCCCTTTGTAACTCCTTTTTAACAGATTCAAATGCTATCAGAGCATCTGTATTCCATTTCAATAGATTACCTAAATGTTGTAGTCCTGCTTGTTTCATGATTTCTCTCAGTGGAGCTGTTTTTATTTTTATTATAAAAGTCATAATTTGTTTTACTGTTTATGGCAATGGTGCTTTACTTATGCATTCTAAGTGATTTGGAGCTTTTGTACCGTATGAAATCAATCTTCCCAAATATTCAACCTGTGGCTGACAATACTGTAGTTTATTTTTGTAGTTTATGCTTTGTGACGTCCTTGGGCTAATTTTGTAAGCACTTTATAGAATCTTTGTGACACTGTTCTCACATTGTTGAACAAATCATCAAGTCATCTAAATTGTTACGAAACTGCTCAGAGACAGGATGTTGAGATCCAAATGCAGCTTTATTAGGGTTTATCCAGACACGTATCCAAGAAACAGGCAAGGGTCGCAACACAAGGTAAGCAGTCCACACACAGACAAACTGGGAAACACAGGCAGGGGTCAGAGGCAGGAGAATAATCCGAGGTACAGGCAGGGGATCCAGGAACCGGGAAATGGGAGACCATAAAGAAACGCTCAGGAGTGCAGTGTAACAACATATAACAATTTGCGGAGAGTGAATGAGTGAACAGGGTACAAATAGGCTAGGAAGACTAACAGGGTGACGAGACACAGGTGAATGCAATCAGAGAAGGAGAGTCCAGGCAGGGAATAATGGGTAAATAAACTAAGAACACAGGTGGTATACATGAACACAAAGAGGAGCGGGAAGACTAGAAACAGGACTGAAACAAAGACACAAAGACAGGGGGAACACAGACAGACATCAGAACATTGCCCCCCCCCCCCTCTATGGGAGGCTCCCAACGCCCATCAAAACAGGAAACACAGTTCGGTAGGGTGGTGGAGAGGAGGCGGTCCCGGGGGAGGGATGGAGGGCCAGGTCCACGCAGGGAACGGGACCAGGGTCTTGCAATGGCGGGCCTGGGCCATGGAACGTGTGCGGACCTGGGCCATAGAACGTGGGCGGAGCTGAGCCATGGAACGTGGGCGGAGCAGGATGTGCAGGCGGCCAGTGCGGCGCAGGCTGCACAGGCGGCCAGGGCGGTGCAGGCTGCGAAGGCGACCAGGGCTGCGCAGGCTGTGCAGGTGACCAGGGCGGAGCTGGATGCGCAGGTGGCCAGGGCGGATCAGGATGTGCAGGAGACCAGGGCTGCTCAGGCTGCGCAGGTGACCAGGGTGTTCAGGAGGCCAGGGTGGACTAGGCAGTTCAGGGGGCCAGGGTGGAGGAGGTTGTGCAGGCGGCCACGGCGGAGAAGACCCCTCGAGTGGCCCTGGCGGAGGAGACCCTTCAGGCGGCCACGGCGGAGATGACCCTTCGAGTGGCCACGGCGGTGATGACCCTTCGAGTGGCCACGGCGGTGAAGACCCTTCAGGCGGCCACAGCGGTGAAGACCCTTAGGGCGGCCACGCCGGTGAAGACCCTTCGGGCGGCCATGGCGGTGAGGACCCTTCGGGCGGCCATGGCAGTGAGGACCCCTCGGGTGGCCATGGCGGTGAAGACCCCTCGGGCGGCCATGGCGGTGAGGATCTTTCTGGTGGCCGTGGGACCCTGGGCGGCCACGGCGAGGACCTACTGCCACGAGGACCTACTGCCTGGCTGGGCAGACGTGACTTGAACAGTCTCTGGCTCTGGGCTGGACGGGACCGGCGGTGAGGGCTCTGGGCTGGAATGGACCAGCGGTGAAGGCTCTGGCTGGACAGGCTCTGGATGGACAGGCTGTAAGACTGGAAAAACTGGAAGAACTGGAAGATCTCCCAAACTCACACAAGAATCAATATGGTTTTAATGTGAACAATTATCATACAGTTTATAAATGTTTGATATCATTTTAAATGTCTCAGTGCGACTGGTACAAATGTCTCATTCCCAAAGAAGTAAACCAAAAGGTAATAAAGTTCTTAAGAGCACACAGAAGGGTGTGTCTTCCAGGCAAATTGCCCTCTGCTCTCAGAAGGTGTTAACAGTGTCCCACTGTTAGCAAATGGTTACCCCCAGTAAGCCTGGGACAGCAAGGTAATTATCCACTGTGAACCCATATTTACATTTGAAATGAGGTCTGTCTATATAATGAAATGCAGCGAGAGCTCAGGGCTCTTTTCTGTATCTCAGATCGGCCCGTGAAGCTGAGAGTTGCGAGACTCTCAGCTTCATGTATTTCCTAATGTCGGGTTTGCATCTTTTCTCTTTGTTCTAGAGCATTTGATCTTTTGGATTGATTATCTCTGAATTGATTATGAAATTGTAATGATACATTTACCTGACATAATAAATTGTTATATTTGATTATTCTAATTGACTTTGACATTATTTTCATTCAAGAGTTTAAAACGAATAGTAAAACATTCGCTCACATTTAATGATGCACAGATATCATTAAAACCTTTTCATTTATGCAGTAAGATGAAATAACGAGTTAATACATATGACAAAATGTATTGAATTTAACCAAAAATACTTTGCCGCGAGAAAAGACAGTAACACGCAGAGACCTTCCGTGCTGGTCGGAAGACCCTCATTGGCCTGATCCAGCGCAGCCTTACAAGGCTCTGGCTGGACAGGCTCTGGGTGGACAAGGCTCGGCGGGACGGGACCCTGGAACGGCGATCTTCTTCACAGAGCTCCTTCTCCTCCACGCCCACAGTAAACGATGAACCGCTCAACAACAGGGCCAGGTCAATATATTGTTCTAATGTCTCGTGAGGATCATGGTCGGGCATCAATGACCGGAGCGATTCAGATAATCCTCCGTGGAAAAAGATCATTAACCCTCTGGGGTCTAAGGGATTTTTGGGGTCCTTGAGATGTTCTGACATGCCCTGACATTTGTGCTTTTTTCAGTTGCTTATAAACATATTAATGGCAAAGGTGTAATTACACTCTATTTAGCACAAACAGGGCTACCATAATATGTGAGCAACATGTATGTACATGTTTGTATTTTTGAGGGAATATTGTTTATGCATGGTTATTGAAAAAAATAAAAAATAAAGTTTCTGAAATAAGGCCACAAAACACATACTAAATATGTGTCCACAAGACTTTTGACTAATGGATGTCGTTGCCTAGAGTTTTTTCTTCAAAATGATGTGAAAATCATCCTGCCTAATCATTCACATAAAACAATACATTGATTTAAATTTTGTAAGACACTTTTTTGCCTCGTTTCCACTGAGCGGTACGGTACGGTACAGTTCGGTACGGTACGCAATTATTTGCGTTTCCACTGTCAAAAGTTGTGAATGGTACCAAAAAGCCGAACCGTACCATACCACTTTTTGGGTACCCTTTCGTTGGGGTACCTAGCACAGTGGTACGGTACTAAAAGGTGGAGCTAGACTCACTGCAGAACGGTGATTGGTTGACAGAGAATCGTCACTTGCGCGTGCTACAAGGGGAACGTCGACAACACAAGAAGCGCCATTTTTAAAACACCGTTGCAAAATAATGTCGCCGCGCAGCTTAACATTACCGTGGTCGACTCAGGAGGTGCAGACCTTCCTGGGTATCATCGGTGAAGAAAGGGTGCAAAGGGAACTCGATGGCATGGTGAGAAACGAAAAGGTTTTTCAGCATGTTTCTGAAAGGATGGCTGCCGAGGGTTTCCAGCGGACGTCCGAGCAGTGCCGAATTAAAAGCAAGAAACTGCGGAGTGACTACCGTAAGGTGAAAGACCACAACAGCCGGAGTGGTGTTCACAGAAAAAATTGGAAGTGGTTAGATATGATGGACGCAATCTACGGACACAGACCGGCGATTTTGGGAAGAGAAGGAGGCATCGATACGGCCAACGCTTTGCTGGAGTCGATGATGGAGCCTGCCGGTAAGTTCTTATAACTTTTACTTGTGAAAAAGTATACAACGATAGCGGGAAAGCTTACTTGCAATGCACAACATTTGAGCAAACCTGTTGTTTGTTTGTCAGTCAGCCAGTGTGGTACCAACAAATAATTTGCAAGCTAGCAAAACGCTAGTTTATTAGCCAGTGGTGAACGGAGTAACTTTACGTACGTGTCCAGTAAACGTTACCTTGTACAGATAACTTACCCTAATCTTAAAACTATTTAACTACCATTTACTATGCTACTAAAGATATTCAACTAAATAGTCAAGTCACCTTTATTTATATAACGCTTTTTACAATACAGATTGTATCAAAGCAGCTTCACAGTGATAACATGAAAATAATACAACACAGATCAATTATATAGATCAAATATATATTAAAGAAAGATGGGTGTAATGATAGAGCTTAGGTAAGAAAATTATAAAATGCAGTAAAAGTTACTCTGATAAAATTATAGATACTTGAAAAAAATACTTATGTACATTGACGAAGTAAAAATGCTTTGTTACTGTCTACTGCTGTAAATTGACTTCCCACTCAGTCCTACTACGTTGTATGTTCTGTATTTATCTCAAACAGTATTGTTGCAGTTTGTGTAATTAGCGTGACTTGTGTAACTTTTCAGTTGAGGATCCTAGCTGTCAGGAGGAAATAGAGGGACTTGACGAGCTGTCCACTCTTGAAAGCTCAAGTTCGCCTGCCAGGACATCAACACCGACACCACCACCAGAATCTGCTCCATCAACTTCGAGTGAACCTCGGCGTATAACCATCGGTAAGACATGAACACCAGAGTGAAAAGTTACACACTGATTATTACAGTATTATAGAGATCATATACAGTATAATCTGGACATTGTATTGTAGTACTGTAGATGTGTCCCCCTTTATATTGGTTGGCTCAAATTACAAGGATAAAAATGCCTCTCTAAACAACCAACATTCCTGTCTTTTTTGCGTTCCAGGCAAGAGGAAAAGGGGGCAACAGGATGTTGTTGCAGCCCTGGTTGAGATGCAGGCAGCTGATGAGAGGCAGCAGGAGTGGCTGGAGAGGATGGAGGACAGTCGTGACCGGCGCTTTGAATTGATGCTGGAGGACGCCCGCGAGGCAAGGCGGCATGAGGCTGAAATAACTCGGCAACACATGGAGCAGTCTGCAAGCTTCAATCAGGCCTTCCTCGGCACACTCAGTCAGCTGGTGCAGGCGTTGAGTAGTCGCCGCGACCCTGTGCCGTGATCCAGCCACTAGTGCTTTTCACACAGCACTTTACTCTCGTTTACTTTGTTTGCACTCGTTTACTTTTTGTTTGCACTCGTTTATTTACTTTTTGTTTGCACTCGTTTACTTTTTGTTTGCACTTGTTTACACGTTTTCTTCTATTATTGTTGCACAGCACATTGTACTGAAGCATTTGTTTGATTTTTCAAATTAAAGTACTTTTTCATAACCTTATGTGTCTTGGGGGTCTTTCAGGAGCAAAACACTGCTATAAATTTATGTCATTTTATTAACGTTCCTGTCATCTGGCGTCAACGACACCTTTTGTTAATGATAATGTTGATTTGAGAGTTTATGCTTGCCTTAAATACAAAATAGTTGGTAATGTGTTACTTTACAATAGCTAATCTTCAAATATTTCACTCTGTACTCAAATATGATTTTAAAATTAACCCATTGCAAACAAAATATGAATTAGTTCTTCTACATGGGTATTGCAGAGAGTAATAAGTTCTCTCTTTTACAAAATATGAAGAGGCAGGGTAAATGTAAAATCGATTTATTTGGGTCCATAAAATCAATCAAAACATGTAAACAAACAAACCTAGCATTTACACAGGTGCGCCTTTGATAACTGTACAACAGATTTAACTGTTCAAAAACCACATCAGACCCTCGCGTACATCCCTGCCCTCCTCCTCTACACCCTGTGCCAGTGGCACCACAGGCTCTGCAGCAACAGCTGTATCCCATTCGTGCTGGTAATCCTCTCCATGTCTTTCACAAAGATTGTGCAGAGCACAACAAGTCAACACCATGGATTTTACCAGTTCAATGTCGCTGTCATTCCTCTTCAAAAGGCACCGCCACCTCCCTTTGAGTCTCCCAAAAGCATTTTCTACAACCACCCGAGCCCTGCACACTTTCTTGTTGTAGGTCAGTTGTTCTGCTGTCAGCCGGCCATTGTCAGGGAATGGTTTTAGGAGCCAATTCTGCAAAGGATAGGCAGAGTCTCCTAGCACATAATAGCCAGCATTCACCCCACTGATGTTCCTGGTGCAAGCTGGGTAAAGGCTTCCACGCTCGACTAACTCCCACAATGTGGACAGTCTCAGAACCCGAGCATCATGCAAACTTCCAGCCATTCCTGCATATACATTCCAAAATAGTCCTTTTCCGTCAACTACTCCTTGCAGGATGATGGAATGCCAGCCTTTTCTGTTGAAGTAATCGCAGTGGTACTCCTTTGGGGCTATTATGGGTATGTGTGACCCATCAATGGCACCCACACACTGCGGAAGCCCAAATCGGTTCTCAAAGTAGGCTGCCATCTCTTTAAGCTTCTGCCGGTCAGGAAAACATATCTGTTCTGGAACTAACAATGTGCAAGCGGCCATGCAGAACTCCTGGACGCACCGACACACTGTTGTTTTGCTGACTCCAAAAAGATGGCCAATACTTCTGTAGTCGCTGTTGGTTGCCAGCTTCCATAGTGCTATGGCAATTCTTTTCTTAAGGGGAACACACACTCTGAAGTTTGTGTCCTGCTTATCCATTGCTGGATGCACCATGGCACAGAGGGACAGAAATGTTTCTTCAGACATCCTGAAGTTGTGCACCCACTGTGTGTGTGTGAATCCTGGAACGATCACATCCCACCAGTCATTTGAGCGGCTGAAAGTCCAAATGGTTGGTCTGCAGCGCCGATTTTGCACCAGATTGATTATCTAGAAAAACACATAAAGCAAACAAAATGTTAATACAATGTAGCTGTGATGGTGGGTGTGTTCAGGTCCTTTAATTATTAGTGCAACTATCATAGGCCAGATGAAACAATACATAAAGTATTTGGGAAATTCAAACATTGAAAGTGTTACCTTGGACAAAATAAAATATATACATTTTATACAATATCCAATATACTGCACCAGAGAATAGCACTGTGGTGTCATTGAAGCACAAAGAAAAAATAGCTTGCAGATATAACTATTTTCGCAAAATTTACATATAATCAGTCATTAACCACAACTAGTATTGCACTTGTAATAATATAGATTTCATACAGATTCATGAGAGAGATTTATGATTTTAAGATGTAACCTTCACAGTGCTTATTAATATAATGTAGTTAATATAATGTAGTTTACTGTTATCACAGTTTAAAGGCCAATATGCCTGGTTTCGCAGGCAGGGCTTATTGTACTTATTTATTCGTTCTGGATGGTTACTTGATTTATAAGAATATTGCTTAGTTAACGGATTACAGTACATGAAACGAAATACATTGTAATATACGACATAAAAACATTTAGCTTGGCTCAAGCTTACCCTCCTGCGCCGTCGTTTCTGTCTTGCCTTGTCTTGACTTGCGCGGTTGTCTGTCTCGTCCCAGCTCCTTAACATTTCCCGAATTCCCCTGTATTTTTCGGCTGTGTTTTTCCTTGCAGCCTGCAGCCTTTGTTCAAACAAAGCTTGTCTCCTCCTTGTGACAAACAGCCACATGCCGAGAAACAAGAACAAGATCTGCTGTATGTCCTCCATTGTTGTTTGCGGTTTCAGCTTTCTTCTTCGCGCATGAATGACGTCAAACGACTTTCCGTCGCCACCACGCCTATCAAGTGACGTTATCACTACTTTCCGGCATACACCACGCCTATCAAGTAGGGTACTGTTGGCAGTGGAAACGCGAGCCCCGATCATGGTTTAGCGACCCGACCCGAACCGTACTGAACCGTACCGTACCACTCAGTGGAAACGAGCCATTTGTTTGGAAAGGCAATATGCGCAAGGGGCGTCAACGATTTCGACACCATCATGCATATTTAGTGGTTCACACCTGAGGAGACAATGGGGCCCGCATACTTAATGAGCCATTCATTCAGGTGTGTCACTAAGCCACAAGAAAGAATGCAAGAGCAATATGTGTGTGTGTGTGTGTATATATATATATATGTATTATATATATTATATATAATACATATATATATATATATATATATATTCTACCAAATTGGTTCACAGTTGGAAGCATCTAATTTTTTTTTTATATTTTTCCATGTCTAGTAATTGTGCAGTTAATTCTCATACTGTATTTTCAGTTTTGGAATATGTATCCTCTCCCCAAATTTGTCACTAATAAAACTCAATAAAAATTATTTAAAGAAAAGGCTTATATTTACCTTTTAATAGTTTGTATCTACCTTGTAAATATATTTTTGTTTATTAAAAATGTTACAATTACAACAACAATTCAAGTGCAATCTTTCTTTGTAAAAACTAAAGTATACATTTTATCATACATATTTCAAAGTTAAGGATTCATTACTTTGGATATAGCCTAGGCTACATTGGAACAAACACATAATAACATATTATTTGATTTATTTTTGACAAAACATACTATAGGCTATTTAACATATGAGCAAAAATTGGCAAACAAAAGCTTATTTGAGGTGGCAAATATTTTAGAGGAAAAATGTATAATCTATCCAAAACTAGTCAACGAAATGTTGTCTTTCATATGTCTGTAACATAGGTCTTTCGTTTATATAAGAAATATAAATGTTAATTTGCAGTTTAATACGTTGCTTATTAGGGTTGGGCGATGTCTACCAATTTGGTATCAGACCATGTCTACAGTGAAACATTGCGATGGACGATGATATCGGGAGGGGGGTAACATTCTCATTTTCCACTAGATATTTTCCTCTATATCTCATCAGCAATTTCGATTTCAGCAAAATCTGCTGCAGCTGACCAAGGAGCGAATGTACAGTGACGTGACAACTGCCAGATTCAAACTGTGCTTTCGCTCTATGACTGGCGCTGAGCCAAAGACGGACGCGCTCAGTGCTTGTCATAGGCTATCACAACTGTTCAGTGTTTTTAACCACATAATGTTTATTTTAGGTTTCAGACATTTAAATACATATATAATTTATAGCAAAACAATACATTTATAGTTTGTAAAATACACAATGGTGTCTATGGAAGCAGCAATAACAAACCATTCAAATATATTTGCCGACGTTTTTATTCATATCATGCACACAGTGTAAATAACTATAAAGTCAACTCTATTTTTCTCCCAGTTCACCGGCCACTTTCATGTATTTCGGGAGAAACTGATGAATTCACGCGCTGTAATAAATCCAACAGACAGGAATCTCTGAACTGCGCACAAACAAACATGACGGCGCCCATCTCACGTTACAGATCAAGATCATTTATAAAAGTTTTTTTAAACAACAAAACAAACTCACTTACACATATTTGAGAATCGGAATAGAAGATAGTTGATGACATGGTAAGCAAGTTTGTTAATATTTATAAATAAAAGTGCTTCATCTTTCATACAGCGCTATTTTGTCTGTGGTGAATCACATACCAAGCATGAAGCGTCACCATGGAAACGTGGGGGGTGGGGGGATCGCGATGCCGGCTAAACATCGTGATGTCTGTCAGCCATCACGATGGACGTTGATATTGTCCATCGGCCCAAGGGCCCAACCCTATTGCTTATACAAATACATTTTATTTCAACATATTTCAGTCGATTCTTACTCATCTCAGTATAGCAATATAGTTTGCTAAAAGCGGATCATTCATTCACACACAGAAATGCGATTCAAATTTAAACTGTCTTTTTGCCAGTTGTGGTAAACAGCGCATCTCTGCCGTTCATTCATTCACACACAGAAACGCGATTCACTTGAGAATGAAAAAAACTTACTACAGTATTCCTCAGTATTATCATACATATTTTAAAGTTAAGGATTCATTAGTTTTTATATAGCTTACATTGGAACAAACACTATAACAACATCTTAGTTGATGAGTTTATTTTTGACAGAACATAGCCTACTATATATTTAAAATATGAGCAGAAACTGGATGACAAAAGCTTATTTGATATTTTAGAATAAAAACTTTATAATCTATCCAAAACTACGAAATGTTGTCTTTCATATTTCATCTGTAACATAGTAGGCTAAACATAAACAACAGCGCCCATCTGTGCCGTTAATTCATTCACACACAGAAACGTGATTCAAATTTAAACAGTCTTTTTGCATTTACAGGCATTAGAACAAAGCACAAGAATAAAAAAACTTAGGCTACTCACAATTCTCGGCTAGATCGGTCGCTCCTCAAAATGAAAATAAACCAGCACATGTTCTGAGGTAAATGTCCCAGGATTACTCCTCACAGTCACAGCCTCGCAAGAGAAATAGTACATTAATCGGATGATTACATTTGTTGTGTTATCGCGTTTATGAGGGGCGTTGACATGTTTGCATGTGTCGCTTCAGATCATTTGCGTTTGAATAGCGCGACCTCTCCGTGGGCGCGTCACATTAGCAGAATAATGAGCTGAGAGAACGATAATGAGATCGGCTGACACCTCTCTCTTTTTTTATAGATTACTTAAACAGAGAATATTTATTTTAGTTTTGAATTAGATATTTTAATAGTACAAACTTAAATGATCATAAATATATATTGCTAATGCTTGGGTGAATAGTATTCGCTGAGTTTTAAGTTTAGAGACGTGCTCCAGAAAAAAGGTTAACGGAGATGGAGAGACAGAAAGCACACCCTGTTTATTTTCTTTATTTTACAAAAGCACAATGTTTTATTTCGATTGTAAGTGGGCACATAAAAAAATAGACATTCAACAGTTTATTTTTTTATATTTCTTAAGTGTGTATGACCAAAAATGACAGAGTATTTTAAGTCTATTTTCCTGCTATGTGAAAAAAATCGAGCAAAACGCGCCGGCGCATTTGTCGACCCCAGAGGGTAAAGCACTCGGTGCTCATTAGCGTGAGATGAGATGCCAGTTCAACAAAATCTGCGACATAGTCTTCGATGGACTGATTCTCCTGACGGAGACGCAAGATTTGGACGTCTGGGCACAGGGTTGGCATGGCTGCTGGATGACACTTTTAATGATGATGATTGTGCGTTAAGCGGCTGCGACTTACTTTCACTTTGATTTGCGATAGTTTGCTCGTTGGCTTGATGAATAGATCGCTCATCTGCGGTAATGTGTGTTGCAGTAGCGTCGTCATATCCGGCTATAACATTACATTGCCTATAACACACTCTCACATGTTTATTTTTTTAGCATTTTTGGGAGGAGTAAAATGTACATATGTGGTTTCAACAACTAGGCTAGATGCATTTACACTTTTCCAGTTTCGTATGGAATGAGTCTCAGATCTCCTCCTGAAGTGGTTTGAGCGCGTTTAGAAGGGCTTTTACACCTGGTCTTTTCACGATCCGATAGCTATCTGATCTGAGAAAACAATGCTACTGTGTAAACAGCTTTGTTTACTAACTTCGGAACAGTCACACTAGATCTATTTTGTCTCGAGCATCAGGTTGCGCAATCAGTTCGCTCGCAACATAAGTGATGGATTAAAATAGCGCTACCGCAGAAATAGGTTAAATTAAAACGGTGTTTACAAAGTGAAGCACTAAATATAAAGGCAGTTAATAACAGCAGCAGTAAAATTATTTTTTTTTAGTCACTGTAGTCAGTGGTTTTCAGCGAATGCTTGTGCACTAATGCATAATTTTTCCTGTCTTTTTAATCAAGCCTGTTAGCTTGCTGCGTACCTCCATTCCGTTCTCTTTTTATAGCATTTGTCTACTATTAAGTTTTAATTGTTTTTCAAACGCGATCTACTGCGGCTCTACTACAATCACACGTTTGTTTTCAGTCTTTCTATATTTAAATTATCAAAATATTAAGGTTTAAAATGTCAAAAATAAAGATTATATTAGTAAAACTCAATGTGTGGCTTTTGCACTTTTTAAAGTACACTTTTACACATGAATACCCTGATTTAAGGTTTTATTTAATTATAATAAACAAAAAATCTAATAAAATAAAAAATAAAAAACTTTATCCGATTAATCGATTAATCGAAAAAATAATCGTCCGATTAATCGATTATCAAAATAATCGTTAGTTGCAGCCCTATTTAGCACAAACAGGGCTACCATAATATGTGAGCAACATGTATATACATGTTTGTATTTTTGGGAGAATATTGTTTATGCATGGTTATTGAAAAAAATAAAACTTAAAATTTCTGAAATAAGGCCACTTTTTGTTTGGAAAGGCAATATGCGTGGGGGGCGTGAATCATGAATAATGCTCTGATTCACACTTAAGAAGACAATGAGCTGCATAATGAGTCTTTTACACAGGTGTGTCACTGGGTACCAAAGAATGCGAGGAAAAAAGAAATTATATATATATATTTTACAATTAGAACTTGTAACCAATTACAAATGGGTTACAATTACATCAACAATTACAATTTTAACAATATTTCAAGTGTAATCTTTCTTTGTAAAAAGTATACATTTTATCATACATATTTGAAAGTTAAGGATTCATTAGCTTGAATATTGGAAAAAACACTATAATAACATCTTAGTTGATAATTCAGTATACCTACTTTATTTTTGACAAAACATCCCATACTATATATTTAACATATGAGCAGAAATTGGCGAACAAAGGTTAATTTGATGTGGCAGTAGTCTTTTTTTTTTACAGTAAAAACTTTATAATCTATCCAAAATTAATCAACAAAATCTTGTCTAAACATTCATATTTAGTCTGTAACATATCGTGTTTATGATATATTAGCATATAAATGTTAATTTGCAGTTTGTTGCTTATACAAATACATTTTATATCAACATATTTCAGTCTATTTTTACTCATCTCAGTAGGCTATAGCAATATAGTTTGGATGTGTTCATGTAAAAATAACATGTTTACTAATGTAGGTGCGAGAGTGAGATGCGTAGCCTGGTCCCACCAGACTCTCGTACATTTCATTTGTACGAGCTCCGTTCATTCATTCATTCACACACAGACACGCAATTCATATTTAAACAGTTTTTTTTGTGGTTTACAGACACTATTCAATATCACGATTGGAACAAAGCACTAAAGAATAAATAACTTACTACATCAGCTGGATCCGTTGCTCCTCGAAATGAAACTACCAGCACTTCTGATGTAACTTCTCCAGGATTATTAGGATAGTATTATTCCTCACAGCGTAGCAAAACGAGGTAAAGTAAAAGATTCTTAATAAACTTGATGTGTTTTATCCAGCTGATGTGGGCGTTGGCATGTTTGCATGGCTTGCCTCAGATCATTTGCGTTTGAATAGCGCACGCTCTCCATGGGCATTGTCACATTAACACTTAATAAGCTATAATGAGCTGAAAAGAAAAAAACTGACATCTCTCTCTTTTCATACAGATTACATAAACTGAGAATATTTGTTTTTCATATAAATTACTTCATTTAAAATAAGAGAATTCAAGAGTCATAAAGAAAAGCATCTCTCGTGCCTGTGTGACAAGTATTCGCTGAGTTACAGTTCATTTTTGAATGCGTTTCAGAATGGACTTCACTGACAGAGAGAAGCCAAAACTCACATCATGTTAATTTTTCTTTATTTGACAAAAAGCACAACACTTTGTTTTTATTGTGAGTATACACAAAAAAATACACACTTAACAGGATCGAATGATGTATGAGACTTGCCTGTATGACAAAAATCGACGGAGTTATTTGAGGCTCTTTTACACTGATAAGAAAAAAAATCGAGACAATCGCGCCGGCGCAATAGCCGACCCCAGGGGGTTAAATAGTTCAACATCTATAGTCTCTATTAATTTGGATGTTGTTATCATTTGTTTTTGCATTTTTGATTAATGATGAATTTTGTTGTATACAAAATTTGAATGAAATTCTTGTCCACATGATGAAAAATTAATGGATTCATTGTTGGCTCCCACTGGCATTGTTCCGCTTTTTTCATCATTGGCCCTAAATCTTTTATCTCCCAATTGTTTCCTACATACAAGGACACACAGAATCCGGTATATTAAACCAATTTTTTATAAATTAATTTTAGGGATGGCCCGATACCGATACTGGCATCGGGGATCGGGTCGATACTGTCCTCATATACTCGTACTCGTACTCATAAAAATTCGCCGATACCACGCCCGATACCACATACATTTTGCGAAACGAAACTGGCCGCCGCGAGTGCTTTGTCGAGGTGAACTGAGGCATAGCGACGTGCACTCCCAACGCAACAGAGTGCGGCACGGCACTAGATTTGATGGCCGAGTGCGAGCGCGGGCGCGGGCTGTAATGCACTCACTCTGTGTGCGGGTTGCGGGAGAATAAAACGATTCGCGGGACTCCCGCAAACTAGAAATATCTATGAATACAACATATTAAAACTAATAGATTTTTATTCATCTGTTGCAGAAAAGCAAGAAGAACAACTAAAACAAAATAGAAACGATTTACAGGCCAGAGTTTCTATTCTTAACATGTTTGCAGCGTTGAGCGATGTAGCCAATCACAGACATGTGTGTTGATTCCTTGAACGCAATGGTCAATCAGAAGCATTTAAGATAGACTTCCCTCACCGCTCAAAACTTTTTTGTTCAGTGCTGAATTCTGTATGCTGGCAAATCCTCTAATTATAACAAACAAAGTGTGGATATTATGAAAGATTCATTGTGCAGTCAGCTTCATTGATAATAACAGATGTGTGAGATCGCGATGAACTGTCAGCTTTTTAGGAATTAGACTATTAAGGGAGCGCACTTTGGGCGCATTCAGTCATGTCAGACCATGCACGCAGTAACTGCTTGCTTTTATGTTAAATTAACAGTGGTTTGTGTGTTAATACATTTATTATTTTACTCATTATTATTTATTTTTAGACTTGTTAAAACAAGCAGAGTTCTAAAATAGTCTTCTGTCTTCTTTTCTGGGACTTCTTTTCTTTTCTTACTTTTGCGGTAGAAATATCGGTATCGGTACTCGGTATCGGCAAGTACACAAATGTAAATACTCGTACTCGTATCGATTTGAAAAAAATGGTATCGGGCCATCCCTAATTAATTTTCTAATATGCTAATTGCTGCTGCCTGTTTACCTATAATGATATCTTTCACGTTCAGTTCAATTTTTTTGGCTTTCAGTTTTTTCTTGCCATGTTTTTTTCTATTTTTTCATCTCTCTCAGGGTCATATATCATAGTACAATGAAATTCTGACTTTGGTAACTGTGCTTCAAAAATTTGTGCTTCAGTTAACTTTCCCCGTGTATTAATTATTTGTCTTACCTCATTTTCTATTTGTCCTATCCAGTATACGTTTGCTTTTGGTTCAGAGATCATCATTTGATTTCTTATTCCTTGCAGGTCTATATACACTCGTTCTGGAGAAAACCACATTTTAAGCCCTAATTTACATAATGCATCTCTTCCTAACAAATTAACAGGAGTCTGATTTAATAGGAGGACAGGTAGTGTCACACTTTTATTTTTAGTTTGTAGGCAAACTGGAGCGGTCATAGGAATTAGTTGCATTTATCCCTAGAATCCTATTGTCTTTGCAAATTTTCCAGACATGTGAGGGAGATGTGAGGCATAATTTGAGTTTACACATGTATAAACTGCTCTAACATGGGTCTAGTTTTACCTTCTATTTTAATCTTTAACATTGGTTCTTGATCATCATTATTTGTCAAAATCGGCAGCTGATTATCCTCTATAGAATTCTCCGGGCACCCCTAATATCCCTGATTTGGACCTCCCCAAGGGTTTACTGGGCCTTGACATGGTACTCGAAAGGGCCGTTGCCATCTCTCCCCCCTCCCATCCCTCGGTGACTGTTTCCATGGATTGTTGGGGCAGTTGACTTTCATATGTCCAGAATGTCCACACCCCCAGCACACTCCTAGAGGGTTATTATTAGGCTTGCCTTTTCCTCTTTGTCCCCCTTGTGGTGGATATCTTTTCCATCCCATTGGCCGTTGAGCATAGACATTGACAGTGGATGCAGGGATCTGATGTGCATTTGGAGGTATTGCTACAGGTGGGGGTAGCTGCATAGTTGATGGTGGGATATTCATAGGAGCCATTACTGTCATTTGTCCTGACTCTTTTTACAGTAGCTTGAATCTTTTTCTTATTATTGCTTGTCAGCTGTCCAAGCTGTAACTTCAAGCAGTTTTCTCTGTAGCTCTTTTTCTTGGATTTTAATAATTTCTGTTCATTATTTCTGTATTGTTCTACAGCATGAGTCACATGGTCACAAAACTCCTTGTGTGTTTTGGATTTTAAACGGAACACATCCTCCATCTTGCTCTTCACTGTTTGTGGCATAGAATCTACCACAGCATTTCTGAACAATGTAGCCATTAATGGGTCTCCTTCTGGATTCCCTTCAGTCTCTTGCTTCCATCCAAGGGCGTAGGTTTAGGGGGGGACGCTAGGTACTAGTCCCAGTCAATATTTTGAGATGACAAATTTGTCCCCACCAATATTTAGCAAGCTCTTTTGAACTGCTATTTTGATATTTGCGCTGCATTTGGATCTTTGCGCTGCTATTTGGATCGATTCCAACGGCCAGGACGACGACAGTACTAGATACGCCGTAATTTGATTGGCGGCGGGGTATCTGACAGGCAGGCTACACGCGCGGGCCGGGACTACTTTTTGTGCTTGCACTCACTGGCAGCGAGCGGGTGGTGTGTGCGCGTGTGTGTGTGTGTGCGCGTGACGACGCTGACGGTAAGTTACCAGGGCTGTCTCTCTGCCTGCCATATACAAAGGCCAAACTAAAACATTTTAATATTCCGCTTTTTTGCCCCTTTTTGTACTTTGTAGATCAGCTATGTCACCCAAGAAGAAGAAAGGGGACATACGAAGCTTTTTCATAAAGCAGAGTGTAAGTAGGCAAAAAATAACTAGCCACACAAATAACTAGCAGTAGTAGTGACTGACCAGGCTTTCAAATGCAGATTCTACTGTGGAAAATAGTATTAACTGGTGATCCTGGTTACCCAGGATATTGTTACAGTTAAACCTAGCTTCTGCAATCTTTCAAGGTTAGGAGCATTAATTGGCTTTATGCCCAGCTGCACTACTTCCTGAACTTCAGCCAGCTCCTTGTTTCCTGTCTGCCATTATTGGGCAAACTTGATTAATTCAGGTGTGTCTGATTATTGTTGCCATGACTACTGAGGTCAGGCACACCTGAATTAATCAATTTGTCCAATAATGGCAGACAGGAAACAAGGAGCTGGCTGAAGTTCAGGAAGTAGTGCAGCTGGGCATAAAGCCAATTAGGGGTGTGCAGCACGGATAGACTCATAGAAGTCGCGCTATCATGATAGAATGCTACGTTAGCAAGTCACTGAATGTTAATTAGCCTACCTTGACTTAGAATCTTGCAGTCATAAACAGTGGATCATCTGAGACATTTTTCGTTTCTACATTCTGTTTATGTAATGCATTTGTGAGTGTACTGTAGCCTACTTGCTAGACACATTTGCTGGAAAAACATGTTGGCAGTGTTAAAAAGGCTAAAGTTAACACTGTTGGTTATTCAAATATAATGAATCATTATTTGATTGATAATATCCAAATAACAATATCTGGTAGGAGGGTTAAACTTGCTAGCCATAGGATAGACTACAAAATTAATTAACCATTTTGTATGCAGGAAAGACAGCATCAAACCACAGCAGATTTACATTTATTCATTTAGCAGACACTTTTTATCCAAAGCGACTTACAATTGAGAACAATAGAAGCAGTAAACCTAGGATAACAATATGCAAGTTGTATGACCCTTCCCAGTTTAATCTAATGCACTTTTTTTTATGGGGATGTCCCCACCAAAGCTAAGACCAAACCTACGCCCATGCTTCCATCTTTTTAATTGTCTCTGTATATATGCAATTGGGCTTTCTGTATCTCCCAGTTGTTCCCCCTTTAATGCCTTAGGGTCTATTCTGGTTGGATACTTATCATGCAGTGCCTGCCATACTACTGGACGGAATGCATAAAAAACAGTCCCATTCATGTAATAAGAGTCAACAGCTCTGTCTAATTCAGACGCTTGGAGGATTTCTTCCATTTTTGATTCACCTGTGATTTTTGCCAGAAGTGCTTTAATGTCCCCCACAGATAACAATTTGCCCGTTGTTTCTTCTTCAAACACTCTGATCCACTTTCCAGCTACTTCATGAATTTTTGAGAGGCAAGTGACCAACCCTTCAAGGTCTTGTGAGGCCCAGGGCACATATTGCCCCTCTGTACCCTTAATTAGAATTGGGAGTTGTTTTGCCAGAGATCTAAGCCTTCCTTTTTCTTTTCCCTGTGTCCACCTTTCCTCGTCAAATGATAACTCCTGTTCACTTCCTATATTTAAACTGTGCAATAGTCTGCTTATTTGTCTGTATCTTCTATTAATTGTTCTTTTTCTTTAATTATTTTATCTGTATCTTCATCAATTATTTGTGCTACTACATCAATCCCCTCTTCTTCTTTTTCTGCTTGTTTTCCCTCATATTGTGTTTTTATATTTTCTAATGCTGTCCGTGCCTGTTTATAGCAATCTAAGGGCAAGCTTTTCTTAGATGTTTTATTTTGAGTCATTTTTTGTCTTACATCTGGACCTGTTTGTTTTTCTTTTTCTAAGTCCACTTGTCCCTCCATTTTCATTTCTCCTATAACTTCTACTAGTCCCTTTTTGCATTGGAAACTGACCTTCTGGTAGTACATTTGAAGTGGTTTGTCAAAGATTTCTTAGTTTTTCTTTGTTTCTTTATCTGTCTCTTTTAATATTTTCCTTGCCTGCTTTATACTTTTTAATAATTCTTCTCCCTCTTGTTTGAACAATGCCAGAACTGCACATTCTTCTTCTCGTTTAGCTTCTCTAGTTTTTCTTTTTAGGCTCTTATTCTTTATTCTATAATTTTTTTATCAAAGTTTCCATTTCTTCGCACAATGTTACATCAAATGTCCCTTCCTTTGGCCATTTTGTCATCATATCTTGAGTTATTTTTTGACATTTATTTGACATTTTATCAATTAACTCCCTACACAATGGGTATTTTAATCCTAGCATTTCCACCGGAGAGGCCATAATTCTCCTCTAATTAATTATTATTTTATGAGGCAATTACCTTTAGCTTAAAACAGTTTTTGAATTTCTTGTTCCAAATATTATTTTGCAAAGGTAATTCAATATATTTTTTAATTTAATTTTCCTTTATCTTTTCCTATAGCTTGGATTTTTCCTCATATACAAATTTTCTCTATTTCTTTAGTTACTTCATATTCAGATATTGCCAATCATCAATAACAGCCACTTTTTTAATTTAAATTATAGTATTTTTCTATTATTGTCTATTATACTTTGCATAAACAGAATAAAGAATTATTTTAGCACCATTCGTCTGGATATCTCATATACCTTATTATATTAATCTATTTTGCAAAGCTAGTTTTCTAAATTAGTTTTTCACATTCACAGTATTACAACATTCAAATCATTACCAAAAGTCCTTTATTATTAAATGGGGACAATTTTTATTCTTTCATTCTTGTTCCTGGGGCTTATAACTAACCTAGAAATCTAGACTACCCCTAGCGGCAGCAAAATTTATTTTGCAGCCAGTGTAGTCTAGCAACTTTCCGTTAACTTTCGAGCTGGAAAAAACAAACTCTAGTCAGGCCAATCACATCATGTATAGAGTCGGCGGGCGGGCTTAACATAATGACGACAGAGTTGCGACGGTTCACTGCTACTTGAAAACAAAGAATGGCTGCTGCTGGCGAACAGCTGTCTTTCGATTCGGCTTTGGCCGCGACTCTGGAGGACTTGAAGTTAAGCTTTTCTTTGAAACAAGAACAAAGAACGGCACTTGAGTCATTTTTAAAAAAGGAAGATGTGTTCGGAGTTTTGCTGACTGGACACGGTAAAAGTTTAATATACCAACTGGCTCTGCTGGTGGGAAAACGCATGGGACTCAGCCACAATCCGATTGTGATTGTTGTCTCACCATTGATAGCACTTATGGAGGACCAGGTAAAGGAGGCTACAAAATTTGGACTCAAGGCCATGCAACTTGGCAAAGGCGACCAGGAGGACATTTGAAGCGGCAGGTGCCAGTTGGTATACGGGAGTCCTGAATCCTGGCTTCTTCACAAGCAATTGGCGATATATGTTGGCCAACAGGGTCTTCCAAGACAACGTTTTGGGAATTGTGGTGGATGAGGCTCATCTCACGTACAAATTGTAAGTATGTTTCAGCGATAAAGTAGATACCCAGCTAGAATTTTTTTGTTCTAAAAATGTTCTGAGAACATTAGCATGCATTGTTCAATAAATGTTTTCAGCGGGTAGTTTTATTTTTGTTCCCAGAATGTTCTTTTAAAAGTCCGGATAACATTCTTTAAAAACATTATTAAAATGTTTAGTGGTAACATTCTTATAACATTATTCTCTAACGTTTTATTTTTGTTCCTAGAATGTTCTTTTAAAAGATAGAATAACATTATTTAAAAACATAAAAAAAATATGAATAAATAACATTGTTAAAACATTATTCCATAACATTCTTATACAATTTTCAGCGGGTAGTTTTATTTTTGTTCCCAAAATGTTCTTTTAAAAGTTAGGATAACTTTGGATTGGTGTTGCGTCATGACGTAATGTGTGACGGCATAAGCGGAAGCTACAAAAGGACACCGGCACACAACAGTGTTAGCTTTTTGCTCTTCTGCAAGCACTCTGTGTCAAACTGTCTGTCATATTTGGTGTTGTTTGTCCCATAAGAATTATAAAATAAAGCTGCATTGCAATATAGAATCTAGAAGTGGCTCGGATCTCGCATTTGCCGAGGCAGCGCGTTGATTACGGGTCTACTCTGCAATAAAGATTCTGTGACTGGGATCTCGCGTTGTCGAGGCAGCGTGTAGATTAAAGGTCTGCATTGCAATGCAGAATCTATAGTGGCTCGGATCTCGCGTTTGCCGAGGCAGCGCGTTGATTACGGGTCTACTCTGCAATAAAGATTCTGTGACTTGGATCTCGCGTTGTCGAGGCAGCGCGTAGATTAAAGGTCGTACATTGCAATACAGAATCTAGTGGCTCGGATCTCGCGTTTGCCGAGGCAGCGCGTAGATTACGGGTCTACTTTGCAATAAAGATTCTGTGTGTGTGCGAGGCATGAACAGTCAGCTCCTGAGGGAACTGGCTGTGTTCATTGAGAAACATCTCGACGTGCACAGCCGTGCATTTTCGGGTGTTTCAGCCTCGCGCCCGTTGATTTTCTTCTCGAGAGATGAAAACCAAATATATTGTGAACGACTCTAATCTCGCATTTGCCGAGGCAGCGCGTAGAGTACGGGTCTGCAATGAAAGGGACACACGCGATCTGTGAAATAATACTGTTTGGGTGCGAGGCATTCACAGTCAGCTCCTGAGGGTGCAAGCAGTTGTTCATTGAGAAATATCTCGACGCGTATATCCGTGCGCTGTCGTTTGTTTCAGCCTTGCACCTGTTGACTTTCTTCTTGAGGGATGAAAGCCAAATATATTGTAACGACTCGAATCTCGCGTTTGCCGAGGCATTGTGTAGATTACGAGACCGTATAACACAAACAGTATTGTCTGGTAATTATGGCTGCATTTAATTTTAAGGCGAGACACGGCAGGCAAAAACATCGTTTTTTTTTCACTGGTCAATTTTGAGATTTTGGGATATTTGTCTTCAATATCATGTCTTCTTTCAGACTTGTGGTGAAAAAAAGTCTGAAATACACATTTAGATCTTTATTTTACTACACTTTGTCTGTTTGGGTCTGTAGATTTCTCATAAATTCATCAAAAGTTGTCGTTATAAATCATCCCTCTGCTCCGCGATCGCGATCTGCACCCTGTCATCACACACACCGTTAGAAAGCTCTCTCTCTCCTGAACAAGACTGCCGGATCCAAATATGGTCATTTCCTTTTTATCAGCAACCAATCGCGAAAGTAAAAGCGGGGATTTTACTCTAAATGCGCAATCTCATTGGCTGATGCTAAATCTTTAAAGCATGTTTTCTCAAAATGTCTTTTCTCTCATACTCCAAGTCCGAAATCTCCAGTTCAGTAGAACCTATATACACCAAACTTTCCAGTCTTGTACCTAGTTATATTATGAAGACATTTACAGAGGGATTTGTAAATATATTATTCCTACCCTGATTTATATAACATTTTATTCCCAAAAACATGGCGAAAATATATTTTTTTAAGGCTATTGGCAGTATATTCTGATTTACAGGATAACAAAAGTAGATATCCATAAATCCCTCTGTAATTTTTTCCCCATATAATATGTGAACACAATGAAAAAATAATTTTGAACCTGGCTTTGTCCAATACTCAGATTTCGTTTTTTTAAATATATGCAAAATAGCGCATATTTAATTAGAAAATGCCTCATTTGCATATTTAAACATTAAATTACAGAAAACTTGTAATACATTTTTTCTCATCTTAATGTAGGTAATCAACTGGCAAAGTTTCATGGTATTATCTGATAGTTAAAAAAATTACCCTATTCACCTGTAGTGTCTCGCCTTAAGAAATTAAAATTCTGAAATATTATCTGACTTTAAGGAAGTTAGATATTTTAAGTCAGCCTACCATTCAGACCGTGTTTCACTTATACGTGTTTATGGCTGCATTTAATTCTAAACTCCCTGCTGGTAAAGGAGGCTATAGAGCGTATTCCTCCACCAGACAGGGAGTCCAGGTTTTACAGCCGCTACTTTATAGTTCCCAAAAAGGATGGGGGGTTGCGTCCAATAATATATCTCAGGCACTTGAATCGTTCTCTGAGGAGATTCAGGTTCAAGATGCTCACTATCCCCATCATCGTGAGTCAAATTCAATCCAAGGATTGGATTGTCACGATAGATCTAAAGGACGCATACTTCCACATATCCATCCTTCCATCTCACAGGAAGTTCCTGAGGTTCACTTTCGGGGGCGAAGCATACCAATATCGGGTTCTTCCGTTCGGCCTAGCTCTCTCCCCTCGCACATTTACCAAATGTATGGATGCAGTTCTAGCACCGCTGAGGCTCCAGGGCATCAGGGTGCTCAATTATATCGACGACTGGCTGATTCTGGCCCAGTCACAAGAGCTGGCGGTTCGGCATTGAGATGTCGGCCTCGCCCACATTCAAAGCCTGGGGTTGAGACTCAACACGAAAAAGAGCGTGTTGACACCAGCCCAGAGAACCACGTTCCTGGGAGTGGTGTGGAACTCGGTCACGATGCGGGCACGATTATCTCCTGCACGAATCGAGTCCATTCTGGCCACAATGTCCAGGATAAAGCTAGGCCAAGTCATTACTGTGAAACTGTGAGTGTTTGGGCTCATGGCGGCAGCGTCCAACATTAGTCCATTTGGCCTGCTGCACATGAGGGCCCTCCAGTGGTGGTTGAAAACCAAGGGGTTCTCCCCGAGGGGGAACCCGTTCCGCATGATCAGGGTTACGCGCAGATGCCTTCGTTCCCTAACTATGTGGAAAAAAGCTTGGTTTCTGTCCCAAGGTCCAGTGTTGGGAGCGTCATGTCGCCGGAAAACTGTTTCGACAGATGCCTCCCTCACGGGCTGGGGCGCGGTCATGGACGGCCGCTTTACGACAGGCCTATGGCAGGACCATCATTCCTCCAGACACATAAACTGCCTGGAGATGTTGGCGGTGTACTGAGGTCTGAGGAGTTTCCTGCCGGACCTCAAAGGTCAGCATGTCCTTGTGAGGTCAGACAATATGTCGGTAGTGGCCTATATAAACCATCAGGGGGGTCTGAGGTCTCGCCCTCTATGCAGACTGGCACATCAGATCCTCCTGTGGTCCCAGGGGAAATTGTCATCTCTAAGAGCAACATACATCCCAGGGAGTCAAAATCAGGGAGCAGACATCCTGTCGAGACAGGGGCTGAGGCCCGGGGAATGGAGACTCCACCCCGAGGTGGTGGAGTCGATATCTCAGAGGTTCGGCCCAGTGGAAGTGGACCTATTCGTGTCTCGAGAGACGACCCACTGTCCACTGTGGTTCTCCCTCTCTCATCCAGCCCCGCTGGGGTTGGATGCTATGGTGCAGTCGTGGCCGAGGCTGCATCTGTATGCATTTCCCCCGATCGCTCTGCTCCCGGGAGTTCTAGAGAGGGTCCGTCGCGACGGGATCAGTCTACTGCTGGTAGCCCCGTTGTGGCCGGCCCGAGTATGGTTCTCAGACATTATATCGCTCCTAGACAGCCCTCCGTGGGAGATTCCCCTCAGGAGGGACCTGCTGACACAGGCAAAGGGCTCAATATTTCACCCTCGGCCCGAGTTATGGAAACTGTGGGTCTGGCCCCTGAGGGGGCACAGTACCTAGAGGCCGGCCTATCAGCTGGAGTAGTGGAGACCATACTCAGCTCTAGAGCTCCCTCCACGAGGAAATTGTACGGCTTAAAGTGGAATGTCTTTACCAATTGGTGTAGAGAGTGTGAGTTGGATCCAGTTAACTGCCCAGTTGCTTCAGTTCTGGAGTTCCTCCAAGATCGCTTTTCAGCTGGTCTTACCCCGTCCACACTCAAGGTGTACGTGGCTGCCATTGCGGCTTTCCACGCTCCTCTGGGTGATGGGCCTCTGGGGAGACAGCAGTTGGTCATACGTTTCCTCCGTGGGGCTTGGAGGATGAGGCCTGCGGCTCGTACCAGGGTTCCCACATGGGACCTGGCGGTGGTTAACGAAGGGTTGGCTGAGGCCCCCTTCGAACCACTGGAGTCGGCTGAGGCCAAGAATCTTTCCCTAAAGGTGTTTTTTCTTTTGGCCATTACTTCTCTGAGGAGGGTAGGAGATCTCCTTACGCTCTCTATATCCCATGGGTGCCTGGAGTTTGCTCCAGGCGACATTAAAGTCATCTTACATCCCAGGCCGGGCTATTTGCCTAAGGTGCCATCTAATGTGGCACGGCCTACGGTTCTTCAGGCTTTTCATCCTCCACCTCATGTGACGGCGGATGAGGATAGACTTCATCTGCTCTGCCCTATCAGAGCTCTAAAAATTTATATTCAGAGGTCCTCTTCATGGCGGAAGTCAGACCAGTTGCTGGTGTGTTTTGGGTCGCCCAAGAAGGGTCTTCCCGCCTCCAAACAGACCATCAGCAACTGGATTGTCCATGCTATTTCTTTGGCCTACCAGGTGCGTAATTTGCCTTCACCTTTGGCCGTGAGGGCTCATTCAACCAGAGGCATGGCATCCTATAGAGCCCTCCTCTCGGGGGCCCCGATCCAGGAGGTCTGCGATGCAGCGGGATGGGCAACCCCCCACACCTTAATTAGGTTTTACAGTCTGGACATTCTGTCTACGCCTGGCACTCTTGTGCTCTTGTCCTAAGTGTGCCTGTGAGCAGCTTCACACTAGGACAGGCAGGGTGCGTTGTGGCATAGTGGGTACTCGTTCCCCCAAAGTGTCATTCGACGCAGTTCGAGTTCCCTCGAAAGGGAACGTCTCGGGTTACGACTGTAACCCTTGTTCCCTGAGAAAAGGAACGAGAACTGCGCCCCTTCGCCATGCCTTCCCCTGCCTGGGAGCGCTTGCTTCATCACAAAAGCTAACACTGTTGTGTGCCGGCGTCCTTTTGTAGCTTCCGCTTATGCCGTCACACATTACGTCATGACGCAACACCAATCAGGATTGGTCTAGTTTTATTCATGCTTCAGAGACGTTACGCTAAGGGCGTTCCCCCAAAGTGTCATTTGACGCAGTTCTCGTTCCCTTTCTCAGGGAACAAGGGTTACTTATCTAAAATCAATATTTTTATTCATAAATATGTCCTCAATGGTGTACAAATACCTCTGCCAATGATCTGACTTATCCTCGTAAACAAAGAATTTATTATCTTTATATACATGGGACGGGTAGGTCCACGGAGGCTTCCATGTCGTTCCGCCATCTTGAAAAACTACTAGGCCAACGCGTTTCCACAACGTGTTTTCGTTCAGAGCCAGCGTCACGTGACTGAAAGGATCTGAACCGGACAAGAAGATTTGAGAGAAGCTTGTCACTGCCCCGGCAAGTTTAATTGAGAGTTAACAAGAGTTAATTGGAGTTAACAAGTGTACCCTTCTGTTTGATCAGAGAAGTTAGTGTTTGTTTGTTTGTTTGTTTGTTTGTTTGATGCAGCCACTCCCTCCAGCCGATATGAAGGCCGGCTTCTATAAGCCCGTACTTCATTGTATCCTAGAGAGGTGGGTCACGACCATCTTGGTCCTGTGTTAATTGAGACAGGCCCTTTTTCGAAAGCCTTCGTTCAATTTGTTACACAGAGATGTATTTCCAAATGCTCCGTCCCCAAGATTGGTCTGCAGTGTTCGACCTAAGAGACATGTACTTCAGATCTCAGGGAACAAGAGATCATTACGCACCACAGGCCTGCTAATAGGTTGGAGTGAGGGCTGTCTCCTCCACCTCAAAATGTGGTTGCCTCTGTATTGACGCACATCATGATGCAGTGGATACAAATCCGTGGGAAGCACGACTTGATCGTCAGGTTCCTGAGGGGAGATATGCTCCTCACAGAGTGACTCAGGTCAGTGTTAATCGTTTGTTCAAAAGACAAGGATGTAAAGTATTCTCTTTTCAGTAAAGTATTATGCTTTTTTCACATAAATTTAGGTGACTTGTGTCAATTTATTTGTATAAGCATTAAATAGAAATTCGAAATTCCACTATCGTGACAATACTAACTTGATTAGATCAAAGATGAAAATGTATTAGCTTTAGGAGGGTAGGCATAACAGAATTTTCTGGCTAAGCTAGAAAGCAATGTTCGGTGAACTCGCGAAAAAAGTAACTGACCCACTGCATTACAGTTTACAGTGAGCTGACATGTAGCTGCAAATTTACATGGTATAAATTTGATTTTAGTGAAAGGGTGGTTTAAGATGGTAATGCAAATTTTCAAATAACATTTTTTCATTTGAAAAAACCAAAGAAAATACACCTTTGTCGAAAAAATTAACATTGCATAGAATTGACATTTACTTGATTGCCATTACCTGTTTTTAGTAGTTTGGTTCATTTATCCATCTTTTTTTGTTGTAAATATAAATAAGTTATTTGTGTATCCTGTTGTTTATGAAAGATTAAACTTATAAATATATAAATCAATACATTTAATAATAGGAAAATATATTTTTTTTTCTGTATGTATTTATAACTATATTTTGTTTTACTTTGTTTTTTATTTGAATATTTACTATTGTAATGCATTAATTTGTATTTATTTCCCTTTATTTTTACATGCATGAAAGACAACAGCATCTACTTTTTTAAGAAATCAGAAATTATTATGATTTTATTTCATATTATTGTCTATGCAGGTGGATAATGGAGGACCATCCATGGATGAAAGTCAATTAATGTGTCACTAACATGCAGCAGCACCAGCACCAGAGAGTAGAGGCCTGTTTGAATCTGCTGACTAAAGAACCATTTGCGAATACATAATGTTTAAAAATGTTCAGAATTTTGTTTATTTATAGTTCTATAGCAGTTTTATTTGATTTTCTTTTTAATTTTATTTAATTTATCCTATGTTTCATGATGTGCACATTTTCTTTCTGTTAAAGCTAATAAAGTTTAAAATGTTACTACACAACATTTGCATGTTATTAAAGCATGAAGTTCGACTCTAAATAAAACTGTCTGGGAACATTTAACAAACTGGAAAAAAAACTTTATAACAATGTTAGGGCATAATATTCCAACAATGTTATCACTAAAAATGTATGTTTAAAATGTGTTTTTAAAGTTCATTATTGTATCTTTTAGGAGAACATTCTGGAAATGTTCAGGCCGTTCTCACCCCAAGGCGTCATCTAAATGACGCGTTGGGAATCATTTTGACCATGCTTCAATATCCGACGCTTTAGGCACCCTTTAGCGTCAGTTAGATGACGCGATCCTAGGGCGTCATGTAACTGACGCTTTACCCTTAGCGTCAGTTAGATGACGCCCTCCTACCCAGACCTAAACCTACCCGCGTCATCTAACTGACGCTACCCTTTAGCGTCAGTTACATGACGCCCTAGGATCGCGTCAAGTAACTGACGCTAAAGGGTACCTAAAGCGTCGGATATTGAAGCATGGTCAAAATTGTCATTTAGATGACGCCTTGGGGTGAGAACGCGTTGAAATGTTTTAAGGCTGTTGTGGTAGACAATGTTTGAAAAATATTATCACTAAACATTTTAAGGATATTACCAAACAGTTTTAGAATATATTTTAGAGAACATTATCCTACCTCTTAGGAGAACATTCTGGGAACTACAATAAAACTTACCACTTAACTTTATAAAAATGTTAGAGGATAATTTTCTAAAAACGTTATGTCTAAACATTTCAGGAATATCATCACAAAACATGTAATGTTTTTATAGAATGTTATCCTAACTTTCAAAAGAACATTCTAAGAGCAAAAATAAAATGTACAACAGAAAACTTTATAAGAACATTAGAAAATAATGTTCTAACAATATTACTACTAAACATTTGTATAAAGTTATCCTAACTTTTAAAAGAACATTCTGGGAACAAAAATAAACCTACCCTCTGAAAACTGTATAAGAACGTTAGAGAATAATGTTTTAACAATGTTATCAATAAATATATTTTTTAATAGTTTTAAAGGGACAATGTGTAGGAATTTCTCCCTTCTAGTGGTGAAATTGTATTTTTCATTCAAACGAATAGTGCTCTACAGCGCCTCGCTTTTTCAAATGCGTGTTGCAATTACGGTAGCCGTTATGTACCAAAAAGCTATGACAGGATTCTAATAGCACTTCATCGAGTTTTCCTTCGGGTGAACAGGTTTATTATTTCAAACAAACTGCAACTTGACACAACAAACAAACGGATGTTTGATAGAATTGAAAGTTTCCAAAAGCAGAGAAGCGACCAAAAAAAGCTTGTAATTTAGACCGTAACATTGACTTAACGTTACCCGTTGAGAAGAAAGCAGGCAAGTTCAGCGTCTCTTTTGAAAGCTTTCTCCTGCACAGACATGGGCAGTATTTCAATTAAATGTATTTTAAATACGTATTTAATTACTTTAGTGTATTTGTAATTTGTATTTTGCAGGTGTGGAAAAAATAAAATGTAGTTTGTAACAAAATATTTAGAGGGAGTGTATTTAGAGTATTTCAAATACTTAAATACTTAAGAAAAATCACCATAGTAAATGATTTTGCCATAGTTCGGTCTGATGTTGGCAATGGCAATGTCCAGGTTAGATGCACGAAAATCACGTGACACCCTGTAGACCGGGCTCCCTCCAAGAAGTGAATGAGTTTTGAACTCTTAAAAACGGCATTAAGGTAAAGTGTTTTGTGAAAAATATAGAGTCTACACACACACATTGCACACTGAACGGCATTATAGAGAAAATAATTGTGCCTTATGAGATCAATGCACTGTGTTGTCATTCATAAAAGGACATCATAGGCCCTACCTATTATGAAACAGCGCGTCTGTCGTAACTATCCATGCTAAGCAAGCGTTCACAATATAACATCCATCTGCAGTTTTTAAACGTATTACATATGAGAAATATTGATATTGATTTTGTATAAAATAATTATCAATCCTATTGTTTTTCAGTAATTGCGCACGCAGCGCGATTCTACTATGGAAAAGGCATACGCGGTCAGGGCAGTTAGAGTCTTGTGTGTAAAACAAACCCACACATATGATTAATCATATATATTATGATTAAAATGGAATTTTGATTTTGTGACGAAAATTCCCGGTCTGTTATTTTTACACAAAAATCGCTGCAAAAGATGCTTTCCAACAGGTTTTATCGTAGTTTTTGTCCAACTCCATTGACTTGTATTGGATGTTCTGTGAGGTACCGTATTACTCCGCCGCCGGAAACGGAAATGGCGTTGTTTGTATTCTTTCAGTAGTCTTATGCAGTCGCGGTATCGTAGGCTACGCTATCCAAACATTGGCAAAGGAGCATTATCGCCACCAACTGGGCTGGAGTGTCTATTCAAGCTCTCAACGGAAGAATGTCCGGTTGTGACGCGTTTGGAAAAATAGGTCCACAGTTTTACAACGAATGGTAAAACACCTGTTGGAAAGCATCTTTCGCAGCGATTTTTGTGTGAGCATATCAGTGAACACCCCCAGACCACTCGGTGAGTTTCACGTCTTTGTAAACTAAAGTTTAATGCGTTTTATGAATGATTCTATCAGTGCACCTATGAAACCATTGTGGAGGTGGGTGGGTGCTAACACAGAAACCGAAAATTCTCGGGACAGCAGCATTTGTCCAAATTTCAATCTTAACCGTTCTATTTCATCAGAAACGATCTTAAAACAGGGCTTTAAGTGTAAAATACCGAACTTGTCCTTTAAGGCACGAGTAGAGTAACGGTGATAATATGGCTACGTAGCCTACATCAAACACGTTTTGCTATTAAGGGCAGCCTACCACTAGCCTGGTAATACCAAACTCTGCTACTTCGCTTTGCTTCATAGACAGAGTCTGGAAAGGCTTCATTGAAAAGTGTTTTCTTTATCGCGGGGGGGGGGGGGGGGGCGCTTGTCTGAAGTATAAAATCATTGGTTACCCGTAAGCCAATCACACTAACGTTTGGTTATGACGTGTGTTATTCGCCAGCTCAGCCGCATCGAACTTCCACTGTAAACACATGTATGTTGCGAAAACGAAACCATCGAGCGAAATACCGGAGTGAACATGGCTGACCGAGTTTTGCTGCCTCCTTAACCTGATCCTCCATGAGTGCAACCAAGGGGGACACAATCACAAATATCGCCTTGCCGGCCTTTGGCCTCCCCAGTTTCTCGCTGACGATCGGTAATATTTGATAAATTAAACTTTTACCAAAACCCGTCGGGAGTAGGGCCACGACATCACCTCCATTCAAAATGTTTACCAAACACTCTTCTTGTTCGGCCTTCAGTTTGGAAATGCCAGGAATATTCTCCACAACAGAGCGAATTGCGTCCTGTGTCTCCATATCCACGGTCGTTTTTGAATTTCCCCAAACTTAAACTCGTTGGCGTGCAATCATTTGCAACAGCTGTGCAGCCTCGCAGCACGGGTATTTAACAAGCAGCTGGTGTGATTCCACACTAGTTTTTTGCTGAGGAGCCAAGCCTGAGAAAGCTGGCCGCCCCGGCGGGCGGCAGCAGATGTGGCGACGGGACCTACGTCTCCGTTCCCTCCCTCAGGGAACGAGGGTTACCATATGTAACCGAGACGTTCCCTATCGGTCAGTCACTACAACGTACGTCATGACTGACCAATAGGAATCCCTACCAAAGCGCCACAGCTGCTGCACCCCATCCAGCACCCCTGTGCAAGCCTCTATACCTTCTTGCCTGGAAGGACGATAGGAGGAGGCTTACACAGAGTGAGTCTGACACTGTTGTTCCGTGATAACCCACACAGTGAGATATTGGATAACACTGGGAAAGCGTGCCCTTTCTGTTTAGGAAGGAACGCTGCGGAAGCCACTTCTTCAAAGAGTTATGTGGAAATACATATGGACTAGCCCGAAGCCTGTACTGCATATGAAATAATGGGTGACTTAGCCCAAGGGAAAGACACAGGCTTCCGATAGGAGCAGCCGTGGAAAATATACACATATGGGATCCCCGTAGGGTCACACATATGGAACCCAGCCCAGATCCGGTTCTCAAGGATTCAGCGGATAAGGGCCTGGCGCCAGACGCTCCGCCAAGTCCGGGCCGAGGGGTTTGGAGGACTCGACAGGTTTTACTCTGGAGCAATAAGGGTGCACAGTAGGGTGCAGCAAGCCGACAGAGCCAGGCCTCTCAGTGCTTCTACCTGTCTAGGGTGAGAACATGGGAGGAGACCGGCTCTACACGTAGGCTATAATATCTAGCGAACGTGTTAGGTGTCGCCCAGCCCGCAGCTCTACAGATATCTGTTAGCGAGGAGCCACGTGCCAGCGCCCAGGAGGATGCAACGCCTCCCGTGGAGTGTGCATGCAACCTGAGCGGGCAGGGCACGCCTTGAGCTTGGTAAGCCAAGGCGATGGCATCCACTATCCAGTGGGCCATCCTCTGCTTGGAGACAGCCTTTCCCTTCTGCTGACCTCCGTAACAGACAAAGAGCTGGTCTGAGGTCCTGACGCTTTGAGTTCTGTCCACGTACATACGCAGAGCACGAACGGGACAGAGCAAAGCCAGGGCTGGGTCTGCCTCCTCCAAAGGCAGCGCTTGCAGGTTCACTACCTGGTCTTTGAAGGGAGTGGTAGGAACCTTGGGCACATAGCCAGGCCGGGGTCTTAGTACCACGTGGCTGTCACCCGGCCCGAACTCTAGGCACGATTCGTCGACCGAAAATGCATGCAGGTCTCCTACCCTCTTGACAGAGGCCAGTGCAACCAGCAGCAAAGTCTTCATGGACAGAAGCTTTAACCCTCTGGGGTCTAAAGGATTTTTGGGGTCCTGACATGTTCTGACATGCCCTGACATTTGTGCTTTTTTCAGTTGCTTATAAACATATTAATGGCAAAGGTGTAATTACACTATTCAGCACAAGAAGGGCTACCATAATATGTGAGCAACATGTATGTACATGTTTGTATTTTTGAGGGAATATTGTTTATGCATGGTTATTGAAAAAAAATTAAAACTAAAGTTTCTGAAATAAGGCCACAAAACACATACTAAATATGTGTCCACAAGACTTTTGACTAATGGATGTCGTTGCCTAGAGTTTTTTCTTCAAAATGATGTGAAAATCATCCTGCCTAATCATTCACATAAAACAATACATTGATTTAAATTTTGTAAGACACTTTTTGTTTGGAAAGGCAATATGCGCAAGGGGCGTCAACGATTTCAACACCATCATGCATATTTAGTGATTCACACCTGAGGAGACAATGGGGCCCGCATACTTAATGAGCCATTCATTCAGGTGTGTCACTGAGCCACAAGAAAGAATGCAAGAGCAATATATATGTGTGTGTATATATATATATATATATTCTACCAAATTGGTTCACAGTTGGAAGCATCTCATTTTTTTTATATTTTTCCATGTCTAGTAATTGTGCAGTTAATTCTCATACTGTATTTTCAGTTTTGGAATATGTATCCTCTCCCCAAATTTGTCACTAATAAAACTCAAAAATTATTTAAAGAAAAGGCTTATATTTACTTTAATAGTTTGTTTACATCTACCTTGTAAATATTTTTTTTTATTAAAAATGTTACAATTACAACAACAATTCAAGTGCAATCTTTATTTGTAAAAACTAAAGTATACATTTGATCATACATATTTCAAAGTTAAGGATTCATTACTTTGGATATAGCCTAGGCTACATTGGAACAAACACATAATAACATATTATTTGATTACTTTATTTTTGACAAAACATACTATAGGTTATTTAACATATGAGCAAAAATTGGCAAACAAAAGCTTATTTGAAGTGGCAAATATTTTAGAGGAAAAATGTATAATCTATCCAAAACTAGAAAACGAAATGTTGTCTTTCATATGTCTGTAACATAGGTCTTTCGTTTATATAAGAAATATAAATTTTAATTTGCAGTTTAATTCGTTGCTTATACAAATACATTTTATTTCAACATATTTCAGTCGATTTTTACTCATGTCAGTATAGCAATATAGTTTGCTAAAAGCGGATCATTCATTCACACACAGAAATGCGATTCAAATTTAAACTGTCTTTTTGCGAGTTGTGGTAAACAGCGCATCTCTGCCTTTCATTCATTCACACACAGAAACGCGATTCACTTGAGAATGAAAAAAAAACTTACTACAGTAGTCTTTTTTTACAGTCAAAACTTTATAATCTATCCAAAACTAATCACAAAATCTTGTCTAAACATTCATATTTAGTCTGTAACATATTGTGTATGATATATAAGCATAATGTTAATTTGCAGTTTGTTGCTCATACAGATATTTTATTTCAACATATTTCAGTCTATTTTTACTCATCTTAGTAGGGTATAGCAATATAGTTTGGATGTGTTCATGTAAATTTAATAACATGTTTACTAATGTAGATGCGAGAGTGAATGAACGGCACAGACACGCGCTGTATAACTGTAGTAAACAAAGCGCGTGGGCCTGTGCAGTTCATTCATCATTTAGCCTACACACAGACACGCAATTCATATTTAAACAGTCTTTTTGCGGTTTACAGACACTATCCAGTATCGTGATTAGAACAAAGCACTTAAGAATAAATGACTTACTACATCAGCTGGATCCGTAGCTCCTCGAAATGAAACAACCAGCACTTCTGGTACATTTTCCAGGGTTATTAGATAGGGTATCCCTACCCTGTGAGGAACAATACTGTGTTCACAGCGGTAGTAAGAAACTTACTAAACATGATGTGTTTTATAATCCAGCTGGTGGGCGTTGGCATGTTTGCATGGCTTGCCTTAGATCATTTGCGTTTGAATACCGCGCGCTCTCCGTGGGCGTGGCACATTAACGCGTAATGAGGTATAATGAGCTGGAAAGAAAAATACTGACGTCTCTCTCTTTTCATACAGATTACATAAACTGAGAATATTTGTTTTTTTTATATAAATTACTTCATTTAAAAGAAGAGAATTTCAGCTTCATAAAGAGAAATCTCTCGTATCTCTGTGACAAGTATTGACAGAGTTACAGTTCATTTTTCGGACGCGTTTCAGAATGGACCTTACTGACGAGAGAAGGTAAAACGCGCATCATGTTTATTTTTCTTTATTTGACGAAAAGCACAACACTTTGTTTTTATTGTGAGTACCCACAAAAAAAATAGACACTTAACAGGATGTAATGATGTACAGCACTTATATGTAAGATCAAAATCAACAGAGTAATTTGAGTCTCTTTTGCACTGATAAGGAAAAAAGTGAGCTGGTATCGCCGGCGATACCGCCGACCCCAGAGGGTTAAGTCTACTGACTGCAGAGGCTCAAAGGGAACATCCTGAAGCACTCGAAGCACCAGGGAAAGATCCCAAGAGGGTATGGAGGGGGGTCGAGGAGGATTTAATCGTCTCGCCCCCCTAAGAAACCTGACGACCAGGTCGTGCTTTCCAACTGTTCTGCCATCTATGTGGTCGTGATAAGCTGAAATAGCGGCAGCATGTACTTTGAGGGTGGAGGGAGACAGTCTACGGTCCAACCCCTGCTGCAAGAAGGAAAGCACAGACCCTATCGAACATCTTCGGGGGTCTTCTCGGCGAGAAGAACACCACTCGACAAACAGGTTCCACTTCAGGGCGTAAACACGTCTCGTGGACGGCGCCCGTGCTGAAGTGATGGTGTTAAGTACCTCAGGGGGTAAGTCACCTAAAACCTCCGCGTCCCGTCTAGGGATCAGACATGGAGTTTCCAGAGGTCTGGACGCGGGTGCCATAGGGTGCCCCGTCTCTGAGTCAGAAGATCCTTCCTCAGAGGAATGGGCCAGGGAGGGACTGTCACGAGGAGCAAGTTCTGGGAACCAAGTCCGGGTGGGCCAATAGGGAGCCACCAGAAGGACCTGCTCCTCGTCCTCCCTGACTTTGCACAGTGTCTGCGCAAGTAGGCTCACTGGGGGAAACGCATATTTGCGAAGGCCCCGGGGCCAGCTGTGTGCCAGTGCGTCCGTGCCGAGTGTTCCCTTGGTCAGGGAGTAAAACAGCTGGCAGTGGGAGGTCTCTGAGGAGGCAAACAGGTCTACCTGAGCCTCCCCGAACTCTCTCCAGATCAGCTGAACCGCCCGGGGGTGGAGTCGCCATTCTCCCGGAAGCACAGCTCGTGATAGGTCGTCGGCCACACGGTTGAGCAAGCCGGGGACAGACATGGCTCGAAGCGACCTCAAATGCTTCTGATTCCAGAGGAGGAGATGGCGGGTGAGTTGCGACATGCGACGGGAGCGTAGACCACCTTGTCGGTTGATGTACGCAACGGTCGCAGTGTTTTCCGTACGGACCAGCACGTCCCTGCCCTGTAGCAGCCTTTTCAAGCGGCTCAGAGCAAGATGTACTGCTAGCAACTCGAGGCAATTGATGTGCCAATGCAGCTGGGGGCCCGTCCACACCCCTGACACTGCATGCCCGTTGTACGTGGCACCCCAGCCGGTGGCAGAGGCATCTGTGAATACCACAGCATGCCTGGACACCTGTTCCAAGGGGACTCCTGCCCGCAGGAACAAGGGGTCTGACCATGGGCTGAAGTTCTGGCGGCACGCCGGTGTGATAGCCACCCCGTGAGTGCCGTGATGCCACGCCCATCTCGGGACTCGGCCGTGAAGCCAGTGCTGAAGCGGTCTCATATGAAGCAGGCCGAGCAGGGTTACCGCTGCTGCTGCTGCCATATGCCCCAGGAGCCTCTGAAATAATTTCAGTGGGACCGCTGTCCTGCCTTTGAACGTGTTCAAGCAGTTCAGCACCGACTGAGCACGCTGCTCTGTGAGGCGCGCTGTCTGGGCGACCGAATCCAACTCCATACCGAGATAAGAGATCCTCTGCACAGGGGAGAGTTTGCTCTTTTCCCAGTTGATCTGAAGACCCAACTGGCTGAGGTGCCTGAGCACGAGGTCCCTGTGTTCGCATAGCTGATCTCGAGAGTGTGCTAGTATGAGCCAGTCGTCGAGATAGTTGAGGATGCGAACGCCCTGTTCTCTCATGGGAACAAGGGCCCCCTCCGTGACTTTCGTGAAGACACGGGGGGACAGGGACAGCCCGAAGGGTAGGACCTTGTACTGATATGCTCGACCCTCGAACGCAAAGTGCAGGAATGGCCTGTGTCGAGGAAGAATCGAGACATGAAAGTACGCGTCCTTCAGGTCGATCGCTGCAAACCAATCTTGGGGACGGATGCATTCGAAAATGCGTCTCTGCGTGAGCATTTTGAACGGTAGCTTGTGGAGGCTCCGATTCAAAACTCGCAGATCCAAGATCGGACGTAACCCACCACCTTTCTTGGGTACAATGAAGTAGGGACTGTAGTGCCCTGACCTCATATCGGCTGGAGGGACCGGCTCTATCGCATCCTTCGCCAGTAGGACTGCGATCTCCGCACGCAAGACATGGGCATCGGCTGCTCTAACTGTAGTGGAGTGGATGGCCCGAAACTTGGGGGGACGCCGGGCGAACTGAATCGCATAGCCGAGCCTAATGGTTCGAATGAGCCAGCGAGACGGACTGGGGAGCGCTAACCAGGCTCGCAGAGACCGTACAAGCGGGACCAAAGGGACCGTAGGCGTACCCGGAGTGGGGCAGCGAGGTGGAACACAGGGACGCAGCTCGGGAGGCTCTCTCTGGGAGGCGGCCCGTAGTGGGGTCTGAGTGTGCTGTGCAGCACTTACCTGGTTCCACGGAGCAGGAGGCGGCTCGGTGGCGTTCTCGGACCGTACACAGCTGCCGGCTGGCGAAAGAAGAGGCGGATGAGAGTGGTGAGGATTCCAACCCCCCACTACTCTCCGGGTCTTCTTCGGACCCAGAGATGATAGAAACTGCTCTTTTATTGAAAATTTGGGTACCGCTGGTTTTAAGGCCAGCGGCGGAACACAAACAAAATGAAACAAAGGATTTACCACCCGGCCCTCTTCCGGGGGAGGGAGCGATGCAGTCATCGTCTCCTGGAGAGCAGTCCCTTCCATTTCTGGGTCGCCCGTCCTAGGGCCGCTTACCCTTGGCTTTGCCGCCCCTCTTGGCGGGGGCCTGGACGGGCGGGGCGCCCTGCCTGCGACTGGCTCCACGGCGCCGTTTAGATGGAGGCAGCTGCTGCGGCGCGGGAGCAGGGGCAGACGCAGGAGGACGCCCACGGCGACGAGCAGACCGAAGAGCCGCGGGCGGTGGGGTGGAGGTAGCAGCTGACCGCCGCGGCAGGATGTGACTGATGGACTCAGTCTGCTTCTGTACAGCCGAGAACTGCTGGGCAAAGTTCTCGACCGCGTCGCCGAAGAGGCCGGTCTGGGACACGGGGGAGTTAAGGAACCTGATCTTGTCGGTCTCCCGCATGTCAGCCAGACACAGCCAGAGATGGCGTACCTGGACCACTAGTGTGGACATCGCACGACCCAGTGACCGCGCAGTGACCTTCGTCGCACGAAACGCGAGGTCAGTTGCGGCACGAAGTTCTTGGAGAACTTGTGGATCATGACCACCCTCGTGCAGGTCCTTCAGTGCCTTGGCCTGATGAACCTGCAACAACGCCATAGCGTGCATGGCAGAGGCAGCTTCCCCACAGGCCTTGTAAGCCTTGCCGGTCAGGTCCGACGAGTACTTACAGGCCCGGGAAGGAAGACACGGTTCTCCACGCCAAGTGGAGTTAGGGCACAGTTGCATAGCAACGGCCCGTTCCACTGGTGGGATACGCGCGTATCGCTTAGCTGCCCCGCCAATCAAGGGTGGTGAGGGAGGGGGAGCCACCGAGACGGTTTCTGGCAGTAAAAGGTGCCGTCCACGTCCCTGTGAGCTCCTCATGCACCTCCGGGAAGAAAGGCACTGGGGTGGGTTGCTGAGAACCAGCGCGCGCCACCCCGAGATACCAATCGTCCAACCTCGAGGGCTCGGGACACGGGGGAGGGTTCCACACGAGCCTGATCCTGTTGGCGGCCCGGGAAAGCATGGCCATCATCTCCGGATCCGACTCGGGCACTGCTGGCACGCCCGAAGGAGGCAGCGGCTCTGAGCCGTCATCCGCGGAGGGGTCTGACCCACCCTCCGATGCAGCGATCGACATCTGGTCATCGCAGGGAGCGCCGAACGAAACGACTGGTACACATCTCGAGGATGGTCCAGAACGTTCCGTTGGCAGCTCAACTGGTTGCGGAGCATGAGAGGAGTGAGGGTTCCTAGGGGGTTTGTTCCCCGAAGGAAGTGCACTCACTGTAATCCTCAGGTCACCCGTGTCACTGCCCGTAGCAACCCGCGAAGGGGGGTTGGAACGAGGTGCAGGCACGGGGACTCCGCCCCTTTGCAGGAACGGGAGTCTCGACCTCAGCTCCGAGATGGTCATCTTCCCACAATGGGTACATGACTCATCCACAAGCGCTGCCTGTGCGTGTTCGAGGCCCAGACACACGAGGCAGCGATCGTGACCATCCCGCGACCCCAGATAACGACCGCATCCAGAAACACACAGATAGAACGTCATCTTGAAAAAGACGCGAACTATCTGTGTAAGCTTTTTTAGGGACTACTCTCACTGGTGCTGAAGCACGCAGGGGAACAGCCACAGCGATCACAAACGGGAATGTGCACCCGTCTGTGCGCTGGATCTCTCTCGCTGGGAGGTCTTACCAGCTGTTACAACAGCTTTTGAGCGCTTGCAAGGCGCATCTTACCAGCTGTTACAACAGCTTTTGAGCGCTCTGAAGTGCACCTCACCAGCTGTTAAAACAGCTCTTTTTTTCTTTGCTCAGTTTTAAAACAAAAAAGAAAGAAAAAGAAAGAGAGAGAAAGCGAAACTGCTCGCGCTGCCGTGCTGTCACGCCCGCACCGGGAAGGAGAGATACAGAAAGGCTCGAAGGTTAGTTTCAACTGACTTAGCAGAGGCATCGAAGTGTTTGGCTCCGAAGCAAAAAGCTAGTGTGCAATCGCACCAGCTGCTTGTTAAATACCCGCGCTGCGAGGCTGCACAGCTGTTGCAAATGATTGCACGCCAATGTGTATTGGCTTGTTTTAGTTTCACGCGAAGTAGAGTGGCGTCTCTGGCGAGATTCCTATTGGTCAGTCATGACCTACGTTGTAGTGACTGACCGATAGGGAACAAGGTATTGTGTGTTTAACTTGTTTAATGTTTATGTGCAGTAATATTTAGGTCAATTCATTCAACTGTGAAGAAGTATTTGAATGTATTATTATCTCTCGTGTCATGTGAAGTCAAGCTAATGTACGTTTTTTAGCATTGTTAATACTACACGGGTAACGTCACTAAAGGGTCTTTATAAATGACTGTTTGTACGGTTAATTCGGCCTTCGGGTAATGTTTATGTTTGTAAGAGCTAATTTTATGTTATTTATCTGTCCCGTAGCTCTTACGTTGTTTCAAGAAGAAAGTTTGAAATGAAAGGAAAGTAGATTTGTGTTTAACCAAGGCTGACGTGACGGCTGAACATAAATAAAGGCTTCTGGAAACATCAGTACGCTTCACCATTGTCTGGCTGGGGGTTTGCTACAGTAAGGTTTTGCAATATACAACTGCTAAAAACTGTAAAACAACTTAAATTTCACAGTTCTTTGAAACAAATACACTACATCAATAATTTAACAGTAAACATTCTTCATAAGGTCTTTTAAAGTGCAACTGGCTTCAAGAATTAGTAAGTCTTGCTTATAAAAATATTACATAAATGGAATGTCTGTTAAAATTAAGCAGCGTGCCCTAAAATACTGCTAAACTCGATTTCTGATCTTTATAATCAACAGTAAAAGTAACATTAAAACTGGCCTCTATTTTTGAAAACAACCTCAAACAGCTTAAATAACTTTGTTTAAAAAAAAAAACACGTCAATAGTCAACATTCTTACAATGTTCAACTGCCTGTAATACAATTTAACTTAGAAAAATAAAAAAGAAAGTTTTTTTTTTTCCAAGACAGGCAGCCTATCACAAAATGCTACAGTGCTCAATTTTTGATATTTCAAATCATTTAAGCCATTGGTAAAGAACATTTTAAAACTGACCTCTATTTTTGTAAACCACAAACAGCTTAAATAACAGAGTTTGTTTAAAAAAAATAAATAAATGTAAAATTAAAAGAACAACATTTTTGTCAATAGCAAACATTCTTAAAATTTGCAACTTTCTTGTATTGTAATAAAAATTAACTTCGAAAAATAAAAGGAAAGCTTATTCAAGACAGGCAGCATGTCACAAAATGCTACAGTGCTCAATTTTTGATATTTCAAATCGTTTGAGGTATTGGTAAAGAAAAGATTGAAACTGGCCTCTAAATTTTTGTAAACAACCGCAAACAAGTTTAACTTCAGTTCTTACAACTTCACAGTTCTTACAAACAATAAACAGTCTGCTCAAGCAAGGCAGCATGCCTCAAAATGCTGCACAACTCTACACAAAATTTTGGTGCCATCAACAAAGATAACATTAAAACTGGCCCCTAATTTTAAAACCAGAAACAATTTAAGACACAGCTCTTCACAAAAAAAAAAAAAAAAAAAAAAAACTTATCTTCATTCTGGACAAATGAAAGAAAAATCAAGATGTACGGATTCAACCAAAAAGTTTGTTCTTGAGAACCTGTATTTTGTGTGACAGTTTCTGTGCGTCAAGTCCCAGCAACACTTTCTGGAAAAACTCAAAAGTATACTTCAGGTCTGAAGGATGACAGATTCAAGCAGTATATGAGTCCCAAAAGAAGAGCACAAGCCTTGGTGACATCGCCAAGATCCTGAAGAACTTTCACTCCTTCAACAATCAGTCCAACATCCGATGGTGGGTCACAGGCTTCTGCATCTTCAGGTCTGATGTAAATTCCAATTACAGTATTGGCCAGGTCTCTCTCGGAATTCTCAAAGTCTGTGTCCTACAAAACACAAAAACAGTAACACTATTCAGTCACTTTAACTGCATCAAAAATGCAGGTTATAAATTTAACACCACTTAGTAACACATCTAGAAAAAGCAAATAATCTGAGAATTCTGTATCAACTGTCCATTCCTTAATGCTTCACATCACTGACTTACAAGACTACTCTACCATGTTTGTTAGGGTTGTCAAAAGTACAGGCTTCGGTACTCAAATTTAAAATGTGACGAAACCAGCATTTTCCGCAAGAAAATCACTACCGGTTATTGGCCATAGTGTTCATGTGCTCAACAGATATGACTGTGATGCTCTTCACCAAGCGCTCGCACATTAGCACAACGGAGAGTTTTAAAACTGCATCTATCAGCGGATCAGTCAGTGGTTCCTTAATATATCTGCTTAGACGAATCTGCTGAGACACGGCTTTCAAATGCTTCCATGTGTGAGAGTAATCTGTGTAAGCACTGTACTGGTGTTTATTTAACACACAAAAAGAGGTAGTGCAGGTCCAAAAGCAGACAGGCAGATCTCCAGGCTAGGCAACGCAGGACTCAGTGGGCAGACGACGAGACCGGAAAGCAACAGTCCTCCGAACAGGGCAGATTCCACAGCAAAGGAAACAGGAACGTGACAGTATCCTCCGATCAGGGCAGATTCCACAGCAAAGGAAACAGGAACTGGAGCGAGGAGAAATGACAGTGAGAACCAGAGACCTCCACAACCATCTGACAAAGACAAGACGAAATGACAAACAATATATAGGACATCCTCATTCAGAACAGCTGGCGCTGATCGGCTCATCAGCTGAGATAACGAGCCGTGCTGATAAGCCGTGCCCATTCACTCAACACGCACACACATAGCGAGAGTGAGCCAATGAATCCATGAACCGTGACAGTAACAAGCAAAAAAGACGGTCCGTAATAGAAATATTAGAGCTAATTTTGAATAACTACATTGGTTAGAAGAATGGATAAAATGATCAAACTTTTCTGGAAAGATTTTATTAAAAAGGGCATTAAAATAGAGCTTACTAAATTGAAATAGAAGTGAACAAAATATGGTTAGGAAAATCAAGGTGATTAATGGAAAAGGCTTAATAGTAGGAATTAGGATTGTATGTGTTATTTTGTTATTCATGAGTGAATAGGAGTCTGTTCAATTGGAAAATGACAGGCTAACCCAAGGCTGAACAAAATTATGCAGATGATACAAGTAGCGGAAGTTACAGCGAAATGCTTTTAATTGAGTTAAGGTATATTTTTCCTACTAGAACCTATACTATTTACTGAGGTGACTGAGAGTCTGATTTAATGTTAGGAATGCGGTAACAGTGCTTATCCATTTAGCCTGGCTTCAGATAAATTCTTTACTTAGCAAGTTGCTTGCTAAATACTATCCCCATAAAATAAAAAAACAGCCTAAGCTTTTTCTTCTAATATTATTTCAACAAGTTTAAGCAGAAAATGAAAGGTAAAATTGAAGAATTGTAGAAGTGTGATGCAATGACTTAAAATGGTTGTGTTTATTAAGTAATCAAAGAGAATGATAAAAAACGGGGGAAATTGTAATGGAAATTTGTATATTGTCATTGATTTTAGTTCCTTATCTGTGTTCTGTGTACGAGAAACAGAGGACCCTGTTTTCTGTTGTTATGTTTATACAGCTGGAGGGTGTGTGTGTGACACTCAGCAGGTGTTTGGGCAGCGACCTCTGACTTCAGAGGTGAGAAGACCCCCTGGTTTTGGGGTAGTCATTAAGTTCCTTTGTTCCTCTTGTCTAAACAAGTGAGTGACAAGAGATAGAACAGTATAAGACTGCTGGAACCTCCCTGCTCTGAGTCTCACTCCTCCTGCGGCTGGACTGTGGTTGGACTGGGAACTATTCTTGCAAGAATAAATCTTTTAAAATACAATTTGGTTCCTGATGTCTCTTATGCTGTGATGCTGTTTGTTTAATTATTGTTTTTGCCGCAACACCAAGTTAAATATATTTTGTGTATTTAGATTTCTTGACTATATTATGTGGATTTCGCCCATATATGACCCCTGTATTGTATTGTCTAGTGATTGGGTGGGTACTCTAAATATTCACAAAAGACTGCCTGAGAACACTTACTGCATACTCCTTCATGAGGTTTTCATAGTCTTCATTAAGATACACAGAAAGTGCTCTGAGAATGCAAGCTCTCCGAGTTGAGATGGTATCATTCTGTAGAAGAGTAGAGACATTAAGTATAGACAATGGCAAAACACTGTACCAAAGTGGACATTATTTACAGATAACAAACCTCGTCAATGGTAGCCATCAGTTTCCACATTTTTTGTCCTGCAATTCCTCCTTTTCTCCGGTAGATGCTGGCCAGCTTGCTTGTGTAACCATCCAGTTTTGACATAAATGTTTGAATTAGTGGGACGGTAGTGATTCGAGTGAACTCCGCAGCAATCTGTTATACCATCATATTTACCTCATGTTCACAAAACAGAGCTGGCCATCTGCTTTTGAAGTCAACAATGAAGGGCATCTCTTCAATTACTTCATGTCTTCTGTAGACAAAAGTTTTTTCCATTTTGTGTTTAATAATTTGATGGTTGTCCCTTTTCTGAACCTCAGACAGCAATGCCAGTCGCTCTTCCTCTAGGCTTTGTTTGTTCTCTCCAGCTGGATAATCAAGGTAGAAATTGACTTCAGCCTTCTTCGGCTTTTTGACTTGGTTTGGACTTGTATTTTTACCATGTTTGTGTTTTAAAGAATTTAGCTTTACTTCAGAACAGCCAGCTGCTTGTAGTGGACGCCGATAATTCGGCATCTTCCACTGTAGACTGATTTTCCAGCCATAGAACCCACCAACTGATCCTTTTTCCTGTAGGCATGGATGCTTTGTAATCAGCGCTTTCGCAACCTCTTCATATTCTTCAATCCTAGGGTACACTTTGTACTTCACTACTTCTGCAGCCAAGGATTTCAGAATTTCTGATTTTAGTTTAGGCTTTGAGTCTATGTTAAGTAAAGTACCATCATTCAAGAACTCTTCGTGGGCTTTCTGCAGTTCCAGCTCTACCTCATAGGGAAACGTCTCGGTTACGTATGTAACCCTCGTTCCCTGAGTAGGGAACGGAGACGTTACGTCGGATGACGACGAATGGGGTTTCGCTTAGAAAGCCTATCAACTTCGAGTATTACAAAACGAGCCAATGGCAAAGAAATGCCATGGGTCTGCGGAATTTGCATAGCGTATCTCCGCCCTACCTCGTGGGTATAAAAGGAAGACGCTGGCAACATGCAGATATGTTTCTTCGCTGAGGAGCCAAGACTGAGCTTCAGGCGATCCCCGCGAACAGCGGAAAGTGGCAGGCAGACGTAACGTCTCCGTTCCCTACTCAGAGAGGGTTACATACGTAACCGAGACGATCCCTTTCGTTGTCACTCCGAGTTACGTTGGATGACGACGAATGGGGTTACCAGTCTAATCATGCCACCTTCTCGGCTGCTTCCAGTGCCCTGCGTAAATCTGAGATCCCTGTCGTGAGACTGGCACGGACGAAGGACTCCTATTTAGCAAAGGAATACCAAGGTACACTGGGGAGCATATCCCAAGGTTTAGGGGAAATGCAATTATTGCCAACCCAGAGGGGGGGACTTAGAGAATACACATATGACCCGAAGGATGCATATGGAGAACACTGGGGTGTCCAGCCGCAGGTGGAATATATTTAAACCCCAGGGGTGGCAAGGTGGCTTGCCAAGGGAAAGACACATGCTCAGAGAGGCTTACAGTGGAAATACACATGTGGGGGTCGCTCAGAGGAGGGACAATGCACACGGGAGGCACCTAGCCGACGTGCAGGCAATAGACACTGGCGCCGACATCAGGAGTGCTGGAGGAACTCAGGGCTTTCGGGGAAGCTCACCTGAGAAGAATATCGCACGTATCCAGTCCGTGGAGTGGAATGGCGCGCAAGCGAAGACACCTGAGCGGGTCCAGTACTAGCTGGTTGAAGCGAGTACATGAGAGGACACAGGCTCCACTCGGAGATTGTAGAATCTGGCTAATGTGTTCGGTGTCGCCCAGCCTGCAGCTCTTCAGATGTCTGTCAGCGAGGCGCCATGCGCTAGAGCCCAAGAGGACGCCACACTCCGGGTGGAGTGGGCAGTCACACCAAGGGGGCACGGTCGACCTTGCTGCTGGTAAACCAAAGCAATGGCGTCCACTATCCAGTGAGACAACCTCTGCTTTGAGAGAGCCTTTCCCTTCAGCTTCCCACCATAACAGACAAAGAGCTGGATGAGGTCCTGAAACACTGCATTCTATCTCATAGACACGGAGGGCGCGTACTGGACAGAGCAGTGCCAAGGCTGGGTCTGCCTCCTCCAGGGGCAGCGCTTGCAGGTTCACCACCTGGTCCCGGAAGGGAGTGGTAGTAACCTTGGGCACATATCCAGGCCGGGGTCTCAGGATCGCGTGAGAGTAAGCCGGCCCAAATTCCAGGCACGCTTCGTCAACGGAGAATGCGTGCAGGTCCCCTACCCTCTTGATGGAGGCCAGTGCAACCAGGAGCGCTGTCTTCATTGACAGGAACTTAAGCTCCACTGATTGCAGAGGCTCAAAGGGAGCACTCTGCAGGGCAGTTAGCACCACTGAGAGGTCCCAAGAGGGAACGAGAGGAGGGCGGGGAGGATTCAGTCTCCTCGCTCCTCTCAGGAACCTGACGATCAGGTCGTGCCTCCCAAAGACTTACCTTCAACAAAGTCATGCTGTGCGGCAATGGCGGCAACATAGACTTTTAGGGTGGAGGGAGACAGCCTTCGCTCCAACCCATCTTGTAGGAAGGAAAGCACGACGCTGATCGAACATCTCCGGGGGTCTTCTTGGTGAGAAGAGCACCAGTTGACGAAAAGGTTCCACTTCAACGCATAGAGATGTCTCGTGGACGAAGCTCTAGCGGAAGTGAGGGTAGCCACCACCGCTGGTGGTAGGGTACTCAAACCTGCCTCGTCCCATCCAGGAGCCACACGTGGAGGTTCCAAAGATCGGGACGAGGGTGCCATAGGGTGCCCCGTCCCTGACAAAAGAGGTCCTTCCTCAGAGGGATCGGCCAGGGAGGTGCTGTCGCGAGGAGTACTAGTTCGGAGAACCAGGTCCGGGTGGGCCAGTAAGGCGCAACCAGAATTACCTGCTCCTCGTCCTCCCTGACCTTGTGCAAGGTCTGCGCAAGAAGGCTCACTGGGGGAAACGCATACTTGCGGCCCTGCGTCTAGCTGTGCGCCAGAGTATCCGTGCCGAGCGTGCCCTCGGTCAGGGAATAAAACTGGGCGCAATGGGTCGAGTCGTGAGAGGCAAACAGATCTATCTGAGCGTCCCCGAACTAGTCCCAAATCAGCTGAACCGACCGGGGATGGAGCCGCCATTCCCCCTGGAGGAGCCGCAACCGTGAGAGCTCGTCGGCTACACAGTTCAGAGCTCCGGGGATATAAATGGCACGAAGCGACCTCAGATGCTTCTGACTCCATAAGAGGAGGTGGCGGGCGAGTTGCGACATACGGCGGGAGCGCAGACCACCTTGGCGGTTGATGTACGCTACAGTCGCGGTATTGTCTGATCGGACTAGTACGTGTTGGCCCTTGAGCACGGCCCGGAAGCGGCGCAGAGCAAAACGTACAGCCAGCAACTCGAGGCAATTGATGTGCCATAGGCGGAAGGGTCCTGTCCAGGAGCCTGCCGCAGCACGTCCATTGCACATGGCGCCCCAGCCCGTGGAGGAGGCATCTGTCGTAACAACAACATGAATTGCTCGTTCCTGGGGCACTTCGGCCCGTAGAAAACTGAGGTTCACACACGGGGTGAAGGTCTGATGGCAGGTCGGAGTAACTGGTACTCGGAAGGTGCCGTGTTGCCATGCCCACCTCGGGACTCGGTCGCGAAGCCAAAGCTGAAGCGGTCTCATATGAAGCAATCCGAGCGGCGTTGCCGCGGCTGCAGATGCCATATGCCCCAGGAGCCTCTGAAAAAGTTTCAGTGGAGCCGCACTCTTGCCCTCGAACTGTCTCAGGCAAGTCAGCAGTGACTGCGCGTGCTCGCTCGTAAGCTGCGCCTTTTACATGGCGACCGAGTCGATTCCCATACCGAGAAAAGAGATCCTCTGCAAGGGGCAAAGTTTGCTCTTCTCCCAGTTGACCCGAAGGCCCAGGCAGGCTAGGTGCCGGAGCACTAGGTCCCTGTATTCGCAAACCTGATCTTGAGAGTGAGCTAGGATCAGCCAGTCGTAGAGATAGTTAGGATGCGAACCCTGTGTTCCCGAAGGAGAAAAAGGGCTGCCTCGATGACCTTCGTGAAGACGCGAGGAGACAGGGCTAGCCCGAATGGGAGAACCGCGTACTGATATGCCTGCCCCTCGAAAGCAAACCGAAGGAACGGTCTGTGTCGAGGGAGAATGGAGACATGAAAGTAGGCGTCCTTCAGGTCGATCGCTGCAAACCAATCCTGGGGCCGTACACATTCGAAAATGCGCTTGGCAGTGAGCATCTTGAACGGCAGCCTGTGAAGGGAGCGGTTCAGCACGCGCAGGTCCAGGATTGGCCGTAACCCACCGGTTTTCTTCGGGACAATGAAGTACGGGCTGTGGAAGCCGGACCTCATTTCGGCTGTTGTACAGCCCTCAACCGCACCGCCGAAGTGCCGACCTGGGATATGAGGGTGTCGAGCAGACGGGTCCGCCGGACATCCTGCACATCGGACAGGTTAAGCCACAGGCTTGAATGGTGGACATCACCTGACCCAGGGAGCGTGCGGCCACTTTCGTCGCTCAGTGAGCAAGGTCAGTGGCGGCGCGCAGCTCGATGAAGAGCCCTGGGTCAGTCCTACCCTCCTGCATGTCCATGAGCACCTGGGCCAGGTAGACCAGCAGAATGGCCATGGCACGCAGTGAGGCGGCTGCCTGTCCTGGGCGCTATAGGATTTCGCCACAAGTGTAGACGAAAAACTACAGGCTTCGGACGGGTGCTTAGGATCGCGCCGAGATGAAGCACTCTGAGGACACAGTTATTTTAGTATCACAACAGAGCGTTCAACCGGGGGACCCCAGTGTACCCATGGGCAGCGGCCCCGTCGAGGGGAGGAAGGGCGGAGAAGATCAACGAGGGATCGCTGGAAGACAGGGTCTTCGAGGATTTCGAGATCTCCTGATGCACATCCGGGAAGAAAGGTATTGAAGTGGACGCCAACAGGTGTCAGCGGCCACACCCAAAAAGCAATCGTGCAGCAGCGAGTGCACAGGACAGGGTGGAAGGTTCCACTCTAGTCCGACGCTCGCGGCGGCCCGGGAAAGCATGGCCGTCATCTCAGGATCTGACTCGACAAATGCCATATGCACACCCGAAAGTGGCAGCACTGTCAAATCTTCACTTCCTGAAGATTCTAGCCCGCCCTGTGATGCTGCGATGGACAACAGATCCGATTCTGGAACGTCAAAGGAAACCCGCGGGGGGTCCGAAGACGGGCCATCGTTCACGGGTTGCGTCAATGAAGAGGGGGGTGTGGGGCACGGACGGATAGTCGGCGCCTTTGTTCCACACCAACACCCTCAGGTCACCCTGGCCACCAGCCGAAGTAGCACCTCACGTGGAGAGTGTTAGATTGGGGTGTGGATGAGGGGACTCTCTCTCTAACGAGATCACTGAGTCTCGACCGTAATGACGCGATGGTCACGTTCCCGCGGGGAGAACGTGAGTCATCCACAAACGCTGCTCTAGCGTGATCAAGCCCAAGCACGCAGAGCAGAGAATGTGCCCATCAAAATCAGAAATGAGTCAACCGCAACCAGAAATGCACAGGCGAGCCGTCTTTAAAAAGACGTGCCGCGTGCGAGCTCTTTTGTGAGAGAAAAGAAACTCTGAGAGTGTTGAAGCGCCCGGGGAGAAACACACTCACTGGCAAACCACTGCACAGATAAGCAGGAAGCGCGCACTCGCCAGGAGATCGCCGTCACACCAACACCAGAGAATCTCGCTCGTCTGTAAAGCTGACAGTTCAGAGATGGCTTGTGGAACGAAGGATTAACTTGGCTCCGAAGCGAAAACATATCTGCATGTTGCCAGCGTCTTCCTTTTATACCCACGAGGTAGGGCGGAGATACGCTATGCAAATTCCGCAGACCCATGGCATTTCTTTGCCATTGGCTCGTTTTGTAATACTCGAAGTTGATAAGCTTTCTAAGTGAAACCCCATTCGTCGTCATCCGACGTAACTCGGAGTGACAACGAAAGGGAACTTAGGGATCGGAAAGTTAGTTGGCCAGGTTTCACTCCTCAGCGTTGTGGATGAAGACAGCTCAGAAGTTGAGGCAGAAGCACCATCTGATGTTGTTTGAGAATCTGACAGGCAAGATGGTGACGGAGGTGAAGTTGATGAGCATATATCAGTGTCCGCAGAGGAGAGAGAACAGACATCATATGCACTTTGTGCTACCACTTTAACTGTTCCTTTGTCCTGGAGATCCAAAGTTGAGGTAAGATTCAAGAAATCATCAAAGTCAGTATCAAGATACTGCAGCCTGAAATCTCCTGTGACACCACATTGTTTCCTAATCTCAGATTTAAACTCTTCAATAGATTTGGGTATTCCAGAGGGCAGCGTCAATTTCAATGAATTACTATCGCCTAGAACAATTCTTAATTTTGCTGGATCAGTCATTTTCTGTTTGATCAATCACTCTAAAAGATAGGGGGAAAAAACAGGTCACGCAGCACGTATATACATACACACACACACATATATATATATATATATATATATATATATATATATATATATATATATATATATATTATGGCTGGGAATCAATAAAAACAAAAAAAACGAATTAATTGCACAATTTGCTGTAAATAATTGCAATGAATTGCATTTCCCCCAAGCTTGTAATCATCAATATTTAAACTTAGAATAACCTAATTAATAGCCCTGTATTAAAATAATATTAAACATCCCAGACAGCAACATAGTGTCGGCCCAGATCCGGCCCACATCTGGTACACATGGATTCAACACGTACAAGATGTGGGCCGAATCTGGGCCGACACTATGTTGCTGTCTAGGATCAATATATCAATATATTATTCTTTTTCAATAATCAATCAACATATTTTTTTCTAATTATCAAAATAAAATATAGTCCTACAAAGCTATTATTACCAGAGCATGTGATCAGAGCAGGTCATTTTAACATTGTTGCCAAGCATGACTATACCAGCTCAGTAGGGCTATTGCAAACAGAAGTCTAACTGAGAAATTTCACGTTATTTGAGCGGACTTTGCTTTTCCAGTGCGTGATCGGTACATGATTGCGTTTGGGCCGTTAATGACAGAGCAGAACGCGCAGCGCAAACACGGAGTGGCGCAGCAGCACGCCGCCAACACACACACACACACACGGAACGGAGAGCGCGGCGCCGAAAAGACCCACTCATGAAAGCTGCGCGTGAATGAAACCTGATCGCCGAACACGGAGGGGCGGGACGGCATATTTTCGGCCTTCTCAACAATATTATCTGTCTGCAGTCCCGGAGGCTGCATTTTCAGGACCCCACTTCTAGGACCGCATTTCTAGGACCCTAGTTTTTTGTGACAGCACCACCTACCGAGTCGGAGAACCGCAGTCCCAGGAATGCATTTCCAGGACCCTAGTTTTGGAGGACCGAAAAAAGTGCCACCAAGGCAGTATTTCCACCCAGTTTTAACTACATTAGAGTTTTTTTTTTCAAGTTTTATTACACCCAAATACTACTTTCTTTATTGCAATTAAACCAGGTTCCTAGGAATGTTGATAAATTATTGGGTCTAAGAAGCATACTATAATAACTCAAGTAAAATAAACAAGGAATCATGTTATAGTCTTTTCAGTCACTAGATGGACCACATTTTCAAGTACAGAGGGAAGACAAGGATGACTCCGGGGGTAGATTTAAGATTGTGTATTTTACAAAATAATATATAACACCTGAACTTCAACACACAAAATATTTTACAAAATAATATATAACAACTGAAATTGAACACACAAAATATTTTACAAAATAATATATAACAACTGAACTTGAACACACACAAAAACAAATTTGATCATGACGTGAACCACATGGACAGAACTTCAATGGATAGACAAACACATGGACAACATCATCACTGACTCCTAAGAGAGAGAAAGAGAAGTGAATTAAATAAGGAACATTTAGTTGAACATGTTCTAATCTCTAATTTTAAATTTCATATTTAAAAGATCTTAGTTACCACAGAGTAATGATAATGATAAAAAATAATGATATCAATCTTCATACCAATTAATGTTCATAATACAATTATTACAAAAGAAATTATTTTGATGTTGTGGGAACAAAGGAACTGAGAAAAAAAATATGTTAACACATACATAATTGTTATGTGTTTCTTGAAAAACATTTTTAAGTTAATTTCATATAAATAAATAGACATAAATTAGGCCTAAGCCTTGTACTTAACCAATTCATTTATTTATCTTTTGTCATATTATTGCCTACCCTGAGCTGTGTCCTTGATAGCACTTCATATAGAGTACAGTATACAGTAAATGACACAATCTAACACGTGGGATTTTAACAGTTTTTAACAGCAATAATTTTAACAATTATTATAATGGCCTCTCTGATATGTCTGACTATTAAAATGTCATATGTCTCAACCAACTTATAAAACCATGTCAAGATGAAGAGACGTACACATAACATGTATTGTGGGCAGACATGGGCAGTATTTCAATTAAATGTATTTTAAATACGTATTTAATTACTTTAGTGTATTTTGTAATTTGTATTTTGCAGGTGGGGAAAAAATAAAATGTAGTTTGTAACAAAATATTTTGAGGGAGTGTATTTAGAGTATTTCAAATACTTAAATACTTAAGAAAAATCACCATAGTGAATGATTTTGCCATATTTTCGGTCTGATGTTGGCAATGGCAATGTCCAGGTTAGATGCACGAAAATCACGTGACACCCTGTAGACCGGGCTCCCTCCAAGAAGTGAATGAGTTTTGAACTCTTAAAAACGGCATTAAGGTAAAGTGTTTTGTGAAAAATATAGAGTCTACACACACACATATTGCACACTGAACGGCATTATAGATAAAATAATTGTGCCTTATGAGATCAATGCACTGTGTTGTCATTCATAAAAGGACATCATAGGCCCTACCTATTATGAAACAGCGCGTCTGTCGTAACTATCCATGCTAAGCAAGCGTTCACAATATAACATCCATCTGCAGTTTTTAAACGTATTACATATGAGAAATATTGATATTGATTTTGTATAAAATAATTATCAATCCTATTGTTTTTCAGTAATTGCGCACGCAGCGCGATTCTACTATGGAAAAGGCATACGCGGTCAGGGCAGTTAGAGTCTTGTGTGTAAAACAAACCCACACATATGATCAATCATATATATTATGATTAAAATGGAATTTTGATTTTGTGACGAAAATTCCCGGTCTGTTATTTTTACACAAAAATCGCTGCAAAAGATGCTTTCCAACAGGTTTTATCGTAGTTTTTGTCCAACTCCATTGACTTGTATTGGATGTTCTGTGAGGTACCGTATTACTCCGCCGCCGGAAACGGAAATGGCGTTGTTTGTATTCTTTCTGTAGTCTTATGCAGTCGCGGTATCGTAGGCTACGCTATCCAAACATTGGCAAAGGAGCATTATCGCCACCAACTGGGCTGGAGTGTCTATTCAAGCTCTCAACAGAAGAATGTCCGGTTGTGACGCGTTTGGAAAAATAGGTCCACAGTTTTACAACGAATGGTAAAACACCTGTTGGAAAGCATCTTTTGCAGCGATTTTTGTGTGAGCATATCAGTGAACACCCCCAGACCACTCGGTGAGTTTCACGTCTTTGTAAACTAAAGTTTAATGCGTTTTATGAATGATTCTATCAGTGCACCTATGAAACCATTGTGGAGGTGGGTGGATGCTAACACAGAAACCGAAAATTCTCGGGACAGCAGCATTTGTCCAAATTTCAATCTTAACCGTTCTATTTCATCAGAAACGATCTTAAAACAGGGCTTTAAGTGTAAAATACCGAACTTGTCCTTTAAGGCACGAGTAGAGTAACGGTGATAATATGGCTACGTAGCCTACATCAAACACGTTTTGCTATTAAGGGCAGCCTACCACTACCCTGGTAATACCAAACTCTGCTACTTCGCTTTGCTTCATAGACAGAGTCTGGAAAGGCTTCATTGAAAAGTGTTTTCTTTATCGCGGGGGGGCGCTTGTCTGAAGTATAAAATCATTGGTTACCCGTAAGCCAATCAAACTAACGTTTGGTTATGACGTGTGTTATTCGCCAGCTCAGCCGCATCGAACTTCCACTGTAAACACATGTATGTTGCGAAAACGAAACCATCGAGCGAAATACCAGAATGAACATGGCTGACCGAGTTTTGCTGCCTCCTTAACCTGATCCTCCATGAGTGCAACCAAGGGGGACACAATCACAAATATCGCCTTGCCGGCCTTTGGCCTCCCCAGTTTCTCGCTGACGATCGGTAATATTTGATAAATTAAACTTTTACCAAAACCCGTCGGGAGTAGGGCCACGACATCACCTCCATTCAAAATGTTTACTGTAGCAATGTTCAGGGAAGAAGGAGGCGGGAACCGGCGAACATTCAAACAAACTTTATTAAAAATAAAATAAACAAACTAAAATACCGCCAGCAGCCCCTCGCGGACGACTGCTGGCTTACCCAAAATAAACATAACGGCCAGCAGCCCCTCGCGGACGACTGCTGACTAAAATAAAACACAAATACAAAAAAAACAAACAACTAAAATCAGGCCTGTTCCTCTCTCGATCATCAACGTCGTCGCTCCCCCTTTATGCTTCCGCTCCTCCGTGAGAGATGCGAGACCGGTGTGCTTCACAGGTGTTGCTCATTAGCAATCGCACCACCGGCCTCGCGCCGTTCTCTCACGTCCCTCGGCCGTCCTGTTCGCCACATACCCCCATCGCCCCTCACAGGCCGGGGGGTACCCACGAGCCTGTGCCTACTCCCCCCCGGCGGCGGCGATCCCTGGGGGGTATGGACCGACAAGCCGAGGGAAACGGAGACGGAAGCATGAGGAGCGACAGATCGAGAGAGGGGAGAGAGGAAAAAAAAAAAAAAAAAAATTGGTCCGGTTCCCACAACGCGCTGCCATCTGGTCCTCCAACCAGCTGGGCGATCTTCTCCGCGGTGCCTGGCGGTGACGCTGGGTAGCCCCCGGTGGACGGCTCGACGCTCCTCCGCCGCCCGGTGGACGGCGACGGCTCCTCGGGTGCCTTGGGCAGACGGTAGGAGTCCCCCGCTCCCTGCTCCTCCCCTTCAGTGGTGGACGGCAGCAGGCTCCGGCCCACGGCGAGCGGCGGCGACTCCCCCTCTCCCTCCCGGATGGCAGCCGCACCTCCAATACCCAGGCGGCCGGCAGCGAGCTCGACCGTCCCACCGGCAACTCGCTCCAGCGTACCGCCTCGAGCGTCCATGGCCGCAAGTCCCCCGCTCCCTGTTCCTCCCCTACCCGGCGGATGGCAGCAGGCTCCGGCCCACGGCGAGCGGCGGCGACTCGCGCACCATGCTCGATGGCACCGCAGATTCCCCACAACGGCGAGGACTCTCTGACAGCGCGTTCCTCCCTCCTCCCGGGTTTCGGCACCAGTGTAGCAATGTTCAGGGAAGAAGGAGGCGGGAACCGGCGAACATTCAAACAAACTTTATTCAAAATAAAATAAACAAACTAAAATACCGCCAGCAGCCCCTCGCGGACGACTGCTGGCTTACCCAAAATAAACATAACGGCCAGCAGCCCCTCGCGGACGACTGCTGGCTAAAATAAAACACAAATACAAAAAAACCAAACAACTAAAATCAGGCCTGTTCCTCTCTCGATCATCAACGTCGTCGCTCCCCCTTTATGCTTCCGCTCCTCCGTGAGAGATGCGAGACCGGTGTGCTTCACAGGTGTTGCTCATTAGCAATCGCACCACCGGCCTCGCGCCGTTCTCTCACGTCCCTCGGCCGTCCTGTTCGCCACATTTACCAAACACTCTTCTTGTTCGGCCTTCAGTTTGGAAATGCCAGGAATATTCTCCACAACAGAGCGAATTGCGTCCTGTGTCTCCATATCCACGTTCGTTTTTGAATTTCCCCAATCTGAAACTCGGCGCTTAGCGTCTACGTCACGGCTCTCAGCCCGCCCTCTGTTCGTTGATTGGCCGGCAGTTTTCAGGCCGGAGGAAAACTGAGAGACATGTCGATGTCTCAGACTAAGTACAGAAGCGAAATGAAATTGAGCGGAAGTACGAAGTCTGACGTAGTCGGGCTTAGCCTACCACACCATTGATGTGAACTTAGCTATACATGCCATTTACGTCAGAGGGAGCTATTTCAGGCCCTGTAGAGATTTAGTGAAATGCCCATACTTTTTTATTTTGCTACTTCGCCATTTTGAATTTACACATTTCTCATATTTGTGTTATTGCTACTATTTGTGTTATTGACCTTTCAGTAATAAAAAAAAGACTTAAGATTATTGTGGGAGTATTTTTGTATTTTCAAAATACTAATTACTTGTATTTTATTTAAATACATTTTTCACATCAGTATTTTGTATTTTATTTTGTTACATTTCATGAGCCAGTATTTGTATTTTGTAACAAAATAGTTTTTGATGTATTTGTGCCCACCTCTGATTGTGGGTAACGTTAAACAGGCTGACTGTGAGCATGTGACAGTGAAAACATTAAGATTATTTTAACTGAATTAAAATGGAAAAACAATGAGTAATTAACAAGCTTTCAGAACAAACATGCTACAGTTTATTGTGCTGTAAATAAGTCAACACAGGCTTATCATGCAACAGTTCCGTTAAATGAACGTGCTAACAATTCATTGTCCAGCATTAGAGGCTAATATATGATGGCTATGCATTCAAGACTGTTTAGCAAATCACCAGCACGTTGGCAACGTTAACTTTCCAATGAAATGCATCACAATTGTTTTTAAACAAATAAAAATTGATTTGCATTTGATACTCACACTCTGAATGTCATCCATCTTCACTGGTCCTCTAATTCGGTAGGTGGCGTTGTCACTAAAAACCTAAGGTCCTAGAAATGCGGTCCTAGAAGTGGGGTCCTGAAAATGCAGCAGCCGCAACAGGAAGTCATTAAAACGAGCCAAAAAAAAGTGCTGCGTTAATTGGGTTATTATTATTTTTTTAACGCGTTAAGCATCTCAAATTAATCGCAAAGATTAACGTCCCCCAGCCCTAATATACAAACTTTATAATCACAGAGAGGATAACGCCAAATCCACCCAGCTCTAAACATGCCTTGGAAACGGATCCAATTCAAAAGATCGATAGTGTTCTTTGTACATAAAACTTAACTTTTTGCTATAAAAGCGCGCAATGTAGTGTTATTTCTTTCTATATATAGTGTTTCAACAACTGTGATCTAATCAAGACTGTTATTTTGCAGTCCTTGCACTGCCACATGCTTTCCTTATGTTTAACACATGTTAGAATAAGAATAACTGCCAAAAAATAAAAAAATAAAATAATATTCTAAATTAACATAACTCTGTGAACACCCACACCACTTTTTCCTGGCTTTATGTAACAGGATGGTAAAGAATTATTAAACATTCATACCTGACAAAGTCACCATCTTCTCCTCCTCTATATAATTCGTGCTTGGCGCTTTCGTCTGTCTTCCGTTGTGTTCCGTTACTCCGCCTCCAAGTGAGCAGGTACGGTATCCGCACAGATCTAATTTTATGGGGTTTTGCGTTTCATTCAACAATGTTAAGTTGGCCAATCAAACCCTTATTAAGTAAAGTCTACAGTACTAATCTTTTGTAGAAATAACATAGTTAACTTGTGTTAATTTAGTTACTTTTATGTTTTATGTACTGTGAACAAGGGTGGGTGTAATAAAACTAACAATAGTTAAAGTTCATTTTTTTGAGTGGTAGGCTCTTCTTTTTTTAACTCTTACCAAACACTCTGATTAGTAATGCACTACTGCATTACACTGTTTACAGTTATACTAAAGGGCTGTTGAATGCTTGAATCTGATTGGTTGACGAACGTTTGAATGAAACACATGGCCAGTTATTTCAAAGGTCCTTACAGCCAAAAACAGCAAAAGAACCAAAACTCAGAGGTGGGTAGAGTATCCAAAAACTGTACTCAAGTAAAAAGTACTTATTGAAATATTTACTCAAAGTAAAAATCTTAATAGTTACTTGAGTAAGAATAAAAAGTATCCAATGAAAAAACTACTCAAGTAGTTAGTTACTAGTTTCTTCGGATCATATAGGCCTATATAACATGATATTATTTAGATATTTTTAATTTAAATGACTATTATTATCATAATTAGATAATCTTTAATTAGCACCTCGTGGTTGTTCAAAGTTCCAGGCAGAATCTATGGGAGACGCATTAACATCTCGCGAGATAATCGCGGAGGGAGTTGTGTCGATATTATTAAAAATCAACTGTTGGGTAAGTACATTTTGTATTAGATCAACGTCCTTGAGTTTTACTTGTGTGACATGAATAAACCGAAATAAATGATGCCCACATTGTCAACTGAAATAATTTACTGAGTTTGGCTAAAATTAGCCAGTAGGCTAAACTTTGAACGTATACAACGGTATACCATAGTATAAAGTATATTGTTTAATGATACAGTCAAAGTTATTACTGTAACTTAGTATTAGTAATGTAGCCTTTTGAGAGTTTCTTTCAGAAAGTAAATTATCTGAAATGAAATGAAATGTTTAGCTGGATTTTAACATGTATGTTTTCAGTAACTGCTTTAAAAATAAAGGCAGAACATATTTTATACAACAAAATAAAATGTAATGCATGTTGATAACCTTTTTCTAATGTTTCATTCATGATTCATTCATCTTGTTCCATGTTTTTTTAAATTTAGCTGTAGACCATTAAAATATTTTGAGAATAAGTGCATATATCATTTACCTCAAATTTATAATTTTATTTATTAAAAAAAAAAAAATAATAAAAAAAAAAAAAATATATATATATATATATATATATATATATATATATATATATATATATATATAGTTACAGAGCATATATATATTCTCTTCCCTTAGATGCTGTGAAGAGGTGGAGCCCAAATGCTACAGACTCTGAAATTGATGCAGCAATGGCAGAACACCTGAAACATGCTCCAGGAAGAGCTGGTGGATGGTGGATACAAAAAATGAGCCAAACAATGTGTTTAAAGGGATAGTTCACCCAAAAATGAAAATTGTCATCATTTACTCAACCTCATATTTCAAGCCTGTATACCTTTCTATGTAATGCTAAACACAAAGATGTTTGGAAGAATGTTTGTAACCAAGTAGATGTTGCTTCCCATTAATCGTTCTCCAATAATGGTAGTCAATGGTTGCTCTATTTGCTTGGTTACAAACATTCTTCAAAATATCATATTTTGTGTTCAGCAGAAGAAAAACTCATACAGGTTTGGAACATGAGGGTGAGTAAATTAAAGAATTTTCATTTTTGGGTGAATTATCCCTTTATATATAATTCAGTATTTTGTAATTGGTATTTTAGTTTGGTTAACAAATGTTAAACATTGAAAAAATATTAAGAGAAATTTTGGCTGTTCAAGATCAATAAAATGTTGTGCTAAATCAGAACATGCTGCTTTTTTTCTTATGTCCACAAATAATGTGTTCTTGTTTGTGATGTACACGTGATTAAAACGTTTTATTGACGGTCAGGTCTGACTGGACAAATTTTGGACCTTTTTAGAACCTTTGTCAAGATGTGTAAACCTCAAGACTTGATTGCCTTTCACGATGTTACACAATATGTGTGTGATTATTTTAAATGCAGGCTTATATATAGCCTACACTTAAATTATGCAGAAACACATTTAAACACACAAATGACGACGCATTTAGACGTCCAAGGACGCGCTGAAGAGACGTGGAATTCACGGCCAGAAAAGACGTTGAATTCACGGCCAGAAAAGACGTGGAATTCACAGCCAGAAAAGACGTGGAATTCACGGCCAGAAAAGACGTGGAATTCACGGCCAGAAAAGACGTCGGTTCAACTTCCATTTTGGAACTATTTTTCAACCATGACGGGACGTGTCGCACGGACGTCTTTTCAACGGTCATTACACGTCCAAATGTTTGCTGGGATTAAATTGATCACCAGAATTTGTTGGCGGGCCTGATTAAAAGTTGTGGCGGGCCGTGTTTGGCCCGCGGGCCTTGTAATTGACACGTGCTCTAGCGAGTTAAGGTCTTTTGCATTTGTAGGGCAGTATGTGCCTCCCTCGTCCACTTGTGATCTGATTGACCAAAGTGCATCTTAATGCCAGGTGTAACAGGGTCTTAAATGTGGAGTGAGAGATCGCTGTAACACCGCAGTTCAAACAGTATTTATTCCTCTTTACTATTAGGAAATTAATATTTAAATCATTGATATACCTGTTTATCCCATAACTGAACTCAGGAGCTTATTGCACATATTTTTTCTCAACAGGAGTTGTTAGGAATAACCAGTCTTCTACTAGTGCAGCAGATAGTGAAATAGATTATTGTGCATTCGTTGGTTTAATCTTGCCTCAGACCGTGGTGGCAGCCGGAAAGAACGAGCAAGAGCCAAAGAGGACTAAACTGAGGTAAATTTCAGAGAGAAGAAGCACAGTGGCAGTTTGTATTTTTAGCTATTAAGTCAGCTTTATTTATATAGCGCTTTTTACAATGTAGATTGTTTTAAAGCATATTTACAGAGATATTAGGAAAATAATGTTGTAATAATATTGTTAAATATAAAATGAAATGTCCCCAACTAAGCAAGCCAAAATCCAATGGCGACAAAGGCAAAGAAAGGCGAAAAAGGCGACAGTGGCAAGGAACCAAAACTCAATCAGGTGACAGAATGGAGAAAAAAACCTTGGGAGAAACCAGGCTCAGTCAGGGGGCCAGTTCCCCTCTGAACAGTGTATGATTATGATTCAGGTAGTATTACAGGTCAGAAGTCAGATTCGATCAGAACATTATATTACAGTTCATCTGGTTGAAGATCGGAGTCATCACGCGATTTTGGGGACGAGTTTGTTGAGGATGGCTGTCGTGTCGATGAGGCCGTCTCAGGGGAGAGTCTAGTTGACACAAGCTCTGCTGACACTTCAGGGATGCGTTGTGGTCGTTTCTAGGCACAGGTCCACCATCTGATCTGGATACGGCCCGGATCCAGCTGATTACAGTAAACCTCGGAATAAACAAAAAGACTAAAATTAGCATAGATGCCATTCTTTTTATGATGTAACGGGTACATCAGGTGTTATAGGAAGTGTTTAGGTTCTGCTGACCTAATTTATGCAGCCTAATAATCATTTAACTGATTTGAATAATAGGAATGTATAGTGTTCTATGTGTATGCCAGGTTGAAGAGATGTGTTTTTAATCTAGATTTAAACTAACAGAGTGTGTCTGCTTCCTGGACAATGTTAGGAAGACTGTTCCAAAGTTTAGGTGCTAAATAGGAAAAGAATCTACCGCCAGCAGTCGATTTTGATATTCTAGGTATTATTAACTGGCCGGAATTTTGAGATCGCAATAGACCTGAAGGACTATAATGTGTTAAGAGCTCGCTCAAATACTGGGGAGCTAAACTATTTGGTGCTTTGTAAGTAATCAGCAATATTTAAAAATGTATACGATGTTTAATAGGGAGCCAATGCAGTGTTGACAGAACCGGGCTAATATGGTCATACTTCCTGGTTCTGGTAAGAACTCTAGCTGCTGCAAACCCATAAACTTATAAACTCATTAATTCATACACCTATGAACTTTCATGAATTCATACACTTATGAACTTTTAAACTTATAAATAGTTCACCATAGCAACCACCCAAAATACTTTAGAAAACCCTAGCAACACCATAGCAACCACCCGGAACACCCTGGCAACTGCCTAACAACCACCCAGAACATCATAGCAACCACCCAGAACACCCTAGCAACCATCCAAAATACCTTAAAATACCATAGCAACACCATAGCAACCACCCAAAATACCTTAGAATACCCTAGCAATACCATAGCAACCACCCAGAACCCCCTAACAACTGCCTAACAACCACCCAGAACACCATAGCAACCACCCAGAACACCCTAGCAACCGCCTTACAACCGCCCAAAACACCCTAGCAACCATCCAAAATACCGTAGAACACCATAGGAACCACCCAGAACACCCTAGCAACCAACCAAAATACCTAAGCAACCACCCTAGCAACTTTAAATTACTTCAAACTATACTTTAAACTACTTTAAATTTTACACTACTTTAAACTAATTCAAACTTTAAACTAATTTAAACTTTAAACTAATTTAAACTTTAAACTACTTTAAAATTCAAACTAATTTAAACTTTAAACTAATTTAAACTTCAAACTACTTTAAACTTCAAACTTTCTGGTCAAAACTTTCACAAGCCAACTTAAAGCTTGGAAAAGCCAACTAACTGAAATCCTATTTAAACTTATTAGTGGTGCTTGCAAGGCATCACTATTGTTCTTCTCCATACTTATTAGTGGTGCTTGCCAAAGGCAAGGCATCACTATTGTTCTTCTCCATACTTATTATTATTAGTGGTGCTTGCCAAAGGCAAGGCATCACTAGTGTTCTCTTGCATACTTATTAGTGGTGCTTGCCAAAGGCAAGGCATCACTATTGTTTTTGTGCATACTTATTATTAGTGGTGCTTGCCAAAGGCAAGGCATCACTATTGTTATCCATCATACTTATTAAGTTGGCTTGTGAAAGCCAACTTACTAAATCCTATTTAAGTTGGCTTGTGAAAGCCAACTTACTGAAATCCTATTTAAACTTATTATTATTAAGTTGGCTTGTGAGAGCCAATTTACTGAAATCCTATTTAAACTTATTAAGTTGGCTTGTGAGAGCCAACTTACTGATATTGTACTTAAACTTATTATTATTAAGTTGGCTTGTGAGAGCCAACTTACTGAAATCCTACTTAAACTTATTAAGTTGGCTTGTGAGAGCCAACTTACTGATATTGTACTTAAACTTATTATTAAGTTGGCTTGTGAGAGCCAACTTACTGATATTGTATTTAAACTTATTAAGTTGGCTTGTGAAAGCCAACTTACTGAAATCCTATTTAAACTTATTATTAAGTTGGCTTGTGAGAGCCAACTTACTGATATTGTACTTAAACTTATTATTAGTGGTGCTTGCCATAGGCAAAGCAACACTAGTGTTCTTCTGTATACTTATTAGTGGTGCTTGCTGAAAGCAAGGCATCACTATTGTTATTGTGTATACTTATTAGTGGTGCTTGCCATAGGCAAAGCAACACTAGTGTTCTTCTGTATACTTATTATTATTATTATTATTATTAGTGTAAATGCTTCAAGCATTCACACTATTGAAATCCAAATCTTTATTATTATTCCGTATTCTTCCGTGGTCGCTTTCAACTCCTCTCTACTTTGTGCTACAAAAACCATTCAAGTATCAAAATGATCAGCTTTTCAATGACTTGTGTGCTATTATTTTTCTTTTTTATACCTTTTATAATTTTTAAACTATTAAGCTTTTTGTGCATTTTTTTTAACATTTAAGTGCGGATGAGAGAGACTGTTCAGAGCTAGAGCACGTGATGTCATCTGCTAGAGTGAGCCAGCTTGAAAATTAATCGTAAAAAATAATTTTTAAATCGCTGGCCTGGCCACAATTTTAACTCTTCGGGCATGTAATTATACTTGAAACGTAGGTATTTTTGTTGTGGTTCCTCACGTGTGTTTAGTAAATCCCTCGGACTTATAATTTTTTCTCTGTGTCCTTCCAAAGGACAAGAGTGACAGACAATCCTCCATTGGCAGCAATTATAAATTCAGGTCAAACTTTAGTGATCAGAGCATTACGGACCAGTTTTTCAACTCGCCAAAGTGGTCCCTTTTTTCAACTCTATCCACACAAAAAACACATCACATCGTTCACAAAGGCCTTGTCTCGCTCATGGTCAGGTCATTTCGCCGATACAACCTATAGTTTTGTCTCTAGGGAGGTTTGTTTGAGGCCAAGTATCAGCGATTTTGGCCTCTGTCTAAATAGGAAAGCTGATTGCACAGGTGATGTTGATTAGACAAGATCAAAGGGAGACACACATAATTGCTCCTGTGTTCTGATTGGTGGACAGTCACTGAGCTCTTTTCTGAAGGAAATTTAATTACTACAGGTTTTTGTTGCATTTATGCTTCTGCTTCTCCTGTTCTCCCTCCCTCTTCCCTCCTCTTCTCCTCCTTCCATCCTCTACTCCTCCTGTCCTCCTCTTCTCCCCTCCTTTCCTAATCTCTTCTTCTCCTTTCTACTCCTCCTTTTATCCTCTTCTATCTATCTGCCTGTCTAACTATTTGACTTTCTGTGTCCAAATTATCTATCTATCTATCTATCTATCTATCTATCTATCTATCTATCTATCTATCTATCTATCTATCTATCTATCTATCTATCTATCTATCTATCTATCTATCCCTCTGTCTTTCTCTACCTTTCTTTTTTTGTTCTCCTTTACTTCTCTACGTCTCTTTCTTTCTCTACCCCTTTATTTATTTACCTCTGTCTACTTCTCTACCTCTCTAATTAAACTCTTTAGTTTTCTACAATTTTTTTTATCTTTTTTTGCATTTCAGCTTATTAATGCATTTTAATTAAGCTTTTTTGCATTTTTGCTCTGTTTTGCAGTTGTTTGTGCATCTCAGCTTGTTTAGCAATATTTTGCAGTTGTTTGTGCATTTCATTTAAGCATTTCAAGCATTCACACGCATGTTCCGCAGGAAATGCAATTTTTCTAGTTAGTGTGAATGCTTCAAGCATTCACACTATTGAAATCCAAATCTTTATTATTATTCCGTATTCTTCCGTGGTCGCTTTCAACTCCTCTCTACTTTGTGCCACAAAAACCATTCAAGTATCAAAATGTTCAGCTTTTCAATGACTTGTGTGCTATTATTTTTCTTTTTTATACCTTTTATAATTTTTAAACTATTAAGCTTTTTGTGCATTTTTTTTACATTTAAGTGCGGATGAGAGAGACTGTTCAGAGCTAGAGCACGTGATGTCATCTGCTAGAGTGAGCCAGCTTGAAAATTAATTGTAAAAAATAATTTTTAAATCGCTGGCCTGGCCACAATTTTTACTCTTCGGGCATGTAATTATACTTGAAACGTAGGTATTTTTGTTGTGGTTCCTCACGTGTGTTTAGTAAATCCCTCGGACTTATAATTTTTTCTCTGCGTCCTTCCAAAGGACAAGAGTGACAGACAATCCTCCATTGGCAGCAATTATAAATTTAGGTCAAACTTTAGTGATCAGAGCATTACGGACCAGTTTTTCAACTCGCCAAAGTGGTCCCTTTTTTCAACTCTATCCACACAAAAAATACATCACATCGTTCACAAAGGCCTTGTCTCGCTCATGGTCAGGTCATTTCGCCGATACAACCTATAGTTTTGTCTCTAGGGAGGTTTGTTTGAGGCCAAGTATCAGCGATTTTGGCCTCTGTCTAAATAGGAAAGCTGATTGCACAGGTGATGTTGATTAGACAAGATCAAAGGGAGACACAAATAATTGCTCCTGTGTTCTGATTGGTGGACAGTCACTGAGCTCTTTTCTGAAGGAAATTTAATTACTGTGTCCAAATTATCTATCTATCTATCTATCTATCTATCTATCTATCTATCTATCTATCTATCTATCTATCCCTCTGTCTTTCTCTACCATTCTTTTTTTGTTATCCTTTACTTCTCTACCTCTGTCTCTTTCTCTACCCCTTTATTTATTTACCTCTGTCTACTTCTCTACCTCTCTAATTAAACTCTTTAGTTTTCTACATTTTTTTTATCTTTTTTTGCATTTCAGCTTATTAATGCATTTGAATTAAGCTTTTTTTTTGCATTTTTGCTCTGTTTTGCAGTTGTTTGTGCATCTCAGCTTGTTTAGCAATATTTTGCAGTTGTTTATGCATTTCATTTAAGCATTTCAAGCATTCACACGCATGTTCCGCAGGAAATGCAATTTTTCTAGTTAGTGGTGCTTGCTGAAAGCAAGGCATCACTATTGTTATTGTGTATACTTATTAGTGCTGCTTGCAAAGCAACACTATTGTTCTTCTCCATAGTGGTGATGGCGGGTGGTGATGGCGCAGTGGGGGTGGTGATGGCGCAGTGGATAAGACACATGCCTTTGGTGTGAGAGACCCGGGTTCGAATCCACTGTAAGACACCAATGTGTCCCTGAGCAAGACACTTAACCCCTAGTTGCTCCAGAGGCGTGCGACCTCTGACATATAGCAATTGTAAGTCGCTTTGGATAAAAGCGTCAGCTAAATGAATAAATGTAAATGTACTTATTATTATTATTCTTATTATTCTGGACAAAGTTTGGCGCGTAACTCGTCCCGCAAATTTTGTCACAGACCCCTGAGTGAGGCGTCAAATCGTGCGGCTCATTGAGGAGAGGTGTGCTATGACTTTTCTAAGCGATCGGGTGTACGATGTTCGCACAGCGGACGAAAAAGCGGCCAAAAAAATCCCATTGACTTAACATTGCGGAATGTCCAGAAATTCAAATCCTAACTGTCACTTTCACACACACCCACAGAAAAGGGCCTGACAGCCCTGCATTTCTCTCCCTCTCTCTCTCCCTCAGAGGATTTATTTTATCAAGCAGCCAATAAGTAATGGCCTAAAATCTTCATAGCCACACCATAGCAACCAATTACAGCACCCTAGCAACCGTGGGCGATAGGCACGAGGCCGCAGGCCTCTATAAAACTCTATAAAAACTCCTTTTAAAAACTCCATAGTAATCATCTGTTAAAAAATACACGCCGACATCACAGACCCCTGATTGAGGCGTCAAATTGTGCGGATTATTGAGGAGAGGTGTGCTGTGACTTTTCTTACCGATCGGGGGTACGGTGTTTGCCCCAGGGGCAAATCATTGGGTAAAAAAAATCCCATAGACTTAACATTGCCACAAACTTTGACGACTCGTAGCACTGACCAATGATTTCTCAGAAACTTGTAATTTACCACATTTGAAGAGGCTGGCAGGCTCTGTAAGAACATACCTCACAATGGGGTAAAAGTTGCACCCCTGGGGGGCAGGAGCTGCTCAAATTTGCCCCATTGACTTACTATGGTGTAGGACGGCCCATTTCATGGGCCGTCCTACACATTGCATAGGGATTTTGTATTGAACATAGCTCTGGATCACAGTGTCATAGAGACAAGGGGGCGGGCTCATTTTACTCAGACGGCCAATCAGTCTCTCAGGATCATTGTGAAGCTATTAAGCCACGCCCTAGCAACCATTTAGAGCACCTTAGCAACAAGTCCCATAGACTTCCATTGAAAGAGGTCAAAAGAATATCTCCGGATAGAAGTGTCATAGAAACACAAGGGTGGTCTCGTTTGACTTGGGGCAGCACACAGCCAATCATGAATCCCCTCAACACTTCCTAGCCCCTCCCTAGCAACCATTGTCGAGCACCTTAGCAACTAAAATCTATAGAGGGATATCTTCCATTCTGAATGTCACAGAGGCATGGGAGTTGGTTTATATCATTCATACTGACAAGCAACCTTTGGACTTTGATGACTGGCAGCTGCCAAGCCATTCCCTAGCAAGCAAACAGAGTACCCTAGCAACCATTTTGCAAGACCTATATCTCAGCATCAGAACATCGTATAGAGATGTGGTTTGGCTCTTTTGACTCATGCTAGCAAACAGGGGTTCCAACATGCTACACATGCTAGCTGTGAATAGCTACATGCTAATAGCGATTAGGTAAGTGCTAAATCATGCCAAGAAAGTGTTAAGAACTCCAATAGTAACCATCTGTGACAAATACCAACCACCTAGTAACACCATAGCAACCTACCAGAATACCTTAGCAACCACCTAGCAATGCCTAGCAACCACCCAGAATACCCTAGCAACCGCCTAGCAACACCATAGCAACCACCCAGAATACCCTAGCAAACGCCTAGCAACCACCCAGAACACCCTAGCAACCGCCTAGCAACCACCCAGAATACCCTAGCAACCGCCTAGCAACGCCATAGCACCCACCCAGAATACCCTAGCAACCACCTAGCAACACCATAGCAACCACCCAGAACACCCTAGCAACCGCCTAGCAACGCCCTAGCAACCACCAAGAATACCCTAGCAACTGCCTAGCAACGCCCTAGCAACCACCCAGAATACCCTAGCAACCGCCTAGCAACCACCCAGAACACCCTAGCAACCGCCTAGCAACGCCCTAGCAACCACCCAGAATAATCTAGCAACCACCTAGCAACACCATAGCAACCACCCAGAATACACTAGCAACCGCCTAGCAACCACCCAGAACACCCTAGCAACCGCCTAGCAACGCCATAGCAACCACCCAGAATACCCTAGCAACCACCTAGCAACGCCCTAGCATCCACCCAGAATACCCTAGCAACCTCCTAGCAACACCATAGCAACCACCCAGAACACCCTAGCAACCACCTAGCAACCACCCAGATCACCCTAGCAATGCCCTAGCAACCACCCAAAATACCCTAGCAACCAACCAGAACACCCTAGCAACCACCCAGAATACCCTAGCAACCACCCAAAACACCCTAGCAACCACTCAGAACACCTTAGTAACGCCCTAGCAACCACCTGAACAACATGAATAAGCCATATCTCAGCACCAGAACATCGTACAGACATGTTTTTTGGCTCGTATGCAATCATGTACCACACCCTAGCAACCGAGTGGTGAGTTTTGCCACTGCAAGCACCACTTCACATTTTCTTCTGGAAATGTACATTCTAGTTATTATTCTTATTCCACACAAAAGTTTGGCGCGTAACTCCTCCCGCAAAGTTTGCCACAGACCCCTGAGTGAGGCGTCAAATCGACCGGCTCATTGAGGAGAGGTGTGCTATTACTTTTCTAAGCGATCGGGTGTACGATGATCGCACAGCGGACGAAAAAGCGGCCAAAAAAGTCCCATTGACTTAACATTGCGGAATGTTCAGAAATTCAAATCCCAACCGACTTTTTCACACACACAGACACAAAGGGCCTGACACCCCTGCGTTTCTCTCCCTCTCTCTCTCCCTCAGAGGATTTATTTTATCAAGCAGCCAATAAGTAATGGCCTAAAATCTTCATAGCCACACCATAGCAACCAGTTACAGCACCCTAGCAACCGTGGGCGATAGGCACGAGGCCGCAGGTATTTAGCCATACTGAATAACTCTATGAAAACTCTATAAAAACTCCTTTTAAAAACTCCATAGTAATCATCTGTTAAAAAATACACGCCGACATCACAGACCCCTGATTGAGGCATCAAATTGTGCGGATTATTGAGGAGAGGTGTCCTGTGACTTTTCTTACCGATCAGGGGGACGGTGTTTGCCCTAGGGGCAAATCATTGGGTAAAAAAAATCCCATAGACTTAACATTGCCACAAACTTTGACGACTCGTAGCACTGACCAATGATTTCTCAGAAACTTGTAATTTACCACATTTGAAGAGGCTGGCAGGCTCTGTAAGAACATACCTCACAATGGGGTAAAAGTTGCACCCCTGGGGGGCAGGAGCTGCTCAAATTTGCCCCATTGACTTACTATGGTGTAGGACGGCCCATTTCATGGGCCGTCCTACACATTGCATAGGGATTTTGTATTGAACATAGCTCTGGATCACAGTGTCATAGAGACAAGGGGACGGGCTCATTTTTCTCAGATGACCAATCAGTCTCTTAGGATCATTGTGAAGCTATTAAGCCACGCCCTAGCAACCATTTAGTGCACCTTAGCAACAAGTCCCATAGACTTCCATTGAAAGAGGTCAAAAGAATATCTCCGGATAGAAGTGTCATAGAAACACAAGGGTGGTCTCGTTTGACTCGGGGAAGCGCACAGCCAATCATGAATCCCCTCAACACTTCCTAGCCCCTCCCTAGCAACCATTGTCGATCACCTTAGCAACTAAAATCTATAGAGGGATATCTTCCATTCTGAATGTCACAGAGGCATGGGAGTTGGTTTATATCATTCATACTGACAAGCAACCTTTGGACTTTGATGACTGGCAGCTGCCAAGCCATTCCCTAGCAACCAAACAGAGTACCCTAGCAACCATTTTGCAAGACCTATATCTCTGCATCAGAACATCGTATAGAGATGTGGTTTGGCTCTTTTGACTCATGCTAGCAAACAGGGCTTCCAACATGCTACACATGCTAGCTGTGAATAGCTACATGCTAATAGCGATTAGGTAGTGCTAAATCATGCCAAGAAAGTGTTAAGAACTCCAATAGTAACCTTCTGTGACAACTACCAACCACCTAGCAACGTCCTAGCAACCACCCAGAATACCCTAGCAACCGCCTAGCAACACAATAGCAACCACCCAGAATACCCTAGCAACCGCCTAGCAACCACCCAGAACACCCTAGCAACCGCCTAGCAACCACCCAGAATACCCTAGCAACCGCCTAGCAACACCATAGCAACCACCCAGAATACCCTAGCAACCACCTAGCAACACCATAGCAACCACCCAGAACACCCTAGCAACGCCCTAGTAACCACCAAGAATACCCTAGCAACTGCCTAGCAACGCCCTAGCAACCACTAAGAATACCCTAGCAACCGCCTAGCAACACCATAGCAACCACCCAGAACACCCTAACAACCGCCTAGCAACCACCCAGAATACCCTAGCAACCGCCTAGCAATGCCATAGCAACCACCCAGAATACCCTAGCAACCACCTAGCAACCACCCAGAACACCCTAGCAACCGCCTAGCAACGCCCTAGCAACCACCAAGAATAGCCTAGCAACTGCCTAGCAACGCCATGGCAACCACCCAGAATACCCTAGCAACCGCCTAGCAACACCATAGCAACCACCCAGAATACCCTAGCAACCGCCTAGCAACCACCCAGAACACCCTAGCAACCGCCTAGCAACGCCATAGCAACCACCCAGAATACCCTAGCAACCACCTAGCAACCACCCAGAACACCCTAGCAACGCCCTAGCAACCACCCAGAATACCCTAGCAACCGCCTAGCAACGCCCTAGCAACCACCCAGAATACCCTAGAAACCACCCAAAACACCCTAGCAACCACCTGAACAACATGAATAAGCCATATCTCAGCACCAGAACATCATACAGACATGTTTGTTGGCTCGTATGCAATCATGTACCACACCCTAGCAACCGAGTGGTGAGTTTTGCCACTGCAAGCACCACTTCACATTTTCTTCTGGAAATGTACATTCTAGTTATTAGTGTGAATGCTTCAAGCATTCACACTATTGAAATCCAAATCTTTATTATTATTCCGTATTCTTCCGTGGTCGCTTTCTTCTCCTCTCTACTTTGTGCTACAAAAACCATTCAACTATCAAAATGTTCAGCTTTTAAATGACTTGTGTGCTATTACTTTTCTTTTTGATGTGACTTTCAGATTTCTTAAAAATTAATATTAAAAACCATAAAAATCCCATTGACTTTCATTGCAACATGTTCAAATTGAGCCAAGACTACGGTGGCCCAGTAGTGTACAACACAAAAACTCAAATCTAAACTCGCTGAAGCCATAGACTCAATTAAACTACCATTCTATATGTACTAATGAATCTATCTATCTATCTATCTATCTATCTATCTATCTTTCTTTCTTTCTTTCTTTCGAACTAATCTTTCTTTCTTTCGAACTAATCTTTCTTTCTTTCTTTCGAACTAATCTTTCTTTCTTTCTTTCGAACTAATCTTTCTTTCTTTCTTTCTTTCGAACTAATCTTTCTTTCTTTCTTTCGAACTAATCTTTCTTTCTTTCTTTCAAACTAATCTTTCTTTCTTTCTTTCGAACTAATTTTTCTTTCTTTCGAACTAATCTTTCTTTCTTTCTTTATTTCTTTCGAACTAATCTTTCTTTCTTTCTTTATTTCTTTCGAACTAATCTTTCTTTCTTTCTTTCTTTCTTTCTTTCTTTCTTTCTTTCTTTCTTTCTTTCTTTCTTTCTTTCTTTCTACCTAATCTTTCTTTCTACCTAATCTTTCTTTCTTTCTTTATTTCTTTCTTTCTTTCTACCTAATCTTTCTTTCTACCTAATCTATCTTTCTTTCTTTCATCTCTCTTTCTCTCTACCTAATCTTTCTTTCTTTCTTTCTTTCTTTCTTTCTTTCTTTCTTTCTTTCTTTCTTTCTTTCTTTCTTTCTTTCTTTCTTTCTTTCTTTCTTTCTCTTTCTACCTAATCTTTCTTTCTACCTAATCTATCTATCTTTCTTTCTTTCTTTCTTTCTTTCTTTCTTTCTTTCTCTCTCTCTACCTAATCTTTCTTTCTTTCTAATCTTTCTTTCTTTTTTTCTAACTAATCTATCTATCTTTCTTTCTAACGAATCTATCTTTTTTCTTTCTAACTAATCTACCTATCTTTCTTTCTAACTAATCTATCTATCTTTCTTTCTAACTAATCTATCTTTCTTTCTTTCTCTCTAACTAATCCATCTTTCTTTCTAACTAATCCATCTTTCTTTCTTTCTAACTAATCCTTCTTTATTTTTTTTTCTTTCTTTCTTGCATTTCAGTTAAGCATTTCAAGCATTCACACGCATGTTCCGCAGGAAATGCAATATTTCTAGTTACTACAGGTTTTTGTTGCATTTATGCTTCTGCTTCTCCTGTTCTCCCTCCCTCTTCCCTCCTCTTCTCCTCCTTCCATCCTCTACTCCTCCTGTCCTCCTCTTCTCCCCTCCTTTCCTAATATCTTCTCCTTTCTACTCCTCCTTTTATCCTCTTCTATCTATCTGCCTGTCTAACTATTTGACTTTCTGTGTCCAAATTATCTATCTTTCTATCTATCTATCTATCTATCTATCTATCTATCTATCTATCTATCTATCTATCTATCTATCTATCTATCTATCTATCTATCTATCTATCCCTCTGTCTTTCTCTACCTTTTTTTTTTGTTCTCCTTTACTTCTCTACCTCTCTCTTTCTCTACCCCTTTATTTATTTACCTCTGTCTACTTCTCTACCTCTCTAATTAAACTCTTTAGTTTTCTACAATTTTTTTTTATCTTTTTTTGCATTTCAGCTTATTAATGCATTTGAATTAAGCTTTTTTTGCATTTTTGCTCTGTTTTGCAGTTGTTTGTGCATCTCAGCTTGTTTAGCAATATTTTGCAGTTGTTTGTGCATTTCATTTAAGCATTTCAAGCATTCACACGCATGTTCCGCAGGAAATGCAATTTTTCTAGTTAAGTTGGCTTGTGAGAGCCAACTTACTGAAATCCTATTTAAACTTATTATTAAGTTCGCTTGTGAGAGCCAACTTACTGAAGGGATGTAGGGATTTTGGGGTTTCATCCCCAACTTACTGAAGGGATGTAGGGATGTAGGGATTTTGTACTGAAGGTGTAGGGATTTTGTATAGGGATGCATTGCATAGGGATTTTGTATTGAACATAGCTCTGGATCACAGTGTCATAGAGACAAGGGGACGGGCTCATTTTTCTCAGATGACCAATCAGTCTCTCAGGATCATTGTGAAGCTATTAAGCCACGCCCTAGCAACCATTTAGAGCACCTTAGCAACAAGTCCCATAGACTTCCATTGAAAGAGGTCAAAAGAATATCTCCGGATAGAAGTGTCATAGAAACACAAGGGTGGTCTCGTTTGACTCGGGGCAGCACACAGCCAATCATGAATCCCCTCAACACTTCCTAGCCCCTCCCTAGCAACCATTGTCGAGCACCTTAGCAACTAAAATCTATAGAGGGATATCTTCCATTCTGAATGTCACAGAGGCATGGGAGTTGGTTTATATCATTCATACTGACAAGCAACCTTTGGACTTTGATGACTGGCAGCTGCCAAGCCATTCTCTAGCAACCAAACAGAGTACCCTAGCAACCATTTTGCAAGACCTATATCTCTGCATCAGAACATCGTATAGAGATGTGGTTTGGCTCTTTTGACTCATGCTAGCAAACAGGGCTTCCAACATGCTACACATTGTAGCTGTGAATAGCTACATGCTAATAGCGATTAGGTATGTGCTAAATCATGCCAAGAAAGTGTTAAGAACTCCAATAGTAACCATCTGTGACAAATACCAACCACCTAGTAACACCATAGCAACCACCCGGAACACCCTAGCAACCAACCAAAATACCTTAGCAACAACCTAGCAACCACCGAGAACACCCTAGCAACCACCCAAAATACCTTAGAACACCCTAGCAACACCATAGCAACCACCCAAAATACCCTAGAACACCCTAGCAACTGCCTAGCAACCCCCAGAACACCCTAGCAACCACCCAAAATACCTTAAATCACCCTAGCAACACCATAGCAACCACCCAAAATACCCTAGAACACCCTAGCAACACCCTAGCAACCACCAGAAAACCCTAGCAACTGCCTAGCAACCACCCAGAACACCCTAGCAACTGCCTAGCAACCACCCAGAACACCCTAGCAACCACCCAAAATACCTTAGAACACCCTAGCAACACCATAGCAACCACCCAGAACACCCTAGCAACCACCCAAAATACCTTAGAACACCCTAGCAACACCATAGCAACCACCCAGAACACCATAGCAACCACCCAAAATACCTTAGAACACCCTAGCAACACCATAGCAACCACCTAAAATACCGTAGAACACCCTAGCAATCACCCAGAACACCCTAGCAACCACTCAAAATACCTTAAAACACCCTAGCAACACCATAGCAACCACCCAAAATAGCCTAGAACACCCTAGCAACACCATAGCAACCACCCAGAACACCCTAGCAACTGCCTAGCAACCACGCAAAATACCTTAAAACACCCTAGCAACACCATAGCAACCACCCAAAATAGCCTAGAACACCCTAGCAACACCATAGCAACCACCCAGAACACCCTAGCAACTGCCTAGCAACCACCCAAAATACCTTACAACACCCTAGCAACCACCCAAAATACCCAAGAACACCCTAGCAACACCATAGCAACCATCCAGAACACCCTAGCAACTGCCTGAAAACTACCCAGAACACCCTAGCAACCACCCAAAATACCATAGAACACCCTAGCAACAACATAGCAACCACCCAGAACACAGTAGCAACCTCCTAACAACCACCCAGAACACCCTAGCAACCAACCAAAATTCCTTAGCAACAACCTAGCAACCACCGAGAACACCCTAGCAACCACCCAAAATACCTTAGCAACCACCTAGCAACCACCCAGAACACCTTAGCAACCCACTAGAAACACCCTAGCAACTTTAAATTACTTCAAACTATACTTTAAACTACTTTAAACTAATTCAAACTTTAAACTAATTTAAAATTCAAACTACTTTAAAATTCTAACTAATTTAAACTTTAAACTACTTTAAACTTTAAACTAATTTAAACTTCAAACTACTTTAAAATTCAAACTAATTTAAACTTCAAACGACTTTAAACTTCAAACTACTTTAAACTTCTTCAAACTTATTGGTCCAAACTTTCACAAGCCAACTTAAAGTTTGTCTCGACGAACTTTTTCTAGTTATTATTCTTTTTCTTACTCAAAAAATTTCTGACTCTAACTCCTCCTAGAGCTTTAACTCCACATACTCCAAACTCGGCACGGACACTCAAACTGTTCTGACTTAGTGTGCTATACCTTTTCTAACTGATCGGACTCACGGTTTTCCTAAAAATGACGATCAAAACTCGGAAAAAATCATTTGAAAATCCCATTGACTTAACATTGCGGAATGTTCAGATTTTCAAACTCCCCAACTGTCAAAAATTCAAATCTAAACACCTTGAAGCCCTAGACTGAATCAAACTGCCATTCTATACACTATATGAGCCACTGAGACTCATTTAAACTAATAAACTCATCTAACTATTGCACTTTTCTATCTATCTACCCATTCTTTCTTTCTAATCTTTCTTTCTCTCTCTTTTTCTTTCTCTCTTTTTCTTTCTTACTAATCTTTCTATCATCTAACTATTTCTATCTATCTATCTATCATCTGACTATTTTATCTATCTATCTATCTATCTATCTATCTATCTATCTATCTATCTATCTATCTATCTATCTATCTATCTATCTATCTATCTATCTATCGATCTATCTATCTATCATCTTACTATTTTATCTATCTATTTATCTATCTATCTATCTATCTATCTATCTATCTATCTATCTTTTTCTTTCTTTCTTTCTAACTAATCTGTCTTTCATTCTTTCTTTCTAACTAATCTTTCTTTCTTTCTTACTAATCTTTCTTTCTTTCTAACTAATCTATCTTTCTTTCTATCTTTCTTTCTTTCTAACTAATCTATCTTTCTGTCTTTCTTTCTTTTCTAACTAATCTATCTTTCTTTTCTAGCTAATCTATTTCTTTCTAACTAATCTTTCTTTCTTTCTTTCTTTCTAACTAATCTTTCTTTCTAACTAATCTTTCTTTCTTTCTTTCTTTCTTTCTTTCTTTCTTTCTAATCTTCCTTTCTAACTTTCTTTCTTTTTTCTTTCTTTCTTTCTAACTAATCTATCTTTCTAACTTTCTTTCTTTTTAACTAATCTTTCTATCTTTCTTTCTTTCTAATCTTTCTTTCTAACTAATCTTTGTTTCTTTCTTTCTTTCTTTCTTTTCTAACTAATCTATTTCTTTCTAACTAATCTTTCTTTCTTTCTAACTAATCTTTCTCTCTTTCTTTCTTTCTTTCTTTCTCTCTTTCTTTCTAATCTTTCTTTCAATCTTTCTTTCTTTCTAAATAATCTTTATATCTTTCTTTCTTTCTCTCTTTCTAATCTTTCTTTCTAACTAATCTTTATTTCTTTCTTTTCTAACTAATCTATTTCTTTCTAACTAATCTTTCTTTCTAACTAATCTTTATATCTATCTTTCTTTCTTTCTCTCTTTTTTTCTAATCTTTCTTTCAATCTTTCTTTCTTTCTTTCTTTCTTTCTTTCTTTCTTTCTTTCTTTCTTTCTAATCTTTCTTTCAATTTTTCTTTCTTTCTAACTAATCTTTCTTTCTTTTCTAACTAATCTATTTCTTTCTAACTAATCTTTCTTTCTTTCTAACTAATCTTTCTATCTATCTATCTATCTATCTATCTATCTTTCTTTCTTTCTTTCTCTCTTTCTTTCTAATCTTTCTTTCAAGCTTTATTTCTTTCTTTCTTTCTTTCTTTCTTTCTTTCTTTCTTTCTTTCTTTCTTTCTTTCTTTCTTCCTTTCTTTCTAACTAATCTTTCTATCTATCTTTCTTTCTATCTCTCTTTCTTTCAATCTTTCTTTCTTTCTTTCTTTCTAACTAATCATCCTTTCTATCTTTCTTTCTTTCTAACTAATCTTTCTTTCTAACTAACCTTTCTTTCTTTCTAACTAATCTTTCTTTCTAACTAACCTTTCTTTCTTTCTAACTAATCTTTCTTTCTTTCTTTCTTTTCTAACTAATCTATTTCTTTCTAACTAATCTTTCTTTCTTTCTAACTAATCTTTCTATCTTTCTTTCTTTCTCTCTCTTTCTTTCTAATCTTTCTTTCAATCTTTCTTTCTAACTAATCTTTATTTCTAATTAATCTTTCTTTCTTTCCTTTCTAACTAATCTATTTCTTTCTAACTAATCTTTCTTTCTTTTTAAATAATCTTTTTTTATCTATCTTTCTTTCTTTCTTTCTAATCTTTATTTCAATCTTTCTTTCTTTCTTTCTTCTTTCTTTCTTTCTTTCTTTCTTTCTTTCTTTCTAACTAATCTTCCTTTCTATCTTTCTTTCTTTCTAACTAATCTTTATATCTTTCTTTCTTTCTCTCTTTCTAATCTTTCTTTCTAACTAATCTTTCTTTCTTTCTTTTCTAACTAATCTATTTCTTTCTAACTAATCTTTCTTTCTTTCTTTCTAACTAATATTTCAATCTTTCTTTCTTTCTTTCTTTCTTTCTTTCTTTCTTTCTTTCTAACTAATCTTCCTTTCTATCTTTCTTTCTTTCTAACTAATCTTTCTATCTTTCTTTCTTTCTTTCTTTCTCTCTTTCTAATCTTTCTTTCTAACTAATCTTTCTTTCTTTCTTTTCTAACTAATCTATTTCTTTCTAACTAATCTCTCTTTCTTTCTTTCTAACTAATCTTTCTATCTTTCTTTCTTTCTCTCTTTCTTTCTAATCTTTCTTTAAATCTTTCTTTCTAATCTTTCTTTCAATCTTTCTTTCTTTCTTTCTTTCTTTCTTTCTTTCTTTCTTTCTTTCTAACTAATCTTCCTTTCTATCTTTCTTTCTAATCTTTCTTTCTAACTAATCTTTCTTTCTTTCCTTTCTAACTAATCTATTTCTTTCTAACTAATCTTTCTTTCTAACTAACTAATCTTTCTATCTATCTTTCTTTCTTTCTCTCTCTCTTTCTTTCTAATCTTTTTTTCAATCTTTCTTTCTTTCTTTCTTTCTAACTAATATTTATATCTTTCTTTCTTTCTCTCTTTCTAATCTTTCTTTCTAACTAATCTTTCTTTCTTTATTTTCTAACTAATCTATTTCTTTCTAACTAATCTTTCTTTCTTTCTTTCTTTCTTTCTAACTAATCTTTCTATCTTTCTTTCTTTCTCTCTTTCTTTCTAATCTTTCTTTCAATCTTTCTTTCTAATCTTTCTTTCAATCTTTCTTTCTTTCTTTCTTTCTTTCTTTCTTTCTTTCTTTCTTTCTTTCTTTCTTTCTAACTAATCTTCCTTTCTAACTTTCTTTCTAACTAATCTTTCTTTCTTTCTAACTAATCTTTCTATCTTTCTTTCTTTCTCTTTCTTTCTAACTAATCTGTCTATTTTTCTTTCTTTCTTTTTTCTTTCTTTCTCTCTTTCTTTCTATTCTTTCTTTCAATCTTTCTTTCTTTCTTTCTTTCTTTCTAATCTTTCTTTCAATCTTTCTTTCTAATCTTTCTTTCAATCTTTCTTTCTTTCTTTCTTTCTTTCTTTCTAACTAATCTTCCTTTCTAACTTTCTTTCTAACTAATCTTTCTTTCTTTCTAACTAATCTTTCTATCTTTCTTTCTTTCTCTTTCTTTCTAATCTTTCTTTCTAACTAATCTTTCTATTTTTCTTTCTTTCTTTTTTCTTTCTTTCTTTCTCTCTTTCTTTCTATTCTTTCTTTCAATCTTTCTTTCTTTCTTTCTAACTAATCTTTCTTTCTTTAACTAATTTTTCGATCTTTCTTTCTCTCTAGCAACACCATAGCAACCACCCAAAATAGCCTAGAACACCCTAGCAACACCATAGCAACCACCCAGAACACCCTAGCAACTGCCTAGCAACCACCCAGAACACCCTAGCAACCACCCAAAATACCTTAAAACACCCAAGCAACACCATAGCAACCACCCAAAATACCCTAGAACACCCTAGCAACTGCCTAGCAACAACCCAGAACACCCTAGCAACCACCCAAAATACCTTAAAACACCCTAGCAACACCATAGCAACTACCCAAAATACCCTAGAATACCCTAGCAACTGCCTAGCAACCACCCAGAACACCCTAGCAACCACCCAAAATACCTTAAATCACCCTAGCAACACCATAGCAACCACTCAAAATACTCTAGAACACCATAGCAACACCATAGCAACCACCCAGAACACCCTAGCAACCACCCAAAATACCTTAAAACACCCTAGCAACACCATAGCAACCACCTAGAACACCCTAGCAACTGCCTAGCAACCACCCAGAACACCCTAGCAACCACCCAAAATACCTTAAATCACCCTAGCAACACCATAGCAACCACCCAGAACACCCTAGCAACCAACCAAAATACCTTAAAACATCCTAGCAACACCATAGCAACCACCCAAAAAAGCCTAGAACACCATAGCAACACCTAAGCAACCACCCAGAACACCCTAGAAACTGCCTAGCAACCACCCAGAACACCCTAGCAACCACCCAGAACACCCTAGCAACTAATATAAACTTCAAACTACTTCAAACTTTAAACTAATTTAAACTTCTAACTACTTTTAACTTTAAACTAATTTAAACGTATTTAAACTTTAAACTAATTTAAAACTTTAAATTAATTTACATATTAAACTAATGTAAACTTCAAACTTCTTTAAACTTCTTTAAACTTTCTGGTCCAAACTTTCACAAGCCAACTTAAAGTTTGTCTCGACGAACTTTTTCTAGTTATTATTCTTATTCCACACAAAAGTTTGGCCCGTAACTCCTCCCGCAAAGTTTGCCACAGACCCCTGAGTGAGGCGTCAAATCGACCGGATCATTGAGGAGAGGTGTGCTATGACTTTTCTAAGCGATCGGGTGTACGATGATCGCACAGCGGACGAAAAAGCGGCCAAAAAAGTCCCATTGACTTAACATTGCGGAATGTTCAGAAATTCAAATCCCAACCGACTTTTTCACACACACAGACACAAAGGGCCTGACACCCCTGCGTTTCTCTCCCTCTCTCTCTCCCTCAGAGGATTTATTTTATCAAGCAGCCAATAAGTAATGGCCTAAAATCTTCATAGCCACACCATAGCAACCAGTTACAGCACCCTAGCAACCGTGGGCGATACTAAATAACTCTATAAAAACTCTATAAAAACTCCTTTTAAAAACTCCATAGTAATCATCTGTTAAAAAATACACGCCGACATCACAGACCCCTGATTGAGGCGTCAAATTGTGCGGATTATTGAGGAGAGGTGTGCTGTGACTTTTCTTACCGATCGGGGGTACGGTGTTTGCCCCAGGGGCAAATCATTGGGTAAAAAAAATCCCATAGACTTAACATTGCCACAAACTTTGACAACTCGTAGCACTGACCAATGATTTCTCAGAAACTTGTAATTTACCAAATTTGAAGAGGCTGGCAGGCTCTGTAAGAACAGAGCTCACAATGGGGTAAAAGTTGCACCCCTGGGGGGCAGGAGCTGCTCAAATTTGCCCCATTGACTTACTATGGTGTAGGACGGCCCATTGCATAGGGATTTTGTATTGAACATAGCTCTGGATCACAGTGTCATAGAGACAAGGGGACGGGCTCATTTTTCTCAGATGACCAATAAGTCTCTCATGATTATTGTGAAGCTATTAAGCCACGCCCTAGCAACCATTTAGAGCACCTTAGCAACAAGTCCCATAGACTTCCATTGAAAGAGGTCAAAAGAATATCTCCGGATAGAAGTGTCATAGAAACACAAGGGTGGTCTCGTTTGACTCGGGGCAGCACACAGCCAATCATGAATCCCCTCAACACTTCCTAGCCCCTCCCTAGCAACCATTGTCGAGCACCTTAGCAACTAAAATCTATAGAGGGATATCTTCCATTCTGAATGTCACAGAGGCATGGGAGTTGGTTTATATCATTCATACTGACAAGCAACCTTTGGACTTTGATGACTGGCAGCTGCCAAGCCATTCCCTAGCAACCAAACAGAGTACCCTAGCAACCATTTTGCAAGACCTATATCTCTGCATCAGAACATCGTATACAGATGTGGTTTGGCTCTTTTGACTCATGCTAGCAAACAGGGCTTCCAACATGCTACACATGCTAGCTGTGAATAGCTACATGCTAATAGCGATTAGGTAGTGCTAAATCATGCCAAGAAAGTGTTAAGAACTCCAATAGTAACCATCTGTGACAACTACCAACCACCTAGTAACACCATAGCAACCACCCAGAATACCTTGGCAACCACCTAGCAACGTCCTAGCAACCACCCATAATACCCTAGCAACCGCCTAGCAACACCATAGCAACCACCCAGAATACCCTAGCAACCGCCTAGCAACCACCCAGAACACCCTAGCAACCGCCTAGCAACCACCCAGAATATCCTAGCAACCGCCTAGCAACGCCATAGCAACCACCCAGAATACCCTAGCAACCACCTAGCAACACCATAGCAACCACCCAGAACACCCTAGCAACCGCCTAGCAACGCCCTAGCAACCACAAAGAATACCCTAGCAACTGCCTAGCAACGCCCTAGCAACCACCCAGAATACCCTAGCAACCGCCTAGCAACACCATAGCAACCACCCAGGACACCCTAGCAACCGCCTAGCAACCACCCAGAATACCCTAGCAACCGCCTAGCAACGCCATAGCAACCACCCAGAATACCCTAGCAACCACCTAGCTACACCATAGCAACCACCCAGAACACCCTAGCAACCGCCTAGCAACGCCCTAGCAACCACCAAGAACAGCCTAGCAACTGCCTAGCAACACCCTAGCAACCACCCAGAATACCCTAGCAACCGCCTAGCAACACCATAGCAACCACCCAGAATACCCTAGCAACCGCCTAGCAATCACCCAGAACACTCTAGCAACCGCCTAGCAACGCCCTAGCAACCACCCAGAATACCCTAGCAACCACCTAGCAACATCCTAGCAACCACCCAGAATACCCTAGCAACCGCCTAGCAACCACCCAGAACACCCTAGCAACGCCCTAGCAACCACCCAGAATACCCTAGCAACCGCCTAGCAACGCCCTTGCAACCACCCAGAATACCCTAGAAACCACCCAAAACACCCTAGTAACCACCTGAACAACATGAATAAGCCATATCTCAGCAACAGAACATTGTACAGACATGTTTGTTGGCTCGTATGCAATCATGTACCACACCCTAGCAACCGAGTGGTGAGTTTTGCCACTGCAGGCACCACTTCACATTTTCTTCTGGAAATGTACATTCTAGTTATTAGTGTGAATGCTTCAAGCATTCACACTATTGAAATCCAAAGGTCGCTTTCAACTCCTCTCTACTTTGTGCTACAAAAACCATTCAAGTATCAAAATGTTCAGCTTTTCAATGACTTGTGTGCTATTATTTTTCTTTTTTATACCTTTTATAATTTTTAAACTATTAAGCTTTTTGTGCATTTTTTTAACATTTAAGTGCGGATGAGAGAGACTGTTCAGAGCTAGAGCACGTGATGTCATCTGCTAGAGTGAGCCAGCTTGAAAAATAATCGTAAAAAATAATTTTTAAATTGCTGGCCTGGCCACAATTTTAACTCTTCGGGCATGTAATTATACTTGAAACGTAGGTATTTTTGTTGTGGTTCCTCACGTGTGTTTAGTAAATCCCTCGGACTTATAATTTTTTCTCTGTGTCCTTCCAAAGGACAAGAGTGACAGACAATCCTCCATTGGCAGCAATTATAAATTCAGGTCAAACTTTAGTGATCAGAGCATTACGGACCAGTTTTTCAACTCGCCAAAGTGGTCCCTTTTTTCAACTCTATCCACACAAAAAATACATCACATCGTTCACAAAGGCCTTGTCTCGCTCATGGTCAGGTCATTTCGCCGATACAACCTATAGTTTTGTCTCTAGGAAGGTTTGTTTGAGGCCAAGTATCAGCGATTTTGGCCTCTGTCTAAATAGGAAAGCTGATTGCACAGGTGATGTTGATTAGACAAGATCAAAGGGAGACACACATAATTGCTCCTGTGTTCTGATTGGTGGACAGTCACTGAGCTCTTTTCTGAAGGAACCTTAATTACTACAGGTTTTTGTTGCATTTATGCTTCTGCTTCTCCTGTTCTCCCTCCCTCTTCCCTCCTCTTCTCCTCCTTTCATCCTCTACTCCTCCTGTCCTCCTCTTCTCCCCTCCTTTCCTAATCTCTTCTTCTCCTTTCTACTCCTCCTTTTATCCTCTTCTATCTATCTGCCTGTCTAACTATTTGACTTTCTGTGTCCAAATTATCTATCTATCTATCTATCTATCTATCTATCTATCTATCTATCTATCTATCTATCTATCTATCTATCTATCTATCTATCTATCTATCTATCTATCCCTCTGTCTTTCTCTACCTTTCTTTTTTTGTTCTCCTTTACTTCTCTACCTGTCTTTTTCTCTACCCCTTTATTTATTTACCTCTGTGTCTACTTCTCTACCTCTCTAATTAAACTCTTTAGTTTTCTACAATTTTTTTTTATCTTTTTTTGCATTTCAGCTTATTAATGCATTTGAATTAAGCTTTTTTTGCATTTTTGCTCTGTTTTGCAGTTGTTTGTGCATCTCAGCTTGTTTATCAATATTTTGCAGTTGTTTGTGTATTTCATTTAAGCATTTCAAGCATTCACACGCATGTTCCACAGGAAATGCAATTTTTCTAGTTAGTCCAAACCGTGGGTTCGTGGACAAAGGCCCATGTTAATAAGCTGCCATTGGTCGCATAATGCCTCCGAGGGATCGTAGGAGTTCGTGGGATGCCCACTCCCCTATAAACTTGGTAGAGAGTGGGCCTTTTAGTACTACCCTCGATTTTACGGATCGGGACTTACTTCGCACGGAATAGGGGTTATTTGGACGCCTCTAGTTGGCGCCGAAGAGTCGAAACCCCCCCCCCCCATCCCACGAATCCACTATTTGTCCAATAACCCACTATATTGGTGGGACGTATTGGGGCACTACCCCACCCACTCCCGGGCCACGCCCCCGTCCCACGGACCCACTATTTGTCCAATTGCCCACTTTATTGGCCAAACGTCCCGGGACCACCCCACCCCCCCCCCCCCCTCCAGGGCCACGCCCCCGTCCCACGAACCCACTATTTGTCCAATAACCCATTATATTGGGCAAATGTCCCGTTGGCTCACGCCCCCACTCCCAGGCCACGCCCCCGTCCCACGGAACCACTATTTGTCCAATAACCCACTATATTGGGCAAATGTCCCGTTGACCCACGCCCCCACTCCCAGGCCACGCCCCATCCCACGGAACCACTATTTGTCCAATAACCCACTATGTTTACCAAAATTGCCGCCCGTCCGCCAAACCACTATGCGTTTTTGTAGGCCCGTGGGACGGCCCCCGTACGGGGCCGCAGAGTCGTGGTACATTGACATTTGAGATTCTGGCCCTCCAGGGGCCCCTGACGTGGGCCCCCATAAGCGCGGATCTCAAGGGCCCATGGAAAAATTTCACTTTGCTCTAGCGCCCCCTTCTTTTAGTATGTCGGAAAAGGAGGGCCAAGGGGTCAGCGTGCCGAATTTGGGGCCCGGGGACATTTCGAAAAAAATCCCACTCGCCCATTAAATGAATGTCTTTTGCCACGGTGGTTTCGTGGACGCCGCTTCGCAGTGGCCTATCGACTAGGGGGCGCCGTTTCCCTTCTCGCCTCGGCCCCCCGGTGCGGGCAGAAAAGTTTGGGGCCCCTCAGACCTCGTTCAGGGGCCGAAAGGCCGAAAAAGACACCGCCGTCCGCAAAACCACTATGCCTTTTTGATGGCCCGTGGGACGGCCCCTGTACGCAGACGGAGGGCCGTGGCACCTTGAGACTTCAGATTCCGACTCTCCAGGGGCCCCTGACTCGGGACCCCGAATTGTGGAACTCTAGAACCTTTGCAAAAAAACGCCCCTCCCCCGTCATCAAATTATTTAAAGGCGTGAATAGCCCTTTCAGTGTGAGAGTGAAACATCCCTGAGCGTGAAATGCTGCACAGAGGCTAAAAAATATTTCCCTCGGCCCCAGGGCCCGGTGCTTTCGGTATGTCGCTCGGGACGGGCCCGGGGGCCGTTTCTGTGTCTAATTTGCATAAAAAAACAGCGTCCGCGGAACCACATTCTGGCGGGAAAAATAGGTTGGAAGTGGGACGCTGTCGTGTTTCCGCCCTCCCGTCGTTTGTGGCGTCGGCCCCCGTCGATCAAACCACCTCTACTGTACTAAGCACACTCGGCTGAACACGTGGCACTGTTTTTCCAAGTCGTTTCAGTGTTTAATTGCCACGAAAACGACTGTCCTTGAAGACACGTTTTGGCGGGAAACAATTTTTTAAGCTCGTCTGTGGGAATATCTTGATGAAAACTTTTTTTAAATGTGATATTCTGACTCTAGGGGCCCTTGTGATTGTGAAACCAAGCTGTTTTGTGAAATTAGTCATGCAACAGGCTTTGTAATTAGGCCAAACGTGCAGTTTGGGCCGTCTAAAAACAGTGGGTTTCTGGACACGGTGGCGTTTAAGCTTTGTCTTTCGAAATTTTTTCGAAGAAACGAGTTTATAAAGACTCGGAGGGATCCTTTGGTGCGGGCGGAAAAGTTTGGGGCCCCTCGGGCCCCGTTCAGGGGCCGCAAGGTCCAAAAAGGGGCCGTGAGTTAGGGTTAGCGCGACGGTTAGGGTTAGAGGCTGACAGCGTCTTGCCTTGGCTCAAGAGCCCGGCGCTTTGGATGTGTCGCTCGGGGAAGCCCCAAGAGTCAGCATGCTGAATTTGGGGCCCCGGGGACATTTCGAAAAAAATCCCACTCGCCCATTAAATGAATGTATTTTGCCATAGTGGTTTCGTGGACGCCGCTTCGCAGTGGCCTATCGACTAGGCGGTGCCGTTTTCTGACTCGCTACGGCCCCCCGGTGCGGGTGGAAAAGTTTGGGGCCCCTCGGACCCCGTTCAGCGGTCGAAAGGCCGAAAAAGGGACCGCCCGTCCGCAAAACCACTACGCGAAAAGTGGTCCGTGGGACGGCCCCCGTACGGGGACGCAGGGTCGTGGCGCCTTGAGATTTGAGATCTGGGCCCTCCAGGGGCCCCCGACACATGGCCCAGAAGGGTGAAAACCTAGGACCTTCCTGTAGCAATTGTGCCACTTTTAACCAACTTTCACTCAAAAGCCTCTTAGGGTACATGAGTGAAAGAGCCTGCAGGCCCAAGCAGAGGGTTAAAGGGGTCAAATGTGTTGCCTTTGCTCTAGAGATCAGTGGTGTCGGTATGTCGCTCGGGTGGGGCCCAAGGGCCAGCATGCTGAGTTTGGGGCCCCTGGGACCTTTCTGTCAAAATCCCACTCGCCCATTAAATGAATGTATTCGCCATAGTGGTTTCGCGGACGGCGCTTCCAAAGGGCCGATCGGCTAGGGGGCGCCGTTTTCCGACTCGCCACGGGCCCCTGGTGCGGGCGGAAAAGTTTGGGGCCCCTGGGACCTCGTTCAGGGGCCGAACGGTCAAAAAAGGGACCGGGCGTCCACAGTGAGACAGAGATTAGTGTCAGGGCCTGAAATTTTTTTCCTTCGCTCAAGAGCCCGGCGGCTTCGGTATGTCGCTCGGGTGGGGCCAAAGGGTCAGCGTGCTGAGTTTGGGGCCCCGGGGACATTTAAAAAAAAATCCCATTCGCCCATTAAATGAATGCGTTATGCCACAGTGGTTTCGCGGACACCGCTTCGCAATGGCCGATCGACTAGGGGGCGCCATTTTCCGACTCGCCACTGGCCCCTGGTGCGGGCGGAAAAGTTTGGGGCCCCTCGGACCCCGTTCAGGGGCCGAAAGGTCGAAAAAGGGTGAAAAACACGTCGCCGGGTCAAAAAGGCCAAGCTGACGAAACGCACTGCCGTGAGGATACGTAAAGTCGCAGGACCCAGAAACTCGGCGAGTTCCGTCGTCTAACGTCCCCGAGTCGGGGCCCCGAGTTTGAGGGCCCTAGACGCTTTCCAAGCGTTTCCTAACCCCCGTTCGTGATGAGGCCATTGATTGTGGATGGTGACTGACAAAGGAGCAGCAACGTATTAATTTTTTATGATGGCCCACTGGGTCCTACGGACACCAAAATTGTATCTCGTTTAGAACGGGACGAGACCTTTACAATGAGCCCACCCACGGCCCCGTGGGCCACAGATACGGATGAAAAAACACATTTATCAAGGTTAAAAACGTGCATGGGCTCTTTGGAAGCGTCTATTTGAGCTGAAAAGAATGGTAAAAATTTCGTGAATTTTGGCCGTGTTTTCGCGGAGATATTGGCCGAAAAACATCGGGCGCGTTCTAAAATGGCGGCCGAATTCCAAAATGGCGGCACCCCCGTTCTCGGGACAAAATCGGCCGTATCTCGGTAACGCGAGGACCCAGAGAGCTCAAATTCGGGTGGGGAGGTCCCAGGGGGGCCCTGACTCGAACTAGGGCGATGACGGGCCTCGGGGAGGCCCCCCTAGCGGATCGCCGTTCGCTGGGGCCCCCGACTTTGAACGGCTGTAACTCGGGGACCCGGGCGAGTTGGACCTCGGGGGTGGGCTCGTTCGAAAGGGCCCCTCCAGCACTACGATCTATTAGAGTTTGGGGAATATTGAGCGAGGGGTTCCCGAGATATACCCGGTCAAAGCTGGACAGGAAGTGTACAGGGACTGGGGCCATTCGCTGATCTCATCCGCCTTTCCTCCCCTCGATGGGGCCGCTGCCCGTGGGTACACTGGGGTTCCCCCGGCTGAACGCTCTGTTGCGATGCTATGTGTCCTCAGAGTGCTTCTTCTCGACGCAATCCTAAGCACCCGTCCGTGGCCTGTAGTTTTTCGTCTACGCTTGTGGCGAGATCCTATAGCGCCACGGGACTGGCGGCCGCCTCACTGCGTGCCATGGTCATTCTGCTGGTCTACCTGACCCAGATGCTCATGGACCTGCACGAGGGCGGGACTGACCCAGGGCTCTTCACTGAGCTGCGCGCCGCCACTAACCTTGCTCTCCGAGCGACGAAAGTGGCCGTACGGTCCCTGGGTCAGGTGATGCTCACCATTCGGTGGCCGTACCTGTTTGATGTGCTGGATGTCGCGCGGACCCGTCTGTCCGACATTCCCATATCCCAGGTCGGCCTCTTCGGCGGTGCGGTTGAGGGCTGGCCCAACAGCTCTCAGCCGCCCATGAGCAGACTGACGTTGATTCTGTCCCGACGGCCCCGCCGTCCGCTCAGATCCCTCGGTCTGCCCACCGCCAAGGGCGCCCTCCCGCGGCTCCCACCCTGCCCGTTCACCCGGGCCGGCTCTGGGGGCCGCGGGCGGACGCCACAGCCCTCTCTAGCCCCGCCCCCCGCTACACGCCGGGTTAAGCGGCGCTCCTGAGACGGGCTCCTCGGGGATGGAGCAGGTTGAGGTCGACTCTGTCCCGACGGCCCCGCCGTCCGCTCAGGTCCCTCGGTCTGCCCACCGCCGAGGGAGCCCCCCCGCGGCTCCCACCCCGCCCGTTCACCCGGGCCGGCTCTGGAGGCCGAAGCCGGACGTCACAGCCCTCTCCAGCCCCGCCCCCTGCTACGCGCCGGGTTAGGTGGCACTCTTGAGAGGGGCTCCTCAGAGATGGGACTAAGTTCTTTCCAGGAGTTGGGAGCAGGACCACTCCTTTCCCCGGTGGAGGGCCGGGGAAGAATCCTTATTCGCAAAGAACTGACTCTCCCGTCTCTGAGCACACAGAGTTCTCGGACGACACAGAGCGCCGCCCTCTAGCCGCGCTCTCCTCGTCCCCCTCTGTCCCAGAGGTGGTTGACACGGCGTGCCGTCCACGGACCGCTTCGCCCCTGTCCCCCTCTGTCGCCAGACCCCTGGCAGAGCAGGCCCCCGCGGGACGACCAGCCTGGTCCTCCCCTGGCCCCCTCTGCCAGGGCGCGGTTGCTAACTGTGCCCCCACACCGGGCCGCTATGCCGTCCACGTCTGGGCCAGTTACTCCGCTTCGCTGCCCCTCCGGGGGGACGCCTGTCGTCGCGTGATCCCGCCGGTTCAGTTCCTGGGAGCCTGGCTAGAGCTTCCCCATCTGTCCCGCTGGATCGCGCGTTCCGTCAGGCTCGGCTTGCGATTCAGTTCGCACGGTCTCCTCCCCGCTTCAGGGGAGTCCGCTCCTCTTTGGTCGGTGGCAATGCCCCCGTCATGAGAGCAGAGATTGCCACCCTGCTGGCGAAGGGTGCAATCGAGACTGTCCCTCCAGCCGAGATGAGGTCCGGGTTCTACAGCCCCTACTTCATTGTCCCCAAGAAAACCGGTGGGTTACGGCCAATCCTGGACTTGCGCGTGCTGAACCGCTCCCTTCACAGGCTGCCGTTCAAGATGCTCACCGCCAAACGCGTTCTCGAATGCGTGCGGCCCCAGGATTGGTTTGCAGCGATCGACCTGAAGGACGCCTACTTTCATGTCTCCATTCTTCCTCGACACAGACCGTTCCTACGGTTTGCTTTCGAGGGGCAGGCATACCAGTACGCGGTTCTCCCTTTCGGGCTAGCCCTGTCTCCTCGCACCTTCACGAAGGTCGTCGAGGCTGCCCTTGTTCCCCTTCGGGAACACGGGGTTCGCATCCTGAGTTATATCGACGACTGGCTGATCCTAGCTCACTCTCGAGATCAGGTTTGCGAACACAGGGACCTAGTGCTCCGGCACCTAGCTCGTCTGGGCCTTCGGGTCAACTGGGAGAAGAGCAAACTTTGCCCCATGCAGAGGATCTCTTTTCTCGGTATGGACATCGACTCGGTCGCCATGTCCGCGCAGCTTACGAGCGAGCGCGCGCAGTCACTGCTGACATGCCTGAGACATCTCAAGAGCAAGAGTGCGGTTCCACTGAAACATTTTCAGAGGTTCCTGGGGCATATGGCATCTGCAGCCGAGGTCAAGCCGCTCGGATTGCTTCATATGAGACCGCTACAGCTTTGGCTTCGCGACCGAGTCCCGAGGTGGGCATGGCAACAAGGCACGCTCCGAGTACCAGTTACTCCGACCTGCCGTCAGTTCCTCACCCCGTGGTCGAACCTCAGTTTTCTCAGGGTGGGTGTCCCCCTGGAACGAGCTTCCCGGCATGTTGTGGTCTCCACAGATGCCTCCACCACGGGCTGGGGCGCCATGTGCAATGGACATGCTGCTGCGGGCTCCTGGACAGGACCCCAGCGGCTATGGCATGTCAATTGCCTCGAGTTGTTGGCAGTACGCCTTGCCCTGCACCGCTTCCGGGCGTTGCTCAGGGGTCAACACGTACTAGTCCGCTCAGACAATACCGCTACTGTAGCGTACATCAACCATCAAGGTGGTCTACGCTCCCGCCGTATGTCACAACTCGCCCGCCACCTCCTCCTATGGAGTCAGAAGCATCTGAGGTTGCTTCGAGCCATTTTCATTCCCGGAGCCCTGAACTGTGCAGCCGACGAGCTCTCACGGCTTCAGCCCCTCCCTGGAGAATGGCGACTCCATCCCCAGTCGGTTCAGCTGATTTGGGACCAGTTCGGGGACGCACAGATAGATCTGTTTGCCTCTCACGACTCGACCCATTGCGCCCCGTATTTTTCCCTGACCGAGGGCACGCTCGGCACGTTTCCCCCAGTGAGCCTTCTTGCGCAGACCTTGCGCAAGGTCAGGGAGGACGAGGAGCAGGTCATTTTGGTCGCGCCGTATTGGCCTGGCCGGACCTGGTTCCCCGAACTTGCACTCCTCGCGACAGCACCTCCCTGGCCCATTCCTCTGAGGAAGGTCCTTCTTTCTCAGGGACGGGGCACCCTGTGGCACCCTCGCCCCGATCTCTGGAGCCTCCACGTGTGGCTCCTGGACGGCTCGAGGTAGGTTTGAGTACCCTTCCACCAGCGGTGGCGGCTACCATCACTTCCGCTAGAGCGACGTCCACGAGACACGTCTATGCGTTGAAGTGGAACCTCTTCGTCGACTGGTGCTCTTCTCACCGAGAAGACCCCCGGAGATGCTCGATCAGCGTTGTGCTTTCATTCCTTCAGCAAGGGTTGGAGCGAAGGCTGTCTCCCTCCACCCTTAAGGTCTATGTTGCCGCCATTGCCGCACATCATGACCCCGTCGAAGGTAAGTCGGTAGGGAAGCACGACCTGGTCATCAGGTTCCTGAGAGGAGCGAGGAGACTAAATCCTCCTCGTCCTCCTCTCGTTCCCTCTTGGGACCTCTCAGTGGTTCTAACTGCCCTGAAGAGTGTTCCCTTTGAGCCCCTGCAATCAGTTGAGCTTAAGTTCCTGTCAATGAAGACAGTGCTCCTGGTTGCACTGGCCTCCATCAAGAGGGTAGGGGACCTGCACGCATTCTCCGTCGACGAAGCGTGCCTGGAATTCGGGCCGGCCTTCTCTCACGTGATCCTGAGACCCGGCCCGGATACGTGCCCAAGGTTCCTACCACTCCCTTTCGGGACCAGGTGGTGAACCTGCAAGCGCTGCCCCCGGAGGAGGCAGACCCAGCCTTGGCACTGCTCTGTCCAGTACGCGCTCTTCGCGCCTATGTAGACAGGACGCAGTGTTTCAGGACCTCAGACCAGCTCTTGTCTGTTATGGTGGGAAGCTGAAGGGAAAGGCTCTCTCCAAGCAAAAGTTGTCTCACTGGATAGTGGACGCCATTGCTTGGCACACCAGCAGCAAGGCCGACCGTGCCCTCTCGGTGTGACGGCCCACTCCACCCGGAGTGTGGCATCCTCTTGGGCTCTAGCGCATGGCGCCTCGCTAACAGACATCTGCAGAGCTGCAGGCTGGGCGACACCTAACACATTCGCCAGATTCTATAATCTCCGAGTGGAGCCAGTGTCCTTCCATGTACTCGCTTCAACTAGCTAGTACCGGACCCGCTCAGGTGTCTTCGCTTGCTCGCCATTCCACTCCACGGACTGGATACGTGCAATATTCTCCTCAGGTGAGCTTCCCCGAAAGCCCTGAGTTCCTCCAGCACTCCTGACGTCGGCGCCAGTGTCTCTTGCCTGCGCGTCGGCTAGGTGCCTCCCGTGTGCATGGTCCCTCCCCTGAGCGACCCCCACATGTGTATTTCCACTGTAAGCCTCTCTGAGCATGTGTCTTTCCCTTGGCAAGCCACCTTGCCACCCCTGGGGTTGAAATATTCCACCTGCGGCTGGACACCCCAGTGTTCTCCATATGTTTCCTTCGGGTCATATGTGTATTCTCTAAGTCCCCCCCCCTCTGGGTTGGCATTAATTGCATACTTCCCCTAGCTTGGGATATGCTTCCCAGTGTACCTTGGTATTCCTGTGTTAAATTGAGTCCTTCGTCCTTCTATGTCAGGGACCTCGATTTACGCAGGGCACTGGAAGACAGCTGAGAAGGTGGCGTGATTAGACTGGTAACCCCATTCGTCGTCATCCGACGTAACTCGGAGTGACAATGAAAGGGAACGTCTCGGTTACGTATGTAACCCTCGTTCCCTGAGTAGGGAACGGAGACGTTACGTCTGCCTGCCACTTTCCGCTGTACCGCGGGGATCGCCTGAGCTCAGTCTTGGCTCCTCAGCGAAGAAACATAAACTGCTGTTGCGGACTTCCTCCTTTTATACCCACGAGGTGGGGCGGAGTTACGTCATGCAAATTCCGCAGACCCATGGCATTTCTTTGCCATAGGCTCGTTTTGTAATACTCGAAGCTGATAGGCTTTCTAAGCGAAACCCCATTCGTCGTCATCCGACGTAACGTCTCCGTTCCCTACTCAGGGAACGAGGGTTACATACGTAACCGAGACGTTTCATCGGGCAGCGACGATATAGCTCAACACGTGATGCAACAAACGTGACCGTCAGAGAGGAAAAGGGAACGACCGCATCCAGAAACGCACGGTTGGAATGACATCTTGAAAAAGACGCATACGCACCCGTGTTGCTCTTTCAGGAAATAGGACCCATCACCAGTGCCGGAGCACACAGGGGAATGACAGCGGCAACACTGATCAGTGAACTGAAACAGTGAAGCACTCACTTTTCCGCCCTCTAACCAGCCGTTAACACATACAAACCCTTAGAAATTTGTTGCTGTCAAAACAGCAGTTGAGAGCTCAAAGCTCGCGATCACCGCTGCACTCGCGCTGTAGAAACTACCAGCACTGGGAGAGTCTTCCAGAAGAACACCGACACACTAGCTCATTGTAAACAACAGCACTCTTCAGAGACATCAAACGATCGGCTCCGAAGCGAAAGTCAACTAGTGCGTGCATCCACTTCCGTATTTATACCCGTGCCGCGGGGGTGGAGTGTGTGATGCGAATCACGCACGCCAATTCTATTGGCTCGTTCAATAGTACTCGAAGAACATTGGCTCTCTGACGGGTATCCCCATTCAGTCGACGTCGACTACGTCCAATGTTATCGACTGAAAGGGAACTGTGTTGTGTAAATGGCCCCTAAATGAATAAATAATGATTTTTACAGCGGAAATGAATCAACGCTGAACTTACTTAAACTGGACAATGATTATGTAGGCGACTATAGTAGTGTTGTCCACCCGCACTAGGACATGGTAGCGCCTTAACTGTTGGAGTAAGTACTTCAGGGTCAGAAATATAGCCATCAATTCGAGAGTTGATGTGCCAATTGAGATGATAACCACACCGGATCTATTGGGCTGACCGGCCATCTTTGACCGCACCCCAGCCCATGCGGGAAGCATTTGTCATTAGCATCTTGTGAAAAATGGATATTGTTGAAGCCATTCTGATATGCAAAGGTAATGTGTTCCACAGTTTAAAAAAAAAAAAAAAGCCTGATCACCCCTAAGTTTCAGTCTCGATCTGGGAATATTCAGGAGCAGTTGATCAGAGTATCTAAGAGATCTAGCAGTTGTGTACCGTTTTAATAAAACAGCAAGGTGTGGTGGCCAAGCCATTTAATGATTTAAAAAACAATAATAATAAAAGTTTATATTCAATACTGAAACGCACCGGCAACCATATGCTAATATGCTCATGCTTGCGAGAATTTGTCAACAGTCTAACAGCCGCATTCTGGACTGCCTGCAAATGCAGCAGTGCTGTCTGGCTAACTCCCATATAAAGAGAGTTCCAGAATCCAGAATCGGTCTGTCTTCGCCGGCCAAAGATGGTCAGCGCAGACCAGAACGATCTGCCCAGGTCTGTCGGTCCTGGGCGAGCCCCATCCAATTGTGTCCCAGATCTTGTCGTAGCGAGTCGCGCCATCGTGTTGCAGGGTGTCCGCGTGGCCGCTTGATGTCGATCGGCAACCAGACAGTGACTTCGCGCGTCCATCTTTCGTCTGTCCGCCGCATCAGGTGCCGTCTGTCCGCCGCATCAGGTGCCCGGCCCAGCGCTTCTTGGCCTTGTTGGCCAAGTCCACCGCGTCGGCCACCCTGGTCATGGCCCGCAGCTGCTCGTTGCGGACGTGGTCGATCTGTTTAACCCCGATCATACGGCGCTCGATTGCGCGTTCAGTCGCGGCCAGCTTTTGCCGGTCGGCCGCCGTCGTTGTCCAGGTCTCAGACCCGTAGAGCATGGCCGGCAGGACAGTGCTGTTGAATAGGGCGGCTCTGATGTCCGGGTCAATGGCTCTGTTGGTGGCCGTCTCGGCAATTGAGCCAAAGCTGACCCAGGCGGCTCGGCGTCGTCGTGCCAATTCTCGACCAATCCTGTGGTCGGTGGTTAGCTCCTGGCCTAAGTAGATATAGCTATCGACTTGCTGGAGCTGGTGCTGGCCGACATGAAGGGTGGTGTCTGGCACCTGGTCATTGCACATCCACTTGGTTTTGGCCAGATTGATTTTGAGGCCGATCCGAGCGCCAGCCTGGTTGAGCTGGTCGAGGCGCTGCTGTACATCGACCGCCGAACAGCCTATTAGCACAATGTCATCGGCAAAGCGCAGGTGATTGAGCCAGCGGCCGTTGATCTTGATGCCGACCTCGTTCCAGTTGAGCTGCCGGAAAATTTGCTCGAGGCAGGCGGTGAAAAGCTTAGGCGAGATGGTGTCGCCCTGCTTGACCCCGCGGCCGACCTCGATGTTAAGTGGCCGGTCGAACAGGGTGATGGTGGTGGTGCAGTTGCTGTTCAGCTCCTGCAGCAGGGCCACATGCTCGTCACCGATGCCTTGTTGTTGGAGGGCGAGCAGCACGGCGTTGATCTCGACCGAGTCGAAGGCCTTCTCGTAGTCGACGAAGGCCAGGACCAGCGGCATCTTATACTCCCTGGATCGCTCGAGCAGCTGGTTCAGTACCTGCACATGATCCATGGTGCTAAAGCCAGATCTAAATCCGGCCTGCTCGACGGGCTGCTGTTCGTCTAGCTGTTTGGCCAACCGGTTGAGCAGCACCTTGGTGAAGATCTTATATACGGCCGACAGCAGTGTGATCGGCCGGTAATTGCTGAGCAGCTCACGGTCGCCTTTTTTGAACAGCAGTACTGTCTTGGCCGTCTTCCACTGTTTGGGGATTTGACATTGTGCCATGTAGCGGCTGAATCGGGTCGCCATGGCCGTCCAAAGGGAATGGCTGCCTGCTTTCCACAGATCAGATCGATCTCCACGCCGTCCAAGCCAGGCGAGAGTTAAAGAGAGTTAAGCAGTGAAAAAATGAAGGCATGAATGACTTTCTCAAGATCATTAAGACTAAGTTGGGTGATGTTATTTATTTTATTTTAGAAGTGTAGTAACGTGTCTAGGGTCAGACAGGTCAATTTAGCTCAAAAGGAATTCTTAATTAATTTATAGGGAATCTTAAAACAATCACTTAAACGGCTGAGCAAATGACTCGTCCAGCGTTCATTTGAATGGGCCGTAACTATCAGCTCTAAAACGGATATAAATATCCAAACTATAGTGAAACACTATATATAAGCAAGGTAACTTAGATCAGCAGTTTAAGACATTAAATTCGTAAGCACATAACACAAGAACAATTATCTTTTAAATACAAAGAAGACTTTATTGATTATTCTAACACATAACACTAATATCTAACACAATCAGACGCACACACACATTCATACAAATTGCAGAAAGAAAGAGAGTGAGAAAATAATGAGTTTTAAGGGTGAGATGATGAAATCCCAAGTTTCTATATGCACTTATAAGACATGACCTGAACAAACCATCAATCATTAATTTAACCCTTCTATCGTTTCTTAGGCGGGGTTATTAAATGTTATATCAAAGCACCAGTTCAGTTAAGAGTCTGGAGGCTACTTGCTTGTCATTGCATTCCTTTGGGGATTCTTTTTGTCGGCGTAAAAGGGTGTTTCCCGGGTCGTTGATCGGCTGGTGGTCTCCTCGTGCCTGGATAGATGTCTCGGGCGGCCAATCACGTGGTGTGTTGGTGGATGGATGAAAGTCTTTGAAGTTGGAAACCGGGCTTTGCAGTCGAATCGTTTAAACGAAACTTTGCGCCAAAACTTAACTTAGAACCGAGACTCTCAACGGAAAAGAAAAGAAAACTAAGAAAAAGAAAGGAAAGTGAGACAAGATTAGATGGCTTGAATGAAGCTGTTTTAACCCATTTTCTTCTGATCTTGATTTATGGTTCTTTTGTCTGCTCGTCTACATGGTTACTCGTCTGTCCGGTTACCAGTCATGGCTTCTCCATGACTTCTGTAAATCTGCTCTAGCGAACAAATTCACAAACTCAACCAAACCTCCATTCAATTCAACTAAAAAAAACGTCTCGGTTACGTATGTAACCCTCGTTCCCTGAGTAGGGAACGGAGACGTTACGTCGGATGACGACGAATGGGGTTTCGCTTAGAAAGCCTATCAGCTTCGAGTATTACAAAACGAGCCAATGGCAAAGAAATGCCATGGGTCTGCGGAATTTGCATGACGTAACTCCACCCCACCTCGTGGGTATAAAAGGAGGAAGTCCGCAACAGCAGTTTATGTTTCTTCGCTGAGGAGCCAAGACTGAGCTCAGGCGATCCCCGCGGTACAGCGGAAAGTGGCAGGCAGACGTAACGTCTCCGTTCCCTACTCAGGGAACGAGGGTTACATACGTAACCGAGACGTTCCCTTTCGTTGTCACTCCGAGTTACGTCGGATGACGACGAATGGGGTTACCAGTCTAATCACGCCACCTTCTCAGCTGTCTTCCAGTGCCCTGCGTAAATCGAGATCCCTGTCATAGACTGGACGAAGGACTCCATTTAACACAGGAATACCAAGGTACACTGGGAAGCATATCCCAAGCTAGGGGAAGTATGCAATTAATGCCAACCCAGAGGGGGGGGACTTAGAGAATACACATATGACCCGAAGGAAACATATGGAGAACACTGGGGTGTCCAGCCGCAGGTGGAATATTTCAACCCCAGGGGTGGCAAGGTGGCTTGCCAAGGGAAAGACACATGCTCAGAGAGGCTTACAGTGGAAATACACATGTGGGGGTCGCTCAGGGGAGGGACCATGCACACGGGAGGCACCTAGCCGACGCGCAGGCAATAGACACTGGCGCCGACGTCAGGAGTGCTGGAGGAACTCAGGGCTTTCGGGGAAGCTCACCTGAGGAGAATATCGCACGTATCCAGTCCGTGGAGTGGAATGGCGAGCAAGCGAAGACACCTGAGCGGGTCCGGTACTAGCTAGTTGAAGCGAGTACATGAGAGGACACTGGCTCCACTCGGAGATTATAGAATCTGGCGAATGTGTTAGGTGTCGCCCAGCCTGCAGCTCTGCAGATGTCTGTTAGCGAGGCGCCATGCGCTAGAGCCCAAGAGGATGCCACACTCCGGGTGGAGTGGGCCGTCACACCAAGGGGGCACGGTCGACCTTGCTGCTGGTAAGCCAAGGCAATGGCGTCCACTATCCAGTGAGACAACCTTTGCTTGGAGAGAGCCTTTCCCTTCAGCTTCCCACCATAACAGACAAAGAGCTGGTCTGAGGTCCTGAAACACCGCGTCCTGTCTACATAGGCGCGAAGAGCGCGTACTGGACAGAGCAGTGCCAAGGCTGGGTCTGCCTCCTCCGGGGGCAGCGCTTGCAGGTTCACCACCTGGTCCCGAAAGGGAGTGGTAGGAACCTTGGGCACATATCCGGGCCGGGGTCTCAGGATCACGTGAGAGAAAGCCGGACCGAATTCCAGGCACGCTTCGTCGACGGAGAATGCGTGCAGGTCCCCTACCCTCTTGATGGAGGCCAGTGCAACCAGGAGCGCTGTCTTCATTGACAGGAACTTAAGCTCAACTGATTGCAGGGGCTCAAAGGGAGCACTCTTCAGGGCGGTTAGAACCACTGAGAGGTCCCAAGAGGGAACGAGAGGAGGACGAGGAGGATTTAGTCTCCTCGCTCCTCTCAGGAACCTGATGACCAGGTCGTGCTTCCCTACCGACTTACCTTCGACTAGGTCATGGTGTGCGGCAATGGCGGCAACATAGACCTTAAGGGTGGAGGGAGACAGCCTTCGCTCCAACCCTTGCTGAAGGAAGGAAAGCACAACGCTGATCGAGCATCTCCGGGGGTCTTCTCGGTGAGAAGAGCACCAGTCGACGAAGAGGTTCCACTTCAACGCGTAGACGTGTCTCGTGGACGACGCTCTAGCGGAAGTGATGGTAGCCGCCACCGCTGGTGGAAGGCCACAGGGTGCCCCGTCCCTGAGAAAGAAGGTCCTTCCTCAGAGGAATGGGCCAGGGAGGTGCTGTCGTGAGGAGTGCAAGTTCGGGGAACCAGGTCCGGCCGGGCCAATACGGCGCGACCAAAATGACCTGCTCCTCATCCTCCCTGACCTTGCGCAAGGTCTGCGCAAGAAGGCTCACTGGGGGAAACGCATATTTGCGGCCCGGCGGCCAGCTGTGCGCCAGTGCATCCGTGCCGAGCGTGCCCTCGGTCAGGGAAAAATACAGGGCGCAATGGGTCGAGTCGTGAGAGGCAAACAGATCTATCTGTGCGTCCCCGAACTGGTCCCAAATCAGCTGAACCGACTGGGGATGGAGTCGCCATTCTCCAGGAAGGGGCTGAAGCCGTGAGAGCTCGTCGGCTGCACAGTTCAGGGCTCCGGGAATGAAAATGGCTCGAAGCGACCTCAGATGCTTCTCACTCCATAGAAGGAGGTGGCGGGCGAGTTGTGACATACGGCGGGAGCGTAGACCACCTTGATGGTTGATGTACGCTACAGTAGCGGTATTGTCTGAGCGGACTAGTACGTGTTGACCCCTGAGCAACGCCCGGAAGCGGTGCAGGGCAAGGCGTACTGCCAACAACTCGAGGCAATTGACATGCCATAGCCGCTGGGGTCCTGTCCAGGAGCCCGCAGCAGCATGTCCATTGCACATGGTGCCCCAGCCCGTGGTGGAGGCATCCGTGGAGACCACAACATGCCGGGAAGCTCGTTCCAGGGGGACACCCGCCCTGAGAAAACTGAGGTTCGACCACGGGGTGAGGAACTGACGGCAGGTCGGAGTAACTGGTACCCGGAGCGTGCCTTGATGCCATGCCCACCTCGGGACTCGGTCGCGAAGCCAAAGCTGAAGCGGTCTCATATGAAGCAATCCGAGCGGCGTGACCGCGGCTGCAGATGCCATATGCCCCAGGAGCCTCTGAAAATGTTTCAGTGGAACCGCACTCTTGCTCTTGAGATGTCTCAGGCATGTCAGCAGTGACTGCGCGCGCTCGCTCGTAAGCTGCGCGGACATGGCGACCGAGTCGATGTCCATACCGAGAAAAGAGATCCTCTGCACGGGGCAAAGTTTGCTCTTCTCCCAGTTGACCCGAAGGCCCAGACGAGCTAGGTGCCGGAGCACTAGGTCCCTGTGTTCGCAAACCTGATCTCGAGAGTGAGCTAGGATCAGCCAGTCGTCGATATAACTCAGGATGCGAACCCCGTGTTCCCGAAGGGGAACAAGGGCAGCCTCGACGACCTTCGTGAAGGTGCGAGGAGACAGGGCTAGCCCGAAAGGGAGAATCGCGTACTGGTATGCCTGCCCCTCGAAAGCAAACCGTAGGAACGGTCTGTGTCGAGGAAGAATGGAGACATGAAAGTAGGCGTCTTTCAGGTCGATCGCTGCAAACCAATCCTGGGGCCGCACGCATTCGAGAACGCGTTTGGCGGAGAGCATCTTGAACGGCAGCCTGTGAAGGGAGCGGTTCAGCACGCGCAAGTCCAGGATTGGCCGTAACCCACCGGTTTTCTTGGGGACAATGAAGTAGGGGCTGTAGAACCCGGATCTCATCTCGGCTGGAGGGACAGTCTCGATTGCACCCTTCGCCAGCAGGGTGGCAATCTCTGCTCTCATGATAGGGGCATTGCCACCGAACAAAGTGGAGCGGACTCCCCTGAAGCGGGGAGGAGACCGTGCGAACTGAATCGCATAGCCGAGCCTGATGGTGCGCGCGATCCAGCGGGACAGACGGGGAAGCTCTAACCAGGCTCCCAGGAACTGAACCAGCGGGATCAACCGGACGACAGGCGTCCCCCCGGAGGGGCAGCGAAGCGGAGTAACTGGCCCAGACGTGGACGGCATAGCGGCCCCGTGCGGGGGCACAGTTAGCAACCGCGCCCTGACAGAGGGGGCCAGGGGAGGACCAGGCTGGTCGTCCCGCGGGGGCCTGCTCTGCCAGGGGTCTGGCGACAGAGGGGGACAGGGGCGACGCGGTCCGTGGACGGCACGCCTTGTCAACCGCCTCTGGGACAGAGGGGGGCGAGGAGAGCACGGCTTGTGGGCGGCGCTCTGTGTCGCCCGAGAACTCTGTGAGCTCAGGGAAGAGAGGGTCGTTTCTGTTTTTAACCACTTTAGGGTGCTGCCCACCCGTGGGTGAGCAGCGGGGAGCGGAGAACAAAAGATTCTCCCCCGGCCCTCCACCGGGGGAAGGAGTGGTCCTGCTACCATCTCCTGAAAAACGACCATCTTCCCTGAGCAGCCCGTCTCAGGAGTGCCGCTTGGCCCAGCGTTTAGCGGGGGGCGGGGCGGGAGAGGGCTGTGGCGCCTTCTTACGGCTTCCTCCGCGACCGGCCCGGGGTGGAGGCTGCTGCGTGGTCCGGGCGGGAGGGGCGGGAGCCGCAGGAGGGCGCCCTCGGCGGGAAACAGGACGAGGCGTCTGCCCGGTCGGCTGGGTGGAGGCAGCAGCTGGCCGGTGGGGCAGAATGTGTTTTATGGCCTCGGTCTGTTTCTGGGCGGTTGAAAACTGTTGGGCAAAGTCTTCAACCGCACCGCCGAAGAGGCCGGCCTGGGACAAGGGGGCGTTAAGCAGACGGGTCCGCTCCGCGTCCCGCATGTCAGCCAGGTTCAGCCAGAGATGTCTCTCCTGGACCACGGCTGTGGACATCACCAGACCCAGGGAGCGCGCGGTAACCTTCGTCGCCCGGAGAGCAAGGTCGGTCGCGGCGCGCAGCTCATTGACGAGCCCTGGGTCTGTCCTACCCTCGTGCATGTCTCTGAGCATCTGGGCCTGGTAGACCTGCAGAGTGGCCATAGCATGCAGTGACGCAGCCGCCTGTCCCGCCGCTCTGTAAGACTTCGCCACCAAGGTCGACGAAAATCTACAGGCTTTGGATGGGTGCTTAGGCTCGCCACGAGAAGAAGCACTCTGAGGACATAGTTGCATGGCAACAGAGCGTTCAACCGGGGGGAGCCCAGTGTACCCACGGGCGGCTGCATCATCAAGGGGAGGAAAGGCGGATGAGGCCAACGAGTGGTCACGGGAAGACAACGGGGTCTTCCAGGAATTCGAGATCTCATCATGCACATCTGGGAAGAAAGGTATTGGGGTTTGCCGAGGACGAGGGTCGGCGGCCTTACCCAAAAACCAATCGTCCAGCCGCGAGCGCTCAGGACAGGGTGGAGGCCTCCACTCAAGCCCGATGCTCGCGGCTGCCCGGGAAAGCATGGCCGTCATCTCCGGATCAGACTCGAGCACAGCCGTATGCACACCGGAAGGTGGCAGCTGTGACGAGCCCTCACTTCCAGAAGAATCAAACCCACCTAGTGATGCAGCAACAGACATGGCATCATCCTCTGTAGCTTCAACCGAAGCACGCGGGCCACCAGAGGGTAGACCCGCGGGAATCGGCAGTTCACTAGCGGGCACCGTCATTGAAGAGGGGGGCTGGGGTCGCGGACACATAGTCGCGCCTTGTTCCAGACCGTCACCCTCAGATCACCCTGGCCACCAGCCGCAGGGCGGGGGGTGGATGAGGGGACTCTGACTCTTGCGAGTTCACTGAGTCTCGACCGTAATGACGCGATGGTCATGTTCCCACAGAGAAAACATGAGTCATCCACGAGCGCTGCTCTAGCATGATCAATGCCCAAACATACCAAGCAGCGCTCGTGCCCATCAGAGTCCGATACCAATCTGCCGCAACCAGAAGTACACGGGCGAGGCATCTTTAAAAAGATGTGCCGCGTGTAAGCTCTTTTAGTGAGAAAACTCAAGTGTTGAAGCGCCCGGGGAGAAACGCGCCGACTGGCAAATCACTGCAGCAGATCAGCAGGAAGCACGCTCTCGCCGTAGATCGCCGTCACACCAACACTCGAGGCACTCGTTCGTGAAGCTGACAATTCAGAGATGGCTTGTGGAGAGAAGAATAAACTTGGCTCCGAAGCGAAAACATAAACTGCTGTTGCGGACTTCCTCCTTTTATACCCACGAGGTGGGGTGGAGTTACGTCATGCAAATTCCGCAGACCCATGGCATTTCTTTGCCATTGGCTCGTTTTGTAATACTCGAAGCTGATAGGCTTTCTAAGCGAAACCCCATTCGTCGTCATCCGACGTAACTCGGAGTGACAACGAAAGGGAACTCCTGGCTTTTTCGGGTCCTAAGATTTTAAGCTGTTTGTCCCGCCTCTTGGATGAGTTCTGACCAATTAGGCACTGTCTTTATTTGGGAGGTGGCATTCTCTTCACCTCTCATCATAAATCATGCGTTATCTGTGATCTCTTTACTCTCCGGCTGTAGCAGAGTACAAAAGTGTACAGTTTAGACATGATTCCTATTATAAGAACACAAAACATTTTACACAGATTTCAATCAAGCCATCTTCTGAATTAAGAACATATGATCGTACTGATAGGAAACAAGACACACTTTCATTCAAACATCTAATAGTTATAACAATTACATGACTTGTATGTGATCTAAGCATAATAGACACATACAGAGGTTGTAGATACAATATAGGATTATGTAGTTGAACAATGTTTGATTAGAAGTCCGTCAATAATTGTTTTGGGATGATTTTATGTATTTTATATGTAAAGACTCAGTCTCTGTGGTTTTAAGAGATTTCCACCCTGGGGTCGTCAAAAGGTCTTTAAAAAGGAGGAGGTCTGTTTTAAATCATTTGTCATGGGTTCAAACAACCTCTACCGTTATCTTGGTGGGTTCCGAGCCGTGCCATCTCTGAACCAATCAGTCTTTTCCACTTGATGACGTTCTCCTTTAGTTTAGCACATCTCTTTGAAGCTTTAGAACTGGCTGGAGCCCACTCCATTTATGGCCCTAGATTAGACTGGTGGTTTGAGGGTCTGGAATGTTGAGTTTTGTGTGGAATTAGGTTTGAACGAATCACCTGGAAGATTCATTTGTGTTTGGTTCGCCCTCAAATCCTTCATATCCCCCTTCGTTCGGCGATGTGTTGAGATGAAGACATCGGTGAACGCTGGAGAAACACAAGTAGAAGAAGCAGACACATACACAGCAAACAACGAGACAACACCTCCATGACTGGCCACTGTACTGGTGCAGGGCATTAGATTATCTAAGTATTAAGAGTTCAAGTTCAGTCTTAAATTTGAAAGACTGAACCAGTCTTTTATACCGCAAGTATTAGACACGATTGGATAGATGAGAAGGTAATAAGTGACGTAGCAATTGAGTTTTCCTGGCAGAACTTAACGCTAAAGCTTCCATTTCTCTTGTGATGCCTTCTGGTTGTGACAGACTTTCTGACCTTCTGTGCTTACTGTGGTTACTGTAGCACACATGGTTCTTGAGTTTGGAGCTCTTTTGGTTGTTTCTTTGTGTGTGATGGGTAACCAGGATGGTGTTTTCTGGTACCTCTGGGTGTTTGTCAGTGGTTGGTTGTGAGAAACCCCTTTGTTCTGTGTTGTTGTAGAACAAGTGGTCGTCATCTTCATTATGAAGCTGTACCAGATGATCGTTGGTCTTCCGTTCCATCGCTAGTCATAGCGAGGATGACTCATCTTGTGGGTCACTCATGTTTACCTTGTTTTCGATGAACACTTTCAGTTGCCTCATTAGTTGCTCCATGTCTTCTGAGGGTAAACTGTCTTGTTCTTGGGCACACTCTGTGCTGTGTTTGACTGAGTGGTGCAGAGGTTGGTGTTGTCGTCGATTACCAACATAGAATGGTTTTGGATGCATTGGTTGATGGCATTTGGATGTCCAGTTAGGATTCCAATTGTTTGCTTCTTGTGGGTTTCTTGAGAAGCGTGGCTGGTCCCATGACTTTTCCATGCAGTTGGTATGGTAGCTGTCATCGGCATTGGATTCATGTTCTCTGTGCTCCTTACGAAGGACTGTGGTGTTGTCATGCCACTGGGTGTCTTCCAGTGCAAGGCTTGTGTCTTGGCTGATGTAGTTTGAATATGTGGATGTTTTCAAACCTTTCTTTGAGGCCATCTTTTGTTTGATGTAGGCCTTGTGTGTCAGGTCACGTAGCTGTTGAATTGTCATCGTGTCTGGGCAGGCCATGACACCAAGATGATGATTCAATCCGGGGTGCAGGTTTCTCAGGAAGAGGGTTTTGAAGTTCACATCCTCTTCAAGTTCAGGTTTATTATGTGCACCAAGGTATGCTTGTCGAAAGCGGTGGTAGTAGGCTTGGGGAGTCTCTTGTCGACCTTGTTTGGTTTCCAAGGCGATTAACACACCATGTTCCGACTCTGGGCCTGTGAATTCTTTTATCAATGTCTCACATAGTAGCTGGTAGTTTGACTTTACATGAGCAGGTTGTCGGTCTAGGAAGCTTCTTACCTCTGGACCAGATGTGGATCTGATGAGGTATAACCTGTCTCTGTCAGTCACATGAGGTCTCACCTCTAGGTGGAAGTTGATATCTCGGAGGTAGGCCTGGATGTCTTGGCCCTCCGTGGAGTTCGGGTTGAACGGGGTGATGTTCTTAGCCAGCTTGTCGAGATCTTTAAAGGTCATCCCATGTGCAGCTTTGGAGTCTGCCTGGATGAGCTCTTCGTTTGTTGGCAGTGAACAGTTCTGTGGTGAAGGCTTGTGACGCTTTGGGATGTGGCCATTCACTTCTTCCGTTGTATGGCAGTTCTTGGATGGAGGACACTGTTCTGCTCAGCAGTGGTGATACTGAAGGAGGTCTCTCCCTTCTTGGCTCTGGTTTCTGTTTGAAAACATGCTGGAGTTCATCTCTGACCGCGTAGAGCGCGTCATTGGCGTCATCTTGCTGTTGGGTCAGATGGTCCATTTCAACGCTGCACCTTTTCAGGTGGTCTTCCAGAGCATTGATTTAAGAGTTCTTATTTTCAATGTCAGCTTTGGCTTTCTCTAGCTGATGTTCAGCAGACTGGAGTTGGTTTACCAGGTGCTTCTGGACAGTCTTTAATTCTTGTTTGTCACGTTCGGTGACTGCAAGGGCTTCTTGGAGCTTGTCAACTTGTTTCTTTGTTTCTTGCTCCGCTTCGTCAGGCACTTTGAGATTGTCTTGAGCTTTCGCTTTGAGCTGGTCTGTGCAGTGTTGAGTGTGCATCAGCTCTCTCAGGAACTCAGTGGTCTGACGCTTGAAGTCGTCCTGGACTTTCACTTCCAGCCTGTCTATGCGGCTTTGGGCACGTGTCAGCTCCTCCTGAAGGTAGGTGATGTGCTTGTCGCTTAGTTTCAGCTGGGCTGTGAAGGCATTGCTTAGGGAACTGGTGATCTTGGTTAGTTCCACGTGGTTGTGGTTCTGGCTTGAATCATGTGTCAGGAATCTTCTCAGAATTATGATTATTATTAAAATTTATAACAATTCAATTGTCTTTGGTGTGAGGCAGTCTGTAATGCCTCTGAGCCAGGCATCCACATCTTCCCCTTGGGCAGTGGGGTTTGTCGTCCATGACATGCTGGCACGCTGGGGTGAAGAGACTGACACAGATCTGTGTGGGGTTTAAGCCTATATGTGGTTGAACAACTAAGTGTCGTTTCAGTGATTGTACACGAATAGGGAATGACTAAGTGTTGGTCTAAGTGTAGACGGGTAGGCTAGTGATGTAAAGATTTCTTAACTCAACTGAGTAAAGGAAAGAGAGAGAAAAAGGTTAAAACAAATCTCAATGGAAAGAAACTTTTTTTTTTCAATGGGAGAAACATTTTTATAAATATTTTCTATCAATGATAAGCTGGTTTCAACTCGTGTTGTGAGGACTTCACAACACAAGCTGAGTAAAGGGAAAAAGAGAGAAAGGTTAAAACCCAATTTCAATGAGAGAGAGTAAAAAAAAATCTTAACTAGGAGAAATATTAATTTTCTCATAAATGCTTCCTATCAATGACAATCCGTTTCAAGAAAGGTGAACAATATTATTGTTTATGTTTGCGAGGAAAAATGATACAATAACAATGCTAATACCTCTTTTCTGAGTTTGACAGGATTGACACCACACACCTTAAATTGGACCGCGTACAGCAGGGATGCTTTGAAGGCGACGTTTGCTCAACACTTGTCTCTGTTAATAGATCTTGGTTAAGATGTCAACATTTAAATTGCGTTTACAAATGCAGGGAGAGTATGGAGAACAAGAGAGGGTTTGATTTAAAAATCAAATACCTAATAATTTGTTTCTTGGGAAAGATTATCTTTCTCCTTCTTTTAGAATCGATTGATGGTTCTTCCAGGTTTTTTCCCTACAAATGTGAAGAATAAGATTGAATAAAATAGGAAAGAACAGGAAAGACGTGATAAAAAAGGAAGGAAAGGAAGGAGATTGGATCCACAAATGGCTCTGAAGCCTTTATGTCTACTACGAGTATAGAATTGATAGTTGATGAACAACTAAACACCCAAAAATAAAAGTTTTGTAAAAGAGGATTGTCTCTAATTTATTTGAAACTCATAGTGAGATGGCAATGTCTCCTATTGAGGCTCAGGTGTGTCGCTCCTAAGCTAGAATAAAAGAGGAAAAGAAAAGGAAAGAAAGTAATAATATTAATGGACAAAATAAGAAAGGGGAAATTAGATGAAGAGGTGAATGAATGAATCAAGTACAGTGGTTCAGTTTATAACCACAACAGGAAGAAAGGAGAAATGGAGGATACAACGCAATGAAATAATGAGAAAGTATTAGTAATTAGTAGAGCAGAGTCTAATAATCTTTTGTAATAGGAAAAATGTGGGCGGAATACGTTTACTTAACTTTCAAAGTTCAAGACGTATTCACCTGAAGTGATTAGATCTCAAAGAGAAATTTAGAAATTATATAATATTATAATTATGAAATTAGAATTATTAAAAATAAATCTAGAAATGACCTGTTTAGAAAAATAGAATTTCAATTTTCATTTAATATTTCATTTTTTAAAAGACAAATCTAATTCGAATTTGACAATTAATAATTTTAAACCAGTATTTTCTTTTCAAGTAAAATGCAGGTAAAGTAATTAATAATCGTAAACCAATATTTCCCTTTCAAGTAAAATATCGGTAAAGTAAAATGTGAGAAAGGTAAAATAAGAGAGAAGAAAAGACCATAGGAAGGTGTAAAAGTCAAGGTGTTTAAATGGTTAAATCACTTTAACGTTGTTCAAACAGACACTATGTTTAACTACTGATGGTATTACTGATGATAACAGTAACTAATGCTAAAAGCTTTAGCATATAGGCCTCAATGTAAACAACTGCCTAGGTTAGCTTAGCCACCGTAGGGTTTGTTTACAGTGCGCGGGTCAGAGTTCACCCGGAAGCGTTGGTTAAGACTTCCGTGTCACGATCGTAACTATGGCGACCAAACAAACACTAGTGGGTAAACACGTGAATTGCAAACAGTTTGTAAACAGTATGTTAACGTTACATGAAATGTGGGCGCATTTCAACACAGTTCAAAGAATATGCACGTACAGTCAATCATATTAATATATATAATATTATATAAATGTCGGCACATTTCAGTACTGTACAAATAATAGACACCACTCGTTGCCGGTTTTACAACGTCGGGCTTCACTTAGTTTGTTAAGAGTGATATTAACTTTAAGCAAGCGGCGTTGCGCTGTAATAGATGGAACAATGGCGATCTTTGGCGGATCGTCTCTGTGCAAGTTTATCTGGGCACACAAAACAACAGGGTTCTTAACTGTTGGTTCAGTTTCAACATCAAGCTTTACTTTAACAAAACTTAAAATAATTCCTATTCAATTACACTCGGACACACGCAGTGTTTGCATGATCATTCATTGAACAGACAAACAGATAAGCATAAACTGTTTATCATGGGGATCACAGTGGAACACGCACTGACAATCAGATAAATAAATATAAGGCTTTTATGACTAGATGACGAACACGCTCTTCACTCTGTGAGGAGAATATTCGTCCTTACAGGGTTATTTTAATTACTGCAGTTTTAATTTCGTTCAGCTCTCTGACTGATATACACACACCTACATATAGCTATTTGAAAGACGCTGGAACACGCAGACATCAGTTTAGCTATTATAAGGCATTTCAGAAAATGAGGAACACGCTCAATTCTTACCTTGTCCTAGTGTGAGATTTTATATTCCTTTTGAGCTAAATTGACCTGTCTGACCCAAGACACGTTACTACATATATTGGTGGAGAGAATGCGGGCAGTTTAACCTAAATTGTAAGCATATACCAAGTAATTTGTCTTTTCATATTGTGCGGATGAGAGATCCGAACCTCAGAAAGTCTGTGTGTGACGTATGCAGCGCGCGCCGCGCGCCTCGTTTGAATGAATAGTTTGCATGACATGTGGACTCAATAAATCCTTACCTGGAGAAAAATAAGCAAGCTGACATTCAGTTCAATCATTATCTTTTATTTAGAATACATACAAATGACATTTATGTCTTTATTTAAGGCGTCGTTTTTGAAGAGTGCACATGTGCGTATGTGCTCTAGTACATAAGAACGAGCCTATGATTGAATCTGGAAATAAAGCAAAATAAACTGAGAAAAATTAGAAATAGTCCTCGGATGCCATGTCCGTAATTTATAGCAAAACATCTAGCATTAATTAAATTTCATATAGATTCATTAAAAGTAGTTATTACTCCACCACGTGCATGACATCATTAACCAACGTGGGTGAACGACCAATTTGCGACAATTGGTTTCGGGAAACAGTCGTGACTAGGTAGTTAATTTGTTCAATGATGCATCATACTATGGTAGTGAAGCAGCGAGTTACGCTGTTGTATGGGAAACACACCCCAGATCAGTAGAGTTTCCGGTGAAACTAATTATTTTGGATATACTTCCAAGACGTGGTAACTGTAATTCCAATGTACAGTGAAGATCCACACTGGTGAGTTGACAGACAACCCACACAAACACCTCAAAACGTTAGATTAACCCCCTGGGGTCGGCTATCGCGCCAGCGCGATTGTCTCGCTTTTTTTCTTATCAGTGCAAAAGAGACTCAAATAACTCCGTCGATTTTTGTCATACAGGCAAGTGTTATACATCATTCAAAACTGTTAAATGTCTTCTTTTATTTGTGTACATTAATAATAAAAACAAAATGTTGTGTTTTTCGTAAAATAAAGAAAATAAACATGATGCACGTTCTGTTGTCTCTCTCAATGTGAAGTGCATTCTGAAACGCGACAGAAAATGATCTGTAACTCAGCGAATACCATTGCCACCCACACGTGAGAGTTATGTCTTTACAAAGCTTGAAGTCTCCATTTTTAAATTATGTAAATCAAATACTCTCTTTTTAAGTAATCCGTATGAAAGCAACGACATGTACAGTTTCTCTAGCCCGAGCTCATTAGTTCTAATGTGACCACACCCACACGTGCAAGAGCTGTTCACATGCAAAATATCCACGTGAAGGAACACAGAGCTGTAAACGCCCATTACCTCAAAAACAAAGAATCAGTGACTTCAGTATTCCTCTGCTTTTCATTGAGTTTGGAAGACTGTGTTTGCTGTGCTGTTTACCTCGGATTTACCTCAGGAGAATTAGAAGAACACGATTTGAGTATGAGAACGATTTTTAAGGTAAGACACATAATAGTAAGCGTGTTATTGTTGCATAAACTTTACATTGTAGCTACTAGTTAAACTGGTGCCAGACTAAAATGTTATGAAATGAGATTGGAGTAAAAACATGCCTAATGATAAGCCTAATGCTAAATGAATATACATGTACGACACAAGAATGTTTTTATATTCGATAATTAAACACAGCACGATATAAAACTATGAGTGTTTATTCTAATATGGTGAATATTATAATGTTTAGATCCGTGTTTACTGTTAAATACTGTGTTTGTTGATATCTGCTCAAACGTAGATATGTATAATGTAACAATAATGTTTCACAGTTTGGAGCGGCTCGATCGCTTCAGTAAATGTTCTCTGCACGTGCTGAGTTTGAGTCAGTCGCGCTGTGAAAAGTAAAACACGCCAAACATTAGGCTTCATGTTTTTACTCCAATCTCATTTCATAACGAATGGAAACTTTTGAAGTAACATATGATAATCCAAATTTGTTTGTTTAGTGAAGTGTTACTGAAGTGTTCCTTTTTAACGATTTATAGGCTGCCAGCTATCTAGGCTATTGTTATTATTTTATGCAGCCCTACACATATATGCCTACAAGGCACAACAAACTTGGTGTTCATATATATATATATATATATATATATATATATATATATATATATATATATATATATATATATATATATATATATGTATATATATGTGTGTGTGTGTGTGTGTGTGTGTGTGTGTGTCTTTTGTAAATTTCATATTTTTAACCAGAAAAATCTAAAATGTATTCCCAAAATCGTGCAGCCTTATAGTTTATCTTGATATCAGCATGTTCACTGGTGTTTTATTTTTTTACAGGGACCAGATACCACTGGATGAATCCTGCTGACTTCCAACATTCACATGAGTCTCTGTACATGAACATGGTCAAATGAAAAATCAAACACCTTGGAAATGACAGGTATGTACTATGTTTCAGGAATGGCACAAAGGTGTGTGACTGTTCAAGTCTCTGTCTTTAGATCAGTGTGTTTACTAATGTGCTTTTTTGTCCTTTGTTGTGTATCTTGGATTTGTTGTGTTGTAAATAAATCCAAACAATCTAAAAGCCATTCTTTTTTAAATCTCTACTCATTCTTTGTGCAAGGCTCCTCATAATGATAGGGCATGATAGCACCTGATAGGGCCATTATGGGAGGGTCTTTGTCTTTCTCAGGTGTGAAATATCAATATTCATGAGAGATTCACGTCTCCTTGCATAAAGCTTTCTCACACAAAACATGTCTTACAAAATTTAAATCAATAAATTGTCTTATCTGAATAAGTATGCAGGATGATTGTCACATAGTTTTGGAGCAAATATTCTAGGCTATGTGATACAAAAGTCTTGTGAAGTAATAATCAGTATGAGTTTCATGACCTTATTTCAGTGACAATTTATTTTAGTTTTTTCACAAACCACGCATAAACGTCATTATCTCAAAACTACAATCTTTTACATACATGCTGCTGACATATTATTGTAGCAGAATTTTTGCTGAATACAGTGTAATAAGACTTTAGCCATGTAAATGTCACAAGTAACAGAAATAAGTACAAATGTCAGAGCATGTCAGAACACCTCCAGGACCCAGAAAACACCTCAGACCCCAGAGAGTTAACCAGCACTGAGAAGCTGTGCCAATGCACAACCCACATATAGAAGATACCTCCGCAAATAACTGCAATTTCAGGTTTCAAACAGAGATGGCGACTTCCCACTGTTTTATATGTATTATACTAAAGTTAGTTCTATCACTGCATTTCAAATTTGATGCTCATAAAGTGAGCAATAGCAAATAATCATAAAAATTAAAATAAGGAAATACAAGCGTCTGCAAAATATTGCTTATAGAAGGATAAACTATGATTGTTACTATCAGTCCTCTGAGAGAATTGATGCCATGATGGAGTTGTTTGGGCTTCTCATACTGTATAAATGTGGTGGTAGACAACAGGCAGGAATCAGAACTGCCATGCTGACACTTAAACTGCTTTTGGTGGTACTGTTAACCCAGGCAGAAAAGCCTGACTGCACACCAAGGGGGCACAGGGTGCTGCCTGAACTGGAGAAAGATGGAGACCTAATAATTGGGGGTATATTCTCCTTTCGCACCGGACAAGATGGCTACACAGATTACTTTACAAAGATGCCAGAAATACGTCCATGCAAAGAGTATGTATGTGTTAGTACCATGGTTTAATTTTTCTCATATTTATTGTGATAAATTTGTGTATCCCTAAACCTTCTAAACAAAACATGTTATTTGCTATTAAGCAAAAATTATCTTAATTAAAAATACAGCTTGACTGACTGAAAATTCCCTTAAGTTTCAGTTTCAGGGAATTCAAGTTTGCTCACACAATGATGTTTGCAATAGATGAGATAAACAGAGACACAGATATTCTCCCTGGAATTAAACTGGGATACAAAATTTACAATGACTGTGGATCCACAGACATACTAAGAGCTGCAATGACATTAGTAAACGGTTTAGAGCAGTCAAAAACAGGAGCAAATTGCACTAAAACTCAAACAGTCCTGGCCGTTATTGGACATTCTGGATCAACACCAACTATGAGCTTTGCAAAGATCGTTGGAAGATTTAATATACCAGTGGTAAGCTATATGTTCTCTTTATTAATTTGTATGTATAGTTATAATTAAGTTTCCATGTTACAATTTCAAATACAGACACTATTTTAATTATAAATATTTGATCAGATTTATTTCAAAAGTTATAAATGAACTGTTTTTTTTGTCTTTCACTGTCTTTACAGATCAGTCATTTTGCTACATGTGCTTGCTTGAGCAACAGAAAGGAGTATCGTTCCTTTTTCAGAACCATTCCCAGCGATTACTTTCAAAGCAGAGCATTGGCCCAACTGGTCAGTCATTTTGGCTGGATGTGGGTGGGGGTGTTGAGCAATAAAAATGATTATGGAATAAACGGGATAGCCACTTTTATTACAGCTGCTAATGAGGAAGGAGTGTGCATTGAATACTCAGAAGCCTTTGAAAGTACCAGTCCATACCACGAAATATTGAGAATCGTGAATATTATCAGAATCTCCACATCTAAGGTGATTATAGCCTTCATGTCACACAGGGAGATAAAGATACTGGTGGATGAGCTATTCAGACAGAACATTACAGGACTGCAGTGGATCGGAAGTGATGCCTGGATCACAGATGACTCTCTAGCAGATATCCATGGTCAAACTTTGCTGATTGGATCTATAGGATTCACTGTCCGCAATGCTCAGATACCTAGACTAGGCCCTTTTCTACATGACGTCAACCCCTCTCAATTTCCTAATAGCATGTTTCTTAAAGACTTTTGGGAACATGTTTTTGACTGTTCTTTATCTCCAAGTGAAATAAGAATGAGGTGTAATGGCTCTGAGAATCTGAGAGATGTGCAAAACTCTTTCACTGACTTGACTGATTTAAGGTTCTCAAACAATATATATAAAGCTGTTTATGCAGTAGCACATGCAGTTAATAATCTTGTCTCATGTGAGCAAAACAAAAGCTCCATTCCTAATGCCACTTGTCTAAAACTTATTGAAATAAAGCCTTGGCAGGTAAGATCAGATAATTCGATATATACAATCAAGTGGCCTGCAGACACTAACATTTTAATTTCATTTGCATTCTGAAGGTCCTAAACTCTTTGCAATCCATAAATTTCACCACACCTGGGGGTGAAAATGTCTTTTTTGATAACAATGGAGATTCACCAGCGAGATATGAGCTGATCAATCTACAAAGAGTTAATAAAGGCAAAATAGAGGTGGGAACTATTGGCTACTTTGATGCCTCTTTGCCTAAAGGTCAACGGTTCTCCATGAATAATGTTCAGATAGTTTGGAGAAAAGGAAAAAATCAGGTAGAGTGTTTTTTCATACATTTCCCTTCTTTTCTTTTTTTAAAAAAAATTACTGCCAAGAAGGTAAATATTATAATGTTTATATTGTTATCTTGCAGGTGCCTGTGTCTGTGTGTAGTGAGAGCTGTCCTCCAGGCACCAGGAAAGCGGTTCAAAAAGGAAGACCCATCTGCTGTTTTGACTGTGTACTATGCCCACCAGGAGAGATTAGCAACAAAACAGGTACATAAGAATTTAATGAAAAAAACCTGTTAAAATTAAAGAAAGAAAGAAAAAGTTACACTTTATTTTAAGGTGTCCTTGTTACAGTGTAATTATACATTCTAGTACTGAATAATATGAATTAACTAAATGTACTTACTATGAGGTTAGGATTAGGGTTTGGTATAAGGTTATTTTGTATGTAATTATGCATAAAGTTATTTTATAGTAAGTAACTACATGTAATATTTGTACCAAGCACACTGTAAAATAAAGTGCTACCAAAAAAAAATTCAAGATGTGTTTTGTCACAAAATTGGAGCCAATCCTCAATTAATGTTTTACATAGAATTAAATTTGCACTTGATTTCCTTTTTTTCTAGATTCAACTGTTTGCCTCAAATGCCCTACTGCACAGTGGTCAAATACAAGAGGAGATTCCTGCTTCCCAAAAGAAATTGAATTCTTGTCATATTTTGAAATAATGGGGATATTTTTGGCATTCTTTTCTTTTTTGGGGGTCTTTTTCACAATAGTAATCATGCTTATTTTTTATATTTATAGAAGCACACCTGTAGTAAGAGCCAACAACTCAGAGTTGAGCTTCCTGCTGCTCTTCTCACTGACTCTGTGTTTCCTCTGTTCACTTACTTTCATTGGTCGGCCCACTGAGTGGTCCTGTATGTTGCGTCACACAGCATTCGGGATCACTTTTGTCCTCTGTATCTCTTGTGTTCTGGGGAAAACAATAGTAGTGTTAATAGCCTTCAAGGCTACACTTCCAGGAAGCAATGTAATGAAATGGTTTGGGCCCTTACAGCAAAAACTCTGTGTTGTTTCCTTTGCACTCATACAGGTGCTTATTTGTGCATTTTGGTTAATATTAGCTCCACCATTTCCATATATGAACACGAATCATTACCAAGAAAAGATCATTTTAGAATGTCATTTAGGTTCAGCTTATGGTTTCTGGACTGTGTTGGGTTATATTGGTCTCCTGGCTGTCCTTTGCTTCATTTTGGCTTTTCTAGCACGGAAACTGCCTGACAACTTCAACGAAGCTAAATTCATCACATTCAGTATGATCATATTCTGTGCTGTGTGGATTACGTTTATCCCAGCTTACGTCAGTTCTCCTGGAAAATATATTGTGGCTGTGGAAATTTTTGCCATTTTGGTCTCTAGTTTTGGTTTACTGTTCTGTATTTTCTTGCCAAAGTGCTATGTAATTTTACTGAAACCTAAAATGAACACTAAAAAGCATGTAATGGCAAAGATGTCCAAAGATATCCATTGAAAGTTATTGGAGTACAAAAAATTAACAGGGCATGAAAAGAAGTGGAAAAAATTCCAAAAAAAAAAAAGCATCTGCACTTTTTAATATGCTTTAAATAAACATCAACAAAATAGTTTGTTTTGTGATATGGAAATATTCATAGTCAAACATTAAGGAATTGGTTTAACTCTTATGTACTGTTGTGGGTTGTTGTATTTGCAACTCTATTTTGTTTCCTCATTTAGGGTCAGGAACATGCATGCAAAGTTTCAACACACTGATGTGTTTTGATAGCCTGGCTCCGCCCTCCTACGTACTTCAGCTCAATTTTCATTTTCCTTCAATGCTACGTCTGAGATTGTGCTGTAGTCTTTGGTTTTCTCCGGTCAATTTTTTACCGAGGCCAATCAGCGAACAGAGGGAGTGGCTGAGAACGATGATGTTGATGTTGTGCGTTATTTTGAGTAGTAGTTCAGTAATGGCAGCGGAGAAAGATGCGAGCGAAGCTATTCGGTCCGTTGTGGCAACGCTGCCGAATATCAAGAAGTTAAAGCCGGAGCAAGAACAATCTTTGCTTAGTTTTATTGGTGGCCATGATGTTGTGGCCCTCCTCCCCACGGGGTTCGGGAAAAGTTTGACATATGACATAAGTCACGACCAAACGTTAGCGATTGGTTATGGCAGATCCAGAGTGACTCTGGGCAGATCCAATAGTTTTAGACTTCAATAGAGTACCCGCCTACAAGGAAGTTAAGGCTTGTTAATGGACCGGTGCCAGACTCTATGTACAAATGAAATGAAATGTACGAGAGTCTGGTGGGACCAGGCTAGTGTTTTGACATATACACAAACAAATTCTGTTACGTTTATGATGTTCGTGGGTCAATTTGACCCGCATATTTAAATGATTTAAGGCAAGTGTACAGACCCAAAATAATAAAAAGTTTCAAAGTTTGTGAAAATAAAAAGTTGTTCCCTTTCGTCCTGGGAACTCCGACGTGTCGTCGGGGGAGTTCCCTGACGAATTGGGATCACGCTAGGGAGCCAACTGCCTTCGAGAGAATTAAAACGAGCCAATAGACATTGGCATGCAAGGTTTGCATTCCGCGACCCGCCTACCAGCGCGGGTATAAAAGGCGGAAGTAAACATTGCGCAATGCTTTTTGCTTCGGAGCCATTCAGTGTCTCTCTGAGCTGCTGTATTCCGAGGAAATATTGAAAAACGAGTCTTCTTTGGCGAAAGGAATCCTCTGCTGCTGGTGTGACGGCGCTTCAAGTGGCCATCGCTTCCCGTTGCCGGCCGTTTCTCTCTCTCTATTCAAACAAAGAGCTGTTTTAACGGCTGGTATTGGTAACGGTGAGTGCAGCACACGGGCTTGCAGTTTCCCCGCTGTGTCTGCCGCGGTGGTCCCTTTGTGCCTCGGCACATAAAAGAGCATTTCTTTTTGTCCAAAAGAGCAACACGAGTGAAGATCGCGTCCTTTTCAGGATGACGTTTCACTCGTGTGTTTCTGGATGCGATCGTTTCCTGTCTTTATTTGACGGCCATGTTCATTGTTTCACATGCCTAATCAGTGTGTGAGACTACGTTCGTGGGTGGTTCATGTTCTCCCAGGAGTGCATGACCACGTCGGCACGTTGTTCGTCTCCCCTTTCTCGTAAAGGCTTGAGCCGCTCAGCGTGCCGTGTGCCGTCGAGCGCCGGCTGACAGCGCGGGTTGTCACGGCAACCCAGCGCGCGTCATTCGGCGCTCAAGATGCGCGGTCAAGATCAAGACTCATGTGCCTCTATGAGGTGAGTCCCTTTGCTTATTTCCCCGATCTAGTTTCTCTTCTGGTGCACCAGAAGAAGGCTACTTTGGCGAATAACATTGGTGATCTGAGGGTTTCAGTGAGCACGAACCACTCACTCCTCTAGCGCATCGCAAACATGCTGAGACTGTGTTCGTGGGTGGTTTATGCTTTCTTATGAGAGCATGACCACGTCGGCACGTTGTTCGCCTTGCCTGAAGGCTTGAGCGCCCAGCGTGCCGTGTGTCATCGAAGCGATGGCCACGTTCACTATCTTGCATGCCTGGTTGACGGCCACGATCACTGTTTCACATGCCTAATCAGTGTGTTGAGACTGCGTTCGTGGGTGGTTCATGTTCTTTCAGGAGTGCATGACCACGTCGGCACGTTGTTCGCCTCCCCTTTCTCGTAAAGGCTTGAGCCGCTCAGCGTGCCGTGTGCCGTCAAGGCTTTCGGATGGGATTCTGGTCCTTCTCATGAGGGACCAAGCATTTCATTCGGGGCCGCAGGGAGGACAGATGTCGATCGCTACATCGGAGAGAGGGCTGTTATACTCTGAAAATGATGCTGAGTTCCTACTATAATGGTGTTTCTCATGCTGAAGATTCAGACTTAACAGCCACACTTTCCTGGGCTGTCCTAAAGTGCCTGGATGTGTGTGAAGAATTTTGGCAGTATGGAAGCATTTTGGTGCCAATATGGCAAGCCAAACATGCCTAAATCTGCAGAAGTTTTTCCTCTCTCGCTACCACTGCACGTGCGTAGTTCTAACTCGGGGTTGAGCTGTGCTTAGTGACTGACTGTGATTTGTCACAGCGCTGGCCCTCGGTTAGACGATGTCCACACTGGTGGTCCAGAAGCACCTCACAACCAGCCTGCTCGGAGTTTGTTTTCCCCCCAGCAAAGGGAAAGGAAACAACCCTGAGAGGAGCGACCCAGAGTATGTGACGATCTGCTCTTTGGGAGTGCGTGCCATCACCACTCCTTCCCCCGGGGGAGGGCCGGGTGGAGAATTTCGCTTCTGTTCCGCCGCTGGTTATCCAGTAATCAGCGGTACCCAAAGTTTGAGCAGTCCATTTCCTCTGAGTCGTTCACGGGCCCCAGCGCTCAGATGGCAGTGAGGGCTACGGCCTTGTCACTCTCGTCTCTCGCTGGGTGAGGGGAAACCAGGACTCGATGCCCCCGGGCCTTGTTCCTCGTTTCCCCTCACGGTCGAGACTGGCAGTATAATAAGACCAGTTTCCTCCGTCCGAGAGGGTCAGAATGGCAGTGCGTGCCGACCCCCTAGCTGCACCACTCCCGTTCCCCTCTCCCCAGCTTGCAGATAGCAGTGACGCAGCCTCGGCTGTGTCGCTCCGGTCTGCAGCTGGGCCCGGAGGCGCAGAGACCAGGACACGAGGAGTCCGGGCCTCGTTCTTCGTCTCTCCGCCTCCCTTCGCCACCGGGCAGCCCGCAGCAGAATGCCCACGGGCCTTCTCTGTCGTCTGCCCTCAGGTGGAAGCAGGTTGGTGTCAAGTTAAAACGCCCAGACCCCGCTCTTGGTCGCTACAGTGCCACCAGGGCCAGGTCCCTGCCTTCCACCTCGCTGCCCCTCCGCGGGTACGCCGGTGGTTCGGGTGGGTTTGTTGAGACCGGATCTGGAAGCCTGGCTAAAAAACGCTTCCGGGTCCGTCCCGATGGCTCATCCGCACCGTCCGGTTCGGCTATGCAATTCAGTGTGCACGCCGGCCTCCCAAGTTCAGGGGCGTCCACTTCACCCGTGTGCGGTCGGTGGACGCCCCTGTCTTGAGGAAAGAGATCGATGTCCTGCTGGCGAAGGACGTGATCGAGCCGGTCCCTCCTGCCGAGATGAGGTCTGGGTTTTACAGCCCCTACTTCATTGTACCCAAGAAAGGCGGTGGGTTACGGCCAATCCTGGACCTGCGTGTTTTGAATCGGGCCCTGCACAAACTCCCGTTCAAAATGCTTACGCAGAAGCGCATTTTCGAGTGCATCCGTCCCCAGGATTGGTTTGCAGCGATCGACCTGAAGGACTCGTACTTTCACGTCTCGATTCTCCCTCGACACAGACCGTTTCTTCGGTCTGCTTTCGAGGGTCGAGCGTATCAGTACAAGGTCCTACCCTTCGGGCTGGCCCTGTCGCCTCGTATCTTCACGGAAGTCGCGGAGGCGGCCATTGTTCCCATGAGAGAACAAGGCGTTCGCATTCTCAACTATCTCGACGACTGGCTCATTCTAGCCCACTCGCGAGATGTGTTGTGCGATCACAGGGACATGGTGCTTCGGCACCTCAGCCAGTTGGGGCTTCAGGTCAACTGGGACAAGAGCAAACTCTGCCCCATGCAGAGGATCTCTTATCTCGGTATGGAGCTGGACTCGGTCGCCCAGACTGCGTGCCTCACGGAGGAACGCGTCCAGTCAGTGCTCACCTGCCTCAGGTCTTTTCGAGGCAGGACAGCGGTTCCACTGAAACAATTTCAGAGGCTCCTGGGGCATATGGCAGCCGTAGCCGCAGTAACGCCGCTCGGCCTGTTACATATGAGACCGCTTCAGCGCTGGCTTCACGATCGAGTCCCGAGGTGGGCGTGGCGCAGCGGCACGTTCCGGGTCAAAGTGACCCCGCACTGTCGCCAAACCTTCTCCCCGTGGTCAGATCCTGCGTTTCTACGGGCCGGAGTGCCCCTAGTCCAGGTTCCCAGGCATGCTGTGGTTTTCACAGATGCCTCTGCCACCGGGTGGGGGGCCACGTACAAAGGGCATGCAGTTTCAGGTCTGTGGACGGGGCCTCAAGTGCATTGGCACATCAACTGCCTAGAGTTGCAAGCAGTACGTCTAGCCCTGCGTTGCCTCAAGGGGTTTCTCAGACACAGGCACGTACTGGTCCGTACGGACAGCACTGCGACCGTTGCGTACATCAACCATCAAGGTGGTCTACGCTCCCGTCGCATGTCGCGACTCGCCTCCCACCTCCTCCTATGGAGTCAGAAGCATCTGAGGTCGCTTCGTGCCGTTCACATTCCAGGGGAGCTCAACCGTGTGGCAGACGAGCTCTCACGGTTGCCTCCCCTGCCAGGAGAATGGCGACTCCATCCCCAGGCGGTCCAGCTGGTTTGGAGTGTCTTTGGAGCCGCACAGGTAGATCTGTTTGCGTCTCCAGACACGACCCATTGCCAGTGGTTTTTCTCCCTGACCGAGGGAACCCTCGGCACGGATGCCCTGGCTCACAGCTGGCCCCGGGACCTACGCAAGTATGCGTTTTCCCCAGTGAGCCTTCTTGCACAGACACTGTGCAAGGTCAGGGAGGACGAGGAGCAGGTCCTTCTAGTGGCGCCATATTGGCCCACCAGGACTTGGTTCACGGAACTCATGCTCCTCGCGACAGCCCCTCCTTGGCCGATTCCTCTGAGGAAGGACCTTCTTTCTCAGAGACGGGGCACTCTATGGCACCCGCGTCCAGACCTCTGGAAACTCCATGTCTGGTCTCTTCTAGGTGGTCTACCACAGGCAGTGGTAGACACCATCACTTCCGCTAAAGCCCCCTCTACGAGGCGCCTCTACGCGTTGAAGTGGAACCTGTTCGTCGATTGGTGTTCCTCCCGTCAGGAGGACCCCCGAACTTGCCCGATCGGTGTCGTGCTTTCCTTCCTGCAAGATGGGTTGGAGCGGAGGCTGTCCCCCTCCACCCTCAAAGTGTATGTCGCCGCAATAGCCGCGCATCACGATGCAATAGAAGGTAAGTCCTTGGGGAAGCACGACCTGGTCATCAGATTCCTCAAGGGTGCTAGGAGGTTAAATCCACCTCGGGTTTTGCACTCTGTACCCTCTTGGGACCTAGCTCTGGTACTTAGAGCTCTTCAAGGTCCCCCCTTTGAGCCGTTGCTGACCGTAGAGCTCAATTTCCTGTCCATCAAGACAGCGCTCTTGTTAGCTTTGGCCTCTTTCAAGAGGGTCGGGGATCTGCAGGCTTTTTCGGTCGACGAATCGTGCCTAGAGTTCGGGCCGGCCCTTTCTCATGTTGTATTGAGACCCCGGCTCGGATATGTGCCCAAGGTTCCTACCACTCCCTTCGTGGACCAGGTAGTGAACCTGCAAGCGCTGCCCCAGGAGGAGGCAGACCCAGCCCTAGCTTTTCTCTGTCCCGTCTGCGCTCTGCGGGTTTATATTGACAGAACGCAAAGCTTCAGAACCTCAGATCAGCTCTTTGTCTGTTACGGAGGCCAGCAGAAGGGGAAGGCCGTCTCCAAGCAGAGGTTAGCCCACTGGTTAGTGGATGCTATCACCCGAGCGTATGAATCTCTGGGTGAGCCTTGTCCTCCCAGGTTGCGTGCCCACTCTACTAGAGGTGTTGCCGCTTCCTGGGCTTTGGCTCAAGGCGCCTCGTTGACAGACATCTGTAGAGCTGTGGGCTGGGCGACACCGAACACGTTCGCTAGGTTCTATAGCCTTCGTGTGGAACCTGTTTCCTCCCGAGTTCTGGCTACGGCCAGTGGGTCGAGGGAATAGGTTGTGTCGGCTTGCCACGCCACTCCGTGCCTCGGCCGGATACGTGCGTCTTTTTGCTCCGTTGGCGCCCTACGTCGGTGAGCCTCGTGAGTTCCTCCTTCACCCCTCGGTGCTGGGCGCGGCGGACCGCCCGGCGCCAGGTCTGCTACCTCTAGTAAGGAGTTGTTAGTAGACTGGGTGCCCCAGTGGTCTCTACTGTGACCCATGATGCCATGTGCAGTTCGCCATGTCTTCCTCTTGACGGACTCGTTCGTCGTCCCCTTGAGTACGCTCCCACTTCCCTTGGATTGGGACTACCTCTGGGACTGCCATATGTTTCACTATTCCTTCGGGCTAGTACATATGTGTATTCCTGGCCTTCCTCAGTCAGGCTGGGGCTTCCGCAGCGTTCCCTCCTCTCTTGAGGGAACGCTTTCCCAGTGTTATCCAATGCTCCACTGTGCGGGTCTTGCGGAACAGCAGTGTGGTTCCCGTGCTAGCTCCCGCAACTTATTTCAAGAAACTGCTGCAGGGTAGCTTAGCCGGGCGCTGGAAGGGGCCAGCACCATGGCGTTTTATTAGGGATCCCAATTCGTCAGGGAACTCCCCCGACGACACGTCGGAGTTCCCAGGACGAAAGGGAACGTCTCGGTTACGTATGTAACCCTCGTTCCCTGTACTCAGTACCTGTACGTGTCGTCCCTTCGCCATGTTGCTGTACCTTCGCGAGGACTGGACACTGTTCGGCTCCTCAGCGAAAAGCATTGCGCAATGTTTACTTCCGCCTTTTATACCCGCGCTGGTAGGCGGGTCGCGGAATGCAAACCTTGCATGCCAATGTCTATTGGCTTGTTTTAATTCTCTCGAAGGCAGTTGGCTCCCTAGCGTGATCCCAATTCGTCAGGGAACTCCCCCGACGACACGTCTCCGTTCCCTGTACTCAGGGAACGAGGGTTACATACGTAACCGAGACGTTTTAAATGGTAACTATCTGTCCCAATTTTTAAATATATATATACTAGAAAATTACTTTTCCAATTTATATTTTGTTACAAATCTTGAATTCTTTCAGATCACAGACTTTGGTATCTTTTTAAAGGGAAAACTTAACAGATTATTATAAAAGTAAAGTTTAAAAAAAGTTATGAAAATATTAAATATATAAAAAATGTATACAAATATTTTATACAAAACAAAAATGTATTTCACAAAACATTTTCAACTCTAAAACTTAAAGAAATCAAAGCTAAATATCTGAACAAGTTCTGTGACAAATTTTAGGTTGATATCTCAAAAAAATATTTTTTGCGCACAGTAATACACTTTTCCACTAGATGACATCCAGACCAGTGACCATAAAAGGACTCTTCGATTTTGGTTTTTAGTGATCTGAACCATATTTCCATACTTTTCAAAAATATTTATTAAGTAGACATCATATTCAGAAGTAGTTTGTGCAGTAATGTTAATATTTGATTTGAATTCAATCTCTAAAAGACATAAAAACATAAGAATCAGAGCTTAATTGTGCCATAGTCAAATTAAGAATCTATTGCTATTTATCGATCTGTCATTTCTTTCGAAAATCAGTCACCAAATATGAAAATTACATTCCAAAAATTATTTCAAGATGTGTTTTGTCACAAAATTGGAGCCAATGCTCAATTAATGTTTTACATAGAATTAAATTTGCACTTAATTTCCTTTTTTTCTAGATTCAACTGATTGCCTCAAATGCCCTACTGCACAGTGGTCAATTACAAGAGGAGATTCCTGCTTCCCAAAAGAAATTGAATTCTTGTCATATTTTGAAATAATGGGGATATTTTTGGCATTCTTTTATTTTTTGGGGGTCTTTTTCACAATAGTAATCATGCTTATTTTCTATATTTATAGAAGCACACCTGTAGTAAGAGCCAACAACTCAGAGTTGAGCTTCCTGCTGCTCTTCTCATTGACTCTGTGTTTCCTCTGTTTACTTACTTTCATTGGTTCTGGGGAAAACAATAGTAGTGTTAATAGCCTTCAAGGCTACACTTCCAGGAAGTAATGTAATGAAATGGTTTGGGCCCTTACAGCAAAAACTCTGTGTTGTTTCCTTTGCACTCATACAGGTGCTTATTTGCATTTTGGTTAATATTAGCTCCACCATTTCCATATATGAACACGAATCATTACCAAGAAAAGATAATTTTAGAATGTCATTTAGGTTCAGCTTATGGTTTCTGGACTGTGTTGGGTTATATTGGTCTCCTGGCTGTCCTTTGCTTCATTTTGGCTTTTCTAGCACGGAAACTGCCTGACAACTTCAACGAAGCTAAATTCATCACATTGAAGAAAATATTTGAGTTCATCCATGATACCATATATCTGCATATATTACAGTATAGTATTGGTTTCTCGCATATATGGACAACATTAAGTATAAATATGTGACATACATATTTGTTTCCCACATATTTAATAAATGTATGTAAACATACATGCATGTGATACTGATGCATTGAAATAAGTACATATATGCATATATACATATATGCGTCTTACATATATTTAACATTTATGTGCATATACGGGAAAATATATGGCACTTACATGAAAACGGCCATTTTTGCTATATTTTGAAATATATGTTTCATATATGTCTATGTGTTTTAAATATATGAATTTTGCATATATTCTCATATAGGCAGCAGACATACATGGGCACTGACATTATATATGTAATTTACTTATATTGACATATATTACATTTCTGTATGGGAATTGTGCCATAGTCAAATTAAGAATCTATTGCTATTTATTGATTGCTCTGTCATTTCTTTTGAAAATCAGTCACCAAATATGAAAATTACATTCCAAAAATTATTTCAAGATGTGTTTTGTCACAAAATTGGAGCCAATGCTCAATTAATGTTTTACATAGAATTAAATTTGCACTTGATTTCCTTTTTTGGTGGTTCTATCCCCGGTTCCACCTGACCAAGTGTCGAGGTGTCCATGAGCAAGACACCTAACCCAGCTGCTCCCGACGAGCTGGATGGCGCCTTGCATGGCTGACACCGCCGTCGGTGTATGAATGGGTGAATGTGAGGCAAATATGTAAAGCGCTTTGGTGGCCATTGGGTCTGTGAAAGCGCTATATAAATGCAGTCCATTTACCATTTTTACCATTTATAGCCTAACTGTAAAATTTGCGCTGTTGAGAACGTCACATTTTTATATTTACAACGTGTTTTTTTTTTAGCGGTGGGAAATGTAGCCAATCACATTCATGTTTGTTGTTTTCTTGAACACAATGACCAATCAGAGCTGTTTAATTTAGTCAGAATCCAGTCCCCGCTCAAAACACAGGTGTCATGAGGAGAACCGGAGGCTGCAGTTCCAGGACACCAGTAAAAACGTCTCAGGTTACGACTGTAACCTATGTTCCCTGAGAACAGGGAACTCAACAATACGTCAACGACGTTATGGGGAACGCCTCAGGCGTGACAGGTGTCTGAAATCACTATCAAATCACGTCAATCATATTGACCGGCGACAGCCCGTGAATCATTAGCGTGAATGATTAACGTGCGACCTGGAAGTATAAAAGGGCGCCTTGCAAACATGACAAATCACCTTATCGTCTGAAGGGACTGTACGGTAGGCAAGCCCCGAGGCATGGCAGGGAGACGTATTGTCTCGTTCCCTGTTCTCAGGGAACATAGGTTACAGTCGTAACCTGAGACGTTCCCTTTCGAAGGGAACTCAACAATACGTCAACGACGTTATGGGGAACGATATACCAACTCCGCCATGCTAAGGGGAGTGCATGCCAAGTGGCAGTGACAACTGTCAGAACCAGCAACTTCAAATGAAACGCTAGAACCACTCACCCTCAGGTCACACTGGGCTGTCAGTGACAGCATTCCCTACGGTCATAGCCCAAGCTACAGCCTCACAGAAAAAACTTCATAAACATGGTTAAATGAAAGGTCTACCCGGGCCTGCTCCGGGCCTGGAACCACAGCTTCCAATTAGAAGGGGTCCCTTCTAGGGAATGTGGCTAGGGAACCCGAAGGAACCCCAGCCAGTCACTATTCAGGGGAACGTACTCACCCAGAAATGCCACCAGGACGGCCTGACCTGGCGTCAGTACATAGACACTTAGTCTGGCCAAATCCTGTCTGTCTGAAGACAGAGCCTCTGGACAACAAAGCCTTAAGTAAGGCATCCAACCCGAGGGACTGCGAAGCTGGCAGTGAACCCTCGGCCCGGATCTCAGAGATGGGATATCCCGGAGAGTATGACTCAGCATAGTGCTTTCCAACCCTTGCTAGCGAGGGGAGTTTCTCTACTCGATCCACGGATCAACCCAGTGTCTGTGTTTCAAACCACTGAGGAGGCCTGTGAAGGCCTAAGGGCTGATCTAACTGGGAGGCCTCACGAGAGGCCTACGACCGTCTGACCAGACTCAGGAAGCCGCATGCTCATAGAGACCCTCGGTGAGGGGAGCACAGGTCTGCCTGGTAGGCGAACCAGGCTGTAGGCAGAAAAAGTTCCGAGAGGGAACCAATAGCAGAGAATGAACACTTTAGCGAGCCAGGGCGCAAGCTCGCCTTCAGAAGCTGCCTATTAAGGCTAGCTGAAACTGATAGCAAGAGACCACTAGCTTCATAAACCCAGCACCACTAGGGAACGTTACAGGGAGGCCCGGAGAGGCCTACTACCTGATAGCCAACGTAAGTGGGAATTCACCTTCAGGGAGGCCCGTGAGGCCTACTACCTGATAACCACAGTAAGTGGGGTGCTCACCTTCAGGGAGGCCCAGAGAGGCCTACTACCTGAAAACCACAGTATGTGGGGTGCTCACCTTCAGAGAGGCCAAGAGAGGCCTACTACCTGATAACCACAGTGCGTGAGAACTCACCTTCAGGGAGGCCCGGTGAGGCCTGCTACCTTACAACCACAGTATGTGGGGAGCTCACCTTCAGGGAGGCCTGGTGAGGCCTACTACCCAACCGTACTCATCCAAGGAGGCCTGGAGGAGCCTACTACCTGATAATCACAGCATGTGGGAACTCACCTTCAGGGAGGCCTGGTGAGGCCTACTACCTGACCGTTCTCATTCAAGGAGGCCTGGAGGAGCCTACTACCTGATAATCACAGCATGTGGGAACTCACCTCCAGGGAGGCCTGGTGAGGCCTACTACCTGACAGACAAAATATTTGGGAGCTCACATTCAGGGAGGCCCAGAGCGGCCTACTACCTGACAGCCACAATATTTGGGAGCTCACATTCAGGGAGGCCCAGAGAGGCCTACTACCTGATAGCCAACGTAAGTGGGAATTCGCCTTCAGGGCGGCCGGGTGAGGCCTACTACCTGATAACCATCTTAAGTGGGAATTCACCTTTAGGGAGGCCTGAGTGGCCTACTACCTGAAAACCACTGGTAGCTTCGAGCCCTGAGTCCGGGTGATAGTATAAGGTGGCCTGCTAAGGCCAGCCAGCTGGGGACTTGCCTATCAGGGAGGCCTGGTCGGGCCTACTAGCTAATAGCAAGTCATATTCTGCCATAAAGTACACTGTTGGGAACCATACTACACAAGCATAATTTACTAATGGGCTTCCAGTAGCGCTATGAGGTATGTCCCACAATGTTGGGACTCACCTCCGAGGAGGCCTGTTTAAAGGCCTACTACCCATCAGTGAGTCAACTGCCCGAACCACCAAGGCCAACCACGTAAAGTGAGCTGGCCTACAGTGCCCTCTAGGGGGCTGTCCAATCAAGGAGGCCTGCTGAGGCCTACTACCTAATGGCACAGCCTTCGTTGGCAGAAAAGCTGTTTACACAGCGCCTACAGCATCCTGGTGCCTAATCACATTGCCCATGGCAGTGTACTCCGCAAGAAAGCTAGCACCCTCAAAACAAGGGGAGTACAACATACGCCACTCTGCCTCAACGGAGGCCCCAGTTAGTCAGGGGCCTACCATCTATGCATGGGCGTCAGCTCAGGGCAATGCTCTGGCTTCAGGGGAGCGTACTTCGACCAAAGAAGAAGTGAAGCTCACTTCATACTCGACCCGAGCCATAGTGGTGCGAGGTAGGATAAAACAGAACTGGGAGTGAAGTGCCTGTATCACAGGGGGATACTCACACCTCACCCTGAGGTTACCAGGGTGCGGGCCTGCCAGCGGCTCTAGGGGTGACAGAAATTTATCTCTGCCCAACCTAGGGGAGTGGGGCTTGAATGAAAGCCAACCACCTACAACCTAGTGCTCGAGCAGTAGCTCAGCGAGGTGAGTGAAGCCTAAACTGGCGGCCTAAATCCGTAGGCCAGTTCTGCATGGCAGGGTCGGGCAGGAAACCCAGTCTTCTTCGTGAAGCGAAAGACGGCCTAACCCTGCTCAATAAAGACATAAATACCACGGAGGCCTGTTTGAGGCCTACCATGTCCTTACAAACCATCCTCTGCACCACGCTGCATTACTCTAGTCACCCCAGAATAAAGAGAAGGGGGCGGGCCTTGGCCTAACGACTCCCATGGGAGGAGGCTGTTTATACAGGGATGCTAGAAACCTACATTCACAAAGTGAAGGTTCAGAGGAACCAATGCTAAATTTTTAGCAGAGCGCCTTTATTATCCCTGGCACAGCCTAGGCCAGCTACAGAGGCGGCCCTGGTGAGGGCCAGCCTGCAGGCATAGATCTATCTGAGGGCTCGGAGGAGCCACAGCCTTACTAAAGAATATAGTCTGTATTATTCCATACAAAGGCTGTAGATCGCTCAGCCTAAAGAAAACCCAAACAGAGCTCAAGGGGCGAAATACTCAGTCGAAGTCAAACGGACCCGTGGGCCGGACATAAGATCTATCTGAAGCTCTAGCGTCAGTCAACACTCTAAGTAACAAATTCTAAGAGAGAGACCAACTACTCTACCCTGAGGTGGCTAACAGCCCGAAGGCTAACATAGTTATCGTTCTGGCCACCTAATGGGGAACTTCAGGGCCCTAATAATCCAGGAAACTCTCTTACCTTATTACCTGATGACATGGCAAATGACATGACCCCATAGCTCTATACAGGGAACGAGGTCTGTAGAGAGATACATTTCGGAATTTTAATTCACAAAAATGTACTCTTGAAAAGACCAGTCAGCTCACCTGCGGCATGCGGAGTGAAGACTCGCCAGATAGTTCTTTATGAACCTGGGGTCCCCACTTTACATGCCTGAAAGAGGCGTTTCTACTAACCAAGCCTAGGCGGGCCATTGGAACATCGTTCTTATCACAGGCCCAGCCCCAGGCCTGATGTAATGAACGTCTGGGGAGTCAGAAGAGAGGAGAGGGCTGGATTTCTTTTTAATGAAGCCCTCCGGGGAGATTATCCATCAGCGACGCTGTATGCGCTTGTGCTGGATAACCTCCCTCAGATCCCTCTTCTTGCGGGAGTCACGCCTTTTCTGCGCCCTGTTCCTCCACGGAGGGGGCGCACGAGAGGCGACACTGGCTCTCTGGCCCTGTCTACGGTCCTCAGACCGTGAAGGGCCAGGCCCTCCCGCCTGCCTGGGCGTGGAACCGGATCTCAGCGGTATGCAGGTCCTAAAAGCAGCTGAGCGCGCCTTCGCCTCCCTGAACTTCCCAAACAGGGGCCAAAGAGTTCAGAGGGCGAAACCGACGAATCGAGGAGAAAGGCCTTCTCTTTCTCCTCAACGTCGGCCAGGTTTAACCAAAGCTGTCTCTCCGTGGCCACCATCGCCGCCATCGACCGACTGATCGTGGCAGCAGTCTGTTTGGTGGCCCGGAGCGCAAGAACCGTGGTTCGGCGCGGCTCAGTAACCGCCTCAGGGGACATCCCTGCCCCCTGGTCGAGATCCTGCAGCAGGTCGGCCTGGTATGCCTGCAGCACCGCCATGGTGTGCAGGGAAGCACCAGCCTGAACTGCTGCCGTGTATGCTCTGCCATTCAAACGCGCTGTTGTCTTTAGCGGTTTGGATGGCAGAAATGGAGCTCTCAGTGTCGACGCCTGCCCAGACACGAGATAGTTCGCAAACGACTCGTCAAATGGGCGGCATCGACACATACCCATGCTCTGCGATCCCCTCAACATCAGCGAAATTAACCCGCTGATGTCAGTGAATACTGGCAGAGTATGGGCTCTTCCATGCCCTCTAGATCTCTGTGTGAAGATCAGGAAGGAATGGAAGGCTCACCTGAGCTGGTGGTGTATGGCCGGGGAGAAACAGATCGCCGAGCCTACCGCGAGCGGTCTCTCCTCTAGCGCGTTGCCATGGCAGCTACAGCCTGTTGGCGGCGCGCTCCACAACATTCACCAGACCTGCATACACGGGGCAGGGTGGCTGAGAGGGTTCAGGATCTACCTGATTATAAACCTCCTCAGCCATCTCCTGCTCGTCCTGAAGAGCAGCAACTGCAGGAAACTGTCGGTGAAAAATCCTCATCATCGACCTGCAGTTCGCCCTCGTCAGCCGTCGAATCATCTGAGAGGTTTACAGCACTCTCAAGATGATCGACGAGCTCTATCTGGAAGCCCATGATGCAAGTCGCCGCTCTGCCTCGGCACGAGCGGGACCACGAGGACCAGACGTTGAACCCCCTTCACTCGAGAAGAGGGGCAGACGAGAGCGGAGCGTTTTAAGAGAAAAACGCTCACAGTTCACACAGAGGATTCCCTCGAGAACCTCCCATGCGTGCTCTTCTCCCAGGCAGGAAAAGCACACTCGTGTGCTGTACATTTAATTTTCTTACCGTTTCATTGAGTAGCGTTTTCAAACAGACAGTCCCTGAAGACGATGAGATGATTTGTCATGTTTGCAAGGCGCCCTTTTATACTTCCAGGTCGCACGTTAATCATTCACGCTAATGATTCACGGGCTGTCGCCGGTCAATATGATTGACGTGATTTGATAGTGATTTCAGACACCTGTCACGCCTGAGGCGTTCCCCATAACGTCGTTGACGTATTGTTGAGTTCCCTTCGAAAGGGAACTGGTTTGCAGCGACATTAATTTCTTCATATATGCCAGGAGTGCAAAATTAATCATCTGTAACGTTCGTTGTTTTGAATAGACATTATCACTCATAAAGCAGCTATTCACGTCTTCTCCGGTTTATTTGTGTTCACCTACATCGGTCATTCTATGAAAATAATGGCTTTTTGAACAGACAACTTTTAAAAAATGTAAATCTTTTTTTTTATACCAAAATTTATATTCAGATAATAGTTTAGCTCTTAACATTATAAATCAACTTAAATGACAGCTTAATGTATTTTGATATTTTTACTACTTTACATAAAAAAATGCTTGTGGTGCCTTTTTGTCACTGGTGTTACCTATATTTTAGATGACAATTCAGGCTTTCCAGAATGTAATTTATTTGCATACATAATCAAAGACAGAAAAAGTTAATGTAATATTAAGAAATTGTCTTGATTAGTAATAATTTACTTTGAACAGGTATGTGTAACGTTCTATTGTGTGAAATTTTTACCATTACTATTTCTACCATTGTGTTTTTTGTTGTAACATTAGAAATAATTGAGGTTGAGTGATCAAAATGGAATGATCATATCCTTAAAATGTGTAGTGTATCTGGACAGTCTCACATGACAACCATTCTGAGTCTCAGGAAGGCTTGTCAATTTTGTTTATTTGTTTAAGTTTTGTTACTAGCTTAAGCGCCAGAAAGTCTGGGGTGAGATTGGTTTTCTGACATCATTTACGACTCTGCGATACTCCCCAGAGACCATCGCACCCTCCTCTCTACTCACTTTGGACGCATCAAAGGAATTCCAAGGCCCCCCCCCTTTCTTTGAAGCAACAACACAAAGAGTTATATTTGCAAGTATTCGTTTATTGAGTTTTCAAAGCATTAAGATTTGTTAACCCCCTGTTTATAGGGAGATTGTGTTTTCCTTGTTGGTTCTCTCAAAGGTTTTGTCCAGGTAATGTGCCATTCTGTTATCCCTTCTTCTCCTTCTATCACTCTCTGATTTTCATTGTTTTATTGTATTGTATATACATTTTATTCTGTGTAATCTTAGTCACCGATATACGTAGTATTTTCTTTATTAAAACCATATATACTCATTCATTGATTCTGTTCGCGCTCATAATAAAGTCCCTTTAATGTCCGATCAAAGCTACGCGCTTTACAAGTTGTTGATACTTAAACAGTATTTTTTATAGAATAGGAAAGTTAATCCTCGTGGCCAGAGGAATAAACTGAAAGTCTATAAAAAGGATCTTTCATGAGGTTTGATAAAGTTCGGATGATCTGATTTACTGGACAAGCAGATGGTTCGATGATAAATTAATCCCATTAGAGATTATCCTGACAATTTATCTATTTTAGACAATTGACATATTAATATTTAATTATAATTCGTTGTGATTGATTATTGATAATACAATTGATCTAATTTTGCCTCCCTGTATGGATAATTGATTATAAATTTGTTGTATTGAATTGTCCATACAGACACGGTGGCGAAATATTCCCGTTAAAGGTGATATTTATAAACTGTAGTTGATTCACTGATCATAGTAGTATTTATGGGGGTCATTGTGTCAAAAGTGATTTATGGCCCTAAATATGATTTGTATGACAGGTTATGTCATATTTATGATTATGATTATGACATATTTATGACAGGATGTGCAGGTGGGAGGGGTTTTATGACCACCAGATGGTATGTGAACTTTTGACCCCGACCATGTGTTTCCGGAGTTTATGGCTGTGTGTGTGTGTGTTTATGACGGGCCAATTTGCTTGGTGTGACTGGGAATGTTTTTTCAGGTGGATGTTTGGAATGGGGATGACTTTTATTATAGTAGAATAATGTTGACAGAAGTATGAAATTATGGACATGAAGAGGTCCGACACGGATATGATTTTCAGATGGAACATCATCTTGCATGATGTCTGTGGGAGAGAATAAGAAAAGAGTTTAAAGAAATAGCATTGATGACAAATAAAAACAACATAACATTTTATTAGCCATTTAAAAGTAAGTTTTAAACATGTGATGAACATAATGAGGTGATCTTTATGCGTCAATCTGCCTAAAGCAGATTTAGCCCCTTAAATCTTTCTGAACAGATGAAAATGTCACAAGGAGTTTAAAGAAATATACCATTGATGCCATATAAACATTAGATAAATAAAACATATAAGCTGTTAATTTATTAATAATTTAAAAGTAAGTTTTAAACTTTAAACACGTGATGAACTTAACGAGGCGATCTTTATGCGTCTATCTGGGTAATGTCCCAGAGTCTTCTCCTTTATGAGTTTAAGAAAATACATTGTGTTGTACTTTAAATAATCATATAAATAAAATGAAATAAACTGTTAATTTTATAAAAACATTTAAAAGTAAGTTTTTAAACTTTAAACAAGTGTTGAACTCAGCATGTTGAAATGAGACTCTGTCTTTTCCTCTAAGAGTAAATGGTACAAGTGTGCTTTAATAAATACCATTGATGATTTAAAAAATATTAGATAAATAAAACATATAAATAAGCTGTTCATTTATTAAGCATTTAAAAGTTATTTAGTTTTTTCCTCTATGAGTTTAAGAAAATACAGCGCGTTGTACTTTAAATAATCATATTGAATAAAATGAAATAAGGTATTAATTGTATAAAACATTTAAAAGTTATTTTTTAAAACGAAGTAGAAGTGGACTTACCATGCTGAAATGATCCGAAGTCCGGAGTTCGTATGTGGCAAGTTTATTCGCGCTGCGAAACGAAGTGGTGACTTGTTCCAGCACACGGTGCGGAGACCTTCGAAAGGGCCCACCGATGCAAACACACAAGAGGTGAGTCGCTGTTTCTTTGAAGCCGGAGAGATGCTAGCTCTCCGACTGGTAAAATTGAAATGACCATAGAGAATAACACAAACTTCGCCGAGCAGGAAGCGTGACACTCTCCAGGGGAATGATCAAGGGATGCTTTGATCAATACAATTAAAATATATCGTGCTGGGTCCTATCATAAATTCCTGGGTGACGCCGTTACGTCTGTGGGATTGCTTATTTGACCATATGGATCAGACTAACCCATTTGAAGAGGTATAACGCCTTCCGCTTATCAGACGATCAAAGCTTTCCCCAGCTGTCTCCTAACACATCCGAACTCTGTATGGTGTGAGGAATTTGACGCTTCATGCAACCACTCCAGTGAGATCATTATAATTAAATGGCTATAGCGGGGTGTTTAGGGAGGGGTAGTAGGGCTAGACATTCTGATTATTTATAAATTTAGCTATGATAGTATTGGTCATAATGACTAATCATAATATTAATTAATTCTGTATAATGATCGACGAATGTGTAATCATTTATAGGCTAATGAATTTATTAAACAATATTCGAGTATAGATTATTTTATAAAATGGAGAATAGTGTAGAATAAAATTAACAATATTACTATTTTAAGTCGAAATATCGATAAATACCAGTATTGGATTAGCCTACACCAGTCTAAAATAAAAGACTAAATTATAGCACAGCATATGTAATATTTATCATATGGTTAGGCTTGGGATATAATTATTATTTGCGACATGTTAATGCTGCATAATTTATATCTGAGGCTGATTTATTTAAACAGTTTCAGCTATAGGCTATCCTAGTCTTAATAGGCTACAGGCTGTCTAATCCTATGAACTTTTATATTGATGTATCATGTAACCCATTAAAACTAGACTAAAATATATTTTATACTCAATATCGAGTTAATATAACCTGTGAGACAGTTAATTTTATGGTTATAATGTGAGACTGACGCCAGCTTGGCTGTAGAGGTGTTGGTAACCCCAGGAAGTGAGAATAATACGTTCGGATGTGACACCATTTGCTAGACTATAGGGAGTAACACATATCCCGACTAGCTGTCTCCCCATGAATAAGCATTATTCTCTCGCCCAAGTCTGGATGAAATGAATGAAATAAAAAAGATGTATATATAGAGCTTTTATTATACAATTTGTTTTGAAATAGTAAATAATCGTAAGTAAATGAGCAATAATGTTTTATGTATTTTAAGTTGAAATATAATACCGATTGTACTTTACACTATTGGATTAAACTATTCTAAAATAAAAGGTTAGAAATAAACATTTCCAGCTATTACTACCAAATGATATACATCAAAGTTACCGTGAGGTTTTTTTTTTTTTTTTTTTTTTTTTTAAATAATAAAAATTATTTTACATGGTTGTAAATAAATAAAACAAAATACATTGAACTCTTGTTCGTGCTATTAACTAATTTTGTATTTGGATGAGTGTAATAGCGACGGTTGAAACGGTAATCTAGCATAATAGCGACGGTTGAAACGGTAATCTAGCACCGCCCCTGACACCATGCTGCGTTCAAGACGTTTTAAAGACAGCGCGAGTGGAATCAGGCATTCATTGTTTGTGGATCTCGCAGCGGTAAGCAGTTTTTAGATCAACAATGCCAGCGGCTCACGGTAAGCTTTTTTTTTTTTTTATTAAATTTCTTCATGCAGTGTTGTGTTGTAATAGTTAATTTGAAAAGTTTTCGATTTTTAAAAGCCCTAGAGTAAATTTAACGCAGATACATAATATTATTATCGATATTAATGAATACTATTTTGATTTCGTTTTGGAGACCAGCGAAAATAGTACAATAGAGTAAAAGTACTCTTATTTTGTCTTTATTCTGACAAGAACTCGCTTATTTTGGATTATGGCTTGAATAACTCGTGAGTGTGTACACCAACCCGTACCGAAGACGTACACTCGCACAGCTTGTATGTTTAAAGTGATAAGACTTTAAATTATGTTAAAATATCTACTATAGTTATATGTGCTGATGGACCTATTGTATGTGTAAAGTTTAAACTCCTAAGCATTTGAATGTAAGTTAGTATCAATGCACGCGCTGGTCTTAGCGAGCCTGCTTTGAATGTTTCTGTCCGTGGAAAAAGGTATTTTGATCTGTCGCATTAGTTTCTTGATGGTTATATTTATTTCTGATTTTAAAAGGGTGTTTTAAAAATGTCTCGCCCTGCATATTGTCCTATCGCAATGTTGATGTTTGATAGTGGAAATTGATAAATAGACTAAGTTACATTTTGATCGGCAGCAGAGCTTTTTCTAGCTAGTTTACTGCAGTGTTATTTATTAACCACAAGATGGAGCCATTTTCCTGTAATATGGTTGTGTTTATCGGTGATACCTGTTTTTAAACAACGTTTTAAATTTCTATTCTACAGATATGCTTTTTATTTTAAGGTTAGATATTTTATGTGTGATAAACTTTTGCATTGTATATATTTTTCTAACTTTAACATCCCTAGTGTTAAGCGATAAGATTAAGTGTCATTTGTTATAAGAAACCGTGTGTTTATAGCTATTCTGTCTGAGAATATGAATTTCATAGTTTATAAAAATGCATTCATCAAACGTTTCATTTTAATAGGACTTTTGTGTTCTAGAATCTAACGTTGAACTGAATGCCTTCCAGGCCATTGACCTCTGTAAGTACCTATTTTCTATTCTTCATGCAATTATAAATGTACAAATTAAATTTACAAATTCACATTTTTTTTACCATATTTACCTAATTTTTCTTTTTCTTCTTCTTATTTATTTACTCACTATTTGTATTTATTTTAATGATATTTTTATTTTTAGTAACAGCGACACAGCCAAACGGGGACGTTGTATCGAGAACCGGTAAGATATCATCATATTGCACTAGACTTGGATTGTATTCATCTGACAATTAATAATCACCCCCTTTTTATCACAGATTTGTCACAGGTAATCACCCCGCCTGCCTTTGTGGACTTGAGACAGGATGAGGTAGAAAGCAGTCATCCTGATAGAATCGATACCCCTTTTTCCAACGCCTCGACAAGTTCTGACAGCCATCTGATAAGAGCGGTAGATGTGTTTGGTCTCACAACCGATTCGGACGGTCAACCAGGACCAAGTTTTCGCAAATGTGGACGAAAGCGTCGGAATGTGACGCAGCATATGGTCACAACTGATCCTAAGACCTATCAAAATATTGGTATGTATACATTTATGATATTTCCGACTTGCGTATTTTGTTATTCCAATCATAGTATTGTTATACATTGTTATGCATTTATAGACATTTATTTAATACTAGTTTTGTCATCTCTTATTCTACACAGATGTCCGAGTAAATGGTGAGGTAGGATCGACCACCATACGCCCGAATGTCGTAGACGCGGCATCAGCCGGTAAGATTTCACTATCTTACGATAGACGCCAGATTGACATCGCTCACTATTTAATAATCACCCCCTTTTTCACGTAGATTTGTTACAGGTGCTCACACCGCCTGGCTTCGTGGATTTGACAAACCCCGCTCCTGATACCACTCATCCGACTAGAAATGTTAGTCCTACGAGTTCTGACGATCAGCTGCTCCGTGTGTTAGATGTGATCGATCTCACACCGAATTCCTACGATCAGCCAGGCCAGAGTTTTCGTGAGCCACCCAGAAAGCGACGCCCTGTTCCTGATACCACTCATCCGATTAGAAACACCAGTCCTTTTTCCAGCGTTTCTACGAGTTCTGACGATCAGCTGGTCCGTGTGTTAGATGTGATCGATCTCACGAATTCAGACGATCAACCAGGCCCAAGTTTTCGTGCGCCATCCAGAAAGCGATGGCCTGTGTCAGAGCATGCACGAGCTACTTCTCCTAAGGCCGAACAAAATAATGGTAAATAACATTTACTATGCATTATTAATTTGTGATTCTAATCATATTCACAGTTATGCAAGACTGTGTTATACTTTATGCATAGTATCTAATACGAGTTTTGTCATCTTTCATTCTCCACAGATGACCAACTAGTCGATACGGATGATTTGACAGCGTGGTCCGAAACTCAGCAGGATCGATGGGATCAGGTGTCTTGGTCAAATGATGATGATTACGACGCAGCTGCCGTGAGAGCTAGACAAACACCGTATCCTTTTCACGAGCTGGCTGAAGCTGAAGAAGAAGAAGACGAAGAAGCGATTCACTCTACGTCTGTACAGACTGATCAACCGTGTTGCGATAGGGCTCTGATACACACACTCATTAACAGACTTATTGCGCAGGGTGAGGAGATTCGTCATAGAACGGCCACACTACACGCCGAGTACCACAATCAGTTAGATGTATACTATACATCATTATGCCGACGAATAGACAACCATTTCAGTACGATTAATGAGCGTATGGACGCTCAAGACATCCAGATTCGTGAATTACAGGTTATTCTAAATGACCAGCACCAGCGTCTTGAAAATTCTATTCACAGGTTGGAAGCCTCGGGGGTTGTCAATAACGATCGAGTGATTCTTATATTAAACGATCAACTTAGAGAACGCCGATTAATTGTCAATCTTCTTGGTGTCATGAACTATGATGTACGTCGAAGATAGGCTACATACGTGTATGTTATTGGCTATTAATTCCATTTTATTCTATTTGTGGTGTTTTCAACATTTCTATTCTCAATATGAATTTTGAATTTGTGTGTTTGAAATTTTGAAGTTGTGAATTCTCAGGGGTTTGTGAAATTGTATAATTTGAGGGTATAGCAAGATTGTTCTGAATAAAAATTAAAAATGGATCAGGATGAAAAAAATACTACAGCCGATACACAATGCGGTCGACCAGACCAAAATCTCTCAGATCAGGTACAGCAAATGTTTGAAATGCATATGGACGGTCCCCATAGCATGTGCGATGATTTACAACTAATGATAAATGAATTAAACTCTTTTAATGCAGAGTCAATGTCACAGACTTGTAATTTAGAGGATTTGGAAATAGATAGTCAACAATCTCGTGATATTAATCTTTCTGATCAGTTGGAAGCAGAGGTGGGCACAAATACATCAAAAACTATTTTGTTACAAAATACAAATACTGGCTCATGAAATGTAACAAAATAAAATACAAAATACTGATGTGAAAAATGTATTTAAATAAAATACAAGTAATTAGTATTTTGAAAATACAAAAATACTCCCACAATAATCTTAAGTCTTTTTTTTATTACTGAAAGGTCAATAACACAAATAGTAGCAATAACACAAATATGAGAAATGTGTAAATTCAAAATGGCGAAGTAGCAAAATAAAAAAGTATGGGCATTTCACTAAATCTCTACAGGGCCTGAAATAGCTCCCTCTGACGTAAATGGCATGTATAGCTAAGTTCACATCAATGGTCTGGTAGGCTAAGCCCGACTACGTCAGACTTCGTACTTCCGCTCAATTTCATTTCGCTTCTGTACTTAGTCTGAGACATCGACATGTCTCTCATTTTTCCTCCGGCCTGAAAACAGCCGGCCAATCAACGAACAGAGGGCGATTGGGGAAATTGACGATTGAGATTGGGGAAATTCAAAAACGACCGTGGATATGGAGACACAGGACGCAATTCGCTCTGTTGTGGAGAATATTCCTGGCATTTCCAAACTGAAGGCCGAACAAGAAGAGTGTTTGGTAAACATTTTGAATGGAGGTGATGTCGTGGCCCTACTCCCGACGGGTTTTGGTAAAAGTTTAATTTATCAAATATTACCGATCGTCAGCGAGAAACTGGGGAGGCCAAAGGCCGGCAAGGCGATATTTGTGATTGTGTCCCCCTTGGTTGCACTCATGGAGGATCAGGTTAAGGAAGCAGCAAAACTCGGTCAGCCATGTTCACTCCGGTATTTCGCTCGATGGTTTCGTTTTCGCAACATACATGTGTTTACAGTGGAAGTTCGATGCGGCTGAGCTGGCGAATAACACACGTCATAACCAAACGTTAGTGTGATTGGCTTATGGGTAACCAATGATTTTATACTTCAGACAAGCGCCCCCCCGCGATAAAGAAAACACTTTTCAATGAAGCCTTTCCAGACTCTGTCTATGAAGCAAAGCGAAGTAGCAGAGTTTGGTATTACCAGGCTAGTGGTAGGCTGCCCTTAATAGCAAAACGTGTTTGATGACGGCTATGTAGCCATATTATCACCGTTACTCTACTCGTGCCTTTAAGGACAAGTTCGGTATTTTACACTTAAAGCCCTGTTTTAAGATCGTTTCTAATGAAATAGAACGGTTAAGATTGAAATTTGGACAAATGCTGCTGTCCCAAGAATTTTCGGTTTCTGTGTTAGCACCCACCCACCTCCACAATGGTTTCATAGGTGCACTGATAGAATCATTCATAAAACGCATTAAACTTTAGTTTACAAAGACGTGAAACTCACCGAGTGGTCTGGGGGTGTTCACTGATATGCTCACACAAAAATCGCTGCAAAAGATGCTTTCCAACAGGTGTTTTACCATTCGTTGTAAAACTGTGGACCTATTTTTCCAAACGCGTCACAACCGGACATTCTTCCGTTGAGAGCTTGAATAGACACTCCAGCCCAGTTGGTGGCGATAATGCTCCTTTGCCAATGTTTGGATAGCGTAGCCTACGATACCGCGACTGCATAAGACTACAGAAAGAATACAAACAACGCCATTTCCGTTTCCGGCGGCGAAGTAATACGGTACCTCACAGAACATCCAATACAAGTCAATGGAGTTGGACAAAAACTACGATAAAACCTGTTGGAAAGCATCTTTTGCAGCGATTTTTGTGTAAAAATAACAGACCGGGAATTTTCGTCACAAAATCAAAATTCCATTTTAATCATAATATATATGATTAATCATATGTGTGGGTTTGTTTTACACACAAGACTCTAACTGCCCTGACCGCGTATGCCTTTTCCATAGTAGAATCGCGCTGCGTGCGCAATTACTGAAAAACAATAGGATTGATAATTATTTTATACAAAATCAATATCAATATTTCTCATATGTAATACGTTTAAAAACTGCAGATGGATGTTATATTGTGAACGCTTGCTTAGCATGGATAGTTACGACAGACGCGCTGTTTCATAATAGGTAGGGCCTATGATGTCCTTTTATGAATGACAACACAGTGCATTGATCTCATAAGGCACAATTATTTTCTCTATAATGCCGTTCAGTGTGCAATATGTGTGTGTGTAGACTCTATATTTTTCACAAAACACTTTACCTTAATGCCGTTTTTAAGAGTTCAAAACTCATTCACTTCTTGGAGGGAGCCCGGTCTACAGGGTGTCACGTGATTTTCGTGCATCTAACCTGGACATTGCCATTGCCAACATCAGACCGAAAATATGGCAAAATCATTCACTATGGTGATTTTTCTTAAGTATTTAAGTATTTGAAATACTCTAAATACACTCCCTCAAAATATTTTGTTACAAACTACATTTTATTTTTTCCCCACCTGCAAAATACAAATTACAAAATACACTAAAGTAATTAAATACGTATTTAAAATACATTTAATTGAAATACTGCCCATGTCTGGTTGGAAGAAATATTAAACAAATGTTGTTTTCAGATTGTACAAGATGGTTATGCCTTAAAAATGAATATGAATCGGTATCTAGTGATGCTTTTTTCCCCGCAGGTATTGTCGAAATTGAATCCCCATCGTCTTTTGATGTTGTTCCCCCTTCAGGTAATGTAACCACTGAGAGCCCCACGGTTATCAAAGCTCCGCTCGTAACAGGTACTGGCGGTACCGATATGTCGTCGTCTTGTAACACAGGCCGTCGTCCAGGTAACCCAGATAGTGATAGGATGTCGATTAGTGACAATTCGGCCCCTTCTGACACTTCGATATTAAGTCGGACCGACATCGATTCGCTGATTCGTGAGGGTGGGGATGTAAACGGGTATCGTATTTTACCGCGACCTCATTTCAATAGTATTGAATTATGGCGGAGTATGAATCTCAGAGGTATTAACTCTACAGATTTGGCTGATTATAACATATTCCTGCACAATGCTCTTGGCGAAATTGTAGCGTTTGCTAGAGAGATTGGTGGGGAATATAGCGTTATCAATATGACTATGTCGGCATCCACTCTGAAATACCCCGTTAACGTTGTTTTAACAGACGATAATAATTACGACGTTAATACGCTTCTTGATCAAATTGTAAAAATTTTGCAGAGCGACGATCAGATATTGTCGGATGAAGCGGTCGAAATCGAAGCTAATGTGGCAATGAACAGGCATGGAGGTGGACGTCATCGTCGTAAACTTACGGATTTGGCACTCGACCAGGTGATTAAAAAAAAGAAGATGAGTTTATTCTCCCCCGCTAATATTTCAAATAAATTATGCTTATCTATTTGTCTGGCACATTTTCTTGATCCTGAATTACCCGAGAATATGCTAGAAAGACAGGCAGCCGCCATCAGCATCAATGCCGGGTTCTCAGTCGATTGTGAGATAGGGCTCGGTGACCTAGAAGCGTTTGAAAAACTACTCGGTATTAAAATCGTTGTTTTTTACAGGACGACCGTCGGTAAGTTAGAAACTTACAAAAATCATGATGAACCGCATCCAAAAACGATATATCTGTATCTGTACAACTCGCATTACTACATGATAACCAACCTTACCGCGTTCATAGGAGCTGACTATGTATGTAAATTCTGCTATGTTGGCCCCAATGATCAAAGACATCACCAATGCGCGTACGTTTGTAATGTATGTCTCGATGATGAATGCTACAAAGTTCCTAAAAGACCTATACATTGCCCCGATTGTCTGCGTTTCTGTAAATCGAACTACTGCTATACCGAGCATAAAAAAATACCCGCCGGACGTGATCGACCCACTTGTGATGTGGTTAAGTATTGTAAACTATGTAACAGACGATACGATGTCATTGGGTATGGCAAAAGAGAGCAACATAAATGTGCGCCATCGCGTTGCGTGCACTGTGGTGAAGATCTACCGGAAATGGGGTTTCACAAATGCTTTATACCACCTCTACCTCCCAAGGAGCTTATCGATAAATATATCTTCTACGATTTTAAAACCCGCTACGAAAATGACCGACACGTCGCTAATTTTGTATGCGCGATCACTTTTGATGGGGAGAAATTTATCACGGAGGGTACCGATTGCATAGCGATGCTAATCACGCATTTCAGACAACCACGATACAAAGGTTACTGCTTCATAGCCCATTACGAGTCAAAATTCGACTCATTTCTCATTCTGGAGTATTTTTGCAAAGCGGGGTTAAGGTCGATCTCATAATGCAAGGGTGTAAATTAATCTTCATGTACGACGACGTTTTTGCACAACGTTATATAGACAGTCATTCTTTTATCCCTATGGCCTTGTCCAAGATGCCTGCGGCATTAAGCTTGACCACTACTGAAAAAGGCTACTTTCCACATCTTTTCAATTGGGTGGAGAATGTACACTATATCGGCCCCTACCCTGACAAAAAGTACTACAATCGCGATAACATGTCCGATAAAGACCAAGCAAAGTTTGATGCTTGGTACAGTACGACTGTAGATAAAGAGTTTAACTTTGGGAAAGAGCTGCGTGAGTACGGGGTAAATGACGTTGTCTTATTACGGGAAGCGTGTATGAAATACCGCGCAGCCTTCATAAAATGCACCGAGCTTGACCCTTTCGCCTTCACGACGTTACCTGCTTGCTGCATGGGGGTGTTCAAAACACATTATCTGGAACGAGCTACATTGGCGCTGACTCATAATAATGCATATGTGCAGCAGAGTAAGACCTACTCAAATGTCTCTATCGAATGGCTCGAGTATGTAAAAAAGACACGAAACGTAGACATTCACCACGCCGTCAACCATGGTGAGGTATCGGTCGGTCGCTACTTTTTAGACGGGTACTATCAGCAGGATGGTGTGCGGCATGGGTTAGAATTTAACGGATGCCAGCATCATGGACATGAGTGCCAGTTTGAACCGTATCAGACACATCCCTTGTCTGGGGTCCCTTATGGAGTTCTCAGACGACAGTTTGATGATAAGGTTGACATTCTGCAGAATGCGTATGGTCTACAAATTGAGGTTCTTTGGGAGTGCGAATGGACTTGTATGAAAAAGATTGACCCGTCTGTAATAGAATTTATGAGCACTTATTCGAAGCCCGAGAGAATGAAACCACGTGAGGCGTTGTTTGGGGGGCGCACTAACGCTTATAAGCTCTATTACAAAACTTCGGATGGCGAGAAAATAAGTTATGTAGATTTTACCAGTCTGTACCCATTCTGTCAGGCCAGGAAGACCTATCCGATCGAACACCCACAAGTCATGTTCAAAGATTTCGAACCAATAGAAAATTATTACGGACTTATCAAGGCTACAGTATACCCACCACGTAAATTACTACACCCGGTTCTCCCTTACAGATGCGGAGGAAAACTCATGTTCCCGCTATGCAGAACCTGTGCGCATGTCCAAAACCAGTTGACAACATGTAACCACACAGATGCTGAGAGGGCGTTGTCAGGATGCTGGGTTTCTATCGAGCTTTTAAAAGCCATCGAGAAGGGGTATGTGGTAGCCAGGATAGACGAAGTGTGGCATTTTTCACAACAGTCTGATACACTGTTTCGGGAGTACATAAAGACGTTTTTACGTTTAAAACAGCAAGCGTCGGGGTACCCGTCGAACATCGTCACGGACGCTGCCAAAGAGGCATACATTCGCGAGTATTTTGAAAAAGAGGAGATACGTCTTGACCCCGACAAGATTGAGCACAACCCTGCTCAGAGGGCCATCAACAAATTATTGTTGAATAGTCTCTGGGGCCGCTTCTCGTTGCGCGAGGATCTACAGATTACCATTATGGTGAAAGATCCTGAAGAATTCACCAGAATCGTTTTCGGTAAAACCGACACATTGTCATGCTTCACATTCATCTCAGACGATATGTGACCCGTCACAGAAACCAGGGACACAAGTCGGCAGCACAACTTTCGAGCAAAATGAGAAAGAAGAGTTTTTTTTCAAAATTGGTGAATTTCATTTTTTTGCAGAATCTGTTAGTTGAAATCACGAAGAAGCCTCTCCATGTTTGAGATAGCAGTATTGGTATATTTAAAAGCTTACATTTTGAGGTTGAAATCGGCTTGTTTTCGGAGATTCTAGCACGCAGGAGGGGCGTGGCGTGTTATTGTCTGTGTGTATTTCCATACTGAATATGGCGCTTTTGTCCCCGCCCTCCAAGTGAACCGCATGGCTACTTCTTATGCTGTGCTCTGGTAGGCTCTATCTGATATCAAAATTCAATGAAGATGGACGCCGCAAAGATTGTCGCAGACGAGCTGAACCGTGGCAGTTACACCGAAAATGTTTTCGCTGCTTGGGAAACTGAACCGGAGGTATGGGCGCGGCGCGCGCGCCCTCTGTGTTGAATATGTCGGCTCGGCTCGCTGACAGCGGTGGCTGGCTGTTTCATATGTGACGTCCCGATTGCTTTGAATGGGGAAAGTTTTGTGAACTGAACAGACTTAATGGACTGGCAACAATCTCCATAGAACATGAACTGGCACAGAGAATCGAAATAGAGGATGCAGTTAAGACCTTTGCTGCGATGAAGGCGATGAAGGCCTGCCGTGCGCGTTTCTGAAACGTAAGTTAAGCTTCATTTGCTCTTTAGTCGTTATTTAAGATGCTGAACCTGCTGATGATATAATGTGCTTGCGGACATTTAATTTGTGTGTGTATAGTATACGCACATAAGAAAGTGGTGTAAAGAGATTTGCAACAGTAATTTGAGGAGGTGTAATGTGATTATTTGGAAAATTCCTGTCATGACTGCTTAAAGAAAAATGCCAGCAGGCATTTGCCTCCTGCATAAACTTTAATATTGTTGACATTTTGGGCACACGCGCGTTGCGCACTATTTGCGTTATATGTAGGCCTATGGCTTATTGGTCTTTGTGTGTTGTTGCTGGTTTTGCGTTATATGTATGGCATATTGGTCTTTGTGTGTTGTTGATGGTTTTGCGTTATATGTATATGGCATATTGGTCTTTGTGTGTTGTTGCTGGTTTTGCGTTATATGTAGGCTATATGGCATATTGGTCTTTGTGTGTTGTTGCTGGTACGTTGCAAATAGAGGGGCATCACAATTGTTTTTCGCCTAGAGCTGCTGCAGAAGTGCACTCATTCGAAGTGCAAAAAAAAGCTGTAAAGCACAGGGGGGAGCTTTACAGGGGGTATGGCTTATCTAAATGAGATGTAAATGAGCCCTATTGTCACTCCTAGCAGCAGAGAGAGGTGAGAACTGCACAATCTTTCAAGGTCGTTTTCTCATCTTTGAGCTTTTTTAAGTGCCTACCTTCAAATGGCCACAACTTCTCCAAATATTATCAGATTTCCACATGTTACACATCGTTGGAAAGCTTGGAGACTACACTTTCAGAATCTATGAATAACTCAAAATGCCCCAGAACCGACTTGTGTCCCTAGTTTCCGTGACTGGTCACATATTGCTCTTGTTCAGTATAGCAACCCAAAAGGATGCGTGCGCGCAACTCAAGATGTTAATGTGTTTGTAGGCGCGTTTACAACCGCTCATGCGCGGATCGAGCTGTATGATCTAATGGATAGACTCGGCGATAGGTTGCTTTACTCCGATACAGACAGCGTTATTTTTGTGTCTAGGGAGGGTGACTGGGAGCCTCCACTCGGGGATCATTTGGGGGAGCTGACGAATGAAATAGACGACGGGGATTATATCACGGAGTTTTGTTCAAGCGGTCCTAAATCGTACGGTTATCGGTACCGCTAAAGGTAAAGTATGCATGAAGGCTAAGGGTATAACGTTGAATGCTAAAAATTCACAAGCTATATGCTTAGACAGTCTGATTGGTCTGGTCGACAGCTATGTGCCATCGAATGATGACGCACAATGCCTCCTGGCCTACACCGAAAACATTGTGAGGAATAAAAAGACTCTCACATTGCATAACAAATCAGTCGTTAAAAGGTTTAAGGTCGTGTATAATAAGCGTAGACTTTTGCCTGATTTCACCACTCTCCCTTATGGGTACTGAACCAATGACGCATAGAGGCTCCCGGGATGCTTCTGATATTGATTTCAGGCTTCAGCATCCATTTAGTTCTGTATTAAGTGGACCCTCCAATTCTGGAAAGTCTTATTTTGTAAAACTTTTGTTGGAGAATGGTTTGAGTTTGATTTCTAAAAAAATTGAAAACATTGTTTTTCTGTATGATTGCTGGCAACCTCTCTATGACGAATTGCCTAAATTGTATGATATTAAATTTGTGGAAGGAATACCCCAGAGTCTGAATGATAATGATTTACTGCCCGTCAACAAAACCAACCTACTGATTGTGGATGATATGATGCGTCAAGCCAGCGGGAACGTTGAGATTGAGCGGGCCTTTACGCAGTATGTACATCATCGTAACCTCAGTGTTATTTATATAGTGCAAAATTTGTTTGTTCAGGGTAAATCCAGCCGAACCATCAGCTTAAACACAAATTACTTAATTCTGTTTAAAAATCCTCGCGATGTCAATCAAGTGGCGGTGTTAGGAAGGCAGATGTACCCCGGAAATGGAAAGTACTTTATGGAGTGTTATCACGATGCGACCAGTCAACCTTTTGGCTATTTGATGATAGACTATAAAGCAAAAACTCCAGAGCAATACCGACTCAGAACAGGCTTGCTTTCCGAACGTCAAGTGGTTTATCTCCAGAAAAAAAGAAGAGCGTGATAAATCGTCATGTCCGCTAGACTTTGTAAGCATCTACCCCTGTTAAAAACGACTATATAAAGCTCCGCCTAGACGCCGGCGTCTTATTTTACAATCGGCATCCGACGAATTCATTTTAACACTCTGTGAAGTGGCGCTTAACATCCTCTATGGTACAATTCCGGTCAGTCCGCATCAGTACCGAAAGCTGAAAAAGAGAAAAGCTGACATTAAATTTGTAGCCAATAAAAAATTTGGTATATTGGCCAAGAAGCGCATCTTTAACCAGAGAGGTGGGTTTCTGCTTCCACTCCTAAGCGTCGCCGTTCCCTTCATTTCAAGTTTAATAGCGTCTAGACGGGGTTGATGATGGAGTATGCCGAGAAGATGTATTTAGTACCGCAGCATCAGCTGGAGAAGTTGAAATCGGGAAATGGGCGCGAGAATATTCAACTGGTCTTGGAGAATGATCTGGATTCTTCCATAAGAGATATTTTACTCAGGAGTGATTTGGATCAACATGAAAAGGCCAAGCGTTACACAAATATCCTAACCAGGTTTTTAACAATTGTTAAACAAGGCGACCGTGAGAACAGTGTGGTAACATTGGCATTACCCTATTCCGACCGGGGTGATAAAAACGAACTCGGGACCTCTATTGTCGACGATGACACAGCTGGTGAAGCTATTGTGGGTGAAGTTCTGAAGAATGTGCCGTCGAGAAGTGTGAAAAAAAGTAGATACATATTAGACAAAATGTCTAAAGCTAAAGGACTAAGCTCTTGGACCGAGTTGGGTGAGTTTGTGTTCAGAGGCAACGCCATACAAGGGTCCCACATGGTTGATTTGTTAAAAAATGTTACGGCCCCACATAACGTTAGGAATGATCGCCAAAGATCGAGGGAGGACGTGATGACGTATTGACGCAGTGTGTGTGTGTGTGCGTTGGGTGCGAAAATTCAACATGGCAGGTTTTTTTTTCAACACTTTTTTTTTTTTCCTCTTCTCTCTCTCTCGTTTTTTCCGTAACAACATCACCCGCTTTAAACCTAATTCAAAACCTGGATTTCAACTCGGACCTGGACCAACTGGAGGATTACATTGACCATCACTTCAACAGACTCTGTACAATGGGCCGATCACGCAAAGCCAAAAAAACACGCACCTCGGATTCTCCCTCATCAACCGATTCACCGCCGTCACCAACATCACCAGCATCCACTCCTACCAAAACAAACTGCTGTTCCGACATACTTTTATCAATCAACGAGCGCTTATCTAACTTGGATTCTAGACTCTCACTAATCAAAGTACTACACAAAGAATTTCAAAACCTCCGCCATAGCCTGGAATACAGTCAACAACAAGTCGATTCGCTCACAGAAGAAAACAAATCACTGAAAAGCTCCGTGGACACACTCACTGCAAAACTTTCCACTGTAAGCACTCAACTTACCTCCGTCATCGCTGAGAACAAAACCATGCAAGAAACCATCCTGGATATACAGTCACGAAGTATGAGAGACAATCTAATCCTTTCCGGCATTCCCGAATCATCCACCGAAGACCCCGAAAAATCTGTTAAGGACTTCATGGTTAACCAGCTCAAACTTACACCAGAGGCTGTGGAGCACATCACCTTCCATCGCGTTCACCGTTTAGGACAGAAACCCATCAACTCTACCCGTTCCCGCGGCCCATCATCGCCAAATTTGAACATTTCAAGCAAAAAGTACTGGTTCAGCGACAAGGACGGCAGCTAAAAGGAACCCATTACGGACTCAACGAACAACATCCACAAGAAATCATCCGCAGACGTAAACTACTTTTCCCCATCCGTAAGACAATGATCAATCAAGGTAAAAAAGCAATCATCACAGTGGACAAATTATATATTGATGGACAATTGTTTAGAGACAAAGACACTACTCCCTGGCTTTACTAATTATTGAAATTAGCAATGTAACATTTCCAATCCGTTTATGCCCAATTTATATTCAATTCATAATCTTCATATTCTTTAATTAAACCACTTGCACCACGCACGCACATTGTATTCTAAATGCACCTAAATAGCCTTGCTCACTGTTTATATGTTCTGTTGTTGGTTATAGGTATCTATGTTTTCCCTGTTTTATTTGTCATTTGGTGTTATAGATTTACACACACACACACACACCCACACACACACACACACACAACCACATTCACATCCATACACACAGACTTATACTCATACAAGGTAACTATGAAATATACATTATAGGTTCATGCAATTGAAATTCTTAACTTGGAATATTCGTGGAGTTGGTTCACAAACAAAAAAAAATTAAGTTTTAAATTACCTAAAAAATACACAAGCAGATATATGTCTAATACAGGAAACACGCCTCTCACAATATACACAAAACAGCTTAAAAACTACTCATTTTAACCACTGTTTTTCCTCCCACTATAATTCAAAACAAAGAGGAATATGCATCTTAATAAACAAAAAAATACAGTTTAACCACCATACAACCATTTCAGATCCTGAAGGCCGTTTTATCATTATTAACATTTCAATCAATAATAATCCAATTACAATTGGCAACATTTATGGACCAAACTCTGATGATTCATCTTTCTTTACAAATTTCTTTTCCTCTCTCTCAAACATTTCCAACGGTCCAATAATTATAGGGGGAGACTATAACACTGTAATCAATCCATCATTTGACAGGTATCCAAAACATACAGGAAAATCTTGGCAGTCCTCTAAAACAATAAAACAGTTCATGAGTGATTTTGGTCTTGGTGATGGTTGGAGGCTACAACACCCACTCGCCAGAGAATACACCTTTTATTCTAATTACTCCCGCATTGATTTCTTTCTAACCAGTAATTCAATCATACCAAATATCTTAGAAACCAAAATTCATCCGATCATTATTAGTGACCATTCTCCAGTAACTCTTACATGGAATCCATCTGCAATACAGAAGCACCCCACCAGATGGCGTTTTAATACATCACTCTTGAAAGATCCAGAATTTGATAGCTATTTCAAGAGAGAGTGGACATCCTTCCTTGAAATAAATGACTCTCTAAAGTCGTCAGCATCACTGCTCTGGGAAACATGGAAAGTAGTTTTACGGGGAAAAATTATATCATATTCAGTACATAAAAAAAAAGGACAGAGAAAAAGAAGTCCAACTGGAAAAAAGAATAAAAGAATTAGAAATTTTACATGCAAATAATCAATCAGAAAGCATCTATAAAGAAATCAGAGAAAAAAAAAATTACTTAATGAAATAATAAACAAAAGAAACCAGTTTCTGATTCACAGGCTCCGTCAACAAACTTTTCACCATAGCAATAAATCCGGAAAATATTTAGCCAGTCAAATTAAAAGAAATAAAGAAAGAACAGCTATAACCTCCATCAGAAACTCGACAGGGAAGCTAACCAATTCACCAGTTGAGATAAACAAGATATTTCAAGATTACTATACAAAATTATACTCATCTGATCTGGACCCAAACCAAGAAGACATAACCCAATTCCTCGATAACACCATTCTACCAAAACTCAACATGGAACAAGTAAACACACTAGAATTACCAATCACAGAAAAAGAACTTCACTCCGCATTGAAAAGCATGCAAAATAACAAAGCACCAGGTCCAGATGGCTTCCCTGCTGAGTTTTACGAACATTTTTGGTCAACCTTATACCCACTATTTAGCACAGTGTTTCTCAACCTCTCCTGCAGGGACCCCCTGACAGGACTTGTTTTTGTTTTAACCCTGAAATGGCACACCTGATTCAATTAGTCAGCTACACATTAAGCCTTTGAGCCTTTAATTAATTGAATCAGGTGTGCCATTTTAGGGTTAAAACAAAAACATGTCCTGTCAGGGGGTCCCTGCAGGAGAGGTTGAGAAACACTGATTTAGCAGAACAATAACAGAAATAAAACATAACGCAAAGTTCCCTTCCCATATGAATACAGCACTTATATCACTCATTCCTAAACCTAACAAAGACCACACCTACACATATAACTATCGTCCTATCTCACTTATAAATGTCGACATAAAAATTATTAGCAAAGCACTAGCCCATAGAATTGAACAAATTATACCATATATAATCCATCCTGATCAGACCGGCTTTATAAAAGGTAGACATGCATCCAATAATACCCGCAGATTATACAATTTAATGCACTACTCATCAGTACAACAGAAAGATACTCTCATTGCCACATTAGACGCCGAAAAAGCTTTTGATAGGGTCAACTGGATATTTTTATTCACCACGTTACAAAAATTCGGCTTTGGAGAGTCATTTATTAACTGGATCAAGATTTTATACACATCACCATCGGCCACAGTCACAACCAATGGACTAACATCACAAAGCTTCATACTGCACAGGGGGACGTGGCAGGGATGTCCACTCTCTCCATCCCTATTCACGATTTTTATTGAACCCTTAGCAGCAGCTATCCGTCAAAACCCAGCAATCAAAGGTATTGAAACACCACAACAAACACATAAAATCTCACTTTATGCAGATGATATCCTACTATATATACAAGAACCCCTAGCATCTACTCAAGAAATAATTAAAACAATCCAGTCCTTCTCAAAAATATCAGATTATGCAATAAACTGGAATAAATCTTCCATCCTCCCTTTACATAAAACCAAATGGGATGTGGCACCCCATCAATCACCAATATCTATATGTCATGATCACATCACTTACTTAGGCATTAAGATTTCCTCCAGACTGTCAGAGTTGGTAACACTCAACTTCACACCACTGCTAAAAAAAATAGAAGACGATTTGCTCAGGTGGCTCAATCTTCCAATCTCCATAATAGGCAGGATAGCAGCAATAAAAATGACGATTTTACCGAAAATTAATTACCTATTCTCAATGATTCCAACCCACCCCACACTCATCTGGTTTAAATCACTAGACTCCATTATAACTCGCTTCTATTGGAAAAATAAAATACCAAGGATAAAACTCACTACACTACAAAAAAGTAAGGTTCAAGGAGGACTAGGAGCACCAAATTTCCAATATTACTCAATGGCTAACCAACTGCAATACATATACAAATGGATTCACCCCACCCAATCTGATATTATATGGCTAGATATAGAACAATCACTATGCAAAGAATTAAATATAGCTGACATACCGTTTCTCACCAAATCAATTAAACAACACACATGTTTTAATGCAGTAACTATAGCCACCACTCTGACAGCCTGGTGGAAATTTCACCAAATCACAAATTCTACATTAGCTCCATCTAACCTCACCCCACTATGGAACAACCGTGACTTTATAAGCAATAAAAAAACATTGAATTTTCACACATGGGCGGAAAAGGGTATCACCCACATTAAGCATATTTTCAAATCTAACACATTTAGACCATTTCCGCAACTGGCCCAGGAGTATGGCATCGGGAGCAATGAATTTTTAAAATACCTGCAACTCAAATCTTCTGTTCTGACAAAAATAAACAGAGACACAAATTTAGAACTTCCACCGGCAATATCAGACTTGGTCAACATTTCCTCCCCAAATTAACTTCTCTCTAAAATATACAAAATGATTTCAAACAAACTTCAGACCATACACTTACCAACAATAAAATGGGAAAACGCAATAGCCCCTGATGCCAACTTCTGGACCCAAATCTGTAAAAACATCTATCTCATGTCCAAAAATGCGAATCTTCAGTTAATACAATACAAAATACTTCACAGAACACATTACACGGGAAACAGATTAGCTAAAATGGGTTTCACATCAGAAGTTTGCACACATTGCAATCAAAATTCTACAGATACAAACATCCATGCAAACTGGCACTGCACTCCAATCAAACACTTTTGGGAAGAGGTCACACAGTCACTATATCCACTATATCCACTATATCCACTATAGTCGGCTGCCACATCCCACTGTCGCCTTCTCTTTGCTTGCTGGGGTACCTCACAATAATCACTGATAAAACTATAAACTCTAAAATACTCCTCATAGCTCTAACCATCGCCAAGAAAACTATCCTCATGAACTGGAAAACTAGAAATAAATTACACATTAACATTTGGAAAAATCTTATTACAGACTTCATTACAGTGGAATACGCATCTCCCCTTCATAATTACGCATCTGAAACTGACCTCTGCCATCCAACACTTTCTGACCTCTTACAGCTATGAATCCATTCTCTGTTTTCAACTCCGACTCCTCCCACCTTCTTAATCAACCCACGAATATTAATGCATTTTAGTTGTTTGAACTTGTTTGCCATCATTGTTATTACTATCTTTACTGTTATTATTATGGTTACTATTTTTCACTTTTATTTTTTCATTGTTGTAATTGCTGTTGTTGCTGTCTTTTTCTTTCACCATTGCGGTCGCCACTGCCATCATCATTGTCATTTATTAGTAATATTATTATTATCATTATTATTATCATTAATATTGCCATTGTCAATGCTGTATTGGAATTAAGTGTCATTGTCATCACTACTGCAATAACTCCCCCCCCTATCTCTTCATGGGCTTTTAATGCACCACAACATAGAATAGAAAAAAAAAAAAAAAGGAATATGTATGGAAAACCTAACAAACACCAAGGCAGGCAAGACAGGCGAGAAGTGGTTGTGGGGGAAGGTTATCTTATATTATCTTATTATACTATCTTTTATTTTGTACGGGATTGACAATGATAATTGTTACATAGGAGGAAGGATGGAAATTAAAATCGACCAACACAATATTGGCAATATGGTGGTAGTGGGGAGTGGGGTGGTGATGGTAGTGACAATGGTAATAGATAATAAATGGTTACTTTGTTTACGCATACACACACATACACATACACATACCCACACTCACTCCCGCTCACATACAAACTTAGACCAAACACTTAAATCACTTTTATGTCACTTCTGGAATTATGGATTTACAAGATTGCTCACTACTGCACTATGTTGGTTTGTATGTATGTCTGACTGCTAAATAAAAAAAATAAAAAAAATAAATAAAAAAAAGGAATGATCGCCGACCTATAGGATGGTCGGAGTTTCTACAGGCTTTTGCTGAATTAAACATCCCTTTTTCTACGGTGCCGAATCATCATGTTAGACGTGTGATTAATTCGCTAAAGAGTAAATCAGCTACGTCTACACCCATCCCTATTCAGCCTTCTAAAAAAGCCCGAAGATATTCACACGTGACAGTTCAATACTCTAAAGATGATATATATATAAATCACCGTCTGTCGGGCACAGACAATGGTTAGAATTTTAATACGACTATATTTTCTTGTGTATGTAATATTTGAAACATGAATCGGTATGTATGTATGCTATATGATTGACCCGAAATAAAAAGATTGCAATTTATGAAATTTAAAAGATTTTTTATTGTGTTGAGACAAATACAGTGATTACTCAATCTTGATTCAGCGAAGTATTACACGTTTGCACACAATGAATACATGAAAGCATTTTTTCATTACACCCATACGGGCTTAATCTGTGTACAAAGAGCGATACCATTTTATCATTTTTGGTATTATCACGACTATAGAGCTTCATCACATCGCGATAGTCACGACCCTTGACTAGATGATATAGAAAAAACATACAGTGTTGCCCACAAGTATCTGATGAAAAATCCTGAACACGTCTGTCTGAATATAACACATCGACATCGTTGGCTCGTAGGAAGTTTTTGATGGTGGGTGGAAAACGGTCGCTGGTGGGAGGGTTGCCGAAACTGTCGAAAAAACATGCTACTCCGTCTTGAGTCAAATAAACAGCCACCCAGTGTTCACCCGTTAGGTGGGCCGGGTCTGTATTAATTATACACATCGATGGAAAGATCCTTAAAGATTTTTTAGGTAGTTGATCACTCGGGAGAACTCCAAGAAAATGAGTGCTGCATGTGATTTTATCCATGATTCCTACGAGCTGTACCGTATTCATTTCAGTAGTAATCGACCAGGACCTGTCTACGGTTAGACACTTCGATGATGCTGTCGAACACTGCATAAATGATCAGGTTAATAGTGTGTGGTAACAGTTGTCTGAACCGGGCTTCGAGTCTGATATTCCCGGACTTGACGAGGGATATATGCTGACCGCAGTCTTCATCAGGCGTGAGGTTGAAGGCATAAAGCGTGTACCCGTTCAGGAAATCATTCCTGTCGATAGAGAGTGCCTGGTTCTTCAGATGTCTTCCGGTCGTCATTGCAAGCTGGTAAAATTCGCGAACTGCTAATCCAGCTTCAAAATTTGGTTGCTGAGGCTTGGCAGGGAATTGTTGTCCGTCAACGTAGACCGCTAGGAATTCCAAATCGTAATGTTTGAATGCAAATGGGTTTTTATCGTAGGCCCCTGTGAATGCATCATTATCAACCATGGCCAGGACGATAGATTTTGGTAGCGTGCCTAAAAACAGATTTTCTTGATTTGAAACACGGGCTCCGGCAGGTATTGAGAAATTTTTTAGACATACCCGATCTATGGGGTACTTGGCGGTAGTCGATAACAACGCCTGGGCATGCCCCAGTCTCACTGGGGGTGATACAGAGACTTTCTTGACGTATAGCGATGCCGACAAAATATTTAATTTGTAAGCCACGTCATCACACCTCATCAGACAGAATTCGTCTTTACCTCGAATCATGCGTATTTTGATATCAACGCCGTTTAGCATTATTTTTTCTTGAAAGAAGATATCGCTGTGGATAGGTGCCAACAGTTCCACCACCTTACTACCACTCTTGTAGAGCGATCGCTTCGTCAGCCCCGCGTTACGACCCACGGGGTCATTCACATCCATGTGACCGCTGTATCTTTGTAAAACAGACCGGGTGAGAATAGTGATTCCAGAGCATCTTTACTGTAGTTGATCAAGCTCTCTATGATACATCGGTAAGGGTACGTGCTCGAACTCTGGGATATTAGTCGATCGCCGAGGCTCACATCAACTTGTGAAAATATATTGGCTCCGGGATAGTTTATTAGAGCTACTCTTGCAGGGTCTACGATGTCTGCTCCGTTAGGTCTTGTGATTTTAAGTTGGAGATATAATAATGTATCATTTAGATCCACATAATCTTCACCGTTCCCAGCTATGAAAAACTCCAAAGGGGTAGAGTCCGATATAGCGGATAAAGGCGGAACTTCTAAATACCCGTTTTTCTCAATAACTGTTTGTGTCAGCGGAACCGTAAATAAGTCCAGCTTGGACTTAATACATTCTCCCGACATACGATGCAGTAGCGCCATGTTAGAAAATGTTTTTGTATGGATCTCTTAGCCCTTGCTTTTCGACTCACAGACTTCTTACGCTTTCGCCGCACGACTGATCGCTTCTTTGACACCCGCTTTGTTTTCTTCTTTACTCGATGACCCCGCCTCCTCACACCCGGGGGTTTAGACATTCTCTTACGAGCCATGACCATCAGACCAGAGCCGTCTTGAGTTCTAGTATTATCAGCATACGATCTCGACAAGGCATTTGAGACAACGTCGGATACTATATTTTTGGCAGCAGATTTTAGGTGGGGTTTCGCAATACTAAATCCTCTTTTTAGTAGTGGTATGGCCATCCTAAACAGACCTCTGAAAAGCCCTCCTTGACCAGCTCCATACATAACCCCACCCCCTGAATATCCTGGTAGACTTCCACCGGCCTGATTTTGGTAGTAGTTAACATATTCAGCAGCATTCATCTCACGAAGATTATAATAATAGCTCATTTTAAGGCGAGACACTACAGGTGAATAGGGTAATTTTTTTAACTATCAGATAATACCATGAAACTTTGCCAGTTGATTACCTACATTAAGATGAGAAAAAAATGTATTACAAGTTTTCTGTAATTTAATGTTTAAATATGCAAATGAGGCATTGTCTAATTAAATATGCGCTATTTTGCATATATTTTAAAAAACAAAATCTGAGTATTGGACAAAGCCAGGTTCAAAATTATTTTTTCATTGTGTTCACATATTAGATGGGGAAAAAATTACAGAGGGATTTATGGATATCTACTTTTGTTATCCTGTAAATCAGAATATACTGCCAATAGCCTTAAAAAAATTATTTTCGCCATGTTTTTGGGAATAAAATGTTATATAAATCAGGCTAGGAATAATATATTTACAAATCCCTCTGTAAATGTCTTCATAATATAACTAGGTACAAGACTGGAAAGTTTGGTGTATATAGGTGCTACTGAACTGGAGATTTCGGACTTGGAGTATGAGAGAAAAGACATTTTGAGAAAACGTGCTTTAAAGATTTAGCATCAGCCAATGAGATTGCGCATTTAGAGTAAAATCCCCCCTTTTACTTTCGCGATTGGTTGCTGATAAAAAGGAAATGACCATATTTGGATCCGGCAGTCTTGTTCAGGAGAGAGAGAGCTTTCTAACGGTGTGTGTGATGACAGGGTGCAGATCGCGATCGCGGAGCAGAGGGATGATTTATAACGACAACTTTTGATGAATTTATGAGAAATCTACAGACGCAAACAGACAAAGTGTAGTAAAATAAAGACCTAAATGTGTATTTCAGACTTTTTTTCACCACAAGTCTGAAAGAAGACATGATATTGAAGACAAATATCCCAAAATCTCAAAATTGACCTGTGAAAAAAAAACGATGTTTTTGCCTGCCGTGTCTCGCCTTAAAGAATTGTATGATTCGTCGGCTTAAAGTGTAGTTTTACGATGACTTTGCCGTAAGAAAAGGGTATTTCACGATTTTGATCGTCCTTTAGCTCTATGGCGATGTCGGTGATGTGATCCTTATTGATTGATGCGTAATGGGGACTGTCGTATCTAACACTGACTGTTTCATTGTTTTCACCCGATATATGTACGCATCTCAAAAGGGGGACATACGAATCCCCGACTGACTGATATTGAATAATGTCGGTGTAGACGTAGAATGTGTAGAACCCTGCGTTGATATCGGCTTGATGAGGTGCGTCCGTGATGACGCTCGTTGTAAAATCAGCTTTTTCATGGTAAGCCGAACGGCCAAGAGCTTCATCCGCATTCATTCCTAAAATAGTGGCGAGTTTTCCGTAGAAGCTTATAACAACATTAGGTTTTGCGACCAGAAACACCCTGTTTTTCAAATTATCGTGATTTAATACTGCCGTCGGAGCTATAACTTGATTTATAGCATGGATCACCGCACGAATGTTCTCATAGTACCCCGTGTTTATATGCATTTTCCTCGATACTGAAAACCCTGATAACTCTTTAAATGGTCCATGGTCATGGTGTCTTGTATTATTCTCCGGCGCAGGGGCAGTGTGTAGGGTGAAAAATCCATCGGCATCATTAAAGGAGTACCAACTTCTAGGATATTCAATTTCGGCGAGTCCAACCTCCCATTGGCCTTTCAAGTTTATAGTTTTTGCTAACCTGGTTATGTAGCTGGATATACGATTTTCAGGATAAACCGACAAAGAAGCGTTGCATGGCAGTGTAACATAGAAACCGCGATCCTCCATGGTATTCCTTCACGCGTATGATCTCGTCCAACATACGGTCACATGTTTTAAGGTTTTTGTAAGTCCACCAGAGCTTTTTTATCAATGTAGCTATTGAATTTCGCCGGCCATCCTAACCATTTCAATTCAATTCAATTCAAATTTATTTGTATAGCGCTTTTCACAATACATATTGTTTCAAAGCAGCTTTACAGAAAGTGCATTTCAGAAATGTACGTAAAAAATACAGTTAGTTAATCATCATGTATTAATTTAGGGCATAACATATCGCCGGCGTTGAGTCGTCTCTTCACAGGCGTCGAGTCGTCTCATCGCAGGTGTTGGGGACTCTGAAGTCTCCGTGAGAGGCTGGATACAGACTGTAGCTGAAGAACGCTATTTACCTCGGGACTAGCGTCCCGAGATAACAGCAGAAAAGCAGATGGGAAATAATTAGCGTAGCTGCTGTTCATAATATTAATGCATTCGATCTGGTTCAACAGTAGTATAAGAGGCAAGCATTATGTGAATGCTTGGCTGAAGAGATGCGTCTTTAATCTAGTTTTGAACTGGGAGAGCGAGTCTGAGCAACGAACAGTATCAGGAAGGCTATTCCAGAGTTTAGGAGCGAAATGCGAGAACGCCCTCCCTCCTTTAGTGGATCTGGATATCCTAGGAATGACCAGAAGCCTCGAATTTAGGGATCTTAAAGAACGCGATGGATTGTAGGGCGATAGAAGGTCCATTAAATATACAGGAGCTAGACCATTTAGGGCTTTATAGGTCAGTAATAGTACTTTGTAATTGATACGGAACTTAATAGGTAACCAGTGCAGAGATGATAAAATTGGTGTTATATGATCATATTTTCTTGACCTAGTAAGAACTCTAGCAGCTGCATTTTGCACTAACTGTAGCTTTTTTATTGAGGATGTAGGACAACCAGCTAATAAAGCGTTACAGTAATCTAGTCTTGAGGTCATGAATGCATGAACTAACTTTTCTGCATCAGAAACAGATAGCATGTTACGTAGCTCAGCAATATTTCTAAGGTGGAAGAAGGCTGTTCTTGTAACATATGAAATATGATTTTCGAAAGACAAGTTGCGGTCTAGTATAACACCCAGGTCTTTTACTGTAGTGGATAAAGTAACTGGACATCCTTCTAAATTAAAGTTGTATTGTACGAGGTTTTGTGGGTAGTTTTTTGGACCAATAAGTAATACCTCCGTTTTATCTGAATTTAATAGCAGGAAATTACACGTCATCCAGCATTTTATATCTTTAAGACACTCTGTCAATTTAGATAAGTTAGTGTTTTCATCTGGTCTTGATGAAATATATAATTGAGTGTCATCAGCATAACAGTGGAAATTAATTCCATGTTTTCTTATAATATTACCCAGTGGCAGCATATATATTGAGAATAGCAGAGGGCCTAACACCGATCCTTGCGCCACTCCATAGTCTACTGACGTTATCTTCGATTTTTCCCCATTTAAACAGACAAAATGGTAACGGTCTGATAAGTACGATCTAAACCAGCTTAATGCCTGTCCCTGAACACCAGTGTAGTTTTGTAGTCGATCTAAGAGTATTTTATGATCTATAGTGTCGAACGCAGCGCTAAGATCGAGTAGAACTAGTATTGAGATACAGCCTTGGTCAGAAGCTAAAAGTAAATCATTTGTAATTTTAACTAGCGCAGTTTCTGTGCTATGATGCGGTCTGAATCCTGACTGAAATTTTTCATAGATATCATTTTCTTGCAAGAAAGAGCACAATTGAGCGGACACAATTTTTTCTAGTATTTTAGATATAAATGGAAGATTTGAAATGGGTCTGTAATTTGCTAAGTTATTTTGATCTAATTGCGGTTTCTTAATAATAGGTTTTATTACTGCCAGCTTAAATAATTTTTGGAACATGACCTAAAGATAAAGACGAGTTAATAATATTGAGAAGAGGCTCTTCCACTACAGGTAACACTTCTTTCAGTAGTTTAGTGGGTATTGGGTCTAATAAACATGTTGTTGGTTTCGCTGCAAAGATAAGTTTATTTAGCTCTTCCTGTCCTATAGTTGTAAAGCGGTGTAGTTGTTCTTGAGGGGCGATAATTGTGGCTGAATCATAAGACACCATAGAGGATTGTACATTTACAATTGTATTTCGGATGCTTTCTATTTTCTCATTGAAGTAATTCATAAAATCATTACAACTATACTGTAACGGAATATTTTGCTCTGGTGATGTCTGTTTATTTGTTAGTCTAGCCACGGTGTTAAATAAAAACCTTGGATTATTTTGGTTATTTTCTATTAGTTTGCGGAGATGCTCAGCCCTGGCTGCTTTTAGAGCCTTTTTATAACGTGACATACTGTCTTTCCACGCGATTCTAAAGACCTCTAAATTAGTTTGTTTCCATTTACGCTCTAAGTTACGAGTTTCTCTCTTGATAACATTTGTAGTACTATTGTACCATGGTGCTTTAGTTTTCTCTCTAACCTTTTTTAATCTAATTGGTGCAACAATATCTAATGTACTAGAGAAAATGGTGCTCAAACTGCTAGTCATTTCCTCTAGTTCATCTGTTTGTTGGGGTTCACTGAGCAGCTGAGATAGATCAGGTAAGCTATTTGTGAATCTATCTATAGTGGTTGGAACGATTGTTCTGCCTGGTCGATAACGTGGCGCAACATGGCAAATTTCAGCAGTACGTAATATGCACGTTACCATACAATGATCAGTGAGATTGTCACTTTGCGCTATAATATCTATATCGGTTGGATTGGTTCCATATGATATAATTAAATCTAGTGTATGATTTAGACGATGAGTGGGACCACTGACGTTTTGCTTGACCCCAAATGAGTTTAATAAATCTGTAAACGCAGCCCCTAACGCATCATTTGTGTTATCTACGTGTATGTTCAAATCTCCAACAATTATTGCTTTATCGGCATTGACCAATAGATCTGAGAGAAAGTCTGAAAACTCTTTTAGGAAATCAGCATAGGGCCCTGGAGGTCTATATAAGGTCGCTAAGGCTAGAGATAATAGGGATTTCTTTCTTACATCTAAGAGCGTAACATTTAGCACAAGTACTTCGAACGAATTAAACCTGTGACCTGTTTTCTGAGTAACATTTAGGATATCTCTATAGATTGTTGCAACACCGCCGCCACGACCGATCGGACGGGGCTCATGCTTATACCAGTATCCTGGCGGAGTAGACTCATTTAGACCGAAATAATCATTTGGTTTAAGCCAGGTTTCAGTAAGGCACAGAACATCGAAATTATTATCTGTGACCATTTCATTTACAATAACCGCCTTAGGTGTGAGCGATCTAATGTTTAGAAGACCTAGTTTTAGAAATTCTTTTTGTTCACTGAGATTTAGATTTTCTGGTTTAATTACAATAAGATTTTTTCTAGATCCTAAACTAGATTTATTGTTTGGCCTCACTAGACGAGGAATAGACACAGTTTCTATATAATGTTCTACACTACTTGTATCAATTAAGTTGGGACAGCAGAGATTGTGATTTGGACTTTGACTTACTAGTCAGGTGGTGTGTAACGTCTTGGAGATGTTGTCCGACAGCACAGCCGCTCCGATTCTGCTGGGGTGCAGGCCATCAGCACGGTAGAGCCTAGGTCGCTCCCAGAACAGATTCCAATTATTTACAAAGAGCAGTTTCTGTTCATTACACCATGATATTAACCATTCATTTAGAGCAAATAGTCTACTGAACCTTTCTTGTCCTAGTCGGTACGTGGGAAGCGGTCCAGACACGATGATCGTTGCCTCAGGCGCTGTGCTGCGTACCTTCTCGATCAGGCTCCTGTAGTCCTTCTTCAGAACCTCCGTCTGCCGCAGCCGGATGTCGTTCGTTCCCGCGTGCAGCACCACAGCTCCGACGCGCTCGTCACCGTTCAGGATCTCGGGAACATGTGCAGCGACATCTAGAACACGAGCACCAGGAAAGCAGTGAGTGCGCACATTACCCTTACCTGAGGTAGCGCGGACATGACGGACGATGGAACTGCCGATGCCGGCGTCGTCACGTTCCGACTCGCGAAGAGGGGAGAAGCGGTTCCGGGTGGAGATCTCGAAGACCGGGAGCGGTGGAGAGGTTCTTGGTCTGGTCCTGGCTCGTGTCTTCCGCTGAGGGATCACCCAGGGTCCATGGCTTTGTGTCGGTGCCGGAGTGAATGAAGCCAGAGATGATCGCGTCCTCCTGGGCAGAGAAACGCACGGAGTAGACGAAGTCGGAGTCAAAAAGTTACTAACCACTGACTTGTGAGCATCGGCGCGTGATGTTTCAAGCGCTGATCGCCGATCTCGCAGCTCGGCTTGCCTCTCTAGCAGACCACGGATCTGCTTCTCCACGGACTCCAGCTCCAACAGCACCGAATGCAGCTCGAATGTGTCCTCACCTGCACTCAGAGGTAGCGTTAGACACACATCCGATATATTCGCCATTATAACAGATGAACAGTAAATTAGTAGTGATACTACCAATATCACTACTAATTTAGGACTGAAATCCTGGATATAACCCGTATCCTTTCAGTGAAACGGGTGTAAAATCCGACGGTCGATTGGCGCGAGGCCACGCGTGAAATGCTAGTGGGCTAAAAGGCTAGTAGCTGGGATTCGCAAAGTTGGATCTAAGTAGCGATATCAAAGCAATCCGATTGTTTTTTATAGGGAATAGTATCGAGGATAAGTTCACACGATATAAAAATAGAAAGTACTTGTTTATAAATGAGTGGTAAAGAAGAAAATCAAGGATTAATGAATCAATTCGACGGAGCTCCAAACATAAACAATCACCATTTGACTAATACTAGTGTAGATTGTCCCTGTTTTTTCTGACCTAAAATCTTTTCCACCTTAAAAGATTTGTTTTTACTCACAATTATTTTTTGCAACTCTTTTTCATAAAAAACACCGCCGATAGTTTCACCGTCATAATCCGACAGTCTGTAGACGGGTGGTTGACGCGGAATACACGCTGATACAGTGAAAATTCCTCTGTATAGTTCTGTTCATAGCCTTTGGTGAATGGACCTCTCACTTTGGAGATCCTCACAACATCACCTACTTTGAACTTAAATTCACATTTCTCGTTCTTCTTTATATCTCCGTACAAGTTTTGATACACCTGGGACTCGTTTATTTTATCGACGTCCACCGGTCTTATTCTAATACTCCTGTGATAACTGGAGTTGTATCCCTGCAGGATATCTTCTAAAACATCTATGTATCGTCGGGAATTTGTAGCCGTTAAAAATCGCCACATACAACTTTTTAATGTTCTATTAAAACGCTCCACGACGCTAGCTTTCAAATCAGTAGCGGTAGCGAAATGATTAATTTTATGCTTCTTCATAACATCTTGAAAATGTTTGTTAAAAAATTCCTTCCCCTGATCCGTCTGCAATTTCTGTGGAACACGACCCTCTTTGAGTATAGACACAAATGCTTTAGTAACTTCAATACCGCTCTTATTCTTCAGTACACGAACCCACGCATACTTGCTAAATACATCGATGCACGTCAGCAAATATTTATTATTATCATTTTCCTTGGAATAGGCTGTCATGTCAACAAGATCAGCTTGGAATTGGGCATCTATCGCTGTTACGTTGAAGCAAGGATGAAGCAGAGAGTGAATCCAATCACAAGCACTTTAATCATGAAATAGACAGTAATCCAGGGAAAACTAAGAATAAGGCACACAGGACACGGAACAAGGAACTGAGAACATCAAACATCAAACAACGACCGACAAACAGCAACTGAAGTACAGAGGTTTAAATACACAGACAAACAAGATAACAAGGGGGCGTGGCTAATCAGAAACACATGGGAACAATGATCAGACAATTAACAAGACAAATGGCAAACAGGGAATCACATGACAGACAACAACAAGGAACAAAACACAAAACCCACTCCCGACGCCCCTCGAAACACAACACTAAAGTTCAGGAGGGTGGTGAAGTGGAGGCAGTCTTGGGGGAGGGACGGAGGGCCAGGTTCGTGCAGGCGGCCATGACGGAACAGGCGACCAGGACGGAGACGACCACTTGGGCGGCCAGGGCATAGACGACCCCTCGGGCGGCCACGGTGGTAAAGAGCCCTCGGGCGGCCAAGGAGGTGAAGACCCCTCGGGCGGCCACGGCGGTGAAGACCCCTCGGGCGGCCACGGCGGTGAAGACCCCTCGGGCGGCCACGGCGGTGAAGACACCGGCTCGGGAACAGCAGACACACACATTGGCTCGGGAACAGCAGACACACACATTGGCTCGGGAACAGCAGACACACACATTGGCTCGGGAACAGCAGACACACACATTGGCTCGGGAACAGCAGACACACACATTGGCTCGGGAACAGCAGACAACGGCTCGGGAACAGCAGACACACACATTGGCTCGGGAACAGCAGACACACACATTGGCTCGGGAACAGCAGACACACACATTGGCTCGGGAACAGCAGACACACACATTGGCTCGGGAACAGCAGACACACACATTGGCTCGGGAACAGCAGACACACACATTGGCTCGGGAACAGCAGACACACACATTGGCTCGGGAACAGCAGACACACACAATGGCTCGGGAACAGCAGACACACACATTGGCTCGGGAACAGCAGACACACACATTGGCTCGGGAACAGCAGACACACACATTGGCTCTGGAACAGCAGACACACACATTGGCTCGGGAACAGACGACACACACACTGGCTCGGGAACAGACAACACACTCACTGGCTCGGGAACAGACAACACACTCACTGGCTCGGGAACAGACAACACACTCACTGGCTCGGGCTCGGGAATAGACAACACACACACTGGCTCGGGAACAGACAACACACACACTGGCTCGGGAACAGACAACACACACACTGGCTCGGGAACAGACAACACACACACTGGCTCGGGAACAGACAACACACACACTGGCTCGGGAACAGACAACACACACACTGGCTCGGGAACAGACAACACACACACGGGCTCGGGAACAGACAACACACACACGGGCTCGGGAACAGACAACACACTCACTGGCTCGGGAATAGGCATCACACACACTGGTTCGGGAACAGACGGAACAGACTCCGGCTCGGGAACAGGAACAGAGTCTGTTTCGGGAACAGGAACAGAGTCTGGCTCAGGAACAGACTCTGGGCCGGCCATCTTGTCCGTAGACACTGGCTCGGAGGCGGCCCTCTTGTCCGTAGACACTGGCTCGGAGGAAGTGACGTGAACAGTCTCTGGATCAGCAGAAGTGACGTGAACAGTCTCTGGATCAGCAGAAGTGACGTGAACAGTCTCTCGCTGGGCAGACGTGACGTGAACAGTCTCTCGCTGGGCAGACGTGACGTGCACAGTCTCTCGCTGGGCAGACGTGACGTGAACAGTCTCTGGACCGGACGGGACCAGCGGCGAGGGCTCCGGGCTGACAGGAAGTACAGGAAGGACTTCCAGGCATTGCGGGATGCGGGAAGTCCTCTTCCTCCTCCGTCTCCGAGAGCGAGAGGGCGCTGGGCTGGACGGGACCAGCGGTGAGGGCGCTGGACTGGACGGGACCAGCGGTGAGGGCGCTGGGCTGGACGGGACCAGCGGTGAGGGCGCTGGGCTGGACGGGACCAGCGGTGAGGGCTCTGGGCTGGACGGGACCAGCGGTGAGGGCTCTGGGCTGGACGGGACCAGCGGTGAGGGCTCTGGGCTGGACGGGACCAGCGGTGAGGGCTCTGTGCTGGACGGGACCAGCGGTGAAAGCTCTGGCTGGACGTGGCTGGGCTCTGGAAGCTCGGCTGAGACGTGGCGGGGCTCTGGAAGCTCTGGCATGTCGTGGTGAAACTCAGGCATGTCGTGGTGAAGCTCAGGCATGTCGTGGTGAAGCTCAGGCATGTCGTGGTGAAGCTCAGGCATGTCGTGGTGAAGCTCTGGTTGAACGTGAAGAACAGGTGATGACCTGGCGTGCCACGGGAGGAAGCTCTCCAGACATCTGGAGAGTGCCTCTCTCCAGTCCAGACCGGAGAGGTCGGGGAGCTCCCTCGGGTCGACCTCCTTAGCCCCCAGCCAGTAACACATCTTAATCGCCTCATCACCCAGAGAGCAGGAGGCAGCGAGGGGAACAAACCCCCAGGTGTACTGGAACAGATCAAGGCTTTCCAGGGCCAAGGCAGCGATCTGTCCAGCGAACTCCCGGTCTAGCCTGTGTAGATCAGGCGAGATCCGTGCTGCTGGATTCATATTTTTGGTCGGTCGTTCTGTTACGTTGAAGCAAGGATGAAGCAGAGAGTGAATCCAATCGCAAGCACTTTAATCATGAAATAGACAGTAATCCAGGGAAAACTCAGAATAAGGCACACAGGACATGGAACAAGGAACTGAGAACATCAAACATCAAACAACGACCGACAAACAGCAACTGAAGCACAGAGGTTTAAATACACAGACAAACAAGCTAAACAAGATAACAAGGGGGCGTGGCTAATCAGAAACACATGGGAACAATGATCAGACAATTAACAAGACACATGGCAAACAGGGAATCACATGACAGACAACAACAAGGAACAAAACACAAAACCCACACCGTGACAATGGCATACACTACAACTCTATTACGCCTGTATTTTATAGGAGCTGTTCTGTGTAATGTATAGGCGTCCTCTCCAGACAACCAATCGGAAACCTCTTTGTCGCTTAGTCTAAGTCCACTACTCTTTAAGATTGCGTCTTTTAAACGCTTTTTACCACCTAGAGACCCAGGATTGGCTGGTGTATAGTAAGCCTTTTTCATAAGCTCCGACATGTTGACGTGTCAAACTCTGTAAAAGAATAAGTCATACGAACTATGTGTTTCAATCTTTTATTAAAAAAAAAAAAATACAATACAAAAACACACAATTAATGTTGCAAGCCGCAAACTGAATACATAATGGCTGCATGCTCTAAGTAAAAAAAAAAATAATAATATTTAAAAAAAAATCAATAATGGTAAGATGTTAGTACATCGTATTTAAAAAGTATTAATAACATAACTAATAGGCTAGCCAGAAGAGAAAATTTCTACATGCCATCATATTGCGGTCTAGGATGTAATTGACAAACATTTCAATAATCCGGGCAGCGTCATCCTCGTCATTGTCTTTTCGTTTTGAAATCAATAGCAGGCATACGTCTGTTACATATGTACACATACATAACAAATCGGGGGTTGCAAACTCATCGCTACAATCACGCATCATATCCAAAGCATCTTTTATCAGTACACATGGGGGTGCAATACCGTTGACGCATATAGTTGGTAATTTTACCCATGAACTAGGCACAGTTCTTAAAAATTTCATTTGTGCCTTGAGATTTCTTACACATTTGTTTTCAAAATCATCATCATCATCATCATCATCATTATCATCATCCTATTGTCTGTCGTACTCTATGACTTTTTGCAGCACTGAAATTAGTTGTCTTCTGTAATGACCTTTAAACATGAATTCCATGAAACTCTTATGGCTAGAGGCCTCGGCCATGCTGACGGGATCTTGGTCACTCGCCATTCACGATCGCGAATCCGGTCCACAGATCAACAATGTCGTAGACGAAATCCTTGCAGGTTTTGTCCAGAAGTTTGTCCCTGATTTCTTGTAGTTTAGTACTGATGAATGGCTCGTCTCTTAATTCATGTAGAATAGGACCGACTGTTCCTTGAATCGCCTGAGGATGTGATTTTAATCCAGACCTGTTTAGGACAAATGCTATGATGAGTCGTAGGTTAGGTTTAAACAGCTTGCTGGATAGTTCATCAAAGTGGGTTTCGAAGAAGTATGTGGGGGGTTCATACAGACAGGAATGTTGTAGTTGGCTTGGATGATCCGTTGCACAACCCTCGCACTCCTCCTTCAGCTTCTCATCGATGAGATGTTGCAGCAGCAGTACGATTGTAGCTTTTACGATTTTGAATCCAATAGCACTGAAGCATCCATCAGTAGTCTCGAAACCGGGTTTAGTAGCGTCACCTCCACACACGTCAGTCAGGAAAGTCAGGTTGCGGTATCCAAGTTCCCAGCAGAATTTATCCAGCCAGCCTTTCTGAGACTCGGATGCGTCGGGGTCGCCTGTTAGAACATTATCAGTAGCATTGTCATCAGGATCAGCAAGACCGTGGTTGAAAGAGCCACCACAGTCACAGACATATTGGGAATCATCGTCTTGAGACATGGCTTATAAAGAGGAACTGTGAGGAGGGAACAGACTTACCTCGGTTTATAATGGGTGTAGTAGATGGGCGGGGACGGGAGAGTGTATGTTGCGCTGCGTGCGCATCTCTCAGGATGGAACAGCTGCACTTTAATTTTATTGTATCTGGCGTACATGTCGCACCACTTGAACATCTTGTTTATCGATGAAAAAAGGAGACCCAGCAGGCATGTGTCGCTCCATTTGAACAAAAATTGCATCGCGTACAGATCTTGATGCTCATTTTGTAGAACCGCTCCTGACCGATCGCAAAGCTTTGTCTTATCTTTGCAACTGAATATGAAAACACATTCGTCCTCTTTCTTGTTAGTATGATCCCCAACCACACGGTACCGAACATTCGCACCTTCCCCGTCCCACTCGCCGATATACAATGGTTCGTTTCCACCATCATTCAAATCGGTCCAGATGCGGGTGTAAAATAATGACCAGTCTTTTTCAGGAAATACCAGGCAGGGGTCTTCTCCCGGTATAAATACATCAGGCTTTTCGGTGGTGTAGAGCGTAACGGTGCGAAAGTGTTTATGAAATATGTAGCCGAATACACGATTACTATTCATCAAAAATTCGCCTCTTACAATGGTCGAATTATCATGGAGAAACTTTGTCAAACTGATATGCCCCTGACATTTTCTTGGTGCCATCATCAGATTTCCCACCATCTCTTCATCCATCTCACACTCGGGGGTTTTAGGTGAGTTTAAACAATCCATATAGCTTCACCACACGTGTCTGGTTCACAGAAATACGGTCACCTATTTATACAGGGCTGAGAGACTATAATAAAACTCATCCCCATTCCAAACATCGACCTGAAAAAACATTCCCAGTCACACCAAGCAAATTGGCCCGTCATAAACACACACACACACAGCCATAAACTCCGGAAACACATGGTCGGGGTCAAAAGTTCACATACCATCTGGTGGTCATAAAACCCCTCCCACCTGCACATCCTGTCATAAATATGTCATAATCATAATCATAAATATGTCATAACCTGTCATAAAAATCATATTTAGGGCCATAAATCACTTTTGACACAATGACCCCCATAAATACTACTGATCATTCATGACCAGTTGTTAAAATTCCCTATATTTGAGCGCTGAATCGCTACAAATGTTTACTAATGAATGCAGCAACAGTTAGGCAGATACAAAAACCATATTCTATGAAACTGGGCAACTCTGATGGCAGAACACTGTAACTGTCACAGTCATCATCTGCACCATTCTGTCTTAGTCTGCACTACACTTCCCAGAATCTCTTGTGTCTTCACACCTGAACTCACTCCCTCATTACACACCTGTTCTTCGTCATCATCATCCGTGTCACTTGTCCTCACCTCATTATTGTTCATTTGTATCTGTGTTACGTGGGAGTGCATATACTTTGTGTTGTTGGGTTTTCCCTGGTGTGTTTCTCTCTTTCTCTCTGTCTCTTTCTCTCTCTCTTTCTCTCTGTAATGACTCACAGGTGGAGCTGCTAACGAGTGTCCTGATTGGTGACTGGAATGATTGCCGCTATACTTAAAGCCTGGTTCACACAGGACGATTTTAAAATTGTCGGCTGATTTTCCAAACCTGAGAGACCCCACACACGGCGATAAAAAATCACGGGTCTAACAGTTTTGGTCGTACAGTGTGTGGTGCGCAGCCACACGGCAAAATCAACACATCACACACGAACCGATTTGACTCCCGAGCATTCCCAGGTCAGACGGAAAATCTTGCAAAATCCCTCGAGATCAAACGTGACTTCAGAGTAAACAATCATGGCGGACGAAGAGGATGCAGTGGCGATAGTTTGTAGTTTGTTTTTAACCGAAAAAAACATTATCAAAAGAAAAGGCGATGGTCAAAGAAGTGGAGACAACGCGAGCATGGACAGCTGTTTTGGTTTTGTTTCCCGGTGCTTCCTCTGCGCCTCATCACCTCGCTTTCTGATTGGCTACACGCCACAGTCCACAGGCTGCGTGCTCGTTTGTCCCCGGTGGGTACCACACACGAGGAGAAATCAGGCCAAAAAAATCCAACATGTTGGATGTAGAACTTTCCAGTAGGTATAACTGGTATTATATGAATATATATGTTACAAGTGGTGGATGTTATTATTATATTCTGGGGTATTTGAGAAAATGAGTGTGTATATTTACCGACTTATTCTAAATGAAGGTATATTTATGTTATATTTCGTGGTATATGTTATATCCTTATTAGGTTAAGACTATTTGTCTGTGTATGCAATTAGTTACAGTGCGCAGGCGCTTCGCCTTTAGGTTTCAGTTTTCATTTTAGTTGATGTTCAGGACTGATACGCCTCACCGGTGAGATGAAAATGTAAATTCACATGAATGTGTAACTCTATTAGTTAATTCTGGTGTTTGTGTTTCATTGCAGGTTTACAACCTAACCTAACCTAGTTAACCTGACTAACTAGCTAACGTCACTAATATCCAACTGACAGACTAGTTTGTGGATGAGGAAGGTATTGTGGATGTGTGCACAATAAAAGCTCATAAGGTGACTCAAGTTGTATCCGGCGTATTTGTCCTGAAACCCCTTCCAGTGGGGAGTTTATCGAGCTATAGCAGGTAATCTAATAGACAACTGGACAGTTGTAAACCGTCGTCGGAGCCGTGCTAAAGAATAGACGGACCCCGAGGGGAGGAGAACCATTGTTGGTGACCGGCGACGAGATCGGAGACTCAGATTCTGAAGCGGCCGTTAACAACACCACTAACGTTACAACGGAGGAGCCGAAGTCGCGTTGAAGGGCTGGATAACTTCCACAACCGTGACTCCGTGAGTAAGACTGTGTGGATAATGATGAAAGCCGCAGGGCTATTGAAGTGACTTGGTAAACAACGCCGCTATAAGCCATAACAGCTGGCGAAGACATCTGTGTTGTTCGCGGACAAACGATTCTTTTGAGCAATTCTTTTGAACGAGTCATTTTGCTAAAAAGTGATTTTAGAGTTTCTGTTCACTAGGAAAAGAGAAAAAGAAGTAAGAAGATAAAATAAATAAACAAAAGGTCAAAATGGCAGATGACAAGCCAGATCTAGAGAGCTTAAAGCGGAAACGCTCAAATGCGCAACGAAACTTTACAACACGTAACAACCGCCTTAACGTTAGTGCTGGCCGTTTACGTGAAGTTGAGTTATCAGAAGAGTTAGCAAACTCCTCGATGTCAGTAATGAATATGTTGACTACCAGATCCAAATAGACCCTACTGGTGACGACAGTGAGTCGCAGGACGCCCTGGCGAGGAGAGATGCCAGTTTAAGTCTGCTTTTGATCGGTCTGAGGCGCTCAGGAAAGGTAAGATAGTGCCATGGACGCAGCAAGGGGTCGAAAGTGGTAAGCTGGATAAGAAACTCCATGAACTCAGGGAGGCTGTGTACACTTGGAGAGACTATCGACCACATGGAAAGGATAAATGGATGCTCCTTTTGTCATTAAGAGAGGACAAAGAGCAACTGATGGATGAGTGGACATGCCGACGTGAAAATGAGGTTGTGAAGAGTAACAGTACAGAACAAAAGGACGATGTAGACGGAGGTGAGGGGGAAGAGGATGAAGATGTGGGAGGCCATGATGCAGTTGGTGGGCCTGTCACAACAGCTATCGACAGCCTTACAGCTGCAGATAATATCACCTTTACCCAACCAGTAAGCCTTGCTATTGCTACTCCACCTGTTAACACCCAGCATGCTGTCGTCAATCCGCCCATTGACAGGCAGGGAACTGTATATGTTACAAGCTCTCCTTCATTCATGTTCTCTGACAGAGCAAGCATCCCTACATGTGCTGCTCAAGCAAACAGTACCCCCCAAGAGACGTTACAGCCCAACCTGCAGTCAAGACGGTCTGATAGTGGACTTGGTGTCAGTTTCGCCCAACCTCCGACTCATGCCAGCACACCACAACTGATGAGTGTTCGTGCCACTCCACCCATCAATCTCAGCATGGGACAAGGTAGTGGCATGCCATATAGCAACCCTGTTTTGTATGCTGGTGGGGATAACAGCTCTCAATGGGCCCGACCAAAAATAAGGCTCACACCCATAAGTTTGCCTAAGTTCTCCGGGGACAGGAGGGACTATTGGCGCTGGAAGACTATGGAGCTAAAAGAGTCTCAATAAATATAAATGCACACACTACATTCACATATGCACACACATGATTCATACATGCACACACAGGATTCATACATACACACACAGGATACACAAATGCGCACAAAATTCACAAATGCACGCACAAAATTTAAAAAGCACAGAAGATTCACAAATGCATAAAAAAATCATAAATGCACACAAAATTTATAAATACACACACAATTCAGAAATGCAAACAAAATTTACAAATGCACACAAGATTAAGAAATGCACAGGACAAGATTCAGAAATGTATTTCTGATGCACACACAAATATATCTTGATTTACAAACTGTTTGCGGTCTGTGAACTTCACTGCATTTGTGTGTGAATTTTGAGACTCCCCTGACTTGGCTCGACACACAGATGCCTTTTTTTAAACAGGGAATGATCTGCAACCAATCAGATATCGCCCTTGTTTTAGCCAATCACAAGAACCCACCCCACGTGGGGGATTGAGCCAATCACATGAACGAGTTACACAGCGCATGCATGTGGTGCGGGCGCGGGCGCGTTCACGGTCACTGTCACTCAGTTGAGACCTCAACATGGCTTCTGGCAATGACAGGGGAGCGGTAAGTATAACTTAACGTGTTTAGCTAGTTATCGCCCTGTTATGAGATGTTGTTTAATTGTTAATGTTAACCGGTTTATTTGTGCAACTATCAACATAAGCTAGCGAGCTGAGCTAGCGAACTACGCTAGCGCGTCTGCATGCTTATAGGGTCAGGCTAACGTTAAGTGACTGTTTGACAGGATCTGTCACCCCAAGCCGAGGTAGCAGCTCGGGCTTTTGTGCAGTTATTGGCCCGGGAGCTGTCCTCGGCTCCAAACGCACCGAGAGAGAGTACAGCAGTCAGGGCTGGAGGCAGTGCTCCTCTGCCGGTTAGCGATGGTAGGGTGAGACAGGCTATGAGAAGGTGATCCATTTAACTTATTATTTCTACATTTGTTAGTAAAGTATAAAGAGAGGCCATAGTCCCTCATCTAACTATTCTTATTGCCCTCTGCCTGGTAGGGTTGGGAAACTGAACTCAAAAACTAATTTTATTTTGGGGGGTGTTCCATGCAGGTGCTGGACTTGTCCCAAACTTTATTTTAAATAGCTTAATTGGCATGAATGTTTAGGTGAAGAATGTTGCTAAAGCAGAAATTCACATACAAATTTACATTTGGTGCTTAAGAAAAGATTAATCAGTCCACCAAAGTTTTTGGTACATAGATAAAGCATTAGCCTATGCATTGTTTATTAAGTGACACATGTTTACTTTACTGACAGTGAATAATATTATTCTGACACATTTAATATTGGTGTCTGGAACAGTAATGAATAGCGTTAATGTATTTTATACTGTTATTGAGACATTATTTAAATTATTGAAAAGTAGGTAAACGAAACACAAAAATATCTGGTTTCCCTACAAATCTTTTTGTCTTTCCCACGTCAGGCAGTTCCCGAGTATGTTTAATACTGATCAGCCAAGAGGAAAACGACGATTCTCGACCCCTGCCCCTTGCATTGTGAAAAGGGACAGACTTTCATATTTATGTCCTTTCGGAACCCAGTCAGTTAACACCAAAGGGCTCAGAAGAGCTAGAACTTGCCCATGCTGGCCTTGGGAAGAGGATGTTAAGTATACCAGACCACTTGAAACACGATGAGGTAATCATGTAGTATATAATACTATAGAATGGGTAATGATTAAAAATGTTAATCATTTGCAGAATAGTGAATAATTTCATTTTTTTTTTAAGATTGTAGCTCTACTTGAGGAGGAATTTCCTAAACTGAAGACCTTACAAGGAGGTTGGATGTTTTTCAAGTCTACAGGTAGAATTTTTCTAAATCTCCAATTACGAAAAATATAGTTGATGTTTTTCCAATTCAAAACCTCAGATATGTCATGTGATGTCCGGCGATGAATTGCTTCAAGTTGTAGAGGACAGTACTATGACTTGTTTGCCTGACAAAATATAAGTTTTAATATTAATGATTGTGAGACTGCAAGATTTTAAAGAACTCTTACTTCTTTCCATTTTAAAATAGGTGGTAGCGGACGTCGCAAGCTGTCCATAATTCCAACTGACGCTGAGGGTTACTCCACAAGGCTTCTTAAATCAGCATCTAACAATGGGAAAAACATAGTATTTGTAATTCCACTACAGGAGAAGCTTTCTACTGAACCACTTTCCTATGATTCAGTAGAGTTCGCCAAGATGCCACAGTCAAAATGCATTACATGTGGCAGTCAAATGCCTTTGCAGCTGTTGCCGTTGCATGTGGAGGAATGCAATGGCACATTGACTGTAAGCCGTATTACAACATCTCATTTCTCTTTTTTAGTTTGTTCAAATGACTGTTTTCAAAGTATTAAGTATTTATTATATATATCTTTTTAATTTATTTTATTTATTTAGGAGAGTGAATCTGGGACATGTCTTGATGAAGATTGTTCAGTTCTTGAGCAGCCAGTCCCATCTACCATAGCCATGGATGAATCCATGGCGGTAATAGATGTTGTCTTTTCTGTTGTTTTGGAATTTAGGAAGAAAGCATTATTTTTTTTACTCATCACATAAAGTAAGCAGAGGTTTTAGTACAGAATAATTTAATGCTTCCAGATATATAAATAGATTGGTCATAACACATCTCAAAATGAATTTTTTTTTTTTACTCAGACACTCATGTAAAAAATTTTGATCATAGCATATTTCCTGTTGCTAGTGAATATAACATGTCTGTAAGATGCATAAAACATGACACTATTTCACAAATTTCATGTATGAAAAGTATTGACCTTTTTTTTTGCAGGTCTGCCCAATCTGTCTTGCATCGTACCCAGCTGATGTTCTCCCATCTCATGGAAGCACATGTGGTGAAAGGTAGGAAATTTATGTCTGATAGATTCAGGTAACCGATTGGCAGACATTATCAGAATGTAATGACATGTTCTAAGTATAATGAAATGACACTTTTTACACATGTCATTCCTCAGAGTATCACGTGAAGAATTATCAGAGGAACACCTTTCTGCATTAATGGGGGGAAAAAACAAACATGACATGTGTTGGAAGTGTTTCTGGAGCTACTGTTTTTTGGCTGCCTCTGAGGGAATGTTAGCTTTCTAATAGTGACAAAACACTTTTGTTGCTACCTAATGTCTGTGGTGATATTGAAACATAACTAGTCATTAAAATGATGCATCTCAATTACCAAATTTTGTATTCATATTAATTCTGTAGCACATTTAGTTAACCTAGTTTTGTATATTATCTCCATGTCTTAATTTTAATATAAACCTTTGGCACCACTGACCAACTAGATGGTAAATAATTAAAATAATCACCACTCATGATTTGGCTGTTTCCCATTCTTCCAAGCAATATTTTTTATTATAATTTATTTGGTCTGTTCTAAGAATGAACTCTGCTCAACCCAGCATAGCAGCCAGTCCGCCATGGGGAGAAGAATTGCCAGGACCCTCAAGGGGAGAAGAATTGCCAGGACCCTCAGTTCCACAATCGTCAGCAGGTAATGTATGCACAATTACTGCTATAGTGTTGCATTGTTGAAAATAATGTTGTCAAAATAACTTTTGTCAAGTGATTTTAAAAAAAGGAATATTGATTTCAAGTACTTACTCATGATATATCACATTAACCTGCGGGGATTTCAAAATGTCACATTTATTCTTGCTTTAGAAATAAGTTGATATTAGTATATCATTTAGAAGGCCCTTTGCATCAACAACTTTTTGTGGTAAATTACAGCTTCAACCTGGGCCACTGAAGTCGACCCCCAAAAAGCATGCCAGTTGTTCAGAGAAGATTTACTGAACCGTTACTCTGAAAGTCCACGCCTCTGTCTATCACTCGACATGTTTGATGCAGAAGAAGAACAGGACAGTGCATTCATTTCATTCTATAAGCAGAATAATGTGAACTGGGCAGCTCCATTCAAGTGCAGGCTGAGAGGTATTAATAAAGCGTGTAACCTCTTTTTCCATTATAGGTAGTTATTCTCTGAATTGAATTGAGTCCATGTCCCTTAACCCCCCTGTATTTATTGTCGCAGAAACTCAGAAAATTTTACCACAATAGCCATGCTCTGTTTACTTTACATAATCTGGTCAATTGTCCTTTTCATCTCAAATATTATTTTCCCCCAAGGAGATGCAGCAGTGGGTGATGGTGTCAACAGACATGTTTTGTCAATGGCCATGCAGAAATTGAAAACTGGCTTCAGAATAAATTTAGGTTTGTATATATGAGTGCGCTTCATCTATATTTTCATGTTAAAACTTTTAATTGCAGTACTTTTTGTAGCCTATTCATTGGACACTAATGTCATTAAATGAGGGAATAGTATTGACATGTAAACTCTACTTTAAATAAACAATATGTTCTAACTTAACCTCCAAAGACAGATTTGGGTCTAACTGTGATCAAGCCTGTTTTTAAACATAATGCTCAATGTTTCTTGACCTTTTTTAAAAAAAAATTATAAAGGCTCTGCTGCTCCTACAACCCTTTTTGAGGGGGAAAAAGAACATCGGGTTCCCTCTGCAGCTGCTGTCCTGCGGGAAAGCAACCTATTTGAGATGGCAGGTCGTATGATCGGTCATTCTTTCCTGCATGGTGGGTTTAGCTTCTCTGGACTCAGTTTGCCTGTGTTGACCCTATTGACTGGTGAGAGCATCGACACTGCAGCATCAGCTCTGACACTGGAGGACCGTCCTGATATTGACCATCGTGAAACAATTGGTTTGGTGAGTAACTTGTTTACACATTGCGCATTTTTGTTCGTCACACACGTGTCTGTGCCGAGACATTTTGTAATTTGTGATTTCAAAAGCTTTTGGTGTCTGTTATTTACTCCAAATGTTTGTTATTTTTATTGTACCTTTTGCCTTTTTGTGGATTGCTTGGTGACAACATTTCATGTAATTAAATTATTTTACCTTTTGTGAATGTGTACCTGCTTTAGCTGAAGAATGCTGAACTTACTGCTGAAGAAAACACCAAAGTGACTGATCTTTGCCTCTTCTGGGATCTTCCATTTCCAACCTCCACCAATCGTGTCTGGCTGTTCCAGGAACTGCTTTCACATGCAGTAAGTATTTTATAAATTACTTTGTTAGTATTTATATTGGAGGTTTGCCGTTTAACTCATGTTACATCTGTGCCTACAGTCTCTTTCCTATAAAATAGTGCCTCTGTGTAAATGTTACCTTCTGTCCTGTCAATTCTGTCTGCAGGTACTTCACCGTGTTAAACAGCCAATTAAACAAATACGGAAAGGCCTTAAACAAACAGGAATCTGGCCACTTCTTTCAGATATGCCAGATGTCCACCCCTTAATTTTCCCAAGGGAGTGAAGTGAGAAGCTTGACCCACAGGTAAAGCTTAGTTCACACTACACAATTTTTAGCCCGATTTTCCACTCTGCGACCGTCAGGCTGTGATCGGGAGTAAATCAGTGATCGATCAGCGGTCGTTATGTGTGAACTACTCAACGACTCATCAAAACGACGCCCGACACATCGCCGATGCCAGCCAGATATTTATGATTTCATTTTTTGCAGAGACTCTGTGTAGTTTTGTTTGGTGTCACGGGGGTGTGTAGATCTAAAATGAAAGGCTTATTTTAGTCATATGTTAAAGTTGTGTTACTTATGTGACAGAAATAGATTGTTCATTCATAAAAATTTTCATAAAAGTTTCAATCCTGACATGAAATATGTTTATATTTGATCCCTTGTAGACTGTGATCCAGAACATTACCTGGCCACAACCCAACTTTGACAGCGACGAGGATGAGGACGACACTGTTCCAGTGGAGAAAATCAGTCTTGTCACTGGATTTTTGAGAAAATTCATAGAGGAAGGTAATACTGTAAATGGTCTTTATTTCCTTATTTTTCATTCTTATCTTAATTCACACATAATTGTTTCCTCATAACAATCCCAGTTACTACAATAATAAAGTGGTTCTTCATATTGACCACCTTTTATGTGCATTTGTGTTTTATTTCATCTCAGTGTGAGCTGGTTTACTGTTTTATTCAGATGGTCATGTTTCTCTCCCTCCTCCTTTCTGTCCTCTGCTGTGTGCTTTATTAACAGCACAGGGAAAGGAGAAGACATAAATGTGAATGTTTGACAGAAACAGTAAAGCCCAGCTCACACTGAGATGAAATAAAACACAAATGCATATAAAATTGGTACATGAAACTTCATACTTTGTTTACATTCCACAGTATTTACAGCAGCATTTAAAGTGATCCTTTTGACGTTCTAAACTAGGAGAGGAAAAGAGACAGGGATTTTACTTTTATAAAGTTTGTACTTTTTAAGTTCAGCACTGTGATATTTTGAAGTGTAGCACATTATTATTTGTCATCTGTTTTAAAGCCTGTCTAAACGGCAAGGATTGCTGATGTGTTATCTTGAGTATCTAAGAGTGCCATAACTGGATTTGTTAAAAAGATAAGATTCTTATGAGAGAATGGTTACTTGAGTTGAGCCGGATACTCGGCTGAATCGAGTATCCGGTACGGATAAAGCACTTTTGCCGAGTACGAGTGATGCGAGTCAATATCTGTTCAGACGTGGTGCTTGGTAGAATGCTGAAGCTCAATGCTGATGCTGTCATGTAAATAGTTTTCTAATCAACCCATATCAATTGCATGCTTAAAATAACACACTGGTTAAACCCCCGCCCATTTCAAGACAGGTCGGGTTGTTAACACTTCCAGGTTAAATCCCGTCCACTTCCGGGTTAGGCCCCGCACAGTCCGAGTACAGAGAATGCTGTACTCGCTCATCCCTAATAGTTACTTCATATTTTTTGAAAGATCTACTCCAATGTAAAGTTTTGAGGGATCACAAGTACAATTTTTCTCTTCCATAGCGTCACCAGATGTGCTGCGTGATCTGATGAAGTTTTGGGTGGGGTGGGAACTGCCAACAAGAAAACTCAACGTTGAGGTTGTAACCTCAATTTATCCAGTGGCTCTCACCTGCTTCTTCAAGTTGAAGCTCCCCAGCCACTACCAGACCTACAAGATTTTTCACCAGGACTTGATGATGGCCCTCAGTTCCATAAGTTCTGGCTTTGGACTTGTGTAGGTGCAAATGTCATTAACTTCTTGCACTCAGTCCCTCTTTTGAAATGGAATCACTTAAGAGCAATTCCTGCACCAATAACTTTATAAAGTTTGCTTATTCTACTTGATTGTCAGGCACCACCTTCACCTGTCAATAAATACTTTGGAGTTGGTTTAGAGATTGTCTGTAGTCTGTGTTTTTTTTTTATGTGCACTAGTTCTTTAGTGATTTTCATATTCTTAATCTAGCTGCTGGTGTACTTTTGTGATGTCCTCTGCAGTGCAATGAGCTTGGATCATCTCTTTGAGAGCTGTGGCAGCTTTCTTGGCTTCTAGTTCATTAAGCTCAGACTTCTATAGACATTTAGTTGTACTTGTTGAAGTTTATACAGCTAGTACATGTTTAATACATTCAAATGTTTAGGTAGATACCAGTTTCTCCAATATTATTGTTGCCAATTTACAGTTGTGTTCTAAATGACAGTGTATACCTAACAATGTTGGTTTTTGTAAAGCCGATTTGTCTAAATTTGTTACCCCTTTACAGTGATGTTGTAGATACAACTGTGTGGCTACATTTTATAAAATTCTGGGATGTCTGGTGTAAATTTGTTCCCTTGAACAACATTAAAGGTGTTAAACAAACATTTTTATGGTCTTATTTATGTAGCCATTTGCAATGGCCTTCTCACTCAATATTGGACAAACTCCAAAAATGTTTCACCACTGTTACAGGGACTGTTTAAAAAAATACAGGAATTTCTTTAAAGCAATAAATCAGTTTATTAAATGTCTTGTTTACAAATAGCATGCAGAGTTTAAGTGAAAAATACATTTCATACTTTAAACACTCCATGAATGTTGAAAATAACCCAGCAACAAACAAGACCCGATTCCAGCCAACATTCCAAATTTTTGGTCAAGTCACAGGAAGCCATTGAAAAATGGCAAGAGAGCCACATGCTCTTATCTTGCCTCAATTAAGTTCTCAACGTATTGGACAGTGTTGAGGTATATATCCGCCCCAAAACAGTCCGATTGCTGCAGTGGATCCATGTTGTCTCGCAGTGCCATCATTTCCAGATCCAAAAGAGGACTATCCAGTTCAGGGATATTGACCCCGGAATGAGACTCATTTGTGTAGCCATTCTCCTCCCATTGAATCTCTGAGATGGGTATTCCCTGACAAAGACATGTGTATAAAAATCATGCATATTAAATGTTATTGAACAAACTTACACTTGTGCACTGTGCCTATATCACTACTACAAAACAGGTAATAAGTTAATAGCACTGGCTGGCGATATTGGAGCTAGGAGATTGACCGGAGCAACATTACTTCAGAGCAACTTAGCTTCTCACATGCACTGCACTTTGCAGTGATTTTAGACCCTGTCAAACAGTCACTTAATTCACAAGAATTTCAACTTTATGGAAAGATACTAACGTTAGCCTGACCCTATTAGCATGCAGACGCGCTAGCGTAGTTCGCTAGCTCAGCTCGCTAGCTTATGTTGATGGTTGCACAAATAAACCGGTTAACATTAACAATTAAACAACATCTCATAACAGGGCGATAACTAGCTAAACACGTTAAGTTATACTTACCGCTCCCCTGTCGTTGCCAGAAGCCATGTTGAGGTCTCAACTGAGTGACAGTGACCGTGAACGCGCCCGCACCACATGCACGCGCTGTGTGAACGCTTTCATGTGATTGGCTCAATCCCCCACGTGGGGTGCGTTCTTGTGATTGGCTAAAACAAGGGCGATATCTGATTGGTTGCAGATCATTCCCTGTTTAAAAAAAGGCATTTGTGTGTCGAGCCAAGTCAGGGGAGTCTCAAAATTCACACACAAATGCAGTGAAGTTCACAGACCGCAAACAGTTTGTAAATCAAGATATAGACGCTGTGCAGAATCAGCTGGTGATACGGTCTTTGGAGAGCAAACTCTCTGATGTTATGAAGAGAGAGTGGCTCATGTGTGTGAGAAACCCTGTTAACGACGTCCACCCAGGAAACCGTTTCAACAGGCTCTTGCTGTTCCTGGAAGACCAAAAGTCGTTGCTTGTAAGGTTGGAGCAGTTGCTACCCAAGCCATGGCCTGCTAATACTCCTGAGCGACCAAGCTACCGGGAGAAACCAAGTGACAGATGGAGAGAAAAGAAATCGTTCACTAAGACTACGGCAAGTGAAGTCAAGCAGTTACCATGTGCTGTGTGTGGTAATGAAGAACATGGAGGTAAACTGTTTTGCTGTAAAACTTTCAGGAAGGCCAGTCTGTCGGAGAAGAAATCTCAGGTGAAAAAGACAAAAGCATGTACAAAGTGCTTGGATGTTCACGGGGTTGACAGTGGCTGCACTCCAAAGTTCCTCTGTCATAAGGAGGAGAGTAAGAAAAGCAACACTCCAGTGGATCACCACTATTTCCTCTGCCCTAAGGCATCAACTGAGAAGGATGCTACCAAGAGGGAAAACAAAGCAGGGGAAAAGAGGGGACCTCGTGGCCCGACGGAGAAGCAAGAGGCTGTGTTCGCCGAGTTGGGACTGACTCCCCACCAGTTGGAGGCTGTCCGCAAAGCCTGTACTAACAAGGCAATGTCGACAGTGTGTTCTGGCGAGGTTCTGATAGGACAAAGTGGCTTGAAAGAACATCCAGTCCTCATGATGCTCGTACCTGTCACGACAAAGAGAGAAGACAGTTTTTGGGGCCTTGGTCGATCTCGCGTCTGACACAAATTATATTACACACCAAGCTGCTGAAAGGCACGGGCGAACCAATCTCCCTTGTCGTGTATGGTGTCGGCACGATGAAGGTGAAGGTTGATACAAAAAGGTATCTCGTCACAATAAAAGTGTGGACCTCACGGGGAACCCTGAAGTTTCACGAGATGATCTGCTACGGGATGAGACTAAGCCGGGAGAACTGGCCCGCCCTGAAAAGATTGATCTATTGATTAGTACTCGGGAGGGTCGATTAGCACCACAAAGGCTGCAAAGGGTTGGCGACCTGGTGTTGTGGGACGGTCCTCTAGGTAAGATCGTGAGTGGTGTGCATCCAGACCTGGAGGAAGTGGAGAGGTGACCACATGGCAGTCAAAGACACACTTCGCTCACTCAATGAGGACGGTAGCCGTCAAAGTTGAAGAACACTTCGTGGGAAGGCCAGGATGCCATTTGGAGCAAGAAAGCAGTGTAGAAGTTCGAACGACAGCAGCATGCAATAAGGAGGTCCTTGAGTGGCTAAAATGGGATAGCATCAGTGCTGCCTGTGACCCTACCTGTGGAGGGTGTCGCTGTGGAAAATGTTCACCGGGAGGAAAGGAGATGTCCCTGGCTGATGAGAAAGAGCTGGAGATAATAAAGGCAGGTCGCCCACAGCGACCAGCCACACTGGGATGCGAAGTACCCCTGGAAGGAAAACCCAGACTCTCTTCCCAACAATGGGAAAGCTGTGGAAGCAATGTTCCTGAAGGCTGAGAAGCGTCTTGCGAAAGACCCTCTGTGGAAGGAGGCTTACATGAGGCAAGTCCACGAGATGGTAGAGAGAGGAGCTGCTGTTAAGCTCACTAAAGACGTGATGGACAGCTGGAAAGGTGCTGTGTGGTGGGTGAGCCACTTAACCGCTCCAAATCCCCTTTCAGTGACTACGCCGGTGCGCCTCGTCTGGAACAGCAGTCAGGAGTTTAAAGGGGTGAGCATGAATAGCATTTTGGTCAAAGGCCCAGACGTCCTAAATCCCATCAGAGCGGTGCTCCTCAGGTTCCGGGAAGGAAAACATGCAGCCATTGGAGACATCACCAAGATGTACAATTCGGTTTGGCTGGAGGAACAAGAGGTCCATGTGCATCGGTTCCTATGGAAAGACTCACCGGAAGATGAGATTGAGGATTATGCTGTCGTGAGGGTAAACATGGGGGACAAACCTGCGGGATGCATTGCGCAGGTTGCCATGCGGGAGACCGCGAAGTTGCCCCAGTTCTCTGATATGAAGGAGGAAAGAAGAGTCATCGAGGAAGACTCCTACGTCGATGACCTCCTCATGTCCCACAGTGACCCACACTGTCTAGACAAGATCCAAGAGGGAGTAGAGAAAATACTGAAAGCAGGAGGCTTCTACCTCAAACCTTGGATCCGGTCCGGTCCCATGAAGTCCGCTGCAGAAGTGGCAGCTGATGCTAGGGAGGTAGTGAGTAAACTCCAAAGGAAAGCCTTTTCGGCAGTCCTAACCAGAACTCAAGCCAAGAAGCAGTTGAACCCCGACAGCCCTGGTGGTGAAGACCCAATAGCCACAGATGGAGTTAGCAGGGTTCAAACGTCCTCAGAAAATGGGAAATTGACCTTAGCTGAGACCAAAGAAACGGAGACACTATGGGGAGCTATGCTCATAGACCAAGTGGAACCAACAAGGTGCAGTTCTCTAGCTAAGCTTTGAGGAGTAGTTGGTTATGTCCGCAGAGCTGTGAAGAAGTGGTTGACCCGTGTAGGCAGGGCCTCTATACCAGCAAAGTGGGAGGCAGTATTGACAGTAAAAGAACGCAAAGCTGCATTCCAAGACCTGTGCCTAGCCGCCCAGAAGGGAGTTACGTTTCCTGTGACGACGCTAAACAGACTCGTTGTCATTAGGGATGAGGCTACAGGTCTCCTAAAATGCCATGGTAGAGTCCAGACCATTACCCAGGGAAATGCCGGTGTGCCCCTTATCCCCTACAATGCGTGGATTAGCACCCTTTTTACACGAGAGCCCCATAAAGTTAACCACGAAGGTGTTGCCGGAACACTCCTCCGCATGAGGTCTAAAGCATGGGTGGTGCTGGGACCAAGAATTGCCAGAAATGTCATTGACTCCTGTATGCACTGTCGAAAGACCAAAGCGAGAATGTGTAGACAGGTGATGAGTGAACTTCCCCTCGAACAAACTGAACCTGCCGCACCTTTTGAGTTTACGACAATAGACCTTTTCGGACCATATGTTGTTAAAGATGTTACAAGAAGAAGGACAAAGATGAAAATCTGGGGTGTAGTGTTCAGCTGTATGGCTTCGAGAGCAGTACATGCTGACATTGTGGAAGATCTGACGACGGAAGGATTCACAGCTCTCAGGGGTCACCCAAGAAAGCTCTTGTCGGATCAAGGGACACATTTTGTGGGCGCCAGACCAGTATTACAGGAGCTCTATGAGTTCCTAAGTGGCATTGACAAGGATCAGGTCCAGAAGAAGGCGGCAGCTGTAGGAACCGACTGGATGTGGGTGTTTCACCCGGCGGACTCTCCCCACCGAAATGGTGCAGCTGAGACAGCTGTCCGTGTACTCAAGAGAGCGTTAAGCAGTGTTGGCGAAGAAGGTAACCTGACAGCGCTGGAGTTCCAGACCCTCCTGTACCTTGCTGCAAACCTGTCAAATGAGAGACCAATCGGTGCCAGGGCCCAGATACAAGATGAGACCGTGGAAGTCATCACTCCCAACTCTCTTCTGCTTGGTCGTACAGGACCCAGTGGGGACTCCCGAGAGTTTAAGTATCCAACTTACCCTGTCGTGCGGCTGAGAGCAATCCAGATCGAGGTTGACAAGTTCTGGAAGCGGTGGAGCCAGTTGGCAGGTCCGGGCCTCTACATCTGTCAGAAGTGGCACGCGCCTGCTAGAAATGTTGCAGCGGGGGATCTGGTGTGGTTAGCCGACCAGAACGCGCTGAGGGTCCAGTTCAGGCTGGGTCGAGTCGTGGAGGTGTGTCCTGATGTGAAGGGTGTACTACGAGACGTGAGGGTGAGAACATGTCGTAGCTGTCCTGTTTTCGGCGGACAGTTCAGGAAAAACCAAAGTATGGAGAACTATCCCTCCACCATCCTCCATAGGGACGTTAGGAGGTTGGTGGTTCTGCTTCCAGTGGAAGAGCAGTAAAGAATCCCCACCATGGTGTGTTTCGGTTGGTAAAGGATCCCCACCATGGTGTGTTTCGGTTGGTAAAGGATCCCCACCATGGTGTGTTTCGGTTAAGGATCAAGACTCTCCCCACTACCATCCTCCCGAAGGCTGGTGGTGTGTTTCGGTAAAGGAGGTTGTAATGTCATCAAGGACAATGTGTGTTGTTTTTGGATATTAAAACTAACTTGAAGAGATAGTTGTTCATGTTGTGACATAGTACGTTCATATCCAAGTATGCAATGTTATTTGCATGGTCATGGGGAGAATGTCATATCTAGACGTTTAACTGTTTTGGTTATGGTGGCCTACTTGGATTCTAGAATCAGTAGACCAAGTGGGAGGTGTAGAACTCTCCAGTAGGTATAACTGGTATTAAATGAATATATATGTTACAAGTGCGGGTGGTGATGGCGCAGTGGATAAGACACATGCCTTTGGTGTGAGAGACCCGGGTTCGAATCCACTGTGAGACACCAATGTGTCCCTGAGCAAGACACTTAACCCCTAATTGCTCCAGAGGCATGCGACCTCTGACATACATAGCAATTGTAAGTCGCTTTGGATAAAAGCGTCAGCTAAATGAATAAATGTAAATGTAAGTGGTGGATGTTATTATTATATTCTGGGGTATTTGAGAAAATGAGTGTGTATATTTACCGACTTATTCTAAATGAAGGTATATTTATGTTATATTTCGTGGTATATGTTATATCCTTATTAGGTTAAGACTATTTTTCTGTGTATGCAATTAGTTACAGTGCACAGGCACCTCGCCTTTAGGTTTCAGTTTTCATTTTAGTTGATGTTCAGGACTGATACGCCTCGCCGGTGAGTGACTGTAAACTAGCATTGCTAGTAATTCAGATGAAAATGTAAATTCACATGATTGTGTAACTCTATTAGTTAATTCTGATGTTTGTGTTTCATTGCAGGTTTACAACCTAACCTAACCTAGTTAACCTGACTAACTAGCTAACGTCACTAATATCCAACTGACTTCACTTTGTTGATGAGGAAGTTATTGTGGATGTGTGCACAATAAAAGCTCATAAGGTGACTCGAGTTGTATCCGCCGTATTTGTCCTGAAACCTCTTCCAGTGGGGAGTTTATCGAGCTATAGCAGGTAATCTAATAGACAACTGGACATTGGATATCCCCGATTTGAGATCGGAGCGGTCCCGACGTCCTTCCGAGCAGACGAGAGCAGTCTTAACACACCACACACGGCAGGAATATCTGATCAGATTATTTTACGATAATCGGAGCATCCTTAAGATTGTCGGAAGGGGTAAATCGGGGCTAGAATCAGCCTAATTATCCTGCCGTGTGAACCAGGCTTTAGTCTCCTGAACCATGGATCTGCAGCTCCCGCTCTCATGGCTTCCTTGACGGACAGACAGTTGAATTATTGTTTATCTAGTGATGATCTCTTAGTACATGTTAAAGGACTGGTACACGAGACATTTGTTGTAAACCACAACCTTTTTCCTAAATTGTGATTTTTTATGTTAAACCTTATTGAATTGGAGCATGGTATGGAGGTGGTGCCTTTTTCATTTATTACTTGTTTTCTCTTGTTTGTGATAAGTAGGGAGGGAAGTTTTTGTATCTTTTATTTGTTATCTGATTTCTAGGTTAGTATCTTTAAATTAGTTAGCTTTTTTTGTTATTTGTTTTGGCTTTCCCCCCTCCTGAAATCTGTTATTCCTTTAGTTACTTATGTTTAATAAATTTACATTTTTGCACTTTAAGAGTGTTTCAGTGTTTTTGAAGCCTTGGGAGTGAGAGCGGGGACTCCAGGGATCTTGTTGACCAGATCCCTGCTAATTGTTACAGAGGGTTTTGGTTCTCTTGAGTGAGGTTCTTAATTAATTCGTAACACTGTATTTAGTTTCCTTCTGCCCAGTCTGTCTTTGTTGGTTCTTGTTAATGTTTTTGTGTTTTGTAAATGTTACCTTGTATCGTGTGCGTGTTTATCTTCTGCCCGTCATCTCTGTTCCTGTGTTTGGAATTAGTAAATGCTTTGAATTGGAGCCATTTGACTGTCTCTTCTTTAGCACGCACCACACCCGTGACAGAAGAACCGACCACAACAACGGGAAAAGATGGGCATTCTCATCACCACTTCCAACTCCACCAACCGTCTTCTGACCTGTTTCCAGGATGGCCGTCACATCGATGAATATGTCACTGAGTTCCTGGATCTCTCTGATGGGGTAAGCTGGGCTGATGACGTCCAAAAAACTGTCTTTTGGTGTGGGTTGGACGATCATCTATACCAGCAAGCTCCAGCAGCAGCGATCCCAGGCACACTCGCCCAGTACCTGGATCATGTGCTGTGTTTGAGTGGTTCAGCCTTCACCGTAGGTGAAGCTGATGATGACACCGCCACTCAACCACCAACACCAGCTATCTTCTTCACCACGCCTCCTGTCTTCATCCCTGGCCCTAAGTCTCATCCCACTGAGACCAATCGTCCAGTCTCTTGTCCAGCCGAGACCGTCCTTCCTGAATCTCGTCCAGCCACCAGATCGGTCTCGGGGCGCCAAAGACTAATGTCCAGCGTGATGGACCCACCGCTCATGTCAACACAGAGGGCCAAGAAGACCGTCCTGCCTGAGTCTCGTCCTGCCGAGACCGTCCTGCCTGAGTCTCGTCCCGCCGAGACCGTTCTGCCTGAGTCTCGTCTTGCCGAGACCGTCCAGCCAGAGCCTTCACCGCTGGTTCCGTCCAGCCAGAGCCTTCACCGCTGGTCCCGTCCAGCCCAGAGCCTTCACCGCTGGTCCCGTCCAGCCCAGAGCCTTCACTACTGGTCCCGTCCAGCCCAGAGCCTTCACCTCTGGTCCCGTCAGCTCTGCCGAGCCTGCGCTCCATGTCAGCCCTGCCGAGCCTGCTCTTCACGTCAGTCCTGCCGAGCCTGCACAGTCCTGCCAAATCAGAGACTGTTCATGTCATGCCCGCCGAGCCAGAGACTGTTCACGTCCCATCTGTCCAGCCAGAGACTGTTCACGTCCCATCTGCCCAGCCTGTCCCTGTCCCAGAGCCTGTCCCAGAGGCTTTTCCTAACTCTGTCACTCTCACCAAGAATTTTTTTTTGGGGGGGAGGGGGTAATAGGTCCTCGCTGTGGCCGCCCAAGGGCCCATGGCCACCAGAAATATCTTCTCTGCCATGGCCACCCGAAGGGTCTTCTCCACCATGGCCGTCCCGAAGGGTCGTCTCCTCCATGGCCGCCCAAAGGGTTGTCTCCGCCATGGTCGCCTGCCCAGCCTGCTCCGCCCTGGCCACCTGCCCAGCCTGCTCCGCCTTGGCCGCCTGCCCAACCTGCCCAACCTGTATAAACACAAGTTATAATGCATGGTAAACATAACAATACTGACATTCCTATCACTCCAATTGGTAGCACAGTTTGAATCAGCCAGTACCCCCATCCTCCCCAGAGAGTCATAAACCAAGTAAACCATGTACCCTTAACATGTTCTGGCTCCTGTACGGCTTTTCTTATGTGTTCAATTACATTTGTGATGTTGTCACTGTAATCTGGAATATTGAAAGACATTCCCAGCAGAGGTTAATGACACTATATCCACAAAATCAGGAAATAATAGTACCCCAAACTAGCACATACAAGACATACAGTGCAGTCCCCATCACACGTACTCATACTAGACACACATATGTTAACTGCTCATTTTCAATGTTTGCTTTTCATTATATCATCTCTAAAAAGATTAATATTTTAAGTAAGATTTTAAACTTCACATTTTCCTGTAGCTTTTACCTAATTTTACATGGTCTCTTAACCAGTTTCAAAACACGTCTGTTCATTATTCATTTGACTTTAGAAAAGTCAGCTGGGTTGTTTTGGTTCATTATCACCATTTTGTTTAAGCTTGCTTCAGCAGGCCGATAACAGAAAGACAGACAAAGTACCATCCCTTCCTCCACTCAAACAGTCCCTCTCACTATACACAAATAATCTTTTCAACAGCCCCCTAAGACTGTAACTAAATTAATCATATTCCAGAACCCTTAATAGTTCACACATGTTAAAACACAAACATTTAACTCAAATTAGAACCAAATTAGATCTAAAGTACATTATGCTATGAACATGTCTAAGGTTATCTTTAGTTTAAATACTCAATTCACCTAACCTTTGTTATCCAGAAACTTCTCTTGAATCAACACAGCGGAATCAACCACCTCAATGTTTTACGACCTTCAGTTATAGACATATTAGTTCAAAATCAACACTTCATGTTCCTCGTATAAATTAAATTTTGTTACTGTCTCCTCAACAAATAATGCCAATCACCTCATGGTCTCAGCTGGCTCTTGAAAGCTCATTCCCATTAGCTCTTTATCTATAATCTCCATCAGGATGTTGTCCCCTGGCATAGTTGAAGACACTTGTCACAATGAAAAACAAGCCATACACTGAATGCGGTTTCTGGTGAGTGGTATAGAGGAACTCACATTTCTGGGTCAGACTGCCGTAACTTCTCACAGCTCATCCCCCCTTCATGATGTAATGATGTCGCTGGCCTCACAGGCATCCGCTCGACTCTCATACCCATCTCACATAAACACCTCCTTCAGGAGATGCCCAGTGGCGGCGGTGACCCCCTGCCTTAGGTTGCCCTCTGTCTGGCCAAAGAGGATCTTACCCGTCATTGAGTAATCACCTCGTGCACACTGGTAACCGCTCTTTCCCATAACTAAATCTTTGACAATTTTCTTCAACATAATCAGTTGTTTTCTGGAGCTTAGGAAAGGCACATTCAAGAGTCACCAGAGACATTCGGACTGCCTAATAGTGTTCACACAGGGAGATAGGTTAATAACAGCAGTATTGAATCACTAAAATCCATTAAACATCTTAAAAGCAGCAACATATCACTGCTGAGGTTATACTCAGTGAATTTAGATCACATCCGTCTATTCAGTGAACTGTTACATCTGTAGCCGGAGCCATCGGCCCTGTATGTTGGAGACTAAAATGAGACAAAGAAGTTACTGGTCCTAAAATAAACTAGTCAAAAATGTCACTTCTATCATTTAAGGTCTGCATTATTTTAAAGACTTCTTTAAAGTCATTCAGTTTTACTTTTAAAACATTTAAATACAAATTGCCCTCTGAATGGCAATGATTTCTTTTAACATCTACATGTCTATGATTTTCAACTGAAACACTGTGCCTTCCTATAAATAGCTTATTATCACTTATGACACAGGCTCAAATAACAGCTTTTAGCTGACATTAAATGAGAGAGACTCTGAGGCATTCAGGACTGTGTAAGAAATTGTAGTCTGCCTCGACCCAGATTCCACTTCAAAATATATTTTAGAATGAGCTCATCCCCAAAATGGCTTAATTATCATAGAGATGAAGGAAGCAAAGTTATATTGTTTCTTCACCATTTGGGTTGATCACATCCTGAGCAAATGTTTGTCAATTGTAGAATGGGCAGGGTGCGAGCTACGGGGGAGCTAGGGGGAGCTCGGCTCCCCTTAATAAGACATGGGCTCCCCTGAAAACGTGATTCGTGAAATTTTGGGGGGTCTCAAAAAATATTGACAATGTTTTATTTTGACGTGCAATTTCAGTTTTGTGTAATGTGATCATCGTGGAGAATTATGTATAAAATAGCAAAAATATCATTCATTCATGCATGCATGACGGCGATTTAAACCTAATTCGTTTCAATAAAGATAACTATACATGCTATTCTTGTCATGAGCATCAAGGTGTGGTGGCGCTGCGGTGCAAATTCCAATCATCTTTAGTACGTTAACGCAAAGATTCGTAGAATAAATATAAATGGTGGAGGCCATTGATCTGCGCGCGAAGTCCTTGAAATCCATTCTGTGTTAAGGTAAGGCATGTTATTCACTATTATATGTTGTGGCTGGGTTGTTATAGGTCTGCGTGACTCTCGATGTCTTCCGGTGTGTTCACACCGAACGCGAATTGAATTATTTGCTCGAATAGATTACATACAAAGTCAATGCAAATACGCGAATAGACGCATCATTCGCGCCGGGCGTCGCGAATGATGCGAATTTGGCGGCGCGTTTGCCGCGAACGTCTTCCGCGCAAGTTGAAAAATTTGAACTCGAGCGAATGTTCAAGCGTCTCTAACTAGACGCTATAGACGCGTATTTGACGCTCTATTCGCGTTCGGTGTGAACACACCATTAGGCCTAATTGAACGGATGAATTATGGTATTGATGAAAGTGCAAAATAAGTAAGAAAGAAACAGAAAGAAATCACTGATTAAATGAGGTGATGGGCTCTTTAAGAGCTAGTAGCAGCAGTGAGCCAAGCCCCGCCTATCTGCTACTCGTGGAGCGAGTGAGATGAGGCAGCTACACGGAGCGATCTTCAAAACCCCTCCATGTAAGTGATTAATTCAGAGAAAAGTGATCGAATACAACAGAAAAACAGGATTTCTGATCTGATGCTGTAATATGAAGGAGCTGATGCCAGAGTAAGAAGCGGATGAGACGGAGGCTTGTGAAACAGATCGATGCAGATACACGGAACATCAATGTGCCACAAATGAACTTCCTTGTAGAAAATATATAAATTCATCGCCGTAGTGAGTTAAAACTCAAACATTAACTTGACGTTTATGTAAAAAAGGTGCCGCGGATCTGATAGAGAATCAATACAGAGTGTTTATATAGGCCGTGCGAGCCGAAGTGGATAGCACATGGGCTAAAGCTAACGCATGTGTGAGAATGCTAATGAGCTAATGAAGTATGCTATTAAGTGTTAAAGTGTTATGTTTAATGTGTTGATTGAAGTGCATACATGTGATTTGACGATGATATTGTCGAACTGTGGATTAATTATTGTTCTGCCTTGTGTTTTGCAAGGCTGGGTTTTTTGTGAGATTCAAGTTCTTCTGTGATGAGTTCCCTGATTCGTGCTGGACGCACGAGGTGCAGATTGTATATGGCGAGCCACCCACGGAACTGTTTTCTCTGTTGAACTGTGTTTTTGAGCCATCAAACTGGTAGGAGAATTCTTTCTTTTACTTTTGGACAACCGGGACTCGGAGTCATTGAGATCATCTTGTTTTCTTTTTGATTACTCAACAAAAGACATTGATTGTGATCCTGAATCATTCTAAAAGAATCAACAGTTCTCTGAACTCATCGACTCGAGTTAACTGAATTGATTTGACAAATCTTTTTTGAGTCTCTTATTTACATTGGACAGAATATTAAGTTTTAAAGAGAAAGTGATTTGTTTGTAACTGAAAGTGAAAATTCTGAATTTCATTCTGTGAACTGAATCAAACTGATTGTTCATTTTATTTTGAGGTATTTTAACTATTGATTGCAATACTTTGTGTGGAAGCATTATCCATTGTTTTTTACTTTTATTTTGTTACAAGGAATCTGACACAAAGGTTTATTTTATTTCTTTTATTATTCATAAGTATGTGACAATCTGATTCAATAGAGTACTGTCCAAAACTGAGTCCACGTATCTGAAAAAAAACAAGAGTGTGAATATAGTAATTTATCGTATTTTATTTGTTTATCTTTGTAATTCACACATTTTATGTAAAAGTATATTTCCTCTTAATACAAAACCAAACTGAATAAGAAACAAGACTTTGTATTGATTGTTCACTCACCTGTTGTGCTGTCTTCCTCTCTCCAGTAGTCGTATCTTTCTTCTGATCAATTGGCCCATATTGAATGTTACGCTAGTAAGACACACTAAACACGTGTTGCACGCTACACTTTGGCGAGCCAGCCAGGAGAGGGGACGCAGCAGCTGCTGAGGTGAATAATCAATTAAAATAGCACATACAGTGAATCAGACAAAAATGGATGTTGTAGAACGAGAAAATGTCAATGTGCAGAATGCAGTAGTTGTCAGTGCCATAACACTAACTGAACTAGATGAAGCTCTTGAGGCTTATCTGCAGAAGTTTGGCTCTATTCGACAAAACGTACTAATTGATGACCCATGCTCTGAGTTTCATCATAATGCAGTAATAGAGTCCTCATCCAGTTCCGCCATGTCCAACCTCAAGCCTCAGCTACCCGCAACCATCGTAAGTCCCACTGATGCGGACACAGTGTTTCATGTGCGCGCCTTGAGTAGCGTATACACCCCTAGCGCTACTAGCGCCACCGCAGGATATTTGGCGAAGTTACAGGCAATAGCGGATGCCAGTGGAGAATCCCTTCAGGACGTGCTCCAACGAGAATTGAATAAGATAAGTGAGATTAGAACTCCAGTTGACGCGTCGTCTAGAACAGAGCCTGAAATAGAGCACCATCCTTGTAAATCAAGTTTTCTGACACATGCCACCAGCACTCCTCAGCATCCAGTGTGTGAATCACTACCTCTACGGAGAACGGAATTCGCTGCAGAGACATTGACTTGCCCTTTGAAGAACGATGAACTCAAAAACCCAGTCAAGGAAGCCATGAGCGCTGCATCACCGCATTGCTCAAGGGATCTCGACGACAGCACTACTGAGACGGTATCACTGAAATTCCCTATGACTGCTGTACACCCTCCAGGTATCCAGAAAGTGGTGATGGAACACATTGTAAGAACGAGTGACTCCTTGTCCCCACACAATACCCCGTTTCGCCTAAGAGCTTTCTCTGGGAGGAGCCCCCGCCCAAGCAATGAGCCTGATTTTGACACCTGGCGAGCAAGTGTTGACTACCTGTTGAACGACCCATCCCTTCCAGAGTCACACAAGACACGGAGAATTCTAGATAGCCTGTTACTGCCTGCTTCCGATATCATTAAACATGTGAATCCAATCGCTCCATCGTCAGAGTGCCTTAAGCTACTAGAGTCCGTCTATGGTTCGGTGGAGGATGGAGATGAATTATTGGCTAAGTTCATCAGCACCCTGCAGAATCCCGGTGAAAAATCATCTGCCTACCTCCACAGATTGCACGTGATCCTGAGTGCTACCATCAGACGTGAAGGTGTTGCGGAAGGTGAACGAGACCGATGTTTGTTGAAGCAGTTCTGCCGTGGCTGTTGGGACAACACCCTGATAGCTGATCTGCAGCTTGAAAAGAGGAAAGTAGACCCACCTCCTTTTGCTGAATTAGCAACACTCATTCGCACAGCTGAAGACAAACAGACCTCTAAGGAGGAGAGAATGAGGAAGCACCTGGTTGTAAGCAAGTATCCATCAGTTCCCCTCAAACTGAGGACGGCGTCACACCGACAGTCTGCTTACCCATTCAGCACATTTGAAGAGGATGTTGCAGAGACCCCAGATCCTAAAAATGCAGAGCAGAAGGCACCCAAGCAGAAAGGCAAAGTCCAGTGTCCTGACATGTCGGAAGTGGGTATCTTAAGGAAGGAAATTGCCGGCCTTCAAAGGCAGATCGCCGCCATGAAAGCAGACACTAGAAAGAAAGAAGGGGCGTGTACTGAGACAAATGAGTTTGAAGAGTTGAAAAGCCAGATGAAGGAGCTTAAGGTTCAGGTTGCTGCCTCTAGTGCACAGAGGAACCAACCTGTAAGATTCCCTCACCTCGGAAGCAGTCTGAGCAGATCGAATTTCAATGAAGTCAGCAGAAAGGAGAATGAAGGACCGAAGTACACTGAGATGAGATCCAATCGTCCTCGGCCATGGTACTGCTTTCGCTGTGGAGATGATGGCCACCTAGCCGCTGATTGTGAGAATGCACCCAACCCACCTAGAGTTGAAGAGAAGAGGCGGAAGCTGAAGGAGAGACAAGCTGAGTGGGATTTTCAAAATGGAGCCGCAACGGCGTCTTTAAACTAAAAGCAGTCTTTGTCGCAGGGCGGATGGGGACTGGAAGTCAGAAACAAAGCCCTAAGCAGCGACTAGTGTTTAATGAGCATGTCGGTGCTGGAAATTCTTTGAAGCTACCAGATGGATTAATAGGAATGAGATGCACAGCGCAAGTCAGAGTTGAAGGGAAGGAAGTAAACTGCCTGTTAGATACAGGGTCTCAGGTCACGACAATCCCTCTGTCCTTCTACAACAGTCACTTGTCGCACCATCCCCTGCAGCCATTGAATCGCCTGTTGGAAGTCGAAGGGGCAAACGGTCAGGCTGTTCCTTACCTGGGATATGTTGAATTAGCTCTGAAGTTTCCTCAAGAGTTTTTAGGAGCAGAAGCTGAAGTTCCAACGTTGGCCCTAGTAGTCCCAGACCTGACACACGTGCCCCAGATCCTCATTGGCACTAACACTCTGGATGTCTTGTATGCCGATTACCTGCAAGAAACTACACACGAAGCCAAGTCATGCTACCATGGATATCGAGCTGTGATAAGAGTTCTAGAGGCAAGACGGCAACGAGCTGGTGTGAGTGTCTTGGGCCAAGTGAAAGTGAAAGGAGAAATGCCTGAAGTAGTTGCGGCTGGAAGCACAGTGGTTCTAAACGGCTGCGTCAGCATCGTCGGGCCACTGTCAGAGACTTGGGTAACCGTGGAGCCATCAGCATCATCGTCTTTGCCTGGCGGACTGTTAGTGGCTAGTTGTTTGCATTCCCTACCTCCGAAGCGCAACATACAGATACCAGTAGTGTTGAAAAACGAGACTCAAGTTGATTTAACAATCCCCCCTAGAGCAGTATTGGCTGAAGTGCACACTGTCCAAAGTGTGATTGAGGGAAGAAACCTTGTGAGTGCTCCTGTGTGCAAAGTTGTGAGACCTGCGCAAGCAGAGATTGTCCCTGATTTTGGTGACTCTCCCTTATAAAGTGAATGGAGAGGAAGGATAACTGATCTAGTGAGCTCCATGTCAGATGTATTCGCACTGAACGATTTGGATTACGGTCGGACCGATAAGGTGAAACACCACATCAATCTCAGTGACAACACACCCTTCAAGCAAAGGCCTAGGCCTATCCATCCCCAAGATGTCGATGCAGTGAGAAGGCATCTCAAAGAACTCCTCGATGCAGGTGTCATTAGAGAATCAGAATCACCCTTTGCCTCTCCGATAGTAGTGGTAAAGAAGAAGAACAATGATGTCCGTCTCTGCATTGACTTTAGGAAATTGAATTCACAGACCATAAAAGACGCGTCTGTCTGCCAAATTTGGAAGAAGCCTTCTCAGTTCTAACTGGCTCCAAATGGTTTTCAGTCCTCGACTTAAAATCAGGCTTCTATCAGATTGAGATGGAAGAGGCTGATAAACAGAAAACGGCATTCGTCTGTCCTTTAGGCTTCTATGAATTCAACCGAATGCCACAAGGGGTCACAAACGCGCCGAGTTCGTTTCAAAGGCTAATGGAGCGGTGCATGGGCGATCTTAACAGGAGGGAAGTGTTGGTCTTCGTTGACGACCTCATAGTTTTCTCTAAAACTTTAGAGGAGCACGAAACCAGACTCTTGCAAGTCTTAAAGCGGTTGAGAGAGTATGGACTGAAACTCTCGCCCACGAAATGCAAGTTCTTCCAGACGTCAGTCCGATATCTAGGCCATATAGTATCTCAGAATGGAGTCGAGACGGACCCGGCCAAGACTGAGGCTCTCAAGACTTGGCCAAGGCCCAGAAATCTCAAAGAACTCAAATGTTTTCTTGGGTTTGCGGGATATTACCGAAGGTTCGTTAAAGACTTCTCTAAGATCACACGACCTTACCATTGGATATCCCCCTCTGCAGAAAAACCAAAGGCGAGACCCAAAGAAAAGGGCGCAGTACCGGGATCCCAAGGAGCAGTTTGGGGACCGGTGGACCCATGCATGCCAGCGGGCGTTTGATAGCATCATAGAGAAGCTGACTTCAGCGCCAGTCCTTGGATTTGCTGATCCCAGACTTCCCTACGTGTTGACCACTGATGCAAGCATAACAGGACTTGGGGCTGCCCTTTATCAAGAGCAGGAGGGTCAAATGAGAGTTATTGCCTTCGCGAGCAGGGGTCTAACCAAAAGTGAGACAAAGTACCCCGCGCACAAATTGGAGTTCCTCGCGCTCAAGTGGGCGGTCACTCTAAAATTCAGTGACTATCTGTATGGAGGAGAGTTCATTGTAGTAACAGACAGCAACCCACTCACCTACATCCTAACATCTGCAAAACTTGACGCGACCAGTTATAGGTGGTTGTCCAGCCTGTCGACTTTCAATTTCAAGATCCAATATCGTGCAGGCAAACAAAACTTGGACGCTGATGGACTCTCCAGGCGTCCTCATGGAAGGCCCGTGGATGACCTTACCTCCCAAAAAGAGCGTGAAAGAATTAAGCAATTCACTCTTCACCATTTAGCAGAATCCGAGCAGCCAACAATTCTCCCAGCAGCAGTGAAAGCCCTCTGTGAGAGACACCAAGTCTATCAGAGCTGTGATGATCCTGACTTGTCATGCTTCCAACCCACTGTGTTTGAGTCACTGTGCATTAATGCTAGTGCAGTACCTCTGGAGTTCCAGCAAGAAGATACCCATGGCCTTCCGATTCTTTCCCAAATGTCTGAGGAAGAGTTGAGAGAACGTCAAAGGGCTGATCCAGAACTCAAAGAAGTCATTAAGTACCTTGAATACGGGCAAAAACCTGAAGGAAAACTTGTGCCTGTAAAGATAGCCTTATGGCTGAGAGAGTGGAACAGATTGGAGTTCAGGAATGGAGTATTATTCAGAAGGAGACAAGATCAAGGAGATGTGCTGTATCAGTTGGCATTACCTGTGGATCTGCGGGAGACGGTCTTGACAAGCCTGCACAACGACATGGGCCATCTTGGAATTGAAAGGACCCTGGATCTGGCTAGGTCCCGGTTCTACTGGCCAAAGTTGGCAATGACTGTGGAGGAGAAGATAAAGGCCTGTGAGCGTTGTGTGAGACGGAAGACCCTTCCAGAGCGTGCCGCACCCTTGGTGAACATAGCAACCAGCAGACTCCTCGAGCTAGTCTGCATAGACTACTTGTCGCTGGAGCCTGATCGGAGCGATATTAAGGATATTTTAGTGATAACTGATCACTTCACCAAGTATTCTGTGGCAATGCCCACTAGGAACCAGAAGGCTCAAACTGTGGCCAAATGCCTGTGGGATAACTTCTTCATCCACTACGGGTTTCCTGAGAAAATCCTCAGTGATCAGGGACCCGACTTTGAGTCAAAGTTGATAAAGGAGCTATGTGGAATAGCAGGAATCCGTAAAGTAAGGACGACACCTTACCATCCCCGGGGCAACCCGGTTGAGCGCTTTACAGGACGCTGCTTCAGATGCTAGGGACCCTGGATGAGAAGGGGAAGACCTGCTGGAAGGACCATGTGAAACCGTTAGTCCATGCATATAATTGCACTCGTAATGACTCGACAGGATTCTCACCTTATGAGTTAATGTTCGGGAGGCAACCTCGGCTACCAGTTGATCTGGCCTTCGGTTTACCTGCTAAGTCGTTCCCATCTCATTCAAGTTATGTCAGAAATTTGAAAGATCGCTTGCAGGAGAGCTACAGGGTGGCAAGTGAGGACGCCTAAAAAGTGGCAAGACGTAATAAGAAGAGATTCGACGAGCGAGTGGTTGCCTCATCCCTTGAAATCGGAGATCGGGTCCTGGTAAGGAACGTCAAGCTGAGGGGAAAGCATAAGTTGGCAGATAAGTGGGAGAAAGAGGTATACATAGTGATCAAGAAAGCTGTTGACTTGCCAGTCTATACCGTTCAACCAGAGGGAAAGGATGGGCCGCTTCATACGTTGCACCGAGACTTGCTACTACCCTGTGGATATTTGCGAGAAAACACACCTGAGGAACCAGTTAGACCAAAGACACCTCGGAGGCCTAGAACTCGAGCAAACCCTGGTACAGAAGATCCCGAAAGTGTGACTGAGGATTCTGAATCAGAAAATGATTACTATACACCCAGGTTCTTGCCAAGTGTTGGAAACAGAATTCTCTCCAATTCCGGACCTCAAAAGCAGTCGAGTGGTGGAGCGACAGCAGAAGTTTCTCCTGAAATGAGAACTGTGATTAATACAGACCCTGAGCAGCCTACTCCAGTAAAGTTGCAAGTGAGCTTGCCTAACCTACCTGACGCTGGGGAGGGAATTCCACTGGATGAGCCTGAGAGAGAGGATGAGCAGGTGATGGATCTCGTAAGAGCAGATGTGTTGAGTGACTTACCTGTTGGAGATGACCCAGGACTAGTAGAGCAGAGAGAGGAATCGGATGAATCGGCATCTAAGATCTCCACTGAGGATGATAGGACTGATGTCCTGCTGCAAGACAGTGTTGTTGATCAGAGAAACCCTCAGAGTGACCAGACAGTGGTTGACCCGGTGGGAGAAGGTGTCCTGAGGCGTTCGCAAAGGTGCCATGAGCCACCAAAAAGGCTACAGTACCCTCAATTAGGGAATCCCCTTTCCTTGGTCATACAGTCCTTACTGCAGGGACTCAGTACAGCGTTCACTGCATCACTGGAGGAGTCTGACTGCCTTGGGGAAGCCTCTCCGGAAATGGAAACTGGATCTCCCTCTGCTGTAATTGCACAGCCCGGACGATGCAGTGGGACCTGCATATCTTCAAGGCGGGGAGAGTGTAACCCGGGTAACCCAGGCTACTAATAAAATAAAATGAAAGTGCAAAATAAGTAAGAAAGAAACAGAAAGAAATCACCGATTAAATGAGGTGATGGGCTCTTTAAGAGCTAGTAGCAGCAGTGAGCCAAGCCCCGCCTATCTGCTACTCGTGGAGCGAGTGAGATGAGGCAGCTACACGGAGCGATCTTCAAAACCCCTCCATGTAAGTGATTAATTCAGAGAAAAGTGATCGAATACAACAGAAAAACAGGATTTCTGATCTGATGCTGTAATATGAAGGAGCTGATGCCAGAGTAAGAAGCGGATGAGACGGAGGCTTGTGAAACAGATCGATGCAGATACACGGAACATCAATGTGCCACAAATGAACTTCCTTGTAGAAAATATATAAATTCATCGCCTTGGTGAGTTAAAACTCAAACATTAACTTGACGTTTATGTAAAAAAGGTGCCGCGGATCTGATAGAGAATCAATACAGAGTGTTTATATAGGCCGTGCGAGCCGAAGTGGATAGCACATGGGCTAAAGCTAACGCACGTGTGAGAATGCTAATGAGCTAATGAAGTATGCTATTAAGTGTTAAAGTGTTATGTTTAATGTGTTGATTGAAGTGCATACATGTGATTTGACGATGATATTGTCGAACTGTGGATTAATTATTGTTCTGCCTTGTGTTTTGCAAGGCTGGGTTTTTTGTGAGATTCAAGTTCTTCTGTGATGAGTTCCCTGATTCGTGCTGGACGCACGAGGTGCAGATTGTATATGGCGAGCCACCCACGGAACTGTTTTCTCTGTTGAACTGTGTTTTTGAGCCATCAAACTGGTAGGAGAATTCTTTCTTTTACTTTTGGACAACCGGGACTCGGAGTCATTGAGATCATCTTGTTTTCTTTTTGATTACTCAACAAAAGACATTGATTGTGATCCTGAATCATTCTAAAAGAATCAACAGTTCTCTGAACTCATCGACTCGAGTTAACTGAATTGATTTGACAAATCTTGAGTCTCTGATTTACATTGGACAGACTATTAAGTTTTAAAGAGAAAGTGATTTGTTTGTAACTGAAAGTGAAAATTCTGAATTTCATTCTGTGAACTGAATCAAACTGATTGTTCATTTTATTTTGAGGTATTTGAACTATTGATTGCAATACTTTGTGTGGAAGCATTATCCATTGTTTTTTACTTTTATTGTGTTACAAGGAATCTGACACAAAGGTTTATTTTATTTCTTTTATTATTCATAAGTATGTGACAATCTGATTCAATAGAGTACTGTCCAAAACTGAGTCCACGTATCTGAAAAAAACAAGAGTGTGAATATAGTAATTTATCGTATTTTATTTGTTTATCTTTGTAATTCACACATTTTATGTAAAAGTATATTTCCTCTTAATACAAAACCAAACTGAATCAGAAACAAGACTTTGTATTGATTGTTCACTCACCTGTTGTGCTGTCTTCCTCTCTCCAGTAGTCGTATCTTTCTTCTGATCAATTGGCCCATATTGAATGTTACGCTAGTAAGACACACTAAACACGTGTTGCACGCTACAGTATTCTTCTGTAGCCTGACGAGTAATTTAACCCTTGTTCAAGTCAAAGACAGCCTATGTAGCTATAGACTATTTGGGGGTGGCTGTTTGACTTATCAATTTGTGTCGATAAAGTATAATAGGGTGAATCCTGTATACGGTATAGTGCTTGCATAGTGCATACACTTGTAGTTGTTATGTATCTTTGGAAGTCCTTGAAATTAATGGGTTAACGTGCATTCCGCGTCCTGTCTGAAAGAAAGGCGCTTCAATCCTCGGCACGCGCAAGTGCACGATCCCCGGTTGGAAAAAAATTGGGCTCCCCCGAAGGACACGGTATAGTTCGAACACTGAGAATGGGAATGGGTGTGGGACACCGAGAACCTTCTCAGACAATGGGGTGTCTCAACTTCATTAACATAAAGTTGACATTAACAAAACACAGCTGTTACAACAAGAGCAACTTCATTTACATTAAGAGTGGTAAACTGTAACAGGATAAAAGGTTTAAGATTTTGGATGTTCTGGGTTCAGTCTGACGCCGATGAACCCAAGGTGCTGCTACGCTGTAATAAACTTCATTTCTGAGATCTTCGACGTCCACATCATTAAGTTGGCTTGGAAAAGCCAACTTACTGAAATCCTATTTAAACTTATTATTAAGTTGGCTTGGAAAAGCCAACTTACTGAAATCCTATTTAAACTTATTAAGTTGGCTTGTGAGAGCCAACTTACTGAAATCCTATTTAAACTTATTAGTGGTGCTTGCCAAAGGCAAGGCATCACTAGTGTTCTCTTGCATACTTATTAGTGGTGCTTGCCAAAGGCAAGGCATCACTAGTGTTCACTTGCATACTTATTAAGTTGGCTTGGAAAAGCCAACTTACTGGAATCCTATTTAAACTTATTATTAAGTTGACTTGGAAAAGCCAACTTACTGAAATCCTATTTAAATTTCTTCTTCTTCTTCTTCTTCTTCTTCTTCTTCTTCTTCTTCTTCTTCTTCCCCAAAATTTGCTGACTCTAACTCCTCCTAGAGGTTTAACTTTACAAACTCCAAACTCGGCTCAGACTTTCAGACTGTTCTGACTCGAGTTGCTATATCTTTTCAAACTGATTTGACTTTCAGATTTCTTAAAAATTAATATTAAAAATCATAAAAATCCCATTGACTTTCATTGCAACAGTTCAAATTGAGCCAAGGCTACGGTGGCCCAGTAGTGCACAACAAATAAACTCAAATCTAAACTCCCTGAAACCCTAGACTCAATTAAACTACCATCATTGCAACAGTTCAAATTGAGCCAAGGCTACGGTGGCCCAGTAGTGCACAACAAATAAACTCAAATCTAAACTCCCTGAAACCCTAGACTCAATTAAACTACCATTCTATATGTACTAATGAACTTATCTATCTATCTATCTATCTATCTATCTATCTATCTATCAAACTATCTATCTCTTTCTATCTATCTATCTATCTATCTATCTATCTATCTATCTATCTATCTATCTATCCTTCTTTCTTTCTACCTAATCTTTCTATCTATTTATCTTTCTATCCTTCTTTCTTTCTACCTAATCTTTCTTTCTACCTAATCTATCTTTCTTTCTTTCTAACTAATCTTTCTTTCTAACTAATCTATCTTTCTTTCTTTCTAACTAATATATATTTATTTCAAACTAATCTTTCTTTCTTTCTAACTAATCTATCTTTCTTTCTAACTAATCTATCTTTCTTTCAAGCTAATCTATCTTTCTTTGTTTATTCTTTATTTCGAACTAATCTGTCTTTCTTTCTTTCGAACTAATCTTTCTTTTTAACTAATCTTTCTTTCTTTCAAACAAATCTTTCTTTCTTTCAAACTAATCTTTCTTTCTTTCTAACTAATCTTTCTTTCTTTTTTTCTTTTTTTCTTTCTAACTAATCTATCTTTCTTTCTTTCTAACTAATCTGTCACGGTTCACACATTCACTGACTCGTTCTGATGCTGTGTTTTTGTATGCACGTGGGCGGAGCCGCTGATCAGTCCCTGATTATCATCAGCGCCAGCTGTGACTGATCAGCGGTTCCTATTTAAGCTCTTAGTCTTTCGTCTCGTGTTTGTCAGATCGTTGTTGGATGTTCCCGGTCCTGGTGTCTGATCCCTCTCGTGTCTCCGTGTTCCTGCCAGTGCTTTCGTGTGTTTGTGGAGTTCGCTGATGTCATCTGTCTGCCCTCGTGAATCTCTGTCGGTACTCGCCTGACTTCCCTGGATTACTTCTCTTCATCACCGTCACGAGGATTGGGTTGCCTACCTGCATGCCTGCGTCACCAAGGAATACATCTGTTTGCTTCGCCAGAGTTCTAGGACTGTCACCTCGACTCTCTCTGAGACTGTTCCTGAGTTCATCCATTTGCCTTACTGTTTATTGGTCAATAAACTGAGTTTACTTGCTATTGTCTCCGCTTTTCTCTGTGCCATAACATAATCTATCTTTCTTTCTAACTAATCTTTCTTTCTTTCTAACTGATCTTTCTTTCTTTCTAACTTTTCTTTCTTTCTTTCTAACTTTTCTTTCTTTCAAACTTATTTTTCTTTCTAACTAATCTTTTTTCTAACTAAACTTTCTTTCTTTCTAACTAATCTATCTTTCTTTCTTTCTTTCTAACTAATCTTTCTTTCTTTCAAACTAATCAATCTTTCTTTCTTTCTAACTAATCTATCTTTCTTTCTTTCTAACTAATCTATCTTTCTTTCTAACTCATCTATCTTTTTTTCTAATGAATCTATCTTTCTTTCTAACTAATCTTTCTTTCTTTCTTTCTAGCTAATCTTTCTTTCTTTCTAACTTATCTATCTTTCTTTCTTTCTAACTAATCCATCTTCTTTCTTTCTTTCTTACTAATCTTTCTTTCTTTCTAACTAATCTTTCTTTTTAATTAATCTCTTTCTTTCGTTCTTTCTAACTAATCTTTCTTTCTATCTATCTATCTATCTTTATATCCTTCTTTCTTTCTTTCTAACTAATCTATCTTTCTTTCTTTCTAACTAATCTATCTTTCTTTCTTTCTAACTAATCTTTCTTTCTTTTTCTAACTAATCTTTCTTTCTTTCTAACTAATCTATCTTTCTTTTTCTAACTCATCTATCTTTCTTTCTTTCTTTCTAACTAGTTTTTCTTTCTTTCTAACTAAACTTTCTTTCTTTCTTTCTAACTCATCTATCTTTCTTTCTTTCTTTCTTTCTAACTAATCTTTCTTTCTTTCTTTCTAACTAATCTTTCTTTCTTTCAAACTTATCTTTCTTTCTTTCTTTTTTCTTTCTTCAAAGGGCCGAGGCAGGCAGCAAGAATCAGAGTCCAATAAACAATCCAGATCAGGGCAGGCAGAAAGTAGTCAGCAACGGTAAACAATCGGTCAAATACAGAAATCAAACATGGGAAATGATGGCCGGCAAAATCCATATAAGTGTCTACTGTGGTTCACGATCATAGGCCCTGTCCCAAATGGCACACTTCATATGAATTTTCAGTCTTGTGTACTTATTTCATGTGTCCGTTAAATCCATGAGACCGTAGGGTGTCTCATTTTTCATTTTATGTTTCAGAAGGTTGCTCACGCATACTTTGTGGTTGATATGTGCCCTCAATGCGCACTTTTGCAGAGTCCACACTGATGCAAGCTCTACAGCACACTTCTTTTCGACAGTCAAAGCAGGGTTACGATTTTGCACGTCGTGCACAATAACCCTAAAGGCACCAGGATGGCGGTGCCACCGGCTTCTTTTTATATATATATATATATATATATATATATATATATATATATATATATATATATATATATAGCTGCGAGCAGCGATTACGGGCCAAAGCCGGCGGCACCACCACCAGGGTTGCGGTGCCACCTGCTTGGGCCCGTAATCGCTGCTCGCAGCTATATTTAGGGCCCAAGCCCTGAAAGGGCGAAGGCCCTATTGTTTTCCTTAGGATGATCACTATTATTATTTTTCTGTCAAACTTTCGGGCACTTTTGAGGCCCTTAACATGCTCAAAAACTCTTGAAACTTTGCACACAGGTCAGAACCCGTGGCCATTAGGGCCGGGCTGAAGCTGGTACCCGGGCGTGGCAGGGGGGCTCGACAGCGCCCCCTGGAACAGAGTCCGAAAACTTGGTACGTAAATCAATTACGCTTGCATGTAATAATATGAAACTCGGTACACTTATAGATCTCATCGGGCCGAACATCTTTCATGCTCTAAGTTTTATGTCAGCCCAACAGGAAGTCAGTTATTATGGGTTGTTTGGAAACTCATCCTCTGGAATTTGAAATACTCCTCCTAGGGAATTCATCCAATCACCACAAAACTCAGTGTGCATGAAGTCAAGACATTGAGGATGCTAAATTGCGGACGGATTTTTGAAATCTTGAACAGTTTGGCCGTGGCGAGGAAACTAATTTATGGCGAAAAAGAGAAACAGGAAGTATGTTATAACTTATGCATACATTAACTGATCTCGATGAAACTTCAGCAGTGTGTTCGTTGTAAGAGGCCGATCACATGGATGTGAGTATTGTGAGTCAAAGGTTTAGCGCCACCAACTGGCAGCAGGAAGTGTGTCACTTTCAAAATGCTTTTAAATCACCCTCTTATTTTTACCCGAATTGCTCAAAACTTTATCTGTATAATGTAAACACACGTCAGATGTAGACCTGTGAAAGGATTATTGATATCTTAAATACTGTTGCCATGGCAATGCATCAAACTTTAATATTCTTTTTGGATGCTTTTGAGACTCTTTCGTGCTGAGTTTTACTTCAGCCCAACAGGAAATCGGCTATTTAGGGTTGTTTGTAAACGCACGCTCAGGAATTTAAAACACTTCTCCTAGGGAATTCACCTGATCATCACCAAACTTGCTGTGCATGAAGTCAAGACATTGAGGCTGAAAAATTGCCAGGGGATTTTTGATATCTCGAACGGTTTGGCCGTGGCGAGGAAACGAATTTATGGCGAATAATGGAAACAGGAAGTGTGTTATAACTTCAGCATACATTAACTGATCTTGATGAAACTTCAGCAGTGTGTTCGTTGTACGAGGCCGATCACATGGATGTAAGTATTGTGAGTCAAAGTTATAGCGCCACCAACTGGCAGCAGGAAGTGTGTCACTTTCAAAATGCTTTGAAATCACCCTCTTATTTTTACCCGATTTGCTTCAAACTTCATCTGTATAATGTAAGTAGTATTACGATACAGCTTGTGTCAAGATGATTTATGACCCTATGATTGACAGGTGGGCGGGGCTAACCTTTGACCTTCCAGGGTTTTCCGGAGGTCCCTTTGATGTAGGGATTAACCTTTGACCTATCGATCAATCAAGTTGACAGGTGGGCAGGCTAACCTTTGACCTTCCGTTTTCCTCCGGAGTTTCTTTGATGTAGGGATTAACCTTTGACCTATCGATCGATCAAGTTGACAGTTGTCTTTGCCCTATTGACCTTTGTATTATACGTCAAGTTGCCAGTTGTTAGGGTTGATCTGGGTTTGACAGTTGTCTTTGATCCGGATTATGATGGATGATTTTGCCATTTAGTTTTACCCCATTGATTTTGGCCTATTGACCCCAGGGGGAAATAACTTTTTGCTGTGGGAAATTCCCTCCATGCCAGGGTTAGTGAGAAAATAATTTTTCTAATGTCGCATATAGATTAGAATAAAACATAGGGGTGTCCAAAAATAAAATCATCTTACCGTTTCAGAGTTGAGGATCTTTTGAAAAAGTTGAAAAGAGTTCCTCTTTTGGAAAGAGTTCCTTTTGCATCTGACAGTCTCTGCGCTAAGTGTGTGCGTCTGTCTGTGTGTGTGAGACGTCACCCTATTCCTGCATCCCCCTGCTGGGGAGTGAAAGTGAGAAAATATCTCACACTAAGTAGAGTTGAAAAACATTAATTCCTTTAAAATAAATATCTTAAAATAAAATAAAAATCAAAAATAAAATCATCTTACCTTTTCACTATGGGGAAGAATTGGATTAAAGTTGACAGTCTCTGAGCTAAATGTGTGTGTGTGACACCCGATATCCTGGCATTCCTGAGTATGCTATTTAAATGGGGATAGTGAGAAAAATAGATTTTTTTTCAATAATGGCACATATCTTACACTAACGTTGAAAAGCACTGATCTTTAAAATTATATAAATGAAATGGTTAATAAAATATCTTTTCAAAACAAAAAATAAATACATTTTCACCTGGGTTGAAGAAGTAAATCTACCACCATGTGTCTGGCCTCGTGGGTATAAGGGTTTGATTTAATGGAAGTTGTGAAGGTTTTATGTTTGAACTTTGACACGGGGCTTCACAGGATCTCCCTCCATATTCCAGAGGAGAGGGGATTGCTGAGGACGGTGAAAGTGAGAAAATATCTCACACTAACTAAAGTTGAAACACATTCTGTTCTTTAAAAGTATATAAATGAAATATTTGTAAAATTTACATTTAGTCATTTACAAATATAATATTTTCACATTAACTAAAGTTTAAACACATTCTGCTCTTTAAAAGTATATAAATGAAATATTTGTAAAATTTACATTTAGTCATTTACAAATATAATATTTTCACCCAAAGTAGAGTTGAAAAACATTCTGTTCTTTAAAAGTATATATGAAACGGTTATAAATTTACATTTAGTCATTTACAAATATAATATTTCAGAGTTTTTCTAATAATGACACATATTTTCACACTAACAGCAGTTGAAAAAGTTGAAAAACATTCTGTTCTTTAAAAGTATATAAATTATATGATTATATCGTTCATTTTAAAAATAAACATCTTTTCTAAATTACTGAAACAAAGTGCACCAATTAGTTTTGTTTTAGATGAACACAAAATAAAGAAAATCATCTTACATTTTCAGAGAATTGAAGAAGTAAATCCCAACACATCATTGTCCATATAAGGTATGAATGTATTTACAAAGATGCAATAAGTTTTGATACAAAATATCCCGGAGTGTTTTTCTCCCACACCGGCGTTTTGACAGTCCGTGATTCAGAGTGGAGGAGGAATGTGTGTGTGTGTGTGTGTGTGTGTGTGTGTGTGTGTGTGTGTGTGTGTGTGTGTGTGTGTGTGTGTGTGTGTGTGAGTGAGTGAGCAGTATGAGATGTTGGGAATGTTTTTTAGTGTTAATCTTAAAAGTTAATATTAAAAGTTTAAATTATATCTTTTAAAAATAAAAGAAGATTTCAATTAAGTCTTAATAAAAACGTTGTAATACAGTCGTATCTTCTATTTATCTTTTGAATGATTTTGTTTAACAGTGACCTAAAGTATAATTTTATTAATATAGTCATAGCCATAATTATTTTTGTACTGTATCCCGTACACCTAAACACGACCATCACAGAAAACGTCTCGGTTACGTATGTAACCCTCGTTCCCTGAGTACAGGGATCGGAGACGTGTCGTCGAGGGAGTTCCCTGACGAATTGGGATCACGCTAGGGAGCCAACTGCCTTCGAGAGAATTAAAACGAGCCAATAGACATTGGCATGCAAGGTTTGCATTCCGCGACCCGCCTACCAGCGCGGGTATAAAAGGCGGAAGTAAACATTGCGCAATGCTTTTCGCTGAGGAGCCGAACAGTGTCCAGTCCTCGCGAAGGTACAGCAACATGGCGAAGGGACGACACGTCTCCGTTCCCTGTACTCATGGAACGAGGGTTACATACGTAACCGAGACGTTCCCTTTCGTCCTGGGAACTCCGACGTGTCGTCGGGGGAGTTCCCTGACGAATTGGGATCCCTAATAAAACGCCATGGTGATGGCCCCTTCCAGCGCCCGGCTAAGCTACCCTGCAGCAGTTTCTTGAAATAAGTTGCGGGAGCTAGCACGGGAACAAACACTGCTGTTCCGCAAGACCCGCACAGTGGAGCATTGGATAACACTGGGAAAGCGTTCCCTCAAGAGAGGAGGGAACGCTGCGGAAGCCCCAGCCTGACTGAGGAAGGCCAGGAATACACATATGTACTAGCCCGAAGGAATAGTGAAACATATGGCAGTCCCAGAGGTAGTCCCAATCCAAGGGAAGTGGGAGCGTACTCAAGGGGACGACGAACGAGTCCGTCAAGAGGAAGACATGGCTGAACTGCACATGGCATCATGGGTCACAGTAGAGACCACTGGGGCACCCAGTCTACTAACAACTCCTTACTAGAGGTAGCAGACCTGGCGCCGGGCGGTCCGCCGCGCCCAGCACCGAGGGGTGAAGGAGGAACTCACGAGGCTCACCGACGTAGGGCGCCAACGGAGCAAAAAGACGCACGTATCCGGCCGAGGCACGGAGTGGCGTGGCAAGCCGACACAACCTATTCCCTCGACCCACTGGCCGTAGCCAGAACTCGGGAGGAAACAGGTTCCACACGAAGGCTATAGAACCTAGCGAACGTGTTCGGTGTCGCCCAGCCCACAGCTCTACAGATGTCTGTCAACGAGGCGCCTTGAGCCAAAGCCCAGGAAGCGGCAACACCTCTAGTAGAGTGGGCACGCAACCTGGGAGGACAAGGCTCACCCAGAGATTCATACGCTCGGGTGATAGCATCCACTAACCAGTGGGCTAACCTCTGCTTGGAGACGGCCTTCCCCTTCTGCTGGCCTCCGTAACAGACAAAGAGCTGATCTGAGGTTCTGAAGCTTTGCGTTCTGTCAATATAAACCCGCAGAGCGCGGACGGGACAGAGAAAAGCTAGGGCTGGGTCTGCCTCCTCCTGGGGCAGCGCTTGCAGGTTCACTACCTGGTCCACGAAGGGAGTGGTAGGAACCTTGGGCACATATCCGAGCCGGGGTCTCAATACAACATGAGAAAGGGCCGGCCCGAACTCTAGGCACGATTCGTAGACCGAAAAAGCCTGCAGATCCCCGACCCTCTTGAAAGAGGCCAAAGCTAACAAGAGCGCTGCCTTGATGGACAGGAAATTGAGCTCTACGGTCAGCAACGGCTCAAAGGGGGGACCTTGAAGAGCTCTAAGTACCAGAGCTAGGTCCCAAGAGAGTACAGAGTGCAAAACCCGAGGTGGATTTAACCTCCTAGCACCCTTGAGGAATCTGATGACCATGTCGTGCTTCCCCAAGGACTTACCTTCTATTGCATCGTGATGCGCGGCTATTGCGGCGACATACACTTTGAGGATGGAGGGGGACAGCCTCCGCTCCAACCCATCTTGCAGGAAGGAAAGCACGACACCGATCGGACAAGTTCGGGGGTCCTCCTGACGGGAGGAACACCAATCGACGAACAGGTTCCACTTCAACGCGTAGAGGCGCCTCGTAGAGGGGGCTCTAGCGGAAGTGATGGTGTCTACCACTGCCTGTGGTAGACCACCTAGAAGAGACCAGACATGGAGTTTCCAGAGGTCTGGACGCGGGTGCCATAGAGTGCCCCGTCTCTGAGAAAGAAGGTCCTTCCTCAGAGGAATCGGCCAAGGAGGGGCTGTCGCGAGGAGCATGAGTTCCGTGAACCAAGTCCTGGTGGGCCAATACGGCGCCACTAGAAGGACCTGCTCCTCGTCCTCCCTGACCTTGCACAGTGTCTGTGCAAGAAGGTTCACTGGGGAAAACGCATACTTGCGTAGGTCCCGGGGCCAGCTGTGAGCCAGGGCATCCGTGCCGAGGGTTCCCTCGGTCAGGGAGAAAAACCACTGGCAAAGGGTCGTGTCTGGAGACGCAAACAGATCTACCTGTGCGGCTCCAAAGACACTCCAAACCAGCTGGACCGCCTGGGGATGGAGTCGCCATTCTCCTGGCAGGGGAGGCAACCGTGAGAGCTCGTCTGCCACACGGTTGAGCTCCCCTGGAATGTGAATGGCACGAAGCGACCTCAGATGCTTCTGACTCCATAGGAGGAGGTGGGAGGCGAGTCGCGACATGCGACGGGAGCGTAGACCACCTTGATGGTTGATGTACGCAACGGTCGCAGTGCTGTCCGTACGGACCAGTACGTGCCTGTGTCTGAGAAACCCCTTGAGGCGACGCAGGGCTAGACGTACTGCTTGCAACTCTAGGCAGTTGATGTGCCAATGCAGTTGAGGCCCCGTCCACAGACCTGAAACTGCATGCCCTTTGTACCTGGCCCCCCACCCGGTGGCAGAGGCATCTGTGAAAACCACAGCATGCCTGGGAACCTGGACTAGGGGCACTCCGGCCCGTAGAAACGCAGGATCTGACCACGGGGAGAAGGTTTGGCGACAGTGCGGGGTCACTTTGACCCGGAACGTGCCGCTGCGCCACGCCCACCTCGGGACTCGATCGTGAAGCCAGCGCTGAAGCGGTCTCATATTTAACAGGCCGAGCGGCGTTACTGCGGCTGCGGCTGCCATATGCCCCAGGAGCCTCTGAAATTGTTTCAGTGGAACCGCTGTCCTGCCTCGAAAAGACCTGAGGCAGGTGAGCACTGACTGGACGCGTTCCTCCGTGAGGCACGCAGTCTGGGCGACCGAGTCCAGCTCCATACCGAGATAAGAGATCCTCTGCATGGGGCAGAGTTTGCTCTTGTCCCAGTTGACCTGAAGCCCCAACTGGCTGAGGTGCCGAAGCACCATGTCCCTGTGATCGCACAACACATCTCGCGAGTGGGCTAGAATGAGCCAGTCGTCGAGATAGTTGAGAATGCGAACGCCTTGTTCTCTCATGGGAACAATGGCCGCCTCCGCGACTTCCGTGAAGATACGAGGCGACAGGGCCAGCCCGAAGGGTAGGACCTTGTACTGATACGCTCGACCCTCGAAAGCAGACCGAAGAAACGGTCTGTGTCGAGGGAGAATCGAGACGTGAAAGTACGAGTCCTTCAGGTCGATCGCTGCAAACCAATCCTGGGGACGGATGCACTCGAAAATGCGCTTCTGCGTAAGCATTTTGAACGGGAGTTTGTGCAGGGCCCGATTCAAAACACGCAGGTCCAGGATTGGCCGTAACCCACCGCCTTTCTTGGGTACAATGAAGTAGGGGCTGTAAAACCCAGACCTCATCTCGGCAGGAGGGACCGGCTCGATCACGTCCTTCGCCAGCAGGACATCGATCTCTTTCCTCAAGACAGGGGCGTCCACCGACCGCACACGGGTGAAGTGGACGCCCCTGAACTTGGGAGGCCGGCGTGCACACTGAATTGCATAGCCGAACCGGACGGTGCGGATGAGCCATCGGGACGGACCCGGAAGCGTTTTTTAGCCAGGCTTCCAGATACGGTCTCAACAAACCCACCCGAACCACCGGCGTACCCGCGGAGGGGCAGCGAGGTGGAAGGCAGGGACCTGGCCCTGGTGGCACTGTAGCGACCAAGAGCGGGGTCTGGGCGTTTTAACTTGACACCAACGTGCTTCCACCTGAGGGCAGACGACAGAGAAGGCCCGTGGGCATTCTGCTGCGGGCTGCCCGGTGGCGAAGGGAGGCGGAGAGACGAAGAACGAGGCCCTGACTCCTCGTGTCCTGGTCTCTGCGCCTCCGGGCCCAGCTGCAGACCGGAGCGACGCAGCCGAGGCTGCGTCACTGCTATCTGCAAGCTGGGGAGAGGGGAACGGGAGTGGTGCAGCTAGGGGGTCGGCACGCACTGCCATTCTGACCCTCTCGGACGAAGGAAACTGGTCTTATTATACTGCCAGTCTCGACCGTGAGGGGAAACGAGGAACAAGGCCCGGGGGCATCGAGTCCTGGTTTCCCCTCACCCAGCGAGAGACGAGAGTGACAAGGCCGTAGCCCTCACTGCCATCTGAGCGCTGGGGCCCGTGAACGACTCAGAGGAAATGGACTGCTCAAACTTTGGGTACCGCTGATTACTGGATAACCAGCGGCGGAACAGAAGCGAAATTCTCCACCCGGCCCTCCCCCGGGGGAAGGAGTGGTGATGGCACGCACTCCCAAAGAGCAGATCGTCACATACTCTGGGTCGCTCCTCTCAGGGTTGTTTCCCTTCCCTTTGCTGGGGGGAAAACAAACTCCGAGCAGGCTGGTTGTGAGGTGCTTCTGGACCACCAGTGTGGACATCGTCTAACCGAGGGCCAGCGCTGTGACAAATCACGGTCAGTCACTAAGCACAGCTCAACCCCGAGTTAGAACTACGCACGTGCAGTGGTAGCGAGAGAGGAAAAACTTCTGCAGATTTAGGCATGTTTGGCTTGCCATATTGGCACCAAAATGCTTCCATACTGCCAAAATTCTTCACACACATCCAGGCACTTTAGGACAGCCCAGGAAAGTGTGGCTGTTAAGTCTGAATCTTCAGCATGAGAAACACCATTATAGTAGGAACTCAGCATCATTTTCAGAGTATAACAGCCCTCTCTCCGATGTAGCGATCGACATCTGTCCTCCCTGCGGCCCCGAATGAAATGCTTGGTCCCTCATGAGAAGGACCAGAATCCCATCCGAAAGCCTTGACGGCACACGGCACGCTGAGCGGCTCAAGCCTTTACGAGAAAGGGGAGGCGAACAACGTGCCGACGTGGTCATGCACTCCTGAAAGAACATGAACCACCCACGAACGCAGTCTCAACACACTGATTAGGCATGTGAAACAGTGATCGTGGCCGTCAACCAGGCATGCAAGATAGTGAACGTGGCCATCGCTTCGATGACACACGGCACGCTGGGCGCTCAAGCCTTCAGGCAAGGCGAACAACGTGCCGACGTGGTCATGCTCTCATAAGAAAGCATAAACCACCCACGAACACAGTCTCAGCATGTTTGCGATGCGCTAGAGGAGTGAGTGGTTCGTGCTCACTGAAACCCTCAGATCACCAATGTTATTCGCCAAAGTAGCCCTCTTCTGGTGCACCAGAAGAGAAACTAGATCGGGGAAATAAGCAAAGGGACTCACCTCATAGAGGCACATGAGTCTTGATCTTGACCGCGCATCTTGAGCGCCGAATGACGCGCGCTGGGTTGCCGTGACAACCCGCGCTGTCAGCCGGCGCTCGACGGCACACGGCACACTGAGCGGCTCAAGCCTTTACGAGAAAGGGGAGACGAACAACGTGCCGACGTGGTCATGCACTCCTGGGAGAACATGAACCACCCACGAACGTAGTCTCACACACTGATTAGGCATGTGAAACAATGAACGTGGCCGTCAAATAAGGACAGGAAACGATCGCATCCAGAAACACACGAGTGAAACGTCCTCCTGAAAAGGACGCGATCTTCACTCGTGTTGCTCTTTTGGACAAAAAGAAATGCTCTTTTATGTGCCGAGGCACAAAGGGACCACCGCGGCAGACACAGCGGGGAAACTGCAAGCCCATGTGCTGCACTCACCGTTACCAATACCAGCCGTTAAAACAGCTCTTTGTTTGAATAGAGAGAGAGAAACGGCCGGCAACGGGAAGCGATGGCCACTTGAAGCGCCGTCACACCAGCAGCAGAGGATTCCTTTCGCCAAAGAAGACTCGTTTTTCAATATTTCCTCGGAATACAGCAGCTCAGAGAGACACTGAATGGCTCCGAAGCAAAAAGCATTGCGCAATGTTTACTTCCGCCTTTTATACCCGCGCTGGTAGGCGGGTCGCGGAATGCAAACCTTGCATGCCAATGTCTATTGGCTCGTTTTAATTCTCTCGAAGGCAGTTGGCTCCCTAGCGTGATCCCAATTCGTCAGGGAACTCCCCCGACGACACGTCGGAGTTCCCAGGACGAAAGGGAACAGCATTTTTACATTGTTTTTACATACTGTTTTCCATAAATTAACTAATCTCCATATTTAAATTAAATGATTATAAATATAGAATAATAACAAGTATGTTACTAAAATGAATTCAAACGATTTAAACATAGTTTTAGCTAAATTAATTTTATATAAAAAAGTATATAAATATAAAAATACCTTACATTTTCATAGTGCCGAAGATGTAGTTCTTTATGCAATGATAAAAACAGTCCAAAGTCATAAACAAAGCCCTCCTGGTTCCTTCAGTGATAAACTACAGGGTGAAATGAATGCATGACCCCCTCACAGAGACGAGAGGAGTTACAGGACAGATGAACCTCTGGGGTACAATGTCACAGTAAAGTTAGTGTGCTTTCCAGAGTTTTATTCATACTAAATTCATTTAAAAGCATAATATTAAAAGTTTAAATTAGATCTTTTAAAATTAAAAGACTGTTTAAATCAAATTTTTAACGTTTTATTAAAATCGTATCTTCTTTTTATCTTCTTAGAAGACTTATGTATGATATAAATTATTTTACATAAATTTAACCTAAGGTATTATTTTTACTAAACAGTTTAAAGCAATTTTAAAATTGTAAAGCAAAAACTGTACTTTGGTATCTTAGATCTTATACAAAAATATTTCAAACAGTATTTTTTGTCCATCCACATGAAACATGTTGTCAAAGTTTGTCACAATGTGTTTTGTTATGTTTTGTAGTTGTTGTTTTTAAGAAATCCCAGGACTCTACATTGCTCTTGTTTAGATTAAGTTGTATCATTTAGAAAACCACTGTATATTTTCAGAGAGGTGATGTGCCTCTGCGGTCCATCATGCAGCAATTTTACTCATCTTAATTCAAAGCATGATCTTACTTTTTCTACGGTAGCTATGATCTATTGCACGTATAAGGTGTATATCATTTTTTATTTTTTATTGTATCTCCCGAACTATCCTTAATCAGTGTGGAAACATACAAGGTGAAACCCTTTACTGAGAATATACTATCGGTTATCTTCTCAAAATATATATGTAGAACTTTAAAATGTTAGCATTTGTTGATGCGACAGTTTGTCTGTAGGCTGCATGAACAGCCTTTGGGAGAGCTGATGATACTATAGCAGGAAACATGCCCTTTGACCTCCTCCATTTTGGAGGCTTTAGTCCTTAAAGGTACGCTGTGTATGAATTTACCCCATCTAGCGGTGAAATTGTATTTTGCATTCAAACGAATAGTGCTCTCTAGCGCATCGCTTTTTCAAAAGCGTGTTGCAACTACGGTAAACGTTATGTGTCACGAAGCTACAGTACGACATGTCTTCCAATAGCACATCATCGAGTTTAACTATACATGTTCTACTGTTACGCTACCTATATAATAAATTAAACAATCAAGCAATGAAAAAAGTGTGTCATTTAGACCATAACATTGACTTACCTGTCGAGAAGAAAGCAGGACTTTGGAGTCCCTTTCAAAGTCTTTCTCCTTCATTAGCTCTATCCACCAGGGAAAAGATAATATTTACCCTCGTTTTGAATTTGCCGGTCACGTTTCCTTTTAAATAAAATGTTTATGCTTTTTGGTTACGAGGATTGCATTATGAAGTACCGCGCAGTGCAGCCTTTCAAATTTGCCGGGGGAGTGACAACAAGCGCCTCTCACTGACCTCCTTGGGAGCTTCAGCGGGTTCAGTCTCTGGTTCAGTCAGCCGGCTCTGAACGAAAACGCGTTGAGGTTGGCTAGTGCTTTTTGTCCCTCTCTGCTATTATAGTTTTCAAGATGGCGGAACGACATGGCGGTCTCCATGGACTTACCCGTACCATGTAATTAAAGATAAGAAATTCTTCGCTTATGAGGATAAGTCAGATCATTGGCAGGGCTAATTTTACACCAATGAGATCATATTTATGAATAAAGACATTGATTTTAGCTAATAAAATACTTTTTAAAAAACTACTGTACCTTTAATTTCAGATGTGTAAATTACAAAACAGCATTTTTCAACCGAGTGAATCTACACGTGAGAGATCTTCAGAAGTCATAACTTCAGGGGTCAAGGGGTCTCCCAAGAATACTTAATTTCCCTTAAAAACCAAAGATTAAGTTTAACGACGCTAGTTTGCAACGTTCCCCCAAAAATCAAATACTGTATTAACCTTTTCAAAGGATAATCTAGCTTTAAAGTTAGAATAAAAAGTTAAAACCAAACATATCTTCATACCTGTTGTGTTCGGACGCAAGGCCATTAACTGGTTCTTTTGTTTTATACATTTACTTTGCTTATTTCTACAAATATCAGCCTGATAAATATGGAGTTATTACACAATGAACAAGATAATCATGTTTTTTAAGAAAAAGCAATGTTTTAAAATACAACTAAACCATGATAACAGATGATTTTTGACAGACCTAGAAATGCATGTCGATTACTAAGTTTCAGGCCTAGTGCAATTGTGCAATGTTCGAGAAAGCTAATATTGGTGTAATCTTTTGTGCGGTCTCACCCACAATGCAAAACTCTGTGTTGGCTGATCCAGGCATAGCTTTACTAAAAGAAAATAATATCCAAGTCATTATCAAACTTTAATTAAACCATATTTTATTTATTAATATTATGGTTTCATGCTGATTTAAAATTTTTGTTTGGTTGTTATTAACCTTTATTTTTTACATCCAGCACAAATTAAAGAGATGTATGAGCTAATGGTGTTCCCTGACCCCAAATAATCAGATAATGGAATGTTCACAAGCGACAGTTAGATATTCTCCCGCTTAGTATGGGTGTACATAGTTGTGCTTAAACATATTTTGTCACACCGTAGCGATATTTATATAACATATTTTGTCACACGCTTGTAAAGACTATGGCCTACCTTTAAAACATAATCTTTATACAGGAATCACCCGTGTCCAAAACATCCATGTAAGATTCAAAAGACCAAATCACTAAGAAAAGAGGATTGAAAAGCATCGTTTATAACAAATACACAAAAGTTTGCAAATGATGGTTTTATTACTATTCAGATAGCAGACGACACTGTTTCACATTTTGAATGTCGGACTGTATGTGTTTTAGGTAAAGACTTTGCTTTGAGAGCCGTCAACAGTGTTTATAGGAATAAATGACATTAATAATTTAAGCGATAGTATTTCTGTTTGATAACTAAATTGATACTTTGTTTAGTGCAACTTTCCCTCTATCTACGATGTGAAATCACACAAAGTATTAATGCAAAAAGTAAGGGGGTGTTGTGTTACACTTAAACTATTACAGCAGAATCACAACTGACTATTGCGCTGAGAGAGGCATATTCATTAAAGCTCGAGGCTGTTAAACAAAGTCCCGCACTACGGCTGATAAAATTGCACAAAAGTAAATTCTAGAGGCCAACTTGCTAAAAAAGTAAATACGGCACGAACCATTTAAAACAAATACGGGAAAGCCACTTGCTACTAGTCGATTACGCCGTTTGCATCATGTTTCTTTTTGTTTTTGTACAGTTTGCAAAAACTATAGTCTACGAGCGTGGTCAAACATATAGGAGTTTATGAAACACATTATATCAAAAATTGAATTAAATTCTTCTATGCGACTGTTTAAGACTAAACCAATCAAATTTCTTTTAGAACATCTTTCTGCTATGTCTACGAAACATCGTCATGAAAGATGAGTATTGCTGTTTTTCTGTTACCTATAAAACTATTACGCTTCAAACTCGTCTAATTATTGCACTTTTTCACAGCACGGTAATAGATACACAGTTATGTTGTGTATGTCGCTAAACAACTGTTAAGCTAATGAATTACCGCTGATAAGCGGTATTTTTGCGTGTAAGGTGGGATGATTCATTTTTTATTCCGTTCACATCAATACTTTGACACCAGAGTTTTAGGTCTGATCCAGAAAACAGACGGTAAGCTATGAAAACATGTGGTAAGCAGTTTTTGGTCTCATCATCAAAATGTTTTAACATATCGTAAATTTCAATTGTTTGATAAATTATCTAACGATTATACCTAACTATCAACAGTTATATGTGAAACGAGCTCAGTCGCATTAGAGTTGGATTCTTGTTTATACTGAACATTGTTATTTGAACCGCATGTTTAACAGCGCTAGTGTTCTTAAATTGTTTACCGCGGTTTCATTTTAACAACACTATCGTAACACTTATCGTATCGCCGGGTGTGATTGTAATGTTTTGGATGGTGTTATTCTGTACACTTTCCCCTGGATATCTGTTTCCTACAGTTAGCGGTAATGTTAGTGAACTCTATGTCTTCTCTTTGTTCATATACGACAGTATTCACAGGAATTGGTGTAATTTAATAAAATGATGGTTCAAACCATCATCTTCATTTGAGACATTTACATTATATTATACATTTAAATAGGTCTTAAATGTATATTTTACTCCTTATGCGGCTATAGAATACCGCACAAGGATCTCTGAAATATTTTTTTGTAAAACATCTATTTAGGTCGTGTAAAACATCTATCTATGTTTTAAAAAATACACCAAAATAAAGAATTAAGACATCTTTGAGTGACCCTCAAAATCTCTGCATACAACAAAACACAGTGCATCCGTGTACGATGATTTATCAGAAAATTACTTTTGTCGCTTTTTCTGAATAATCTCACCAAGTGCAGGTGCTTGATAACTATTGAACAACCCTGAATTCGGCTACTCAATGAAAAACTCAATACATTTGAATGCGCTAAAGGTCTATAACTGAACTTTAACATCTTAATAGTTGGTAAAACTTCACTTAAACTCTGCTCAAAATAAAATACATCCTAGCTACTTTCTAAACGCTTGTTACAGAGCTTATTGCGATCCATCCATACGTTTTGAACTTTTAATGTTTAATCAACATTTTGTTGGAAAACATATGGTGGATTTACTCAACTTTTTATGTCAACAGGTTCTACAGGGTAATGTTGCATTTAATTAACATTGTTTATTTCAGTAAACTTAAGTTTATTACATAAGATTAATTCAATGCCATTTAGTTGAATCAGGTTAGCATTCTTAATTTAGTCCAAAACTATTAAGTTCAAATAATCCAATTGTTTCATTTATTTAGGGATTGTGTTCAACAACCTTTACAAATATATCTAATAAGATAACCTTTTACAAAATCTTTACTCGGTAAAGACTCTTATTGGTTTTGTCGCATCCAATGCCCCCCAAAGTAGTTGTTTTTATAATGATTAAAACCGTTTTAATTATTTTTAGTATGGTCTACACTTTATGGTAAAACACATATCAGAAACTCTTTTAAATATAAACATTAACAAGTCAACGATTTTTTATCTTGCTGTTAAAACACATAAATAACGTTTTATTTCAAATTGTACACCCCTATCCAGCATGATGGGAAGGGGAAATCCATAGGATCTCTGAAATATTTAATCTCTTAAATATTCTCATCTAGTATTTATTCATTAAATTATTAATGTGCAAGAATCAAGACTTATAATATCATTTTATTATAAAATTGTGAAACTCCAAAGCTCCGACACGGTCGCAAAGAATGATGAGTTAAGTGGTAGGCCTACTGTAACGTTGCTGGGAAGAATGAAGCGAGAAGTGAATCCAAATGCAAGCACATTTATTAATAAAACAAACAAACAAAAGAAACTCAGACCAGGAACACGGAAACAGCAACCATTATAACATTAACAACTCACAAAGACAGGGCTGAAACACAGGGGTTAAATACAGGGGTAAACGAGCTAAACAAGATAACAAGAGGGCGTGGTTAATCAGAAACACCTGGGGATACTTATAAACTAGAAAAACTACAAAGGACTACAAAACATGACACAGCACAGGAAATAACTAAAGTTCACACAAGACAAGGGAAACACGGGACAGACAGGAGCAAGACATGAACCCACACCGTCACACCTACAATCTTTTATTTCAACAGTATTTTTCTTTACAAAATTATGATAGACCGGCATTACATATACATAAAGTAGACCAAAATAATTAGTAAATGGAGTTAAATCAACTCAATACTTTTCAAACATTTTACTTATCCATTTGAGTCGAGATTACACAAATGAGTTTAATTAAAATAGCAATATAGAAAACTAGGAACAGTACAATTTTAAATAAAACGTTATTTATGTGTTTTAACAGCAAGATAAAAAATCGTTGACTTGTTAATGTTTATATTTAAAAGAGTTTCTGATATGTGTTTTACCATAAAGTGTAGACCATACTAAAAATAATTAAAACGGTTTTAATCATTATAAAAACAACTACTTTGAGGGGCATTGGATGCGACAAAACCAATAAGAGTCTTTACCGAGTAAAGATTTTGTAAAAGGTTATCTTATTAGATATATTTGTAAAGGTTGTTGAATGTAAATGTCTCAAATGAAGATGATGGTTTGAACCATCATTTTATTAAATTACACCAATTCCTGTGAATACTGTCGTATATGAACAAAGAGAAGACATAGAGTTCACTAACATTACCGCTAACTGTAGGAAACAGATATCCAGGGGAAAGTGTACAGAATAACACCATCCAAAACATTACAATCACACCCGGCGATACGATAAGTGTTACGATAGTGTTGTTAAAATGAAACCGCGGTAAACAATTTAAGAACACTAGCGCTGTTAAACATGCGGTTCAAATAACAATGTTCAGTATAAACAAGAATCCAACTCTAATGCGACTGAGCTCGTTTCACATATAACTGTTGATAGTTAGGTATAATCGTTAGATAATTTATCAAACAATTGAAATTTACGATATGTTAAAACATTTTGATGATGAGACCAAAAACTGCTTACCACATGTTTTCATAGCTTACCGTCTGTTTTCTGGATCAGACCTAAAACTCTGGTGTCAAAGTATTGATGTGAACGGAATAAAAAATGAATCATCCCACCTTACACGCAAAAATACCGCTTATCAGCGGTAATTCATTAGCTTAACAGTTGTTTAGCGACATACACAACATAACTGTGTATCTATTACCGTGCTGTGAAAAAGTGCAATAATTAGACGAGTTTGAAGCGTAATAGTTTTATAGGTAACAGAAAAACAGCAATACTCATCTTTCATGACGATGTTTCGTAGACATAGCAGAAAGATGTTCTAAAAGAAATTTGATTGGTTTAGTCTTAAACAGTCGCATAGAAGAATTTAATTCAATTTTTGATATAATGTTTTTCATAAACTCCTATATGTTTGACCACACTCGTAGACTATAGTTTTTGCAAACTGTACAAAAACAAAAAGAAACATGATGCAAACGGCGTAATCGACTAGTAGCAAGAGGCTTTCCCGTATTTGTTTTAAATGGTTCGTGCCGTATTTACTTTTTTAGCAAGTTGGCCTCTAGAATTTACTTTTGTGCAATTTTATCAGCCGTAGTGCGGGACTTTGTTTAACAGCCTCGAGCTTTAATGAATATGCCTCTCTCAGCGCAATAGTCAGTTGTGATTCTGCTGTAATAGTTTAAGTGTAACACAACACCCCCTTACTTTTTGCATTAATACTTTGTGTGATTTCACATCGTAGATAGAGGGAAAGTTGCACTAAACAAAGTATCAATTTAGTTATCAAACAGAAATACTATCGCTTAAATTATTAATGTCATTTATTCCTATAAACACTGTTGACGGCTCTCAAAGCAAAGTCTTTACCTAAAACACATACAGTCCGACATTCAAAATGTGAAACAGTGTCGTCTGCTATCTGAATAGTAATAAAACCATCATTTGCAAACTTTTGTGTATTTGTTATAAACGATGCTTTTCAATCCTCTTTTCTTAGTGATTTGGTCTTTTGAATCTTACATGGATGTTTTGGACACGGGTGATTCCTGTATAAAGATTATGTTTTAAAGGTAGGCCATAGTCTTTACAAGCGTGTGACAAAATATGTTATATAAATATCGCTACGGTGTGACAAAATATGTTTAAGCACAACTATGTACACCCATACTAAGCGGGAGAATATCTAACTGTCGCTTGTGAACATTCCATTATCTGATTATTTGGGGTCAGGGAACACCATTAGCTCATACATCTCTTTAATTTGTGCTGGATGTAAAAAATAAAGGTTAATAACAACCAAACAAAAACTTTAAATCAGCATGAAACCATAATATTAATAAATAAAATATGGTTTAATTAAAGTTTGATAATGACTTGGATATTATTTTCTTTTAGTAAAGCTATGCCTGGATCAGCCAACACAGAGTTTTGCATTGTGGGTGAGACCGCACAAAAGATTACACCAATATTAGCTTTCTCGAACATTGCACAATTGCACTAGGCCTGAAACTTAGTAATCGACATGCATTTCTAGGTCTGTCAAAAATCATCTGTTATCATGGTTTAGTTGTATTTTAAAACATTGCTTTTTCTTAAAAAACATGATTATCTTGTTCATTGTGTAATAACTCCATATTTATCAGGCTGATATTTGTAGAAATAAGCAAAGTAAATGTATAAAACAAAAGAACCAGTTAATGGCCTTGCGTCCGAACACAACAGGTATGAAGATATGTTTGGTTTTAACTTTTTATTCTAACTTTAAAGCTAGATTATCCTTTGAAAAGGTTAATACAGTATTTGATTTTTGGGGGAACGTTGCAAACTAGCGTCGTTAAACTTAATCTTTGGTTTTTAAGGGAAATTAAGTATTCTTGGGAGACCCCTTGACCCCTGAAGTTATGACTTCTGAAGATCTCTCACGTGTAGATTCACTCGGTTGAAAAATGCTGTTTTGTAATTTACACATCTGAAATTAAAGGTACAGTAGTTTTTTAAAAAGTATTTTATTAGCTAAAATCAATGTCTTTATTCATAAATATGATCTCATTGGTGTAAAATTAGCCCTGCCAATGATCTGACTTATCCTCATAAGCGAAGAATTTCTTATCTTTAATTACATGGTACGGGTAAGTCCATGGAGACCGCCATGTCGTTCCGCCATCTTGAAAACTATAATAGCAGAGAGGGACAAAAAGCACTAGCCAACCTCAACGCGTTTTCGTTCAGAGCCGGCTGACTGAACCAGAGACTGAACCCGCTGAAGCTCCCAAGGAGGTCAGTGAGAGGCGCTTGTTGTCACTCCCCCGGCAAATTTGAAAGGCTGCACTGCGCGGTACTTCATAATGCAATCCTCGTAACCAAAAAGCATAAACATTTTATTTAAAAGGAAACGTGACCGGCAAATTCAAAACGAGGGTAAATATTATCTTTTCCCTGGTGGATAGAGCTAATGAAGGAGAAAGACTTTGAAAGGGACTCCAAAGTCCTGCTTTCTTCTCGACAGGTAAGTCAATGTTATGGTCTAAATGACACACTTTTTTCATTGCTTGATTGTTTAATTTATTATATAGGTAGCGTAACAGTAGAACATGTATAGTTAAACTCGATGATGTGCTATTGGAAGACATGTCGTACTGTAGCTTCGTGACACATAACGTTTACCGTAGTTGCAACACGCTTTTGAAAAAGCGATGCGCTAGAGAGCACTATTCGTTTGAATGCAAAATACAATTTCACCGCTAGATGGGGTAAATTCATACACAGCGTACCTTTAAGGACTAAAGCCTCCAAAATGGAGGAGGTCAAAGGGCATGTTTCCTGCTATAGTATCATCAGCTCTCCCAAAGGCTGTTCATGCAGCCTACAGACAAACTGTCGCATCAACAAATGCTAACATTTTAAAGTTCTACATATATATTTTGAGAAGATAACCGATAGTATATTCTCAGTAAAGGGTTTCACCTTGTATGTTTCCACACTGATTAAGGATAGTTCGGGAGATACAATAAAAAATAAAAAATGATATACACCTTATACGTGCAATAGATCATAGCTACCGTAGAAAAAGTAAGATCATGCTTTGAATTAAGATGAGTAAAATTGCTGCATGATGGACCGCAGAGGCACATCACCTCTCTGAAAATATACAGTGGTTTTCTAAATGATACAACTTAATCTAAACAAGAGCAATGTAGAGTCCTGGGATTTCTTAAAAACAACAACTACAAAACATAACAAAACACATTGTGACAAACTTTGACAACATGTTTCATGTGGATGGACAAAAAATACTGTTTGAAATATTTTTGTATAAGATCTAAGATACCAAAGTACAGTTTTTGCTTTACAATTTTAAAATTGCTTTAAACTGTTTAGTAAAAATAATACCTTAGGTTAAATTTATGTAAAATAATTTATATCATACATAAGTCTTCTAAGAAGATAAAAAGAAGATACGATTTTAATAAAACGTTAAAAATTTGATTTAAACAGTCTTTTAATTTTAAAAGATCTAATTTAAACTTTTAATATTATGCTTTTAAATGAATTTAGTATGAATAAAACTCTGGAAAGCACACTAACTTTACTGTGACATTGTACCCCAGAGGTTCATCTGTCCTGTAACTCCTCTCGTCTCTGTGAGGGGGTCATGCATTTATTTCACCCTGTAGTTTATCACTGAAGGAACCAGGAGGGCTTTGTTTATGACTTTGGACTGTTTTTATCATTGCATAAAGAACTACATCTTCGGCACTATGAAAATGTAAGGTATTTTTATATTTATATACTTTTTTATATAAAATTAATTTAGCTAAAACTATGTTTAAATCGTTTGAATTCATTTTAGTAACATACTTGTTATTATTCTATATTTATAATCATTTAATTTAAATATGGAGATTAGTTAATTTATGGAAACAGTATGTAAAAATTTAAAATTGAAAATGTAAGATGATTTTCTTTATTTTGTGTTCATCTAAAACAAAACTAATTGGTGCACTGTGTTTCAGTAATTTAGAAAAGATGTTTATTTTTAAAATGAACGATATAATCATATAATTTATATACTTTTAAAGAACAGAATGTTTTTCAACTTTTTCAACTGCTGTTAGTGTGAAAATATGTGTCATTATTAGAAAAACTCTGATATATTATATTTGTAAATGACTAAATGTAAATTTATAACCTTTTCATATATACTTTTAAAGAACAGAATGTTTTTCAACTCTACTTTGGGTGAAAATATTATATTTGTAAATGACTAAATGTAAATTTTACAAATATTTCATTTATATACTTTTAAAGAGCAGAATGTGTTTAAACTTTAGTTAATGTGAAAATATTATATTTGTAAATGACTAAATGTAAATTTTACAAATATTTCATTTATATACTTTTAAAGAACAGAATGTGTTTCAACTTTAGTTAGTGTGAGATATTTTCTCACTTTCACCGTCCTCAGCAATCCCCTCTCCTCTGGAATATGGAGGGAGATCCTGTGAAGCCCCGTGTCAAAGTTCAAGCATAAAACCTTCACAACTTCCATTAAATCAAACCCTTATACCCACGAGCCCAGACACATGGCGGTAGATTTACTTCTTCAACCCAGGTGAAAATGTATTTATTTTTTGTTTTGAAAAGATATTTTATTAACCATTTCATTTGTATAATTTTAAAGATCAGTGCTTTTCAACGTTAGTGTAAGATATGTGCCATTATTGGAAAAAATCTATTTTTCTCACTATCCCCATTTAAATAGCATACTCAGGAATGCCAGGATATCGGGTGTCACACACACACATTTAGCTCAGAGACTGTCAACTTTAATCCAATTCTTCACCATAGTGAAAAGGTAAGATGATTTTATTTTTGATTTTTATTTTATTTTAAGATATTTATTTTAAAGGAATTAATGTTTTTCAACTCTACTTAGTGTGAGATATTTTCTCACTTTCACTCCCCAGCAGGGGGATGCAGGAATAGGGTGACGTCTCACACACACAGACAGACGCACACACTTAGCGCAGAGACTGTCAGATGCAAAAGGCACTCTTTCCAAAAGAGGAACTCTTTTCAACTTTTTCAAAAGATCCTCAACTCTGAAACGGTAAGATGATTTTATTTTTGGACACCCCTATGTTTTATTCTAATCTATATGCGACATTAGAAAAATTATTTTCTCAACCCTGGCATGGAGGGAATTTCCCACAGCAAAAAGTTATTTCCCCCTGGGGTCAATAGGCCAAAATCAATGGGGTAAAACTAAATGGCAAAATCATCCATCATAATCCGGATCAAAGACAACTGTCAAACCCAGATCAACCCTAACAACTGGCAACTTGACGTATAATACAAAGGTCAATAGGGCAAAGACAACTGTCAACTTGATCGATCGATAGGTCAAAGGTTAATCCCTACATCAAAGGACCTCCGGAGGAAAACGGAAGGTCAAAGGTTAGCCTGCCCACCTGTCAACTTGATTGATCGATAGGTCAAAGGTTAATCCCTACATCAAAGGGACCTCCGGTAAACCCCGGAAGGTCAAAGGTTAGCCCCGCCCACCTGTCAATCATAGGGTCATAAATCATCTTGACACAAGCTGTATCGTAATACTACTAATGTAAACACACGCCAGATGTAGACCTGTGAAAGGATTATTTAATATCTAAGATAATGTTGCCATGGCAACGCATCAAACTTTAATATTCTTTTTTGATGCTTTTGAGACTCTTAGCATGTTTGAAATTGCATGAAACTCGAGAGACACATCTCATTTATTAGCTAGTAGACATGTGCAAAGTTTCAGAAACGGGCGTGGTGAGGGGCTCAGTAGCGCCACCTTTAGTCAAAAATGGGGTATTAGTTTTACCTACAGTAACAAAACTCGGTATGTATATTGTTCTCCTCAAGCCGGACAACTTTCTAATTTACAGTCATTAGCTCCGACCAACAGGAAGTCAGATATTTTGGTTTGAATGTGATTTTCAGGAGAATTTTTTTTCCCTCCCTCTCCCTCTGTCTCTGTGTGTGTGTGGGGTTTGGGGAATTTGTCTATTGCTTTTAACCCTCTGGGGTCAGCAAACGCACCGGCGCGTTTTGCTCGATTTTTTTCACATAGCAGGAAAATAGACTTAAAATACTCTATCTTCTTATCGCGATATGGAATAGTGTCTGTAAACGCAAAAAGACTGTTTAAATTTGAATCACGTTTCTGTGTGTGAATGAATTAAGGGCACATATGGGCGCTGTTGTTTATGTTACAGATGAAATATGAAAGACAACATTTCATAGTTTTTGGATAGATTATAACGTTTTAATTCTAAAATAGACATCAAATAAGCTTTTGTTAGCCAGTTTCTGCTCATATATAAATATATAGTATGTTCGGTCAAAAATAAACTCATCAACTAAGATGTTATTATAGTATTTGGTCCAATGTAAGGGTACTTTAAAAGAGAATACTTTATAAGACATTTATGGGAAAAGACGATTTTCTTTTCAAGATGTTTCCAACTCTAACTTTGAACAAATTCTGTAGAGTGGCCCATATAGCCTATTTGAACAGGATATGTTTCCAGGCATGACTATTTACTCAAAATGTGCTTTTGACTTATATGGATTATATATATATATATTATATATATACTGCCGTTCAAAAGTTTGGGGTCGGTACGATTTTTAATGTTTTTAAAATAAGTCACTTATGCTCACCAATGCTGTATTTATTTCATTAAAAATACAACACAAAACAGTAATATAGTGAAATATTATTACAATTTAAAATAACTGTTTTCGATTTTAATATATTTTAATATATTATTTATTCCTGTGATCAAAGCTGAATTTTCAGCATCATTACTCCAGTCTTCAGTGTCACATGATCCTTCAGAAATCATTCTAATATGATGATTTGATGCTCAAGAAACATTTATGATTATGATCAATGTTGAAAACAGTTGTGTACCATTTGTTTTAGGATTCTTTGATGAACAGAAAGTTAAAAACAACAGCACTTATTTAAAATAGAATCTTTTATAACATTATAAATGTCTTTACTGTCACATTTGATCAATTTAATTCCTCCTTGATGAATAAAAGTATTGATTTATTTTTATTTATTTCCCCCAAAAAATAAAATAAAAATACTTACTGACCCCAAAGTTTTGAACGGTAGTGTTTAATGTTACAAAAGATTTTATTTCAGATAAATGCTGTTCTTTTGAACTTTCTATTTATATTGAACTTTCTATTTAATAACTGTTTTCAACATTGATAATAATGAGAAATGTTTCTTGAGCATCAAATCATCATATTAGAATGATTTCTGAAGGATCATGTGACACTGAAGACTGGAGTAATGATGCTGAAAATTCAGCTTTGATCACAGGAATAAATTACACTTTACTATACATTCACATATAAAACAGCTGTTTTACATTGAAATAATATTTCACAATATTACTGGGTTTGTTTTGTATTTTTAATCAAATAAATACAGCATTGGTGAGCATAAGTGACTTCTTTTAAAAACATTAAAAATCTTACCGACCCCAAACATTTGAAGGGCAGTGTATGTATGTATGTATATATGTATATATATATATATATATATATATATATATATATATATATATATGTGTGTGTGTGTGTGTATGTATATAGTTTATTTTGTCCCCACATTCTTTGGTATCCAGTGACAGACCTGTGTGTCTGTGTGAAAGGCTCATTATACAGTTCATTATGCACTCATTATACAGGCCATTGTCTTCTCAGGTGTGAATTAGCATTATTTACGCCCCCTTGCATATTGCCTTTCCAAACAAAAAGTGTTTTACAAAATTTAAATCAATGTATTGTTTTATGTGAATGATTAGGCAGGATGATTTTCAGATCATTTTGAAGCAAAAACTCTAGGCCACAACATCTATTAGTCAAAAGTCTTGTGGACACATATTTAGTATGTGTTTTGTGGCCTTATTTCAGACACTTTAAGTTTTAGTTTTTTCAATATCCATGCATAAACAATATTCTCTCAAAAATACAAACATATACATACATGTTGCCCACATATTATGGTAGCCCTGTTTGTGCTAAATAGAGTGTAATTACACCTTTGCCATTAATATGTTTATAAGCAACTGAAAAAAGCACAAACGTCAGGGCATGTCAAAACATCTCAAGGACCCCAAAAACACCTTAGACCCCAGAGGGTTAAAGGTTTTCAAGGTTTCAGGGGCTTTTGGGGCCCTTAACGTGCTCGAAAACTCTTGAAACTTTGCACACAGGTCAGAGCCCATGGCCATCAGGGAAGCTGGTACCCGGGCGTGGCAGGGGGGCTCAACAGCGCCCGCTTGAACGGGGTCTGAAAACTTGGTCCATATATCAAAAACGCTTGCATGAATTAATATGAAACTCAGTACACACATAGATCTCATCGGGCCAAACAACTTTCCCTCGGTCAAGTCTTACGCCAGCCCAACAGGAAGTCGGCTATTATGGGTTTTTTGGAGAACGCTTGCTCTGGAATTTTAACTTCTCCTCCAAGGCAATTCATTCAATTGTCACCAAACTCGGTCAGCGTGAAGTCAAGACATTGAGGATGCTAAATTGCGGACGGATTTTTAATATCTCGAACGGTTTGGCCGTGGCAAGGAAATGAATTTATGACTAAAAAAGGACACATAAAGTCTGTTATAACTTAGTTTTACCTACAGTTACAAAACTTGGCGTGTATATTGGTCTCGTCAAGCTGAACAACTTTCTCATTTACTGTCATTAGCTCCGACCAACATGAAGTCAGATATTTTGGTTTGAATGTGGATTCTGAGCATTTTCTCTCCCTGCACCCTGCCATTCTGTGTGTGTGTGTGTGTGTGTGTGTGTTGTCCCCTTGGAATTATAAGGTTCTATCTGCGTTCTGAGCAGTTTTGAGATATTGAGCTTCAAAGTTTTTGCATTACATATAGGAAAATTTATATGGGGAACAAGTTTCTTTCAAACATGAAAATAACAGGGACCCTAAATGTATTCTAAATATACAATATCAAAATCCTCTCAAATTTTTAAATGTCTTTTTTTGAAATGGGTCAAATGCAGATAGAACCTTCTAATTCTAAAAAAACACTTTTCGCTTAGAATTATAAGGTTCTATCTGCCAAAACATTATTTGAACATGAAATATAAAATTAATGTTGTAACAATATCTCAACATGTGTTAGAAAGTTAAATTGTATCCTTTCTATGACATTTATTTCATATTTTTTAGCACTTCCATGTATTTAGGACATTTCAAATTAAGCAAGGTAGGTCTAAATATTTTGTCCAGTGCAGAATCTTTAATTTTCGTTACCAATTTGGTGGGTAATTAAACACATTATTGCAGAAATTGTTACTTTAATCTTTCTTTTGTTTAGACAGAAAGCAGCTACTGTAATACATCTGAGCAGGACTTTATTCCAGCTAAAGTGGGCCAGGTATAATGGCTTTCTCTCTAGACATCAGTATGGCTGAAATAACATGCTAACGTTTATTGTTGTAATTAAGACTCCATCAATGAAATTGTTAACTATTTGACCTTTAAGGCTTAATATTGTAAAAATTAAGACATTTTAAGACTTTAAAAACTACAAGAAAATCGACATTCTTCAGCAAATTAATTCATAAAGTTTAATAATCATTGAAAAATGATTCACTGACTATATGATCACAAAAAATGTCAGACTAATTTTTTAATCACACACACACCCCCTCTCTCACTCACACACACACACACACACACACACACACACACACACACTGTCACACACTTTCACACACACACACACACACACACAAACACACACAGGTTTGTTTTGCTATCCTTGTGAGGACATTCCATTGGCGTAATGGATTTTATACTGGACAAACTGTATATTCTATCCCCCTACACTGCCCCTATCCCTAAACCTACCCGTCACAGGAGACATTCTGCATTTTTACATTTTTAATAAAACACTGCTTAGTATGTTTTTAAAGCCATTTGAAATATGAGGACGTATGAAATGTCCTCATAAATCACGTTCAAATTGTAATACCAGTGTAATACCCATGTCATTATACACATTTGTGTCCTCACAAATCACAAAAACACACACACACACACACACACACACACACACACACACACACTTTCACACACACTTTCACACACACACACACACACACACACACACACACACACACACACACACACACTGTCACACACTTTCACACACACACACACACACACACACACACACACACACACACACACACACACACACACACACACACACACACACATACACACACACACACACACACACACTTTCACACATTAGCGCACACACACACAAATGTTTTTTTTTAAATATTCAATTTACTCACTGCATATTTGTATAATTCAAATAATAATAACTATAATAATAATAGTTATTAATAATAACCTCATTGATAATTAATAATAATAACCAATACACTATAAAGAAAATGGCCAAATTGAAGCCACTTCATAACACTACACAATTTAGTGAATCTTTAATTTACTGTAAATGTATAGCATTATGCCTTTATGGGGTTTCTTTTTGTCTTCAAGGAAAAAGCTGGCGACATGACATATAAAGTTGATTCTGATTGGTCCTCTTCTGTGCATTCGAAGTGCTGATTGGCTCACGCAGATAGAACCTTATAGAGCCAAGTTAGAGTTCAATTTTGTAGATAGAACCTTTTTGTTTTTTCAATAAAAAGTCCCACAATGTACACAACTTAAAAAAACACATCACATAATGTAAATAAGTTGTCACCGAATAAGAATATGTGAATAACTCAATTTTGACAAAAATGTCAGATAGAACCTTATAATTCCAAGGGGACGGTGTGTGTTTGTGTGGGGAGGGGCTCTTCAATTGATAGTTTAGTTTAAACACAAAATCATACATAGGGCGATACTGCCCTCTTGTGTCCAAAATTATATTTATATATACATATATTTGGTATGTGACTGAGGATATATTCCCACCGGTGAATTGACATGTGACACCAGCGAGAGCTTTTAAATACGGACGTCCACATGGACATTGATAATGGTGGCGCGTGCAGATCGCTCGATGGAATTCCTATAGAAGTAGGAATGAACTAAAAAACTTCGCTCTGTTCTGCTCGCTCATCGCCATGGACACGCACCGTTATGAATGCCCGTGCAGCCGTTAGTTTCATTTCAAAATTAGCGCCTTTTCTGGGGCTGATTGCTTGAATTGTGAGTTCAATAGCCTATTATTCTTCATGGAAAACACAACAACAAAAGAGTATAATGACAGATTCGCTTAAATAGGCACTTTTACACAAAATATTCCTTCATCATCTATTCAGTCTAAATAGCGATAAATTTCGCTCTATTCGCGTTTGGTGTGAACGCAGCATAATGAACAGGCTGCGATGTCAAGATTGCAAAGCTGTAGTATGTTTGTGCGCACGCGAGAGAGGCGCTCGGGCGCGATCGAACTGTGTGTGTGTGTGAGAGAGAGAGAGAGAGAGAGAGGCGCGGGCGCGATCGAACTGTGTGTGTGTGTGTGTGAGAGAGAGAGAGAGAGGCGCGGGCGCGATCGAACTGTGTGTGTGTGTGTGTGTGTATGAGAGAGAGAGAGGCGCGTGGGTGCGATCGAACTGTGTGTGTGTGTGAGAGAGAGAGAGGCGCGGGCGCGATCGAACTGTGTGTGTGTGTGTGAGTGAGAGAGAGAGAGAGACGCGGGCGCGATCGAACAGTGGAAACATAAAAACATACTCCGTCATTTTGTTCATACAGTACATCATTCAAACTGCAAATTTTTTACTTATATTTGTGTACACTCGCAATAAAACACAACATTGTGCTTTTGTCACACTCTAAACTCTTGTCAAACTGTAACCTACAACTGTCACCCAACCAAAAAAACACACACACACACACACACACACACACGCACACGAACACTGTTTTAAAAGCAAAACATATTTATCCAGCCCCATTTCAAAACAATAATCTTAAGATATTATATCGTATGCTATGTGTTGTGAATACACCCATGTTAAACATTAAAATTTACTTCCATTGCATATCATAGAACACATAATCGTAAAATAAAATTACATTAATAAACCTGTACGCTCAACTCGGCTCTTTCTTGCAAGAAAACGACATCTATGAAAAGTTTCAGTCTGGATTCAGGCCACATCATAGCACTGAAACTGCGGTTGTTAGAATCACAAATGATTTACTTTTAGCTTCGGACCAAGGCTGTATCTCAGTACTAGTTTTACTTGATCTTAGTGCTGCGTTCGATACTATAGATCACACAATACTCTTAGATCGACTACAAAATTACACTGGTGTTCAAGGACAAGCATTAAGCTGGTTCAGGTCATACTTATCTGACCGCTACCATTTCGTCTACTTAAATGGAGAAAAATCGATTATAACTTCGGCAAACTATGGAGTGCCGCAGGTATCTGTGTTAGGCCCTTTATTATTCTCAATATATATGCTGCCACTTGGTAATATTCTAAGGAAACATGGAATTAGTTTCCATTGTTATGCTGATGACACTCAAATATATATTTCATCACGGCCAGATGAATACGCTAAATTATCCAAATTGACAGATTGTGTTAAAGATATAAAAGATTGGATGACGCGTAACTTTCTTTTATTAAATCCAGACAAGACAGAGGTAATACTTATCGGTTCTAAAAACCGTCCACAAAACCTTTCACAGCACGACTTTAACATAGTAGGATGCCCTGTTACTTTATCCGCTACAGTAAAAGACCTGGGTGTTACATTAGACTGCAACCTGTCTTTTGAAAAGCATATTTCATATGTTACAAAAACTGCCTTTTTCCACCTTAGAAACATTGCTAAGCTACGTAATATGCTATCAGTCTCTGATGCAGAAAAGTTAGTTCATGCATTCATGACCTTGAGACTAGATTACTGTAATGCTTTATTAGCTGGTTGTCCTGCATCTTCAATAAACAAGCTACAGTTAGTCCAAAATGCAGCCGCTAGAGTTCTTACTAGATCAAGAAAATATGATCATATAACACCGATTTTATCATCACTTCATTGGTTACCTATAAAGTTCCGTATTAAATACAAGGTATTGCTTTTGACTTATAAAGCTCTAAATGGTTTAGCTCCAGTCTATTTAACGGATCTTCTATCGCCTTACAATCCATCGCGCTCTTTAAGATCACTAAATTCGAGGCTTCTGGTCATTCCTTGGATATCCAGATCCACCAAAGGAGGCAGAGCATTTTCACATTTAGCTCCGAAGCTCTGGAATAGCCTTCCTGATATTGTTCGTAGCTCAGACTCGCACTCCCAGTTTAAAACTAGACTGAAGACGCATCTATTTAGCCAGGCATTCATATACATTTTTTATCTTACAGTTACTGTAAATTCGGCCTCTAGTCCATAAACGCCAGAGGAGAACTGGCCCCCGACTGAGCCTGGGTTCTCCCAAGGTTTTTTTTTTTCTCCATTGGGTCATCTGATGGGGTGTTAGGACACCATTAGGTCACTGGATGGAGTTTTTCGGTTCCTTGCCACTGTTGCCTTTGGCTTGCTCAGTTGGGGATATTCAAATTAATTAACCAATCATACCATTGATCAGCTCTACCAAACTTGGATGTCTTTTTTCCAGTAATAAACAAACATTGTTAAGTTGTTTTGATTGATACTGTGAAGCAGCTTTGATACAATCTGTATTGTGAAAGCGCTATATAAATATATTTGACTTGACTTGACTGTACAAAGACCTCCAGATAAATACTGGGCTTCTATATTTACACATTTAAGTGCTGCAAAACATATTGAGCTATGACATCCTATGACATTAAAAATTATTCTATATTTAAATTATCTCATATATGTGGCTATTGTGGTTCATGATCATAGGCCTAGTCCCAAATAGCACACTTCATATGAATTTTCGGTCTTGTGTACTTATTTCATGTGTCTGTTAAATCCATGAGGCCGTAGGGTGTCTCATTTTTCATTTTAGGTTTCAGAAGGTTGCTCACGCATACTTTGTGGTTGATATGTGCCCTCGATGCGCACTTTTGCAGAGCCCACACTGATGCAAGCTCTACAGCACACTTCTTCTCGACAGTCAAAGCAGGGTTACGTTTTTGCACGTCGTGCACAATAACCCTAAAGGCACCGTGGTTGCGGTGCCACCGGCTTGGGCCCACAATCGCTGCTCGCAGCTATATTTATTATTATTTTACTAACTTTTGGGCACTTTTGGGGCCCTTAATGTACTCGAAAACTCTTGAAACTTTGCACACGGGTCAGAACCCGCGGCCATCAGGGCCGGACAGAAGCTGGTACCCGGGCGTGGCAGGGGGGCTCGACAGCACCCGCTGGAACGGGGTTTGAACACTTGTCCATATATCAAACACGCTTGCATTTAATAATCTGAAACTCGGTACACATATAGATGGCATCGGGCCAAACAACTTTCGTGCTCTAAGTTTTACGCCAGCCCAACAGGAAGTCGGCTATTTAGGGTTGTTTGGAAACGCATGCTCAGGAATTTGAAACACTTCTCCTAGGGAATTCACCCGATCGTCACCAAACTCGGTGTGCATGAAGTCAAGACATTGAGGATGAAAAATTGCCAGGGGATTTTTGATATCACGAACGGTTTGGCCGTGGCGAGGAAACAAATTTATGGCGAATAATGGAAACAGGAAGTGTGTTATAACTTCTTTATACATTAATTGATCTTGATGAAACTTCAGCAGTGTGTTCGTTGTAAGAGGGCGATCACATGGATGTGACTATTGTGAGTCAAAGTTATAGCGTCACCAACTGGCAGCAGGAAGTGTGTCACTTTCAAAATGCTTTTAAATCACCCTCTTATTTTTACTCGATTTGCTTCAAACTTTATGTGTATAATGTAAACACATGCCAGATGTAGACCTGTGAAAGGATTATTGATATCTTAGATGCTGTTGCCGAGGCAACTCATTAAACTTTAATATTCTTTTTTGATGCTTTTGAGACTCTTAACATACTTGAAATTGCATGAAACTCGACAGACACATCACATTTATAAGCCAGTAGACATGTGCAAAGTTTCAGAAACGGACGTGGTGCAGGGGCTCAGTAGCGCCACCTTTTGACAAAAGAGGGGGAGTTAGGTCTATACTTTTATCTACAATCTTAAAACTCAGTCCATATATTGTTCTTATCGAGCCGGACAACTTTCTAATTTACAGTCATTAGCTCCGACCAACAGGAAGTCAGATATTTTGGTTTGAATGTGGATGTTTTGAAGAATTTTCTCTCTCTCTGTGAGAGGGAGAGGGAGGGGGGGGAGAGATTTGTCTGCTGAGTGAGAATACTTTTAATTCTTGCTTTTCAAGGTTTCAGGGGCTTTTGGGGCCCTTACCATGCTCGAAAACTCTTGAAACTTTACACACGGGTCAGAACCCGCAGCCATTAGGGCCGGGCTGAAGCTGGTACCCAGGCGTGGCAGGGGGGCTCGACAGCGCCCCCTGGAATGGGATTCAAACACTTGTCCATAAATCAAACACACTTGCATGTAATAATATGAAACTCGGTACACATATAGATATCATTGGGTTGAACAACTTTCGTGCTCTAAGTTTTACGCCAGCCCAACAGGAAGTCGGCTATTATGGTTTGTTTGGAAACTTATGCCCCTGGAATTCGATATCCTTCTCCTTGGGAATTGATCGGATTGCCACCAAACTCGGTCAGCATGAAGTCAAGACATTGAGGATGATAAATTGCCAGCGGATTTTTGATATCTCGAACGGTTTGGCCGTGGCGAGGAAACGAATTCATGGCGAGAAAAGAGAAACAAAATGTGTGTTATAACTTAGTCCGTTTTACTTACAGTTACAAAACTCGGCATGTATATTGTTCTCGTCGAGCCGGACAACTTTCTAATTTACAGTCATTAGCTCCGACCAACATGACGTCAGATATTTTGGTCTAAATGTGGATTCTGAGCATGTTCTCTCCCTCTCTCTCTGTCTGTCTGTGTGTGTGTGTGGGTGGTGGGGGGGGGGGGGGGGGGGTTTGGAGGCTCTTCGGGTGATAGTTTAGTTTAAACACAAAATCATACATAGGGCTATACTGCCCTCTTGTGTCCAAAATTATATTTAGATATAACTATATTAGGTATGTGACTGAGGATATTTTCCCAATGGTTAATCGACGTGTGACACCAGCGAGAGCTTTTAAATACGGATGTCCGCATGGACATTGATAATGGTGGCGCGCGCAGAGCGCTGGAGGGAATTCCCAATATAAATTGAACAAAGCTTAAAACAAACAAAATAATAAAACGAAAACAAAGCTTGAGCATTTGAACATTTGATATAATTGAAAAGCATTTTTTAAATAAAATGTGTGTTTTCCCTCTAAAATAGCAAAAGCATCACACACTTGGAGCAGGTACAGCTAGTGTGTGATGCTTTTGCTATTTCAGAGGAAAAAAAAACACATTTTATTTAAAAAATGCTTTTCAATCAAATCAAATGTGTTCATGCGACGAACAACCGTATAAGTCCAAAAAAACAAAAATTGAGATAACCATGTGACTTGAATGTATGTGTGTCACTTTGTATACAGAATCACTTTGGGGGTGTGTTCGCGCGACCAAAACTCTGTATTTTAAACTTTAAAATAGTCTCACGCGGAAAAACCATTTATGTCCACTAACGAAAAACGTCTCAGGTTACTATTGTAACCATAGTTCCCTGAGAACAGGGAACGAGACGATGCGTCCAACGACGCCATGGGGAACGCCCCTAGCGTGACTGCGTCTGAAGCATCTATGTCAACTAGTCCAATGGAAAGAATGAGCGTCACGGGCGGGTGACGTCATGACCAGGATATGATAAAAGCACATCCGGTGCAAACCGGCATTAGCTTCGAAAATTGCCGAAGCAAGCCGATCACAGGGATGCAGGAAGTATGGCAGGGGGACGCATCGTCTCGTTCCCTATTCTCAGGGAACTATGGTTACAATAGTAACCTGAGACGTTCCCTTACGAAGGGAACTCAACGATGCGTCCAACGACGCCATGGGAACGAGAATACCCAAAGCGCCAGAATTCCAAGTACCTGAGTGTCAGTCTGTTGTAACTAAGCACTAAGCACCTGAGAACCTGGGGCAGCATCCAGGTCTAAACTGTAAAATCTAACGAATGTGAGCGGAGAGGACCAGCCCGCCGCATCACAGACGTCCCGAAGAGAAACCCCATATAGTAAGGCTTTAGAAGCCGCCATACTCCTAGTAGAGTGAGCTTGGACCACCAAAGGACACGGCTGGTCCGAGTACTCGTATGCAAGTGAAATAGCCTCAACTATCCACCTACTGACCGTCTGTTTAGAAGCAGGAAGACCCTTCTTAGGTGATCCGAAGCAAATCAGTAATTGGTCGGACTTCCTAAATGAAGAAGTCCGATGCACATAAGTGTCCAGTGCTCGCACTGGACACAAGAGGTTCAGTCTTTCCTGGTCTGCAGATGCAAAAGGAGGAGGACAGAAAGCCTGCAGCACAATAGGCCTCGGAGTCGGCACCTTAGGGACGTATCCCTGTTTTGGATATAAGAATGCCTTGACCATCCCCGGTGCAAACTCAAGGCAAGTGGGGGAAACCGAAAGGGCCTGAAGGTCTCCAACTCTCTTAAGGGACGAAATAGCTAGCAGAAAGATAGTCTTAAAGGTAAGAAACTTATCTGAAACCGAATCTAAGGGCTCAAATGGAGCCCTAGAAAGGCCTTCTAGTACTATAGCAAGATCCCAAGCTGGCACCCTAGTGCGAGTTGCAGGCCTCAGCCTTAAAGTGCCACGAAGGAAACGTGTAACCAGGGGGTCTCGACCCAACGATGTACCCCCCACCAGGGCGTGGTAAGCCGCAATGGCCGCCACGTAGACTTTGAGCGTGGAAGGACATAGGCCTGACGTAAAGCGCTCCTGCAGGAACTCGAGTACTGTGTTCACAGAACAGTTAACTGGATCCCACTGATGTCGGTGACACCATAAAGAGAAAACTCTCCATTTAAGCGCATATAGTTTCCTAGTAGCTGGGGCTCTGGAGCTTAGAATGGTCTCAGCAGCCTCGGCTGAAAGACCACTGTCTATGAGTTGGGCCCCCTCAGAGGCCAAACCCACAGGTTCCAAATCTCTGGTCGAGGGTGAAATATTGTGCCCCCGGCCTGAGACAGAAGGTCTCTCCTGATCGGGATCTCGAAGGGAGGACCGTCTAGGAGATGGATCAGGTCCGAAAACCAGATCCGACTTGGCCAGCGTGGTGCTACTAGCAGTAGGCTTATTCCATACCGGCGGACTCGCTCCAGAACTCCTGGGAGCAGAGCAACAGGGGGAAAGGCGTACAGACGTAGCCTCGGCCACGTCTGCACCATAGCATCCAGCCCCAGAGGGGCTGGGTGAGTAAGGGAGAACCACAGAGGACAGTGCGTCGTATTCTGAGACGCAAACAGATCCACTTGTGCTTGGCCGTAAGACTCCCAGATTTTCTCCACCACCTCGGGGTGGAGTCTCCAGTCCCCTGGCCTCAGCTCCTGCCTCGACAGGATGTCTGCTCCTATATTCTGGACCCCAGGAATATACACTGCCCTCAGAAAGAGTACCTTCCCCAGAGACCACAGGAGGATCTGGTGCGCCAGTTTGCAAAGCGGACGCGAACGCAGGCCCCCCTGACGGTTCAGATAAGAGACCACTGATGTGTTGTCTGTTCGTACGAACACATGATGGCCCCTCAGGTCTGGGAGGAACTGCCTCAACGCATTGAAGACAGCCATCATCTCCAGGCAATTTATGTGCCACAAGAGATGATGACTCTTCCACAGACCCTGAACCGAGCGGCCTTCCATTACCGCTCCCCAGCCGGTGAGGGAAGCATCTGTCGAGATAGTAACTCGATGGCAAAGAGCTCCCAACACCGGACCTTGGGTTAAGAACCAGTGCTCCCTCCATATAACTAAGGCACGAAGGCAACGCCGCGTGACCTTGATCATACGAAGTGGGTTTCCCCTCAGGGAGAACCCTCTGGTCCTGAGCCACCACTGTAAAGGCCTCATGTACAGCAGGCCAAAAGGTATCACATTGGACGCTGCTGCCAAAAGACCCAACAGTTTCTCGAACTGTTTTACAGTGCGTGACTGGCCTAGCTTCAGCTCTTTTGTGGCTGACAGGATAGCAGCTACATGAACGGGCGATAGGATGGCCCGCATTGTCACTGAATCCCATACCACACCAAGGAAAGTGGTTCTCTGTACTGGAGAAAGCACACTCTTCTTGGCATTGAGCCTCAACCCCAACATCTGCATATGAGCGAGAACGACACCTCGGTGCCGAACCGCCAACTGCTCTGATTCCGCTACAATCAGCCAGTCGTCGATGTAGTTCGGTAGCACGACGAAGTTCTCGAATATCGTCATGAGTAATTCCCTCACTACTATCCAGATCCCCCAGCAGGTCAGCTTGATACGCCTGTAGCACTGCCATTGTATGCAGACATGCTCCAGCTTGACCTGCTGCCGTATAAGCTTTGCCCACTAAAACCGAGGTTGCTTTAAGCGGTCTAGTGGGCAAAGCCGAGGCTTTCAGGGACGATGCGGGACCAGGCGAAAGATAAATTTAGCCAAGCTGGCTAAATTCTGTTCCGCCTGGGGCATCGCCTCATAACCATACTCTTTTAGCCCTCTTATTCTCGAATAAGTGTTAACTTGAGGGCTAAAAAGTCGTGAAGAGTAAGGTTTATTCCACGATTTCGATATTTCATTGTGAAGATCGGGAAAAAAGGGAAGCTCTCGTGGTGGAGATAATGTAGTAGAAGATAAAAAGCGCTCATCTAATTTACTTTTAGGACGAGCGCCTTTATTCTCAGATGGCCATACAATATTTAATTTTTCTACAGCCCGTGACATTACATCCACCAGCTCATCATATGCTGGGGAAATAAATTGTGAATCTTTTTCCCCCATGTGTGTGCTTTCACTCTCCATACTCATAACATCGACCTCCTCGGAGGAAGAGCATTGAAGTAATGGAGGGCTCTCTCCCCGGGCGGAAGAAACCGCAGAGCGTGCTTCCGACACCGGGGGGAGAGCGCTGGATCTTCCGGGTAAGGAAGGAGAAAAGGCCAAGGGACCCGTCTCCAACCCCTACGAAAGATCCTTCTGCGATCCCCAGGAATGCATTCTCCGCGCCGCCTCGGCAGACGCGGGTCCTGATCCCTGAGGATCGCGAGCCTGCCCACTCTTTACATCAAAGAGTGACAGGCGAGAGCGGAGCATGCGGAGCGTTAGCATTTCACAGTGTTGACACTCAGCCTCCTCGAAGGCTGAGACCGCATGCTCCACTCCCAAACAAATGACACAAAGCTCGTGTGTTTCCCCACCCGTTAAATAACGCGGGCAGGGAGGAACACACTGCTTGTACACTTGTTTCGCCATAACGTTTCCGAATAAATTGCAACAGACAACAATAAATAGACAGAGACAGTATAACACAGATCGCTTGCTGAGGCAACAGAAGCTAATGCCGGTTTGCACCGGATGTGCTTTTATCATATCCTGGTCATGACGTCACTCGCCCGTGACGCTCATTCTTTCCATTGGACTAGTTGACATAGATGCTTCAGACGCAGTCACGCTAGGGGCGTTCCCCATGGTGTCGTTGGACGCATCGTTGAGTTCCCTTCGTAAGGGAATGGAGACGCCGGTTGCTTTCATGTCCGCTGCGGACATTAAAAGGCAAAACCTCGGCAAAAAAAGGAGAACAAACATGAATGAATGGAAGGACAGAGCAAGGAAGTCTTTGAGGGATGCTGGGAAACCATATGTGAACCGGAGAGGAGAGCAAAAACGAGGAAAAGGTCCACCGAAAGAGGTGAGTGAAAGAACCGTATACAAAGTATCTACCTAACTTTAGCGGTTACAGTCAGAGGGGCGTGTAGGCTACTGGGCGTCGTCTACAGTTCATATAGCTCACTCTGTTTAACGGATCAAGTCATGAATGGGTCGAAATGAATGCTGTAGGCTACTCCTTATAACCACGGATAAATTAATCGAAACATTTTAGCTGCGTTTGATGTCCCTAATGTTAGATAGCGGGATAATGTTAGCTGGCTAGGCAGTTACTTTGTAACGTAACGTTAGCTGGTCACAGTCAGGGGGCATATTACTGGGCGTCTAACGTTACTAATGTTCATACAGCTCAGATTGTTTAGCGAATCAAGTCATGAATGGGTGACTTGAAATGAAATGAAATCGAAATGAAAGCTGAGAAAATTAGAATTTGATTGCTTTATTTCTTCACTGAAATTGGTAAAAAAAAAGAGAAAAAAAAGTAATTGACGTGTTTAAAATATTTTGATATCATTTTTGGATCCCCTGTTACCATTTAATGCAACACATTGTTTTGTAATATTGTATGCTATGCTATGTTTGTTACTTGTTATTTAATAAATAAATAAAGTAATAATAAAAAAATGCATTGATTGTGTAAGCTGTTATATATTCTAGCTAGTAACCTTAACAGCTGCTAATAGCTCTAGTGTTCTATAGCTAAAAAAAAAAAAAAAAACACTAATGTGATTTTGTTTCTGTTAAGGGCAAGGTGTGCAAGGAGACGTGTCCCAGGCAGTGTTCAAGCCTAACAGACCAAAGAAAACTCCAGCTCTTCACAGAGTTTTATGCTGTCTCTTATGAGAGGCAGCAGGCTATCATTCTCTCTGGTTTGGAGCAGGTAGGCTAACTTAAGCAATTCATGACCATATCATGTCAACAGTATGCAATGCATTACAATGTAGGCCCATGAAATAACCAGTGAATTGAATATTACTGTAGGCCTTAAATTCACTAAGACTGCACATGTGCCTGATCACTGTAAATGTTAAATTTTGTGAGGATGGATGAAGGATGATCGGCATCAAGTAGGCCACCGAGTGCATTACAGACCACAGCGCTTTGGTGCCCTAAAAGGCATACACATGGCTTGTTCATTATCCTAACCAAAGCCTACTCACATACTTAATGACCTTAACTTGACAGCTCTACACGACGGCTAGCCTGCTGCTACGCTATGTTAAATGTCTTTTTACTTCATGTCTTTTTACTTCTAGCACAAGGTGAGTCGCAGACGACCACGTGGGCCTGACACTGAGATTACTAAGAGGAAGTACACCTTCAAGTACCATGTGCAACAAGGAGGCCAAAGACTTGCTGTTTGTAAGCTCACATTTATGTCAGTCTTTCAACTGACCAACAGTCGCCTACAGGCAAGTATTATAGCCTAGTGTTTTCCGTTTGTTAACTTTTTATTACATGCATGATTTTAATTAGATACATTGTCCATAACTGTCAGGAGCCAATCAGAGACCTCACAAACCACCACGCAAAGATCCCTGTCCCCAGATTATTAATCACCAGCACCTGTTTTCCACTCAGCGATCACTTCCCAGCCAGTATAAAAACACCCAGTTTACTCACAGTCATTGTCAAGCCTCCGACAGGAAAAGACCCTTATCCAGTCTCCACTTATCGCACTTTGAGTCATCTTACAGCAACGGACGAAAAGTATATCCACCTGTAAGATACTAACCCTGTTATCCTTGTTCTGCTGTTCCCAGGATATGCTCCATGACTCTCGTTCCCCGTCTCCTGGAATCTACAAACGAGTCTCACTTCCCTCCGGATACTCTGCAAGTGAAAGTGAAAGTATCATTGAACTGGTTAAGTTATCACCGATTGCACATACTGGATCAACTCACCTGGAGCCCTTCTTGAATCCTGTCCGTCCCGAGATGATCTGTGAAGAGAGAAAGGAGGGTTATTGATCCACGAGATTCACTCACGTTTCTGCACTAAGAACAGGAGTTACTCACCTGGATTCGTTCCTGCCACGCTCCCTTTTCCATGAGCACTTATGAGCATCTGCAACTTTGAATACTTACCTTTGTTTGAAAATAAAGAAAGTTTGAGTTCATCACTTACCTCTGTCTCCTGGTCTGAATCCTGACAGAAGGCTTGACCATAAATAAAAAATAAAAATAAAAAAAAGAGGTAAAAATCAGGATGGATTCCAGACGACCTGAAGTTGCTACAAATCCAGTACCTGAATCCGCTACCACAGCGTTGCTTTCCCTCCGCTACCACACCGTTGCTTTCCCCCGCGGGTACTTCCGGGAACACTACTTCGGCGATTACATGCTTTGCAAGTCCTCCGTCGCGCCCAGCGCCATTCTCTTGCCGGGCGGAGGATTGCAATGGATTCCTATTGCAGTGTTCTCTCGCGCTGGAACAGCAAGCTCAACTCTATCCCACTGAACGATCAAAAGTAGCGTTTGTCATTCAACAGTTATCTGGAGCAGCTTTGAGATGGGCTGAATCGTTGTGGATGCAAGAATCACCAGTGGTGGCAACAAGTCAAGAATTCGTTAAACACTTCAAAGAAGTTTTCGGACGGCCAGCGGAGGATTCCTCGTTCGGAGAACACTTGCTACAGTTACGTCAGGGAAGAAAATCACTGTCTGAGTATTCCGTGGAGTTCCGCACGCTCGCATCCAACAGTGGTTGGAATGAACGAGCACTCATTTCCGTGTTTCGTCGAGGACTAAATCCAGCCTTACGCCTCCAACTCGCCATATATGACGATACATTAGGACTCGAAAAATTCATGCAACAAGCCATGAGGGTGAATCAAAGATCCCAGAATTGTTACAACGAGCAGTCATACCATTACCCTGTTCCGCAAACCAATGTTAGAAACCCCACGTCTGAGAATCACGTCGAGGACATGCAAGTGGACACTTTCAAGATTTCCCAGTCTGAACGTCTTCGGAGAAAGGAGTTAAAATTATGCATGTACTGCGGGGCCAAAGGACATTTCAGACTCAACTGCCCCATTCGACCAGGAAATCTGATGGTAAGCTCAGTTTTAAATCATCACACTGTTTCAACGCCCCTCACAATTCCCGTTACTCTCAGAATTGAAGGACTTTGCGTATCTGTCACAGCAATCATCGACTCGGGGTCCGCGGGAAACTTCATCTCGGGGAAACTTTGTAAAAGACTCAACCTACGAGAAGTCAACACTCCCAAATCCTACTCCATCTACGCCGTAACAGGTGAGCGAATCAACATGAAAGATGTTACTACCCAGATAAACCCCATTCAACTGTGTATAGATAGCACGCATCAAGAATGGTTTGAACCGTTTGTACTTCTGAACAGTCAGACTGATCTCATCCTTGGGCGACCCTGGCTAATTCTTCACCAACCTACCATTGACTGGAAGTCTGGGAAAGTGCTTCATTGGGGTTGTCAGGGTCACATGATCCCAGATCCAGTACCTCGTCCGCCTGACCAGCAGGGGAATCAGGAGCTCACAGTTAACTCCACATCTATAGAGAGTCCTACTCAAAACCTGTCGACTAATATCCCAGCATGTTACTCCAAGTTCTCCGATATTTTTAATCCTGTCATTGCTTCCAGGTTACCACCACACCGACCATGGGATTGTGCAATAGACCTGGTCCCTGATGCACGACTCCCTAAGGGTCGAATTTACTCCCTATCCGTTCCAGAGCAAGAGTCAATGAAAAAATATATCCAAGAGGCGTTAGATCAAGGGTACATCCGGTCTTCCACCTCACCGGCAGCAGCCAGCTTCTTCTTCGTGGCCAAGAAAGATGGCGGTTTGAGACCATGCATCGATTACCGAGCCTTAAATCAGGTCACTGTAAAATTCAGCTATCCTCTACCTCTCATTCCAGTCACTCTCGAACAACTCAGAGAGGCAAGGATATTTACTAAGCTTGACTTACGAAGTGCCTACAATCTGATCCGAGTGAGAGAAGGGGATGAGTGGAAGACAGCATTCATAACACCTGCTGGCCACTATGAATATCTGGTCATGCCATATGGTCTGGTCAACGCTCCTTCCGTTTTCCAAAGCTTCATGGACGAGGTCCTCCGAGACTTTTTAGGGAAGTTTGTTCTGGTATATATCGATGACATCCTGATCTACTTACTGGACCCCGCCGAACACCAACATCACGTGTCCTTAGTACTTCAACGGCTCAAAGAGTTCACGCTGTTCCTGAAAGCGGAAAACTGTACCTTTCACCAGACCACTGTTGACTTTCTGGGGTACATCATCAGCGATCGAGGGGTTGAAATGGACCAACGAAAGACTGAGGCCATCCTGTCCTGGCCAAGTCCCACAGCAGTAAAGGAGCTTCAGAGATTCCTCGGGTTTGCAAACTTTTGTAGGCGATTCATAGATCAGTACAGCCTTCTCACTGCTCCATTGACCTCCTTGTTAAAAGGAAAACCTAAAACCCTGCAATGGACCCCGGAAGCCGAGAATGCCTTTAAGTCCCTGAAGTCTCCTTTCACCAGTGCCCCTTTGCTGCATCACCCAAATCCTGATAGACCATTTGTGGTCGAGGTGGATGCATCCACCACCGGTGTGGGTGGAATCTTGTCCCAATGTTCTGAACTCTCTTCTAAGCCAGTACCCTGTGCATTCTTCTCGAAGAAGTTTTCTCCAGCAGAGGCGAATTACGATATTGGAAATCGAGAGCTTCTCGCAATAAAACTGGCGTTAGAGGAATGGCGCCATTGGCTAGAGGGAGCAAGACACCCATTCATAGTCCTAACTGATCATAAGAACCTCCAGTATCTGAGAGATGCAAAACGATTAAATCCACGTCAGGCCCGATGGGCTCTGTTCTTTACACGATTCCACTTCAAGATTGCCTATCGTCCCGGATCCAAGAACACCCGAGCAGACGCTCTTTCACGTATTCATGCCCCTGAGAGTCCTATTGAGAAACCTGAGACAATTTTACCAGAGAGTTTATGGGTAAATCCCATCCAGTGGGAAATAAATGAACAACTCCAAGAATTGGCTCAGCAACAGCCCAGAGTTCCCGGATGCCCTCCCGGAAAGATTCACGTCCCTGAAGAATTCCGTAACGGCTTGATTTCCTCAGCGCATTCCTCAGTAGCCACTGGACACCCAGGGATAAACAAGACACTAGCCACACTTCAAGAAAAATATTGGTGGTTCCACATGCGTCAAGATATCACCCAGTTCATCCAAGGTTGTATCCCCTGTGCAATCTCCAAGGTCCCAAGAAATCTGCCCGTGGGGAAACTGTTACCGTTGCCGGTCCCGAATAGACCATGGTCTCATATTGGGGTAGACTTTGTCACCAACCTTCCCACATCCGAAGGGAATACGTGCATCCTAGTGGTCATTGACCGGTTCTCGAAAGCATGCAAGTTAATCCCGTTGAAGGGGCTCCCAACCGCCTTTGATACTGCCGAGCTCCATATGGAACATGTATTTCGGAATTTCGGTCTTCCAGAAGACATCGTCTCCGATAGAGGACCCCAATTCATTTCCCGAGTCTGGCGATCATTCTTCACGTTAATGAATGTGACTGTGAGTCTGTCTTCCGGGTACCATCCACAAACCAACGGACAAACCGAGCGAAAAATCCAGGATATAGGTCGTTTCTTGCGTACTTTCTGCCACTCCAATCAGAACATCTGGAGTTGGTATCTCATCTGGGCAGAATACGCACAGAATTCCCTCAGACAGTCATCCACTCAGTTAACCCCATTCCAATGTGTCCTTGGTTATCAACCTCCGCTATTCCCATGGTCCGGAGAACCTTCAGAAATGCCTGCTGTCAATAAGTGGTTTGAGGAAAGCGAACAGGTTTGGAATCAAACTCACCATCATATCCAACAAGCTGTCAATAGACAACAACAGTTCGCCGACACACGCCGACGACCTACTCCAGAATACCAACCTGAACAATTAGTCTGGCTTTCCACTAGAGATATCAGACTTCGTCAGTCCTGTAGAACACTAAACCCCAAGTACATCGGACCCTTTCCAATCGTCAGGCAAATAAATCCAGTTACTTACCAGCTCCGGTTGCCCCCTGAATACCGCATCCATCCCACGTTCCACGTTTCCCTTCTGAAACCCCATCATCCACCGGTACCCCAGTCAGTCAACGAGGCCGTATCCGAGAACAACCCCCCGATACCACCCATCGAACCAGATTCCATCTATCTCATCAAGGAGATCTTGGACTCTCGACGTCGAGGGGGTCAACTAGAATATCTCATTGACTGGGAAGGATATGGGCCAGAAGAGAGAAGTTGGGTACCTCGTAAAGATGTTCTTGATCCCAGTCTGCTCTTAGAATTCCATGCTCAGTATCCCGAGAAGCCTGCACCAAGACCCAGAGGCAGACCCCCACGACGTCGAGGTCCAAGGTCCGCTGGCGCGGACTCTGGAGGGGGGGGGTAGTGTCAGGAGCCAATCAGAGACCTCACAAACCACCACGCAAAGATCCCTGTCCCCAGATTATTAATCACCAGCACCTGTTTTCCACTCAGCGATCACTTCCCAGCCAGTATAAAAACACCCAGTTTACTCACAGTCATCGTCAAGCCTCCGACAGGAAAAGACCCTTATCCAGTCTCCACTTATCGCGCTCTGAGTCATCTTACAGCAACGGACGAAAAGTATATCCACCTGTAAGATACTAACCCTGTTATCCTTGTTCTGCTGTTCCCAGGATATGCTCCATGACTCTCGTTCCCCGTCTCCTGGAATCTACAAACGAGTCTCACTTCCCTCCGGGTACTCTGCAAGTGAAAGTGAAAGTATCATTGAACTGGTTAAGTTATCACCGATTGCACATACTGGATCAACTCACCTGGAGCCCTTCTTGAATCCTGTCCGTCCCGAGATGATCTGTGAAGAGAGAAAGGAGGGTTATTGATCCACGAGATTCACTCACGTTTCTGCACTAAGAACAGGAGTTACTCACCTGGATTCGTTCCTGCCACGCTCCCTTTTCCATGAGCACTTATGAGCATCTGCAACTTTGAATACTTACCTTTGTTTGAAAATAAAGAAAGTTTGAGTTCATCACTTACCTCTGTCTCCTGGTCTGAATCCTGACAATAACATGTTTATTTAAAGTTACTTATCTTTGAAAAGGTTATTCAAGAAAAGTTAGGCAGTCAGTCTGAGAGAACAGAGCAGGTAGCTAAAGTCAGGTCTCCATTAGAGGACTTCAGAGGAAAACATAAGAACAGGTAAGTAAAAAAAAAAAAATCTTGAAGGACCTCATGCTCTCGTCCTGATAGTTTTTTAAAGCTGCACCATTGTCAGCATCTGTTGCCCTACAACATTCCCTGGTCTAATGGTACACTGGACGCTGGCATTATAGGGCGTCGGGAGCCTTGCCACCTTATAACGCCAGCGTGCACATACCGTATTGGTTAGGATTCAGCTCACTGTTGTTGCCCAGTCAGGAAACATATTTTTGCACTTTGAGATCGATATCAGAGGTAAAGTGCTATGCAAATGTAATGTATGATTATTCTTTGTATCATTACAACATGTGGATCTTTTAGGGATACTTTAGCTCTGGAAAGATTGATGTGTATTTAAAATGGGTCATTTATGTAGTAGAAATGTGAAATTATGTTTGAATTTGGAGCTTTCTAGACTGAAAAAAGCCAGAAAATGTATTTTTGATTTATGGGGATGAAAGACAACAACTCCCAGATTGCAATGCTAAAACGCACACACATCAATCGATCACATGTTTAGCATTCATGTAAACACTACATTCAGATTCACAAATCGGAATAAATTCAGTTAGATTGAAACAAAAGGTGTGCATGTAAACAATGACGATTTTTGCGTCATCGGAGGATTTTTTCCAGACAAAAAATACATAAATCTCTCATCTCAGGGGGATATGAGGGAGGAAAGCATGGTAATTCGAAAATACTAAAAAGAATTCGGTTTTCTAATGATACAAAGCTTAATGCTAAATCCTGAAGTATCCCTTTAATGACTGTATGTGAAAAACAAAATCCTATAGTTTAGAGGAAAGTTAAGAATTATGCATTTATTGTCACAGAAACAATGCAATTGTGTAAAACAGACCAGCATAGTTTATTATATTTCCCTTGTTCATGAGTTGTGTTTATTTTTTAGGCCTCATAGCATTCATCCTGCAGTGAGAGAGGGGATAAGAGAGCATATCTTGAGCTTCCCACGCCAACCGAACCACTACTCACGGATGAAGGGAGATGTGGAGAGGGAGTACCTGAGCCCTGATTTAAACCTGCTCCGCATGTTCCGCCTGTACAAGGAAAACAATCCAACATCCACTGCAAAGTTCTGGCTCTATAGGGACCTCTTCAAGCAGCAGAACCTCAGTTTTGGGCAGCCAAGAAGTGACACTTGTGCGAAATGTGACGCCCTGTTCTCAAAATTAACAGCTGCTACAACAGAAGGAGAAAGGTTGAAGATCGCAGCCGAGAGTGAGCTTCACCACCGGAAAGCTGAAAAAGCGTACACCCAGTTGCAGGCTGACACAGAGTGGGCCAAAGCCAATGATGACTGCCATGTCATTTGTATCGACATGCAGTGGGTAGTGTTCACACCAAACCTGACACACTCCAACGTGTACTATCAACGGCAGCTGGCCAACTACAACCTCTGTATCCAGGAGATGGGCACTGACGATCCTCCTACAATGTGCCTCTGGCATGAGGGCATCGCTCACAGAGGTTCCATCGAGGTGGCAAGCTGTCTTTTGAAGTGGGCAGAAACATCTTTCGCTCCCCTAGTCCAGGCAAAGGAACGGAAGCTCATCATCTATAGTGACCGATGCTGTGGGCAGAACAATAACTGGCGAGTCCTAAACCTCATGGCCCTGCTCGTATCTAGAGGGTACTTCAGTCAGATAGAGCAGAAGTTCATGGTGTCTGGTCACTCCTTCCTTCCCTGTGACCGTTCCTTTGCCACGCTGGACAAGAGGCGTAAGGTGTCCACACTCTACACCCCCAGCGATTTTGCCGAGATGATGCATGGAGCCAGGCAGCAGCATCCATTTAAAGTAATTGAGATGAAATGTGCGGACTTCAGGCAGCTCCCTGATGCAACATTAAAGCGTCCACCTGGCTTCCTAATCACATCCATGATGTGGTTGAAAGTGACAGGTAAAAAACTAAAGAATTTTTCTGAGATTAACAGTGTTGGGGATATGTGCGTGAAAGAAGAATCTTTAGTGAATTTCTTGTTGAATCATGATTTCAGCTGCTGATCCATGGTGTGTCCACACAAAAGGGAGCCACAGCCTCTACGAGGGATGGAAGACCTGGCTGATCACCAAACAGAGGAAGAATCATCCAGCTCCCTTGTTCTCCACCACATATGCTCAAGCTTACGAGGACCCTCTGCCCGTCAAGAAGGAGAAGCACCGTGACTTTATGAAAATGCTAGCCTACATGCCAGCGGAGGCCCAAGCATTTTATGGGACATTAGAATGCGAAGAGTAGCCTGGTATGTGTTGGTCTTGTGCAGGGTAAGGTGGGTGTGGCGAACAGGACGAGGCCGAGGGACGTAAGAGAATGACGCGAGGCTGGTGGTGCGAGTGTTAATGAACGTCACCTGTGAGACACACCGATCTCGCATCTCTCAACGTCGTCGCTCCTCCTTTATGCTTCCGCTCCTCCGTGAGAGATGCGAGACCAGTGCATCTCACAGATGTCACTCATTAACACTCGCACCACCGGCCTCGCGCCGTTCTCTCACGTCCCTCGGCCTCGTCCTGTTCGCCACAGTGGGGTATATTGTGTATATTGTTTAAAATTAATCATAATAGTAGTTGTAGCTTATCTTGTATGCCTTATCTTATGTTGTATAATAGGAATACATAGGTATTTATTTATTTAGTAAATGAATGAATGGGGTGATTATTTATGAAATGTATTATAAAAGTTAAAAGGAACAAAAAAAGAAAGATGTATATGGTAAACTAGCATATACTGTACCATAGCATGGAATGATGATGATGTATGTCTGTATTGTAAATATGTATTGTTTACCGTTATTACTGTTGTTTATTGTTTGTATGTATTGTTGATTGTATGTACGGTTTATTGTTTGTACTGATGTTTATTTTCTGTACTATAAGTAGGCCTATGTATTGTTCATTGTTCGTACTGTATTGTCTGTGTTTTTGTTCTGTGATTTACGTTGGCAAAAAATAAAAGAAATTGAAAGAAAGAAATGCTTAATATTTTCTTTAAGGTTCTGTTACTGTATTAAAACTAAGATAAAGGAATCAAATCTCCAGTGGTTTAAAGTGATATGATGAATTGGACTTATACTGTTATTCCACATTAACTGGACATATACTGTTCTTCCACATTCCAGAAATGTAAATTACTCTAACTTTTTATTTTTATAATTGATACTAAAAAATCTTATCTCATTAGAATTGTGAAGCTTTTGTTGTCTAAAAAAAATAAATTATAATAATATAATATTCAGAGTCCAAATTAAAAAAATGTTATTATTCAAAATTTGAAAATATGGACTTATATGGTTCTTCGTCTCAAGCCCTCAAATGTTTAGTAATTAAATAAAAATTCGAAATAAATAAAATAAATAATTAATTATATAAAACAAAATCAAACCAAAGAAAATAAATCTTATTAAAGTTATGCAGGCACACATTTAATAATATTTCTCAAGTGACAAATAAACTAAATAAATAAAAATTCCATACACATGGAGTTAATCCTGACGATTCCTGAGGCGCCTTTCGTCATGACACTCGTTTTTTTCCGAAGATTTATTTTCTTTGGTTTGATTTAGTTTTTTTATAATTTATTTTATTTAGTTAGATTTTGTATTTTTATTGAATTACTATTATTTATTTAGAGCAGTACATCTAGTGTGTGATGCTTTTGCCATTTCAGAGGAAAAAAATAATTGTATTTAATTAATAATATTTGTTTCAGTCCACCATAGAATTATGTTGTGTTTGGTCTATTGAAAAATATGTTGTGTAATGGATGAGTATTAACAAACTTTAATAGTTTTTTAAAAGTTAAAATAATACTTTATCCATTTGTTGTGTTAAATTGATTAACAATATAAATTGAACAAAGCTTTAAACAAAAAAAAATAATAAAATGAAAACAAAGCTTGAACATTTGATTTTTTGAATTGAAAAGCATTTTTAATGGTAGTATATTGTCTTTTGTTAATAGTACACATAATTCTTATCTTTTATAATATTTGTTTATATATATATATATATGTGTGTGTGTGTGTGTGTGTGTGTGTGTGTGTGTGTGTGTGTGTGTGTGTGTGAAACTCGAAAAATTAGAAAATCGTGCAAAGTTATAATTTTGATGATTATGGCTTACAGATTATGAAAACTCCAAATTTAAAATCTACTATCTTAACTATCTACTTAACTATCTACTTATCTTATCAAATTTACTATCTTAACTTGTAATGATGTACTTAACATAATGATGAATAATCTTAAGATATTATATAGTATGCTATGTATTGTGAATACACCCATGTTAAACATAAAAATTTACTTCCATTGCATATCATAGGAACACATAAGCTTAAAATATAATTACATTAATAAACCTGTACATAGACCTCCAGATACATACTGGGCTTCTGGATTTACACATTTAAGTGCTGCAAAACATATTGACCTATGGCATTGTCACGGATACACCAGCTTCAGCGCCAGACTTCTACACTCCGCCCACTCGTTCAGCCTCACCCGAATTCTAATCATCCGCACCTGTCATCACGACCTTTCTGCATTCCGCACTCACTTCACCCACACCTTAAAAGCCACACCAGTTCACCTTCACAGTTGTCTGGTCTCGTCGATTCATACGACTATCTGACTCTCTATCGTGGATCCCTATAAACCTGCTACTTACTTACCTGCTGTGATACTTACCCGTCTGCTCTCCGTCTGATCAAAGATCCAGTCATCTTCTCCAGTCCGGTCCATCTGCAGCCAGTCTTCCATCTGCCTTCCTCTGCATCATCACCACTCTGCATCATCACCACCCTGCATCAGATAAGAGACTCAGTCAACCTTAACGCTTCAATCCAGCCAGATAGGTAACTAAAGGCACCGGGGTTGCGGTGCCACCGGCTTGGTGTATCATGGTGTACTTTTGAGTGTATCATAAAATCAGAATAATTATCTCATTTTAGGGATTCCCTAGTTTATTTTTTTTTTTTCATTGTTCTAAGTGGCAAGTAAAATTCTCTGTATCTTGTCCCTTACTTTTTTTTCTTTTTTTTTTAAATATACACATTTATGTGTATAATACACATTAATTTTTTTCTTTAATTTTTTTTAAATAATACACATTAATTTTTTTATATATATATGTATATACAGCGATGACCAGCCCAAGCCGATGGCACAGCCAACCCGGTGCCTTTAAAGACATCGGGGTGGCGGTGCCACCGGCATGGGCCTGCATGGCATGGGCCGGCATGGGCCTATATTTTTACTTAATTTTATAAGGTTGATATTTACGCTTTAATTTTTAGTACTAGTATAGAATTTACTTTTTCTGTAGTATTTACTTCACCACAAAATAATTGGTATCAGTCTACTGTATACTGTTTTCCACGGAGTCTATTTCTAGATATTTCTCTTAAACAGCTGTTTAACCCTTTGATGCACAAGCTATGAAAACCCCTTCTAATGCACAACATGGGTCTAAAAAGACCCGCATTCATTTCCTATGTTATTTCAGTCATAGCTGAATGTTTCCTTGCTGAATTTTCAAAATATATCCATTTTATCATTTGTGATTCCAGGTATTCATTAAATATCTTGTTTTTGATTTCCACAAATCATTATGTTTATGTTTCCTTTCTTACTTTATAAACACACAGTTTTTGTATTTCTACATCAATTTTACATACACGGGTCTAAAATGACCCGTATTCATTTCCTATGTTATTTCAGTCATGGCTGAGTATTTCTTTGCTGCATCTTTAAAATATATGTATTTTATCATTTGTTATTCCAGGTATTCATTAAATATCTTTGTTGTTGATTTTCCACAAATCAGTATGTTTCCTTTCTTACTTTATGAACAAACAGTTTTTGTATTTCTACATCAATTTTACATACACGGGTCTAAAATGACCCGTATTCCTTTCCTATGTTATTTCAGGAGGCTTTGAAAGTTACAGATTTTAAAATCAAAAAGGTGGGAAATAAAGGACCCTAAACTCTTAACACATAAAACCATTTCAGCATATGAAGGCTTATTCAAGACGATACGGTTCTTAATAGAACTTTTAGGCCTATTACATGTAAATAAGCTTTAAAGGGGCATTCGGCAACTATTTCAACTTAATAAAACCGTTTAGAAATCATTTGGATGGTTTAATAACCTGTTCTGGTGAAAATGGTGACTTTCCCCGCTCCCCCCAACGTTCCTAGGCGGAAAACCAACCTTGCAACATGAGGACTAACGTCCCGGTAAGTTGGAAATAGGAAGTCTCGCAAGAACGAGCGAGAAACACAAACTGCTTTACGGCAATTTGACAAACACACACGCCGCCCTCAATGTGTATGAAGTATTACCCACCTTGGTAGACATAGCTCCACACAATAAAGTTGGCCGGCTCTGATAATAATAAATGCACATGAGCAGCGGTAGAAAGCGGGAGGAGGGTGCCGCAAGTGAGTTTTTTTTTTTTTACGACATTGTTGTGAAATATACGCCCCACAGCTGTAGGGGGAGCTCGCTGAGAAAACATGCGACAACAAAAGTGAAAATCAGGGAAGAAATGGCCAGAGTTGCTGAGTTCCCCTTTAAAAACCCATCTTTTTTTTAGTGTAGGTAACATTAGCTAGCTAGAATAGAATATGTCAACAGCTAGCTAGCTAATAGTATTGGATATGTTTCTGTTTCTCTTTCTCACAAGTAATTTCTCACTAGGATTTCATGGTCAAGGTAACCATAGCCTAATATTCAAATATTATGTCCAGTTATCTTTTACAAAATATCAAATATTTTCTGTGGTTAAAATAAGACTTGCATCAAATATACAAAAGCAGCTGTGTTGAGTTGTGAAATGTGAGGCAGGTGAATAGTATGTAATACTATAGTAATAGTATTTATGCAGTAAATATGTTCCTACTTCCAAAAATGTGCAAATATCAAAGGTTTCTAAATGGGTCATTTTTTACCCATGTATGTAAAATTGATGTAGAAATACAAAAACTGTGTTTGTAAAGTAAGAAAGGAAACATAAATATTTAATGAATATCTGGAATAACAAATGATAAAATACATATATTTTTAAAGATTCAGCAAAGAAACACTCAGCCATGACTGAAATTACATAGGAAATGAATACGGGTCTTTTTAGACCCGTGTATGTAAAATTGATGTAGAAATACAGGAACTCTGTTTGTTTATAAAGTAAGAAAGGAAACCTAAACATAATGATTTGTGGAAATCAAAAACAAAGATATTTAATGAATATCTGGAATAACAAATGATAAAATACATATATTTCAAAGATGCAGCAAAGAAACACTCAGCCATGACTGAAATAACATAGGAAATGAATACGGGTCATTTTAGACCCGTGTATGTAAAATTGATGTAGAAATACAGAAACTGTTAATTTATAAAGTAAGAAATGAAACATAAACATAATGATTTGTGGAAATCAAAAACAATGTATTTAATGAATACCTGGAATAACAAATGATAAAATACATATATTTTAAAAATTCAGAAAAGAAACACTCAGCCATGACTGAAATAACATAGGAAATGAATACGGGTCTTTTTAGACCCATGTTGTGCATTAGAAGGGTAGTGACACAAAAACAATTTTTATTCAAAAAGTAAGAAAGGAAAAATAAAAATAAGGATTTGTGATGATCAAAAACAAGTTAATTGAAGAATATCTGGAATACTGAATGATTAAATTAATTTCTTGTAAAGATATAGAAAATAAAAACTCAGCCGGGTCACTTTAGACCCATGTTGTGCATCAAAGGGTTAATTTTACATAATCTTCATCCTGGGTCTTTAATTCTTGCAATACTGATTTAGCAAAAATCTAATACCACAAATTGATTATTATTTTTCTTTATTATTATTATTGCAAACACTTAAATTAATAGTCCTACTAAGATATTTGATTGGTTTACACATTTTTGTATTACACTTATGCTAATATACATCTGCTATTTGTTGCTTGTTACGTGTGATTTTATTAGTATGACTTTGTTTATGATTAGGACACATGGGGCAACATTTTATTCACAATTCTTACTCTAGATTTAAGGTAATTACTGAAAAGAAGATGGACTCCATTTATTTTAAAAAACAAACAATTTTACTTGTTTGTATAAAAATATACTGTAACCTTTTTACTCTCATAAATGCTGGCTGTAATGAATGCGCAAATAAAAAAAAGAGTAAAAAATAAGCAGTAATTTCCAACAGGATAACTCAGGAGATAGAATCCACAACCAGGTACCACACTGGGGACATGGAACAAAGAACAGAGGAAACTAAGGGTTTAATTATATAGGGAAATAATGAGGGAACAAATGACCAACAGGTGAATGTGATTAGTAACTAAGGGAAATAATATGAACAGGCAAACGGGAACAGAGCCAACAGAAAAAAACTAAACTAATACAGAACATAACAGAGTATACATGTTACATTTACATGTTTATTTTCTATTTAAGTTCATTTGACATGTCATTAGTGTATTTTCCATATCAGTGTACTGTGAATAATATTTACACAATTGTTTTCTCATTGGCTAAAGGAAGTTAAAGACAGAAAATATGCAATTCAATAAGCAACACCCACAACATGGTATTCAGTGGATGGAGACCCAACAGCTGTTATATAAGACAGAACCAGAGGATTAGCTGTCTGTTAAGGCTTTAGAATGGGGTTCTTACACACATGGCTTCTGTTCACACTAGTGAGAGCAGCTGACCCTCCATGTAAGTTATGGGAGACTTCTGACATTCCTCAGCTTAGAAAAGATGGGGATGTGACAATTGGGGGCATCTTTTCCTTCCACAACAGCTGGGAGGAAATGATGCCCACATTCACATCAAAACCAGAGCGGCCCAAATGCAAGAGGTGAGAGGATAAGGACACATTTTGACAGATGTTAAAAAAGTACAATGAAAGAATGCAGTGTGCTTGTATAGGTGTGCCTGTCTTAACATGTCTGGTATTTATATACTTATACCTGTATTAACCTTGTGCATTTTCACTGTCATTTATTTAATTATTTGATTTATTTTCTTTCTGTAGTTTGAGCCTCAGAGAATTTCAAAATGCACAGACAATGGTATTTGCCATTGAAGAAATCAACAACATAGCTGATATTCTTCCTGGTGTCAGTTTGGGTTACAAAATTTACGATTCATGTGGCTCAATAGAAATGGCTCTCGGAGCTTCTCTATCATTAGTTAATGGCGAAAATGCCTATCTGTTGTCCTGTCAAAGACCTAACACAGTCCAAGCTATCATTGCAGAAACCTCCTCTACTCCAACTATTGCCATCTCTTCCACTGTAGGACCTCTGCATTTACCTGTGGTAAGTTGCTGTATATTCCTTATGACTGTTTAAGGCTTTAACAAAACAGTGATTTATGTAATAATGTAAAAAAAAAAAAAATCCTACTAATAAATCTCACATTCTATTTTGTTTAAAAAAAAACAAACAAACTGCAGATTAGTCATTTTGCAACATGCGCCTGCCTTAGTGACAGAAAGAAACACCCCTCCTTCTTCAGGACTATTCCTAGTGATTATTACCAGAGCCGAGCACTGGCCAAACTGATCAAGTATTTTGGCTGGACTTGGGTGGGGGCTCTTTGCAGTGATAATGACTATGGAAACAATGGCATGAACACTTTTATCAAAGCAGCCACAGAATTGGGAGTCTGTGTGGAATTTTCAGAAGCATTCTTCAGGACTGATACCAGGGAGGACATTTTGAGGATCGTGGACATTGTGAAGAAATCAAGCTCTAAAGTGATTGTTGCCTTTGTATCCTACTCAGATATGGAAGTTCTTCTAGGGGAAATAGCTCAACAGAATATTACCGGTCTACAGTGGATTGGTAGTGAATCGTGGATCTCTGATATGAACATTGCTTCTGGTAAATGGCAACACATTCTTAGAGGGTCCATGGGCTTTGCCATCCCAAAAGCTGAAATAAGAGGCCTAAGGGAATTTTTGACTAAACTTAACCCATCTTCCAGAACCGATCTGTATAAAGAGTTGTGGGAAACAGTATTCCATTGTAAACTTCCCTCACAACAAACTGTTGGAAGCAGAAGCATGTGCACAGGCAATGAAAGTTTGGACAATGTGCAGAACCAGTACACAGATGTTACAGAATTACAAATGGCCAACAATGTTTACAAGGCTGTGTATGCTGTCGCTCATGCTCTGAACATCATAATCAGTTGTTCAAAATTAGAGACAGACCAACGCAAATGCCTGGAGAAAGTCAACAATACATGGCAGGTAACACGAGTTGCATCGAAACGGTCATGTCAATTGCTCATTTATTTACTCAAGTAATATTTTTGCTTTTACAGGTACTTAATGCCTTGAGGGAAGTGAGCTTCTACACCAAAACCGGTGAAAAGGTGTTCTTTGATAAAAATGGAGATCCGGCAGCAAGATATGATCTCTTGAACTGGCAGCAGGGGGAGGATGGAACAACAGAGTTTGTTAAAGTGGGTTTCTATGATGCCTCTTTACAACCAGGATTTCAGCTTTCATTTAACAACATCAGCATAGTGTGGGCCAAAAATCAACACCAGGTAATTTTTGTGAGCAGGCCTATAGACTTGAAGTACACCTTAGATTGCTGTAAACCAGACGCAAGTTTTGTTGTGGTACAAATTGTCATGTTTTACAGGTTCCTGTATCTGTGTGCAGTGAGAGCTGTCCCATGAGCACTAGGAAGGCTGTGAAAAAAGGAAAACCTGTCTGCTGTTATGATTGTATTCAGTGTGCAGATGGTGAAATAAGTAATGAGACAGGTATGAGACAAGATTACAAATGCACAACAACAAGCAGTAGTGTACATACTAAAATAATGTTTTATATTAAAACTTGTTCCTCAGATTCAGTAATGTGTCTCAAGTGCCCTGCTGAATTTTGGTCGAACAAACGGAGAGATGCATGTGTCCCAAAACTTGTGGAATTCTTATCATTTGAAGATGTGATGGGAATTATTCTAGTAGTGTTTTCTTTACTGGGTGTTTCCTTTACATTAGGTGTTGCTGTAGTTTTCTTTGTACACAAGGACACCCCAATAGTAAAAGCCAATAACTCAGAGCTGAGCTTCCTGCTGCTCTTCTCATTGACTCTGTGTTTCCTCTGTTCACTTACTTTCATTGGTCGGCCCACTGAGTGGTCCTGTATGTTGCGTCACACAGCATTTGGGATCACTTTTGTCCTTTCTATCTCTTGTGTTCTGGGCAAAACAATCGTTGTGTTAATGGCCTTCAGGGCTACACTTCCAGGAAGTAATGTCATGAGATGGTTTGGACCCTTGCAGCAAAGACTCAGTGTCATTACCTTCACTCTATTACAGATTGTAATTTGTGTGCTTTGGTTAACAATATCCCCTCCTTTCCCATATATGAACATGAATTATTACCAAGAGAAAATAATTCTAGAATGCAATTTAGGTTCTGATTTTGGTTTCTGGGCTGTGCTAGGTTATATTGGCCTACTGGCTGTCTTGTGCTTCATTCTGGCTTTTCTGGCTCGTAAATTGCCAGATAACTTCAATGAAGCCAAATTCATCACATTCAGTATGCTCATATTCTGTGCTGTCTGGCTCACATTTATCCCAGCTTATGTCAGTTCTCCTGGAAAATTGACTGTAGCTGTGGAGATATTTGCTATTTTAGCTTCAAGTTTTGGTTTGCTGTTTTGCATATTTGCTCCAAAATGTTACATTATTTTACTCAAGCCAGAGCAAAACACAAAGAAACACATGATGATAAATCATAAAATAAATAAATAAAATTCATAAACATGGAAATGATCATGTAAATTTGACTGAGGCAAATTTATCTCAAAAAGGTTTGCTTATGAATTATGATTGTAGCCTCTACATTTATTAAATTCCTTATTATTCTACTGAATCCATTTTACTGAATAAACATTGGAATATATATTAAAAATGCTTAACTAAATAAATTATGAATAATTGTGAATGTTAGCTTACCTTCTTCACTACTTACAAATGATGCCTTATCAAACCAATCATATATATTTTTTTATTTAATCTTGATATGACACCAACTTTCAAATTGCCAATACTATGAAGTCATGTACTAATTATTAATTATGTGTCCAAGTTGTACCATGCAACAAATAATGTTAAACATTTGTGACCCTGGATCACAAAACCAGTCACAAGTAGCATGCGTATATTTGTGGTAATAGCCAACAATACATTGTATGGGTCAAAATTATCGATTTTTCTTTTATGCCAAAAATCATTAGGATATTAAGTAAAGATCATGTTACATTAAGATATTTTGTAAATTTCCTACCGTAAATATATAAACATTTATTTTTGTGAGTGAATGCAGCACAATTGCAAACCTAAATGGACAACTTAAAAGGGTAACTCAACCTCTGGTCAGAGCCTGACTCCACCCTCTGGCAATATTTGAAAAAGCGTAGGCAAGGGTGTGGTGAGCTGGTGCCTGCTTAATAATAATAAGTAATAATAAGAATAAGTTCTGTTAAGTCACGCAGTACCACAACATCCAATAGGAAAATTCAACTGCAGTAGCCACCGTTCAACTTGAAGAGGGCAGCACTCAGACGTTTTTGCACCATATATTGTAGAATTAAAACTAGTGCTGTCAAACGAATAAAATATTTAATTGCGATGAATCGCATTAATGTCATAGTTAACTCGCAATTAATTGCAATGTCACGATTTGGTCTTGTTTCAGTCACATTTTGGTTTGTTCATGTCATGTTCCATGTCTGTCATGTGATTCCCTGTTAGTCATGTGATCCTGCCATGTGTTCCCTTGTCTGATGTGTCATGTTGTCATTAGTTCATTGTTTCATTGTTCACAGGTGTCCCTTGTCTAGTCATTAGTCTTGTGTGTATTTAAGTCCTCATGTTTGCCATGTGTCTTTGTCAAGTATTATGTTTCCTGGTTTCCACTGTGTGTAAGTCTACGTTTTGTTCATGTTCTGATTTTGAGTTTTCATGCCACGCCATGTTTTAGTTTGATGTTTGCTTTTGTTTAATATAATAAACTGCACTTGGGTTCTACAACTTGCCTTCAGTGGATCCCTTACATGCAATTACTCACACATTTTTATCTATTCTAAATGTCCCTTCATTTATTTTTGTCCCATTATTTTTTTTTCTCATTTTAATGCTCTTATCAACATGGAAAAGTGGATCGGCAGTAAGTTTGCTCTTAGTTGTGGTATCCATGTGCTTCTGTCTGAAGTCATCCATTGTCGCCTGGCTTTGACGAGGGGGTGGAGAATTCGCATCAGCTGTGTGCTTGGCCATCAAGTGGTATTTCAGACTGGACGTGTTGCGATGATAGCTCAGTTTACAACTACAAAACACACAGATCACTTTGGTCTTGTCAATGGAACCATTTGGCAATTTTTTAAAAGTAAACTTTCCATTCAGAATCTTATTGGCATCCATTTTGGCGTCTCGCGCTCGCCATCCACTCAAAACATAACGTTAGCCTACTACTCTTTGGCCGGTTCGCAAGCCCAAATAAGTGTGAGTGTGGCGTGCCTGTTGTTTTGTTTCTGGTCTAGCTAGATCCGGTGTGGTGTTGTAGTTTTTCTAATGTTACTAGTTGTTGCAACAGCATGTGAAAAAAACTACAAAGTTTGCTAGGCCAAAAAGAATGTTAATCTTGCGATAAATTTATGCCGTTAAAATGGGTTTGCGTTAACGCCGTTAATAACGCGTTTTAACTGACAGCACTAATTAAAACACTTTATACCCAAATGTCAAAAAAATTATATTAAATTTATATTAATAAAGCCTCAGATCATTAACTAAAAAAAGTTGTTTTAGGGTTTAGTTACCCTTTAAAGGCGATTTTCTCAATGTTTTGATTTTTTTGCACCCTCAGATTCCAGATCTTCAAATAGTTGTATATCGGTCAAATAGTGTCCTATTCTAACAAACCATACATCAATGGAAAACCTATTTATTCAGCGTTCAGATGATGTATAAATCTTAATTTACCCTTGTGACTAGTTTTGTGGTCCAGGGTCACATTTAAGAGTCATTTACTCCAATATACTGTATATTCAACATACTGTAAATAATGTCTAATTTGTACAGTATAAATATATTAAATCATATATAAAATATGCTTTGTGAATGCTTTAAAACTAATAAAGATGTTTCATGTCATCCCTGAAAAAGTTTTGTGTTCTATTTCTTTGCATACCATGAATACATACTGTATTGTATTCATTTCACTAAAAACTAAATTATATAATATTCAAAGAAAATTATGTATATGATGTAAACATCTAAATAATATGATGTATGACAGTTAAACATCCTCTGTTAAGGGTGTAAATAAAAGGTTTGGTATATAAAAAGGGTGAATGTGTTTGGTCACAGAATATTTGAAAGGATCCGGCCCACAATGTTGATTCTAGAGCTACTACTGCTCAAGTCAGTGTTGATCAGGGCAGAACAGACAGTTTGTAAACGACAGGGTAAAACACACCTGCCTGAGTTCATCAAAGATGGAGCCCTAAAAATTGGAGGCATCTTCACATTTTACACAGGGTATACTGGGGTGATTCCGAAATTTAACCGATTACCTCCTCAACCAAAGTGCAAGGAGTAAGTATGTTTTCAATGCAAATTGTTATCATAGTGTAATTTGTGGAATTACACAATGTATTGTTTTATATTTGTGCTTTGCAGAAGTGGTAATTACTTGTCTGTCCTATTTTTTATTTTTTTATTTTTTTAATCTCTGTAGTATCAATTACAGGGAATTTAAATTTGCATGCACTATGATCTATGCAATAGATGCAATAAATAAAAACCGAAATTTATTACCAAACCACACTCTTGGATATGAAATCTTTAATGCCCGTGGATTCTCTAATATTCTTCAGTCTGCACTTTCACTGTCCAATGGACAGGATGATGTCACTGACAAAATAAACTGCACCAAGGCCGATACTGTGCAGGCTATAATAGGTCATTTAGGATCCACTCCAACAATTGGCTTTGCTAGAATAACTGGCCGATTCCAAATACCTGTGGTAAGATGTCACCCAATTATATATATATATATATATATATATATATATATATATATATATATATATGCTCACACATGAAATGTACTATTAATATGCTGGTATATAAAGTTACATAAAGCTCCATGCCATTTGTTTTCACCCTCTAATGGAGGGTGAAAAAAAAACCTTATTTTATATTTGTTTATATATTATAATCGAAAGCTGAAAATATATTATACAGATGATTAAGCATGTTTCATTTGCATTAATTTGCATTTGTAATCATTATGTTTACAACTAATATTAATGACTTAATTGAGCTTATTGTTTTATGTTAATACAAGGTTAGCTAACTGCGTGATTGCGTGATTATATGTACTTGGACAGTAACCTCTGATAACAGATCACTCTAACTTGTAATGTAGATGCATGCATTTTCTGTAAAGCTGCTTTGAAATGATATGTATTGTGAAAAGCGCTATACAAATACACTTAATTCAATAACCAATGATCTGTTGACACACAAAAAATAAAAAAGCCAAGGCACTGAAGAATGAAATTCACCCAGTTTCATTCACGCAGTTTCACATTTGTAATTGTGTTCACACAGATCAGTCATTTTGCTACCTGTGCTTGCCTGAGCAACAGAAAAGAGTTTCCTTCTTTCTTCAGAACTATTCCAAGTGATTACTACCAGAGCAGAGCTCTGGCCCAGCTTGTGAAACATTTTGGCTGGACATGGGTGGGAGCCTTAAGTAATGACAATGATTATGGTAAAACAGGCATTGCCACATTTATTAAGGCTGCCGAAGAAGAGGGAGTCTGTATTGAATACTCAAAGGCTTTTGAAAGCACAGGATCAAAAACTTCTTTGACAAATATAGTAGACATTATCAGAACCTCCACATCTAAGGTAATAATGGCTTTCATGTCACACAGAGAGATCAAGATACTGGTGGATGAGCTATACAGGCAAAATATTACAGGACTGCAGTGGATTGGAAGTGATGCCTGGATCACAGATGACTCTCTTGCAGATAGCCAAGGCCACAATTTGTTGATTGGATCTATAGGATTTACTGTACGCAATACTCAAATACCTGGACTAGGCTCTTTTCTACAGGACGTCAACCCCTCCCAATTTCCTAAAAGCATGTTTCTCAAAGAATTCTGGGAAAATGTTTTTCAGTGCTCATTAAGCCCAAATACAATTCTACGGGCATGCAACGGCTCAGAGAACTTGAAATATGTCAAACATTATTTTACTGATGTGTCTGATCTGAGATTTATCAATAATGTCTACACTGCTGTGTATGCAATTTCTCATACACTGCACAATCTACTGTCATGTAAGCAGCTAAAACTCACATTTGATAATGCCACCTGTGCACAGCCAACAACAATACAACCCTGGCAGGTGAACTACTTCTAAAATGTTGAAATCTTAAAACCAAACTATAAATATATGAATAAATCCAAGTAAATTGCATGATTTAAACAAAAGATGAATGAACAATTTACTATTAAATAAGATTTTTTTAATCACTGAAGTCACCATATATGATGTTACTAAAGTGTAGTTTTAAAATTAAATGCTTTTCAATTTTATGTTTCCACATTGCTAAAAGGAGGTTATTCTGAATCCAAAATGAGATTAAAAATTAAAAATAATAAGAACAATAAAACCTAAACTATAATTACAGGTTTTATATCATCTGCAAACCGTAAATTTCAGCATGAATAGGGGAGAAACACTGTTTTTTGATAGTGAAGGCAACTCCCCTGCAAGGTACGAACTGGTAAATTTACAACAGGTCACAAAAGGCACCATGGAGGTAGCCACAGTTGGCTACTATGATGCAACTCTGCCTCGTGGGCAACAGTTTACTATGAACAATGTCAACATCATCTGGGGAGGACGCCCAAAGACTGTAAGGGTCTCTTTTCAAATTAACTTTCCAATCACAACCAAATACCCAAGTGCACATGAGATGATGTATCGTATAGGCTCAGGTCCACAAGACAAACATGTGTAAACTGTGCAAACATGTCACATGGCATATTATTTTTCTATTGTTGTTCAAGTTGCTTTTCCCTAATGTGTGGCAGGTGCCCGGGTCTGTGTACAGTCAGAGCTGTCCCCTAGGCACTAGGAAAGCTGTGCAGCCAGGAAGACCCATCTGTTGTTTTGACTGTATTCCATGCCCTCCAGGAGAGATTAGCAACACAACAGGTAATGTTTGTTTAATTGCTCTTTTAACACTTGCTGTTCATCAAAAGAGGATCAAAGGGAAAAGTTTTACAATTATTTTAATCTAAATTATCATATACACTGCCATAAAAACGTTATTTAAAACACTAACAAGTCTATTTCTAAGAGATACTTCATTGAAATAGCAGGCTCATTACTATTGCACTTCCATTTTCATCCACACCAGATGCATCTGACTGTGTGAAGTGCCCTTTTGGATACTGGTCCAATAGCAGAGGTGATGAGGGTATCATAAAGACAGTGGAATTCCTGTCATTCACCGAAATCATGGGGATCATTTTAATGATGTTTGGGATTCTTGGGGCATTTCTAACTATGTTCATATTTTTAGTTTTCTCTCACCACAGAGACACACCAATAGTAAAAGCCAACAACTCAGAGCTGAGCTTCCTGCTGCTCTTCTCATTGACTCTGTCTTTCCTCTGTTCACTTACTTTCATTGGTCGCCCCACTGAGTGGTCCTGTATGTTGCGTCACACAGCATTTGGTATCACTTTTGTCCTCTGTATCTCTTGTGTTCTGGGGAAAACAATAGTGGTGTTAATGGCCTTCAGAGCTACACATCCAGGAAGTAATGTCATGAAATGGTTTGGGCCTCTTCAACAAAGAATCAGTGTTGTTAGCTTTACTCTTGTACAGGTCCTTATTTGCATCCTTTGGTTAACATTATCCCCACCTTTCCCATATATGAACATGAACTACTACAGAGAAAAGATCATCCTAGAATGCAGATTAGGCTCAGCTGTCGGTTTCTGTGCTGTTCTGGGATACTTTGGCCTACTGGCTGTCTTGTGTTTCATTTAGGCTTTTCTAGCCCGGAAGCTCCCTGATAACTTCAATGAAGCCAAGTTCATCACGTTCAGTATGCTCATTTTCTGTTCTGTCTGGATTGCCTTTATCCCAGCTTACCTAAGCACACCTGGAAAGTTAACAGTAGCTGTGGAGGTATTTGCCATTTTAGCATCCAGTTATAGTTTACTGATCTGTATTTTCATTCCAAAATGTTATGTCATCTTTTTAAGACCAGATGCAAACACACAAAAAAAAATTACTGGGAAGAATGCCACATTAAACTGATCATACAGAAACAGAACATAGCCTAATAGCTACAGATGTTATAAAAAATAATGTGACATAAACAGAACACATTTAACTTAATTACAAGAACTGATGAATATATGAAAAGGACAAAAACTGCAAAGGTCACATCAGACTGCATCAAATGCATCAGTGAAGACCTGAACTCTTTCAGTCATCCAAGTGAATGCCACAGATATGATCTCCCTCTAGTGGAAAAAAAAGTGTAGGACTACTAATGTAATACAATGAAGTTCATTATCTCTCTTGTATTTCTCATACTATGAGTCTATGTATTTATCAGATCTTTATGGGTGGATATGAGAATAGAATGAGTAGTGTTTTTATTATTATTATTACTAATAAAAACTTGCATTCAATGATTAAACACTATCACTGTAAATGTTTTAACGGGTAACAACGTCATATAAGCTTCTCAATGAATGTAATGCTTATATTTCTAACTATTCTGTACCAAATAAAATGTATACCAACTATGCACCTCCTGCATGCCTCCACTTGAAGACTTGAAGACCTAAAGTACATAGAAGCCCATAAAATAATCAGTAATCAGTTTCCAAGCATATATATATATATATATATATATATATATATATATATATATATATATATATATCCTCCACTTGAAGACTTGAAGACCTGAAGTACATAGAAGGCCATAAAATAATCAGCAATCAGTTTCCAAGCATATATATATATATATATATATATATATATATATATATATATATACATATATATTGTAACATGCTCAGATGTTATGGGAAGAAGGAGGCAGGAACCGGCGAACGTTCAACACACACTTTAATAATAAAATAAACAAATACAAAACTAAAGTAAAAGACAGCAGCCGTCCTTGAGGGGCTGCTATCTTTTACTTTTGTTTTGTATTTGTTTTTGCACAATTTGCTGATTGGATCTATAGGATTTACTGTACGCAATGCTCAAATACCTGGACTAGGCCCTTTCTACAGGACATCAACCCCTCCCAATTTCCTAAAAGGATGTTTCTCAAAGAATTCTGGGAAAATGTTTTTCAGTGCTCATTAAGCCCAAATACAATTCTACGGGCATGCAACGGCTCAGAGAACTTGAAATATGTCAAACATTATTTTACTGATGTGTCTGATCTGAGATTTACCAATAATGTCTACACTGCTGTGTATGCAATTTCTCATGCACTGCACAATCTACTGTCATGTAAGCAGCAAAAACTCGCATTTGATAATGCCACCTGTGCACAGCCAACAACAATACAACCCTGGCAGGTGAACTACTTCTAAAATGTTGAAATCTTAAAACCAAACTATAAATATATGAATAAATCCAAGTAAATTGCATGATTTAAACAAAAGATGAATGAACAATTTACTATTAAATAAGATTTTTTTAATCAAAGTCACCTGAAGTCACCATATATGATGTTACTAAAGTGTAGTTTTAAAATTATATGCTTTTCAATTTTATGTTTCCACATTGCTAAAAGGAGGTTATTCTGAATCCAAAATGAGATTACTGCAAATTAAAAATAATAAGAACAATAAAACCTAAACTATAATTACAGGTTTTACATCATCTGCAAACCGTAAATTTCAGCATGAATAGGGGAGAAACACTGTTTTTTGATAGTGAAGGCAACTCCCCTGCAAGGTACGAACTGGTAAATTTACAACAGGTCACAAAAGGCACCATGGAGGTAGCCACAGTTGGCTACTATGATGCAACTCTGCCTCGTGGGCAACAGTTTACTATGAACAATGTCAACATCATCTGGGGAGGACGCCTAAAGACTGTAAGGGTCTCTTTTCAAATTAACTTTCCAATCACAACCAAATACCCAAGTGCACATGAGATGATGTATCGTATAGGCTCAGATCCACAAGACAAACATGTGTAAACATGTGCAAACATGTCACATGGCATATTATTTTTCTATTATTGTTCAAGTAGCTTTTCCCTAATGTGTGGAAGGTGCCCGTGTCTGTGTGCAGTGAGAGCTGTCCCCTAGGCACTAGGAAAGCTGTGCAGCCAGGAAGACCCATCTGTTGTTTTGACTGTATTCCATGCCCTCCAGGAGAGATTAGCAACACAACAGGTAATGTTTGTTTAATTGCTCTTTTAACACTTGCTATTCATCAAAAGAGGATCAAATGGAAAAGTTTTACAATTATTCTAATCTAAATTATTATATACAGTGCCATAAAAACGTTATTTAAAACACTAACAAGTCTATTTCTAAAAGAGTAGTATATGATCAGATATAGGCTAAGAGATACTTCATTGAAATAGCAGGCTCAGAGCTGGATTAACGCAAAGGCAAACTAGGCACGTGCCTAGGGCCCGATTGGCAGGATGGGGCCCAGACAGAGGGACAAAAATAAAAAAATAAAAAAATTTACAAATGTCCTACAATTTATTTCAATATTTATTAATTAACTAAAAATAGTGATGATGTTTATCTTAACCATAGACTGTTACATTACGTCACATTAACGCCAGCCCATCAGGTGCTGCGTAGCAAAAGCCTAAATAGGCACGCAAAGAAGCACAGCTCGTAATACAGGTGTGTGCGTTGTCGTCATCTATTTTGGAGTGATTGCAATGTATTCTAAATATAAACTTGTACTGTAGATCAGCGTCATTTCTGGAAAAATCATTCACCGCTTTATTACGAGTTTAAAAGAGCGCGAGCGTCATTAACGTGCCCAGACGCGACGCTTTGAATTTGTGCGCACAATGAATAACATCACGTCGGGAGCTGACTAAAAACGCTACAAAAGTAAAAGTCAAGACGTTTGTATTCAAAGTTAAAAAGCCAACACACTACAACATTTTTAAATGTTTCAAATAAAGGATCTCATGGGTCTATCTTCTAAATTCTCCTGATGATTAGATTATACCCTGTCTGACATCAGCCTACTTACGCCAATAATATCAGTTTAGATTTTTTTTTTCTAATCAGTAGCGATCGTGTCTTTCTCGTCCACTTGATTTGTGTATAGCATATTTAAGGTAGCAATGTAATGCATAATATCATATTACTTATATTATCTGCAGTCAATATTGATTAAATGGGAGGGAAAAATCCTGCCCATACCAGCTATGAAAAAAATGATAAAAGCATATATCACTGAAGTGGTATTCTGGAACTGTGAATAAATTGAATAAAACAGCAAAATAACAATAACAATAACATCTTCATTAAACAAAACGTCTCTGTTACGTATGTAACCTTCGTTCCCTGAGTAGGTAACGGAGACGTTACGTCGGATGACGACGAAATGGGGTTTCGCTTAGAAAGCCTATCAACTTCGAGTATTACAAAACGAGCCAATGGCAAAGAAATGCCATGGGTCTGCGGAATTTGCATGACGTAACTCCGCCCCACCTCGTGGGTATAAAAGGAGGAAGTCTGCAACAGCAGTTTATGTTTCTTCGCTGAGGAGCCAAGACTGAGCTCAGGCGATCCCCGCGGTACAGCGGAAAGTGGCAGGAAGACGTAACGTCTCCGTTCCCTACTCAGGGAACGAGGGTTACATACGTAACCGAGACGTTCCCTTTCGTTGTCACTCCGAGTTACGTCGGATGACGACGAAATGGGGTTACCAGTCTAATCACGCCACCTTCTCAGCTGTCTTCCAGTGCCCTGCGTAAATCTGAGATCCCTGTCGTGAGACTAGCACGGACGAAGGACTCCTATTTAGCACAGGAATACCAAGGTACACTGGGGAGCGTATCCCACAATTTTAGAGGAAATATGCAATTATTGCCAACCCAGAGGGGGGGACTTAGAGAATACACATATGACCCGAAGGATGCATATGGAGAACACTGGGGTGTCCAGCCGCAGGTGGAATATTTCAACCCCAGGGTGGCAAGGTGGCTTGCCAAGGGAAAGACACATGCTCGAGAGAGGCTTACAGTGGAAATACACATGTGGGGGTCGCTCAGGGGAGGGACCATGCACACGGGAGGCACCTAGCCGGCGCGCAGGCAATAGACACTGGCGGCGACGTCAGAAGTGCTGGAGGAACTCAGGGCTTTCGGAGAAGCTCACCTAAAGGGGAATATCGCACATATCCAGTCCGTGGAGTGGAATGGCGAGCAAGCGAAGACACCTGAGCGGGTCCAGTACTGGCTAGTTGAAGCGAGTACATGAGAGGACACAGGCTCCACTCGGAGATTGTAAAATCTGGCGAATGTGTTCGGTGTTGCCCAGCCTGCAGCTCTGCAGATGTCTGTTAGCGAGGCGCCATGCCTTGCTGCTGGTAAGCCAAAGCAATGGCGTCCACTATCCAGTGAGACAACCTTTGCTTGGAGAGAGCCTTTCCCTTCAGCTTCCCACCATAACAGACAAAGAGCTGGTCTGAGGTCCTGAAACACTGGGTTCTGTCCGCATAGGTGCACGTACTGGACAGAGCAGTGCCAAGGCTGGGTCTGCCTCCTCCAGGGGCAGCGCTTGCAGGTTCACCACCTGGTCCCGGAAGGGAGTGGTAGGAACCTTGGGCACATATCCAGGCCGGGGTCTCAGGATCACGTGAGAGTAAGCCGGCCCGAATTCCAGGCATGCTTCGTCAGCGGAGAATGCGTGCAGGTCCCCTACCCTCTTGATGGAGACCAGTGCAACCAGGAGCGCTGTCTTCATTGACATGAACTTAAGCTCCACTGACTGCAGAGGCTCAAAGGGAGTACTCTTCAGGGCAGTTAGCACCACTGCGAGGTCCCAAGAGGGAACGAGAGGAGGGCGAGGAGGATTCAGTCTCCTCGCTCCTCTCAGGAACCTGACGATCAGGTCGTGCTTCCCCAAAGACTTACCTTCAACAAGGTCATGCTGTGCGGCAATGGCGGCGACATAGACCTTTAGGGTGGAGGGAGACAGCCTTCGCTCCAACCCATCTTGTAGGAAGGAAAGCACGACACTAATCGAACATCTCCGGGGGTCTTCTCAGTGAGAAGAGCACCAGCTGACGAAGAGGTTCCACTTCAACGCATAGAGATGTCTCGTGGACGCTGCTCTAGCGGAAGTGATGGTAGCCACCACCGGTGGTGGTAGGGTACTCAAACCTGCCTCGTCCCATCCAAGAGCCACACGTGGAGGTTCCAAAGATCGGGATGAGGGTGCCATAGGGTGCCCCGTCCCTGAGAAAGGAGGTCCTTCCTCAGAGGTATGGGCCAGGGAGGTGCTGTCGCGAGGAGAACTAATTCGGAGAACCAGGTCCTGGTGGGCCAGTACGGCGCAACCAGCATGACCTGCTCCTCGTCCTCCCTGACCTTGCGCAAGGTCTGCGCAAGAAGGCTCACTGGGGGAAACGCATACTTGCGGCCCTGCGGCCAGCTGTGCGCCAGAGCATCCGTGCCGAGCGTGCCCTCGGTCAGGAAATAATACTGGGCGCAATGGGTCGAGTCGTGGGAGGCAAACAGATCTATCTGTGCGTCCCCGAACTCGTCCCAAATCAGCTGAACCAACCGGGGATGGAGCCGCCATTCTCCCGGGAGGAGCTGAAACCGTGAGAGCTCGTCGGCTACATAGTTCAGAGCTCCGGGGATATAAATGGCACGAAGCGACCTCAGATGCTTCTGGCTCCATTAGAGGAGGTGGCGGGCGAGTTGTGACATACGGCGGGAGCGTAGACCACCTTGACGGTTGATGTACGCTACAGTGGCGGTATTGTCTGATCGGACTAGTACGTGTTGGCCCTTGAGCACGGCCCGGAAGCGGCGCAGAGCAAGACGTACAGCCAGCAACTCGAGGCAATTGATGTGCCATAGGCGCTGGGGTCCTCATCCAGGAGCCCGCGGCAGCACGTCCATTGCACATGGCGCCCCAGCCCGTGGAAGAGGCATCTGTCGAAACAACAACATGCCGCGAAGCTCGTTCCAGGGGCACTCCGGCACGTAGAAAGCTGAGGTTCGCCCACGGGGTGAAGGTCTGACGGCAGGTCGGAGTAACTGGTACTCGGAGGGTGCCGTGTTGCCATGCCCACCTCGGGACTCGGTCGTGAAGCCAAAGCTGAAGCGGTCTCATATGAAGCTGCAGATGCCATATGCCCCAGGAGCCTCTGAAAAAGTTTCAGAGGAACCGCACTCTTGCCCTTGAACTGTCTCAGGCAAGTCAGCAGTGACTGCGCGCGCTCGCTCGTAAGCTGCGCGGACATGGCGACCGAGTCGATTTCCATACCGAGAAAAGAGATCCTCTGCACGGGGCAAAGTTTGCTCTTCTCCCAGTTGACCCGAAGGCCCAGACGGGCTAGGTGCCGGAGCACTAGGTCCCTGTGTTCGCAAACCTGATCCCGAGAGTGAGCTAGAATCAGCCAGTCGTCGGGATAGTTCAGGATGCGAACCCCGTGTTCCCGAAGAGGAACAAGGGCTGCCTCGACGACCTTCGTGAAGACGCGAGGAGACAGGGCTAACCCGAATGGGAGAACCGCGTACTGATATGCCTGCCCCTCGAAAGCAAACCGTAGAAACGGCCTGTGTCGAGGAAGAATGGAGACATGGAAGTAGGCATCCTTCAGGTCGATCGCTGCAAACCAATCCTGGGGCCGCACGCATTCGAAAACGCGTTTGGCGGTGAGCATCTTGAACGGCAGCCTGTGAAGGGAGCGGTTCAGCACGCGCAAGTCCAGGATTGGCCGTAACCCACCGGTTTTCTTGGGGACAATGAAGTAAGGGCTGTAGAAGCCGGACCTCATCTCGGCTGGAGGGACAGTCTCGATTGCACCCTTCGCCAGCAGGGTGGCAATCTCTGCTCTCATGATGGGGGCATTGCCACCGACCAAGTGGAGCGGACTCCCCTGAAGCGGGGAGGAGACCGTGCGAACTGAATCGCATAGCCGAGCCTGACGGTACGCGCGATCCAGCGGGACAGGCGGGGAAGCTCTAACCAGGCTCCCAGGAACTGAACCAGCGGGATCATGCGGGCGTAAGGCATCCCCCCGGAGGGGCAGCGAAGCGGAGTAACTGGCCCAGACGTGGACGGCATTGCGGCCCGGTGTGGGGGCACAGTTAGCAACCGCGCCCTGGCAGAGGGGGCCAGGGGAGGACCAGGCTGGTCGTCCCGCGGGGGCCTGCTCTGCCAGGGGTCTTGCGACAGAGGGGGACAGGGGCGAGCGGTCCGTGGACGGCACGCCGTGTCAACCACCTCTGGGACAGAGGGGGACGAGGAAAGCACGGCTTGTGGGCGGCGCTCTGTGTCGTCCCGAACTCTGTGTGCTCAGAGACGGGAGAGTCAGTTCTGGAGAATAGGGATTCTTCCCCGGCCCTCCACCGGGGAAAGGAGTGGTCCTGCTACCAACTCCTGGAAAGAACTGAGTCCCATCTCTGGGCCGAGGAGCCCATCTCAGGAGCGCCGCTTAACCCGGCGTGTAGCGGGGGCGGGGCTAGAGAGGGCTGAGGGCGCCTTCGGCGGTGGGCAGACCAAGGGATCTGAGCGGACGGCGGGGCCATCGGGACAGAACCAACGTCAGTCTGCACATGGGCGGTTGAGAACTGTTGGGCGAAGTTCTCAACCGCACCGCCGAAGAGGCCGACCTGGGATATGGGAACGTCGGACAGACGGGGCCGCGCGACATTCAGCACATCAGACAGGTTCAGCCACAGAATGGTAGGCATCACCTGACCCAGGGAGCATACGGCCACTTTCGTCGCTCGGAGAGCAAGGTCAGTGGCGGCGCGCGACTCAGTGAAGAGCCCTGGGTCAGTCCCGCCCTCGTGCAAGTCCATGAGCATCTGGGTCGGGGACCAGCAGAATGGCCATGGCCTGCAGAGAGGCGGCTGCCAGTCCCGTGGTAGAGGGGACTCTCACTCTTGCGAGTTCACCGAGTCTCGACCTATATGACGCGATGATCATGTTCCCACAGAGAGAACATGAATCATCCACGAGCGCTGCTCTAGCATGATCAAGCCCAAACATACTAGACAACGCTCGTGCCCATCAGAGTCCGATACCAAGCTGCCGCAACCATTCGTTTTTTTTTTGTTTTTGTTTTTTTTAATGCACGGGCGAGCCGTCTTTAAAAAGACGTGCCGCGTGCGAGCTCTTTTGTGAAAGGAGAGAAACTCCGCGATGTTGAAGCGAGCAGGGAGAAACACACTCACTGGCAGATCACTGCACAGACCAGCAGGCAATGTGAATTCGCTGCAGATCGCCGTCACACCAACACCGGAGAGTGGCTCGTCTCGTAGAGCGAAGTCAGAAATAGCTGTGGAGTGAAGAGATACTCTTGGCTCCGAAGCGAAAACATAAACTGCTGTTGCAGACTTCCTCCTTTTATACCCACGAGGTGGGGCGGAGTTACGTCATGCAAATTCCGCAGACCCATGGCATTTCTTTGCCATTGGCTCGTTTTGTAATACTCGAAGTTGATAGGCTTTCTAAGCGAAACCCCATTTCGGCGTCATCCGACGTAACTCGGAGTGACAACGAAAGGGAAAAGAGATTACCTTAGATGAAGTTTGATTAGAATGCACATACAGTAGCCTACTGGTAAAAAGTCTGGACCAATTACTAGTTTTAATGTTTTTGAAAGAAGTTTTTTTATTATGCTCTACAAGCCTGCATTTATTTGATCAAAAATACAAAAAAAAAAAACAGGAATATTCAGCAAGGATGTGTTAAATATATAAAAAGTGATAGTGAAGACTTTTTTAAAACAACTTTTTAATAAATCCTGAAAAAAAGTATTAAATATTAAGCACCATTTCTAACATTTGATAATAAATCAGAATATTATAAAGTTTTCTGAAGGATCACATGACACTAAATTCTGCTTTGCATCACAGAAATATATTTTAAAGTATAGTAAAATAGGAAAACCATTATTTTAAATTTTTATAATATATTATTTTTCTGTATTGTTGATCAAATAAATCCAGGCTTGATGAGCATAAGAGACTTCTTTCAAAAACATTAAAAATAGTAATGTGTCCAAACTTATGTACTGTGTAAGTAAAAACATTTAAAATTAAATGTTGTATAAATTAAAAGGTTAGGAATCATATTTGTTTCAAGAGTTTTTTATTGGGGGTGGGGGGCCTCCAACATGAACATTGCCTAGGGCCTCCAAATGTCTAGAACCGGCCCTGAGCAGGCTCATTACTATTGCACTTCCATTTTCATCCACACCAGATGCATCTGACTGAGTGAAGTGCCCTTTTGGATACTGGTCCAATAGCAGAGGTGATGAGGGTATCATAAAGACAGTGGAATTCCTGTCATTCACCGAAATCATGGGGATCATTTTAATGATGTTTGGGATTCTTGGGGCATTTCTAACTATGTTCATATTTTTAGTTTTCTCTCACCACAGAGACACACCAATAGTAAAAGCCAACAACTCAGAGCTGAGCTTCCTGCTGCTCTTCTCATTGACTCTGTCTTTCCTCTGTTCACTTACTTTCATTGGTCGCCCCACTGAGTGGTCCTGTATGTTGCGTCACACAGCATTTGGTATCACTTTTGTCCTCTGTATCTCTTGTGTTCTGGGGAAAACAATAGTGGTGTTAATGGCCTTCAGAGCTACACATCCAGGAAGTAATGTCATGAAATGGTTTGGGCCTCTTCAACAAAGAATCAGTGTTGTTAGCTTTACTCTTGTACAGGTCCTTATTTGCATCCTTTGGTTAACATTATCCCCACCTTTCCCATATATGAACATGAACTACTACAGAGAAAAGATCATCCTAGAATGCAGATTAGGCTCAGCTGTCGGTTTCTGTGCTGTTCTGGGATACTTTGGCCTACTGGCTGTCTTGTGTTTCATTTAGGCTTTTCTAGCCCGGAAGCTCCCTGATAACTTCAATGAAGCCAAGTTCATCACGTTCAGTATGCTCATTTTCTGTTCTGTCTGGATTGCCTTTATCCCAGCTTACCTAAGCACACTTGGAAAGTTAACAGTAGCTGTGGAGGTATTTGCCATTTTAGCATCCAGTTATAGTTTACTGATCTGTATTTTCATTCCAAAATGTTATGTCATCTTTTTAAGACCAGATGCAAACACAAAAAAAAATTTACTGGGAAGAATGCCACATTAAACTGATCATACAGAAACAGAACATAGCCTAATAGCTACAGATGTTATAAAAAAATAATGTGACATAAACAGAACACATTTAACTTAATTACAAGAACTGATGAATATATGAAAAGGACAAAAACTGCAAAGGTCACATCAGACTCCATCAAATGCATCAGTGAAGACCTGAACTCTTTCAGTCATCCAAGTGAATGCCACAGATATGATCTCCCTCTAGTGGAAAAAAAAGTGTAGGACTACTAATGTAATACAATGAAATTCATTATCTCTCTTGTATTTCTCATACTGTGAGTCTATGTATTTATCAGATCTTTATGGGTGGATATGAGAATAGAATGAGTAGTGTTTTTATTATTATTATTACTAATAAAAACTTGCATTCAATGATTACACACTATCACTCTAAATGTTTTAACGGGTAACAACGTCATATAAGCTTCTCAATGAATGTAATATATATATATACACTCACCTAAAGGATTATTAGGAACACCTGTTCAATTTCTCATTAATGCAATTATCTAATCAACCAATCACATGGCAGTTGCTTGAATGCATTTAGGGGTGTGGTCCTGGTCAAGACATTCTCCTGAACTCCAAACTGTATGTCAGAATGGGAAAGAAAGGTGATTTAAGTAATTTTGAGCGTGGCATGGTTGTTGGTGCCAGACGGGCCGGTCTGAGTATTTACCAATCTGCTCAGTTACTGGGATTTTCACGCACAACCATTTCTAGGGTTTACAAAGAATGGTGTGAAAAGGGAAAAACATCCAGTATGCGACAGTCCTGTAGGCGAAAATGCCTTGTTGATGCTAGAGGTCAGAGGAGAATGGGCCGACTGATTCAAGCTGATAGAAGAGCAACTTTGACTGAAATAACCACTCGTTACAACCGAGGTATGCAGCAAAGCATTTGTGAAGCCACAACACGCACAACCTTGAGGCGGATGGGCTACAACAGCAGAAGACCCAACCGGGTACTACTCTTCCCCACTACAAATAGGAAAAAGAGGCTACAATTTGCAAGAGCTCACCAAAATTGGACAGTTGAAGACTGGAAAAATGTTGCCTGGTCTGATGAGTCACGATTTCTGTTGAGACATTCAGATGGTAGAGTCAGAATTTGGCGTAAACAGAATGAGAACATGGATCCATCATGCCTTGTTACCACTGTGCAGGCTGGTGGTGGTGGTGTAATGGTGTGGGGGATGTTTTCTTGGCACACTTTAGGCCCCTTAGTGCCAATTGGGCATCGTTTAAATGCCACGGCCTACCTGAGCAATGTTTCTGACCATGTCCATCCCTTTATGGCCACCATTTACCCATCCTCTGATGGCTACTTCCAGCAGGATAATGCACCATGTCACAAAGCTCGAATCATTTCAAATTGGTTTCTTGAACATGACAATGAGTTCACTGTACTAAAATGGCCCCCACAGTCACCAGATCTCAACCCAATAGAGCATCTTTGGGATGTGGTGGAACGGGAGCTTCGTGCCCTGGATGTGCATCCCACAAATCTCCATCAACTGCAAGATGATATCCTATCAATATGGGCCAACATTTCTAAAGAATGCTTTCAGCACCTTGCTGAATCAATGCCACGTAGAACTAAGGCAGTTCTGAAGGCGAAAGGGGGTCAAACACAGTATTAGTATGGTGTTCCTAATAATCCTTTAGGTGAGTGTATATATATATATATATATATATATATATATATATATATATATATATATATATATATATATATATATACATACATATATATTGTAACATGCTCAGATGTTATGGGAAGAAGGAGGCAGGAACCGGCGAACGTTCAACACACACTTTAATAATAAAATAAACAAATACAAAACTAAAGTAAAAGACAGCAGCCGTCCTTAAACAGCGTTTTTTGCCACACTTTTTCCTTCCCACAGACTTCCCACTGAGGTGCCTTGATACAGCACTCTGGGAACAGCCTATTTGTTCAGAAATTTCTTTCTGTGTCTTACCCCCTTGCTTGAGGGTGTCAATGATGGCCTTCTGGACAGCAGTCAGGTCGCAGTCTTACCCATGATTGCTGTTTTGAGTAATGAAACAGGCTGGGAGTTTTTAAAAGCCTCAGGAATCTTTTGCAGGTGTTTAGAGTTAATTAGTTTATTCAGATGATTAGGTTAATTGCTTGTTTAGAGACCCTTTTCATGATATGCTAATTTTTTGAGATAGGAATTTTGGGTTCCCTTTCGTTGTCACTCCGAGTTACGTCGGATGACGACGAATGGGGTTTCGCTTAGAAAGCCTATCAACTTCGAGTATTACAAAACGAGCCAATGGCAAAGAAATGCCATGGGTCTGCGGAATATGCATGACGTAACTCCGCCCCAACTCGTGGGTATAAAAGGAGGAAGTCTGCAACAGCAGTTTATGTTTTCGCTTCGGAACCAAGTTTATTCTTCTCTCCACAAGCCATCTCTGAATTGTCAGCTTCACGAACGAGTGCCTCGAGTGTTGGTGTGACGGCGATCTACGGCGAGAGCGTGCTTCCTGCTGATCTGCTGCAGTGATCTGCCAGTCGGCGCGTTTCTCCCCGGGTGCTTCAACACTTGAGTTTTCTCACTAAAAGAGCTTACACGAGGCACGTCTTTTTAAAGATGCCTCGCCCGTGTACTTCTGGTTGCGGCAGATTGGTATCGGACTCTGATGGGCACGAGCGTTGCATAGTATGTTTGGGCATTGATCATGCTAGAGCAGCGCTCGTGGATGACTCATGTTCTCTCTGTGGGAACATGACCATCGCGTCATTACGGTCGAGACTCGGTGAACTCGCAAGAGTGAGAGTCCCCTCATCCACCCCCCGTCCTGCGGCTGGTGGCCAGGGTGACCTGAGGGTGACGGTCTAGAACAAGGCGCCGACTATGTGTCCGCGACCCCAGCCCCCCTCTTCAATGACGGTGCCCGCTAGCGAGCGGCCGATTCCCGCGGGTCTACCCTCTGGTGGCCCGCGTGTTTCGGTTGAAGCTACAGAGGATGATGCCATGTCTGTTGCAGCATCACAAGGTGGGTTTGATTCTTCTGGAAGTGAGGGCTCGTCACAGCTGCCACCTTCCGGTGTGCATACGGCTGTGCTCGAGTCTGATCCGTAGATGACGGCCATGCTTTCCCGGGCAGCCGCGAGCATCGGGCTTGAGTGGAGGCCTCCACCCTGTCCTGAGCGCTCGCGACTGGACGATTGGTTTTTGGGTAAGGCCGCCGACCCTCGTCCTCGGCAAACCCCAATACCTTTCTTCCCGGACGAGCATGATGAGATCTCGAAGCCCTGGAAGACCCCGTTGTCTTCTCGGGACCACTCGTTGATCTCATCCGCCTTTCCTCCCCTCGATGATGCAGCCGCCCGTGGGTACACTGGGCTCCCCCCGGTTGAACGCTCTGTTGCCATGCAACTATGTCCTCAGAGTGCTTCTTGAATTCAATTCAATTCAATTCAAATTTATTTGTATAGCGCTTTTCACAATACATATTGTTTCAAAGCAGCTTTACAGAAAGTGCATTTCAGAAATGTACGTAAAAAATACAGTTAGTTAATCATCATGTATTAATTTAGGGCATAACAGAACGAGTCGTCTCTTCACAGGCGTCGAGTCGTCTCATCGCAGGTGTTGGGGACTCTGAAGTCTCCGTGAGAGGTTGGATACAGACTGTAGCTGAAGAACGCTATTTACCTCGGGACTAGCGTCCCGAGATAACAGCAGAAAAGCAGATGGGAAATAATTAGCGTAGCTGCTGTTCATAATATTAATGCATTCGATCTGATTCAACAGTAGTATAAGAGGCAAGCATTATGTGAATGCTTGGCTGAAGAGATGCGTCTTTAATCTAGTTTTGAACTGGGAGAGCGAGTCTGAGCAACGAACAGTATCAGGAAGGCTATTCCAGAGTTTAGGAGCTAAATGCGAGAACGCCCTCCCTCCTTTAGTGGATCTGGATATCCTAGGAATGACCAGAAGCCTCGAATTTAGGGATCTTAAAGAACGCGATGGATTGTAGGGCGATAGAAGGTCCATTAAATATACAGGAGCTAGACCATTTAGGGCTTTATACGTCAGTAATAGTACTTTGTAATTGATACGGAACTTAATAGGTAACCAGTGCAGAGATGATAAAATTGGTGTTATATGATCATATTTTCTTGACCTAGTAAGAACTCTAGCAGCTGCATTTTGCACTAACTGTAGCTTGTTTATTGAGGATGTAGGACAACCAGCTAATAAAGCGTTACAGTAATCTAGTCTTGAGGTCATGAATGCATGAACTAACTTTTCTGCATCAGAAACAGATAGCATGTTACGTAGCTTAGCAATATTTCTAAGGTGGAAAAAGGCTGTTCTTGTAACATATGAAATATGATTTTCGAAAGACAAGTTGCGGTCTAGTATAACACCCAGGTCTTTTACTGTAGTGGATAAAGTAACTGGACATCCTTCTAAATTAAAGTTGTATTGTACGAGGTTTTGTGGGTAGTTTTTTGGACCAATAAGTAATACCTCCGTTTTATCTGAATTTAATAGCAGGAAATTACACGTCATCCAGCATTTTATATCTTTAAGACACTCTGTCAATTTAGATAAGTTAGTGTTTTCATCTGGTCTTGATGAAATATATAATTGAGTGTCATCAGCATAACAGTGGAAATTAATTCCATGTTTTCTTATAATATTACCCAGTGGCAGCATATATATTGAGAATAGCAGAGGGCCTAACACCGATCCTTGCGGCACTCCATAGTCTACTGACGTTATCTTAAATTTTTCCCCATTTAAACAGACAAAATGGTAACGGTCTGATAAGTACGATCTAAACCAGCTTAATGCCTGTCCCTGAACACCAGTGTAGTTTTGTAGTCGATCCAAGAGTATTTTATGATCTATAGTGTCGAACGCAGCGCTAAGATCGAGTAGAACTAGTATTGAGATACAGCCTTGGTCAGAAGCTAAAAGTAAATCATTTGTAATTTTAACTAGCGCAGTTTCTGTGCTATGATGTGGTCTGAATCCAGACTGAAATTTTTCATAGATATAATTTTCTTGCAAGAAAGAGCACAATTGAGCGGACACAATTTTTTCTAGTATTTTATATATAAATGGAAGATTTGAAATGGGTCTGTAATTTGCTAAGTTATTTTGATCTAATTGCGGTTTCTTAATAATAGGTTTTATTACTGCCAGCTTAAATATTTTTGGAACATGACCTAAAGATAAAGACGAGTTAATAATATTGAGAAGAGGCTCTTCCACTACAGGTAACACTTCTTTCAGTAGTTTAGTGGGTATTGGGTCTAATAAACATGTTGTTGGTTTCGCTGCAAAGATAAGTTTATTTAGCTCTTCCTGTTAGGCTTCTTCTCGTGGCGAGCCTAAGCACCCATCCAAGGCCTGTAGATTTTCGTCTACCCTGGTGGCGAAGTCTTACAGAGCGGCGGGACAGGCGGCTGCGTCACTGCATGCTATGGCCACTCTGCAGGTCTACCAGGCCCAGATGCTCAGAGACATGCACGAGGGTAGGACAGACCCAGGGCTCTTTGATGAGCTGCGCGCCGCTACCGACCTCGCTCTACGGGCGACGAAGGTTACCGCGCACTCCCTGGGTCTGGAGATGTCCACAGCCGTGGTCCAGGAGAGACACCTGTGGCTGAACCTGGCTGACATGCGGGACGCGGAGCGGACCCGTCTGCTTAACGCCCCCTTGTCCCAGGCCGGCCTCTTCGGCGGCGCGGTTGAAGACTTTGCCCAACAGTTTTCAACCGCCCAGAAACAGACCGAGGCCATCAAACACATTCTGCCCCGCCGGCCAGCTGCTGCCTCCACCCAGCCGGCCGGGCAGAAGCCTCGTCCTGTTTCCCGCCGAGGGCGCCCTCCTGCGGCTCCCGCCCCTCCCGCCCGGCCCACGCAGCAGCCTCCACAAACCCGGGCCGGTCACGGAGGAAGCCGCAAGAAGGCGCCACAGCCCTCTCCCGCCCCGCCCCCGCTAAACGCCGGGCCAAGCGGCGCTCCTGAGACGGGCTGCTCAGGGAAGATGGTCGTTTTTCAGGAGGTGGTAGCAGGACCATTCCTTCCCCCGGTGGAGGGCCGGGGGAGAATCTTTTGTTCTCCGCTCCCCGCTGCTCACCCACGGGTCCTCCCCTGGCCCCCTCTACCAGGGCGCGGTTGCTAACTGTGCCCCCACACCGGGCCGCTATGCCGTCCACGTCTGGGCCAGTTACTCCGCTTCACTGCCCCTCCGGGGAGACGCCTGTCGTCCGCATGATCCCGCTGGTACAGTTCCTGGGAGCCTGGTTAGAGCTTCCCCGTCTGTCCCGCTGGATCGCGCGCACCATCAGGCTCGGCTATGCGATTCAGTTCGCACGGTCTCCTCCCCGCTTCAGGGGAGTCCGCTCCAGTTTGGTCGGTGGCAATGCCCCCATCATGAGAGCAGAGATTGCCACCCTGCTGGCGAAGGGTGCAATCGAGACTGTCCCTCCAGCCGAGATGAGGTCCGGCTTCTACAGCCCTTACTTCATTGTCCCCAAGAAAACCGGTGGGTTACGGCCAATCCTGGACTTGCGCGTGCTGAACCACTCCCTTCACAGGCTGCCGTTCAAGATGCTCACCGCCAAACGCGTTTTTCGAATGCGTGCGGCCCCGGGATTGGTTTGCAGCGATCGACCTGAAGGACGCCTACTTCCATGTCTCCATTCTTCCTCGCCACAGACCGTTCCTACGGTTTGCTTTCGAGGGGCAGGCATACCAGTACGCGGTCCTCCCTTTCGGGCTGGCCCTGTCTCCTCGCATCTTCACGAAGGTCGTCGAGGCTGCCCTTGTTCCCCTTCGGGAGCACGGGGTTCGCATCCTGAGTTATATCGACGACTGGCTGATCCTAGCTCACTCTCGAGATCAGGTTTGCGAACACAGGGACGTCTGGGCCTTCGGGTCAACTGGGAGAAGAGCAAACTTTGCCCCGTGCAGAGGATCTCTTTTCTCGGTATGGATATCGACTCGGTCGCCATGTCCGCGCAGCTTACGAGCGAGCGCGCGCGCGCAGTCACTGCTGACTTGCCTGAGACATCTCAAGAGCAAGAGTGCGGTTCCACTGAAACATTTTCAGAGGCTCCTGGGGCATATGGCATCTGCAGCCGTGGTCACGCCGCTCGGATTGCTTCATATGAGACCGCTTCAGCTTTGGCTTCGCGACCGAGTCCCGAGGTGGGCATGGCAACAAGGCACGCTCCGAGTACCAGTTACTCCGACCTGCCGTCAGTTCCTCACCCCGTGGTCGAACCTCAGTTTTCTCAGGGCGGGTGTCCCCCTGGAACGAGCTTCCCGGCATGTTGTTGTCTCAACAGATGCCTCCACCACGGGCTGGGGCGCCATGTGCAATGGACATGCTGCTGCGGGCTCCTGGACAGGACCCCAGCGGCTATGGCATGTCAATTGCCTCGAGTTGTTGGCAGTACGTCTTGCCCTGCACCGCTTCCGGGCGTTGCTCCGGGGTCAACACGTGCTAGTCCGTTCAGACAATACCGCCACTGTTGCGTACATCAACCATCAAGGTGGTCTACGCTCCCGCCGTATGTCACAACTTGCCCGCCACCTCCTCCTATGGAGTCAGAAGCATCTGAGGTCGCTTCGAGCCATTTTCATTCCCGGAGCGCTGAACTGTGCAGCCGACGAGCTCTCACGGCTTCAGCCCCTCCCTGGAGAATGGCGACTCCATCTCCAGTCCGTTCAGCTGATTTGGGACCAGTTCGGGGACGCACAGATAGATCTGTTTGCCTCTGACGACTCGACCCATTGCGCCCTGTATTTTTCCCTGACCGAGGGCACGCTCGGCACGGATGCACTGGCGCACAGCTGGCCGCCGGGCCGCAAATATGCGTTTCCCCCAGTGAGCCTTCTTGCGCAGACCTTGCGCAAGGTCAGGGAGGACGAGGAGCAGGTCATTCTGGTCGCGCCGTATTGGCCCAACCGGACCTGGTTCCCCGAACTCGTACTCCTCGCGACAGCACCTCCCTGGCCCATTCCTCTGAGGAAGGACCTTCTTTCTCAGGGACGGGGCACCCTGTGGCACCCTCGCCCCGATCTCTGGAGCCTCCACGTGTGGCTCCTGGACGGCTCGAGGTAGGTTTGAGTACCCTTCCACCAGCGGTGGCGGCTACCATCACTTCCGCTAGAGCGTCGTCCACGAGACACGTCTATGCGTTGAAGTAAAACGTCTTCGTCGACTGGTGCTCTTCTCACCGAGAAGACCCCCGGAGATGCTCGATCAGCGTTGTGCTTTCCTTCCTTCAGCAAGGGTTGGAGCGAAGGCTGTCTCCCTCCACCCTTAAGGTCTATGTTGCCGCCATTGCCGCACATCATGACCCCGTCGAAGGTAAGTCGGTAGGGAAGCACGACCTGGTCATCAGGTTCCTGAGAGGAGCGAGGAGACTATATCCTCCTCGCCCTCCTCTCGTTCCCTCTTTGGACCTCTCAGTGGTTCTAACTGCCCTGAAGAGTACTCCCTTTGAGCCTCTGCAATCAGTTGAGCTTAAGTTCCTGTCTATGAAGACAGCGCTCCTGGTTGCACTGGCCTCCATCAAGAGGGTAGGGGACCTGCACGCATTCTCCGTCGACGAAGCGTGCCTGGAATTCGGACCGGCTTTCTCTCACGTGATCCTGAGACCCCGGCCCGGATATGTGCCCAAGGTTCCTACCACTCCCTTTCGGGACCAGGTGGTGAACCTGCAAGCGCATAGTGGTCAGTACCCTGCCATCTAAGGCAAGAGCAGTAAGAATAGGAGAGAGAGACTGAAAAGAAATGCCTCTTTTTGAGGCCCAAGAAAAATCAATAAAATTCCCTTCGGCCCCCGAATCAATGAGGGCAGAGAGTTGGTGGACAGCACCTTTATGAATGACTGAGGCTGGAAGCATGGAGCGTGAACCAGTGGATGGGGTGGTGGAAGTAGCGCTCGCCAGTATCCCCACGTTTACTGGCGAGCGTTGGCTTTTGCTGGGCAGGAAGAAGCAAAATGTCCGGGTCGACCACAATAAAGACATAGTCCCTTGGACAGGCGTTTCTGTTTCTCCTCTGCAGACAAACGGTACCTGCCCAACTGCATAGCTTCCGGAGCGGATGGATGGTCTGGAGCAGCTGACATGGAGGAGGTAGGTGTGAGGTCGAGTAATGATGGGGATGGAGGGAGCCGAACTCTCCTACGAAGATCCCGACGGTTGTCTAAGCGAATGGCCAGGTCAACAAGATCATCCAGGTGTTCAGGGAGTTCACGGGCATATACCTCATCCTTTATGTCGTCCTCCAGCGCCTCCGTAAACCTGGCCACCAGTGCTGCTTCATTCCACATACTTGAGGCCGCGAGGGTGCGGAACTCAACGGCGAAGTCCGCCACTGAGCGTCTCCCCTGACGCAAAGATGCCAACAGCCGCGATGCCTCCTTACCGAGCGCTGAGCGGTCAAATATCTTGACAAATTCTGCCTTGAAGCTGAAAAAGTCCTTGCAGCACGCTGCCTCTGCAGCCCAGACGGACGTGGCCCATTCCCGGGCCCGACCAGCGAGAAGGGAGATGACGAACGCCACTCTGGCAGTGTCTGAGGCATACGTGAGGGGTTGCAGGGAAAAAATCACCTCACATTGAATCATGAATGCACGACACATTGTAGGCTCACCGAAATAAATGGGAGGGTTGTTGATACGTGGTTCGGGAGTGACAAGAGGGCGTTCGATGACCGGTGACACAGGGTTGCGATCGATCTGCATCCGGCGAATAGTCTCTGTAAGTTCAGTGACCTGGTTGACTAGCGAGTCCATGGTTTGATTAGCGGCCACCAGCTCCCCTTGATGCTGTCCTAGTAGCACACCCTGGGCCTCCACAGCTGAGCGTAGCTGAGACTGATCTGCTGGGTCCATCCTGGTCAGTGTGTACTGTTAGGGTGGAGCAGAGACAACAGGAACCCAAGAGCAGATCAACTGAAAATAGGATTTATTGTCCAAACAGGTTGAAGGAACACAATACAAAACAAAATAAATTGGTAGCCGAGCCACCAAGTAAGGGAGCGAGACAGAGGCGAAATCCAATGGACAGGCTGAGGTCAAAACCAGTAGCAGACCAACCGTTTCAGGGAAAAAGCCAAGGCAATAATCCAGGACGAGAGCAGGGGGTCACAAACCGGTTGAGGAAGCTGAGATGAGATAGGGAACAGGAACTAGGCAAATAAAACAGCAAAGCAAAATAAATAATCAGGCAAGGCTTTAAAGGGCCTAGAAGCAACCAAAACAATACTTTCAGGCAATGGGACAGTGGTGAAACGGACGGAAACCAAGACACACTGACAAAGAAACAAAAGAAAGAGAGAAGCATAAGTAGTGGAGAAAATCAGTGCAGAAAATCAGAAACAGGTGTGTGAGCACTGAGAGTGAGAGCACTAATTAGGATAGGATTCAGCTGTGATGGTAGAGTGAAGTGAACTGACAATCAAGACACAAGATAAACACAGCAGAAAGGCTGAAGATCAAACCAGAGTCCTGACAGATAGATAGATAGATAGATAGATAGATAGATAGATAGATAGATAGATAGATAGATAGATAGATAGATAGATAGATAGATAGATAGATAGATTAGTTAGAAAGAAAGATAGATAGATTAGTTAGAAAGAAAGAAAGATAGATTAGTTAGGAAGAAAGATAGATAGATCAGATAGATAGATAGATAGATAGATAGATAGATAGATGATAGATAAGTTCATTAGTACATATAGAATGGTAGTTTAATTGAGTCTAGGGCTTCAGGAAGTTTAGATTTGAGTTTTTATGTTGTACACTACTGGGCCACCGTAGTCTTGGCTCAATTTGAACTTTTGCAAAGAAAGTCAATGGGATTTTTATGATTTTTAATATTAATTTGTAAGAAATCTGAAAGTCAAATCAAAAAGATAAATAATAGCACACATGTCCTTGAAAAGCTGAACATTTTGATAGTTGAATGGTTTTTGTAGCACAAAGTAGAGAGGAGAAGAAAGCGACCACGGAAGAATACGGAATAATAATAAAGATTTGGATTTCAATAGTGTGAATGCTTGAAGCATTCACACTAACTAGAATGTACATTTCCTGAAGAAAATGTGAAGTGGTGCTTGCAGTGGCAAAACTCACCACTCGGTTGCTAGAGTGTGGTACAAGATTGCATACAAGCCAACAAACATGTCTGTACGATGTTCTGGTGCTGAGATATGGCTTATTCATGTTGTTCAGGTGGTTGCTATGGTGTTCTAGGTGGTTGCTATGGTATTGCTAAGGAGTTGCTAGGGTTTTCTGGGTGGTTGCTATGACGTTGCTAGGCGGTTGTTAGGGTGTTCTGGGTGGTTGCTATGATGTTGCTAGGGTGTTCTGGGTGGTTATTAGGCAGTTGCTAGGGTGTTCTAAGTGGTTGCTATGGTGTTGCTAGGCAGTTGCTAGGATATTCTGGGTGGTTGCTTGGGCGTTGCTAGGCGGTTGTTTGGGTATTGTGGGTGGTTGCTAGGGCGTTGCGGGTGGTTGCTAGGGCATTACTAGGCGGTTGCTAGGGTGTTCTGGGTGGTTTCTAGGGTGTTGCTAGTGTGTTCTGGGTGGTTGCTATGGTGTTGCTAGGCGGTTGCAAGGGTGTTATGGGTGGTTGCTCGGTGGTTGCTAGGGTGTTCTAGGTGGTTGCTATGGTGTTCCTAGTGTGTTCTGGGTGGTTGCTATGGTGTTGCTAGGCGGTTGCTAGGGTATTCTGGGTGGTTGCTATGGTGTTGCTAGGCGGTTGCTAGGGTATTCTGGGTGGTTGCTAGGGCGTTGCTATGCGGTTTTTAGGGTGTTCTGGGTGGTTGCTATGGTGTTGCTAGGCGGTTGCTAGGGTATTATGGGTGGTTGCTAGGGCGTTGCTAGGCAGTTGCTAGGGTATTTTTGTTGGTTGCTAGGGTGTTCTGGGTGGTTGTTATGATGCTACCAGGTGGTTGGTAGTTGTCACATAGTGGTTACTATGGAGTTTTTATAGAGTTCTTAGCATGTTCTAGGCATGGTTTCACATGTAACTAATCGCTTTTAGCATGTAGCTATTCACTGCTAGTGTGTAGCATGTTGGAAGTGCTGTTTGCTAGCATGAGTCAAAAGAGCCAACCCCCATGTTTCTACGATGTTCTGATGCAGAGATATAGGCATTGCTAAACGGTTGCTAGGGTACTCTGTTTAGTTGCTAGGGAGTGGCTTGGCAGCTGCCAATCATGAAACTCCAAAGGCTGCTTGTCAGTGTGAATGATATAAACCAACCCCCATCTCTATAGAATGTTCTGATGCAGAGATATAGGTCTTGCAAAATGGTTGCTAGGGTACTCTGTTTGGTTGCTAGGGAGTGGCTTGGCAGCTGCCAATCATGAAACTCCAAAGGCTGCTTGTCAGTATGAATGATATAAACCAACTCCCATGCCTCTGTGACATTCAGAATGGAAGATATCCCTCTATGGATTTTGGTTGCTAAGGTGCTCGACAATGGTTGCTAGGGAGGGGCTAGGAAGTGTTGAGGTGATTCATGATTGGCTGTTTGCTGCCCCGAGTCAAACGAGACCACCCTCATGTTTTTATGACAATTAAGTCCGGAGATATCCCTTTGATCTCTTTCAATAGAAGTCTATGGAACCGGTTGCTAAGGTGCTCTAAATGGTTGCTAGGGCGTGGCTTGATAGCTTCGCAATGATCCTGAGAGACTGATTGGTCGTCTGAGTAATTGGTTGCCCTTGTCTCTATGACACTGTGATCCAGAGCTATGTTCAATACAAAATCCCTATGCAATTTACCATAGTAGGGAAAACACATTTTTTCATGGGCCGTCCTTCACCATAGTAAGTCAATGGGGCAACTTTGGGCAGCTCCTGCCCCCCAGGGATGCAACTTTTACCCCATTTTGAGGTATGCTCTTACAGAGCCTGCCAGCCTCTTCAAATGTGGCAAATCACACGTTTCTGCGAAATCCTCGCTCGGAGCTGTGACTCATCAAATTTTTTCGCAATGTTAAGTCAATGCGTTTTTTTTTGGCCGCTTTTTCGCCCCTGGGGAAAACATTCTACCCCCGATCGCTTAGAAAAGTCATAGCACACCTCTCCTCAATAGGCCGCTCGAATTGACGCCTCACTCAGGGGTCTGTGATGTCAGCATGTATTTATTTACATAATTTATGTAAGTTATTACCTATTTATTCTAAAAATCTTTATTAAACAAGTGCATTTAGTACCGCACTCGGCCTGCGGCCTCGTGCCTATGGCCTGTGGTTGCTAGAGTGCTGTAACTGGTTGCTATTGCTATGGTGTGGCTATGAAGATTTTAGGCCATTGCTTATTGGCTGCTGGCTAATATAAATCCTCTGAGGGAGAGAGAGGGGGAGAGACTGCAGGGGTGTCAGGCCCTTTGTGTCTGTGTGTGTGAAAATGTCGGTTGGGATTTAAATTTCTGAAAATTCCGCAATGTTAAGTCAATGGGACTTTTTTGGCCGCTTTTTCGCCCGCTGTGCGAACATTGTAAACCTGATCGCTTAGAAAAGTCATAGCACACCTCTCCTCAATGAGCCGGTCGATTTGACGCCTCACTCAGGGGTCTGTGATAAACCGTGCGGGACGAGTTACGCGCCAAACTTTGTGTGGAATAATTTTTGCAAGATAGCACTAGTGTTGCCTTGCCTTTGGCAAGCACCACTAACTAGAAAAATTGCATTTCCTGCGGAACATGCGTGTGAATGCTTGAAATGCTTAACTGAAATGCAAGAAAGAAAGAAAGAAAAATAAAGAAGGATTAGTTAGAAAGAAAGATGGATTAGTTAGAAAGAAAGATGGATTAGTTAGAGAGAAACAAAAAGAAAGATAGATTAGTTAGAAAGAAAGAAAGATAGATAGATTAGTTAGAAAGAAAAAAGATAGATTCGTTAGAAAGAAAGATAGATAGATTAGTTAGAAAGAAAGAAAGAAAGATAGATTAGTTAGAAAAAAAAGAAAGAAAGATTAGAAAGAAAGAAAGATTAGGTAGAGAAAAAGAGAGAGAGAAAGAAAGAAAGAAAGATAGATTAGGTAGAAAGAAAGAAAGAACGATAGGTAGAAAGAGAAAGAAAGAAAGAAAGAAAGATAGATTAGGTAGAAAGAAAGAAAGAAAGATAGGTAGAAAGAGAAAGAAAGAAAGATTGGTTGCTAGGGCGTTGCTAGGTGGTTGCTAGGGTATTCTGGGTGGTTGCTATGGTGTTGCTAGGTGGTTGCTAAGGTATTCTGGATGGTTGCTAGGTTGTTGATAGGCGGTTGCTAGGCTGTTCTGGGTGGTTGCTATGGTGTTGCTAGGTGGTTGCTAAGGTATTCTGGATGGTTGCTAGGTTGTTGATAGGCGGTTGCTAGGGTGTTCTGGGTGGTTGATAGGCGGTTGCTAGGGTATTCTGGGTGGTTGCTAGGGTGTTGCTAGCTGGTTGCTAAGGTATTCAGGGTGGTTGCTAGGGTGTTGCTAGGTGGTTGCTAGGGTGTTCTGGGTGGTTGCTAGGAGGCTGCTAAGGTGTTCTGGGTAGTTGCTAGGCGGTTGCTAGGGTGTTCTGGGTGGTTGCTAGGCGGTTGCTAAGGTATTCTGGATGGTTGCTAGGGTTTTGCTAGGTGGTTGCTAGGGTGTTCTGGGTGGTTGCTAGGCGGTTGCTAAGGTATTCTGGATGGTTGCTAGGGTGTTGATTGGTGGTTGCTAGGGTGTTCTGGGTGATTGCTAGGCGGTTGCTAGGGTGTTCTGGGTGGGTGCTAGGGAATTCTGGGTGGTTGCTAGGGCATTGCTAGGCAGTTGATAGGGTATTCTTAACATTTCTTGGCATGATTTAGCACTTACCTAATCGCCATTAGCATGTAGCTATTCACAGCTAGCATGTGTAGCATGTTGGAAGTCCTTTTTGCTAGCATGAGTCAAAAGAGCCAACCTCCATCTCTATATGATGTTCTGATGCAGAGCTATAGGTCTTGCAAAATGGTTGCTAGGGTAATCTCTTTGGTTGCTAGTGAGTGGCTTGGCAGCTGCCAATCATAAAACTCCAAAGGCTGATTGTCAGTGTGAATGATATAAACCAACCCCATCTCTATACGATGTTTTGATGCAGAGATATAGGTCTTGCAAAACGGTTGCTAGGGTACTCTGTTTGGTTGCTAGGGAGTGGCTTGGCAGCTGCCAATCATGAAATTCCAAAGGCTGCTTGTAAGTATAAATGATATAAACCAACTCCCATGCCTCTGTGACATTCAGAATGGAAGATATCCCTCTTTGGATATTGGTTGCTAAGGTGCTCGACAATGGTTGCTAGGTCATGGCCAGTAAGTGTTGAGGTGATTCAGGATTGGCTGTTTGCTGGCCCGAGTCAAACGAGCCCACCCTCATGTTTCTATGACACTTATATCCTGAGATATCCCTTTGATCTCTTTTAATGGTAGTCAGAAAGAAAGAAAGATTAGGTAGAGAGAAAGAGAGAGAGAAAGAAAGAAAGAAAGATAGATTAGGTAGAAAGAAAGATTAGGCAGAAAGAGAAAGAAAGAAAGAAAGAAAGAAAGAAAGAAAGAAAGAAAGAAAGAAAGAAAGAAAGATTAGGTAGAAAGAAATATTAGGTAGAAAGAAAGAAAGATTAGGTAGAGAAAGAAAGAAAGAAAGAAATAAAGAAAGAAAGATTAGGTAGAAAGAAAGAAAGAAAGAAAGAAAGAAAGAAAGAAAGAAAGAAAGAAAGAAAGAAAGAAAGAAAGAAAGAGAAAATAAAGGATTAGTTAGAAAGAAAGAAAGATGGATTAGTTAGAAAGAAAGAAAGATGGATTAGTTAGAAAGAAAGAAAGATGGATTTGTTAGAGAGAAAGAAAGAAAGATAGATTAGTTAGAAAGAAAGATAGATAGATTAGTTAGAAAGAAAAAAGATAGATTCGTTAGAAAGAAAGATAGATAGATTAGTTTGAAAGAAAGAAAGATAGATTAGTTAGAAAGAAAGAAAGATTAGAAAGAAAGAAAGAAAGAAAGATAGAAAGAAAGAAAGATTAGAAAGAAAGAAAGAAAGAAAGAAAGAAAGAAAGAAAGAAAGAAAGAAAGAAAGAAAGAAAGATTGGGTAGAGAGAAAGAGAGAGAGAAAGAAAGAAAGTAAGATAGATTAGGTAGAAAGAAAGATTAGGAAGAAAGAAAGATTAGGTAGAAAAAAGAAAGAAAAAAGAAAGAAAGTTTAGTTAGAAAGAAAGAAAGATAGATAGATTAGTTAGAAAGAAAGAAAGATAGATTAGTTAGAAAGGTAGATTAGTTAGAAAGAAAGATAGATTAGATAGAAAGAAAGAAAGATAGATTAGGTAGAAAGAAAGATTAGGTAGAAAGAGAAAGAAAGAAAGAAATAAATAAAGAAAGAAAGAAAGAAAGAAAGAAAGAAAGAAAGAAAGAAAGAAAGAAAGAAAGATTAGGTAGAAAGAAAGATTAGGTAGAAAGAAAGAAAGATTAGGTAGAAAGAGAAAGAAAGAAAGATTAGGTAGAAAGAAAGAAAGAAAGAAAGAAAGAAAGAAAGAAAGAAAGAAAGAAAGAAAGAAAGAAAGAAAGAAAGAAAGAAAGAAAGAAAGAAAAATAAAGAAGGATTAGTTAGAAAGAAAGAAAGAAAGATGGATTAGTTAGAGAGAAAGAAAGAAAGATAGATTAGTTAGAAAGAAAGACAGATAGATTAGTAAAAAGAAAAAAGATAGATTAGTTAGAAAGAAAGAAAGATAGATTAGTTAGAAAGAAAGAAAGAAAGATTAGAAAGATTAGAAAGAAAGAAAGAAAGAAAGAAAGAAAGAAAGAAAGAAAGAAAGAAAGAAAGATTAGGTAGAGAGAAAGAGAGAGAGAAAGAAAGAAAAAAGATAGATTAGGTAGAAAGAAAGATTAGGAAGAAAGAAAGAAAGATTAGGTAGAAAAAAGAAAGAAAGAAAGAAAGAAAGAAAGAAAGAAAGAAAGAAAGAAAGAAAGAAAGAAAGAAAGATTAGTTAGAAAGAAAGAAAGATAGATAGATTAGTTAGAAAGAAAGAAAGATAGATTATTTAGAAAGATAGATTAGTTAGAAAGAAAGATAGATTAGATAGAAAGAAAGAAAGATAGATTAGTTAGATAGAAAGAAAGAAAGATAGATAGATAGATAGATAGATAGATAGATAGATAGATAGATAGATAGATAGATAGATAGATAGATAGATAGATAGATAATTAGATAGATAGATAGACAGATAGATAAGTTAATTAGTACATATAGAATGGTAGTTTAATTGAGTCTAGGGCTTCAATGAGTTTAGATTTGAGTTTTTGTGTTGTACACTACTGGGCCACCGTAGTCTTGGCTCAATTTGAACATGTTGCAATGAAAGTCAATGGGATATTTATGGTTTTTAATATTAATTTTTAAGAAATCTGAAAGTCACGTCAAAAAGAAAAGTAATAGCACACAAGTCCTTTAAAAGCTGAACATTTTGATAGTTGAATGGTTTTTATAGCACAAAGTAGAGAGGAGTTGAAAGCGACCACGGAAGAATACGGAATAATAATAATAAAGATTTGGATTTCAATAGTGTGAATGCTTGAAGTATTCACACTAACTAGAAAAATTGCATTTCCTGCGGAAAATGCGTGTGAATGCTTGAAATGCTTAATTGAAATGCGAGAAAGAAAGAAAGAAAAATAAAGAAGGATTAGTTAGAAAGAAAGAAAGATGGATTAGTTAGAAAGAAAGATGGATTAGTTAGAGAGAAAGAAAGAAAGATAGATTAGTTAGAAAGAAAGAAAGATAGATAGATTAGTTAGAAAGAAAAAAGATAGATTCGTTAGAAAGAAAGATAGATAGATTAGTTAGAAAGAAAGAAAGATAGATTAGTTAGAAAAAAAGAAAGAAAGATTAGAAAGAAAGATTAGGTAGAGAGAAAAGGAGAGAGAAAGAAAGAAAGAAAGATTAGGTAGAAAGAAAGATTAGGTAGAAAGAAAGAAAGAAAGAAAGAAAGAAAGAAAGAAAGAAAGAAAGATTAGGTAGAAAGAGAAAGAAAGAAAGATTGGTTGCTAGGGCGTTGCTAGGTGGTTGCTAGGATATTCTGGGTGGTTGCTATGGTATTGCTAGGTGGTTGCTAAGGTATTCTGAATGGTTGCTAGGTTGTTGATAGGCGGTTGCTAGGCTTTTCTGGGTGGTTGCTATGGTGTTGCTAGGTTGTTGCTAAGGTATTCTGGATGGTTGCTAGGTTGTTGATAGGGGGTTGCTAGGTGGTTGCTATGGTGTTCTGGGTGGTTGATAGGCGGTTGCTAGGTGGTTGCTAGGGTATTCTGGGTGGTTGCTAGGGTGTTGCTAGCTGGTTGCTAAGGTATTCTGGATGGTTGCTAGGGTGTTGCTAGGGTGTTCTGGGTGGTTGCTAGGCGGTTGCTAAGGTGTTCTGGGTAGTTGCTAGGCTGTTGCTAGGGTGTTCTGGGTTGTTGCTAGGCGGTTGCTAAGGTATTCTGGATGGTTACTAGGGTGTTGCCAGGTGGTTGCTAGGGTGTTCTGGGTGGTTGCTAGGTGGTTGCTAAAGTATTCTGGATGGTTGCTAGGGTGTTGCTTGGTGGTTGCTAGGGTCTTCTGGGTGGTTGCTAGGCGGTTGCTAGGGTGTTCTGGGTGGTTGCTAGGGAATTCTGGGTGGTTGCTAGGGCGTTGCTAGGCAGTTTATAGGGTTTTCTTAACATTTCTTGGCATGATTTAGCACTTACCTAATCGCCATTAGCATGTAGCTATTCACAGATATCATGTGTAGCATGTTGGAAGTCCTGTTTGCTAGCATGAGTCAAAAGAGCCAACCTCCATCTCTATACGATGTTCTGATGCAGAAATATAGGTCTTGCAAAATGGTTGCTAGGGTACTCTCTTTGGTTGCTAGGGAGTGGCTTGGCAGCTGCCAATCATAAAACTCCAAAGGCTGATTGTTAGTGTGAATGATATAAACCAACCCCCATCTCTATATGATGTTTTGATGCAGAGATATAGGTCTTGCAAAATGGTTGCTAGGGTATTCTGTTTGGTTGCTAGGGAGTGGCTTGGCAGCTGCCAATCATGAAGCTCCAAAATCAATGTGAATGTATAAACCAACCCCCATCTCTATACGATGTTTTGATGCAGAGATATAGGTCTTGCAAAATGGTTGCTAGGATACTCTGTTTGGTTGCTAGGGAGTGGCTTGGCAGCTGCCAATCATGAAACTCCAAAGGCTGCTTGTAAGTGTAAATGATATAAACCAACTCCCATGCCTCTGTGACATTCAGAATGGAAGATATCCCTCTTTGGATTTTGGTTGCTAAGGTGCTCGACAATGGTTGCTAGGGCGTGGCCAGTAAGTGTTGAGGTGATTCAGGATTGGCTGTTTGCTGGCCCGAGTCAAACGAGCCCACCCTCATGTTTCTATGACACTTATATCCAGAGATATCCCTTTGATCTCTTTTAATGATAGTCAGAAAGAAAGAAAGATTAGGTAGAGAGAAAGAGAGAGAGAAAGAAAGAAAGATAGATTAGGAAGAAAGAAAGAAAGAAAGAAAGAAAGAAAGATAGATTAGGTAGAAAGAAAGATTAGGTAGAAAGAGAAAGAAAGAAAGATTAGGTAGAGAGAAAGAGAGAGAATGAAAGAAAGAAAGATAGATTAGGTAGAAAAAGATTAGGTAGAAAGAGAAAGAAAGAAAGAAAGAAAGAAAGAAAGAAAGATAGATAGATAGATAGATAGATAGATAGATAGATAGATAGATAGATAGATAGATTAGGTAGAAAGAAAGATTAGGTAGAAAGAAAGAAAGATTAGGTAGAGAAAGAAAAAAAGAAAGAAAGAAAGAAAGAAAGAAAGAAAGAAAGAAAGAAAGAAAGAAAGAAAGATTAGGTAGAAAAAAAGAAAGAAAGAAAGAAAGAAAGAAAGAAAGAAAGAAAGAAAGAAAGAAAGAAAGAAAGAAAGAAAGAAAAATAAAGAAGGATTAGTTAGAAAGAAAGAAAGATGGATTAGTTAGAAATAAAGAAAGATGGATTAGTTAGAGAGAAAGAAAGAAAGATAGATTAGTTTGAAAGAAAGAAAGATTAGAAAGAAAGAAAGAAAGAAAGATAAGAAAGAAAGAAAGAAAGAAAGAAAGAAAGAAAGAAAGAAAGAAAGAAAGAAAGAAAGAAAGAAAGAAAGAAAGATTAGAAAGAAAGATAGGTTAGGTAGAAAGAAAGATTAGGAAGAAAGAAAGAAAGATTAGGTAGAAAAAAGAAAGAAAGAAAGAAAGAAAGAAAGAAAGAAAGAAAGAAAGAAAGAAAGAAAGACTAGTTAGAAAGAAAGAAAGATAGATAGATTAGTTAGGAAGAAAGATAGATTAGTTAGAAAGTTAGAGTAGTTAGAAAGAAAGATAGATTAGATAGAAAGAAAGAAAGATAGATTCGGTAGAAAGAAAGATTAGAAAGATTAGAAAGAGAAAGAAAGAAAGAAAGAAAGAAAGAAAGAAATAAAGAAAGAAAGAAAGAAAGAAAGAAAGAAAGAAAGAAAGAAAGATTAGGTAGAAAGAAAGATTAGGTAGAAAGAAAGAAAGATTAGGTAGAAAGAGAAAGAAAGAAAGATTAGGTAGAAAGAAAGAAAGAAAGAAAGAAAGAAAGAAAGAAAGAAAGAAAGAAAGAAAGAAAGAAAGAAAGAAGGAAAGAATGAAAGAAAGAAAAATAAAGAAGGATTAGTTAGAAAGAAAGAAAGATGGATTAGTTAGAAAGAAAGAAAGATGGATTAGTTAGAGAGAAAGAAAGAAAGATAGATTAGTTAGAAAGAAAGATAGATAGATTAGTTAGAAAGAAAAAAGATAGATTCGTTAGAAAGAAAGAAAGATAGATAGATTAGTTTGAAAGAAAGAAATATAGATTAGAAAGAAAGAAAGAAAGATTAGAAAGAAAGAAAGAAAGAAAGAAAGAAAGAAAGAAAGCGGTTGCTAAGGTATTCTGGATGGTTGCTAGGGTGTTGCTTGGTGGTTGCTAGGGTGTTCTGGGTGGTTGCTAGGCGGTTGCTAGGGTGTTCTGGGTGGTTGCTAGGGAATTCTGGGTGGTTGCTAGGGCGTTGCTAGGCAGTTGATAGGGTATTCTTAAAATTTCTTGGCATGATTTAGCACTTACCTAATCGCCATTAGCATGTAGCTATTCACAGCTAGCATGTGTAGCATGTTGGAAGTCCTGTTTGCTAGCATGAGTCAAAAGAGCTAACCTCCATCTCTATACGATGTTCTGATACAGAGATATAGGTCTTGCAAAATGGTTGCTAGGGTACTCTCTTTCGTTGCTAGGGAGTGGCTTGGCAGCTGCCAATCATAAAACTCCAAAGGCTGATTGTCAGTGTGAATGATATAAACCAACCCCCATCTCTATACGATGTTTTGATGCAGAGATATAGGTCTTGCAAAACGGTTGCTAGGGTACTCTGTTTGGTTGCTAGGGAGTGGCTTGGCAGCTGCCAATCATGAAGCTCCAAAGTCAAGTTGAATGTATAAACCAACCCCCATCTCTATACGATGTTTTGATGCAGAGATATAGGTCTTGCAAAATGGTTGCTAGGGTACTATGTTTGGTTGCTAGGGCGTGGCTTGGCAGCTGCCAATCATGAAACTCCAAAGGCTGCTTGTAAGTATAAATGATATAAACCAACTCCCATGCCTCTGTGACATTCAGAATGGAAGATATCCCTCTTTGGATTTTGGTTGCTAAGGTGCTCGACAATGGTTGCTAGGGCGTGGCCAGTAAGTGTTGAGGTGATTCAGGATTGGCTGTTTGCTGGCCCGAGTCAAACGAGCCCACCCTCATGTTTCTATGACACTTATATCCTGAGATATCCCTTTGATCTCTTTTAATGGTAGTAAGAAAGAAAGAAAGATTAGGTAGAGAGAAAGAGAGAGAGAGAAAGAAAGAGAGAAAGAAAGATAGATTAGGTAGAAAGAAAGATTAGGTAGAAAGAGAAAGAAAGAAAGAAAGAAAGATTAGGTAGAGAGAAAGAGAGAGAATGAAAGAAAGAAAGATAGATTAGGTAGAAAAAGATTAGGTAGAAAAAGATTAGGTAGAAAGAGAAAGAAAGAAAGAAAGAAAGAAAGAAAGAAAGAAAGAAAGAAAGAAAGAAAGAAAGATAGATTAGGTAGAAAGAAAGATTAGGTAGAAAGAAAGAAAGAAAGAAAGAAAGAAAGAAAGAAAGAAAGAAAGAAAGATTAGGTAGAAAAAAAGAAAGAGAAAGAAAGAAAGAAAGAAAGAAAGAAAGAAAGAAAGAAAGAAAGAAAGAAAGAAAGAAAGAAAAATAAAGAAGGATTAGTTAGAAAGAAAGAAAGATGGATTAGTTAGAAATAAAGAAAGATTGATTAGTTAGAGAGAAAGAAAGAAAGACAGATTAGTTCGAAAGAAAGATAGATAGATTCGTTAGAAAGAAAGATAGATAGATTAGTTCGAAAGAAAGAAAGATAGATTAGTTTGAAAGAAAGAAAGATTAGAAAGAAAGAAAGAAAGATAAGAAAGAAAGAAAGAAAGATTAGAAAGAAAGAAAGAAAGATTGGGTAGAGAGAAAGAGAGAGAGAAAGAAAGAAAGATAGATTAGGTAGAAAGAAAGATTAGTAAGAAAGAAAGAAAGATTAGGTAGAAAAAAGAAAGAAAGAAAGAAAGAAAGAAAGAAAGACTAGTTAGAAAGAAAGAAAGATAGATAGATTAGTTAGGAAGATAGATTAGTTAGAAAGTTAGAGTAGTTAGAAAGAAAGATAGATTAGATAGAAAGAAAGAAAGATAGATTAGGTAGAAAGAAATATTAGGTAGAAAGAGAAAGAAAGAAAGAAAGAAAGAAAGAAAGAAAGAAAGAAAGAAAGAAAGAAAGAAAGAAAGAAAGAAAGAAAGAAAAATAAAGAAGGATTAGTTAGAAAGAAAGAAAGATGGATTAGTTAGAAAGAAAGAAAGATGGATTAGTTAGAGAGAAAGAAAGAAAGATAGATTAGTTAGAAAGAAAGATAGATAGATTAGTTAGAAAGAAAAAAGATAGATTCGTTAGAAAGAAAGAAAGATAGATAGATTAGTTCGAAAGAAAGAAATATAGATTAGAAAGAAAGAAAGAAAGATTAGAAAGAAAGAAAGAAAGAAAGAAAGAAAGAAAGAAAGAAAGCGGTTGCTAAGGTATTCTGGATGGTTGCTAGGGTGTTGCTTGGTGGTTGCTAGGGTGTTCTGGGTGGTTGCTAGGCGGTTGCTAGGGTGTTCTGGGTGGTTGCTAGGGAATTCTGGGTGGTTGCTAGGGCGTTGCTAGGCAGTTAATAGGGTATTCTTAAAATTTCTTGGCATGATTTAGCACTTACCTAATCGCCATTAGCATGTAGCTATTCACAGCTAGCATGTGTAGCATGTTGGAAGTCCTGTTTGCTAGCATGAGTCAAAAGAGCCAACCTCCATCTCTATACGATGTTCTGATACAGAGATATAGGTCTTGCAAAATGGTTGCTAGGGTACTCTCTTTCGTTGCTAGGGAGTGGCTTGGCAGCTGCCAATCATAAAACTCCAAAGGCTGATTGTCAGTGTGAATGATATAAACCAACCCCCATCTCTATACGATGTTTTGATGCAGAGATATAGGTCTTGCAAAACGGTTGCTAGGGTACTCTGTTTGGTTGCTAGGGAGTGGCTTGGCAGCTGTCAATCATGAAGCTCCAAAGTCAAGTTGAATGTATAAACCAACCCCCATCTCTATACGATGTTTTGATGCAGAGATATAGGTCTTGCAAAATGGTTGCTAGGGTACTCTGTTTGGTTGCTAGGGCGTGGCTTGACAGCTGCCAATCATGAAACTCCAAAGGCTGCTTGTAAGTATAAATGATATAAACCAACTCCCATGCCTCTGTGACATTCAGAATGGAAGATATCCCTCTTTGGATTTTGGTTGCTAAGGTGCTCGACAATGGTTGCTAGGGCGTGGCCAGTAAGTGTTGAGGTGATTCAGGATTGGCTGTTTGCTGGCCCGAGTCAAACGAGCCCACCCTCATGTTTCTATGACACTTATATCCTGAGATATCCCTTTGATCTCTTTTAATGGTAGTAAGAAAGAAAGAAAGATTAGGTAGAGAGAAAGAGAGAGAGAGAAAGAAAGAAAGAAAGAAAGAAAGATAGATTAGGTAGAAAGAAAGATTAGGTAGAAAGAGAAAGAAAGAAAGAAAGAAAGAAAGAAAGAAAGAAAGAAAGAAAGAAAGAAAGAAAGAAAGAAAGAAAGAAAGAAAGATTAGGTAGAGAGAAAGAGAGAGAATGAAAGAAAGAAAGATAGATTAGGTAGAAAAAGATTAGGTAGAAAGAGAAAGAAAGAAAGAAAGAAAGAAAGAAAGAAAGAAAGAAAGAAAGAAAGAAAGAAAGAAAGAAAGATAGATTAGGTAGAAAGAAAGATTAGGTAGAAAGAAAGAAAGATTAGGTAGAGAAAGAAAGAAAGAAAGAAAGAAAGATTAGGTAGAAAAAAAGAAAGAGAAAGAAAGAAAGAAAGAAAGAAAGAAAGAAAGAAAGAAAGAAAGAAAGAAAGAAAGAAAGAAAGAAAGAAAGAAAAATAAAGAAGGATTAGTTAGAAAGAAAGAAAGATGGATTAGTTAGAAATAAAGAAAGATGGATTAGTTAGAGAGAAAGAAAGAAAGATAGATTAGTTTGAAAGAAAGATAGATAGATTCGTTAGAAAGAAAGATAGATAGATTAGTTCGAAAGAAAGAAAGATAGATTAGTTTGAAAGAAAGAAAGATTAGAAAGAAAGAAAGAAAGAAAGATAAGAAAGAAAGAAAGAAAGAAAGAAAGAATGAAAGAAAGAAAGAAAGAAAGAAAGAAAGAAAGAAAGAAAGATTAGAAAGAAAGAAAGAAAGATTGGGTAGAGAGAAAGAGAGAGAGAAAGAAAGAAAGATAGATTAGGTAGAAAGAAAGATTAGGAAGAAAGAAAGAAAGATTAGGTAGAAAAAAGAAAGAAAGAAAGAAAGAAAGAAAGAAAGAAAGAAAGACTAGTTAGAAAGAAAGAAAGATAGATAGATTAGTTAGGAAGAAAGATAGATTAGTTAGAAAGTTAGAGTAGTTAGAAAGAAAGATAGATTAGATAGAAAGAAAGAAAGATAGATTAGGTAGAAAGAAAGATTAGGTAGAAAGAGAAAGAAAGAAAGAAAGAAAGAAAGAAAGAAAGAAAGAAAGAAAGAAAGAAAGAAAGAAAGAAAGAAAGAAAGAAAGAAAGATTAGGTAGAAAGAGAAAGAAAGAAAGATTAGGTAGAAAGAAAGAAAGAAAGAAAGAAAGAAAGAAAGAAAGAAAGAAAAATAAAGAAGGATTAGTTAGAAAGAAAGAAAGATGGATTAGTTAGAAAGAAAGAAAGATGGATTAGTTAGAGAGAAAGAAAGAAAGATAGATTAGTTAGAAAGAAAGATAGATAGATTAGTTAGAAAGAAAAAAGATAGATTCGTTAGAAAGAAAGATAGATAGATTAGTTCGAAAGAAAGAAAGATAGATTAGAAAGAAAGAAAGAAAGAAAGAAAGAAAGAAAGAAAGAAAGAAAGAAAGAAAGAAAGATTAGAAAGAAAGAAAGATTAGGTAGAGAGAAAGAGAGAGAGAAAGAAAGCAAGAAAGATAGATTAGTTAGAAAGAAAGATTAGGAAGAAAGAAAGAAAGAAAGAAAGAAAGAAAGAAAGAAAGAAAGAAAGAAAGAAAGAAAGAAAGAAAGAAAGAAAGATTAGGTAGAAAGAAAGAAAGAAAGATTAGGTAGAAAGAAAGAAAGATTAGGTAGAAAGAGAAAGAAAGAAAGATTAGGTAGAAAGAAAGAAAGATTAGGTAGAAAGAGAAAGAAAGAAAGATTAGGTAGAAAGAAAGAAAGAAAGAAAGAAAGAAAGGAAGAAAGAAAGAAAGAAAGAAAGAAAGAAAGAAAGAAAGAAAGAAAGAAAGAAAGAAAGAAAGAAAGAAAGAAAGAAAGAAAGAAAGAAAGAGAGAAAGAAAGAAAGAAAGAAAGAAAGATTAGGTAGAAAGAAAGAAAGATTAGGTAGAAAGAGAAAGAAAGAAAGATTAGGTAGAAAGAAAGAAAGAAAGAAAGAAAGAAAGAAAGAAAGAAAGAAAGAAAGACTAGTTAGAAAGAAAGAAAGATAGATAGGTTAGTTAGGAAGAAAGATAGATTAGTTAGAAAGTTAGAGTAGTTAGAAAGAAAGATAGATTAGATAGAAAGAAAGAAAGATAGATTAGGTGGAAAGAAAGATTAGGTAGAAAGAGAAAGAAAGAAAGATAGATTAGATAGAAAGAAAGAAAGATAGATTAGGTGGAAAGAAAGATTGGGTAGAAAGAGAAAGAAAGAAAGAAAGAAAGAAAGAAAGAAAGAAAGAAAGAAAGAAAGAAAGAAAGAAAGATTAGGTAGAAAGAAAGAAAGATTAGGTAGAAAGAGAAAGAAAGAACGATTAGGTAGAAAGAAAGAAAGAAAGAAAGAAAGAAAGAAAGAAAGAAAGAAAGAAAGAAAGAAAGAAAAATAAAGAAGGATTAGTTAGAAAGAAAGAAAGATGGATTAGTTAGAAAGAAAGAAAGATGGATTAGTTAGAGAGAAAGAAAGAAAGATAGATTAGTTAGAAAGAAAGATAGATAGATTAGTTAGAAAGAAAAAAGATAGATTCGTTAGAAAGAAAGATAGATAGATTAGTTCGAAAGAAAGAAAGATAGATTAGAAAGAAAGAAAGAAAGAAAGAAAGAAAGAAAGAAAGAAAGAAAGAAAGAAAGAAAGAAAGAAAGATTAGAAAGAAAGAAAGAAAGATTAGGTAGAGAGAAAGAGAGAGAGAAAGAAAGCAAGAAAGATAGATTAGTTAGAAAGAAAGATTAGGAAGAAAGAAAGAAAGAAAGAAAGAAAGAAAGAAAGAAAGATTAGGTAGAAAGAAAGAAAGATTAGGTAGAAAGAGAAAGAAAGAAAGATTAGGTAGAAAGAAAGAAAGATTAGGTAGAAAGAGAAAGAAAGAAAGATTAGGTAGAAAGAAAGAAAGAAAGAAAGAAAGAAAGGAAGGAAGAAAGAAAGAAAGAAAGAAAGAAAGAAAGAAAGAAAGAAAGAAAGAAAGAAAGAAAGAAAGAAAGAAAGAAAGAAAGATTAGGTAGAAAGAAAGAAAGATTAGGTAGAAAGAGAAAGAAAGAAAGATTAGGTAGAAAGAAAGAAAGAAAGAAAGAAAGAAAGAAAGAAAGAAAGAAAGAAAGAAAGAAAGAAAGAAAGATTAAAAAGAAAGAAAGATTAGGTAGAGAGAAAGAGAGAGAGAAAGAAAGCAAGAAAGATAGATTAGTTAGAAAGAAAGATTAGGAAGAAAGAAAGAAAGAAAGAAAGAAAGAAAGAAAGAAAGAAAGAAAGAAAGAAAGATTAGGTAGAAAGAAAGAAAGAAAGATTAGGTAGAAAGAAAGAAAGATTAGGTAGAAAGAGAAAGAAAGAAAGATTAGGTAGAAAGAAAGAAAGATTAGGTAGAAAGAGAAAGAAAGAAAGATTAGGTAGAAAGAAAGAAAGAAAGAAAGAAAGAAAGAAAGAAAGAAAGAAAGAAAGGAAGGAAGGAAGAAAGAAAGAAAGAAAGAAAGAAAGAAAGAAAGAAAGAAAGAAAGAAAGAAAGAAAGAAAGAAAGAAAGAAAGAAAGAAAGAAAGAAAGAAAGAAAGAAAGAAAGAAAGAAAGAAAGATTAGGTAGAAAGAAAGAAAGATTAGGTAGAAAGAGAAAGAAAGAAAGATTAGGTAGAAAGAAAGAAAGAAAGAAAGAAAGAAAGACTAGTTAGAAAGAAAGAAAGATAGATAGGTTAGTTAGGAAGAAAGATAGATTAGTTAGAAAGTTAGAGTAGTTAGAAAGAAAGATAGATTAGATAGAAAGAAAGAAAGATAGATTAGGTGGAAAGAAAGATTAGGTAGAAAGAGAAAGAAAGAAAGATAGATTAGATAGAAAGAAAGAAAGATAGATTAGGTGGAAAGAAAGATTGGGTAGAAAGAGAAAGAAAGAAAGAAAGAAAGAAAGAAAGAAAGAAAGAAAGAAAGAAAGAAAGAAAGAAAGAAAGAAAGAAAGAAAGAAAGATTAGGTAGAAAGAAAGAAAGATTAGGTAGAAAGAGAAAGAAAGAACGATTAGGTAGAAAGAAAGAAAGAAAGAAAGAAAGAAAGAAAGAAAGAAAGAAAGAAAGAAAGAAAAATAAAGAAGGATTAGTTAGAAAGAAAGAAAGATGGATTAGTTAGAAAGAAAGAAAGATGGATTAGTTAGAGAGAAAGAAAGAAAGATAGATTAGTTAGAAAGAAAGATAGATAGATTAGTTAGAAAGAAAAAAGATAGATTCGTTAGAAAGAAAGATAGATAGATTAGTTCGAAAGAAAGAAAGATAGATTAGAAAGAAAGAAAGAAAGAAAGAAAGAAAGAAAGAAAGAAAGAAAGAAAGAAAGAAAGAAAGAAAGAAAGAAAGAAAGAAAGAAAGAAAGATTAGAAAGAAAGAAAGAAAGATTAGGTAGAGAGAAAGAGAGAGAGAAAGAAAGCAAGAAAGATAGATTAGTTAGAAAGAAAGATTAGGAAGAAAGAAAGAAAGAAAGAAAGAAAGAAAGAAAGAAAGAAAGATTAGGTAGAAAGAAAGAAAGAAAGAAAGAAAGAAAGAAAGAAAGAAAGATTAGGTAGAAAGAAAGAAAGATTAGGTAGAAAGAGAAAGAAAGAAAGATTAGGTAGAAAGAAAGAAAGATTAGGTAGAAAGAGAAAGAAAGAAAGATTAGGTAGAAAGAAAGAAAGAAAGAAAGAAAGAAAGAAAGAAAGGAAGGAAGAAAGAAAGAAAGAAAGAAAGAAAGAAAGAAAGAAAGAAAGAAAGAAAGAAAGAAAGAAAGAAAGAAAGAAAGAAAGAAAGAAAGAAAGATTAGGTAGAAAGAAAGAAAGATTAGGTAGAAAGAGAAAGAAAGAAAGATTAGGTAGAAAGAAAGAAAGAAAGAAAGAAAGAAAGAAAGAAAGAAAGAAAGAAAGAAAGAAAGAAAGAAAGAAAAATAAAGAAGGATTAGTTAGAAAGAAAGAAAGATGGATTAGTTAGAAAGAAAGGAAGATAGATTAGTTAGAGAGAAAGAAAGAAAGATAGATTAGTTAGAAAGAAAGATAGATAGATTAGTTAGAAAGAAAAAAGATAGATTCGTTAGAAAGAAAGAAAGATAGATAGATTAGTTCGAAAGAAAGAAAGATAGATTAGAAAGAAAGAAAGAAAGAAAGAAAGAAAGATTAGAAAGAAAGAAAGAAAGAAAGAAAGAAAGAAAGATTAGATAGAGAGAAAGAGAGAGAAAGAAAGCAAGAAAGATAGATTAGTTAGAAAGAAAGATTAGGAAGAAAGAAAGAAAGAAAGAAAGATTAGGTAGAAAAAAGAAAGAAAGAATGAAAGAAAGAAAGATTAGTTAGAAAGAAAGAAAGATAGATATATTAGTTAGAAAGAAAGAAAGATAGATTAGTTAGAAAGATATATTAGTTAGAAAGAAAGATAGATTAGATAGAAAGAAAGATAGATTAGTTAGAAAGAAAGAAAGAAAGATAGATAGATAGATAGATAGATAGATAGATAGATAGATAGATAGATAGATAGATAGATAGATAGATAGATAGATAGATAGATAAGTTCATTAGTACATATAGAATGGTAGTTTAATTGAGTCTAGGGCTTCAGGGAGTTTAGATTTGAGTTTTTGTCTTGTACACTACTGGGCCACCGTAAGTCTTGGCTCAATTTGAACATGTTGCAATGAAAGTCAATGGGATTTTTATGGTTTTTAATATTAATTTTTAAGAAATCTGAAAGTCACATCAAAAAGAAAAGTAATAGCACACAAGTCCTTTAAAAGCTGAACATTTTGATAGTTGAATGGTTTTTGTAGCACAAAGTAGAGAGGAGTTGAAAGCGACCACGGAAGAATACGGAATAATAATAATAAAGATTTGGATTTCAATAGTGTGAATGCTTGAAGCATTCACACTAGTTAGTGTGTAGTGCTCTAGTTAGTGTGAATGCTTGAAATATTCACACTAACTAGAATGTACATTTCCGGAAGAAAATGTGAAGTGGTGATTGCAGTGGCAATACTCGCCACTTGGTTGCTAGGGTGTGGTACATGATTGCATACGAGCCAACAAACAGGTCTGTACTATGTTCTGGTGCTGAGATATGGCTTATTCATGTTGTTCAGGTGGTTGCTAGGGCGTTGCTAAGGTGTTCTGAGTGGTTGCTAGGGTGTTTTGGGTGGTTGCTAGGGTATTTTGGTTGGTTGCTAGGGCATTGCTAGGGTGATCTGGGTGGTTGCTAGGTGGTTGCTAGGTGGTTGCTAGGGTGTTCTGGGTGGTTGCTATGGTGTTGCTAGGCGGTTGCTAGGGTATTCTGGGTGGTTGCTAGAGCGTTGCTAGGCGTTTGCTAGGGTATTCTGGGTAGTTGCTAGGGCGTTGCTAGTCGGTTGCTAGGGTGTTCTGGGTGGTTGCTAGGCGGTTGCTAGGGTATTCTGGGTGGTTACTAGGGCATTGGTAGGCGGTTGCTAGGCTGTTCTGGGTGGTTGCTAGGCGGTTGCTAGGGTATTCTGGTTGGTTGCTCTGGTGTTGCTAGGCGGTTGCTAGGGTATTCTGGGTGGTTGCTAGGGCGTTGCTAGGCAGTTGCTAGGGTATTCTTGGTGGTTGCTAGGCGGTTGCTAGGTTGTTCTGGGTGGTTGCTATGGTGTTGCTAGGCGGTTGCTAGGGTATTCTGGGTGGTTGCTATGGTGTTACTAGGTGGTTGGTAGTTGTCACAGATGTTTACTATTGGAGTCCTTAGCATTTTATGGTATGATTTAGCACTTACCTAATTGCTATTAGCATGTAGCTATTCACAGCTAGCATGTGTAGCATGTTGGAAGTCCTGTTTGCTAGCATGAGTCAAAAGAACCAACCTCCATCTCTATACGATGTTCTGATGCAGAGATATATGTCTTGCAAAATGGTTGCTAGGGTACTCTGTTTGGTTGCTAGGGAGTGGCTTGGCAGCTGCCAATCATGAAACTCCAAAGACTGATTGTCAGTGTGAATGATATAAACCATCTCCCATGCCTCTGTGACATTTAGAATGGAAGATATCCCTATTTGGATTTTGGTTGCTAAGGTGCTTGACAATGGTTGCTAGGGAGGGGCTAAGAAGTGTTGACATGATTCATGATTGGCTGTTTGCTGCCCCGAGTCAAACTTGTGTTAACCCCATCTCATTATGATGTTCTGATGCAGAGATATAGGTTTTGCAAAATGGTTGCTAGGGTACTCTGTTTGGTTGCTAGGGAGTGGCTTGGCAGCTGCCAATCATGAAACTCCAAAGGCTGATTGTCAGTGTGAATGATATAAACCAACCCCCATCTCTATACGATGTTCTGATGCAGAGATGTAGGTCTTGCAAAATGGTTGCTAGGGTACTCTGCTTGGTTGCTAGGGAGTGGCTTGGCAGCTGGCAATGATGAAACCCCAAAGGCTTGTTGTCGCTATGAAAGATATAAACCAACTCCCATGCCTCTGTGACATTCAGAATGGACGATATCCCTTTTTGGATTTTGGTTGCCAAGGTGCTCGATAATGGTTGCTACGGCGTGGCTAGGAAGTGTTGAGGTGATTCATGATTGGCTGTTTGCTGCCCCGAGTCAAACGAGACCATCCTCGTGTTTCTATGACACTTCTATCCGGAGATATCCCTTCGATCTCTTTCAATGGAAGTCTATGTAACTTGTTGATAAGGTGCTCTAAATGGTTGCTAGGGCGTGGCTAGTTAGTTTCACAATGATCCTGAGAGACTGACTGGTTGTCTGAGTTAAATGACCCTTGTCTTTCTGACACTGTGATCCAGAGCTATGTTCAATAAAAAATTCCTATGCAATTTACCATAGTAGGAGAAACACATGCATTTCATGGGCCGTCCTTCACCATAGTAAGTCAATGGGGCAACTTTGGGCGCCTCCTGCCCCCCAGGGGTGCAACTTTTACCCCATTGTGAGGTATGTTCTTACAGAGCCTGTCAGCCTCTTCAAATGTGGTAAATTACATGTCTCTGCGAAATTCTCGCTCTGAGCTATGATTCGTCAAAGTTCGTCGCAATGTTAAGTCTATGGGATTTTTTGCCCAATTTTTTGCCCCTGGGGCGACCATCGTACCCCCGATCGCTTATAAAAGTCACAGAACACCATTCCCGAATAATCCGCACGATTTGACGCCTCATTCGTGGGTCTGTGACAAAAGCTGCGGGAGGAGTAGCGCGTCAAAATGTGTGTGGAATAATAAGAATAATAATAATAAGTATGACGGATAACAATAGTGTTGCCTTGCTTTCAGCAAGCACCACTAATAAGTATGCACAATAACAATAGTGATGCCTTGCTTTCAGCAAGCACCACTAATAAGTATGACGGATAACAATAGTGTTGCCTTGCTTTCAGCAAGCACCACTAATAAGAATAATAAGTATGGAGAATAACAATAGAGTTGCTTTGCAAGCACCACTAATAATAATAAGTATGACGGATAACAATAGTGTTGCTTTGCAAGCACCACTAATAAGTATGGAGAAGAACACTAGTGATGCCTTGCCTTTGGCAAGCACCACTAATAATAAGTATGCACAATAACAATAGTGATGCCTTGCCTTTGGCAAGCACCACTAATAATAATAATAAGTATGGAGAAGAACACTAGTGATGCCTTGCCAAAGGCAAGCACCACTAATAATAAGTATGACGGATAACAATAGTGTTGCCTTGCTTTCAGCAAGCACCACTAATAAGTATGGTGGAGAATAATAATGTTGCTTGCCATAGGCAAGCACCATTAATAAGTATGCACAATAACAATAGTGATGCTTTGCCTTTGGCAAGCACCACTAATAATAAGTATGACGGATAACAATAGTGATGCCTTGCCTTTGGCAAGCACCACTAATAATAATAATAAGTATGGAGAAGAACAATAGTGTTGCTTTGCAAGCACCACTAATAAGTATGACGGATAACAATAGTGATGCATTGCCTTTGGCAAGCACCACTAATAATAAGTAAGACGGATAACAATAGTGATGCCTTGCCTTTGGCAAGCACCACTAATAAGTATGCAAGAGAACACTAGTGATGCCTTGCCTTTGGCAAGCACCACTAATAAGTATGCAAGAGAACACTAGTGATGCCTTGCCTTTGGCAAGCACCACTAATAAGTATGCAAGAGAACACTAGTGATGCCTTGCCTTTGGCAAGCACCACTAATAAGTATGCAAGAGAACACTAGTGATGCCTTGCCTTTGGCAAGCACCACTGATAAGTATGCAAGAGAACACTAGTGATGCCTTGCCTTTGGCAAGCACCACTAATAAGTATGCAAGAGAACACTAGTGATGCCTTGCCTTTGGCAAGCACCACTAATAAGTATGCACAATAACAATAGTGATGCCCTGCCTTTGGCAAGCACCACTAATAAGTATGGAGAAGAACACTAGTGATGCCTTGCCTTTGGCAAACACCACTAATAATAAGTTTAAATACAATATCAGTAAGTTGGCTTTTCCAAGCCAACTTAATAATAATAAGTTTAAATACAATATCAGTAAGTTGGCTTTTCCAAGCCAACTTAACAACACTGATTCTTTGTTGAAGAGGCCCAAACCATTTCATGACATTACTTCCTGGAAGTGTAGCTCTGAAGGCGATTAACACCACTATTGTTTTCCCCAGAACACAAGAGATACAGAGGACAAAAGTGATGCCAAATGCTGTGTGACGCAACATACAGGACCACTCAGTGGGTCGACCAATGAAAGTAAGTGAACAGAGGAAAGACAGAGTCAATGAGAAGAGCAGCAGGAAGCTCAGCTCTGAGTTGTTGGCTTTTACTATTGGTGTGTCTCTGTGGTGAGAGAAAATTAAAAATATGAACATAGTTAGAAATGCCCCAAGAATCCCAAACACCATTAAAATGATCCCCATGATTCGGTGAATGACAGGAATTCCATTGTCTTTATGATACACTCATCACCTCTGCTATTGGACCAGTCTCCAAAAGGGCACTTCACACAGTCAGATGCATCTGGTGTGGATGAAAATGGAAGTGCAATAGTAATGAGCCTGCTATTTCAATGAAGTATCTCTTAGCCTATATCTGATCATATACTACTCTTTTAGAAATAGACTTGTTAGTGTTTTAAAAAATGTTTTTATGGTAGTGTATATGATCATTTAGATTAAAATAATTGTAAAACTTTTCCATTTGATCCTCTTTTGATGAACTGCAAGTGTTAAAAGAGCAATTAAACAAACATTACCTGTTGTGTTGCTAATCTCTCCTGGAGGGCATGGAATACAGTCAAAACAACAGATTGGTCTTCCTGGCTGCACAGCTTTCCTATTGCCTAGGGGACAGCTCTCACTGCACACAGACACGGGCACCTGCCACACATTAGGGAAAAGCTACTTGAACAACAATAGAAAAATAATATGCCATGTGACATGTTTGCACATGTTTACACATGTTTGTCTTGTGGATCTGAGCCTATACGATGCATCACTGCATCTCATGTGCACTTGGGTATTTAGTTATATTTGAAAGTTAATTTGAAAAGAGACTTTCACAGTCTTTAGGCCTTCTCCCCAGATGATGTTGACATTGTTCATAGTAAACTGTTGCCCACGAGGCAGAGTTGCATCATAGTAGCGAATTGTGGCTACCTCCATGGTGCCTTTTTCGACCTTTTGTAACCAGTTCGTACCTTGCAGGGGAGTTGCCTTCACCATCAAAAAAACAGTGTTTCTCCCCTATTCATGATGAAATTTACGGTTTGCAGATGATGTAAAACCTGTAATGATAGAAACGTTTTTTTTTTTTTGTTCTTATTATTTTTAATTTGCAGTAATCTCATGTTGGATTCAGAATAACCTCCTTTTAGAAATGTGGAAACATAAAATTGTAAAGCATATCATTTTAAAACTACACTTTAGTAACATCATATATGGTGACTTCAGTGATTAAAAAAAAAAAAAAATTTAATAGTAAATTGTTCATTCATTTTTTGTTTAAGTCATGCAATTTACTTGGATTTATACATATATTTATAGTTTGGTTTTAAGATTTCAACATTTTAGAAGTAGTTCACCTGCCAGGGTTGTATTGTTGTTGGCTGTGCACAGGTGGCATTATCAAATGCGAGTTTTTGCTGCTTACATGACAGTAGATTGTGCAGTGCATGAGAAATTGCATACACAGCAGTGTAGACATTATTGATAAATCTCAAGATCAGACACATCAGTAAAAGAATGTTTGACATATTTCAAGTTCTCTGAGCCGTTGCATGCCCGTAGAATTGTATTTGGGCTTAATGAGCACTGAAAAACATTTTCCCAGAATTCTTTGAGAAACATCCTTTTAGGAAATTGGGAGGGGTTGATGTCCTGTAGAAAGGGCCTAGTCCAAGTATTTGAGCATTGCGTACAGTAAATCCTATAGATCCAATCAGCAAATTGTGCAAAAACAAATACAAAACAAAAGTAAAAGACAGCAGCCCCTCAAGGACGGCTGCTGTCTTTTACTTTAGTTTTGTATTTGTTTATTTTATTATTAAAGTGTGTGTTGAACGTTCGCCGGTTCCTGCCTCCTTCTTCCCGTAACATCTGAGCATGTTACAATATATATATATATATATATATATATATATATATATATATACATATGTATTAGGGGTGGAACGGTACACAGAAGTCACGGTTCGGTTCATACCTCGGTTCAGACATCACGGTTCGGTACGATTTCGGTACAATGGAGTGAAAAGCAAAACAAAAATGCAGAAGGCATTTTTATAAATGTCTTAAGCCTTGTATTTTTTAAATAAGTTTTATTAATAAAGGCATAGAACCAGTTTATTTGTAGTGCACTGACAATAGTTTTATATAATTTAATTAGTTTATTAATTAAATTAATAAAAAGACAAAAAGACCTTGCGATATGTTTGATAATTGTACCTGAATGAATTTAAAATTAATTTGCTATATTTCAGATCAATATATTTGAGGAGTTCTTTTCCAAAACGCTATAAATCCATTTCAATAGTTTCAGGAAAATTTAATTTTTTACCTAGACCCACACATTTTGTGAATATTCAATTTATTCTGTTAAAATGTTTTATTGGCTCAGTCTGAACATGTTGAACAATGATTCTTAAATCAAACAACAATATTGTTTATGATAAATTAAAAGTTAATTTGTTTTTTTTCCAAAACGCTATAAATCCATCCTTTTTTTTTTCAAAACGCTATAAATCCATCCATTTTTTTCCAAAACTGTATGGTTTGTCTTTAAAAAAAAAAAAAAAAAAAAGGAGAGCATGCAACATATAATCAGGGGCTCATACTATAAATTACTATACATTAAATTTAGTAACACATTTAGGCTAATAGTCATTTGGTGCAGAACCTGAAAATAGTAATGATATCAATAGCTATTCAATAAGTTATTTAGTAATACATTCAGAGTCATTTTTAGTAAAGTGTCAAACCTGTAACAAGTAGGACCAATTTGTCCACTACATATGCAAAAAAAACGAGTTATTAAAAATATTCAATAATGATAACGATATTCAAAAGTAGTGATGGGCACCGCTCCACTACACACACACATACACATGCGTGACGCTTAAATATAGGCTAAGTAAAAAAAAAAACTTAAACATACGTTTCATATTTATGTTTAATACTATAGGCTAATGTTATATTTTTTATTTAATCTATGTTGATTATATGAAAAGGGAACGCATGAGATGAGTACGATAGGATCATAAGATGCCCAATATATCGGAAAACATTTGGAATGGGTCAGACATGATTTTGACCACTATTAAGTTTTGTTTAGTAGAAAGCCTTTCTTTAAAGTGAATTTCGTTTTGTATAAATTGTATCTTCATTTTAATCAATGTTTCATCAACAAATTGACTGGATTAATAATAAATAAATAAGAAGCAAATATAGCAGACATATAGCCTAATCAGGACACGGAGGCACCCGCGCGTGATCTGGAGCGCGTCTCATAAATGAACCGAAACACAGCGATACTTGCCTCACAGTCCTGAGAAGTATATCTATAAAAAGCTTGAAATGTCTACATTTAAACAAAACAATAAAAAAAAAAAAAGAAATTGTCTACTCTCTGCGTATGTAGGCTAATTCGAAGTGTGCATTTCTCTCTATAGGCGCGTTCACTACTGCGAAGATGGCGAGTCAGCATAGTCAACTTTATCTTTGTAGCTGACACTGACAGAAAACACTAGTTAAATTCAAAAATAAACAATTCAAATGTTTCATGCATAATCATTACTTTTGTCGGTTCTTTGTGGCAAGCTTTATGCGTGCGTTGAGATGCGAAATAGGCAATTAAAAAACGCTCATTATGGTTTCTCTCCCATATTTAAGTAATTAAATCAATATATGTGATTAAACTAATGGCTTAAATGAACTACTACTAGTCGACTAGAAAACTCACTCATTTTGAGGAATGAATGAACATAAACAAACCTCTGTTCAGAGTGCCGCCGTGCTGGATTGCATAGAACGTTCACCGAATTCTGATTAGTCGAGACGATTTATCGCGTTTTGGCTAAAAATAGGTTTGGCGCTTATGGCGTTTTGGAGCAGTGAATAGGTTCAGTACACAGCAAAATGCTTTTTTTTTTAAAAATGGCCTTTATCGCGTTTTGGAAAAGAGCTCTTCATTTGTTTTCCTTAATTTTAATTAAGCCTAACTTTATTCTCATCTGAATTATAAATAATTGATTTACGTATAAAGTAATACTACCATTAAAAAACACATTTGATTTTCTTTTTTAATCCATGTAGAATGTGTAACTTAAAAATAAAACTGTGTGTGTGTGTGTGTGTGTGTGTGTGTGTGTGTGTGTGTGTGTGTGTGCGTGCTTGCGTGCGATTTTGGTTGTGTGACAGTTGTAGGTTGCCATTTGACAAGAGTTTAGAGTGTGACAAAAGCACAATGTTGTGTTTTATTGCGAGTGTACACAATTATGTAAACATTTTGCAGTTTGAATGATGTCCTGTATTAACAAAATGACGGAGTATGTTTTTATGTTTCCACTGTTCGATCGCGCCCGCGCCTCTCTCTCTCACACACACACACACACACACACACACACACACACACACACACACACACACACACACACACACTGTTCGATCGCGCCCGCGCCTCTCTCTCTCTCTCTCACACACACACACACACACACACACACACACACACACACACACACACACACACAGTTCGATCGCGCCTGCGCCTCTCCCTCTCTCTCGCGCACACACACTTCAGCATTGCAATATTGACATCGCAGTCTGCTCATTATGCTGCGTTCAGACCAAACACGAATTGAGCTAAATTTATCGCTATTTAGAGTTTTATTTATTTTTATACTGTGTATTCTCCGTGTAAATTCGTGCACCGAACCGTGACGCCCGTACCGATTAGGTTCAATACGAATACATGTACCGTTCCACCCCTAATATGTATGTATGTATGTATGTATATATATATATATATATATATATATATATATATATATATATATATATATATATATATATATATATATATGTGTGTGTATATGCTTGGAAACTGATTGCTGATTATTTTATGGCCTTCTATGTACTTCAGGTCTTCAAGTCTTCAAGTGGAAGATATATATATATATATATATATATATATATATATATATATATGAGCTTGGAAACTGATTACTGATTATTTTATGGCCTTCTATGTACTTTAGGTCAAGTCTTCAAGTGGAGGCATGCAGGAGGTGCATAGTTGGTATACATTTTATTTGGTACAGAATAGTTAGAAATATAACCATTACATTCATTGAGAAGCTTATATGACGTTGTTACCCGTTAAAACATTTACAGTGATAGTGTGTAATCATTGAATGCAAGTTTTTATTAGTAATAATAATAATAAAAACACAACTCATTCTATTCTCATATCCACCCATAAAGATCTGATAAATACATAGACTCACAGTATGAGAAATACAAGAGAGATAATGAACCTTATTGTATTACATTAGTAGTCCTACACTTTTTTTTTCCACTAGAGGGAGATCATATCTGTGGTATTCACTTGGATGACTGAAAGAGTTCAGGTCTTCACTGATGCATTTGATGCAGTCTGATGTGACCTTTGCGGTTTTTGTCCTTTTCATATATTCATCAATTCTTTTAATTAAGTTAAATGTGTTCTGTTTATGTCACATTATTTTTATAACATCTGTAGCTATTAGGCTATGTTCTGTTTCTGTATGATCAGTTTAATGTGGCATTCTTCCCAGTAAATTTTTTTTTGTGTTTGCATCTGGTCTTAAAAAGATGACATAACATTTTGGAATGAAAATACAGATCAGTAAACTATAACTGGATGCTAAAATGGCAAATACCTCCACAGCTACTGTTAACTTTCCAGGTGTGCTTAGGTAAGCTGGGATAAAGGCAATCCAGACAGAACAGAAAATGAGCATACTGAACGTGATGAACTTGGCCTAATTGAAGTTATCAGGGAGCTTCCGGGCTAGAAAAGCCAAAATGAAACACAAGACAGCCAGTAGTAGTGTTGGGTCCGAGTCCACCTTTGTCGAGTCCGAGTCAAGTCCAAGTCCTTAAAGCTACACTGTGTAACTTTTTTAGTTTATTCTTAGCTAAAAACACTTAGTTCTTTCAAAAATATATGTGCTTATTAATGTATATTTACTTCGTTCAAGTAATAAAGTATTCCCGTGAGTGTATAATATGCCATTGAAAATACATACGGGTGGGGGGTTCTAATGTCGATCGCCATGTTGCCCCTCCATCTTGAAAGTACATTAGCCAAAGAGGGACATACGGTTAATTCAAGCTTCTCCTTTCACTCATGGACGAGGTCGAACTGGAAGCCATGTTAATCTTGGACTACATTGGCCACCGTAGGAGTTAAAACGAAATCGGAATTGAGAGGAACAGAAACGTTACGTCGGATGACGACGAATGGGGTTTCGCTTAGAAAGCCTATCAACTTCGAGTATTACAAAACGAGCCAATGGCAAAGAAATGCCATGGGTCTGCGGAATTTGCATGACGTAACTCCGCCCCACCTCGTGGGTATAAAAGGAGGAAGTCCGCAACAGCAGTTTATGTTTCTTCGCTGAGGAGCCAAGACTGAGCTCAGGCGATCCCCGTGGTACAGCGGAAAGTGGCAGGCAGACGTAACGTCTCCGTTCCCTACTCAGGGAACGAGGGTTACATACGTAACCGAGACGTTCCCTTTCGTTGTCACTCCGAGTTACGTCGGATGACGACGAATGGGGTTACCAGTCTAATCACGCCACCTTCTCGGCTGTCTTCCAGTGCCCTGCGTAAATCGAGATCCCTGTCATAGACTGGACGAAGGACTCCATTTAACACAGGAATACCAAGGTACACTGGGAAGCATATCCCAAGCTAGGGGAAGTATGCAATTAATGCCAACCCAGAGGGGGGGGACTTAGAGAATACACATATGACCCGAAGGAAACATATGGAGAACACTGGGGTGTCCAGCCGCAGGTGGAATATTTCAACCCCAGGGGTGGCAAGGTGGCTTGCCAAGGGAAAGACACATGCTCAGAGAGGCTTACAGTGGAAATACACATGTGGGGGTCGCTCAGGGGAGGGACCAAGCACACGGGAGGCACCTAGCCGACGCGCAGGCAAGAGACACTGGCGCCGACGTCAGGAGTGCTGGAGGAACTCAGGGCTTTCGGGGAAGCTCACCTGAGGAGAATATCGCACGTATCCAGTCCGTGGAGTGAAATGGCGAGCAAGCGAAGACACCTGAGCGGGTCCGGTACTAGCTAGTTGAGCGAGTACATGGAAGGACACTGGCTCCACTCGGAGATTATAGAATCTGGCGAATGTGTTAGGTGTCGCCCAGCCTGCAGCTCTGCAGATGTCTGTTAGCGAGGCGCCATGCGCTAGAGCCCAAGAGGATGCCACACTCCGGGTGGAGTGGGCCGTCACACCAAGGGGGCACGGTCGACCTTGCTGCTGGTAAGCCAAGGCAATGGCGTCCACTATCCAGTGAGACAACCTTTGCTTGGAGAGAGCCTTTCCCTTCAGCTTCCCACCATAACAGACAAAGAGCTGGTCTGAGGTCCTGAAACACCGCGTCCTGTCTACATAGGCGCGAAGAGCGCGTACTGGACAGAGCAGTGCCAAGGCTGGGTCTGCCTCCTCCGGGGGCAGCGCTTGCAGGTTCACCACCTGGTCCCGAAAGGGAGTGGTAGGAACCTTGGGCACATATCCGGGCCAGGGTCTCAGGATCACGTGAGAGAAAGCCGGTCCAAATTCCAGGCACGCTTTGTCGACGGAGAATGCGTGCAGGTCCCCTACCCTCATGATGGAGGCCAGTGCAACCAGGAGCGCTTTCTTCATTGACAGGAACTTAAGCTCGACTGACTGCAGGGGCTCAAAGGGAGCACTCTTCAGGGCAGTTAGAACCACTGAGAGGTCCCAAGAGGGAACGAGAGGAGGGCGAGGAGGATTTAGTCTCCTCGCTCCTCTCAGGAACCTGATGACCAGGTCGTGCTTCCCTACCGACTTACCTTCGACTAGGTCATGGTGTGCGGCAATGGCGGCAACATAGACCTTAAGGGTGGAGGGAGACAGCCTTCGCTCCAACCCTTGCTGAAGGAAGGAAAGCACAACGCTGATCGAGCATCTCCGGGGGTCTTCTCGGTGAGAAGAGCACCAGACGACGAAGAGGTTCCACTTCAACGCGTAGACGTGTCTCGTGGACGACGCTCTAGCGGAAGTGATGGTAGCCGCCACCGCTGGTGGAAGGGTACTCAAACCTACCTCGAGCCGTCCAGGAGCCACACGTGGAGGCTCCAGAGATCGGGGCGAGGGTGCCACAGGGTGCCCCGTCCCTGAGAAAGAAGGTCCTTCCTCAGAGGAATGGGCCAGGGAGGTGCTGTCACGAGGAGTGCAAGTTCGGGGAACCAGGTCCGGCCGGGCCAATACGGCGCGACCAAAATGACCTGCTCCTCGTCCTCCCTGACCTTGCGCAAGGTCTGCGCAAGAAGGCTCACTGGGGGAAACGCATATTTGCGGCCCGGCGGCCAGCTGTGCGCCAGTGCATCCGTGCCGAGCGTGCCCTCGGTCAGGGAAAAATACAGGGCGCAATGGGTCGAGTCGTGAGAGGCAAACAGATCTATCTGTGCGTCCCCGAACTGGTCCCAAATCACCTGAACCGACTGGGGATGGAGTCGCCATTCTCCAGGGAGGGGCTGAAGCCGTGAGAGCTCGTCGGCTGCACAGTTCAGGGCTCCGGGAATGAAAATGGCTCGAAGCGACCTCAGATGCTTCTGACTCCATAGAAGGAGGTGGCGGGCGAGTTGTGACATACGGCTGGAGCATAGACCACCTTGATGGTTGATGTACGCTACAGTAGCGGTATTGTCTGAGCGGACTAGTACGTGTTGACCCCTGAGCAACGCCCGGAAGCAGTGCAGGGCAAGGCGTACTGCCAACAACTCGAGGCAATTGACATGCCATAGCCACTGGGGTCCTGTCCAGGAGCCCGCAGCAGCATGTCCATTGCACATGGCGCCCCAGCCCGTGGTGGAGGCATCCGTGGAGACCACAACATGCCGGGAAGCTCGTTCCAGGGGGACACGCGCCCTGAGAAAACTGAGTTTCGACCACGGGGTGAGGAACTGACGGCAGGTCGGAGTAACTGGTACCCGGAGCGTGCCTTGATGCCATGCCCACCTCGGGACTCGGTCGCGAAGCCAAAGCTGAAGCGGTCTCATATGAAGCAATCCGAGCGGCGTGACCGCGGCTGCAGATGCCATATGCCCCAGGAGCCTCTGAAAATGTTTCAGTGGAACCGCATTCTTGCTCCTGAGATGTCTCAGGCAAGTCAGCAGTGACTGCGCGCGCTCGCTCGTAAGCTGCGCGGACATGGCGACCGAGTCGATGTCCATACCGAGAAAAGAGATCAAAAAGCAAAGTTTGCTCTTCTCCCAGTTGACCCGAAGGCCCAGATGAGCTAGGTGCCGGAGCACTAGGTCCCTGTGTTCGCAAACCTGATCTCGAGAGTGAGCTAGGATCAGCCAGTCGTCGATATAACTCAGGATGCGAACCCCGTGTTCCCGAAGGGGAACAAGGGCAGCCTCGACGACCTTCGTGAAGGTGCGAGGAGACAGGGCTAGCCCGAAAGGGAGAACCGCGTACTGGTATGCCTGCCCCTCGAAAGCAAACCGTAGGAACGGTCTGTGTCAAGGAAGAATGGAGACATGAAAGTAGGCGTCCTTCAGGTCGATCGCTGCAAACCAATCCTGGGGCCGCACGCATTCGAGAACGCGTTTGGCGGAGAGCATCTTGAACGGCAGCCTGTGAAGGGAGCGGTTCAGCACGCGCAAGTCCAGGATTGGCCGTAACCCACCGGTTTTCTTGGGGACAATGAAGTAGGGGCTGTAGAAGTCGGACCTCATCTCGGCTGGAGGGACAGTCTCGATCGCACCCTTCGCCAGCAGGGTGAGAATCTCAGCTCTCATGATGGGGGCATTGCCACCGACCACAATGGAGCGGACTCCCCGGAAGCGGGGAGGAGACCGTGCGAACTGAATCGCATAGCCGAGCCTGATGGCGCGCGTGACCCAGCGGGACAGACGGGGAGCTCTAGCCAGGCTCCCAGGAACTGAACCAGCGGGGTCATGCGGGCCACAGGCGTCCCCCCAGGGGGGCAGCGAAGCGGAGTAACTGGCCCAGACGTGGACGGCATAGCGGCCCGGTGTGGGGGCACGGTTAGCACCCGCGCCCTGGCAGAGGGGGCCAGGGGAGGACCATGCTGGTCGTCCCGCGGGGGCCTGCTCTGCCAGGGGTCTGGCGACAGAGGGGGACAGGGGCGAAGCGGTCCGTGGACGGCACGCCGTGTCAAGCACCTCTGGGACAGAGGGGGACGAGGAGAGCACGGCTTGTGGGCGGCGCTCTGTGTCGTCCGAGAACTCTGTCTTCCCAGAGACGGGAGAGTCAGTTCTTAGGAGAATAAGGATTTTTCCCCGGCCCTCCACCGGGGAAAGGAGTGGTCCTGCTACCAACTCCTGGAAGAACTGAGTCCCATCTCTGTGGAGCCCGTCTCAGGAGCGCTGCTTAACCCGGCACGTAGCGGCGTCCGCCCGCGGCTTCCAGAGCCGGCCCGTCTCTTTAAACGGGCGGGGTGGGAGCCGCGGGGGGGGCGGCTTCGGCAGTGGGCAGACCGAGGGATCTGAGCGGACGGCGGGCCATCGGGACAGAATCACGTCAGTCTGCACTTGGGCGGTTGAGAGCTGTTGGGCGAAGTTCTCAACCGCACCGCCGAAGAGGCCGACCTGGGATATGGGAACGTCGGACAGACGGGGCCGCGCGACATTCAGCACATCAGACAGGTTCAGCCACAGAATGGTAGGCATCACCTGACCCAGGGAGCATACGGCCACTTTCGTCGCTCGGAGAGCAAGGTCAGTGGCGGCGCGCGACTCAGTGAAGAGCCCTGGGTCAGTCCCGCCCTCGTGCAAGTCCATGAGCATCTGGGTCGAGGACCAGCAGAATGGCCATGGCCTGCAGAGAGGCGGCTGCCAGTCCCGTGGTGCTATAGGATCTCGCCACAAATGTAGACGAAAACTATAGACCACGGGCGGGTGCTTAGGATTGCGCCGAGAAGAAGCACTCTGAGGACACATAGCATCGCAACAGAGCGTTCAGCCGGGGGAACCCCAGTGTACCCGTGACAGCGGCCCCATCGAGGGGGGAAAGGCGGATGAGATCAGCGAGCGGTCCCGAGAAAACCAGGGGGTCTTCTGGGACTTCGAGATCTCATCATGCACGTCCGGGAGGGAAGGTATTGGGGTTTGCCGTGGACGAGGGTCGGCGGCCTTACCCAAAAACCAATCGTCCCAGGAAAGCATGGCCATCATCTCTGGATCAGACTCAGGCACAGCCGTATGCACACCAGAGGGTGGCAGCTGTGACGAGTCGTCACTTCGCAGAGAATCAAACCCACCTTGTGAAGCTGCTACAAACATAGTATCATCCTCTGTAGCTTTAAATGAAACACACGGGCCACCAGAGGGTAGACTCGTGGGAATCACCTATTCACTAGCGGGCACCGCCGTTGAGGGGAGGCTGGGGTCACGGACACGGAGTCGGCGCCTTGTTCCAGACCAACCCCCTCAGGTCACCCTGGCCACCAGCCGAAGATCGGGGGGTGGATGAGGGGACTCTCACTCTTGCGAGTTCACCGAGTCTCGACCTATATGACGCGATGATCATGTTCCCACAGAGAGAACATGAGTCATCCACGAGCGCTGCTCTAGTATGATCAAGCCCAAACATACTAGACAACGCTCGTGCCCATCAGAGTCCGATACCAAGCTGCCGCAACCATTCGTTTTTTTTTTTGTTTTTTTTTTAATGCACGGGCGAGCCGTCTTTAAAAAGACGTGCCGCGTGCGCTCTTTTAGAGAGAAAACTCAAGTGTTGAAGCGCCCGGGGAAGCACGCACTCTCTGATGAACCACTGCAGAGATAAGCAGGAAGCACGCACTCGCCGGAGATCGCCGTCACACCAACACTCGAGGCACTTGTTCGTGAAGCTGATAATTCAGAGTTGGCTTGTGGAGAGAAGAATACACTTGGCTCCGAAGCGAAAACATAAACTGCTGTTGCGGACTTCCTCCTTTTATACCCACGAGGTGGGGCGGAGTTACGTCATGCAAATTCCGCAGACCCATGGCATTTCTTTGCCATTGGCTCGTTTTGTAATACTCGAAGTTGATAGGCTTTCTAAGCGAAACCCCATTCGTCGTCATCCGACGTAACTCGGAGTGACAACGAAAGGGAACTAATATTCACTGAGATGGTCATATACCTTTTCACCGCTAGATGGGGGTAAAAATCACACAGTGTAGCTTTAACAATCGAGTCTGAGTCCAAATCCGAGTCCAAAGAGGGCCGAGTCGGACTTGAGTCCGAGTCCTTAACATCCGAGTCCGAGTCGAGTCCAGCCGAGTCCACAAAGATTTAAATGATTTGAAATTGACCTTTCACAAAGACCCGCCCCTCTTAGTTACTGTTGCTACGTCCGACAAGCCGTTCCGCTCTCACTCCAAATGTTCTCACACAGTGAAAAATATATTGTGGAGCAAAGAGGACACTGAATATGCGCCAACATACAAGACAGAGCAGCCTACTTTTGGTATGAAATAAAGTCTCATCTTTTACATTTTTATAATTATTATGACATTCAAACAATAAATCCTGTTTTGTGGTGCTTTAATGTGTAGGCCTCAGTTCAAGCAGCACATGAACTGATAATCTCTTAGTTATAGCACAAATTAAACATGAATGAAAATCAGAACTGCGAAAAGATATCAATACACACCATTTTTCAAGTTCAAGTCCACTGACTTTAATCTACTAACTGATTTGGTTTGTTTGTCGGACAAAAATGGCGGTATCTGCATTATGATTGGTCAGATCGCCTGTCAGTCAAATTGGGGCGAAAGGTCTCAACACTGTGAGCTCTTAAATTAATATTTTAAACCTTACAAAATGATTGCAATGTATAGTCAAAGTCATACGTTTACCTATTGTACATCTTTCATAATCTGTAAAAGTTGCACCCCTGGGGGGCAGGAGCTGCTCAAATTTGCCCCATGGACTTACTATGGTGTAGGACGGCCCATTTCCTACACATCGCATAGGGATTTTGTATTGAACATAGCTCTGTATCACAGTGTCATAGAGACAAGGGGACGGGCTCATTTTTCTCAGATGACCAATCAGTCTCTCAGGATCATTGTGAAGCTATTACGCCACGCCCTAGCAACCATTTAGAGCACCTTAGCAACAAGTCCCATAGACTTCCATTGAAAGAGGTCAAAAGAATATCTCCGGATAGAAGTGTCATAGAAACACAAGGGTGGTCTCGTTTGACTCGGGGCAGCACACAGCCAATCATGAATCCCCTCAACACTTTCTAGCCCCTCCCTAACAACCATTGTTGAGCACCTTAGCAACTAAAATCTATAGAGGGATATCTTCCATTCTGAATGTCACAGAGGCATGGGAGTTGGTTTATATCATTCATACTGACAAGCAACCTTTGGACTTTGATGACTGGCAGCTGCCAAGCCATTCCCTAGCAACCAAACAGAGTACCCTAGCAACCATTTTGCAAGACCTATATCTCTGCATCAGAACATCGTATAGAGATGTGGTTTAGCTCTTTTGACTCATGCTAGCAAACAGGGCTTCCAACATGCTACACACGACGGGTGTACGATGTTCGCACAGCGGACGAAAAAGCGGCCAAAAAAGTCCCATTGACTTAACATTGCGGAATGTTCAGAAATTTAAATCCCAACCGACTTTTTCACACACACAGACACAAAGGGCCTGACACCCCTGCATTTCTCTCCCTCTCTCTCTCCCTCCCTCAGAGGATTTATATTATCAAGCAGGCAATAAGTAATGGCCTAAAATCTTCATAGCCTCACCCTAGCAACCAATTACATCACCCTAGCAACCATAGGCCATAGGCACGAGGCCGCAGGCCTCATGCCATACCAAAGGCACTCGTTAATAAAGATTTTAAGAACTCTATAATAACTCTATAGTGACTATCTGTTACTATATTATAATAAATACATGCTGACATAACAGACCAATGAGTGAGGCATCAAATCGTGCGGCCTATTCTGCCGCACTAAGGCAAAAGGTCGTAACTTCGATTTTTGGCTAAAATGAGTTATTGTCATTTTTAGGACAATAAACATAAGTTTTATCATATACACAAACATCAAGTTTCAATTCGATTGTTTTTTGGGGGAAATAAGATGATGTTTTTGGCGTAACTTCAAAAAGCCATGGGGAAACTGTGGTAGAAGCCCATAACGTCAGTTACGGCTTTATGCCTTCGTTTCTCGCTGCTCCTGAACACTCGAATGAAGTTACGGTTGCGCTGCCCTGAAGTTACGACACTCTGCCTGGTTCTGACCGACCATCAAAATATTGCTGCGCTGGAGTTACGGGGTTATGACGTAGCAATTAAATCACCTCAGACACACACGTACATGTTATACAGTGATTGCTTTTGTGGCATACTCTCGGGGGGAAATGGCTTTGAAACGTAAACACCAAGATCAAGGTAAGAATGACACGACACGGGTGCATAAAAAAGATCATCTTCAAAATCCAGTAATAGCTAGCAGTAGCCTTTAGCTAGCGATGCTAGTTCGCAAACTAGACACAAGCACGTTTCGAGCCATAATCAACAACTTATCCAGTAACAACGCTGCATTAGAACAGGCTTGTAGGTAGGATATCTTAATTCACAGCCCGTAATACAAGGCTACATACATGTACAACTGAAATAAAATGTGCTTCTCATAGGCTAGCTCTCGCCTGCCAATGACAGTCCACTGACTGAAAAAACTATGTACGGGAGTTGGTTGGTTGGAGCCGTAACGACACACCCATTATACACCAGCAGCAGGAATGTAGTAATTTAGAGCCTACCTTTTGTTGAACCCTGGTTAAAATCCATGTCAAACAACCGACGAGAAAGCAAATCCATTACAATACAGAACTACTAGATACAGTTATTTAGGGACTAATCTGTAGCCCCGCCTTAGCTCTGATGCTGGAATATGTTGTGTGTGTGTGTGTGTCTGTGTGTGAGAGAGAGAGAGAGAGAGAGAGAGAGAGAGAGAGAGAGAGAGAGAGAGAGAGAGAGAGAGAGAGAGAGAGGGAGGCGCGGGCGCGATCGAACACTGGAAACATAAAAACATACTCCGTCATTTTGTTCATACAGGACATTCAAACTATTCTCACTACTTCAACTTCTTGTTTATACATGTGAAGCCATTTTTATCATAGTGAGTCCAATATAATATTGCTTACATTTTAAGTGTTATCATAACAATGTGCTATAAAATAGAAGTTAAGGTATTTTGCCTTGGTATGACCGATTGTCATTTTGTGGGCAATGCTAAGGCAGAATACAGTAACTTCCGAAAAAGGGTCAAAGGTCAAATTTGAGTTCAAATTTTTTGTAGATAGGTTAATACAGGTATACACTACTAAATGTGAAAATTACAATATTATACCGATAACTCAATTGTTAGGACATTAAGATAACTTTAAAGTCATTTTTCTCAGTTTCACACTATGGTGAGTTAAGGTCTTTTGCCTTAGTAGGGCAGTATTGAGGAGAGGTGTGCTACATCTTTTCTAAGAGATCAGGGGTACGATAATTGCCCCAGGGGCAAAAAAGCGCCCCAAAAAATCCCATAGAGTTAACATTGCAACAAACTTTGACGAGTCATAGCTCAGAAATCATATTTCACAGAAACGTGTGATTTGCCACATTTGAAGAGGCTGACAGGCTCTGTAAGAACATACCTCACAATGGGGTAAAAGTTGCACCCCTGGGGTGCAGGAGCTGCCCAAAGTTGCCCCATTGACTTACTATGGTGTAGGACGGCCCATGAAAATAGCAACCAAACAGAGTAACCTAGCAACCATTTTGCAAGATCTGTATCTCTGCATCAGAACATCGTATAGAGATGGGGTTTGGCTCTTTTAAGTCATGCTAGCAAACAGGACTTCCAACATGCTACACATGCTAGCTGTGAATAGCTACATGCTAATAGTGATTAGATAAGTGCTAAATCATGCCAAAAAAAGGTTTAGAAGTCCAATAGTAACCGTCTGTGACAACTACCAACCACCTAGCAACACCATAGCAACCACCCAGAATACCTTAGCAACTGCCCAGAACACCCTAGCAACCACCCAAATACCCTAGCAACACCATAGCAACCACCCAGAACACCCTAGCAACTGCCTAGCAACCACCCAGAATACCCCAGCAACACCATAGCAACCACCCATAATACCCTAGCAACCACCTAGCAACCATCCAGAATACTCTAGCAACCGCTTAGCAACGCCCTAGCAACCACACAGAACACCCTAGCAACCACCTAGCAACATCATAGCAACCACCCAGAACACCCTAGCAACCACCTAGCAACACAGTAGCAACCACCTAGAACACCCTAGCAACCACCTAGCAACGCCCCAGCAACCATACAGAATACCCTAGGCAACCACCTAGAAACAGCATAGCGACCACCCAGAACACCATAGCAACCACCTAGCAACACCATAGCAACCACTCAGAACACCATAGCAACTGCATAGCAACCCCCAGAACACCATAGCAACTGCCTAGCAACACATTAGCCACCACCCAAAATACCCTAGCAACCACCTAGCAACCACCTGAACACATGTATAAGCCATATCTCAGAACCAAAACATCGTACAGACATGTTTGTTGGTTTTGTATGCAATCATGTACCACACTCCAGCAACCGAGTGGTGAGTTTTGCCACTGCAAGCACCACTTCACATTTTCTTCTGGAAATGTACATTCTAGTTCTTCTTCTTCTTCTTCTTCTTCTTATTTTTCTTGACCAAAATTTTCTGACTCTAACTCGTCAGATTTCTTAAAAATTAATATTAAAAATCATAAAAATCCCATTGACTTTCAATGTAACAGTTCAAATTGAGCCAAGACTAAGGTGGCTCAGTAGTGCACAACAAATAAACTAAAATCTAAACTCCCTGAAACCCTAGACTCAATTAAACTATCATTCTATGTGTACTAATGCAGGGGTTCTCAAACTTTTTGAGACCAGGGACCCCTTAGAGCGGAGAAAAAATTCCAAGGACCCCCTCATAACAATAACTGTCTGTGATTAATATGGTTAAAACTATTTGTACTCTTAAATGCCATTGGAATTAATTGCATTGCAATCTTTTTCGCCCTAAAAACTTAAGACCTGTTTTATAGAACAGAAACACATGTCAGTTTAAATCAGGTTAATACCACTTATATACTTGTGAACAGTGGGTCTTTTATTCAAATTTCACTTGGACTCAGTAGCATTTACACTAAGTAATTTATCTTAAAAGCTTTCATAAAATCAACAGCAAGACAGCAAGCACAGGCTTGTTCTGATAACATTAAAAAAATCAAACATTAAAATTCCCTATATTAAAATTGAAACATTAACATTTTACATTAAAATAATAGTTCACCCAAAATGAAAATTCTGTCATCATTTACTCACCCTCAAGTTGTTCCAAACCTGAATGAGTTTCTTTCTCCTGCTGAAGACAAAAGAAGATATTTTGAAGAATGTCGGTAACCAAACAGTTGATTGACCCCATTGACTTCCATATGTTTTTTTTTTTAAAGTACCAGAAACTGTTTGGTTACCCACATTCTTCAAAATATCTTCTTTTGTGTTCAGCAGGAGAAAGAAACTCATTCAGGTTTGGAACAACTTGAGGGTGAGCAAATGATGACACACTTATCATTTTTTTGTTTGGGTGAACCATTTAAAATAACATTTAAATTATGTAATGTTACTTTACGTGCATCAACTTTAAAATAATGAATTCATTGCACCTTATATCAATGGCAGAACAATCAACAAATCATAACAGAATTAACACTTGCAGAACACATCCTAGTAATTAAGTTAATAATTAATAATTAATAATTGGGGATATTCAAATTAATTAACCAATCATACCATTGATCAGCTCTACCAAACTTGGATGTCTTTTTTCCAGTAATAAACAAACATTGTTAAGTTGTTTTGATTGATACTGTGAAGCAGCTTTGATACAATCTGTATTGTGAAAAGCGCTATATAAATATATTTGACTTGACTTGACTTGACTTAAACCAAACTTTTATTTTGGCGGGTTGTAGTGAATAAAAGTTTTGTATTGTTATTATTTATGTAGGCCCAGGGGCGAAATGTTTTTAGTAAAGCCCCGAATATTTTGCTACCTTGTCTTTCTCATAGAGCAAAACAATTCATCAGAAAAACAAATGTGAATAAGATTACAGCTGCCGTGATTACCTAATCATGAAAAGTGCATATTATATTTTTCCCTTTGCATTAAAAGTACTTACAACGTGCTTTTGCAGCGTTGAGCATTGTAGCCAATCACAGGCATGTCTGTTGAACGCATCGGCCAATCAGAGACGTTTAAACGAGTCGCGTGCTGAAGATGTGTTTTGCGCGAGCTCACTGAGTTCTACACTTTTCGCAAACCTGTCATTATTATTGGCAATAACCTTAAGATGCAAATAAGAGATTCACTGCAATGTATTTGATATTCTTGATGCTGCTCTGATGCACTCCATTACGCACCGCTCTGTTTGTTGGATGACTAAAAGTTCAGCGGTCTAGCTCATCAATGTCAAAATGATTAAAGAATGCGGGGCTTACCGTTCACAGAAGGATGTTAACAGTGAACGAACGCCTGGTAAAATGTAAGTAGATTTAATATTTGACAACTGTAATCTTTTTCTTTATTCCCTTAAATCGTTTTCATAATCAATTCATTAATTTAAATAAAAATACCTAATTTTAGTTTGGGCTAAAGCCCCGAATATCCACTGACCTTAGAATCGCCCCTATTTTTGTATCAAATTAAATGCTGAAACGTTCTCAAAGTGACTCATAGCAGCTCTGGAGATGACGCTCTTGTGTAAAGGCAAAAGGCTCATTCATTTTTACTCATGTACTGTAGGCCTTTGCCGCCTAAAGAGAATGAAAGCCCGTGTCCGCCATATAAAACTATAAAAAAGGTAGGCTAATTGTGACTTTTTAATCTCACAATTCTGACTTTAAAGTCACAATTACCTTCTCTTTTCATTTTCTATTCAGTGGCGGAAACGGGCTTCCATTACAAATGACATAGGCAAGCTACTAAACGTCTTAAACAATATTAATTTAAAACAGTTTAAATAAACTGACGGATAAAAAAAAAAGAACAGAAAAATTTAAACCTAGCCTCTTAACTTTGATTTTACAACTAGGCTACTGTATATTCGCGGATTCACTCTTCTCTCTGGATATGCGCGCATGTTTGTGGGGGGAGAGAAAGAGAGAGCAGGAGCGCTCTGCCAAGAGTTTCCCCGATGGTCTGACTGGATTCCGCGATTCCGTTCATAGGGTTCTAAAATTATTTCGCGGACCCCCTGGCAACGGGTTGCGGACCCCAAGTGAACGGGTTGCGGACCCCTAACTGATATCTTTCTTTCTAACTGATCTCTTTCTTTCTAACTAATCTTTATTTCTTTCTAACTAATCTTTCTTTCTAACCAATCTATCTTTCTTTCTTTCTAACTAATATATCTTTCTTTCTTTCTAACTAATCCATCTTTCTTTCTTTCTTTCTTTCTTTCTTTCTTTCTTTCTTTCTAACAAATCTATTTATCTTTCTTTCTTTCTAACTAATCTATCTTTCTTTCTTTCTAATATTTCTTTCTTTCTAACTAATCTTTCTTTCTTTCTAACTAATCTATCTTTCTTTCTTTCTATATTTCTTTCTTTCTTTCTATCTAATCTATCTTTCTTTTTAATTAATCTCTTTTTTTCATTTTTTCTTTCTAACTAATCTTTCTTTCTTTCTTTCTAACTAATCTTTCTTTCTTTCTAACTTTTCTTTCTTTCTTTCTAACTAATCTTTCTTTCTTTCTTTCTTTCTTTCTTTCTTTCTAACAATTCTTTCTTTTTACCAAATCTTTTTTTCTTTCTTCCTAACTAATCTTTATTTTTTCTTTCTTTCTTTCTAACTTTTTTTCTATCTTACTTTTCTTTCTTTATTTCTAACTTTTCTTTTTCTTTCTAACTTTTCTTTCTTTCTCTCTTTCTTTCTTTCTTTCTAACTAATCTTTTTTTCTTTCTTTCTTTCTAACTATTTTTTCTTTCTTACTTTTATTTCTTTATTTCTAACTTTTCTTTCTTTCTTTGTAACTTTTCTTTCTTTCTTTCTTTTTTTCTTTCTTTCTTTCTTTCTTTCTAACTAATCTATTTCTTTTTAACTAATCTTTCTTTCTAACTAATCTATCTTTCTTTCTAACAAATCTTTTTTCTTTTTAACTAATCTATTTCTTTTTAACTAATCTTTCTTTCTAACTAATCTATCTTTCTTTCTAACTAATCTATCTTTATTTCTTTCTAACTAATCTATCTTTCTTTCTAACTAATCTATCTTTCTTTCTTTCTTTCTAACTAATCTATATTTCTTTCTTTCTATCTAAACTTTTTTCTTTTCTTCTAACTAATCTTTCTCTTTATTTTTTCTAACTAATCTTTCTTTCTTTCTTTCTTTCTTTCTTTCTATCTTTCTTTCTAACTAATCTTTCTTTCTAACTAATCTTTCTTTCTAACTGATCTCTTTCTTTCTAACTAATCTTTCTTTCTTTCTAACTAATCTTTCTTTCTTTCTACCTAATCTTTTTTTCTTTCTACCTAATCTATCTTTATTTCTTTCTACCTAATCTTTCTTTCTTTCGAACTAATCTTTCTTTTTTCTCTTTCTCTCTAATCTTTTTTCTTTCTTTCTTTCTTTTTTCTACCTAATATTTCTTTCTAACTAATCTTTCTTTCTAACAAATCTTTTTTTCTTTTTAACTAATCTTTATTTCTTTTTAACTAATCTTTCTTTCTAACTAATCTATCTTTCTTTCTAACTAATCTATCTTTATTTCTTTCTAACTAATCTATCTTTCTTTCTAACTAATCTATCTTTCTTTCTTTCTTTCTTTCTTTCTAACTAATCTATATTTCTTTCTTTCTATCTAAACTTTTTTCTTTTCTTCTAACTAATCTTTCTCTTTATTTTTTTCTAACTAATCTTTCTTTCTTTCTTTCTATCTTTCTTTCTAACTAATCTTTCTTTCTAACTAATCTTTCTTTCTAACTGATATCTTTCTTTCTAACTGATCTCTTTCTTTCTAACTAATCTTTATTTCTTTCTAACTAATCTTTCTTTCTAACCAATCTATCTTTCTTTCTTTCTAACTAATATATCTTTCTTTCTTTCTAACTAATCCATCTTTCTTTCTTTCTTTCTTTCTTTCTTTCTTTCTTTCTTTCTAACAAATCTATTTATCTTTCTTTCTTTCTAACTAATCTATCTTTCTTTCTTTCTAATATTTCTTTCTTTCTAACTAATCTTTCTTTCTTTCTAACTAATCTATCTTTCTTTCTTTCTATATTTCTTTCTTTCTTTCTATCTAATCTATCTTTCTTTTTAATTAATCTCTTTTTTTCATTTTTTCTTTCTAACTAATCTTTCTTTCTTTCTTTCTAACTAATCTTTCTTTCTTTCTAACTTTTCTTTCTTTCTTTCTAACTAATCTTTCTTTCTTTCTTTCTTTCTTTCTTTCTTTCTAACAATTCTTTCTTTTTACCAAATCTTTTTTTCTTTCTTCCTAACTAATCTTTATTTTTTCTTTCTTTCTTTCTAACTTTTTTTCTATCTTACTTTTCTTTCTTTATTTCTAACTTTTCTTTTTCTTTCTAACTTTTCTTTCTTTCTCTCTTTCTTTCTTTCTTTCTAACTAATCTTTTTTTCTTTCTTTCTTTCTAACTATTTTTTCTTTCTTACTTTTATTTCTTTATTTCTAACTTTTCTTTCTTTCTTTGTAACTTTTCTTTCTTTCTTTCTTTTTTTCTTTCTTTCTTTCTTTCTTTCTTTCTTTCTAACTAATCTTTCTTCTTTCTTTCTTTCTTTCTTTCTTTCTTTCTTTCTTTCTTTCTTTCTTTCTTTCTTTCTTTCTTTCTTTCTTTCTTCCTAACTGATCTTTCATTCTTTCTTCCTAACTAACTAATCTTTCTTTCATTTTTCTTTCTTTCTAACTAATCTTTCTTTCTTTTTTCTTTCTTTCTAACTAATATATCTTTATTTCTTTCTAACTAATCTTTCTTTCTAACTAATCTAATTCTGTCTGTCTAAACTTTCTTTCTTTTTTTAACTAAACTTTCTTTTTTTAACTAAACTTTCTTTCTTTTTTTCTAACTAATCTTTCTCTTTATTTTTTTCTAACTAATCTTTCTTTCTTTCTATCTCTCTTTCTAACTAATCTTTCTTTCTAACTGATCTCTTTCTTTCAAACTAATCTTTCTTTCTTTCTAACTAATCTTTATTTCTAACAAATCTTTTTTCTTTTTAACTAATCTTTATTTCTTTTTTAACTAATCTTTCTTTCTAACTAATCTATCTTTCTTCCTAACTAATCTTTCTTTCTAACTAATCTATCTTTATTTCTTTCTAACTAATCTATCTTTCTTTCTAACTAATCTATCTTTCTTTCTTTCTAACTAATCTATCTTTCTTTCTTTATATCTAAACTTTTTTCTTTCCTTCTAACTAATCTTTCTCTTTATTTTTTTCTAACTAATCTTTCTTTCTTTCTTTCTTTCTTTCTTTCTTTCTTTCTTTCTTTCTTTCTTTCTATCTTTCTATCTTTCTTTCTAACTAATCTTTCTTTCTAACTGATCTCTTTCTTTCTAACTGATCTCTTTCTTTCAAACTAATCTTTCTTTCTAACTAATCTTTCTTTCTAACTGATCTCTTTCTTTCTAACTGATCTCTTTCTTTCTAACTAATCTTTCTTTCTTTCTAACTAATCTTTATTTCTTTCTACCTAATCTTTGTTTCTTTCTTTCTACCTAATCTATCTTTCTTTATTTCTAACTAATTTTTCTTTCTAACCAATCTATCTTTCTTTCTTTCTAACTAATATATCTTTCTTTCTTTCTAACTAATCTTTCTTTCTAACTAATCCATCTTTCTTTCTTTCTTTCTTTCTTTCTTTCTTTCTTTCTTTCTTTCTTTCTTTCTTTCTTTCTTTCTTTCTTTCTTCCTAACTGATCTTTCATTCTTTCTTCCTAACTAACTAATCTTTCTTTCATTTTTCTTTCTTTCTAACTAATCTTTCTTTCTTTTTTCTTTCTTTCTAACTAATATATCTTTCTTTCTTTCTTTCTAACTAATCTTTCTTTCTAACTAATCTAATTCTGTCTATCTAAACTTTCTTTCTTTTTTTAACTAAACTTTCTTTTTTTAACTAAACTTTCTTTCTTTTTTTTCTAACTAATCTTTCTCTTTATTTTTTTCTAACTAATATTTCTTTCTTTCTATCTCTCTTTCTAACTAATCTTTCTTTCTAACTGATCTCTTTCTTTCAAACTAATCTTTCTTTCTTTCTAACTAATCTTTATTTCTAATAAATCTTTTTTCTTTTTAACTAATCTTTATTTCTTTTTTAACTAATCTTTCTTTCTAACTAATCTATCTTTCTTCCTAACTAATCTTTCTTTCTAACTAATCTATCTTTCTTTCTTTATAACTAATCTATCTTTCTTTCTTTATATCTAAACTTTTTTCTTTCCTTCTAACTAATCTTTCTCTTTGTTTTTTTCTAACTAATCTTTCTTTCTTTCTTTCTTTCTTTCTTTCTTTCTTTCTTTCTTTCTTTCTTTCTTTCTTTCTATCTATCTTTCTTTCTAACTAATCTTTCTTTTTAACTGATCTCTTTCTTTCTAACTGATCTCTTTCTTTCTAACTAATCTTTCTTTCTAACTAATCTTTCTTTCTAACTGATCTCTTTCTTTCCAACTGATCTCTTTCTTTCTAACTAATCTTTCTTTCTTTCTAACTAATCTTTATTTCTTTCTACCTAATCTTTGTTTCTTTCTTTCTACCTAATCTATCTTTCTTTATTTCTAACTAATTTTTCTTTCTTACCAATCTATCTTTCTTTCTTTCTAACTAATATATATTTCTTTCTTTCTAACTAATCTTTCTTTCCAACTAATCCATCTTTCTTTTTCTTTCTTTCTTTCTTTCTTTCTTTCTTTCTTTCTTTCTTTCTTTCTTTCTTTCTTTCTTTTTTTCTTTCTTTCTTTCTTTCTTTCTAACAAATCTATTTATCTTTCTTTCTTCCTAACTAATCTATCTTTCTTTCTTTCTAACTAATCTTTCTTTCTTTCTAACTAATCTTTCTTTCTTTCTAACTAATCTATCTTTCTTTCTTTCTATATTTCTTTCTTTCTTTCTTTCTATTTAATCTATCTTTCCTTTTAATTAATCTCTTTTTTTCATTTTTTCTTTCTAACTAATCTTTCTTTCTTTCTAACTTTTCTTTCTTTCTTTCTAACTAATCTTTCTTTCTTTCTAACTTTTCTTTCTTTCTTTCTAACTAATCTTTCTTTCTAACTAATCTTTCTTTCTTTCTTTCATTCTTTCTTTCTTTCTTTCTTTCTTTTTTTCTTTCTTTCTTTCTTTCTTTCTTTCTTTCTTTCTTTCTTTCTTTCTTTCTTTCTAACTAATCTTTCTTCCTTTCTAACTTTTCTTTCTTTCTAACTAATCTTTCTTTCTTTCTAACTAATCTTTCTTTCTATCTATCATTCTTTCTTTCTTTCTTTCTTTCTTTCTTTCTAACTAATCTTTCTAACTAATCTTTCTTTCTTTCATTCTTTCTTTCTTTCTTTCTAACTAATCTTTCTTCCTTTCTAACTTTTCTTTCTTTCTAACTAATCTTTCTTTCTTTCTAACTAATCTTTCTTTCTATCTATCATTCCTTCTTTCTTTCTTTCTTTCTTTCTTTCTTTCTTTCTAATCTATCTTTCTTTTTAACTAATCTCTTTCATTCTTTCTTTCTAACTAATTATTTCTTTCTTTCTAACTAACCTTTCTTTCTTTCTAACTTTTCTATCTTTCTTTCTAACTAATCTTTCTTTCTAACTTTTCTTTCTTTCTAATTAATCTTTCTTTCTTTCTAACTTTTCTTTTTTTCTTTCTAACTAATCTTTATTTCTTTCTAACATTTCTTTCTTTCTTTCTAACTAATCTTTCTTTCTCTCTAACTAATCTTTCTTTCTTTCTAACTAATCTTTCTTTCTTTCTAACAAATCTTTCTTTCTTTCTAACAAATCTTTCTTTTTTCTTTCTTTCTTTCTTTCTTTCTTTCTTTTTTCTTTCTTTCTTTCTTTCTTTCTTTCTTTCTTTCTTTCTTTCTTTCTTTCTTTCTTCCTAACTGATCTTTCATTCTTTCTTCCTAACTAACTAATATTTCTTTCATTTTTCTTTCTTTCTAACTAATCTTTCTTTCTTTTTTCTTTCTTTCTAACTAATCTTTCTTTCTTTTTTGTCTCTTTCTAACTAATCTTTCTTTTTTCTTTCTTTCTCACTAATCTTTCTTTCTTTTTTCTTTCTTTTTTCTTCCTAATCTTTCTTTCTTTCTAACTAATCTTTCTTTCTCTCTAATCTTTCTTTCTTTTTTCTCTCTTTTTCACTAATCTTTCTTTCTTTCTTTCTTTCTTTCTTTCTTTCTTTCTTTCTTTCTTTCTTTCTTTCTAACAATTCTTTCTTTTTACCAAATCCTTTTTTCTTTCTTTCTTTCTGACAAATTTTTCTTCCTTTTTCTTTTTTTCTTTCTTTTTAACTAATCTTTATTTTTTCTTTCTAACTAATCTTTCTTTCTTTCATTCTTGGTAACTAATCTTTCTTTTATTGAAACTAATCTTTCTATCTTTCTAACTAATTTTTCTTGCTTTTTAGACGGTGGGCCGAAAGCGTTTTTCGTGTTGTTGATCGATCTCCATCGATAGAGTATACGCTTCTTTTATGTACGATATTAAGTCATTATATGTAGTCAAATAAAATTTGTTGGCAATTCTGGTTTGATCATATATTTTCACAAACATATGTTTTGATTGTCAATCTTCTTAGGCAAATCGCGGGACAGCTCTAGTAGCTGAACCAAACGGATTGTAATTTTTAACGTCCTTAAAAATACTAACCAATCGCAGTCGGCCAGACTAGGACCCCGAAATGGGCTGGAGTAATCGAGTAACATAGCGGTAATGTTATATTGTAGGCCAATATTCACCATAGACAGTAAGATATTTACAAGTGAAACTCGAAAAATTAGAATAATGTGCAAAAGTTCATGTATTTCAGTAATTCAAATTAAAAGGTCAAACTAATACATTTAGTAAATATATCAATATACATTTTTATATAACAAAACACGTTATATATATATATATATATATATATATATATATATATATATATATATATATATATACAAATAGTATATATACAACTGATTTCATGTAATATTCTAATTTTCTGAGATTTTTAATTTGGGTTTTTCATAAGCTGTAAGTCATAATCAACCAAATTATAACTTTTGCACGATATTCTAATTTTTCAAGTATCACCTGTATATATCTAACATAAATAAGACACTTTATCTTGGATATGGAGTGTTGTGTGCATGTTACTAGCTGTACATCAACAAACATCATATCCTTTTCGCTAACAAGTTGGATCAAGTTAGTACAATGTTTTTTAGAGTGGGTGAATTTAAATACAAAAGAAAGCCAAATCGCCCAAAAAGCTGTGGAAAAAAATTAAATCACAGGCGGCCACATTCCAGATGTGCCAATTCTTGTTGGCTACCATAGAGAATGCTACATGCAGTATGCTAACAAAATAAATATTGAGAGAGCCAGCAAGAAGAAAAGACAGTACAGGAAGTTGAAGGTTTGTAAGGCAGCTTTATAGTGGTTAAGTGTAGTTGTTAGATCTCATGCATTTGGATAAATCATGATATAAATGCTTAGAATCCTTTTAAACCCCAAACATAAATGATTGATATTTACATCTCAGAAATAGTAAAAAAAAACATACAGATTAGAGATGCGCGAATGGCGGTTATAGCCGCGGACTCCTCGGATAAACTGCGGATCGGGCGGATGACGTGACGAAAAAAAATATTTTAATTAAATTCGGGCGGGTGGCGGGCGGTTTCTAGTCTCGCGGCTGTCATCAGCAGCGCCTTGTATCAGCGGATGGCGGGCGGGAAAATTGGTCAAACACGTTGGTGCGGCTGGATGGCGGACGGATGATGAGTTTTGTGATGCAGTTGCGGATGAAATAATAGCCCATCCACGCATCTCTAATACAGATATAATTACATAATGTAATATTATATATAATAAGTTAATTATTATATATTTATTCTTATAAAAGTTGAATATGTATTATCTTAGCATGACTATCTTTATAACTAAATGACACTTCAACTGTTTGGTCAAGCAGGCTTTAGTAGTAATAAATGGCAGTAATATATATAATGGTAGAACATTTAACATATCATATTAACAACAATAAATAGATCCGTCCGAAACTATGCACACAAAAAATAAACCCTGCCCCTGTAAACCCTGCCAGGCCAGACCATGGATGTATTAAGAGAAAGGCCAGGCATAGCCCTGTGTCTTAATTGGCATTTTAGTCAAGGTAAACTAATAAAAGGCTTCTATAGACAGTGATATCTAGTGGACACAATTTTCAACATATAGCGACTGAAAATGTGCTCCACCAATCAGAATAGCAAAACATTAAAAGGGTTTTATGATGAACCGTGAAAAACAAAGGGCATTTTCATTGTTTCAGCAGAATAGATGTGTCAGGGCTTAGTCAGACCAGGTCAAGAAGATGTCTCACAGCAGGGCTGAGGATCTGGGATTACCTGGGGAAACATATTAGCAAAGTTGTAAACAGTGTAGTAAAATTATGAGAAGGGTCTGGCTGCTGACCGTGGGCTAGTGGAGCTCCACTTTCGAACAGGAAATACGTCACCTCCACTTGAATTAATAAAGGAGGACTAAGATGGCTTCGCTGTGAGCTCTTCGAATTATAACTCAGGTCATTGACTGACTGACGCTGTCGTAACGTGCAATGCAAGCAAAACGCATAGGGCTTGCGTGAAATTACTCACAAAAGGATGAATAAACACAATGGATTGATATTTCTGACGAGCATAGATGTTATTGTGACAGATTAAAATGTATTTTGTAAATTCAGAAATCTGTGAAAAATTTAAAGCACTATATTCACACTATTTTGAATGAGTGTAAAAAGGGATATAAAACATAAATATGTAATTTGAATGTAATTTTGGGTTCATCTGTGATCTATGAGTTTGGCGATGTGCCTTGTTGAACACTAGGGGGAAAATTCACGGGGTTTTTCCATTCCACATAAAGCTTTAAATGCAAAATTCTGAAATAATTTTTACTATAATATTTTATTAAAAAAGTAAGAAAATGTTAAAGCTTAGTATACTGCTTCGATATTTTGCGTGAAGATTAGGTCAGGTAACGTATATATATGCGCTCCGGCGCAGTGACGTATTTTCGCTTTCGAGTGGAGCTCCAGCCTGCAGCCAGCACCTATTGAAAATTATTGGTTCAATGAGGATTTACATTTATGAGGCACTTTAAAAAAAAAAAGTGTAACTAGATGAGCCCAGATTAAAATGCATACAGTAATCTGACCTATCTGATCTGTGTCAATATGAATAATAAAAGCATACAGGTGAAACTCGAAAAATTAGAATATCGTGCAAAAGTTATAATTTTGTTGATTATGGGTTATGGCTTACAGCTTATGAAAAACCCAAATTCAAAATCTCAGAAAATTAGAATATTACATGAAATAATAATTTTAAATACAGAAATGTCGCCCCTCTGAAAAGTATAATCATGCATATGTATAAAGTTATATATTTACTAAACGTATTAGTTTCACCTTTTAATTTGAATTACTGAAACTTTTGCACGATATTATAATTTTTCGAGTTTCACCTGTACCATTAGGGCTCAGCAGTAATTTTGCTAAAACTGAAAATAAGATTGACATTTTTAGAAAATTTGTCATGAGTAATTAATACACTAAACAAAAGGAAAAAAAGCTTTATTACAGTAAACAATTATATGTCGTTTGTTTTATTTGACAATTTAAAGAATTTGAATCTCAAGTGTTGAAGCATTACCACTACAATCCATGCAGTCATCACATTTGTCTGTTTTTCCCTTATCTTTTCCATTACAATATATTAGACGAAGAAACCTACACTTTAATTTTTTACACTTTTTTTTACCTTTAATTACTTGGTTGTGTGATGATAAAATGTATAATATTAATTATAAATATTGTAATGTATTGTTATTTAATACGTTATCTCTTCCATACCTAGCTAGTAACGATAGGTTGTGTGTAGTTGATGTAATCGTTTGTAGCTAGGTAAATAATAACGTTAACTAACGTTTACATGCTAACACGTTAGCTCTGTATCTCCTCAAAACAAATGTTTTCTTCTCTGTGAGCTGTATGTCATTTCTAACAAGTGTAACGTTACCTGTAAATACAAACATAAAACGGAATAACGTTATATGTTAACGGTTTACAGAGTTCATGCACTAAGCTAACGTTATAAGACAGGTATCCACCTTTTTTCTGGTTAGCGAATTTACCCATGATTCATAGCGGGTTTGAACCGGAAGCCGGTTGTCCTTTTTCCGGTTCGAAGCTTTATGAAGATTAAGCGCCGCTCACTCAGAACGCCACAGTGATTTGCTGGTTAGAAAATATGTGAAATAAGTAGGGCTGCCCCTGCCTGTGCACGACTGAAGTTGGGTTGGAAGTTATGTATACTATATGGGAGAGTATGAGATCATATCTGACTCATCTCATGCGGTTCCCTTTTCATATAATCAACATAAATGAAAAAAAAACGTATTGTGAAACTTAAATATAAAACGTATGTTTAGTTGTTGTTGTTTTTTTACTTATATTTAAGCGTCACACTGCTCCGCTTTGCTCACGTGCTCTGGTGTGTATCATGCATGTGTGCGTGATGTGATGGAGGGGTGCGATTTTCGAATAATAATTGAATAATACCCAGCGATCTTCGATTATTATTTTTGCTTAAAATGCCCATCCCTACTGGTAACGTATTAGGCGTTTGTCAACAAAATGGTGCAGAGAGATACGCCTTTTTCGTTGGATGCTTCAGTTTTAGCGCAGCTAACCAAAAACGTCTACTCTCTGGCATTGAATGTAGCTGATACGAACCGGACATGGGCATTCTCTCCTTTTTATTCTCTCCTTATGCTCAAAGCACCCAGTTTCTAAAAAGTTTTTTTTTTATCTTCTTTAAATTGTTAAAACAACCAACAACAGCACATGTAGTGCCTGAACTCATTCTCTCACTGCTAGGGAGTACGAACCGGAAGTTGTCAACCGGAGTCGTCGTCATGGCGGCGCCCATTGTTTAGAGCAGAAAAAGGTGGATAAACAGCAGTATTTACCTGAGCCATTAACTTACACCTGGAATCTTGGATGTCGCTGTTAATGTTTCTCGACTTCGGATAGGATTCCTGCTGGAAAATGTTTGATTGTGTAGATTTCGTTAGAGAAGATTTTATGGTGTGAACTCATGGATGTGGCTGGCTAGCTAGAGAACACATGTGCTACGCTACAGTCGTGGTAATGGCACTATATTTTGAACGAATATTATTGGCAGACGTTAGTCACGTGACGATAGAATTCGTTTTTTGATTGGTTAGATGTATAGTACTCCCTCACGTTTGCCTAGTCTGTTCATAAAACGTAAATTTAGTTTTCAAAAAAATATGATCGACTTGACACTGCCAACAAACGGATACGTGTTCAGAAAAAAATGATTTAGTTTTAATGATTTAGTAAAAAGCAGCTACTCTATCCTCGAGGATCTATCATTTCAAAAACTAAAGCAGATAGCAGCGTTCGGCCCACCGTCTATTTACCTTTCATTGTTTTTTAACTAATTTTTCTTTTTAAAATCTTTTTTCTATTTTTATAACTAATCTTTCTTTCTTTTCTTTGTTCTTTCTATATTTTTTCTTTCTTTCTTTATCCAATCTTTATTTCTTACCTATGTATCTATCTATCTATCTATCTATCTATCTATCTATCTTTCTTTCTTTCTTTCTTTCTTTATAACTAATCTTTTTTTCTGTCTTTATAACTTTTCTTTCTTTCAAACTAATCTTTCTTTCTTTCTAACTAATTTTTCTTTTTTCTTTTTTCTTTCTTTCTTTCTTTCTTTCTTTCTTTTTCTTTCTTTCTTTCTGACATTTTTTTCTTTTTTATAACTAATCTGTTTTTCTTTCTTTCTAACTAATCTTCTTTCTTTCTTTCTTTCTTTCTTTCTTTCTTTCTTTCTTTCTTTCTTTCTTCCTAACTGATCTTTCATTCTTTCTTCCTAACTAACTAATCTTTCTTTCATTTTTCTTTCTTTCTAACTAATCTTTTTTCTTTCTTTCTAACTAATCTTTTTTTCTTTCTTTCTAACTAATCTATCTATATTTCTTTCTTTCTAACTAATCTATCTTTCTTTCTTTCTAACTAATCTATCTCTCTTTCTAACTAATCTTTTTTTTTCGTTCTAACTAATCTTTTTTTCTTTCTTTCTAACTGATCTATCTATCTATCTATCTTTCTTTCTTTCTTTCTTTCTTTCTAACTAATCTATCTTTTTTCTAACTAATCTTTCTTTCTTTCTTTCTTTCTAACTAATCTATCTATCTTTCTTTCTTTCTAACTAATCTTTCTTTCTTTCTTTCTTTCTTTCTTTCTTTCTTTCTTTCTAACTAATCTTTCTTTCTAACTATTCCATCTTTCTTTCTTTCTTTCTAACTAATCTATCTATCTTTCTTTCTTTCTAACTAATCGTCTCAGGTTACGTATGTAACCCTGGTTCCCTGAGAGGGAACGAGACGCTGCGTTGAGAAGCGGTGGGAACGCTCTGCGTGATTGCGTCGTGAAGCACGTGTATAATCAGTCCAATGGAAGAGCTAGACGTCATAGGCGGGTGACGTCATAGACCAGGAAGCTATAAAGCACCCCTGAAAACAGACCGCGACAGCTTCTGATAAGCCTGAAGCAAGTCGATCAGGGCATGCAGGAAGTATGGCAGGAGAACGCAGCGTCTCGTTCCCTCTCAGGGAACCAGGGTTACATACGTAACCTGAGACGTTCCCTTTCAAGGGAACTCGAGCTGCGTTGAGACGCGGTGGGAACCCCATACCCACTACGCCATAAAGACAAATGCCCGTTCTGTGTGAAGTCTTGCGCACACTAAGAAGCAAGCAACCTAGCCCCAGGAGTGGAGAGGTCTAAGTCATAAAATCTGACAAATGTATGTGGTGAGGACCAGCCTGCCGCATTACAAATATCCTGAAGGGAAACTCCCGAAATTAAAGCCTAGAGGCAGCCATACTTCTGTAGAATGGGTCTGAACAGCCATAGGGTGAAGGCTGTCCGGCCGCTTCATAAGCAAGTGAGATAGCCTCAACTACCCACTTGCTCATCATCTGTTTAGATGCAGGGCAACCTATCTTAGGTGACCCGAAGCAGACAAATAATTGTTCTGATATAAGCCACTGAGCAGCTCTGTGGACATATGCATCCAAAGCCCGGACAGGGCATAACAGATTAAGTTTTTCCTGATCTGGGGTATTAATGGTGGAGGACAGAAGGCCTGCAGCACAAATGACCCGCACATTCAGTAGGGACCTAGAGATACAACCTGACCTGGGGTGAAGAAATACTATCACCATACCAGGTGCAAATCCAAGTGCGTGCAGGCCTCAGCCTCATGTACCACGGAGAAGACGAAATTAAGGATCTCTCCTCAGAGATAACCCAGCAAAGAAACATTCATTACAGAAATCAAGTACTGTACCAACAGGGCAGAAACAAGATTCAGAAGGCGTTCTCTGCACCAGTCAGAGAACGGTTTCCATATCAATGCATATTTAGTCTTCTCGTGGAGGGAGCACTAGACTGGAGTATGGTCTCCAAGACCTCGGTCGAGAGACCTGAGTCTATGAGCTGGGCCCCCTCAGAGGCCGAGCCCACAGTATCCAGAGCTCCCAGGAGCAAAGATATCGGGAAATGCGTACAGTTGTAGCGTGAACCACACCTAATACATCACATCCAGTCCAAGCGGAGCTGGATGCATGAGGGAGAACCACAAAGGGCAATGCATTGTACAAGCGATACGAAAGGTCGACTTGAGTTTGACCTAAGTTCTCCCTAAGAAGCTCCACCACCTCGGGGTGAAGTTTCCATTCCCCGGGCCACAGCCCCTGCCTCAACAGGATATCTGCTCTGATATACGAGACCATCAGTGTGTTGTCCGGACCCTTCACCGAGCAACCACTCATGATTGCCCCCGACTTGTGAGGGAAGCATCCGTCGATAGCATTATGCGTCGACAAGAAGCCCCCAACACTGGGCCTGGGCGAGGAACCAAGGTTCTTCCACATGACCGAGGCACGAAGGCATAGCCGCGTGACCTTGATCATGCGAAAACGGATTTCCCCTCGGAGAAAACCCCTTGGTCCTGAGGCACCACTGCAGGGGTCTCATGTACAGAAGGCCAAAGGTAACTACGTTGGACGCAACTGCCATGAGCCCCAACCAAAGGCCTTTCACCGAACGGCCACTCATGACCGCCCCCCATCCTGTGAGGGAAGCATCCGTCGATAGCGTGACGCGTCGACAAGAAGCCCCCAGCACTGGGCCCTGGGCGAGGAACCAAGGTTTCTTCCACATGACCGAGGCACGAAGGCATAGCCGCGTGACCTTGACCATGCGAAAACGGATTTCCCCTCGGAGAAAACCCCTTGGTCCCGAGCCACCACTGCAGGGGTCTCATGTACAGAAGGCCAAAAGTAACTACGTTGGACGCAACTACCATGAGCCCCAACAGTCTCAGAGACTGTTTGCAGTGAGTGACTGACCTAGTTTTAAATTCCTTTACGGCTGTGAGAATCGCAGAAATACGTGCAGGAGACAGATGTGCTTGCATTGTTGTCGAATCCCATAATACACCTAGAAAAGTGGTCCTCTGAGCTGGGAGGAGTACACTCTTTTGGTGTTGAGCCGCAACCCCAACCTCCTTATGTGGGACAGAACGACATCTCGATGTTGAACTGCCAAAAGCTCGGACTGAGCAAAAATCAACCAATCGTCGATATAATTTAATACGCGAATGCCCTGGAATCTCAGAGGAGCCAGAGCTGCATCCACGCATATTGAAAAAGGTGCGGGGTGATAACCTAGGCCGAATGGAAGAACCCGATACTGGTATGCTTCGCCCCTGAAAGCAAACCTCAGGAACCTCCTGTGATGAGGATGGATAGATAAGTAAGCGTCCTTTAAGTCTATTGTGACAAACCAGTCCTCGGACTGAGTCTGTGACACAATCATATTTAGCGTAAGCATACTTTGAACTTAAGATTCTGAGACCTGCTGTTTAATTGACACAGGTCTAGAGTAGGACGCAACCCCTCATCCTCTTTCGGAACAATGAAGTAATGGCAGTAAAACCCTGACTGTCTGCCGGGAGGAGGAACCCCTTCTACAGCTCCTTTTGCAGAAGTGTCAGTACTTCCTGCTCCATAACCAAAGCCTGCTCGGGGTCCACCACAGTGGGGAGGACCCCTAGAAATCTGTGCGGACAAGAACTGAATTCTGAACCCCTTTTCTATAGTGTGCAGGACCCACCGAGAAATATGTGGCAGTAGTTTCCACGCTGCCAGAAATTCTACTAGGGGAACCAGTCTCTCAAGACTGGCCTCTGGATTTGGTTGAACAGTCACTACGGTGCCCTGAAGCGGCGAACCGGCAGGGAACAACCGAACTGACCGTTCTACGACCCTCCTCGGAGGATCGTATGGGGACGCTGATACCTCGGTGCCCTGAACGGCGAACCGGCAGGGAACAACCGAACTGGCAGCGCTGCGACCCTCCTCAGAGAGTCGCACCCCAGAGGGCGCCGAGGAGAAACGGTTTCTCAAAACGGTCCCTGCCCCGGAGGAGCCCTCAGAAGCCTGATAGCCTCGTTTTTTTTTTTTTTTTTTTTTACGACAGGACTTCCTGTCTAAACTTTATTAGAGATGACGACAGTCCTCAGATCTTGCCTACCTCTAAATAACTTAGTTCCTACGACCCTCCTCGGAGGATCATTGGAAAAAGCAGGCACCTCGGCACCCTGAAACGGCGAACCGGCAGGGAAACCGAACTGACTGCTCTACGACCCCCCTCGGAGGATCGTTTGGGGACACTGACACCTTGGTGCCCTGAACGGCGAACCGGCAGGAAAACCGAACTGGCAGCGCTGCGACCCTCCTCAGAGAGTCGCACCCCAGAGGGCGCCGAGGAGAAACGATTTCTCAAAACCATCCCTACCCCCGGAGGGGACCACCCTTTAGAAGCCTGATAGCCTCGGCGTCAGGGCTTCCTATTTGTCCAAGCTTTTTTAGAGATAAAAACGTCCTCAGATCTTGCATATCTCTAACTGGCTAGACTGCTACCGCCACCCAAGTCCCCCGATTGTGGAGGAGCCCAAATGGCGATGCTCGTTTGCACTCAGTGCTGCGAGGAGCTTAGTAGACCGAGACTGCTCCGCCCAGCAGTCTCAGGAACATTAGATTGGTGAGGAAGAAACCTCTGGAACGCCGCTGAATGGTTTATTTCTTTGTTTTTTCTTTATTTTTAAATCAGAAATACGTATGTATATATATATATATATATATATAAATATATCACTCCGTGGCCACCAGCAGGAAAACAACCGAACTGGCCGTGCTGCGACCCTCCTCAGAGAGTCGCCCCCCAGAGGACGCAGAGGAGAAACGACTTCTCGAAACCGTCCCTCCCAGTATAGTTTATCTCTTTCTTTGTTTTTGCACGACGCAATTCTCGAATAGCGTCAGTGCTGACAACCTCACATTCATCCATGTCTTTATAATTTACCCACCAGCGCTGGGTAACGTCGGGGTTAAAAATAATGACGCCGACTCGGGAGAGAGAAAGCTAGTAAGCGTCTCTTTAACCCGAGGCACTGTCATACCATGATACTTAATACCCATAGCCTTACTATAGTTAGACGTTTGGGCATTAAACACATAAAATAGAAACCGGCTTATTCCACGATCTCGACACCTCAGTGTGGTGTGGAGATGGGGAAAAAACGGCAGTCCCCGACGAGGAGGCTGAGATACAGAGTTTTTTCTGTTTTTAGATATATTTCATCTAATAAACTCTTTTACTCTCATAATGTTCAGCTGGCCAGAAAATATTTAACTAGCAACAGCACTAGATAAACCTCCTTTTAAAGCTCCTCTTTATTCAACAGAGTTATGAGCTGACTTATTTATTCATTTATTGAAAACTCAAACATCTGCCTTTTTCTAATATCTTTATTTGTTTTGTTCTCTTTTTCTAAACAAAACACTAACGATACCAATTCCTCGGAACTGGAAATCGCCAGCACTGGATCTGGCAGGTGAAAGCTGAGATAGGGCGGGGCCCGTCCCAACTCTCGCTGTCAGATCCGTTTGCGAACCTCAAAATGCGAGTCGCCGCCGTGCATCGGCAACAGCGGGACCCGCACGGGGAGCGCGAACCGAAACGTCCTCCTCGAAGAACGCCCGGCGGGAGCGGAGCGTCCTCACGGACAGCTTCTCGCAATGCTCACAGTCAGCCCCCTCGAGAACTGACTGTGGCATGCTCCACTCCCAAATAGTAACAAAAAGCTGATGTGTGTGTCCCCACCCGTGATATAACGTGGGCAGGGAACAACACAAAGCTGCTTGCTCTCTTTTGCCATAATATATATATATATTTCAACTTGACAGACAACAATAAATATGACAAGGACAGAATACACAGATCGCTTGCTGAAGGCGCAGAAGCTGTCGCGGTCTGTTTTCAGGGGTGCTTTATAGCTTCCTGGTCTATGACGTCACCCGCCTATGACGTCTAGCTCTTCCATTGGACTGATTATACACGTGCTTCACGACGCAATCACGCAGAGCGTTCCCACCGCGTCTCAACGCAGCTCGAGTTCCCTTGAAAGGGAACTATCTTTCTTTCTTTCTAACTAATCTTTTTTCTTTCTTTCTAACCAATTTTTTTTCTTTCTTTCTAACTAATCTATCTTTCTTTCTTTCTTACTAATCTATCTTTCTTTCTTTCTTTCTAACTAATCTTTCTTTCTTTCTTTCTTTCTTTCTTTCTTTCTAACTAATCTATCTTTCTTTCTTTCTTTCTTTCTAACTAATCTATCTTTCTTTCTAACTAATCTTTTTTCTTTCTTTCTAACTAATCTTTTTTTCTTTCTTTCTAACTAATCTTTCTCTTTATTTTTTAACTTTTAACTAATCTTTCTTTCTTTCTTTCTAACTAATCTTTCTTTCTAACTAATCTTTCTTTCTAACTGATCTCTTTCTTTTTAACTAATCTTTCTTTCTTTCTAACTAATCTATCTATCTTTCTTTCTTTCTTTCTAACTAATCTTTCTTTCTTTCTAACTAATCTTTTTTTCTTTCTTTCTAACTAATCTTTTTTTCTTTCTAACTAATCTTTCTTTCTTCCTTTCTAACTAATCTTTCTTTCTAACTAATCTTTCTTTCTAACTGATCTCTTTCTTTTTAACTAATCTTTCTTTCTTTCTAACTAATCTTTATTTCTTTCTACCTAATCTTTCTTTCTTTCTTTCTTTCTTTCTTTCTTTCTACCTAATCTATCTTTCTTTCTTTCTAACTAATCTTTCTTTCTTTTTTCTAAGTAATCTTTCTTTCTAACTAATCTTTTTTCTTTCTTTCGAACTTATCTTTCTTTCTTTCTAACTGATCTATCTTTCTTTCTAACTAATCTTTCTTTCTAAGCTTTCTTTTTAACTAATCATTCTAACTAATCTATATATTTCTTTCTTTCTTTCTTTCTTTCTTTCTTTCTTTCTTTCTTTCTTTCTTTCTTTCTTTCTTTCTTTCTTTCTTTCTTTCTTTCTTTCTTTCTTTCTAATTAATCTTTATTTCTTTCTTTCTAACTAATCTATCCATCTATCTATCTATCTATCTATCTATCTATCTATCTATCTATCTATCTATCTATCTATCTTTCTTTCTTTCTTTCTTTCTTTCTTTCTTTCTTTCTTTCTTTCTTCCTTTCTAACTATTTTTTTTCTTTCCAACTAATCTATCTATCTTTCTTTCTAACTAATCTATCTTTATTTCTTTCTAACTAATCTTTCTTTCTTACTAATCTTTTTTCTTTCTTTCTAACTAATCTTTTTTCTTTCTTTCTAACTAATCTTTCACTTTATTTTTTAACTAATCTTTCTTTCTTTCTAACTAATCTTTCTTTCTAACTAATCTTTCTTTCTAACTGATCTCTTTCTTTTTAACTAATCTTTCTTTCTTTCTAACTAATCTTTTTTTCTACCTAATCTTTCTTTCTTTCTTTCTTTCTAACTAATCTATCTTTCTTTCTTTCTTTCTTTCTTTTTTCTTTCTTTCTTTCTGACATTTTTTTCTTTTTTATAACTAATCTGTTTTTCTTTCTTTCTAACTAATCTTCTTTCTTTCTTTCTTTCTTTCTTTCTTTCTTTCTTTCTTTCTTTCTTTCTTTCTTTCTTTCTTCCTAACTGATCTTTCATTCTTTCTTCCTAACTAACTAATCTTTCTTTCATTTTTCTTTCTTTCTAACTAATCTTTTTTCTTTCTTTCTAACTAATCTTTTTTTCTTTCTTTCTAACTAATCTATCTATATTTCTTTCTTTCTAACTAATCTATCTTTCTTTCTTTCTAACTAATCTATCTCTCTTTCTAACTAATCTTTTTTTTTCGTTCTAACTAATCTTTTTTTCTTTCTTTCTAACTGATCTATCTATCTATCTTTCTTTCTTTCTTTCTTTCTTTCTTTCTAACTAATCTATCTTTTTTCTAACTAATCTTTCTTTCTTTCTTTCTAACTAATCTATCTATCTTTCTTTCTTTCTTTCTTTCTTTCTTTCTTTCTTTCTTTCTTTCTTTCTTTCTTTCTAACTAATCTTTCTTTCTAACTATTCCATCTTTCTTTCTTTCTTTCTAACTAATCTATCTATCTTTCTTTCTTTCTAACTAATCTATCTTTCTTTCTTTCTAACTAATCTTTTTTCTTTCTTTCTAACCAATTTTTTTTTCTTTCTTTCTAACTAATCTATCTTTCTTTCTTTCTTACTAATCTATCTTTCTTTCTTTCTTTCTTTCTAACTAATCTTTCTTTCTTTCTTTCTTTCTTTCTTTCTAACTAATCTATCTATCTTTCTTTCTTTCTTTCTAACTAATCTATCTTTCTTTCTAACTAATCTTTTTTTCTTTCTTTCTAACTAATCTTTCTCTTTATTTTTTAACTTTTAACTAATCTTTCTTTCTTTCTTTCTAACTAATCTTTCTTTCTAACTAATCTTTCTTTCTAAATGATCTCTTTCTTTTTAACTAATCTTTCTTTCTTTCTAACTAATCTATCTATCTTTCTTTCTTTCTTTCTAACTAATCTTTCTTTCTTTCTAACTAATCTTTTTTTCTTTCTTTCTAACCAATCTTTTTTTCTTTCTAACTAATCTTTTTTTCTTCCTTTCTAACTAATCTTTCTTTCTAACTAATCTTTCTTTCTAACTGATCTCTTTCTTTTTAACTAATCTTTCTTTCTTTCTAACTAATCTTTATTTCTTTCTACCTAATCTCTCTTTCTTTCTTTCTTTCTACCTAATCTATCTTTCTTTCTTTCTTTCTAACTAATCTTTCTTTCTTTTTTCTAAGTAATCTTTCTTTCTAACTAATCTTTTTTCTTTCTTTCGAACTTATCTTTCTTTCTTTCTAACTGATCTATCTTTCTTTCTAACTAATCTTTCTTTCTAAGCTTTCTTTTTAACTAATCATTCTAACTAATCTATATATTTCTTTCTTTCTTTCTTTCTTTCTAATTAATCTTTATTTCTTTCTTTCTAACTAATCTTTCTTTCTTTCTAACTAATCTTTCTTTCTAACTATTCCATATTTCTTTCTTTATTTCTTTCTTTCTTTCTTTCTAACTAATCTATCTATCTTTTTTCTTTCTAATAATCTATCTTTCTTTCTTTCTAACTAATCTTTTTTCTTTCTTTCTAACTAATCATTTTTTCTTACTTTCTAACTAATCTATCTATCTATCTATCTATCTTTCTTTCTTTCTTTCTTTCTAACTAATCTTTCTTTCTTCCTTTCTAACTATTTTTTTTTTCTTTCCAACTAATCTATCTATCTTTCTTTCTAACTAATCTATCTTTATTTCTTTCTAACTAATCTTTCTTTCTTACTAATCTTTTTTCTTTCTTTCTAACTAATCTTTTTTCTTTCTTTCTAACTAATCTTTCACTTTATTTTTTAACTAATCTTTCTTTCTTTCTAACTAATCTTTCTTTCTAACTAATCTTTCTTTCTAACTGATCTCTTTCTTTTTAACTAATCTTTCTTTCTTTCTAACTAATATTTTTTTCTACCTAATCTTTCTTTCTTTCTTTCTTTCTTTCTTTCTTTCTTTCTTTCTTTCTTTCTTTCTAACTAATCTTTTTTTCTTTTTTCTAACTAATCTTTCTTTCTTTCTTTCTTTCTTTCTAACTAATCTATCTTTCTTTCTTTCTAACCACTCTTTCTTTCTTTCTTTCTAACTAATCTATCTTTCTTTCTTTATTTCTAACTAATCTTTCTTTCTAACTAATCCATCTTTCTTACTTTCTTTTTCTTTCTAACTAATCTATTTATCTTCCTTTCTTTCTAACTAATCTTTCTTTCTTTCTAACTAATCTTTCTTCTTTCTTTCTAACTAATCTTTTTTTCTTTCTTTCTAACTAATCTATCTTTCTTTCTTTCTTTCTTTCTTTCTTTCTAACTAATCTATCTTTCTTTCTTTCTAACTAAACTTTCTTTCTTTCTTTCTAACTAATCTATCTTTCTTTCTTTCTAACTATTCTTTCTTTCTTTCTTTCTTTCTTTCTAACTAATCTATCTATCTTTCTTTCTTTCTAACTAATCTTTCTTTCTAACAAATCCATCTTTCTTTCTTTCTTTCTTTCTTTCTTTCTAACTAATCTATCTATCTTTCTTTCTTTCTAACTAATCTTTCTTTCTTTCTAACTAATCTTTCTTTCTTTCTAACTATTCTTTTTTTCTTTCTTTCTAACTAATCTGTCTTTCTTTCTTTCTTTCTTTCTAACTAATCTCTCTTTCTTTCTTTCTAACTAATCTTTCTTTCTTTCTTTCTAACTAATCTATCTATCATTCTTTCTTGCTTTCTAACTAATCTATCTTTCTTTCTTTCTAACTAATCTTTCTTTCTTTCTAACTAATCTTTTTTCTTTCTTTCTAACTAATCTTTTTTTCTTTCTTTCTAACTAATCTATCTTTCTTTCTTTTTAACTAATCTTTCTTTCTTTCTAACTAATCTTTTTTCTTTCTTTCTAACTAATCTATCTTTCTTTCTTTCTTTCTTTCTAACTAATCTATCTTTCTTTCTTTCTAACTAATCTTTCTTTCTTTCTGTCTAACTAATCTATCTTTCTTTCTTTCTTTCTTTCTTTCTTTCTTTCTTTCTTTCTTTCTTTCTTTCTTTCTTTCTTTCTTTCTTTCTAACTAATATTTCTTTCTTTCTTTCTTTCTAACTAATCTATCTATCTATCTATCTATCTATCTTTCTTTCTTTCTTTCTTTCTAACTAATCTTTCTTTCTTTCTTCCTAACTAATCTTTCTTTCTTTCTAACTAATCTTTTTTCTTTCTTTCTAAATAATCTTTTTTTCTTTCTTTCTAACTAATCTTTCTCTTTATTTTTTAACTAATCTTTCTTTCTTTTTTCTAACTAATCTTTCTTTCTAACTAATCTTTCTTTCTAACTAATCTTTCTCTTTATTTTTAACTAATCTTTCTTTCTTTCTTTCTAACTAATCTTTCTTTCTAACTAATCTTTCTTTCTAACTAATCTTTCTTTCTTTCTAACTAATCTTTCTTTCTTTCTAACTAATTTTCTTTCTAACTAATATTTCTTTCTTTCTTTCTAACTAATCTTTCTACCTCATCTTTCTTTCTTTTATACCTAATCTATCTTTCTTTCTTTCTAACTAATCTTTCTTTCTAACTAATCTATCTTTCTTTCTTTCTAACTAATATATCTTTCTTTCTTTCTAACTAATCTTTCTTTCTAACTAATATATCTTTCTTTCTAACTAATATATCTTTCTTTCTAACTGATCTATCTTTCTTTGTTTATTCTTTCTTTCTTTCTTTCTTTCTTTCTTTCTAACTAATCTTTCTTTCTAACTAATCTTTCTTTCTTTATTTTTTCTTTCTTTCTTTCTAACTAATATCTCTTTCTTTCTACCTAATCTTTCTTTCTTTCTTTCTTTCTACCTAATCCATCTTTCTTTCTTTCTTTCCAACTAATCTATATTTCTTTCTTTCTTTCTTTCTTTCTTTCTAACTAATCTATCTTTCTTTCTTTCTTTCTTTCTAACTAATCTATTTTTCTTTCTTTCTAATTAATCTTTCTTTCTTTCTTTCTACCTAATCTATCTTTCTTTCTTTCTAACTAATCTTTCTTTCTTTATTTCTAAGTAATCTTTCTTTCTAACTAATCTTTTTTTCTTTCTTTCGAACTTATCTTTCTTTCTTTCTAACTGATCTATCTTTCTTTCTAACTAATCTTTCTTTCTAAGCTTTCTTTTTAACTAATCATTCTAACTAATCTATATATTTCTTTCTTTCTTTCTTTCTTTCTTTCTAATTAATCTTTATTTCTTTCTTTCTAACTAATATTTCTTTCTTTATAACTAATCTTTCTTTATAACTAATCTTTCTTTCTAACTATTCCATATTTCTTTCTTTCTTTCTTTCTTTCTAACTAATCTATCTTTCTTCTTTCTAATAATCGTCTCGGTTACGTATGTAACCTTAGTTCCCTGATAGGGAACGAGACGCTGCGTCAAGCTGTGGGAACGCCCCTGCGTTGTGCGTCCTGAAGCACGTATGGAATCAGCCCAATGGAGAGATGGAACGTCATAGGCGGGTGACGTCATCGACCAGGAAACTATAAAGCACCCCATAAACACAAGCGCAATAGCTTCTGATAGGCCTGAAGGAAGCGCTAGCGGGAATGCCGGGAGTATGGTGGAATGACGCAGCGTCTTGTTCCCTATCAGGGAACTAAGGTTACATACGTAACCGAGACGTTCCCTTTCAAGGGAACTCGAGCTGCGTCAAGCTGTGGGAACGCTAATACCCACGTAGCCATAGGACCAAGTGACCGCCATGTGAGAACTAGCGCACAGAGGGCGAGAGCACCTGGGCCCCAGGGGAAGGAATTAAGTCTAGGTCATAGATCTTAATGAAAGTATGCGGTGAAGACCATCCAGCCGCATCACAAACGTCACTGAGGGAAACTCCTGACAATAAGGCTTTAGAAGCCGCCATACTCCTGATAGAGTGGGCTCGTACAGCCAAGGTGAAGGCTGACCAGCCGACTCTTAGGCAAGTGAGATAGCCTCGACCACACACTTGCTTATTCTCTGTTTAGACACGGGACACCCCTTCTTGGGTGGCCCAAAACACGCAAATAGTTATTCTGACTTCCTCCACAGGGCAGTTCTGTGGATATAGGCGTCTAACGCCCTAACAGGGCAGAGTAAATTAAGTTTCTCCTGGTCAGACGACAGAAATGGAGGAGGACAGAAGGCCTGCAGAACTGTAGGTCTAACAACATTAGTAGGGACCTAGGGAACGTAACCTGGTCTAGGACGCAAAAAAAAAGCCTTAACCATGCCAGGCGAAAATTCCAGGCACAAGGGTGAAACCGACAGAGCCTGCAAATCACAGATTCTCTTTAGTGAGGAGATAGCAAGAAGAAAGATAGTCTTAAACGTGAGAAACTTCTCAGGAACTTCTTCGATAGGTTCAAGAGGAGCTTGGGAAAGACCTTCTAATACGATGGCCAGATCCCAGGCCGGCACCCTCGTACGAACTGCTGGCCTCAGCCTCAATGTGCCACGAAGGAAACGAGTTATAAGCGGGTGTCTCCCCAGAGATACTCCACGGAAAGGGACGTGGTGAGCAGTCAGTGCCGCCACATACACCTTTAGTGTGGAGGGGGATAGCCCTGTGGAGAAGCGCTCCTGCAGGAATTCCAGCACTGCACCCACTGGGCCGTTAACCGGGTCCTGCAGGTGTTCTCCACACCAAGAAGTGAAAAGTTTTCACTTCAAGGCATAAAGCTTCCTCGCGGATGGAGCTCTGGAGTGAAGAATGGTCTCAACAACCTCGGTTGAGAGACCAGAGTTCATGAGCTGGGCCCCCTCGGAGGCCAAGCCCACAGTACTGGGCGGGGGTGAAATATCATGCTGCCCGCCTGAGAGAGTAGATCCCTCCTGACCGGGAGCTCCAAAGGAGAACCGTCCAGGAGAGAAATCAGGTCCGCAAACCATCCTCGGGCCGGCCAGAACGGGGCTACTAGTAGTAGGCTGACCCCGTCCCGGCGAACCCTCTCCAGAACTCCAGGTAGCAGAGCAATCGGGGGAAAGGTGAACAGACGTGACCTCGGCCACGGCTGCCCCATAGCGTCCAACCTCAGAGGGGCTGGATGGCTGATGGAAAACCACAGATGACAATGTGTGGTCACCTTGGAAGTGAATAGGTCCACCTCGGCGCGACCGAAACTCACCAAAGGAGCTCCACCACCTCGGGGTGGAGACTCCAACCCCCGGCCTCGGCCCCTGCCTCGACAGGGAGTCTGCTACCACATTCAAATACCCAGGAAGATACATTGCTCTCAGAGATAGTAACCTCCCTTGGGACCACAGGAGGATCTGACGGGCCAACTTGTAAAGCCGGCAAAACCGCAGGCTCCCCTGATGATTTATATAAGAGACCACCGACGTGTTGCCTGACTGAACTAACACATGATGACCTCTCAGGTCTGCTAGGAAGTGTTTCAGAGCCTGGAACACCGCCAACATCTCTAGACAATTTATAAGCCATGATAGATGATGGTCCTGAGACAGACCTTGGGCTGGACGACCACTCGTGACCGCCCCCCAGCCTGTGAGGGAAGCATCCGCCATTAGCGCCACGCGACCCAGCACAGGACCTTTGAATAGGAACCAAGTTTCTTTCCACATGACCAGAGCACGAAGGCAGCGCCACGTGACTTTGACCGTGCGGAGCGGATTTCCCCTCGGGGAGAATCCCTTGGTCCTGAACCACCACTGTAGTGGTCTCATGTACAACAGGCCGCAAGGTATAACGTTGGACGCTGCTGCCATCAGACCCGACAGTCTCTAAAACTGTTTTACAGTAAGTAGCTGGCCTAGCTTTACTTGTTTCACAGCTGAGAGAATCGAAGCGATGCGGGTCGGAGCGAGTCGCGCCTGCATCGAAACCGAAACCCAAACGACACCCAGAAAAGTGGTCTTCTGAGAAGGAGATAATACACTTTTCTTTGCATTCAGCCTCAAACCCCACCTTCCTGATATGAACGAGAACGACATCTCGATGCCGAACCACCATAGTGAAAGTGCGGGGAGATAAAGCTAGGCCAAATGGAAGAACCCTGTGCTGGTACACCTCGCCCCCGAAGGCGAACCTCAGGAACTTCCTGTGTTGTGGAAGGATGGAAATGTGGAAGTACGCGTCCCTTCGATCTATCGTGACAGACCAGTCCTCGGATCTGACTTGTGACACGATCTGCTTGATAGAGAGCAACTTGAATTTTGGCTTCCCTACCGAGCGATTCAATAGGCGCAGGTCTAAAATTGGACGCAACCCCCCATCCTACTTTGGAACGATGAAATATCGGCTGTAATAGCCTGACTCCATACTGGGAGGAGGAACCCGTTCTATAGCCTCCTTTTGAAGGAGTGCTTTCACCTTTTGTTCCATAACCAGAGCCTGCTCGGGGCCCACCACTGTAGGCAGAACCCCTCTGAATCTTGGTGGACGACACCTGAATTGGATAGCATAATCCTTTTCTATTGTCTGCAGGACCCAATGAGATATTTTTGGAAGGCTTTTCCCCTCTGCCAGAAATTCTACTAAGGGTACCAGTCTCTCGAGACTGGCCTCTGGTGTAACTTGAGCAGCAAACGCAGCGCCCTGTAACGGCACACCGGCAGGGAACAACTGGTTTAACCGCTCTGAAACCCTCCTCAGAGGGAGCGAGCGTCCCTCGGGAAATCGCTCACTGGGACCGTCTGTGCCCCGGCATTAAGGCGGGGTTGGCAGAACGGGCCCCTGAGGGCACCGAGGAGGAATGGGCACCGTAGAAAGAGGTGAACACCTTTCCGCCTCGGTGGGAACCACCCTCAGTGTCCTGCGCGCCGTGGCGCCAGGACTTCTTCTTAGCCGAAGCCTTCTTAGCTAATATAACTGTCCTCAGATCAGTTCTATTACTGGGAGATTTCGGCTGAGAGTGCCGCGGCTGAGCCCACTGTCCAGCAGGGGGAGCACGAGACGCGACACTCTGCTTCAGCGCCTATGTGAAGAGCTCGCAGACGGCCGGGGCTGCTCCCGCCCAGCAGTCCCAGGGACATGAATTTTTAAAAGGGAGAAATTTGTTAAAAGCTGTTGTTTGCTTTTCCTTCTCCTGGAATTTATCGATGACAGAATTTACAGCATCGCCAAATAAACCCAGGGGGGAGAGAGGAGTGTCTAAAAGGAAAGCTTTTCCTTTCCCTTTTATATTTGTCTGATTTAACCACAGATATCTTTCTACGGCCACGCAGGGAAAAATCAGCCGCCTGACGCGGTTCACGAACCACGTCAGCACTGACCTCCTCACTCTCACTCACGTCCCTCAGCAGGTCAGCCTGGTATGCCCGTTTTTTTTTTTTTTTCATAATAGACATAGTATGCAGACATGACCTGCTTCTTTCTTTCTAACTAATCTTTTTTCTTTCTTTCTAACAAATCATTTTTTCTTACTTTCTAACTAATCTATTTATCTTTCTTTCTTTCTTTCTTTCTAACTAATCTTTCTTTCTTTCTAACTAATTTTTCTTTCTTTCTAACTACTCTATCTATCTTTCTTTCTAACTAATCTATCTTTATTTCTTTCTAACTAATCTTTCTTTCTTACTAATCTTTTTTCTTTCTAACTAATCTTTTTTCTTTCTTTCTAACTAATCTTTCACTTTATTTTTTTAACTAATCTTTCTTTCTTTCTTTCTTTCTAACTAATCTTTCTTTCTAACTAATCTTTTTTTCTAACTGATCTCTTTCTTTTTAACTAATCTTTCTTTCTTTCTTTCTAACTAATCTTTTTTTCTACCTAATCTTTCTTTCTTTCTTTCTAACTAATCTATCTTTCTTTCTTTTTAACTAATCTTGCTTTCTTTCTTTCTTTCTTTCTTTCTTTCTTTCTTTCTTTCTTTCTTTCTTTCTTTCTTACTAATCTATCTTTCTTTCTTTCTAACCAATCTTTCTTTCTTTCTAACTAATCTATCTATCTATCTTTCTTTCTTTCTTTCTTTCTTTCTAACTAATCTTTCTTTCTAACTAATCCATCTTTCTTACTTTCTTTTTTTTCTAACTAATCTATCTATCTTTCTTTCTTTCTAACGAATCTATCTTTCTTTCTTTCTAACTAATCTTTCTTTCTTTCTAACTAATCTTTCTTCTTTCTTTCTAACTAATCTTTTTTTCTTTCTTTCTAACTAATCTATCTTTTATTCTTTCTTTCTTTCTAACTAATCTATCTTTCTTTCTTTCTAACTAATCTATCTTTCTTTCTTTCTTTCTTTCTAACTAATCTTTCTTTCTTTCTTTCTTTCTAACTAATCTATCTATCTTTCTTTCTTTCTAACGAATCCATCTTTCTTTCTTTCTTTCTTTCTTTCTTTCTAAATAATCTATCTATCTTTCTGTCTTTCTAACTAATCTATCTTTCGTTCTTTCTAACTAATCTTTCTTTCTTTCTAACTAATCTTTTTTTCTTTCTTTGTAACTAATCTTTTTTTCTTTCTTTCTAAGTAATCTATCTTTCTTTCTTTCTAACTAATCTTTCTTTCTTTCTAACTAATCTTTTTTCTTTCTTTCTAACTAATCTATCTTTCTTTCTTTCTTTCTAACTAATCTATCTTTCTTTCTTTCTAACTAATCTTTCTTTCTTTCTGTCTAACTAATCTATCTTTCTTTCTTTCTTTCTTTCTTTCTTTCTTTCTTTCTTTCTTTCTTTCTTTCTAACTAATATTTCTTTCTTTCTAACTAATCTTTCTTTCTTTCTAACTAATCTATCTATCTATCTATCTGTCTATCTATCTATCTATCTATCTATCTATCTATCTATCTATCTATCTATCTATCTATCTTTCTTTCTTTCTTTCTTTCTTTCTTTCTTTCTAACTAATCTTTCTTTCTTTCTTCCTAACTAATCTTTCTTTCTTTCTAACTAATCTTTTTTCTTTCTTTCTAACTAATCTTTTTTTCATTCTTTCTAACTAATCTTTCTCTTTATTTTTTAACTAATCTTTCTTTCTTTTTTCTAACTAATCTTTCTTTCTAACTAATCTTTCTTTCTAACTAATCTTTCTCTTTATTTTTAACTAATCTTTCTTTCTTTCTAACTAATCTTTCTTTCTAACTAATCTTTCTTTCTTTCTTTCTAACTAATCTTTCTTTCTAACTAATCTTTCTTTCTAACTAATATTTCTTTCTTTCTTTCTAACTAATCTTTCTACCTCATCTTTCTTTCTTTTATACCTAATCTATCTTTCTTTCTTTCTAACTAATCTTTCCTTCTAACTAATCTATCTTTCTTTCTTTCTAACTAATCCATCTATCTTTCTTTCTTTCTAACTAATCTTTCTTTCTAACTAATATATCTTTCTTTCTAACTCATATATCTTTCTTTCTAACTGATCTATCTTTCTTTGTTTATTCTTTCTTTCTTTCTTTCTTTCTTTCTTTCTTTCTTTCTTTCTTTCTAACTAATCTTTCTTTCTAACTAATCTTTCTTTCTAACTAATCTTTCTTTCTTTCTTTTTTCTTTCTTTCTTTCTAACTAATATCTCTTTCTTTCTACCTAATCTTTCTTTCTTTCTACCTAATCTATCTTTCTTTCTTTCTTTCCAACTAATCTATCTTTTTTTCTTTCTTTCTTTCTTTCTTTCTAACTAATCTTTCTTTCTTTCTTTCTTTCTTTCTAACTAATCTATTTTTCTTTCTTTCTAACTAATCTTTCTTTCTTTCTTTCTTTCTTTCTTTCTTTCTTTCTTTCTTTCTTTCTTTCTACCTAATCTATCTTTCTTTCTTTCTAACTAATCTTTATTTCTTTTTTTCTAAGTAATCTTTCTTTCTAACTAATATTTTTTTCTTTCTTTCGATCTTATCTTTCTTTCTTTATAACTGATCTATCTTTCTTTCTAACTAATCTTTCTTTTTCTAAGCTTTCTTTTTAACTAATCATTCTAACTAATCTATATATGTCTTTCTTTCTTTCTTTCTTTCTTTCTTTCTTTCTAACTAATCTTTCTTTCTAACTAATCTTTCTTTCTAACTATTCCATATTTCTTTCTTTCTTTCTTTCTAACTAATCTATCTATCTTTTTTCTTTCTAACTAATCTTTCTTTCTAACGAATCCATCTTTCTTTCTTTCTTTCTTTCTTTCTTTCTAAATAATCTATCTATCTTTCTGTCTTTCTAACTAATCTATCTTTCTTTCTTTCTAACTAATCTTTCTTTCTTTCTAACTAATCTTTTTTTCTTTCTTTCTAACTAATCTTTTTTTCTTTCTTTCTAAGTAATCCATCTTTCTTTCTTTCTAACTAATCTTTCTTTCTTTCAAACTAATCTTTTTTCTTTCTTTCTAACTAATCTATCTTTCTTTCTTTCTTTCTAACTAATCTATCTTTCTTTCTTTCTAACTAATCTTTCTTTCTTTCTGTCTAACTAATCTATCTTTCTTTCTTTCTTTCTTTCTTTCTTTCTTTCTTTCTTTCTTTCTTTCTTTCTAACTAATATTTCTTTCTTTTTAACTAATCTTTCTTTCTTTCTAACTTATCTATCTATCTATCTATCTATCTATCTATCTATCTTTCTTTCTTTCTTTCTTTCTTTCTTTCTTTCTAACTAATCTTTCTTTCTTTCTTCCTAACTAATCTTTCTTTCTTTCTAACTAATCTTTTTTCTTTCTTTCTAACTAATCTTTCTCTTTATTTTTTAACTAATCTTTCTTTCTTTTTTCTAACTAATCTTTCTTTCTAACTAATCTTTCTTTCTAACTAATCTTTCTCTTTATTTTTAACTAATCTTTCTTTCTTTCTAACTAATCTTTCTTTCTAACTAATCTTTCTTTCTAACTAATCTTTCTTTCTTTCTTTCTAACTAATCTTTCTTTCTAACTAATATTTCTTTCTTTCTAACTAATCTTTCTACCTCATCTTTCTTTCTTTTATACCTAATCTATCTTTCTTTCTTTCTAACTAATCTTTCTTTCTAACTAATCTATCTTTCTTTCTTTCTAACTAATCTATCTTTCTTTCTTTCTTTCTAACTAATCTTTCTTTCTAACTAATATATCTTTCTTTTGTAACTCATATATCTTTCTTTCTAACTGATCTATCTTTCTTTGTTTATTCTTTCTTTCTTTCTTTCTTTCTTTCTTTCTAACTAATCTTTCTTTCTAACTAATCTTTCTTTCTAACTAATCTTTCTTTCTTTATTTTTTCTTTCTTTCTTTCTAACTAATATCTCTTTCTTTCTACCTAATCTTTCTTTCTTTCTTTCTACCTAATCTATCTTTCTTTCTTTCTTTCCAACTAATCTATCTTTTTTTCTTTCTTTCTTTCTTTCTAACTAATCTATCTTTCTTTCTTTCTTTCTTTCTAACTAATCTATTTTTCTTTCTTTCTAACTAATCTTTCTTTCTTTCTTTCTTTCTTTCTTTCTTTCTTTCTTTCTTTCTTTCTTTCTTTCTTTCTTTCTACCTAATCTATCTTTCTTTCTTTCTAACTAATCTTTCTTTCTTTTTTTCTAAGTAATCTTTCTTTCTAACTAATCTTTTTTTCTTTATTTCGAACTTATCTTTCTTTCTTTCTAACTGATCTTTCTGTCTTTCTAACTAATCTTTCTTTCTAAGCTTTCTTTTTAACTAATCATTCTAACTAATCTATATATTTCTTTCTTTCTTTCTTTCTTTCTTTCTTTCTTTCTTTCTAACTAATCTTTCTTTCTAACTAATCTTTCTTTCTAACTATTCCATATTTCTTTCTTTCTTTCTTTCTAACTAATCTATCTATCTTTTTTCTTTCTAATAATCTATCTTTCTTTCTAACTAATCTTTTTTCTTTCTTTCTAACTAATCATTTTTTCTTACTTTCTAACTAATCTATCTATCTATCTTTCTTTCTTTCTTTCTTTCTAACTAATCTTTATTTATTTCTTTCTAACTAATTTTTCTTTCTTTCTAACTATTCTATCTATCTTTCTTTCTGTGACGATCGGCAGCTGTAGTGCCCTCGAGAGCCTCTGGGGGACACTCTCTCTTTTTGTTATGTTTCATTATGGACTCATTATGTTTTATTATGTTCAGCTGTGTTTCATTATTGGTTATTGAGTTCCTGATTTAAGCCCTGTGTTTCTGCCCTGTCTTTGTGAGTTGTTATATGTTTCAGGATTAACGTGAGTGTGGGTCGTTCCCAGTGTAAAGTTTTCTTGTTCCACGTTCTGAGTCTCTGTTTGAGTTTATAGTTTGTTTAAATAAAGCGTGTACACTGCGTTTGGATCCAGCCTCATATCTGCCTTCACCGCATCACGTTACACTTTCTAACTAATCTATCTTTATTTCTTTCTAACTAATCTTTCTTTCTTACTAATCTTTTTTCTTTCTAACTAATCTTTTTTCTTTCTTTCTAACTAATCTTTCACTTTATTTTTTTAACTAATCTTTCTTTCTTTCTAACAAATCTTTCTTTCTAACTAATCTTTCTTTCTAACTGATCTCTTTCTTTTTAACTAATCTTTCTTTCTTTCTAACTAATCTTTTTTTCTACCTAATCTTTCTTTCTTTCTTTCTAACTAATCTATCTTTCTTTCTTTCTAACTAATCTTTTTTCTTTTTTTCTAACTAATCTTGCTTTCTTTTTTTCTTTCTAACTAATCTATCTTTCTTTCTTTCTAACCAATCTTTCTTTCTAACTAATCTATCTATCTTTCTTTCTTTCTTTCTAACTAATCTTTCTTTCTAACTAATCCATCTTTCTTACTTTCTTTTTTTTCTAACTAATTTATCTATCTTTCTTTCTTTCTTTCTAACTAATCTATCTTTCTTTCTTTCTAACTAATCTTTCTTTCTTTCTAACTAATCTTTCTTCTTTCTTTCTAACTAATCTTTTTTTCTTTCTTTCTAACTAATCTATCTTTTTTTCTTTCTTTCTTTCTAACTAATCTATCTTTCTTTCTTTCTAACTAATCTTTCTTTCTTTCTTTCTAACTAATCTATCTTTCTTTCTTTCTAACTAATCTTTCTTTCTTTCTTTCTTTCTTTCTAACTAATCTATCTATCTATCTTTCTTTCTTTCTAACTAATCTTTCTTTCTAACGAATCCATCTTTCTTTCTTTCTTTCTTTCTAACTAATCTATCTATCTTTCTTTCTTTCTAACTAATCTATCTTTCTTTCTTTCTAACTAATCTTTCTTTCTTTCTAACTAATCTATCTTTCTTTCTTTCTAACTAATCTCTCTTTCTTTCTTTCTTTCTAACTAATCTTTCTTTCTTTCTAACTAATCTATCTATCATTCTTTCTTTCTTTCTAACTCATCTATCTTTCTTTCTTTCTAACTAATCTTTCTTTCTTTCTAACTAATCTTTTTTCTTTCTTTCTAACTAATCTTTTTTTCTTTCTTTCTAACTAATCTATCTTTCTTTCTTTCTAACTGATCTTTCTTTCTTTCTAACTAATCTTTTTTCTTTCTTTCTAACTAATCTATCTATCTATCTTTCTTTCTAAGTAATCTATCTTTCTTTCTTTCTAACTAATCTTTCTTTCTTTCTGTCTAACTAATCTATCTTTCTTTCTTTCTTTCTAACTAATCTTTCTTTCTTTCTAACTAATCTTTCTTTCTTTCTAACTAATCTATCTATCTATCTATCTATCTATCTATCTATCTTTCTTTCTTTCTTTCTTTCTTTCTAACTAATCTTTCTTTCTTTCTTCCTAACTAATCTTTCTTTCTTTCTAACTAATCTTTTTTCTTTCTTCCTAACTAATCTTTCTTTCTTTCTAACTAATCTTTTTTCTTTCTTTCTAACTAATCTTTTTTCTTTCTTTCTAACTAATCTTTCTCTTTATTTTTAACTAATCTTTCTTTCTTTCTTCTAACTAATCTTTCTTTCTAACTAATCTTTCTTTCTTTCTAACTAATCTTTCTTTCTTTCTAACTAATCTTTCTTTCTAACTAATATTTCTTTCTTTCTTTCTAACTAATCTTTCTACCTCATCTTTCTTTCTTTCTACCTAATCTATCTTTCTTTCTTTCTAACTAATCTTTCTTTCTAACTAATCTATCTTTCTTTCTTTCTAACTAATCTATCTTTCTTTCTTTCTAACTAATCTTTCTTTCTAACTAATATATCTTTCTTTCTAACTAATCTTTCTTTCTAACTGATCTATCTTTCTTTGTTTATTCTTTCTTTCTTTCTTTCTAACTAATCTTTCTTTCTAACTAATCTTTCTTTCTAACTAATCTTTCTTTCTGTATTTTTTCTTTCTAACCTATATCTCTTTCTTCCTACCTAATCTTTCTTTCTTTCTTTCTTTCTTTCTTTCTTTCTTTCTTTCTTTCTTTCTTTCTACCTAATCTATCTTTCTTTCTTTCCAACTAATCTATCTTTCTTTCTTTCTTTCTAACTAATCTATCTTTCTTTCTTTCTTTCTAACTAATCTATTTTTCTTTCTTTCTAACTAATCTTTCTTTCTTTCTAACTAATCTATCTTTCTTTCTTTCTTTCTAACTAATCTATTTTTCTTTCTTTCTAACTAATCTTTCTTTCTTTCTAACTAATCTTTTTTAATCTTTCTTTCTTCCTTTCTAACTAATCTTTCGGTCCCACTTTATATTAAGTGGCCCTAATACCTGTGAACTTACATGGTTACTAGATATGTACTTAGTGTGTAACTACAGTGTAAATACACATTGGTACATAGTATTTACAACTGTAATATTTGTGTAACTACACATATGTAACAACCCACGGAAAGGTATGTGTAAGTACAAATGTGTAACAGGACATTGGTAACAAAACTTTTTCCACTACAGTAAGTACACATGTGTAACAGGCATTATGTAACTACATTTTGTAACAACAATATGTATTCACACAAGTTGTTCCACTTCCACACGCAGTCTTCCATACTGTAGTTACCAGTTAAGAACACACTGAAACCATGATGATTCCTATGTGTTTACCATGTATTTACTATATGACCGGCCGGACTTATGTTGAATTACAGCTAAAGTTTTCCCTTGTGGTACCAGTGTACTTACATGGTAACTCCTCAGGAACTCTGCACTTGATACAATGTGTTAAACTGTCATAACTTACATGTATTATGCAAAACCCAAACCTCTGTGCAACACTGTATTAACAGTGTACTTACATGGTAACTCCTCAGGAACTGTCCACTTAATATAAAGTGTAAAATGGTCATAACTTTCTGTGTATTATGCAAAACCCAAACCTCTGTGCAACTGTACTAACAGTGTACTAACATGGTAACTCCTCAGGAACTCTGCACTTGATATAAAGTGTAAAATGGTCATAACTTACTGTGTATTATGCAAAACCCAAACCTCTGTGCAACACTGTATTAACAGTGTACTTACATGGTAACTCCTCAGGAACTCTGCACTTGATACAATGTGTTAAACTGTCATAACTTACATGTATTATGCAAAACCCAACCCTGTGCAACACTGTATTAACAGTGTACTTACATGGTAACTCCTCAGGAACTGTCCACTTAATATAAAGTGTAAAATGGTCATAACTTACTGTGTATTATGCAAAACCCAAACCTCTGTGCAACACTGTATTAACAGTGTACTAACATGGTAACTCCTCAGGAACTGTCCACTTAATATAAAGTGTAAAATGGTCATAACTTACTGTGTATAATGCAAAACCCAAACCTCTGTGCAACACTGTATTAACAGTGTACTTACATGGTAACTCCTCAGGAACTGTCCACTTAATATAAAGTGTAAAATGGTCATAACTTACTGTGTATTATGCAAAACCCAAACCTCTGTGCAACACTGTATTAACAGTGTAAGTTACTTACATGGTAACTCCTCAGGAACTGTCCACTTAATATAAAGTGTAATTGTTAGGGTCATTGTTGTGTACCAAAGTAAATGCAAAACACAAGGTTACGTAGTGGATAGTAAACTCTGAAATATAAATGTGATAGTTATGCTTTGATAGATTCTGGGATATTACGGCATAGCACTTTTAAAGATTTACTCTTTATTTTAGATTTTTTGATTTGACATTGTAGTGACCTATTTGCCTTTACAGTAAATTACAGTGTTCTGTAAACAATAAACAAGAATAGCCTACACTTTAAAACCTTAAAAATACCTTGTTTAATCATTTAAACATTTTGTAGTATTTAGTTTATTTACCGTGAGACACAAAAAGCGTTTTCTCCAATAAAACACAACATAAATTCACAAAAAAACATCAATTGTATTAGCCTGATGTAATCCAAATCTTTAGAATCCATACGTTGTTTGCAAGAAACAGATCCAAATTCAGCCCTTTATGATCTTCATCTCCATTTCTCAGCAGCGACCGCCAACGTCAAATCCCGCGCTCAGGCGCGATGGTGATTCAAATTCAAAAAATGCGCCTTCAAGAAGCGTTACGACATGTTTTACGGCTGTGATATCAAACGCTCATTGGCTCTCGACTGCTTCGTCACAGATTGCGACATGCCGTGTTTCAGTCGGTGTAGTACATTTGAAATCATGTGAACGACTTTTGGTACCGGTTTTGACATTTTCGCAATAAACAAATTATTGTGAAATTTATAACGTTACTTGTCTGTCTGTTATGTTTTTATTTTCTTCATAAGTGTAGCCTACGTAGTTTTAAGGAATGGTTATGGGTAGGTTTAGGGGTATGAGTAGGATTAGTGGCTCAAAATATATTTTAATGCTATTGTTAATAAAACTATGAGAGGTTTGGGTTTGCTGAGATGGTCTCTGTTATGACCGTTTTACACTTTATATTAAGTGGACAGTTCCTGAGGAGTTACCATGTAAGTAAGTTACACTGTTAATACAGTGTTGCACAGAAGTTTGGGTTTTGCATAATACACAGTAAGTTATGACCGTTTTACACTTTATATTAAGTGGACAGTTCCTGAGGAGTTACCATGTAAGTACACTGTTAATACAGTGTTGCACAGGGTTGGGCTTTGCATAATACACAGTAAGTTATGACCATTTTACACTTTATATTAAGTGGACAGTTCCTGAGGAGTTACCATGTAAGTACACTGTTAATACAGTGTTGCACAGGGTTGGGTTTTGCATAATACACAGTAAGTTATGACCATTTTACACTTTATATCAAGTGCATAGTTCCTGAGGAGTTACCATGTTAGTACACTGTTAGAACAGTTGCACAGAGGTTTGGGTTTTGCATAATACACAGAAAGTTATGACCATTTTACACTTTATATTAATTGGACAGTTCCTGAGGAGTTACCATGTAAGTACACTGTTAACCCTCTGAGGTCTAAGGTGTTTTCTGGGTCCTGGAGGTGTTCTGACATGCTCTGACATTTGTGCTTTTTTCAGTTATTTATAAACATGTTAATGGCAAAGGTGTAAATTCACTCTTTATAGCACAAACGGGGCTACCGTAATATGTGAGCAACATGCATGTACATGTTTGTATTTTTAAGATAATAATGTTTATGCGTGGTTTGTGAAAAAACAAAAAACAAATGTCACTGAAATAAGGTCATAAAACCCATAGTGATTATTTCTTCACAAGACTTTTGAAAATTGTATCACGTAGCCTAGAATATTTGCTCCAAAACTATGTGAAAATCATCCTGCATACTCATTTAGATAAGACAATATATTGATTTAAAATTTGTATGACGTGTTTTGTGTGAGAAAGCTTTATGCGAAGGGGCGTGGATCTCTCATTAATATGAATGCATTTTACACCTGAGAAAGACAAAGACCCTCCCCTAATGGCCCTATTAGGGGCTGTCAGGCCCTATCACCATGAGAAGCCTTGCACAAAGAATGAGGAGAAATTAAAAAAAGAATGGCTTTTATATTCACTGGATTTATTTACAACACAACATAATCCAAAGATACACAACAAAGGACAAAAAGCACATTAGTAAACACACTGATGTAAAGACAAAGACTTAAACAGTCACACACCTTTGTGCCATTCCTGAAACATAGTAGCCTACATACCTGTCATGTCCAAGGTGTTTGACTTTTCATTTTACCATGTTCATGCTCATGTGAATGTTGAAGTCAGCAGGACTCATCCAGTGGCATCTGGTCCCTTTCTAAAAAATAAATAAATAAACATCTGTAAACATGTTGATATCAAGACAAACTATAGGGCTGCACGATTCTGGGAATACATTTTAGATTTTTCACTCACACAATATATATATATATATATTAGGGCTGGGCAAGTTAACGCGTTATTATCGCGTTAACGCATTTATTAATTAATGCCGACAATTTTTTTATCGCACGTTAACGCAGTTTTTTTATTATTATTTTGAAAGTCCGTTGCTCACTGGCTCTGAATAAACATAGGCCTACAGTCAAACCATGATCACAGGAGGGGTGGGATGTTGGTCAGCCAGCAAATAACCCACCCAAACAAGCAGTGGAGAGAGGCAGGTTCTCTCTGGTGAACAGTTAAAGGGTTGCGCTCCGCGAGTGAATGACAGGCGCTCTATGGATAGTAGGCTACCTATAAAACCTATAGCCTAGATAATAACTATTTAGATTCTGGAAACTCACTAACAGCGAGCCGAGGATCAGTCTCTCTTCTAATGATTTGTGCTGCGCGTCCTTTATAAAAAGTTATAGACAATTCAACTTCGGCAACGAGCGGGCGCGGGCGCGTGCGTGAGGCGAGCATGACCGCAACAGTTTCACAGGAACGCACCCGCTTGTCGCTGCACCTTGTGCTCGACCACTTCACCTCACTCTTGGCTGATTTATACTTCTGCGTCGGACTTACGCCGAAGACTATACGCTATAGACTACGCGTTGGTTTTCATTTATATCTCTGCGTCGTTGTCCGCGTTGACGCGCAATTACACATGCACAGGGAGCATGTGAAACCCGGGGAGCGGTTCTAGCAATCACAGCGCTTGCGGTACGCGTAGAATTGACGTTACATTTTTGGAGAGGTGCACGTCAGGGTACGCCGAATTGTACGCGCGCTACACAGCCACGGCGTGAGTAAGTATACATTGTTTTTTTACTCTGTTTAATTTAATCTTACGTGGGAAACCATGGCATAACCAAACCTAAGCTACTATAAGTAACGTTGGTCGACTTATATCTGTAGTAGTGATCATGACCTCTGACTACTACATAGACTGTTTCTGCTGCTCCCTGATAAAAGATACCTGTTGATACCTGTTCAGAAAAAAAAACAAGAAAACTGGACTCGTTTTAACTAACTAGATAAAAGGTAATGCCCTGGCAGTGGCAAATAGCTTTGTTTAAATATTTGATTTGATTACATTAATGTTTAAGTTGAGATTTGAGATTACTGTGTAAAGGGAATACTGCTGGTATAAAAGCACCTTATTTGTTTAAAGTTATTGCACTTTTGTGAATATAGCAGTACATTTAAATCAAAAGTGCGCAATACACTACTTTAGAAGTCATTATTCAATTTTGCGCATAACAATGCGATTAATCGCGATTAATCGCAAGAAAATCATGCGATTAATCACGATTAAAAATTTTAATCGTTGCCCAGCACTAATATATATATACACACACACACACACACACACACACACACACACACACACACTGCCGTTCAAAAGTTTGGGGTCGGTATGATTTTTAATGTTTTTAAAAGAAGTCACGTATGCTCACAAGGCTGCATTTATTTGAGTAAAAATACAAAACAAACCCAGTAATATTGTGAAATAATATTTCAATGTTAATCAGCTGTTTTCTATGTAAATATATCGTAAAGTGTAATTTATTCCTGTGATCATTACTCCAGTCTTCAGTGTCACATGATCCTTCAGAAATCAGTATAATATGATGATTTGATGCTCAAGAAACATTTTTCATTATCATCAATGTTGAAAACAGTTATTTACATTTTTATTTCAGGATTCTTTGATGAATAGAAAGTTCAAAAGAACAGCATTTATCTGAAAAATAATCTAATCATAAGTAACTTCTTTTAAAAACATTAAAAATCTTACCGACCCCAAACTTTTGAACGGCAGTGTATATATGTATTTTGTAAATATAGTTTGTTGTGCCTTGTATATAGGCATGTGTAGGGCTGCATAAAATAATAACAATAGCCTAGATAGCAGGCAGCCATAAATCGTTAAAAATGAACACTTTTCAGTAACACTACACTAGACAAACATATATTGTTTATCATATGTTACTTCAAATATTTCTATTCGTTATGAAATGAGATGAGTTTGTCGTGAAGCCTAATGTGTGGCGTGTTTTGCTTTACAAACACACAGCGCGACTCAGACCCAAACTCAGCGCGTGCAGCGATCGAGCCGCTCCAAACTATGAAACATTGTTGTTACATTATACATCTACGTTTGAGCAGATATCCACAAACACAGTATTTAACAGTAAACACAGGTCTAAACATTAAAATATTCACCATATTAGAATAAACACTCATACTAGCATAGGCCTACTTGTATCTCATTTCATAACATTTTAGGCTGCACCAGTTTGAGTTTAGTAGCTACAATGTAAAGTTTATGCAACAATAAAACACTTATTATGTCTCTTACCTTAAAAATCCTTCTTAGGTAAATACAAGGTAAATCCACAGCACAAACAGTCTTCCAAACTGATGAAAAGTAGAGAAATACTGGAGTCGCTGTCGCTGATTCTTTGTTTAGAGCTGATGAGGGCGTTAACAGCTCTGCGTTCCTTCACGTGGATCATTTGAATGAGAACAACTGCGCGCGTGGGGGTGTGGTCAAATTAAAGTTAATGAGCTCGGGCTGGAGAAACTGTACATGTCGTTGCTTTCATACGGATTTCTTAAACCGAGAATATTTGTTTTTGATATGATTTACTTCATTTAAAAAAGGAGACTTCGAACTTTGTAAAGACATTACTTTCATGTGTGGGTGGCAAGTATTGGCAACGTTACAGATCATGTTCTGTCGCGTTTCAGAATGAACTTCTCATTGAGAGAGAAGACAGAACGTGCATCATGTTTTTTTTCTTTATTTTACGAAAAACACAACTTTTTGTTTTTATTATTAGTGTACACAAAAAAAGAAGACATTTAACCGTTTTTAAAAATGTATAACACTTGTCTGTATGACAAAAATCGACGGAGTTATTTGAGTTTCTTTTGCACTGATAAGAAAAAAAGCGAGACTATCGCGCCGGCGCGATAGCCGACCTCAGAAGGTTAATACAGTGTTGCACAGAGGTTTGGGTTTTGCATAATACATGTAAGTTATGACAGTTTAACACATTGTATCAAGTGCAGAGTTCCTGAGGAGTTACCATGTAAGTACACTGCTACCACAAGGGAAAACTTTAGCTGTAATTCAACATAAGTCCTGCCGGTCATATAGTAAATACATGGTATACACATAGGAATCATCTTGGTTTCAGTGTGTTCTTAACTGGTAACTACAGTATGGAAGACTGCGTGTGGAAGTGGAACAACTTGTGTGAATACATATTGTTGTTACAAAATGTAGTTACAAAATGCCTGTTACACATGTGTACTTACTGTAGTGGAAAAAGTGTTGTTACCAATGTCCTGTTACACATTTGTACTTACACATACCTTTCCGTGGGTTGTTACATATGTGTAGTTACACAAATATTACATTTGTAAATACTATGTACCAATGTGTATTTACACTGTAGTTACATACTAAGTACATATCTAATATCTAATCTTTTTTTCTTTCTTTCGAACTTATCTTTCTTTCTTTCTAACTGATCTATCTTTCTTTCTAACTAATCTTTCTTTCTAAGCTTTCTTTTTAACTAATCTTTCTAACTAATCTATATATTTTTTTCTTTCTTTCTTTCTTTCTTTCTTTCTTTCTTTCTTTCTTTCTTTCTTTCTTTCTTTCTAACTAATCTTTCTTTCTTTCTAACTAATCTTTCTTTCTAACTATCCCATATTTCTTTCTTTCTTTCTTTCTTTCTTTCTTTCTTTCTTTCTTTCTAACTAATCTCTCTATCTTTTTTCTTTCTAATAATCTATCTTTCTTTCTTTCTAACTAATCTTTTTTCTTTCTTTCTAACTAATCATTTTTTCTTACTTTCTAACTAATCTATCTATCTATCTATCTATCTATCTATCTATCTATCTATCTATCTATCTATCTATCTTTCTTTCTTTCTAACTAATCTTTCTTTCTTTCTAACTAATTTTCTTTCTTTCTAACTAATCTATCTATCTTTCTTTCTAACTAATCTATGTTTATTTCTTTCTAACTAATCTTTCTTTCTTACTAATCTTTTTTCTTTCTTTCTAACTAATCTTTCTCTTTATTTTTTAACTAATCTTTCTTTCTTTCTTTCTTTCTAACTAATCTTTCTTTCTAACTGATCTCTTTCTTTTTAACTAATCTTTTTTTCTTTCTAACTAATCTTTTTTTCTACCTAATCTTTCTTTCTTTCTTTCTAACTAATCTATCTTTCTTTCTTTGTAACTAATCTTTTTTTCTTTTTTTCTAACTTATCTTGCTTCCTTTCTTTCTTTCTAACTAATCTATCTTTCTTTCTTTCTAACCAATCTTTCTTTCTTTCTTTCTTTCTTTCTTTCTTTCTTTCTTTCTTTCTTTCTTTCTTTCTTTCTTTCTTTCTTTCTAACTAATCTATCTATCTATCTATGTATCTATCTATCTATCTATCTATCTATCTATATTTCTTTCTTTCTTTCTTTCTTTCTAACTAATCTTTCTTTCTAACTAATCCATCTTTCTTACTTTCTTTTTCTTTCTAACTAATCTATCTATCCTTCTTTCTTTCTAACTAATCTTTCCTTCTTTCTAACTAATCTTTCTTCTTTCTTTCTAACTAATCTTTTTTTCTTTCTTTCTAACTAATCTATCTTTCTTTCTTTCTTTCTTTCTTTCTTTCTTTCTTTCTTTCTTTCTTTCTAACTAATCTATCTTTCTTTCTTTCTAACTAATCTATCTTTCTTTCTTTCTTTCTTTCTAACTAATCTTTCTTTCTTTCTTTCTTTCTTTCTAACTAATCTATCTATCTATCTATCTTTCTTTCTTTCTAACTAATCTTTCTTTCTAACGAATCCATCTTTCTTTCTTTCTTTCTTTCTAACTAATCTATCCATCTTTCTTTCTTTCTAACTAATCTATCTTTCTTTCTTTCTAACTAATCTTTCTTTCTTTCTAACTATTCTTTTTTTCTTTCTTTCTAACTAATCTATTTTTCTTTCTTTCTTTCTAACTAATCTCTCTTTCTTTCTTTCTAACTAAGCTTTCTTTCTTTCTTTCTAACTAATCTATCTTTCTTTCTTTCTAACTAATCTATCTTTCTTTCTTTATAACTAATCTTTCTTTCTTTCTAACTATTCTTTTTTCTTTCTTTCTAACTAATCTATTTTTCTTTCTTTCTTTCTAACTAATCTCTCTTTCTTTCTTTCTAACTAATCTTTCTTTCTTTCTTTCTAACTAATCTATCTATCATTCTTTCTTTCTTCCTAACTAATCTATCTTTCTTTCTTTCTAACTAATCTTTCTTTCTTTCTAACTAATCGTTTTTCTTTCTTTCTAACTAATCTTTTTTTCTTTCTTTCTAACTAATCTATCTTTCTTTCTAACTAATCTCTCTTTCTTTCTTTCTAACTAATCTTTCTTTCTTTCTTTCTAACTAATCTATCTATCTTACTAATCTTTTTTCTTTCTTTCTAACTAATCTTTCTCTTTATTTTTAACTAATCTTTCTTTCTTTCTTTCTAACTAATCTTTCTTTCTAACTGATCTCTTTCTTTTTAACTAATCTTTTTTTCTTTCTAACTAATCTTTTTTTCTACCTAATCTTTCTTTCTTTCTTTCTAACTAATCTATCTTTCTTTCTTTGTAACTAATCTTTTTTTCTTTTTTTCTAACTAATCTTGCTTCCTTTCTTTCTTTCTAACTAATCTATCTTTCTTTCTTTCTAACCAATCTTTCTTTCTTTCTTTCTTTCTAACTAATCTATCTATCTATCTATCTATCTATCTATCTATCTATCTATCTATCTATCTATCTATATTTCTTTCTTTCTTTCTTTCTTTCTAACTAATCCTTCTTTCTAACTAATCCATCTTTCTTACTTTCTTTTTCTTTTTAACTAATCTATCTATCTTTCTTTCTTTCTAACTAATCTTTCCTTCTTTCTAACTAATCTTCTTTCTTTCTAACTAATCTTTTTTTCTTTCTTTCTAACTAATCTATCTTTCTTTCTTTCTTTCTTTCTTTCTTTCTTTCTTTCTTTCTTTCTAACTAATCTATCTATCTTTCTTTCTAACTAATCTTTCTTTCTTTCTTTCTAATCTTTCTTTCTTTCTTTCTTTCTTTCTTTCTAACTAATCTTTCTTTCTTTCTTTCTTTCTTTCTTTCTTTCTAACTAATCTATCTTTCTTTCTTTCTAACTAATCTTTATTTCTTTCTAACTATTCTTTTTTTCTTTCTTTCTAACTAATCTATTTTTCTTTCTTTCTTTCTAACTAATCTCTCTTTCTTTCTAACTAATCTTTCTTTCTTTCTTTCTTTCTTTCTAACTAATCTATATATCTTTCTTTCTTTCTAACTAATCTATCTTTCTTTCTTTCTAACTAATCTTTCTTTCTTTCTAACTATTCTTTTTTTCTTTCTTTCTAACTAATCTATTTTTCTTTCTTTCTTTCTAACTAATCTCTCTTTCTTTCTTTCTAACTAATCTTTCTTTCTTTCTTTCTTTCTAACTAATCTATCTATCATTCTTTCTTTCTTCCTAACTAATCTATCTTTCTTTCTTTCTAACTAATCTTTCTTTCTTTCTAACTAATCTTTCTTTCTTTCTAACTAATCTTTTTTTCTTTCTGTCTAATCTTTTTTCTTTCTTTCTAACTAATCTATCTTTCTTTCTAACTAATCTCTCTTTCTTTCTTTCTAACTAATCTTTCTTTCTTTCTTTCTAACTAATCTATCTATCATTCTTTCTTTCTTTCTAACTAATCTATCTTTCTTTCTTTCTAACTAATCTTTCTTTCTTTCTAACTAATCTATGTTTATTTCTTTCTAACTAATCTTTCTTTCTTACTAATCTTTTTTCTTTCTTTCTAACTAATCTTTCTCTTTATTTTTTAACTAATCTTTCTTTCTTTCTAACTAATCTTTCTTTCTAACTGATCTCTTTCTTTTTAACTAATCTTTTTTTCTTTCTAACTAATCTTTTTTTCTACCTAATCTTTCTTTCTTTCTTTCTAACTAATCTATCTTTCTTTCTTTGTAACTAATCTTTTTTTCTTTTTTTCTAACTAATCTTGCTTCCTTTCTTTCTTTCTAACTAATCTATCTTTCTTTCTTTCTAACCAATCTTTCTTTCTTTCTTTCTTTCTAACTTATCTATCTATCTATCTATCTATCTATCTATCTATCTATCTATCTATCTATATTTCTTTCTTTCTAACTAATCTTTCTTTCTAACTAATCCATCTTTCTTACTTTCTTTTTCTTTCTAACTAATCTATCTATCTTTCTTTCTTTCTAACTAATCTTTCCTTCTTTCTAACTAATCTTTCTTCTTTCTTTCTATTTAATCTTTTTTCTTTCTTTCTAACTAATCTATCTTTCTTTCTTTCTTTCTTTCTTTCTTTCTTTCTAACTAATCTATCTTTCTTTCTTTCTAACTAATCTTTCTTTCTTTCTTTCTAACTAATCTATCTTTCTTTCTTTCTTTCTTTCTTTCTTTCTAACGAATCTTTCTTTCTTTCTTTCTTTCTAACTAATCTATCTATCTATCTTTCTTTCTTTCTAACTAATCTTTCTTTCTAACGAATCCATCTTTCTTTCTTTCTTTCTTTCTTTCTTTCTAACTAATCTATCTATCTTTCTTTCTTTCTAACTAATCTATCTTTCTTTCTTTCTAACTAATCTTTCTTTCTTTCTAACTATTCTTTTTTCTTTCTTTCTAACTAATCTATTTTTCTTTCTTTCTTTCTAACTAATCTCTCTTTCTTTCTTTCTAACTAATCTATCTATCTTTCTTTCTTTCTAACTAATCTATCTTTCTTTCTTTCTAACTAATCTTTCTTTCTTTCTAACTATTCTTTTTTTCTTTCTTTCTAACTAATCTATTTTTCTTTCTTTCTATCTAACTAATCTCTCTTTCTTTCTTTCTAACTAATCTTTCTTTCTTTCTTTCTTTCTTTCTTTCTTTCTTTCTTTCTTTCTTTCTTTCTTTCTTTCTTTCTTTCTTTCTAACTAATCTATCTTTCTTTCTTTCTAACTAATCTTTCTTTCTTTCTAACTTATCTTTCTTTCTTTCTAACTAATCTATCTTTCTTTCTAACTAATCTCTCTTTCTTTCTTTCTAACTAATCTTTCTTTCTTTCTTTCTTTCTTTCTTTCTTTCTAACTAATCTATCTATCATTCTTTCTTTCTTTCTAACTAATCTATCTTTCTTTCTTTCTAACTAATCTTTCTTTCTAACTAATCTTTTTTCTTTCTTTTTAACTAATCTTTTTTTCTTTCTTTCTAACTAATCTATCTATCTTTCTTTCTAACTAATCTATGTTTATTTCTTTCTAACTAATCTTTCTTTCTTACTAATCTTTTTTCTTTCTTTCTAACTAATCTTTCTCTTTAGTTTTTTAACTAATCTTTCTTTCTTTCTTTCTAACTAATCTTTCTTTCTAACTGATCTCTTTCTTTTTAACTAATCTTTTTTTCTTTCTAACTAATCTTTTTTTCTACCTAATCTTTCTTTCTTTCTTTCTAACTAATCTATCTTTCTTTCTTTGTAACTAATCTTTTTTTCTTTTTTTCTAACTAATCTTGCTTCCTTTCTTTCTTTCTAACTAATCTATCTTTCTTTCTTTCTAACCAATCTTTCTTTCTTTCTTTCTTTCTAACTAATCTATCTATCTATCTATCTATCTATCTATCTATCTATATTTCTTTCTTTCTTTCTTTCTAACTAATCTTTCTTTCTAACTAATCCATCTTTCTTACTTTCTTTTTCTTTCTAACTAATCTATCTATCTTTCTTTCTTTCTAACTAATCTTTCCTTCTTTCTAACTAATCCTTCTTCTTTCTTTCTAACTAATCTTTCTTTCTTTCTTTCTAACTAATCTATCTTTCTTTCTTTCTTTCTTTCTTTCTAACTAATCTTTCTTTCTAACGAATCCATCTTTCTTTCTTTCTTTCATTCTTTCTTTCTTTCTAACTAATCTATCTATCTTTCTTTCTTTCTAACTAATCTATCTTTCTTTCTTTCTAACTAATCTTTCTTTCTTTCTAACTATTCTTTTTTTCTTTCTTTCTAACTAATCTATTTTTCTTTCTTTCTTTCTAACTAATCTCTCTTTCTTTCTTTCTAACTAATCTTTCTTTCTTTCTTTCTTTCTAACTAATCTATCTATCTATCTTTCTTTCTTTCTAACTAATCTATCTTTCTTTCTTTCTAACTAATCTTTCTTTCTTTCTAACTATTCTTTTTTTTTTCTTTCTAACTAATCTATTTTTCTTTCTTTATTTCTAACTAATCTCTCTTTCTTTCTTTCTAACTAATCTTTCTTTCTTTCTTTCTTTCTAACTAATCTATCTATCATTCTTTCTTTCTTCCTAACTAATCTATCTTTCTTTCTTTCTAACTAATCTTTCTTTCTTTCTAACTAATCTTTTTTCTTTCTTTCTAACTAATCTTTTTTTCTTTCTTTCTAACTAATCTATCTTTCTTTTTTTCTTTCTTTCTAACTAATCTATCTTTCTTTCTTTCTAACTAATCTTTCTTTCTTTCTTTCTAACTAATCTATCTATCTATCTATCTATCTATCTATCTATCTATCTATCTATCTATCTATCTATCTATCTTTCTTTCTTTCTTTCTTTCTTTCTTTCTAACTAATCTATCTTTCTTTCGTTCTAACTAATCTTTCTTTCTTTTTAACTAATCTATCTATCTATCTATCTATCTATCTATCTATCTATCTATCTATCTATCTATCTATCTATCTATCTTTCTTTCTTTCTTTCTTTCTAACTTATCTTTCTTTCTTTCTTCCTAACTAATCTTTCTTTCTTTCTAACTAATCTTTTTTCTTTCTTTCTGACTAATCTTTTTTCTTTCTTTCTAACTAATCTTTTTTTCTTTCTTTCTAACTAATCTATCTTTCTTTCTTTCTAACTAATCTTTCTTTCTTTCTAACTAATCTTTTTTCTTTCTTTCTAACTAATCTATCTATCATTCTTTCTTTCTTCCTAACTAATCTATCTTTCTTTCTTTCTAACTAATCTTTTTTTCTTTCTTTCTAACTAATCTTTTTTTCTTTCTTTCTAACTAATCTATCTTTCTTTCTTTCTAACTAATCTTTCTTTCTTTCTTTCTAACTAATCTATCTATCTATCTATCTATCTATCTATCTATCTATCTATCTATCTATCTATCTATCTTTCTTTCTTTCTTTCTTTCTTTCTAACTAATCTATCTTTCTTTCGTTCTAACTAATCTTTCTTTCTTTTTAACTAATCTATCTATCTATCTATCTATCTATCTATCTATCTATCTATCTATCTATCTATCTATCTATCTTTCTTTCTTTCTTTCTTTCTAACTTATCTTTCTTTCTTTCTTCCTAACTAATCTTTCTTTCTTTCTAACTAATCTTTTTTCTTTCTTTCTGACTAATCTTTTTTCTTTCTTTCTAACTAATCTTTTTTTCTTTCTTTCTAACTAATCTATCTATCTTTCTTTCTTTCTAACTAATCTATCTATCTATCTATCTATCTATCTATCTATCTATCTATCTATCTATCTGTCTATCTATCTTTCTTTCTTTCTTTCTTTCTTTCTAACTTATCTTTCTTTCTTTCTTCCTAACTAATCTTTCTTTCTTTCTAATAGTGCTGGGCAACGATTAAAATTTTTAATTGCGATTAATCGCATGGTTTTCTTGCGATTAATCGCGATTAATCGCATTGTTATGCGCAAAATTGAATAATGACTTCTAAAGTAGTGTATTGCGCACTTTTGATTTAAATGTACTGCTATATACACAAAAGTGCAATAACTTTAAACAAATAAGGTGCTTTTATACCAGCAGTATTCCCTTTACATAGTAATCTCAAATCTCAACTTAAACATTAATGTAATCAAATCAAATATTTAAACAAAGCTATTTGCCACTGCCAGGGCATTACCTTTTATCTAGTTTGTTAAAACGAGTCCAGTTTTCTTGTTTCTTTTCTGAACAGGTATCAACAGGTATCTTTTATCAGGGAGCAGCAGAAACAGTCTATGTAGTAGTCAGAGGTCATGATCACTACTATATAAGTCGACCAACGTTACTTATAGTAGCTTAGGTTTGGTCATGCCATGGTTTCCCACGTAAGATTACATTAAACAGAGTAAAAAAAAAACAATTTATACTTTATACTTACGCTGTTGATGTGTAGCGCGCGTACACTTCGGCGTACCCTGACGTGCACCTCTCCAAAAATGTAACGTCAATTCTACGCGTACCGCAAGCGCTGTGATTGCTACAACCGCTCCCCGGGTTTCACATGCTCCCTCTGCATGTGTAATTGCGCGTCAACGCGGACAACGACGCAGAGATATAAATGAAAACCAACGCGTAGTCTATAGCGTATTGTCTTCGGCGTAAGTCCGACGCATTAGTATAAATCAGCCAAGAGTGAGGTGAAGTGGTTTACCACAAGGTGCAGCGACAAGCGGGTGCGTTCCTGTGAAACCTTTGCGGTCATGCTCGCCTCAAGCACGCGCCCGCGCCCGCTCGTTGCCGAAGTTGAATTGTCTATAACTTTTTATAAAGGACGCGCAGCACAAATCATTAGAAGAGAGACTGATCCTCGGCTCGCTGTTAGTGAGTTTCCAGAATCTAAATAGTTATTATCTATAGGTTTTATAGGTAATATCCATAGAGCGCCTGTCATTCACTCGCGGAGCGCAACCCTTTAACTGTTCACCAGAGAGAACCTGCCTCTCTCCACTGCTTGTTTGGGTGGGTTATTTGCTGGCTGACCAACATCCCACCCCTCCTGTGATCATGGTTTGACTGTAGGCCTATGTGTATTCAGAGCCAGTGAGCAACGGACTTTCAAAATAATAATAATAAAAAAAAAACGTCTCGGTTACGTATGTAACCCTCGTTCCCTGAGACGTTACGTCGGATGACGACGAAATGGGGTTTCGCTTAGAAAGCCTATAAACTTCGAGTATTACAAAACGAGCCAATGGCAAAGAAATGCTATGGGTCTGCGGAATTTGCATGACGTAACTCCGCCCCACCTCGTGGGTATAAAAGGAGGAAGTCTGCAACAGCAGTTTATGTTTCTTCGCTGAGGAGCCAAGACTGAGCTCAGGCGATCCCCGCGGAACAGCGGAAAGTGGCAGGAAGACGTAACGTCTCCGTTCCCTACTCAGGGAACGAGGGTTACATACGTAACCGAGACGTTCCCTTTCGTTGTCACTCCGAGTTACGTCGGATGACGACGAAATGGGGTTACCAGTCTAATCACGCCACCTTCTCAGCTGTCTTCCAGTGCCCTGCGTAAATCTGAGATCCCTGTCGTGAGACTAGCACGGACGAAGGACTCCTATTTAGCACAGGAATACCAAGGTACACTGGGGAGCATATCCCACAATTTTAGAGGAAATATGCAATTATTGCCAACCCAGAGGGGGGGACTTAGAGAATACACATATGACCCGAAGGATGCATATGGAGAACACTGGGGTGTCCAGCCGCAGGTGGAATATTTCAACCCCAGGGGTGGCAAGGTGGCTTGCCAAGGGAAAGACACATGCTCGAAGAGGCTTACAGTGGAAATACACATGCGGGGGTCGCTCAGAGGAGGGACCAAGCACACGGGAGGCACCTAGCCGGCGCGCAGGCAATAGACACTGGCGGCGATGTCAGAAGTGCTGGAGGAACTCAGGGCTTTCGGAGAAGCTCACCTGAGGGGAATATCGCACGTATCCAGTCCGTGGAGTGGAATGGCGAGCAAGCGAAGACACCTGAGCGGGTCCAGTACTAGCTAGTTGAAGCGAGTACATGAGAGGACACAGGCTCCACTCGGAGATTGTAGAATCTGGCGAATGTGTTCGGTGTCGCCCAGCCTGCAGCTCTGCAGATGTCTGTTAGCGAGGCGCCATGCGCTAGAGCCCAAGAGGACGCCACACTCCGGGTGGAGTGGGCAGTCACACCAAGGGGGCATGGACGACCTTGCTGCTGGTATGCCAAAGCAATGGCGTCCACTATCCAGTGAGACAACCTTTGCTTGGAGAGAGCCTTTCCCTTCAGCTTCCCACCATAACAGACAAAGAGCTGGTCTGAGGTCCTGAAACACCGCGTCCTGTCTACATAGGCGCGAAGAGCGCGTACTGGACAGAGCAGTGCCAAGGCTGGGTCTGCCTCCTCCGGGGGCAGCGCTTGCAGGTTCACCACCTGGTCCCGAAAGGGAGTGGTAGGAACCTTGGGCACATATCCAGGCCGGGGTCTCAGGATCACGTGAGAGTAAGCCGGCCCGAATTCCAGGCACGCTTCGTCAACGGAGAATGCGTGCAGGTCCCCTACCCTCTTGATGGAGGCCAGAGCAACCAGGAGCGATGTCTTCATTGACAGGAACTTAAGCTCCACTGACTGCAAAGGCTCAAAGGGAGCACTCCGCAGGGCAGTTAGCACCACTGCGAGATCCCAAGAGGGAACGAGAGGAGGGCGAGGAGGATTCAGTCTCCTCGCTCCTCTCAGGAACCTGACGATCAGGTCGTGCTTCCCCAAAGACTTACCTTCAACAAGGTCATGCTGTGCGGCAATGGCGGCGACATAGACCTTTAGGGTGGAAGGAGACAGCCTTCGCTCCAACCCATCTTGTAGGAAGGAAAGCACGACACCAATCGAACATCTCCGGGGGTCTTCTCGGTGAGAAGAGCACCAGCTGACGAAGAGGTTCCACTTCAACGCATAGAGATGTCTCGTGGACGAAGCTCTAGCGGAAGTGATGGTAGCCACCACCGGTGGTGGTAGGGTACTCAAACCTGCCTCGTCCCGTCCAGGAGCCACACGTGGAGTTTCCAAAGATCGGGCCGAGGGTGCCATAGGGTGCCCCGTCCCTGAGAAAGTAGGTCCTTCCTCAGAGGGATCGGCCAGGGAGGTGCTGTCGCGAGGAGAACCAGTTCGGAGAACCAGGTCCTGGTGGGCCAGTACGGCGCAACCAGCATGACCTGCTCCTCGTCCTCCCTGACCTTGCGCAAGGTCCGCGCAAGAAGGCTCACTGGGGGAAACGCATACTTGCGGCCCTGCGGCCAGCTGTGCGCCAGAGCATCCGTGCCGAGCGTGCCCTCGGTCAGGGAATAATACTGGGCGCAATGGGTCGAGTCGTGGGAGGCAAACAGATCTATCTGTGCGTCCCCGAACTGGTCCCAAATCAGCTGAACCGACCGGGGATGGAGCCGCCATTCTCCCGGGAGGAGTTGAAACCGTGAGAGCTCGTCGGCTACACAGTTCAGAGCTCCGGGGATAAAATGGCAAGAAGCGACCTCAGATGCTTCTGGCTCCATAAGAGGAGGTGGCGGGCGAGTTGCGACATACGGCGGGAGCGCAGACCACCTTGACGGTTGATGTACGCTACAGTGGCGGTATTGTCTGATCGGACTAGTACGTGCTGGCCCCTGAGCACGGCCCGGAAGCGGCGCAGAGCAAGACGTACAGCCAGCAACTCGAGGCAATTGATGTGCCATAGGCGCTGGGGTCCTATCCAGGAGCCCGCGGCAGCACGTCCATTGCACATGGCGCCCCAGCCCGTGGAAGAGGCATCTGTCGATACAACAACATGCCGCGAAGCTCGTTCCAGGGGCACTCCGGCCCGTAGAAAGCTGAGGTCCGCCCACGGGGTGAAGGTCTGACGGCAGGTCGGAGTAACTGGTACTCGGAGGGTGCCGTGTTGCCATGCCCACCTCGGGACTCGGTCGCGAAGCCAAAGCTGAAGCGGTCTCATATGAAGCAATCCGAGCGGCGTTGCCACGGCTGCAGATGCCATATGCCCCAGGAGCCTCTGAAAAAGTTTCAGTGGAACCGCACTCTTGCCCTCGAACTGTCTCAGGCAAGTCAGCAGTGACTGCGCGCGCTCGCTCGTAAGCTGCGCGGACATGGCGACCGAGTCGATTTCCATACCGAGAAAAGAGATCCTCTGCACGGGGCAAAGTTTGCTCTTCTCCCAGTTGACCCGAAGGCCCAGACGGGCTAGGTGCCGGAGCACTAGGTCCCTGTGTTCGCAAACCTGATCCCGAGAGTGAGCTAGAATCAGCCAGTCGTCGAGATAGTTCAGGATGCGAACCCCGTGTTCCCGAAGAGGAACAAGGGCTGCCTCGACGACCTTCGTGAAGACGCGAGGAGACAGGGCTAACCCGAATGGGAGAACCGCGTACTGATATGCCTGCCCCTCGAAAGCAAACCGTAGAAACGGCCTGTGTCGAGGGAGAATGGAGACATGAAAGTAGGCGTCCTTCAGGTCGATCGCTGCAAACCAATCCTGGGGCCGTACACATTTGAAAATGCGCTTGGCAGTGAGCATCTTGAACGGCAGCCTGTGAAGGGAGCGGTTCAGCACGCGCAGGTCCAGGATTGGCCATAACCCACCGGATTTCTTCGGGACAATGAAGTACGGGCTGTAGAAGCCGGACCTCATTTCGGCTGGAGGGACAGTCTCGATCGCACCCTTCGCCAGCAGGGTAGCAACCTCCGCTCTCATGATGGGGGCATTGCCACCGACCATAGTGGAGCGAAGTCCCCTGAATCGGGGAGGAGACCGCGCGAACTGAATCGCGTAGCCGAGCCTGATCGTTCGGGCGACCCAGCGGGACAGGTGGGGAAGCTCTAACCAGGCTCCCAAGAACTGTACCAGCGGGGTCATGCGAACCACAGACTTCCCGTCGGTGGGGCAGCGAGGCGGAATGACTGTCCCGGACGTGGACGGCATAGCGGCCCAGTGTCGGGGCATAGTCATTGACCGCGTCCTGACAGAGGAGACCAGGGAAGGACGAACGTTCCACGGGGGTCTGCTCTGCCAGGGGGCTGGCGACAGAGGGGGATGAGAGCTGCACGGTCCGGGGACGGCGCGTGCTGTCATCCGGCTCTGGGACAGAGGGGGACGAGGGGTGCACGGCTCGGAGGCGGCGCACCGTGTCGTCCGAGAACTCTGTGTGCTCAGGGATGAACATGTCACTTCTTTCTTTAACCACATTAGGGTGCTGCCCACCCGTGGGTGAGCAGCGGGGAGTGGAGAACAAAAGATTCTCCCCCGGCCCTCCACCGGGGGAAGGAGTGGTCCTGCTACCATCTCCTGAGAAGTGAGAGTCATCCCTGAGCAGCCCGTCTCAGGAGCGCCACTTAGCCCGGCGTTTAGCGGGGGGCGGGGCAGGAGAGGGCTGGGGCGCCTTCTTGCGGCTTCCTCCGCGACCGGGCCCGGGTGGAGGCTGCTGCTTGGGCCGGGCGGGAGGGGGGGGAACCGCAGGAGGGCGCCCTCGGCGGCGAACAGGCTGAGGATTCTGCCCGGTCGGCTGGGTGGAGGCAGCAGCGGGCCGTCGGGGCAGAATGTGCTTAATCGCCTCAGTCTGTTTCTGAGCAGTCGAGAACTGTTGGGCGAAATCCTCGACTGCACCGCCGAAAAGGCCGGCCTGTGATATGGGGGTGTCGAGCAGACGGGACCGCTCGGCATCCCGCATATCAGCGAGGTTCAGCCAGAGGTGTCTCTCCTGGACCACGGCTGTGGACATCACCAAACCCAGGGAGCGTGCGGTCACCTTCGTCGCCCGGAGAGCGAGGTCGGTGGCGGCACGCAGCTCATTGAAGAGCCCTGATTCTAGACTAGACTAGAAAGATTCTAACTAATCTTTCTTTCTTTCTATCTAATTTTCTTTCTTTTTTCTAACTGATCTTTCTTTCTTTCTAACTAATCTTTTTTCTTTCTTTCTAACTAATCATTTTTTCTTACTTTCTAACTAATCTTTCTTTCTTTCTTTCTTTCTAACTAATTTTTCTTTCTTTCTAACTAATCTATCTATCTTTCTTTCTAACTAATCTATGTTTATTTCTTTCTAACTAATCTTTCTTTCTTACTAATCTTTTTTATAACGCGATAATAACGCGTTAACTTGCCCAGCCCTACTTTCTAACTAATCTATCTTTCTTTCTTTCTAACTAATCTTTCTTTCTTTCTAACTATTCTTTTTTTCTTAATTTCTAACTAATCTATTTTTCTTTCTTTCTTTCTAACTAATCTCTCTTTCTTTCTTTCTAACTAATCTTTCTTTCTTTCTTTCTAACTAATCTATCTATCATTCTTTCTTTCTTCCTAACTAATCTATCTTTCTTTCTTTCTAACTAATCTTTCTTTCTTTCTAACTAATCTTTTTTCTTTCTTTCTAACTAATCTTTTTTTCTTTCTTTCTAACTAATCTATCTTTCTTTCTTTCTAACTAATCTTTCTTTCTTTCTAACTAATCTTTTTTTCTTTCTTTCTAACTAATCTATCTTTCTTTCTTTCTTTCTTTCTTTCTAACTAATCTATCTTTTTTTCTTTCTAACTAATCTTTCTTTCTTTCTTTCTAACTAATCTATCTATCTTTCTTTCTTTCATTCTTTCTTTCTAACTAATCTATCTTTCTTTCGTTCTAACTAATCTTTCTTTCTTTCTAACTAATCTATCTTTCTTTCTTTCTAACTAATATATCTTTCTTTCTTTCTAACTAATCTTTCTTTCTAACTAATATATCTTTCTTTCTAACTAATCTTTCTTTCTAACTAATCTATATTTCTTTGTTTATTCTTTCTTTCTTTCTTTCTTTCTTTCTAACTAATCTTTCTTTCTAACTAATCTTTCTTTCTAACTAATCTTTCTTTCTTTCTAACTAATCTTTCTTTCTTTATTTTTTCTTTCTTTCTTTCTAACTAATCTTTCTTTCTTTCTTTCTAACTAATCTTTCTTTCTTTCTATCTAATTTTCTTTCTTTTTTCTAACTGATCTTTCTTTCTTTCTAACTAATCTTTTTTCTTTCTTTCTAACTAATCATTTTTTCTTACTTTCTAACTAATCTTTCTTTCTTTCTTTCTTTCTAACTAATTTTTCTTTCTTTCTAACTAATCTATCTATCTTTCTTTCTAACTAATCTATGTTTATTTCTTTCTAACTAATCTTTCTTTCTTACTAATCTTTTTTCTTTCTTTCTAACTAATCTTTCTCTATTTTTTAACTAATCTTTCTTTCTTTCTAACTAATCTTTCTTTCTAACTGATCTCCTTCTTTTTAACTAATCTTTCTTTCTTTCTAACTAATCTTTTTTTCTACCTAATCTTTCTTTCTTTCTAACTAATCTATCTTTCTTTCTTTGTAACTAATCTTTTTTTCTAACTAATCTTGCTTCCTTTCTTTCTTTCTAACTAATCTATCTTTCTTTCTTTCTAACCAATCTTTCTTTCTTTCTTTCTAACTAATCTATCTATCTATCTATCTATCTATCTATCTATCTATCTATCTATCTATCTATCTATATTTCTTTCTTTCTTTCTTTCTTTCTTTCTTTCTAACTAATCTTTCTTTCTAACTAATCCATCTTTCTTACTTTCTTTTTCTTTCTAACTAATCTTTCTTTCTTTCTAACTAATCTTTCTTTCTTTCTAACTAATCTTTCTTCTTTCTTTCTAACTAATCTTTTTTTATCTTTCTAACTAATCTATCTTTCTTTCTTTCTTTCTTTCTTTCTTTCTTTCTTTCTTTCTTTCTTTCTTTCTAACTAATCTATCTTTCTTTCTTTCTAACTAATCTTTCTTTCTTTCTTTCTAACTAATCTATCTTTCTTTCTTTCTTTCTTTCTAACTATTCTTTTTTTCTTTCTTTCTAACTAATCTATTTTTCTTTCTTTCTTTCTTTCTAACTAATCACTCTTTCTTTCTTTCTAACTAATCTTTCTTTCTTTCTTTCTTTCTAACTAATCTATCTATCATTCTTTCTTTCTTCCTAATTAATCTATCTTTCTTTCTTTCTAACTAATCTTTCTTTCTTTCTAACTAATCTTTTTTCTTTCTTTCTAACTAATCTTTTTTTCTTTCTTTCTAACTAATCTATCTTTCTTTCTTCCTAACTAATCTTTCTTTCTTTCTTACTAATCTTTTTTCTTTCTTTCTAACTAATCTATCTTTCTTTCTTTCTTTCTAACTAATCTATCTTTCTTTCTTTCTAACTAATCTTTCTTTCTTTCTAACTTATCTTTCTTTCTTTCTTTCTTTCTTTCTTTCTTTCTTTCTTTCTTTCTAACTAATCTATCTATCTATCTATCTATCTATCTATCTATCTATCTATCTATCTATCTATATTTCTTTCTTTCTAACTTATCTTTCTTTCTTTCTTCCTAACTAATCTTTCTTTCTTTCTAACTAATCTTTTTTCTTTCTTTCTGACTAATCTTTTTTTCTTTCTTTCTAACTAATCTTTCTCTTTATTTTCTAACTAATCTTTCTTTCTAACTAATCTTTCTTTCTAACTAACCTTTCTCTTTATTTTTAACTAATCTTTCTTTCTTTCTTTCTTTCTTTCTAACTAATCTTTCTTTCTAACTAATCTTTCTTTCTTTCTAACTAATCTTTCTTTCTTTCTTTCTAACTAATCTTTCTTTCTAACTAATATTTCTTTCTTTCTTTCTAACTAATCTTTCTACCTAATCTTTCTTTCTTTCTACCTAATCTATCTTTCTTTCTAACCAATCTTTCTTTCTAACTAATCTATCTTTCTTTCTTTCTAACTAATATATCTTTCTTTCTTTCTAACTAATCTTTCTTTCTAACTAATATATCTTTCTTTCTAACTAATCTTTCTTTGTAACTAATCTATATTTCTTTGTTTATTCTTTCTTTCTTTCTTTCTTTCTTTCTTTCTTTCTAACTAATCTTTCTTTATAACTAATCTTTCTTTATAACTAATCTTTCTTTCTTTCTAACTAATCTTTCTTTATTTATTTTTTCTTTCATTCTTTCTAACTAATATTTCTTTCTTTCTAACTAATCTTTCTTTCTTTCTATCTAATTTTCTTTCTTTTTTCTAACTGATCTTTCTTTCTAACTAATCTATCTTTCTTTCTTTCTAACTAATATTTATTTCTTTTTTCTAACTAATCTTTCTTTCTAACTAATCTATCTTTCTTTCTAACTAATCTATCTTTCTTTCTTTCCAACTAATCTCTTTCTTTCTTTCTATCTAAACTTTCTTTCTTTTATTCTAACCAAACTTTCTTTCTTTTTTTCTAACTTTCTTTCTTTTTTTCTAATATTTCTCTTTCTTTTTTTCTAACTAATCTTTCTTTCTTTCCATCTTTCTTTCTAACTAATCTTTCTTCCTAACTAATCTTTCTTTCTAACTGATCTCTTTCTTTCTAACCAATCTTTCTTTCTTTCTAACTAATCTTTCTTTTAAACAAATCTTTTTTCTTTTTAACTAATCTTTCTTTCCTTCTAACTAATTATTCTTTCTAACTAATCTATCTTTCTTTCTTTCTAACTATTATTTCTTTCTTTCTAACTAATCTTTCTTTCTAACTAATCTATCTTTCTTTCTTTCTAACTAATATATCTTTCTTTCTTTCTAACTAATCTTTCTTTCTAACTAATATATCTTTATTTCTTTCTAACCAATCTTTCTTTCTAACTAATCTATCTTTCTTTCTTTCTAACTAATATATCTTTCTTTCTTTCTAACTAATCTTTCTTTCTAACTAATATATCTTTCTTTCTAACTAATCTTTCTTTGTAACTAATCTATATTTCTTTGTTTATTCTTTCTTTCTTTCTTTCTTTCTTTCTTTCTTTCTTTCTTTCTAACTAATCTTTCTTTATAACTAATCTTTCTTTATAACTAATCTTTCTTTCTTTCTAACTAATCTTTCTTTATTTATTTTTTCTTTCATTCTTTCTAACTAATATTTCTTTCTTTCTAACTAATCTTTCTTTCTTTCTATCTAATTTTCTTTCTTTTTTCTAACTGATCTTTCTTTCTAACTAATCTATCTTTCTTTCTTTCTAACTAATATTTATTTCTTTTTTCTAACTAATCTTTCTTTCTAACTAATCTATCTTTCTTTCTAACTAATCTATCTTTCTTTCTTTCCAACTAATCTCTTTCTTTCTTTCTATCTAAACTTTCTTTCTTTTATTCTAACCAAACTTTCTTTCTTTTTTTCTAACTTTCTTTCTTTTTTTCTAATATTTCTCTTTCTTTTTTTCTAACTAATCTTTCTTTCTTTCCATCTTTCTTTCTAACTAATCTTTCTTCCTAACTAATCTTTCTTTCTAACTGATCTCTTTCTTTCTAACCAATCTTTCTTTCTTTCTAACTAATCTTTCTTTTAAACAAATCTTTTTTCTTTTTAACTAATCTTTCTTTCCTTCTAACTAATTATTCTTTCTAACTAATCTATCTTTCTTTCTTTCTAACTATTATTTCTTTCTTTCTAACTAATCTTTCTTTCTAACTAATCTATCTTTCTTTCTATCTAAACTTTTTTCTTTTTTTCTAACTAATCTTTCTCTTTAGTTTTTTTCTAACTAATCTTTCTTTCTTTCTATCTTTCTTTCTAACTAATCTTTCTTTCTAACTAATGTTTCTTTCTAACTGATCTCTTTCTTTCTAACTGATCTCTTTCTTTCTAACTAATCTTTCTATCTTTCTAACTAATCTTTCTTTCTTTCTTTCTTTCTTTCTTTCTTTCTAACTAATCTATATTTCTTTCTTTTTTCTTTCTTTCTAACTAATCTATCTTTCTTTCTTTCTTTCTAACTAATATTTTTTTCTTTCTAACTAATCTTTTTTCTTTCTTTCTAACTAATCTTTTTTTCTTTCTTTCTAAATACTCTTTCTTTATTTTTTTAACTAATCTTTCTTTCTTTCTAACTAATCTTTCTTTCTAACTGATCTCTTTCTTTTTAACTAATCTTTCTTTCTTTCTAACTAATCTTTCTTTCTTTCTACCTAATCTTTCTTTCTTTCTTTCTTTCTTTCTTTCTTTCTAACTAATCTATCTTTCTTTCTAACTGATCTCTTTCTTTTTAACTAATCTCTTTCTTTCTAACTAATCTTTCTTTCTTTCTTTCTACCTAATCTATCTTACTTTCTAACTAAACTTTCTTTCTTTTTTTAACTAATGTTTCTTTCTAACTAATCTTTTTTACTTTCTTTCTAACTAATCTTTCTTCTTTCTAACTGATCTATCTTTCTTTCTAACTAATCTTTCTTTCTAAGCTTTCTTTTTAACTAATCTTTCTTTCTAACTAATCTATATATTTCTTTCTTTCTTTCTTTCTTTCTAATTAATCTTTCTTTCTTTCTTTCTAACTAATCTTTCTTTATTTCTAACTAATATTTCTTTCTTTCTAACTAATCTTTCTTTCTTTCTAACTAATCTTTCTTTCTTTCTAACTAATCTTTCTTTGTTTCTTTCTAAATATTTTTTCTTTCTTTCTCTTTCTTTATCTTTCTTTCTAACTAATCTTCTTTCTTTAGTTCTTTCTAACTATTCTTTCTTTCTAAATATTCTTTCTTTCTTTCTAACTTTTCTTTCTTTCGAACGATTCTTTCTTTTGAACTACTCTGTCTTTCTTTTTTCTTTCTAACTAATCGTTCTTTCTTTAGTTCTTTCTAACTATTCTTTCTTTCTAAATATTCTTTCTTTCTAACTTTTCTTTCTTTCGAACTAATCTTTCTTTCGAACTAATCTGTCTTTCTTTTTTCTTTCTAACTAATCGTTCTTTCTTTCTTTCTAGCTTTCTAACTAATCTTTCTTTCTTTCGAACTAATCTTTCTTTCTTTTTTCTTCTTTCTTTCTTTCTAACTAATCTTTCTTTCTAAGTCATCTTTATTCCTAACTAATCTATCTTTCTTTCTTTCTAACTAATTTTTTTTCTTTCTTTCTTTATAACTAATCTTTATTTCGAACTATTGTTTCTTTCTTTCTAACTAAGCTTTCTTTTTAACTAATCTTTCTTTCCAACTAATCTATCTATTTTTCTTTCTTTCTCTTTCTTTCTTTCTTTCTTTCTTTCTTTCTTTCCAGATAATATTTCTTTCTTTCTAACTAACAAGTTATGCAAGTTATGCATACAAGATGGCGCCGCGCATGGCTGCTTCGGTGTGTCGCTCTCCAGCTATTGTATTGTTTTTGTTCGTTTGTTCTGCGTTTAGTCATTCTTTTCCTATCAGTTTCACCAGAGACGAACTACTGGACATTAGGAAACACACACCAGATAACTTTTCTACAGTTTTTGATTATTCGGACGTCTTGCTGGACATTCTCGTCGGTGGGGCAGCGTTGTTTTTCAAACGCGCGGTCAGACGCAAACGCGGGAAGCGTGCAGGCGCGCTGGTTAAACTCCGCGAGCGCGGCCTGCGCACTGCACTCCCCAGTATTCATCTCGCGAACCTCCGATCCCTTCCTAACAAAATGGACGAATTTCTTCTCCTCACACGCACTAACAAGGATTTTTTAAACTCTGCTGCTCTGTGCTTCACTGAAACCTGGCTGAGTGAAGCCATACCGGACAACGCAATACATCTGCCGGGCTTCCAGCTGTTCTGAGCGGATCGCATCGCGGAGCTAACGGGGAAAACAAGAGGTGGTGGATTGTGTTTCTACATTAACGAAAGTTGGTGTTCAGATGTAACAACACTGAAGAAGATGTGCTCTCCTAATTTAGAGGCACATTTCATAAACTGTAAACCCTTCTACTCGCCTCGGGAGTTTTCCTCTTTCATTCTCGTGAATGTTTACATCCCTCCAGACGCGTGCGTGAGCGCGGCGCTACAACAGCTGGCTGAACAAATAGCTGAAACAGAACAAAGGTATCCTGACTCTCTTTTAATCATTCTTGGGGATTTTAACAAAGCAAATCTTTCCCGCGAACTACCAAAATACAGACAGCACGTTACATGTCCCACCAGAGACAGTAATATACTGGACCACTGTTACACCATAATAAAAAATGCGTATCACTCCGTTTCACAAGCAGCTTTGGGGCTCTCTGATCACTGTTTGGTTCATCTCATACCGACCTACAGGCAGAAACTGAAATCAGCTAAACCTGTAATAAGAACTGTAAAAAGATGGACTAATGAAGCAGAGCAGGATCTACAGGCCTGCTTTGATTGCACTGATTGGACTGTTTTTGAAGCTGCTACCAACGATCTGGATGAGCTCACAGATACTGTAACATCATATATAAGTTTCTGTGAGGATACATGCATTCCTACCAGGACATTCTTATCATTTACTAATGATAAACCATGGTTTACTGGGAAACTCAAACACCTTCGTCATGCCAAAGAGGATGCCTACAGAAGTGGGGATAAAATCTTGTATAACCAGGCCAGAAACAGACTGACAAAGGAGATCAGATTTGCTAAAAGAAGCTACTCTGAAAAACTGAAAAACCAGTTTTCATCCAACGACCCATCATCCGTCTGGAATGGCCTGAGAAACATCACCAACTACAAGTCACCATCCCCCCGATCTGTGGACAATCAACACCTGGCTGACGATTTAAATTCATTTTATTGCAGGTTTGAAAAACCCTCATTCACACCACACACCGGCTCTAACCTGCACTTCACACATTCACCATCACCTCCTGCACTCCCATTACTCCCCCCTCCTGCCATCCAACCTGAGCTTAAGGTCTGTGTGGAGGACGTGAGCCGAGTCTTCAAAAAACAGAAGACTAGGAAAGCCTCAGGCCCAGACGGCATCTCATCTGCTTGTTTAAAAGCCTGCGCTGACCAACTGGCCCCGGTCTTCACGCAGATCTTCAATAGATCATTGGAGCAGTGTGAAGTTCCCTGCTGCTTCAAACGCTCCACTATCATTCCTGTCCCCAAAAAAAACAAAATCACTGGACTTAATGACTACAGACCTGTCGCTCTCACGTCTGTGGTCATGAAGTCGTTTGAAAGACTGGTGTTGGCCCACCTGAAGGACATCACTGGACCCCTGCTGGATCCCTTTCAGTTTGCTTACAGAGCAAACAGGTCTGTGGATGATGCAGTCAACATGGGACTGCATTATATCCTGCAACATCTCGACAGACCAGGGACTTATGCAAGGATCTTATTTGTGGACTTCAGTTCGGCCTTCAATACCATCATGCCTGGTCTTCTCACAGCCAAACTGACCCAGCTCTCCATACCATCCTCGATCTGTCAGTGGATCACCAGCTTCCTGACGAATCGGCAGCAGCGAGTGAGACTGGGGAAACACACATTCAGGACTCTCACCACCAGCACTGGCGCCCCCCGAGGGTGCGTTTTCTCCCCACTGCTCTTTTCCCTGTACACTAATGACTGCACTTCTAAAGACCCCTCTGTCAAGCTCCTGAAATTTGCTGACGACACCACTGTCATCGGTCTCATCCGAAACGGTGACGAGTCTGCTTACAGACTGGAGGTTGAACAGCTGGCTGTCTGGTGCAGTTACAACAACCTTGAGCTGAACACGCTCAAAACAGTGGAGATGATCGTGGACTTTAGGAGGAACAGCCCAGCACTCCCCCCACTCATCATCATGAACAGCACTGTGGAAGCAGTGGAGTCATTCAGGTTCCTGGGCACTATCATCTCTCAGGACCTGAAGTGGGACAATCACATTGACTCCACTGTGAAAAAGGCCCAGCAGAGACTGTACTTCCTTCGCCAGCTGAGGAAGTTCAACCTGCCACAGGAGCTGCTGATTCAGTTCTACTCAGCCGTCATTGAGTCTGTTTTATGCACTTCCATCACTGTCTGGTTTGGTTCAACTACCAAATCGGACATCAGGAGACTACAACGGACAGTCCGGACGGCGGAGAGGATCATTGGTGCCCCACTGCCAACCCTCCAGGACCTGTACTCTTCCAGAGTGAGGAAGAGAACAGGTAAAATCATCACAGACTCCACTCACCCTGGACACCACCTGTTTGAACTATTACCGTCAAGACGGAGACTCAGATCACTGGCCACAAGAACATCTCGGCACAGGAACAGTTTCTTCCCACAGGCCATTTCCCTTCTGAACAGTTAACACACCTCACAAGGCATATGCCTTTAAGTGCAATACTCCCACTGTTTAGTGCAATATCGTACAACTCAGGTTAACTTATATGTAGATTTTTTATTTATAGTATTCAAAACACTGTAAATATATTCATAGTTCATAATCTGTAAATCTGAAAATGTCTATTCTGACTAAACCCAACTGTGATACTCATATATATATATTTTTATTCTTATAATTTGTAGTATTATATTTCCTGTTGTATTTGTATTTGTATATGTCCACTGCAAGCCTCAGTACCAAAACAAATTCCTTGTGTGTGCAAGCACACTTGGCAATAAAGCTCTTTCTGATTCTGATTCTGATTCTGATTCTAATCAATCCTTCTTTCTTTCTAACTTATCTTTCTTTCTTTCTTTCTTTCCAGCTAATCTTTCTTTCTTTCTAACTAATCTTTCTTTCTAACTGATCTCTTTCTTTTTAACTAATCTTTCTTTCTTTCTAACTAATCTTTCTTTCTTTCTACCTAATATTTCTTTCTTTCTTTCTTTCTTTCTTTCTAACTAATCTATCTTTCTTTCTAACTGATCTCTTTCTTTTTAACTAATCTTTCTTTCTTTCTAACTAATCTTTCTTTCTTTCTACCTAATCTTTCTTTCTTTCTTTCTACCTAATCTATCTTACTTTCTAACTAAACTTTCTTTCTTTTTTTAACTAATCTTTCTTTCTAACTAATCTTTTTTACTTTCTTTCTAACTAATCTTTCTTCTTTCTAACTGATCTATCTTTCTTTCTAACTAATCTTTCTTTCTAAGCTTTTTTTAACTAATCTTTCTTTCTAACTAATCTATATATTTGTTTCTTTCTTTCTTTCTTTCTTTCTTTCTTTCTTTCTAACTAATCTTTCTTTATTTCTAACTAATATTTCTTTCTTTCTAACTAATCTTTCTTTCTTTCTAACTAATCTTTCTTTCTTTCTAACTAATCTTTCTTTCTTTCTTTCTAAATATTTTTTCTTTCTTTCTCTTTCTTTCAAACTAATCTTCTTTCTTTAGTTCTTTCTAACTATTCTTTCTTTCTAAATATTCTTTCTTTCTTTCTAACTTTTCTTTCTTTCGAACGATTCTTTCTTTTGAACTACTCTGTCTTTCTTTTTTCTTTCTAACTAATCGTTCTTTCCTTAGTTCTTTCTAACTATTCTTTCTTTCTAAATATTCTTTCTTTCTAACTTTTCTTTCTTTCGAACGATTCTTTCTTTCGAACTAATCTGTCTTTCTTTTTTCTTTCTAACTAATCGTTCTTTCTTTCTTTCTAGCTTTCTAACTAATCTTTCTTTCTTTCGAACTAATCTTTCTTTCTTTTTTCTTCTTTCTTTCTTTCTAACTAATCTTTCTTTCTAAGTCATCTTTATTCCTAACTAATCTATCTTTCTTTCTTTCTAACAATTTTTTTTTCTTTCTTTCTTTCTAACTAATCTTTATTTCGAACTATTGTTTCTTTCTTTCTAACTAAGCTTTCTTTTTAACTAATCTTTCTTTCCAACTAATCTATCTATTTTTCTTTCTCTTTCTTTCTTTCTTTCTTTCTTTCTTTCTTTCTTTCTTTCTTTCTTTCTTTCTTTCTTTCTTTCCAGATAATATTTCTTTTTTTCTAACTAATCAATCCTTCTTTCTTTCTAACTTATCTTTCTTTCTTTCTTTCCAGCTAATCTTTCTTTCTTTCTAACTAATCAATCATTCGTTCTTTCTTTCTAACTAAGCTTTCTTTTTAACTAATCTTTCTGTCTGTCTTTCTTTCTTTCTTTCTTTGTTTCTTTCTAACTAATCTTTCTTTCTTTCTAACTAATCTATCTTTCTTTCTAACTATTTTTTTTCTTTCTCTTTCTTTCTAACTAATTGTTCTTTCTTTCTAAGTTACTTTTATTTCTAACTAATCTATCTTTCTTTCTTTCTAATTTTTTTCTTTCTTTTTTCTTTCTCTCTTTCTTTCTAACTATTTTGTCTTTCTTTCTCTGTCTTTCTAACTAAGCTTTCTTTCTAACTAATCCTTCTTTCTAACTAATCTATCTATCTATCTCTTTCTAACTCTCTATCTATCTATCTATCTATCTATCTATCTATCTATCTATCTATCTATCTATCTATCTATCTATCTATCTATCTATCTATCTCTTTCTAACTCTCTATCTCTATCTTTCTATCTATATATTTTTCTATCTATCTATCTCTTACTAAATATATATATATATATATATATATATATCTTTCTTTCTAACTAATCTTTCTTTCTTTCAAACTAATCTTTCTTTCTTTCTTTCTAACTAATCTTCTTTCTTTCTAACTAATATTTCTTTCTAACTAATCTTTCTTTCTAACTAATCTATTTATTTCAAACTAAGTTTTATTTCTTTCTAACTAATCTTTCTTTCTAACTAATCTATCTTTCTTTATTTATTTTTTCTTTCTAACTAATCATTCTATGTAATCTATATTTCTTTCTTTCTAACTAATCTATCTCTTTCTTTTTTACTTTCTAACAAATATATCTTTCTTTCTGTCTTGCTAACAAATCTATCTTTCTTTCATTCTAACTAATCTATCTATTTCTTTCTTTCTTTCTTTCTTTCTTTCTTTCTAACTAATCTTTCTTTCTTTCTAACTAATCTTTCTTTCTTTCTTTCTAACTAATCTTTCTTTCTAACTAATCTATCTTTATTTCTTTCTAAGTAATCTATCTTTCTGTCTAACTAATCTTTCTTTCTTTCTTTCTAACTAATCTTTTTTCTTTCTTTCCAACTAATCTACATTTGAAGCTACAGAGGATGATATTATGTTTGTAGCAGCTTCACTAGGTGGGTTTGATTTTCCTGGAAGTGAAGACTCGTCGAGTCTGATCCGGAGATGACGGTCATGCTTTCCCGGGATGATTGGTTTTTGGGTGAGGCCGCCGACCCTCGTCCACGGCAAACCCCAATACCGTTCTTCCCGGACGTGCATGATGAGATCAGGGACCATTCGCTGATCTCATCCGCCTTTCCTCCCCTCGATGGGGCCGCTGCCCGCGGGTACACTGGGGTTCCCCCGGCTGAACGCTCTGTTGCGATGCTATGTGTCCTCAGAGTGCTTCTTCTCGGTGCAATCCTAAGCACCCGTTCGTGGCCTGTAGTTTTTCGTCTACGCTTGTGGCGAGATCCTATAGCGCCACGGGACTGGCGGCCGCCTCACTGCGTGCCATGGTCATTCTGCTGGTCTACCTGACCCAGATGCTCATGGACCTGCACGAGGGCGGGACTGACCCAGGGCTCTTCACTGAATTGCGCGCCGCCACTAACCTTGCTCTCCGAGCGACGAAAGTGGCCGTACGCTCCCTGGGTCAGGTGATGCTCACCATTCGGTGGCCGTACCTGTTTGATGTGCTGGATGTCGCGCGGACCCGTCTGTCCGACATTCCCATATCCCAGGTCGGCCTCTTCGGCGGTGCGGTTGAGGGCTGGCCCAACAGCTCTCAGCCGTCCATGAGCAGACTGACGTTGATTCTGTCCCGACGGCCCCGCCGTCCGCTCAGATCCCTCGGTCTGCCCACCGCCAAGGGCGCCCTCCCGCGGCTCCCACCCTGCCCGTTCACCCGGGCCGGCTCTGGGGGCCGCGGGCGGACGCCACAGCCCTCTCTAGCCCCGCCCCCCGCTACACGCCGGGTTAAGTGGCGCTCCTGAGACGGGCTCCTCGGGGATGGAGCAGGTTGAGGTCGACTCTGTCCCGACGGCCCCGCCATCCGCTCAGGTCCCTCGGTCTGCCCACCGCCGAGGGCGCCCCCCGGACGCCACAGCCCTCTCCAGCCCCGCCCCCCGCTACACGCCGGGTTAGGTGGCGCTCTTGAGAGGGGCTCCCCAGAGATGGGACTCAGTTCTTTCCAGGAGTTGGGAGCAGGACCACTCCTTTCCCCGGTGGAGGGCCGGGGAAGAATCCTTATTCGCAAAGAACTGACTCTCCCGTCTCTGAGCACACAGAGTTCTCGGACGACACAGAGCGCCGCCCTCTAGCCGTGCTCTCCTCGTCCCCCTCTGTCCCAGAGGTGGTTGACATGGCGTGCCGTCCACGGACCGCTTCGCCCCTGTCCCCCTCTGTCGCCAGACCCCTGGCAGAGCAGGCCCCCACGGGACGACCAGCCTGGTCCTCCCCTGGCCCCCTCTGCCAGGGCGCGGTTGCTAACTGTGCCCCCACACCGGGCCGCTATGCCGTCCACGTCTGGGCCAGTTACTCCGCTTCGCTGCCCCTCCGGGGGGACGCCTGTCGTCTGCGTGATCCCGCCGGTTCAGTTCCTGGGAGCCTGGCTAGAGCTTCCCCATCTGTCCCGCTGGATCGCGCGTTCCGTCAGGCTCGGCTTGCGATTCAGTTCGCACGGTCTCCTCCCCGCTTCAGGGGAGTCCGCTCCTCTTTGGTCGGTGGCAATGCCCCCGTCATGAGAGCAGAGATTGCCACCCTGCTGGCGAAGGGTGCAATCGAGACTGTCCCTCCAGCCGAGATGAGGTCCGGCTTCTACAGCCCTTACTTCATTGTCCCCAAGAAAACCGGTGGGTTACGGCCAATCCTGGACTTGCGCGTGCTGAACCGCTCCCTTCACAGGCTGCCGTTCAAGATGCTCACCGCCAAACGCGTTTTCGAATGCGTGCGTTCCCAGGATTGGTTTGCAGCGATCGACCTGAAGGACGCCTACTTCCATGTCTCCATTCTTCCTCGCCACAGACCGTTCCTACGGTTTGCTTTCGAGGGGCAGGCATACCAGTACGCGGTCCTCCCTTTCGGGCTGGCCCTGTCTCCTCGCATCTTCACGAAGGTCGTCGAGGCTGCCCTTGTTCCCCTTCGGGAGCACGGGGTCCGCATCCTGAGTTATATCGACGACTGGCTGATCCTAGCTCACTCTCGAGATCAGGTTTGCGAACACAGGGACTTAGTGCTCCGGCACCTAGCTCGTCTGGGCCTTCGGGTCAACTGGGAGAAGAGCAAACTTTGCCCCGTGCAGAGGATCTCTTTTCTCGGTATGGACATTGACTCGGTCGCCATGTCCGCGCAGCTTACGAGCGAGCGCGCGCAGTTACTGCTGACTTGCCTGAGACATCTCAGGAGCAAGAATGCGGTTCCACTGAAACATTTTCAGAGGCTCCTGGGGCATATGGCATCTGCAGCCGCGGTCACGCCGCTCGGATTGCTTCATATGAGACCGCCTCAGCTTTGTCTTCGCGACCGAGTCCCGAGGTGGGCATGGCATCAAGGCACGCTCCGGGTACCAGTTACTCCGACCTGCCGTCAGTTCCTCACCCCGTGGTCGAACCTCAGTTTTCTCAGGGCGGGTGTCCCCCTGGAACGAGCTTCCCGGCATGTTGTTGTCTCAACAGATGCCTCCACCACGGGCTGGGGCGCCATGTGCAATGGACATGCTGCTGCGGGCTCCTGGACAGGACCCCAGCGGCTATGGCATGTCAATTGCCTCGAGTTGTTGGCAGTACGTCTTGCCCTGCACCGCTTCCGGGCGTTGCTCCGGGGTCAACACGTGCTAGTCCGTTCAGACAATACCGCGACTGTTGCGTACATCAACCATCAAGGTGGTCTACGCTCCCGCCGTATGTCACAACTCACCCGCCACCTCCTCCTATGGAGTCAGAAGCATCTGAGGTCGCTTCGAGCCATTTTTATTCCCGGAGCGCTGAACTGTGCAGCCGACGAGCTCTCACGGCTTCAGCCCCTCCCTGGAGAATGGCGACTCCATCCCCAGTCGGTTCAGCTGATTTGGGACCAGTTCGGGGACGCACAGATAGATCTGTTTTCCTCTCACGACTCGACCCATTGCGCCCTGTATTTTTCCCTGACCGAGGGCACGCTCGGCACGGATGCACTGGCGCACAGCTGGCCGCCGGGCCGCAAATATGCGTTTCCCCCAGTGAGCCTTCTTGCGCAGACCTTGCGCAAGGTCAGGGAGGACGAGGAGCAGGTCATTCTGGTCGCGCCGTATTGGCCCAACCGGACCTGGTTCCCTGGAACTTGTACTCCTCGCGACAGCACCTCCCTGGCCCATTCCTCTGAGGAAGGACCTTCTTTCTCAGGGACGGGGCACCCTGTGGCACCCTCGCCCCGATCTCTGGAGCCTCCACGTGTGGCTCCTGGACGGCTCGAGGTAGGTTTGAGTACCCTTCCACCAGCGGTGGCGGCTACCATCACTTCCGCTAGAGCGTCGTCCACGAGACACGTCTATGCGTTGAAGTGGAACCTCTTCGTCGACTGGTGCTCTTCTCACCGAGAAGACCCCCGGAGATGCTCGATCAGCGTTGTGCTTTCCTTCCTTCAGCAAGGGTTGGAGCGAAGGCTGTCTCCCTCCACCCTTAAGGTCTATGTTGCCGCCATTGCCGCACATCATGACCCCGTCGAAGGTAAGTCGGTAGGGAAGCACGACCTGGTCATCAGGTTCCTGAGAGGAGCGAGGAGACTATATCCTCCTCGCCCTCCTCTCGTTCCCTCTTGGGACCTCTCAGTGGTTCTAACTGCCCTGAAGAGTACTCCCTTTGAGCCTCTGCAATCAGTTGAGCTTAAGTTCCTGTCTATGAAGACAGCGCTCCTGGTTGCACTGGCCTCCATCAAGTGGGTAGGGGACCTGCACGCATTCTTCGTCGACGAAGCGTGCCTGGAATTCGGACCGGCTTTCTCTCACGTGATCCTGAGACCCCGGCCCGGATATGTGCCCAAGGTTCCTACCACTCCCTTTCGGGACCAGGTGGTGAACCTGCAAGCGCTGCCCCTGGAGGAGGCAGACCCAGCCTTGGCACTGCTCTGTCCAGTACGCGCTCTTCGCGCCTATGTAGACAGGACGCAGTGTTTCAGGACCTCAGACCAGCTCTTTGTCTGTTATGGTGGGAAGCTGAAGGGAAAGGCTCTCTCCAAGCAAAGGTTGTCGGCCCACTCCACCCGGAGTGTGGCATCCTCTTGGGCTCTAGCGCATGGTGCCTCGCTAACAGACATCTGCAGAGCTGCAGGCTGGGCGACACCTAACACATTCGCCAGATTCTATAATCTCCGAGTGGAGCCAGTGTCCTCTCATGTACTCGCTTCAACTAGCTAGTACCGGACCCGCTCAGGTGTCTTCGCTTGCTCGCCATTCCACTCCACGGACTGGATACGTGCGATATTCTCCTCAGGTGAGCTTTTCCGAAAGCCCTGAGCTCCTCCAGCACTCCTGACGTCGGCGCCAGTGTCTCTTGCCTGCGCGTCGGCTAGGTGCCTCCCGTGTGCATGGTCCCTCCCCTGAGCGACCCCCACATGTGTATTTCCACTGTAAGCCTCTCTGAGCATGTGTCTTTCCCTTGGCAAGCCACCTTGCCACCCCTGGGGTTGAAATATTCCACCTGCGGCTGGACACCCCAGTGTTTCCCATATGCATCCTTCGGGTCATATATGTATTCTCTAAGTCCCCCCCCTCTGGGTTGGCATTATTTGCATACTTCCCCTAGCTTGGGATATGCTTCCCAGTGTACCTTGGTATTCCTGTGTTAAATGGAGTCCTTCGTCCAGTCTATGACAGGGATCTCGATTTACGCAGGGCACTGGAAGACAGCTGAGAAGGTGGCGTGATTAGACTGGTAACCCCATTCGTCGTCATCCGACGTAACTCGGAGTGACAACGAAAGGGAACGTCTACGGTTACGTATGTAACCCTCGTTCCCTGAGTAGGGAACGGAGACGTTACGTCTGCCTGTCACTTTCCGCTGTACCGCGGGGATCGCCTGAGCTCAGTCTTGGCTCCTCAGCGAAGAAACATAAACTGCTGTTGCGGACTTCCTCCTTTATACCCACGAGGTGGGGCGGAGTTACGTCATGCAAACTCCGCAGACCCATGGCATTTCTTTGCCATTGGCTCGTTTTGTAATACTCGAAGTTGATAGGCTTTCTAAGCGAAACCCCATTCGTCGTCATCCGACGTAACGTCTCCGTTCCCTACTCAGGGAACGAGGGTTACATACGTAACCGTAGACGTTTCTTTCTAACTAATCTTTCTTTCTTTCTTTCCAGCTAATCTTTCTTTCTTTCTTTCTAACAAATCAATCATTCGTTCTTTCTTTCTAACTAAGCTTTCATTTTAACTAATCTTTCTGTCTGTCTTTCTTTCTTTCTTTCTTTCTTTCTTTCTAACTAATATTTCTTTCTAACAAATCTTTCTTTCTTTCTTTCCAGCTAATCTTTCTTTCTTTATTTCTAACTAATCAATCATTCATTCTTTCTTTCTAACTAAGCTTTCTTTTTAACTAATCTTTCTGTCTGTCTTTCTTTCTTTCTTTCTTTCTTTCTAACTAATCTTTCTTTCTAACTAATCTATCTTTCTTTCTAACTATTTGTTTCTTTCTAACTAATTGTTCTTTCTTTCTTTCTAACTTTCTAACTAATATTTCTTTCTAACTAACTTATATTTCTTTCTTTCTAACTAATCTTTCTTTCTTTCTTTCTAAGTTATCTTTCTTTCTAACTAATCTATCTTTCTTTCTTTCTAATTTTTTTCTTTCTTTTTTCTTTCTTTCTTTCTTTCTAACTATTTTGTCTTTCTTTCTCTGTCTTTATAACTAAGCTTTCTTTCTTTCTAACTAATCCTTCTTTCTAACTAATCTATCTATCTCTTTGTAACTCTCTATCTATCTATCTCTTTCTAACTCTCTATTTCTATCTTTCTATCTATATATTTTTCTATCTATCTATCTCTTACTAAATATATATATATATATATATATCTTTATTTCTTTCTAACTAATCTTTCTTTCTTTCTTTCTAACTAATCTTCTTTCTTTCTAACTAATATTTCTTTCAAACTACTCTTTCTTTCTAACAAATCTTTTTTCTTTCTAACTAATCTTTCTTTCTTTCTTTCTTTCTAACTAATCTTTCTTTCTTTCTAACTAATCTATCTTTCTTTCTTTCTAACTAATCTTTCTTTCTAACTAATCTTTCTTTCTTTCCAGCTAATCTTTCTTTCTTTCTTTCTAACTAATCAATCATTCGTTCTTTCTTTCTAACTAAGCTTTCTTTTTAACTAATCTTTCTGTCTGTCTTTCTTTCTTTCTTTCTTTCTTTCTAACTAATCTTTCTTTCTTTCTAACTAATCTATCTTTCTTTCTAACTATTTTTTTCTTTCTTTCTCTTTCTTTCTAACTAATTGTTCTTTCTTTCTTTCTAACTTTCTAACTAATCTTTCTTTTTTTCTAACTAACTAATATTTCTTTCTTTCTAACTAATCTTTCTTTCTTTCTTTCTTTCTAAGTTATCTTTCTTTCTAACTAATCTATCTTTCTTTCTTTCTAATTTTTTTCTTTCTTTTTTCTTTCTTTCTTTCTTTCTTTCTTTCTAACTATTTTGTCTTTCTTTCTCTGTCTTTCTAACTAAGCTTTCTTTCTTTCTAACTAATCCTTCTTTCTAACTAATCTATCTATCTCTTTCTAACTCTCTATCTATCTATCTATCTATCTCTTTCTAACTCTATTTCTATCTTTCTATCTATATATTTTTCTATCTATCTATCTCTTACTAAATATATATAGATATATATCTTTATTTCTTTCTAACTAAGCTTTCTTTATTTCTAACTAATCTTTCTTTCTTTCTAACCTTTCTTTCTTTCTTTCTAACTAATCTTCTTTCTTTCTAACTAATATTTCTTTCTAACTAATCTTTCTTTCTAACTAATCTATTTATTTCAAACTAAGTTTTATTTCTTTCTAACTAATCTATCTTTCTTTATTTCTTTTTTTTCTAACTAATCTTTCTATGTAATCTATATTTCTTTCTTTCTAACTAATCTCTCTTTCTTACTTTCTAACTGTTGTGGAAAAATTAATATTTTAGTTTAACCTGAAATTATGTGGGTTTTACTTTAAATTCGATCATGTATTTTCTCTCCTGGAATATTTGCATATACCCAGCAGGAACAAAGGGTCACACACACACATAGCATATGGAGACAATAAAAGCCCAGGAGGGTCGGAGGGGCCACTATAAAGATCATTGTATTACAAAGCCTTTTGACCTCACAGGTGGGGGGGGGGGAAGTAAAGCTGAAGAAGGGGGGTTAGGAAGGGCCATTGTATTTCTAACAAAACCTGCTTTTACTGGTATTTCTGGGGGAACGGAAATTTACAGGAAAAGGGATGCTTAGGGGGTATAAAGGCTGTATGCTTTCTGTGTGATTCAGGTCTGTGTTCTTACATGGGGTAGCTGCCATTATTTACGAACCAGCCTCCTTTAAAAGAATAAACTTTCTTTTAAAGTACAATTTGAATCTAATGTCTCTTACTATGATGTTGTTTGTTAAATAAATTGTTTTTGCCACAACAATTTTGGTGTCAGAAGTGGGATCTCACGGCAGTTCTTTCTGGTCCTGAGACGGATTTGACGGAGTGAATCGCCCCGGTACAAGGCTACTGGTCTCATACCTCGGCGGTTTGAGAGAGAACTCAACAGATTACGAGAGAGAGAGCCAAATCCCGATTTTTCAGGGCCAGAAGGGACTCCGAGATCTGAAAAGAGCCCGGTGGCAGTGAAACATCTTGGTAAGAGACCTAAAAATTATTTTTGTTTTTCGTATGATGTAATTTGATATAACTATTGGGCGAACCATTGTGGCGGAACTATCTCTTTGGTCGGGCAGAGAAGGTTTTCGAGGGGTGAATTGAGGTAGTGACGGGCAGCCCGGCTCTTAGAAATAAGTTTAAAAAAATAAATAATAAATTTATAAGCAAATTTTAATTGGCACCTGAGGAAGTCGGACCAATTTTATGCCGAAAACTGAAATTTGAACCTGAATAAGTCAGATCAATTTCTTTCAATCAAATTTTAATTGGCACCCGAGGAAGTCGGACCAATTTTATGCCGAAAACTGAAATTTGAACCTGAATAAGTCGAATCAATTTCTTACAATCGGAAAGATTTGTTACTAATTTTTTTTTTTAATTTTTTTTTTTTTTTTTATGAATTATGCTATAACCGGTAATTGTAACACGTGAACCAGCACGAACGACCCGTCACTACAAGCCAATTTTATGCCGAAAACTAGCTCGTAGCGGACGAAGGAGCCGCAGTGAACGAAAGAATCACGACTGATAATTGGTTTACAAAATTGTTTTTTAATTGGCACCTGAGGGAGTCGGACCAATTTTATGCCTTGGAGTAAACCATTATTACAGAGCATATTTGCTAACCTTGCCGGATCGAGGTGACAGAACCGGGGTCGACTGATTAATTGGTTTACAAAATTGTTTTTAATTGGCACCTGAGGGAGTCGGACCAATTTTATGCCTTGAAGTAAACCATAATTAGCCTACAGAGCATATTTGCTAACCTTGCCGGATCGAGGTGACAGAACCGGGGTCTGCTGAAGACGTTCAGACAAATTTTTGATGCGCGGAAAGAAAAATCCAAGAGAGAAGATTCAGCCAGAAATGGGGTCATCTAATAAAAAACCTAGGTAATTTTTATACATCAGTTTTCGAAAATGAAACCGAGATTATCTTTATACTGAGAGCCATGAAGCTGAACCACGATCTCGACTGCTCTCCGAGTCCGATCCCAAGACCAGTAGACCTACTAAAAGCAGCACGAGACGCACAAGCGCGAGCAGCTGCAGAAGCAGCGAAAACAAACAAGCCTAAAACTAAACAAAGGAGAGGACAGAAATGGCGGTGCTTTGTGTGTACTTCAAACGACCATACGTTCAGGGACTGTACCATATGCAGACTTTGCAATAAAGATGGGCATTGGAGCAATACGTGTCCGAATTTGAAGTCGGATGGGAACGGAGAGCAGGAGAGGGTCTGGTTCGGAGCGGGAGGCGATCGTGTCCGCAAGACAGAGAAGTAAAACTTTTTTTTTCATTTTATTTTTTTTATAACACACACACACAAACACACACACACAGACACGTAGGCCTAATACTGATTTAAACTATACTGTCTGAAAGAAAGATTCTGCTGTAAATCCTTGTGTTTTTGAGCAATGTTGTGAATAATGAAACTCAGAATAATGAAGCAGTTGTTTTCTATATTTGAATGATTGAAAAATGCACAAAGGCTAAATTTGAGCCACAGTGGGCTTATGAAAGGCAGATAAAAGATTGTTAACTGGGCAAAGATGATTTGAAATTGGCTGTAGATTAAATAACACCAGTTAGAACAGATTTTATGATGCCTGATAGAAGGCATTGCAAGTAAAATGAGCGTGATTTAGACTGAAGAAACTTGGTTTAGTGTGTGTTTGAATAAAAAAAACAATTGCAGTGTATTTAATGACCAGGAATGGTTTTGTTTTATTGATGATTAATTGGTTTAGAATAGAAAAGGATGTAAAAGAATGTGAGCAGAGACTGTTGGATTGAAGAAAGGCAGGTATAGAATGTAGAAAGATGATTTATGCATGTAGGGGAAGAAGGCAGGAAAATAATAGTGTTGGAAGAAAACACCAGATAAAAAAAAAGAGAACAGATAAAGAAGGAGCTGGAATGATATAAGAAAAGAAAATAGAATTCATGGAACTATTCATGAACGCCTGTTAAATCAAATTAAGTTGAAATGATATGAAAAATGAGTTTTCAGAATAAAATAAGGCATTGAATATGATTAACAGTGATATGAAAAGTTTTATCAAGTAAAACGGGGACAATTCTATATTTTAATGATAATTTAGAAATAATGATAATATTGAGTTGAATCTGCAGACTTACCATTTGATAGAAGAATAAGCAGGAAAATATGAGTCAATATGGATTAGAAAGCAGATTGATGTTAATATGATGAAATTTGAGGTTTTCATTTAAGAAAGAATGAAGACCTTTTGTTTCTCAGAAACAAAGAACCATTTGCCCTGCTTAGGGGGTAGAAACTAAACAAGTCGAAAACCAGTTAAAGATAATGAAAATTACAAAAACTGGGAAGGAGGGAAAACAGTGAAGCCCAGGGGGGGGGGGGGGGGGGTCAGAAGGACCACTATATTATATTGTTCTAACTTCACAGGGGTGAGAACAATAAAACGCCCACTGTTAAATTGCATTTCTAACCTTTTAGATCGGGTTTCAATAGGGTTGAGAAAAGACAGATAAGAAATGAGTTGCAAAATACTTTTAAAAGTATTTCTAATTGCAGATTGGGAAACTCTAAGAAAACGTCTCAGGTTACGTACGTAACCCTGGTTCCCTGAGAGGGAACGAGACGCTGCGTTGAGACGCGGTGGGAACGCTCTGCGTGATTGCGTCGTGAAGCACGTGTATAATCAGTCCAATGGAAGAGCTAGACGTCATAGGCGGGTGACGTCATAGACCAGGAAGCTATAAAGCACCCCTGAAAACAGACCGCGACAGCTTCTGATAAGCCTGAAGCAAGTCGATCAGGGCATGCAGGAAGTATGGCAGGAGAACGCAGCGTCTCGTTCCCTCTCAGGGAACCAGGGTTACATACGTAACCTGAGACGTTCCCTTTCAAGGGAACTCGAGCTGCGTTGAGACGCGGTGGGAACCCCATACCCACTACGCCATAAAGACAAATGCCCGTTCTGTGTGAAGTCTTGCGCACACTAAGAAGCAAGCAACCTAGCCCCAGGAGTGGAGAGGTCTAAGTCATAAAATCTGACAAATGTATGTGGTGAGGACCAGCCTGCCGCATTACAAATATCCTGAAGGGAAACTCCCGAAATTAAAGCCTAGAGGCAGCCATACTTCTGTAGAATGGGCCTGAACAGCCATAGGGTGAAGGCTGTCCGGCCGCTTCATAAGCAAGTGAGATAGCCTCAACTACCCACTTGCTCATCATCTGTTTAGATGCAGGGCAACCTATCTTAGGTGACCCGAAGCAGACAAATAATTGTTCTGATATAAGCCACTGAGCAGCTCTGTGGACATATGCATCCAAAGCCCGGACAGGGCATAACAGATTAAGTTTTTCCTGATCTGGGGTATTAATGGTGGAGGACAGAAGGCCTGCAGCACAAATGACCCGCACATTCAGTAGGGACCTAGAGATACAACCTGACCTGGGGTGAAGAAATACTATCACCATACCAGGTGCAAATCCAAGTACGTGCAGGCCTCAGCCTCATGTACCACGGAGAAGACGAAATTAAGGATCTCTCCTCAGAGATAACCCAGCAAAGAAACATTCATTACAGAAATCAAGTACTGTACCAACAGGGCAGAAACAAGATTCAGAAGGCGTTCTCTGAACCAGTCAGAGAACGGTTTCCATATCAATGCATATTTAGTCTTCTCGTGGAGGGAGCACTAGACTGGAGTATGGTCTCCACGACCTCGGTCGAGAGACCTGAGTCTATGAGCTGGGCCCCCTCAGAGGCCGAGCCCACAGTATCCAGAGCTCCCAGGAGCAAAGATATCGGGAAATGCGCACAGTTGTAGCGTGAACCACACCTAATACATCACATCCAGTCCAAGCGGAGCTGGATGCATGAGGGAGAACCACAAAGGGCAATGCATTGTACAAGCGATACGAAAGGTCGACTTGAGTTTGACCTAAGTTCTCCCTAAGAAGCTCCACCACCTCGGGGGGAAGTTTCCATTCCCCGGGCCACAGCCCCTGCCTCAACAGGATATCTGCTCTGATATACGAGACCATCAGTGTGTTGTCCGGACCCTTCACCGAGCAACCACTCATGATTGCCCCCGACTTGTGATGGAAGCATCCGTCGATAGCATTATGCGTCGACAAGAAGCCCCCAACACTGGGCCTGGGCGAGGAACCATAGGTTCTTCCACATGACCGAGGCACGAAGGCATAGCCGCGTGACCTTGATCATGCGAAAACGGATTTCCCCTCAGAGAAAACCCCTTGGTCCTGAGCCACCACTGCAGGGGTCTCATGTACAGAAGGCCAAAGGTAACTACGTTGGACGCAACTGCCCTGAGCCCCAACCAAAGGCCTTTCACCGAACGGCCACTCATGACCGCCCCCCATCCTGTGAGGGAAGCATCCGTCGATAGCGTGACGTGTCGACAAGAAGCCCCCAGACTGGGCCCTGGGCGAGGAACCAAGGTTTCTTCCACATGACCGAGGCACGAAGGCATAGCCGCGTGACCTTGACCATGCGAAAACGGATTTCCCCTCGGAGAAAACCCCTTGGTCCCGAGCCACCACTGCAGGGGTCTCATGTACAGAAGGCCAAAAGTAACTACGTTGGACGCAACTACCATGAGCCCCAACAGTCTCAGAGACTGTTTGCAATGAGTGACTGACCTAGTTTTACATTCTTTATGGCTGTGAGAATCGCAGAAATACGTGCAGGAGACAGACGTGCTTGCATTGTTGTCGAATCCCATAATACACCTAGAAAGTGGTCCTCTGAGCTGGGAGGAGTACACTCTTTTGGTGTTGAGCCGCAACCCCAACCTCCTTATGTGGGACAGAACGACATCTCGATGTTGAACTGCCAAAAGCTCGGACTGAGCTAAAATCAACCAATCGTCGATATAATTTAATACGCGAATGCCCTGGAATCTCAGAGGAGCCAGAGCTGCATCCACGCATATTGTAAAAGGTGCGGGGTGATAACCTAGGCCGAATGGAAGAACCCGATACTGGTATGCTTCGCCCCTGAAAGCAAACCTTAGGAACCTCCTGTGATGAGGATGGATAGATAAGTAAGCGTCCTTAAGTCTATTGTGACAAACCAGTCCTCGGACTGAGTCTGTGACACAATCATATTTAGCGTAAGCATACTTTGAACTTAAGATTCTGAGACCTGCTGTTTAATTGACGCAGGTCTAGAGTAGGACGCAACCCCTCATCCTCTTTCGGAACAATGAAGTAATGGCAGTAAAACCCTGACTGTCTGCCGGGAGGAGGAACCCCTTCTACAGCTCCTTTTGCAGAAGTGTCAGTACTTCCTGCTCCATAACCAAAGCCTGCTCGGGGTCCACCACAGTGGGGAGGACCCCTAGAAATCTGTGCGGACAAGAACTGAATTCTGAACCCCTTTTCTATAGTGTGCAGGACCCACCGAGAAATATGTGGCAGTAGTTTCCACGCTGCCAGAAATTCTACTAGGGGAACCAGTCTCTCAAGACTGGCCTCTGGATTTGGTTGAACAGTCACTACGGTGCCCTGAAGCGGCGAACCGGCAGGGAACAACCGAACTGACCGTTCTACGACCCTCCTCGGAGGATCGTATGGGGACGCTGATACCTCGGTGCCCTGAACGGCGAACCGGCAGGGAACAACCGAACTGGCAGCGCTGCGACCCTCCTCAGAGAGTCGCACCCCAGAGGGCGCCGAGGAGAAACGGTTTCTCAAAACGGTCCCTGCCCCGGAGGAGCCCTCAGAAGCCTGATAGCCTCGTTTTTTTTTTTTTTTTTTTTACGACAGGACTTCCTGTCTAAACTTTATTAGAGATGACGACAGTCCTCAGATCTTGCCTACCTCTAAATAACTTAGTTCCTACGACCCTCCTCGGAGGATCATTGGAAAAAGCAGGCACCTCGGCACCCTGAAACGGCGAACCGGCAGGGAAACCGAACTGACTGCTCTACGACCCCCCTCGGAGGATCGTTTGGGGACACTGACACCTTGGTGCCCTGAACGGCGAACCGGCAGGAAAACCGAACTGGCAGCGCTGCGACCCTCCTCAGAGAGTCGCACCCCAGAGGGCGCCGAGGAGAAACGATTTCTCAAAACCATCCCTACCCCCGGAGGGGACCACCCTTTAGAAGCCTGATAGCCTCGGCGTCAGGGCTTCCTATTTGTCCAAGCTTTTTTAGAGATAAAAACGTCCTCAGATCTTGCATATCTCTAACTGGCTAGACTGCTACCGCCACCCAAGTCCCCCGATTGTGGAGGAGCCCAAATGGCGATGCTCGTTTGCACTCAGTGCTGCGAGGAGCTTAGTAGACCGAGACTGCTCCGCCCAGCAGTCTCAGGAACATTAGATTGGTGAGGAAGAAACCTCTGGAACGCCGCTGAATGGTTTATTTCTTTGTTTTTTCTTTATTTTTAAATCAGAAATACGTATGTATATATATATATATATATATATATAAATATATCACTCCGTGGCCACCAGCAGGAAAACAACCGAACTGGCCGTGCTGCGGCCCTCCTCAGAGAGTCGCCCCCCAGAGGACGCAGAGGAGAAACGATTTCTCGAAACCGTCCCTCCCAGTATAGTTTATCTCTTTCTTTGTTTTTGCACGACGCAATTCTCGAATAGCGTCAGTGCTGACAACCTCACATTCATCCATGTCTTTATAATTTACCCAGCGCTGGGTAACGTCGGGGTTAAAATAATGACGCCGACTCGGGAGAGAGAAAGCTAGTAAGCGTCTCTTTAACCCGAGGCACTGTCATACCATGATATTTAATACCCATAGCCTTACTATAGTTAGACGTTGGGCATTAAACACATAAAATAGAAACCGGCTTATTCCACGATCTCGACACCTCAGTGTGGTGTGGAGATAGGGAAAAAACGGCAGTCCCCGACAAGGAGGCTGAGATACAGAGTTTTTCTGTTTTTAGATATATTTCATCTAATAAACTCTTTTACTCTCATAATGTTCAGCTGGCCAGAAAATATTTAACTAGCAACAGCACTAGATAAACCTCCTTTTAAAGCTCCTCTTTATTCAACAGAGTTATGAGCTGACTTATTTATTCATTTATTGAAAACTCAAACATCTGCCTTTTTCTAATATCTTTATTTGTTTTGTTCTCTTTTTCTAAACAAAACACTAACGATACCAATTCCTCGGAACTGGAAATCGCCAGCACTGGATCTGGCAGGTGAAAGCTGAGATAGGGCGGGGCCCGTCCCAACTCTCGCTGTCAGATCCGTTTGCGAACCCCAAAATGCGAGTCGCCGCCGTGCATCGGCAACAGCGGGACCCGCACGGGGAGCGCGAACCGAAACGTCCTCCTCGAAGAACGCCCGGCGGGAGCGGAGCGTCCTCACGGACAGCTTCTCGCAATGCTCACAGTCAGCCCCCTCGAGAACTGACTGTGGCATGCTCCACTCCCAAATAGTAACAAAAAGCTGATGTGTGTGTCCCCACCCGTGATATAACGTGGGCAGGGAACAACACAAAGCTGCTTGCTCTCTTTTGCCATAATATATATATATATATTTCAACTTGACAGACAACAATAAATATGACAAGGACAGAATACACAGATCGCTTGCTGAAGGCGCAGAAGCTGTCGCGGTCTGTTTTCAGGGGTGCTTTATAGCTTCCTGGTCTATGACGTCACCCGCCTATGACGTCTAGCTCTTCCATTGGACTGATTATACACGTGCTTCACGACGCAATCACGCAGAGCGTTCCCACCGCGTCTCAACGCAGCTCGAGTTCCCTTGAAAGGGAACATGAAATTCAGATATTAAACTATGATAATTGAGAAACCTTACAACCAAAATTTGGATGAAATTTGAAAGATTATTAGTTGGGGGATTAACAGCTGTTGATATGTTGATTTTGGAAAATAAGCTTGTGGTTTTGGCTGAAACAATTTGCATCTGAATGTTGTGTGCTGGGTTGAAGCTGCCAGCAGACAGAGACTCAATCTGAGTTGAAATTTGTAATGTCTAAATTCCCTGCATGGGCAAGGGAAACTATAAAATTATGCTTGTATTGAAAATACATGTAAAGCATGGAAAACATGCATTAAGCTGGGCTAGAATTAAAAGATACTAGATAAATTCTGAAGTTAGAAAGTTTATGAATGCAGTGTACCAGTCCTGAAATGACTCAACAGTCTATCTTTCTCATTAAGATGTTGAAAATGTAAAACTGAATGACTTTAAAGAAGTCTTTAAAACAATGAAGACAGTTTTTTGATTAGTTTATTTTGGGATCAGTAACTTCTTTGACTCACTTTAGTCTCCACCATTCAGGATCAATGGCTCTAGGCTACAGATACAGATGTACACTGAATGTACGGTTGTGATCTAAAATTCTCTGAGTATAATCTAAGGATTGCGATTTTGCTAAGGATGTTTAATAGATTGATTTGAATAAATACTGTTGTTGTTGTTTTAGGACACTCCTACTGACTGTTAGAGTTCTTGAATGTCTTCTCACCCACACCCAAGAAAAGTTTGTATATCATATTGTCAAATTTTAGAAGAGCCTCTTTGATAATTCTGCCCAAGTGGATGGAGCGTAAACAGTGTGCTGGGTGCCAGTCCAGAGACGGGTACGATCTTCTGATGGTCATAGGAGGACAACCTAAGACAGGACTGGCATCACCACTGGGCATCTGCCCACCAGGTTGTGGAGGTGTTTTTCTGTGCGAAGAGGGTGGATGTGATGCTACTTTGGACCAAGAGCATCAGAGAGGTCCACCCCAGTAGTATTAACATATACGTTGTGTCAAAATGGTGATTTATGACATGATTTATGGTTCTGAGTTGTGCTGCGCTTCTGATTTATGATGGGCCGCTGACAGGCTCCGGTATGTCTAGGCTGAGCGACGCCGTGTGACATCCTCCAGCGGTGACATCCTGGTTGGAGGTGTAAAAGAAAGGTGTCTGGCCCATGGCCTTCCGGGTTTATTGGCCGTCTACCTGCGCGATAGTTGTTATGACTGTGTGTATTCTGTCTGCTAGGGAGCCCCGGCGTTCACACTTCGTCAAAGCTGCGGGTATAAAGGTATGTTGAATGCGAACACAGTCACTGAAGCGCCGTGTCACGCGTCACGGTCCTCTGCAGTATTTTCCAAGCCAGATTGTGTTGTTGGAAAACGTGAGTGCAAGAAGATGGAAGCCAGTCTTAACAGTAAGTGTTTAGTAACATTGTTAAGGAAGATTATTTATTTATATGAGTGTCGGTGTTCTATTGCGTTACTTAAGGTTTTATCTGCCCGCTTCAGATGGTGATAGTTTGAGTCTCTTCGATCTTGTTGAGGAGATTAATTTCCTGAATCAAGCCAGCGGTATGTATAATTATGTTTAAATGTTGCATACGTTGTGTGTGTGCGTGTGTGTGTGTGTGTGTGTGTGTGTGTGTGTGTGTGTGTGTGTGTGTGTGTGTGTGTGTGTGTGTGTGTGTGTGTTGGATAATGATTTGTTTTGTTTTCGCCAGGAGGTGTGGCTGCACATAGGCAACACAACGTAGGTGCCTCTTCACGAGAGAGCTCGGAAGCACTTGCGGACGGTAATGTTAAATGTTGTTACGCCCGTGTGTTTAAACAGTGTTGTGGATGTGTAAAAAATACCTTATCTTCTATGAGTTTTTGTTTTTACCAGGGGTGAAGCGGGTAACGATCAAGGCCTTAGTACATGCACCTCAGCGATGTCGCGAGTCTGGTAACGTGGATGTTACGTCCCTCGGTAAGTGCTTTGTAATTCGGCTTTATCAAACATTATTATATACTGCTATGGTTTTTTTAATTTATTTTAAAACTTTAACATATATATATATATATATTTCCAGATGGTTTATCAAACGTTGTGAACAGTGTTGGTGCGTCTGAATGTGCGAATGATCCGGATAAAGGCTTAGCGGCAAAACCGAAAAATAGACTGAAACGTAAAGCGGCCGTATTGTTCCATGCGGACGCAAAAGCTTCTGCTGGTGGGTCTTCGAGAGACGTGCCACAGACATCTGTACCGAAAAAGCCAAGACGATCAGCTGTTAAAAGTAAGTAACGAACAAAAGCTGTTGGATTGTTTTATGTTCACACTAAATCAGAAAGATAAATGTTTTTATTTGGATGTGATAGTGTGAGGTCGAATGTGTTTGGGGGTGTATAATGTGTCAATACGTTAGTTTAGAACTGTTGTTAACATACATCTGCATTAATTGTTGAAAAAACATAAAACACAAACCCTAATATCTCTTAGAGTAGGCGTTTTATTTATAATTTTAGATGACGACAATGGAGAACTGTGTGTAAAAAGTGTAGACATGTTGATTTTTTAGCCTGCTGCGCCATCTATAGGGGTGCACTAGTATTACAATGTCTGTTCCATAAATGTTAGCCTGGTCTTATTTGATTGTTTGTTTATATATATATATATAACACTACGTATTGTTTTTAAGGTTACAATAGTACCAGTCTGATTTTTATTTTATTTTTAGTCTTAGAAAATATAGTTATTATTAATATTACTGTTATTATTATAATATTAATACACATTTGTACTAACTTTTTGTTTTGCACCACTTTTCTACTTCTTAACAGAGGCGGTCGTAGTTCCCGATATAAATGATGTTCAGAGCTGGAGTGATGGTCTGATACAATCGTGGGACGACTGTGTATTTACAAACGACCCTAAAGAAACACTGCAGTCTGTACCATCCAGCGATCGTGTGGTGTCCGTGGAAGAATCCGACCCTGAACAGCTGCCTTCAAATCAGGAGGCTTACAAACGGGAATCACAACCCAATATAGACAATCAGCACATAGCCGGACTGATACAGGACTCTGTCAAGACCGCATTGAATGCCTTCGAGGTACGTTTTGACAAACGCCTTAATGCCATTGAGAGACGTTTAGATGCTTATGAGTCAACACAACAACAACAGGGAATTTGGATTAAACAAGGCATAGCGGCGCAACGGTTGCATAGTGGCACTTTACAAAAAGTAGCCAGAGAACAAGGCCTGACTACAGAATTGTTAAAGCAACTTGTGCTCATGCTTAAAAAGAAACTTGGGTGAGTTGACAACGTTTTATATATATATATATATATATATATATATATATATATATATATATATATATTTTTTTTTTTTTTTTTTTTTTTTTAATACTATGTTTTTTTTTTCTTGTTTTTTTTTCTTGTTTTTTTTTTTTTTTCAACATTTGTCAGACGCTGAGTGTAATTTTAGTCTGACTGTATGGTTGTTTGTTAGGTAGTTTTTCATTCTATCTTTTTCACTGTATGGACACAGGGTTTATTATCACAGGGTTTTGATTCGGGTCCGGTAGCTAGGTTTAGACGAAACGATGGTAGTGTGGTGCCCCTTGAACAGTGCAGTAACACAGAAACATTGCTCTATTTAATACAGACTGTGGAGGATATGAATAGGTCTGAGTCTTCAACTGGTACGTTGGTAGAATTATTAAACATCGTGAGATCAATGTCCGATGAGGATCCTGAACCAAATAATGATTTTGAACACATTGTAAATACCCAACAAGCAGGAGAGGTGTTAGAACCACCTCCAGAACCAAATTCTGCATTTGATCATCTTGTGTCTTTTCACCAGTCAGGAGAGGGTCCAGGTACCCAGACACAACGCACACTCAACCCTGATGCGCCCAATATGGGTCTCACAGATAGAGATATAGAATCACTTGTAACAGTGGGTGGTGATGTTAGCGGGTACACTGTACTGCCACGAGCTCGGTTCAATGGTCTGGAAATCCACAGGCTTATAAATTTGCGAGAGATATCTTCGACAGATTTAGCAGACTACACAGCGTTTTTACATGACACACTTTCTGAAATTGTGGAGTTTTCCAGACTGTTAGGCGGAGACGGCTGTTTAATCAGCATCACGTTGAGGGGATCGAGTTTGACATCAGATGTTAGTACACTTTTGACGGGTAGCAATGGTTATAGTGTAGATCTATTTATAAACGATCTTGAAAAAATAATGCAGAGCAACTCTGACGTCCAGTTTGATGAGAGATTGAATTTAAGACTGTCGATAGCGAGAAGTAAACACGGTGGTGTTTATCGAAAGATCCGTGATCTTGCCCACAATGAAGTGATTACCAAAAACAGACTTAATCTGTTCTGTCCCACGAATATTTGAAACAATCTTTGTTTTGCAATCTGTCTGGCACATTTCCTAAATCCTCAGAAACCACACGTAGAGCTAGAGTCTGTAGCATCTTCAATACAGAAGTCAGCTGGCTATGGTGATCAATACAAGATAGCGTTTAATGACATCAGATGGTTTGAACAGATGGTGAACGTTAAAATAGTTGTCTTCTATCGGTCTGATACGGGTGTTTTGGAGAAGTATACAAACACAGACGATCCGCATCCTAAAACAGTATTTTTGTACCTGCATGACAATCATTATTTTATGATTAAAAATCTACGTGCATTTATTGGCACCCCATACGTGTGTGAGTTCTGCCACCGAGGATTCACCTGTAGGAGAGATCACAGATGTCGGTACATCTGCGACGTCTGTAATGACCCGGAATGTCATAAACAACCCAAAAAGCCAAAACATTGCGGTGACTGCCTGCGCTACTGTAAGTCTGACTATTGTTTTGAGATGCATAAAAAACCAGTTCGAGGTATGCAATACGCGCAGTGCGATGTGACTAAATATTGTGGTAAATGTAATAGACGTTACCATGTCAGCGGTACTAAACCCAAACCCCATAAATGCCCTGCAGATCGTTGTGTGCACTGTGGTGAGAGTTTGGTTACCGATGGTGTGCATCAGTGTTTTATCCAACCAGTTAAGCCGGAGATGCCGAACGATCGTTACATTTTCTACGATTTTGAGACCCGTTATGAAAATGGTAAACACGTAGCCAATTTTGTATGTGCTATCACGTTTAATGGCGAGGAATTCGTGGCTGAAGGGACCGATTGTGTGGATCGTCTCGTAAAAAAATTCAGACAACCATGTTACCTTAATTATACATGGATTGCGCACAACGCAGCCGGATTTGATAATTTCATACTTTTGGAATGCTTTACTAAGATGGGGATTGCTCCTAAAATCACAATGCAAGGCTGCAGGCTAATCTTAATGTATGACACAGCTTTCAAGCAACGTTTTATTGATTCGTACTCATTCATCCCCATGCGTCTGGCCAAGACACCCGTTGCGTTTAATTTGACTAATGCTGAGAAGGGTTATTTTCCGCACCACTTTAACCGCATTGAAAATGACAACTACATAGGCCCGTACCCTGACAAGAAATTTTACGGGTATGCGACAATGTCGAACCAAGACAGGGCATCGTTTAATGATTGGTACAATACCATATCTGGCAAAGTGTTCGATTTTAAAAAAGAACTCACGCTTTATGGTAAAAACGATGTCGTTTTGCTGAGGGAAGCTTGCATGAAGTACCGCGACGAATTCATTTTGTGTACAGGCCTTGATCCATTTAATTACACCACTTTGGCAGCAACATGTATGGCCACGTATAAAACACACTACATCCCAAAAGACACAATAGCTCTGACACGTAACAATGCGTACACCAACCAGAACAAGACTTATTCAAACATCTCAATTGAATGGCTTGAGTTTGTCCGAAAATCGCGGTCCATAGATGTTCAACATGCCCTTAACAGTGGTGAGGCGTCATTTGGGAAATACTATGTGGACGGTTTCTATGACGACGGTGTTGTGAAAAAAGCATTCGAATTTCTCGGGTGTTTTTTTCATGGGTGCGAGCGCTGTTATAACTCCAATGATATAAACCCGTTATCAAAAGTGCCTTATGGTGTTCTGAGAAGACAATGTGATGACAAGATTGAAATTTTGGAGCGCGCGTACGGTCTTCAGGTCGAGGTGATTTGGGAATGTGATTGGCTCCGCGCCAAGCAGACTGATGCAGCAGTGATGGATTTCATGTCCACTTACAAACACACTGAAAGATTGAAACCACGTGAAGCTCTATTCGGCGGCCGCACTAACGCGTTAAAACTGTATCACAAAGTTGCGGAGGGTGAGCGGATTAGGTATGTTGACTTTACATCACTATATCCCTACTGCCAGGCTCGAAAATGCTACCCCATCGGGCATCCTGAAATAATACACAAGGATTTTCAAAACCTTGAAGATTATTACGGGCTCGTCAAGGCAACAGTCCTTCCACCACGGAAGTTGCTTCACCCCGTACTACCTTATAGGACCGGGGGCAAGTTAATGTTTCCGCTTTGTAGGACATGTGCTGAACATCAGAACCAGACACACCCTTGTGTGCATACTAATGAGGAATGATCAATTCATGGGACCTGGGTTAGCATTGAATTGTTAAAAGCCGTTGAGAAGGGTTATGTAGTGACAAAAATCGATGAGGTCTGGCATTTTCCCCAAAGCTCTGAAACATTGTTTTGTGATTATGTTAAAACATTTTTACAGTTCAAACAGGAAAGTTCAGGTTTTCCAAAAGACGTTGTGACCGACGCCGACAAAGAATCTTATGTTAGAGATTACTTTGAGAAAGAAGGGATTAAGCTGAATCTGGACAAGATTGAGTTTAATGCTGCACGCAGATCCATCATGAAACTACTTCTTAACTCTTTGTGGGGGAGGTTCAGTATGCGCGAACAGCTGCCGACAACCGAAATACTAACAGACCCTGAACAGTTTGTCCGATACATTTTTGGCACTGAGTATGACCTCAAGCATTTCTCATTTGTGTCAGACACTGTTGCGATCGTTCAGTGGTCTTACGCAGATGGGAAAGGCACCCAGCCTCGTGACATTAACGTATTTCTCGGGGCTTTTACAACAGCCCACGCACGGTTAGAGCTTTATGATCTTATGGATAGGTTGGGTGATAGACTGCTTTATTGCGATACAGATAGTGTGGTGTTCACGTCTAAAGAGGGTGAATATGAGCCCCCACTGGGGCCATATCTTGGCGACCTTACTGATGAAGTTGGGGATGGAGACCACATAGTGGAATTTTCTTCAACTGGACCGAAAAGTTACGGGTACCGAACTGCTATGGGTAAGGTCTGTATGAAGGCCAAAGGCATCACACTGAACGCTGTAAACTCTGAGACCATTAGGTTAGACACATTAATTGGTCTTTTCGATCAATATGTGAGGGGGCGGGGTGACAGTAATCACATTCTCGCATACACCGACAGTATAGTGAGGAACAAAAAGCAGTTCACATTGCACAACAAGTCAGTTGTGAAAAAATTTAAAGTTGTATACAACAAGTGTGTACTGCTACCCGACCTAACTACACTACCATATGGCTACTGACAACGTTTTTGGGCACCGGGGTGCGCTAGACCCTGATGGTTTTGATTTCAGATTACAACATCCATTTTCATGTGTGTTAAGTGGTCCCTCTAGCTCAGGAAAAACATTTTTTGTAAAAAAGTTGTTGGAAAATGCTAAAAGTGTAATTTCTAAAAAAATTGAAAACATTGTGTACATTTATGACTGCTGGCAACCTATGTATGATGAACTGTTGAAACTGTATGATATTAAATTTATTGATGGTATCCCGCAGACTCTGAATGATGATCGCTTGTTTCCCACCAACAAGACAAATTTTGTGATATTGGATGATGTTATGAAAGATGCTAGCAGCAATTCAGAAGTTGAACGTTTGTTTACCAACTATGTGCACCACAGAAGCTTGAGTGCCATATATATTGTGCAAAACTTATTTTTTCAAGGTAAATCCAGCAGGACTATCAGTTTGAACACTAATTATTTGGTATTGTTTAAAAACCCTAGAGACAATACCCAAATTAATGTGTTAGCGCGTCAGATGTACCCCAGGAACACAAAATACTTTATGGAGTGTTATGAAAATGCGACCAGCATCCCTTTCGGGTATCTATTGATTGACTTTAAAGCGAAAACGCCAGAACAGTACCGTCTCAGAACAGATATTCTGTCACAACATCCAGTTGTGTACATTCAGAAAAGAAAACATTGACAGAGAGATTTGAAAAAAAAAAAATGTCTGCAAGACTTTTAAGAAACCTGCCTCTTTTAAAATTGTTATTAAAAGCCACGCCTAAACAAAGACGCGTTATTTTAGAGGCGGCCGCAGACGAGCTCATTGTGACATTGTGTGAAGTAGCTCTTAACGTAGTCCATGGTAATATTCCGCTAACACCACAACAATATCTGAAACTGAAGAGAAGAAGAAGTGAGATCAAAATTGTCGCAGATAAAAAGGTTGGAGTTAGACGCAAAAGACGGTTAATCAACCAACAAGGAGGATTTCTACTACCTTTGTTAAGTGTCGCAATCCCGTTTATAACCAGTTTGGTTACATCTAAATAAGTTTGGTGATGGAGTATGCCGAGAAGATGTTTTTAGTCCCGCAACACCAGTTGGATAAGCTGAAATCCTCTAACACCCGTGAGTCTATACAACAGGTTGTGGAGAATGACCTGGACATGACTATAAGAAATATTTTGCACAGGTCTGATCTGGATCACCATGAAAAAGCTAAGATGTACACTGGTGTTTTGCAGAGGTTTTTAACACTCACTAGACAAGGGGATAGGGAATCCGCCACATTAACATTAAGTCTACCACAGCCTAGTAATGTTGAAAAAGAAGACCCACCCACAACCGGCCATGTGAGTGCCCATGACGATTTGGGTGATTTTGCAGGCGAGATTTTAAAGAATATTCCGCAGAGGAGTGTGAAAAATGTTCGTTACATTTTAGATAAAATGTCTAAAACTAAAGATGTTACTTCATGGACTGAGTCGGGAGAGTTTGTGTTTAAAGGCAGAACAATCCCTGGTTCACACATGCTTGACTTAGTTAAAAGCGTCACGGCTCCACAAAAGATTGTCGACGAGCGGAGACCTGGCGGGTGGCGCGAGTTTCTGGAGGCTTTTGCTAGTTTAAATCTGCCATACTCTGTGGTACCAAACCACAATGTCAGACATGCAATTAACTCTTTCAAAACCAAATCGACCACGACTATATCAGGATCGTCTAAGAGGAGTAAGAAACAGAAAGCGCTTCCAGGCACCCCGATACATTCAAAATATCCAGAAGACCTCGTATCCAATTCGCCCAATCTCGAGCAGAGTCAGTGGTTAAGTTTTTAATCTCACACTTTGTATGTGTTGTGTTCTCATTTTCTCTCTTCTTTTTTTTTTTTTTGAGAACTTATGATGTGATGTATATGTAATAAAAGAGGTATTAAAGAAACAAATTTATGTTCTTTAGTTGTTTTTTATTAAAAATATTAAGCATGAGACATGAACATTTCACCCATTTGTACACACTGAACACATTTGAAAACATTTTCACTACAAATGCTGACACCTTTTTGTCATTTTTAATAAAATCGTTGGTATACAATTTCAGCACATAATCATAATCAAATCCCTTTGCCATGTGGTAGAGAAAGAACACACAATGTTGTCCACAGGTGTCTGATGAAAAATCTTGGACTTGCACAGTCGAATGTAGTACTTGACTAGAGTTGAGCTTTAAAAAGTTTTTGATAATCGGCGGAAAACCATGATAATCTGGCTTATTACCGAAGCTGTCGAAAAAACATCCTACACCATCCTCGTTTATGTAGATAGCCAACCAGTGTTCCCCTGGGAGTCCTGAAGGATGTGTATTGATCAAAACCATTGCTGGTAGTTTTCTTAAAGGGGTTTTTGGTAGATAGTCACATGGTAGAACTCCAAGAAAATAAGTATCGCATGAAACCTTATCCATGACAGCCGTAAGCTGTACAGTGTTCATTTGAGTGTATTAGTAGTAATCAACCAGGACCTGTCGGCAATTTGACACCTCAATCAAACTATCAAACAAAGCATAAACAATTAAGTTAACCGTGCGTGGTAGTGGCTGTCTAAAACGGGCTTCTAGTCTAATATTGCCACTTTTGATAAGCGATACGTGCTGGCTACACTCCTCATCTGGTGCGAAATTGAACGCGTAGAGTGTATAGCCGTGCAGAAAATCCTCTCTATCGATACATAGAGGCTGGTTTTTAAGATGCCTTCCAGAAGCCAGCGCTAACTGGTAAAACTCCCGCACTGCAGAACCATTTTCATATTCAGGTTGCAGGGGCTTCGCTGGGTACTGTTGCCCATCCAGATAAATGGCCAAAAATTCTAAATCATAGTTTTTAAACGCAAATGGGTTTTTATTATAGGCACCCACAAATGCATCATTATCAACCATAGCTAGAACCAGAGATTTCGGTAGAGTTCCTAAGAATAAGTTTTCTTGATTGCAGACACGTGAGCCTGCAGGTATTGAGAAGTTTTTCAGACACACTCTGTCGATGGGGTATTTGGCTGTGGTTGAGAGTAGGGCTTGTGCATGACCCAGTCTCACAGCTGGTGACACAGACACTTTTTTCACAAATAGCGATGCAGACAGGATGTTTAGTTTATAGGCTGTAGCGTTGCTCCTCATCAGGCAGAATTCATCTTTACCTCTAGTCATTCTAATTTTAAGATCTAATCCATTAAGTAATAGTTTTTCCTGAAAGAAGATATCACTGTGAACAGGTGCGAGTAGTTCGACCACATTACTAGCATTGGTGAAGGCTGCTCTCTTTGTCAGACCGTGATTTCCCGCACCAGGGTCAGCCACATCCATCTGACCCGCCGTGTCCTTGTAAAAGAGCCCTGCTGAGAAAAGCGTTTCAAGGGCGTCTTTACCATAATTGGTGAGACATTCTATCATACAGCGGTATGGATATGTGCTAGAACTCTGTGATATAAGCCGATCTCCAAGCGATACATCCACTTGTGAAAAAATCGTAGCTCCAGGATAGTTAACAAGACCTACGGGATCTCCGTCTGCAATATCCGTCCCGTCAGCATTAGTGATTTTGAGGCGCAAAAAAACTAATGTGTTGTTTAGATCTATGTAATCCTCTCCATTCCCCGCAATAAAAAAATCCAGCGGAGATGTGTCAGAAATCGCTGATAATGGCGGAACTTCTATATAAGTGTTTTTTTCAATTGCTGTTTGAGTTAGTGGTACAGTAAACAGATCCAGTTCAGTCTTTAAACACTCTTCTGACATGTTGTGTAGTAATGCCATGATTTAAAATATTGTTTTAACAGAGCTCCTTGATCTTTTTGATGCAGTACGCTTAGTTGTCTCCTTGCGCTTGCGTTTTACAACTGATGATTTCTTGGGAGGTGGTTTTGTTTTCTTCGGCCTCTGGCCACTCCTCCGTACCCCTGGTGGCCTAGATGCTCTTTTGCGAGCCATTACCATTAGTCCGGAACCGTCTTGAGCCTCATAGGTGTTGTTAAAAGATCTTGATAACGTATTACTAACAACGTCACTTAGTATGTTTTTTTTTGCAGCTGATTTAAGATGCGGCTTGGCTATGCTAAATCCTCGTTTTAGTAGGGGTATAGCCATTCTAAAGAGGCCTCTAAAAAGCCCCCCCAAACCGGCCCCATACATAACTCCGCCTCCTGCGTACCCGGGGAGTCCGCTGCCTGCCTGATTCTGGTAATAGGCAACGTAACGCATAGGGTCAACATTGTGATTGTTGAAATATGCCATTTTAAACAAAGTGTTTTACAGGCCTGAAGTGAAGTTTAATGCACACTTTCCCGTAAGAAAATGGGACGTGTTGATTTTGATCGTCCTTCACTTCTATAACAATATCTGTGATGAATGATTTGTTGATAGACGCGTAGTGGGGTTTGTCATATCGAACACTGACTGTGCTATTGTTGTCCCCGGTTATTTGTACACACTCCAGGAGCGGCACAAAAGCATCACCCACGGATTGGTAGCGGATAATGTCCGTGTAGATATAAAGAGTATAGAAACCACCGTGTATGTCCGCCTGATGCATTGCATATGTTACAATGTCCTTTTCAAAATTAGTTTTTTCAGGATTTGTTTTTTGCAGTATAGAATCTCCTATAGGGACGCCTGGTTTCAATCCTAAAATAATGGCTAGTTTTCCATGGAAGATCATTGGGTTTTGCTTTCAGAAATACTTTGTTTTTTACACGGTCATAACCGAATACCCCCTGAGGCGCTACTAAATCATTTATCACACTAACTAGAGATGGGACATTGTCGTAATACCCTGTTTTTATTGGTATGCGTAGTTTCGATAAGCTGATCTTCTTCACATCTACACCATGGCGTATGCTATTAGTGTACTTTCCACCATCGGTCGTGGTAGGTCCGATGTTTATCTCGAAAACGGCGTCGTTGCTGTTAAAGGTGTACCAGCTTCTAGGATATTCAATTTGAACAAGCCCCACCTCCCATTCTCCTTTTATATTTATAGGGGTAGCCAGTCTTGTTCTATAATTAGAGATTTTATTATCAGGGTATACAGACAGCGATGCGTTGCAGGGTAATGTGATATAAAATCCACCCTCAGCCATGTCTGGTTTTTATACAGCTGTATGTCTCCTGTGTGCGTGCATTGTTTTTATGGCTTCTGTGCATCAACTAATTCTTTCTGGTCGATCCATGACGCAAACTTCGCTGGCCATCCGAGCCACTGTACCAGCACTAATGTTTTGCGACCCTTCGTCTTCTTATCTAAAATTTTTTCAACTTTAAACGTCTTGTTTTTACTGACAAATATTTTTTGCAATTCTTCCGCATAAAAAACACCGTTGATAACATCCCCGTCGTAATCACTCAATCTGTAAACAGGGGGTTCTCGTGGGATACACTGTGATATAGTAAAATACTCTTGTGTGTAGTTTTCCTCATACCCTTTTGCAAACGGTCCTCTGACTTTAGAAATTCGAACCACGTCACCAATCTTGTATTTAAATACGGGCTTAACACTATGTGGTCTGGTATCACCATATAGGTTATGTAGCACCACAGACTCATTTTCTTTCCCCACATCAATCGGCCTCATCTTGATGCTTCTGTGATGGCTGGCATTGTATCCTTGTGTAATGTCTTGAAGTATGTCGATGTAACGTTTGGAGTTTGTGGCAGTTAAATATCTCCACATTCTACCTTTTAAGGTTCTATTAAACCGCTCGACAACATATGCCTTTAATTCTGTGGCTGTTGCGAAATGGGCTATATTGTATTTTTTTGTTACGTTTTGAAAATGTTTGTTAAAAAACTCCTTTCCTTTATCTGTCTGTAATTTCTGTGGTACACGTCCCTCTTTCAGTATGGATTCAAAAGCTTTAGAGACCTCTACACCACTCTTGTTTTTTAAAGACCTTGTCCAGGCATATTTACTAAACAGATCGATGCATGTCAGCAAAAAATGGTTGTTGTCATTTACCGAGGCATATGCAGACAAATCGACTAGATCGGCCTGGAACTGCATGTCGATACCGTAGACAAAAACCCGATTCCTTTTGTATTTTAGTGGGGCAGTTCTGTGTAGTGTATATGCATCCTCGCCTGCGAGCCATTCTGAAACCTCTTTATCGGTTAAACGAACACCCGTTTGTTTTAAAACAGCTTCTTTTAAGCGTTTTTTCCCCCCTAAAGAACCAGGGTTAGAAGGCGTGTAATAAGTCTTTTTCATTTCTTCTGACATGTTTCCACAAAAGAATAACACCGTTGGTTTAAGTAATTTGGGTTTTTATTTCTTAAAACAGTAAAAGGAAACAAAAGGTATCATACAGCATCAATGTAGTGTAAAAATTTTATACACATCACAATGTTTTTTTCAAGAATGTAATCAACCAGTGTTTCAATAATTTCACAAACATCAGTCTGATTGTTTCTTGTCAACATGTCTACACATAGATCAGTCACATATGTACACAGGCACAATATATCAGCTATTCTAATACAGCTGCCGCATTCAGTCATCAGGTCTAAAATTTTTCTGATAGTCACACAAATTGGTTCACCAGCATTAAAGCATAAACGCATCATATCTGTCCATTCATTTGACACAGTTCCTACAACAGACATTTGTTTCTTGAGGTTTGTAAAACGATTGGTATCAACAGCACATCTGTTTACAGTAACAGATACATTGGCACATTCATTAATAATCTTGTACAACAACCCGGTCATCTCGCATCTAATACGTTGTTTAAGTAGACACTTTGCCAGACCAGTTGCAAAACACGTATTCCCCATGGCTGTGTTGCTGTCAGGCAACTTGGACAATACCTTTCCAGCTGTCCACAGCGTCATAGACAATTTGTTCGCTGCTGACGTCCACAACTTTCTCTCTGACTTCACGAAGCTTTTCCACAATGAATACTTCGTCACGCAGTTCATGTAAAATAGCCTCCACTGAACCTTGAATCCTCTGGGGGTGAACCCTCAAACCACAACGGCTCAATGCTTGAGCAACTATGTGCTTAAGGTCCGGTTTCACCAGATTACGTGTCAGTTCCTCAAAGTAGGCATCAAAGAAATAGGGACCCGGTTCAAACAAGCAGGAGTGTCTAATCTGACTGGGGTGCTCCACTTCACAACCCAAACACATTTCTTTCAGCTTTTTGTTGATGACATGTTCCAGAAGAACCACAACAGTCGCTTTTATGATTTTGAATCCGTCAGAGCGGATACAACTGTCTGTGTCGTCGATTCCAGCAAAGGCCGCTGCTCCAGCTATTGCACCAGTGTTGCCGTATGGTGTTGTAAGGAAGGTCATGTTGTGATATCCAAGATCCATGCAGAATTTATCCAACCAACTGTTGTCGCAAGTTTGTGGGTGGGGCTCCAGCGGCGTAGCATTGTCATCAGGCATCGCCGGGGCTGCCTCAGGGTTGTTGGTGTAGCAGTAGACTGTTGTAGATTCTTGAGACATGGTGAATGAATGTAGCAGTTGTACCGACCTGCAGGCGTTTTTAATGGCTGTAATATGTGGGTGGGTTTAAGAGGCGGTCTTCAGCGCTGGTAACGCCCTGCTCAGGGTGAAACAATTTAATCTTTACAGAACTGTAACGGTCATACATGTCGCACCATCTAAACATCTTGTCAATGCATGTAAATACGTTGTCAAGCATACGAACATCTTTCCACTGAAACAAAAATTTCATGTCGTAGCACGAGTGATGCTCAGATTCACGAATAGGCCACGCACGTTCGCAGAGCTTTGTCTTGTCGTAACAGCAAAAAATATAAACACAATCGTCTGGTAACTTTTTACTATGGTCTCCGACCACACGAAATCTTGTGTCAGGAATTGAGCCATCCCACTCAGCAACGTACAACGGATCATCACCACAGCCGTTCAAATCTCTCCAAACGTAGTTGAAAAACAGAAACCAGTCTTTGTTGTGGAAAATCACACATGGGGTCTGGGATGTATAATCGTCTCCAACATCTGCTGTGTAGAGTTTCACAGTACGCATCACCTTGTCAAACGCATATCTCACCACACGACCACCACACATTGAGAAATCCCGTTTCACTAGAGCAGTGTCCTCATGAAGAAACTTTGTCAAGCTAACATTTGGCTTTTTCCTTGGCGCAAAAGTTAGATCTTCTCTAATTTCAACAGGTCCTCTTGTTGGCGAAATACACATAACCTTTCTAGGGGTTTTAGGAGTTCTCGGAGCAGCCATTGTATCTGGAAAGTTGTAGAATGTCTTCTGTGTTCAACAGTGTATCCCCTAACCTTATTTAAAACATCATATTCAAGATGTAGTGACGCAGGTGTGAAAAGGCAGACCCCTTAAGGAACACACCATAAAAAACTTCAATGGCAATTTCTGAGGTGTGAGTTCATTAAATCAGTCGTAAAAGCCAGTCAAAAGTCTAATTTAACATCTGTTTGATCTGTTTTTGTCTTTTTAAAGTTCGCGGATGTCACCGCTGGAGGATGTCACACGGCGTCGCTCAGCCTAGACATACCGGAGCCTGTCAGCGGCCCATCATAAATCAGAAGCGCAGCACAACTCAGAACCATAAATCATGTCATAAATCACCATTTTGACACAACGTATATGTTAATACTACTCACCCCCAAATATACTTTAGAATGAGCTCATCCCCAAAGTGGCTTAATTATCATAAGAGATGAAGAAAGTGAAGTTATTTTGTTTCTTCACCATTTGGGATTGAACACATCCTGAACAAAATGCTAGGCAATTTGTAGAATGGGATTGGGTGTGTAACACAGATAATCTCTTCAGACAATGGAGTGTTTCAACTTCATTAACATACAGACGAAAGCTGCTGATATGTCAGTTGCCTTAAGGGCAAGGACTTTTCTATTAAAATGCAGAGATGCCAGCGTATCGGACATGACTAAAGCTAAAGGAAAACATGGTGGTGACTAAAAGTCAAAGTTTAGTGTAAGGAATTTACCCTGTCTAAATTACAGTCTTAGGAGGCTGATTGAAAAGATTATTCATTTGTTCGAGAGAGAGAGACTGCTTGAAGGAGAAAGGGTTGGTACTCTGTCTTTCTGTTTCCATTCAGACAAAGAAGCTGAAGCAATTTAATGAAAATGAATCAAAACCAACACAGCTAACTTTTCTAAAATCAAATGAATAATGAACAAACATGTTTTGAAACTATAGTTAAGAGGCCATCGAAAATAATTAGATAAAAGCTATAGGAATATGCGAGGTTTAAAATATCATTTAAACTGTAAAAAACATTTTTAGAGAAAAGATAAGAATAAGAAATATGAGCGGTTCATATTTAGATATATTTGATGGTGATTGCACTTTATGTCTTGACAAGAGTGAGTTTAGGGAGGAGCTACTCTGTCTGAATAGTGTGTGTCATTTAATCGCTAGAGAAGAGTGTTTTTATCATCACTGATGAGTCAAGGCAAATGCCAAATTAGAGAGAGGTTGATAATTTTGACTTAATCTGATCATAAAGCTTTATCTGTTAGTCATTCATTTTGGTCATTTGTGACGTACAGTAGATTTGAATTACTTTCTGGATCAGTTTAAGTATTGATGGAAACAATACAGAGAATTTTGTGATAAAAAGTTGAAAAATTATAGATGGCTGATAGATAAATAAACAGATTCGTAGACTTGATTATTAATCGTAGATTTGATATTGTTTTGAAACATTACAGTGACACAGTGGCTAAATAAATATTAATTTATCCAGAGAACCCTTAACATTTATATGAACAAAGAAGGAGAACGACTTATGACTGACTTTGACAAAATCTGGACTGACGAACACCTCGACTCGACGGCAAGAATTGATGACAAACCATTATGATAAAATTGATACACAAGTAGAATTGTGCATCAAAAGAGGGGAGGGGTTTGCTGAAAAAATGTCTGTCTGTAAGTGTGCTAATGACAAAGATTGTTTCAGCAGGGGAAAAAGCCAAAGCAGATTCAGCAGAAAAAGGCTATGGGTACAGCAGTACAAACAGTGCCTAACATTGCGCAGCGACGAATTGCATCAAACAGAACTGATTCTGTTCCAAATGCATAAATATTTTTTTGTTAACATAAGCAAAATGTGATAGAGTTGAAAGGAGGGATTTTTATTTATTTTATTTTATTTTTTTTATTTTTTATTTTATGTTTATATTTTTATCTTATTTTAATTATTATTATTTTTCTTTATTCTTACTATGCTTTAAACTATGTCTGAGATGACTGAGGGTCTGATTTTATGTCAGAAATGCAGTAACAGTGTTTACTCGTTTAGCCCGATTTCAGATAAAGTGCTTATACCTATTCGATACAAACTTTTTTTTTTTTTTTTAAATGTTTACCTATTCTTTCAAAATATTCTTTCCAAAAATTCAGCTGATGATATAAAGACTTGAAATGATTGTAACCATTTATGGGTTTGATGTAACGATGTCTTTATCTATTAATTTTTTTTATTTCATTTTTATTATATTTATCTTTTTATTTTATTATTTTTTGAAGGATAAATAGGAGGGATTGTTGTGGAAAAATTAATATTTTAGTTTAACCTGAAATTGTGTGGGTTTTACTTTAAATTCGATCATGTATTTTCTCTCCTGGAATATTTGCATATACCCAGCAGGAACAAAGGGTCACACACACACATAGCATATGGAGACAGTAAAAGCCCAGGAGGGTCGGAGGGGCCACTATAAAGATCATTGTATTACAAAGCCTTTTGACCTCACAGGTGGGGGGGGGGGAAAGTAAAGCTGAAGAAGGGGGGTTAGGAAGGGCCATTGTATTTCTAACAAAACCTGCTTTTACTGGTATTTCTGGGGGAACGGAAATTTACAGGAAAAGGGATGCTTAGGGGGTATAAAGGCTGTATGCTTCCTGTGTGATTCAGGTCTGTGTTCTTACATGGGGTAGCTGCCATTTATGAACCAGTCTCCTTTAAAAGAATAAACTTTCTTTTAAAGTACAATTTGAATCTAATGTCTCTTACTATGATGTTGTTTGTTAATTAAATTGTTTTTGCCACAACACTAACAAATATATCTTTCTTTCTTTCTTTCTAACTAATCTATCTTTCTTTCTTTCTAACTAATCTATCTATTTCTTTCTATCTTTCTTTCTAAATAATCTTTCTTTCTTTCTAACTAATCTTTCTTTCTTTCTTACTAATCTTTCTTTCCAACTAATCTATCTTTATTTCTTTCTAAGTAATCTATCTTTCTGTCTAACTAATCTTTCTTTCTTTCTAACTAATCTTTCTTTCTTTCCAACTAATCTTTCTTTCTAACAAATCTTTCTTTCTAACAAATCTTTTTTCTTTCTAACTAATCTTTCTTTCTTTCTAACTAATCTATCTTTCTTTCTTTCTAACTAATCTTTCTTTCTTTCTAACTAATATTTCTTTCTAACTAATCTTTCTTTCTTTCTAACTAATCTTTCTTTCTAACAAATCTTTTTTTCTAACTAATTTTTCTTTCTTTCTAACTAAACTTTATTTCTTTCTAACTAATCTATCTTTATTTCTTTCTAACTAATCTATCTTTATGTCTAACTAATCTTTCTTTCTTTCTAACTAATCTATCTCTTTCTTACTTTCTAACAAATCTATCTTTCTTTGTTTTTTAACTAATCTTTCTTTCTTTCTTTCTTTCTTTCTTTCTAACTAATCTTTCTTTCTAACTAATCTATCTTTCTTTCTAACTAATCTTTCTTTATAACTAATATTTCTTTCTAACTAATCTTTCTTTCTTTCTAACTAATCTTTCTTTCTAACTAAACTTTCTTTCTTTCTAACTAATCTTTCTTTCTTCTTTCGTTCTTCTTTCTAATCTTTCTTTCTTTCTAACTAATCTTTCTTTTTTCTTTCTTTCTAACTAATCTTTCTTTTTTCTAACTAATCTTTCTTTCTTTAACTAATCTTTCTTTTTTCTAACTAATCTTTCTTCTTTCTTTCTAACTAATCATTCTTTCTTTCATTCTTTCTAACTAATCATTCATTTTTTCTACCTAATCTTTCTTTTTTCTTTCTAACTAATCTTTCTTTCTTTCATTCTTTCTTTCATTCTTTCTAACTAATCTTTCTTTCTTTCATTCTTTCTTTCATTCTTTCTAACTAATCTTTCTTTCTTTTTTTTCTTTCTAACTAATCTTTCTTTCTAACAAATCTTTCTTTTATTGAAACTAATCTTTCTATTTATCTAACTAATCTTTCTTTTTTTCTAACTTAATGTTTTCTTTCTTTCTAACTATTCTTTCTTTCTAACTAATCCATCTATAAAACTTCATACTACTTTAAACTTCAATCTATTTTAAACTTCTTCAAACTCTCTGGTCTGGCTTTTTCAAGCCAACTTAAAGTTTGTCTCATCAAACTTTTTTTTCTAGTTAGCTTTACTCTTGTACAGGTCCTTATTTGCATCCTTTGATTAACATTATCCCCACCTTTCCCATATATGAACATGAACTACTACAGAGAAAAGATCATCCTAGAATGCAGATTAGGCTCAGCTGTCGGTTTCTGTGCTGTTCTGGGATACTTTGGCCAACTGGTTGTCTTGCGTTTAATTTTGGCTTTTCTAGCCCGGAAGCTCCCTGATAACTTCAATGAAGCCAAGTTCATCACGTTCAGTATGCTCATTTTCTGTTCTGTCTGGATTGCCTTTATCCCAGCTTACCTAAGCACACCTGGAAAGTTAACAGTAGCTGTGGAGGTATTTGCCATTTTAGCTCACGCATTGGCCGTGAGACACACGCAATTCAACCAGTTCACACACTCACACGCCACACCGTGTATTTCTCACGCTGAAAAGGCAATGCCAACCAAGTTGTCATGCAAGCTTTATATATAACGTTGTTGTATACGAGGCGCAGGCACACAAAGTGAAGTTTCCTTCCGCCAGGCACGTATCTCGGCCAGATTGCGTTCGTTACTAGGCAAAATAGATGCGCGAACACACGGAAGTTGACGGAACATTCTCAGCCACCGTACGTTCGTTACTAGGTAACCAACAACATCGCGCGAACACACGTCCTGATGGAGAAGGTAAGTTGGAAGAAAGCTCGTCTAACATTTTTAGGCTAGAACATTTAATATATAGCCCATCATATACATTATTATTGATGCAGTCAAAAACTCTACAACTACTTGGCAACCAGGCCAGAAGCTTTGGCTCAGTTTGGCTAGCTTACTTATCTGAAACTAAGGGAAATGTTAGTGGGTATGGGAAGGATAAAGATGTATTTCTTCATTTTATTTCAAATTATATATTATACTGTATTAATAGTCTTTCTAGTTACATTAAAGGTGGGGTATGTGATTTGGAAAACGACCGGCAGATTGTGAAAATATACAATTCAAATGGTCCTACCTTCTTTCCTCCAACGCTGGCCCTGACTCCACCCATTCGAAGAACATGGACGCGTAATCATGCACGAGCGAAAACTCAGATGCGCGAGAGATTGTAATGACGATTTACTACTAATCATGGAACCGGCTTTACTGATGAGATGCGCATGCGTCACGAGCTTTGAGTATGCGCACGAAGGGGGTCACGCGCGCTGGGGGGAGGGGGGTATGGTACGACCGTTTGATTGACGAACTTACTGTCCAATGATTCTAGGTGGTCTTGGAAATGATTGGCTGGAGTTTTTCGAGTCCTGCCCGTTCCACAGATGATTAAATTGCTTAATTTTCATTTCAGTGCTTCTAACTCAGTGGCTGTAAGTGGGTTAGGAATAGGATTTCAAGTTATTTTTAAAAAATGGACAAAAAAGAGAATCACATACCCCACCTTTAAGGCTACATGTATTAAAGCAGAGTCCTCTGGGTAATATTTTATATCCTGTCAAAACATACATTAATCATTGCCATTGCATTTGTAATTTTCAAAGATGTCAGGGAAAAAGCAAAAAGATTTTGTTTTTCAGAACTGTTTGGAGCAAATTGTTATATTTTTGTAAATGTTTGTAATTTTGAAATATAACATTAAAGAGTATATTTGATGTGATGAATTGCTCTGTCATTTATCAGATTTACCAATTGTTATAATTTCAATTTGTGCTGGTTAATTATGAACAATGGGTAAAATTGGGGGCTCCATTAGGGCTCCTCCCCTAACCGCATGTGATCTCACTCCAAGCTTTTGATACAAATTGAGAACCCTGCCAAAATGTTATGTCATCCTGCTAAGACCAGATGCAAACACAAAAAAAAACATTTACTGGGAAAATGCCACATTAAACTGATCATAAAGAAACAGAACATAGCCTAATAGCTTCAGATTTTATAAAAAAGAATGTGACATAAATGGAATACATTTAACTTAATTAACTTAATTAACTTATTTAACTTGATTTGATGAATTTAAAGGACAAAAACTGCAAAGGTCACATCAGACTGCATCAGTGAAGACCTGAACCCTTTCAGTCATCCAAGTGAATGCCATAGATATGATCTGCCTCTAGTGGAAAAAAAAAGTGTATGACTACTAATGTAAGACTTAATGAAGTGCATTCTCTCTCTTGCATTTCTCATACTGTGAGTCTATGTATTTATCAGATCTTTATGGGTGAATACGAGAATAGTATGAGTAGTGTTTTTATTATTATTATTACTAATAAAAACTTGCATTCCATGATTACACACTGCCACTGTAAATATTTTAACAGGTACAACGTCATATCAGCTTCTCAATTAATGTACTGTAATGGTTATATTTCTAACTATTCTGTACCAAATAAAATGTATACCAACTATGCACCTCCTGCATGCCTCTACTTGAAGACCTAAAGTACATAGATGGCCATAAAATAATCAGTAATCAGTTTCCAAGCATATACATATACAGTATATATATATATATATATATATATATATATATATATATATATATATATATATATATATATTGTAACATAGTTAGATGTTATGGGTAAAAGGAGGCGGGAACCAGCGAACACTTTAATAATAAAATTGTCCGTGAGGGGCTATATATATATATATATATATATATATATATATATATATATATATATATATAATAAGGTTACATAGTCTTAACCACAAAATTAGTTCTGAGGAGGCGGGACAAAATATGGTAAGGGGTTCAAGAAACAAATATTTATTTATTTATTTATTTATTTTATTTGACATGGACATTATTTGACATTGGGCGAACCTTATGCATTTGCTTGGGTGTTATAGCACACATGCTACTTTTCAACACCTGTCCACGGGAGGCTTTTAAAAAGAGAATACAATAGCAATACTGATAACAAAGTAATAATAACAATACTTAAAAAAGGATAATGAAAATATACCATATGATTACAGATGCCCAAAATTATTTACATACATAAGTTATAATATCTCAGTAGTAGGTTATTCATGCGAGCACTGTTGTTTTGTTTTTAGCCATTGTTTAAGTCTTCTGTTAAAAGCATTCTGTAACCAAGGTTACCAGGGAGTAACAGAAAAAAATATTGTTATTAATATAATAATGTAATAATGGGAGAATTATTGAAAACTATTCAAAAGAAGTAGCTTCATAAAAGAAAATATTAATTTCATACAAACGTATATTTTCAGTTGGGTATTAGTGTGACCAATGGTGATGAGTTTTGAACTTGAGACAAGCCAATACGAGCGCAGAATGTGGCGCAGCGGAAAAATTGATTTCCGGGTTTTGCACGAGGTTTATGCGTGGAGTTAGAGGCAGCTCTCTCTCTCTCGTGCACGGATGCCTGATGAGCGCGGTGTCACGACGCTCCGGGAAACAGAAAGAAAGAAAAAATCTTCTAGATGAATTCTGTCAATGGATTGATGTGAGTGAAATGACGCGTTTTATTTCCTATTAGTTATGAGTGACATTGGTATTGTTATGAGAGTGAACCGGACATTCAGCTCGTTAATATAAAAGTGTATAGTGATATACATATACTTGATTAGTATCAGAGTATTGCTAAAGTGTTTATGGAGTGTATTTTTGATTAAAAAGGGTAAAGAGAAGGATTTAAAGGGGACGTGCTGTACCTACACCATTCTGGAATTTTCTGTGAGTTTAACGATCTCCTTAGTAAGTCAAATTGCGTTGTAATTTTTACAAATCAGACTTTTATTGTTGTATAAGAGGAAAGGCAAGATAAAATTTAATCTGTGAGTAATTTATGTGTATTAAAAAAATTTGCAATGCTGTATTTGGTAAATAACAGCTAACTGTGATTGAGTAGGTGAGAAAAGTGGTTAATAATATATTGAGTGCATTATATTGGGAAAATAGTCACAAACCGTGCATATGTAAAAGAAATATTCTTTATTTGAAAAAAATGCATTTTACATATGTTCAAGTTCTGTGTAAAATGTACAATGGTTCATTTACTTTCATGAGTTTAAAAACTTATGTATGTGGTTATAATGAAGATATTAATGATATTTTTTGTGACCTTGTCTGATCAAGGTCAGGATTTTTTTGTTATTCTATTTTTTCCAAGTTCGATTGATGTGCTCATGTCTGATGTGGCGATGTTCTGGTCCCTGTATTCTGGATTTGTTCCGGCCTTCCAGTAGTTCTGAGGAGGGTTTGGACTGGCGAGCCTCCCTTGAGTCTGTTCTTGGATCTTTCAGTTGAGGAATTTGCACTGCGATTTGTGTAGCACTGATTTGAACTGCAAATGGTAGGAAAAGGAATTACTTTTCTCATCTTTGTTTTTTTCTGGGATGGAGACTTTTTTCCCTCATCAACAGATAAAAGACAATTAACTTTTTCTACAGATTTTTCAAAGAACTCTTTTCAGAAAAGACTGAATATTTAGATTATATTCAATTGAAAAAAACTTTGTTGTTCAATTAGGTTGCATATTGTTTATTTGGGGTTTTGATAATTGATACTGATTGCTTACCAAAGACACAAGTGTGTACAAGTACAATGAGTGAGTATATTTAATCTCAATAGAGTTAAGGGAACACTGCAGTAACCGTAGTGAGCTGGCTTTACCTTGTTGAAACCCAAAGAGGAAAAATTGAGACCTGGAGAAACAAAGGAAACAACAGCAAGATTTGGGAAGCTACATTCTTGTTGAAAAAGAAATACACATCTATATTTTTATTTTATTTCATTTGTTTATCAATTAATGTAATTCACCTGTGAGTTGTTATATTGAAAATACTCATTGTGTGTCCAAACGAGTGTTCACTGTTGTTGTGGCATCTTTCTCAGCAGCGAATCTATTTCTTCTGATACGCTGGTCCGAGTCATTTATTAACCTAATCTACAAGTTAATAGCCAGAGAGTAAGCGCTACAAAAAGTTGGCGAGCCAGCCAGGAGATTGATTGCCTAACAACAACAGTGACTTCTCAGTACGACAAAACAAATAGAATTCCTACTGTGAAACAAGCTATCCCAGAGTTAACAGTATGGATATAGTGGAACGAGAAAATGTGAATGTTTCCAATGCTGTCATAGTTGGTGGCATAAAACTGAGTGAATCTGACCAAAACTTAGAAGCAAGGTTGTACGTTATGGCAGCATTAATCATACTCTGCTTATTGATGACCCAACATCTGAATTTCATCGGCAGGCTATAATAGAGTTTGCACATAGCTCTGCAATGACAACCCTGAAGCTTCTGTTGCCTTTGAGTATTGTAAGCACTTCAGATTCAGATGTCACATTCACAGCAGCGTGTATACCCCTGTAGTTAAAGATGATTCTACTAAGGGTTATTTGGCAGAATTGAAAGCCATTGCTAATGCTACTGGCAAATCTTTTGAAGAAGTGCTTCAAGAGGAGTTAGTAAAGATGAGATCAGTTGGCCCTACCACTGAGCAATTGCCCAGCTGTCATGTAGCAGACTCCCAAACTTGGGGACTCATCACTGCCAGTTCCTTCAATGGCCGTGGGTCACCAGCCCCATCACATAGGATGGGAGAAAGTAGAGATGGAACTTTCTCACCAAACGTTTCTCCATTGCTGGGTGGTGAATGCCAGAAAACTCAAAACCTGTCCAAGGAGAATGAGAAGAACACTGTACCTAATACTGGTGGAATTAACAATACTTCCACCACAGGGATGTCGCATCCAGTTCTGACTATGGATATGATAGATCCTTCTGGTGTGCAAAGAGTCGTGGTTGAGCATGTTGTGAGGACAAGTGACGTGACAGCCCAGCATACTTCCCTACGTCTCAGATCTTTCTCAGGGAAAATTCCACGTCCACCTAATGAGCCAGACTTCGAAACATGGCGAGCAAGTGTGAAATTCCTACTGGATGATCCATCTGTTTCAGACTTGTCTCGTACAAGAAGAATCCTAGACAGCTTGCTTCCACCTGCTGCTGACGTAATCAAACACTTTAGCCCACAATCATCGCCCTCCGTATATTTAGATTTGCTGGAATCAGTGTATGGATCGGTGGAGGATGGGGAGAAGCTGCTGCCAAAGTTCATGACGGTGTTGCAGAATCAGGGAGAAAAGCCTTCTGGCTACCTGCATCGATTACAAGTGATGTTAAGTGCAACAGTGAGGAGAGGTGGGATTGCAGAGAAGGAGCGTGACCGCAGTTTGCTGAAGCAGTTCTGTCGTGGGTGCTGGGATCACGACTTAATTGTCAATCTTCAGCTGGAAAGGAGAACGAATAACCCATCTACCTTCGCTGAACTAGTAGTGTCTGTCAGAACGGAGGAAGACAGGAGAGCTTCAAAGGAGGATCGGATGAGGAGTCATTTTGGGGTGACTAAACAAGGTCTAGCCCCTTCCAAAACACGAGCTGCAGCTCATCAGTTGTCTGCTCACTCACATGAGGTAGCCAGTGGAGCAGCCCCTGAAATAGACTCCATGAGAAAGCAAATATCAGAAATTCATGCTCAACTTGCCTCCATGCGACCATTGACTCACCAGAAGTGCCAGCCCGCTTGTTCCAAAGTGATGGATGTGACTTCACTATAAAAAGAACTGACTGAACTATGAGCCCAGGTTCAAGCTGTGGAAGCTGCAGTCTCTCTAAAGGTCCAGAACAGAAGCTCAGAGGCTGAGGAAATTGCTGAACTAACAAGACAGGTTGCAGAGTTGAAAGCACAACTGACTGTCTCAGATTCACAGAAGCATCAGCCAGGAAGAACATCTGGGTTCAGGATTCCTTCCGCGACTTCACACCCCAAGCAAACTGGACGAGAAGAAAGTGACTCGTCAGTAGTGGCGGATTGACCTCAGCTAGACCTTTTCCAAGTTACTGTTTTCGTTGTGGAGAAGACGGTCATATTGCTGTAAATTGTGAAAATGATCCAGATCCAAAGTGGAAAGGAAACGACATCAGCTGCGGGGGAAACAGGCTCAGTGGTACCTGAAAAACAGAGTTGCATCCCCAAGGTTAAACTCCAATCAGTCTCTGTAGCAGGGCGTCCAGAAACTGAGGAAAGACCCACATGCCCTAACAAGCCTAGAAAAGCATTCAACAAGTTTAATGAAGAAGTAATTCAGAGAAAATTACCAAGAGGATTGGTTGGGATGAAATGTACTGCCCAGTTGGTTGTTGAAGGAACTTCAGTGAATTGTTTGATAGATACAGGTTCCCAAGTAACCACCATTCCACTTTCCTTTTACCGCGATTATCTGTCGAAACACCCTATGAAGCCACTTGAGTCTTTACTGATAGAAGGAGCAAATGGGCAGTCAGTCCCCTACTTGGGCTATGTAGAGCTCTCTCTGACATTTCCTACAGAGTTCTTGGGAGTAAAATCAGAAGTTACCACATTAGCCCTAGTGGTCCCTGATTTGATGCATGTGCCCCAGGTCCTTGTGGGATGAACTCCCTTGATGCTCTTTATGCAAACCATGCTCAAGAAAGCCCATGAAACCTCAATCCAGCTTTTAATGGATATCGAGCAGTTCTCAAAATTCTGGATGTCAGACATAAACAAATGAGCACTGAAGTTCTGGGATGTGTAATGTTGGAAGGGACTACTCCAAAAGTTGTGTCAGCAGGGAGCGTAGCTGTTCTTGGTGGAGTTGTTAATCTATGTCGCTGTTCTCCTGAGAGCTTGACAACATTAGGGCAGCCAGAAATGTCTTCTATGCCAGGCGGATTATTAGTGGCTAGTGGACTGTACACTTTGCCTGATAAACGCTCCTTTACTTTACCTGTAGTGGTGAGAAATGACACCCAGAGTGACATAGCTGTTCCACCAAAAGCTGTGATCGCTGAAATGTACACTGTTCAGCACGTGATGGAGACGCAACCAAGACATGATGCTTCTCATGTTCAATTGAACTCCTGCAGCTCACCGATAAAAGTTGATTTTGGTGATTCCCCTTTACCAGCAGAGTGGAGAACCCGAATATCAGTTTTATTGAACACAATGCCTGAGTTGTTTGCCTTACATGACATGGATTATGGTCATACGGATAAAGTGAGACATCACATCAAACTTAGTGATGAAACTCTTTTAAGCACCGAGCTAGGCCCATTCACCCACAGGATGTCGATGCTGTTCGCAAACACCTGCAAGACTTGTTTGCTGCTGGAATTATTAGAGAATCTGAGTCTCCCTTTGCCTCCCCTATAGTGGTGGTGAGGAAGAAGGATAATTCAGTATGCCTTTGTATCGTCTTTAGAAAACTTAACTCCCAGACTATAAAGGACGCCTATGTGCGTCCAAACATGGAAGAGGTGTTTTCCGTATTATTTCCGGCGTCGGGGTACTACCAAATCGAGATGGAGGAAACGGATAAACACAAGACAGCCTTCGTGTGCCCGCAAGGGTTCTGGGAGTTTAATAGAATGCTGCAAGGGATCACAAATGCTCCCAGTACCTTTCAACGGCTCATGGAGCGCTGTATGGGTGATCTGAATTGAAAAGAGGTGCTAGTTTTCATAGACGACGTTATCGTTTTTTCAGAAATCCTTGAAGAGCACGGACATCGACTAGTGCAGGTTCTTACCCGTCTAAAGGAATATGGCTTGAAACTCGTGCCTGAAAAATGTAAATTTTTTCAAACTTCAGTGCGATATTTGGGACATATTGTTTCTCAGCATGGTGTAGAAACAGACCCAGTGAAAATTGAGGCCATCAAAACCTGGCCAAGTCCACAAACTCTCAAGGAACTGAAATCCTTCTTGGGATTTGCCGGGTATTATAGGAGGTTCGTTCAGGACTTTTCTAAAATAGTTAAGCCACTCAACAACCTCACAGCTGGATACCCCCCAATTCGCAAAGGAAGAAAATGTAAAGCCACAAATCGTCATTACTATGATCCAAAGGAAAAGCTGGGAGACCGGTGGGATGCTGCTTGTCAGCAGGCGTTTGAGACAATTGTGGAGAAATTAACAACTGCTCCAGTTTTGGGATATGCTGACCCTAGATTGCCTTACGTATTACATACTGATGCCAGCACCATAGGCTTAGGTGCCGCTTTATATCAAGAACAGGAAGGCCATTTGAGGGTCCTTGCTTATGCTAGTCGAGGACTATCTAAGAGTGAAGCCAGATATCCTGCTCATAAATTTGAGTTTCTGGCCCTCAAGTTGGCGGTTACCTCAAAGTTCAGCGACTATTTGTACGGGGCTGAGTTTACTGTTGTAACCGACAGTAACCCCTTAACTTATATCCTGACTTCGGCCAAATTGGACTCTACCAGTTATAGATGGCTGTCTGGGTTATCAGCGTATAACTTCCAGATCCATTACAGAGCAGGAGCCCAGAACCAGGATGCCGATGGGTTGTCCAGGCGTCCAAATGGTCAGCTGTTGAATGATCTGGAGTCTCAAAAAGAACAGGAGAGAATTAAACAATTCACTCTGAATCATCTAGCTGAAATTGACAAAGATCTGTCTCTGATCCTGCCAGAAGCAATGAATGCGGTGTGTGAGAAACATCAGGTAAGCCAGGCACAGGATGGCCATCACCCTGTCTTGATGACATTAGTGGAGTCTTTGATGATGGATGCTGGTGCGTTACCTCAAGAATTCCAAGAAGAATATGACAACGGCTTACCTGTGATCCCTCACCTCTCTGAGGAAGATTTAGCAGCCCGGCAACGAGCGGATCCGGAGTTGAAAGTGGTCCTTGAGTACCTAGAGTCTGGTGAAAAACCCCTTGGTAGGAAGTCCCAGTCAGCTAATGTAGCGATGTGGATGAGAGAGTGGAATAAGCTTGAAGTCAAAAATGGAGTGTTGTATCGAAAAAGAATGGATCAAGGTAGAGCGTTGAGCCAACTAGTGTTACCCAAGGATCTTCGAGAGATGGTACTCACCAGCTTACATGATGACATGGGTCATCTAGGGCTGGAGCGAACTCTTGACCTCCTTCGCTACAGGTTCTATTGGCCTAAAATGGCTGATGCTGTGGCGAGAAAAATCAAAACCTGTGAGCGTTGTATTCAGAGGAAATCTCCCCCACAGAGGGCAGCTCCTTTAGTGAACATACAGACCAGTAGACCCATGGAGCTGGTCTGTATGGACTTTTTGTCGGTAGAGCCAGACAGTAGCAACACAAAGTATATGTTGGTCATTACAGACCATTTTACAAAGTATGCCATTGCGATACCTACCAAAGATCAGAAGGCTCGGACCGTGGCCAGATGTCTCTGGGATCATTTCTTATTGCACTATGGCTTTCCTGAAAAATTGCATAGTGATCAGGGCCCAGATTTCGAATCGCGAACCATTCAAGAGCTGTGCAAAGTTGCAGGTATCCGTAAGGTGAGGACGACCCCCTATCATCCAAGGGTGAACCCAGTGGAGTGGTTCAACAGGACCTTGCTGCAAATGTTGGGAACCCTGGAGAATGACAAGAAGGCCCACTGGAAGGAATTTGTTAAACCGCTTGTGCATGCATGCAACTGCACAAAAAACAATGTTACAGAGTACTCACCTTACGAAATGATGTTCGGACGCCAGCCTCAATTGCCCGTGGATCTTGCTTTTGGACTTCCAATCAATGACTCCTTCCAGTCTCACTCACAGTATGTAAAATTTCTGAAGGATCGGTTGGAGGAGAATTACCAGCTCGCAACTTGCAACGCCATGAAGGTAGCGGAGAGAAACAAGAAGAGATTTGATAGGAATGTAGTTGCCTCCGTTCTGGATATAGGTGATCGAGTCCTAGTAAGGAATGTCCGGCTAAAAGGAAAACACAAAATAGCGGACAGATGGGAACCTGACGTCTATGACGTCCAACACTGAGATTGAAGAATCTGTACAGCAAAAATAAAATCGTAGGCCTAGGACAAGAGCCCAGTCCAGAATTGAGGATGTTGCTGAAGCAGAGATGGTGAATAGTCATTCTGAATCTGAGAGTGAATCTGTTCACTTTGATGTACCTGAAGAGTCCTTGGAGTTCACTACTAGAGTTGTTTCTGAAGCAAGACCAATTCATCACTCAGGAAGTTCATTGGTTAAAAGGAACGTACCTCAAGTTGAGTCAGAAATTTCACCATCTGTTGTCCTGGATTCGTTAAGAGATAATTCACCTGTTGAACAAAATTCAATCAGTGATGGAGTAGAGAGAAACTCACGTGCGATGCATCACACAGAACCGCGCACCTCTGGGGTTGTACCTGAAAGGAATAGTGAAGAGGGATTAGCAAAAGTAACCTCAGAAAAAGAATGTAACGAATCAAGTGAGTTACCTGATGAATTATTTGAAGTGGTGGATGAAATTGGACCTGATGCACATGTAGAGAACACCACTTCTCATCTTGAATTACCCCCAGTCAGACATCTTCTAAACATTCCAACTGTGGAAGATGATGCAGGAGATATGGGTCCAAGACGTTCAAAAAGACAGAGTAGACCCCCAGACAAGCTGAAGTATGCACGGCTGGGAAATTTGTTGATTTCAGTCATTCAGTCTTTATTGCAAGGATTGAGCTCTGCACTTTTTGAGTCAGAGGAGTAATCTGATTATATTAAATACCACAATTCTGGACCCAATGCAGCTCCACTTCTGTAACTTAACCACTCCCAAGCACAGGGACGTGCTTTGATTCAGGAGGGGAAAGTGTAACCAAGGTTACCAGGGAGTAACAGAAAAAATGATTGTTATTAATATAATAATGTAATAATGGGAGAATTATTGAAAACTATTCAAAAGAAGTAGCTTCATAAAAGAAAATATTAATTTCATACGAACGTATATTTTCAGTTGGGTATTAGTGTGACCAATGGTGATGAGTTTTGAACTTGAGACAAGCCAATACGAGCGCAGAATGTGGCACAGCGGAAAAAATTGATTTCCAGGTTTTGCACGAGATTTGTGCGTGGAGTTAGAGGCAGCTCTCTCTCTCGTCCACGGATGCCTGATGAGCGCGGTGTCACGACGCTCCGGGAAACAGAAAGAAAGAAAAAATCTTCTAGATGAATTCTGTCGATGGATTGATGAGTGAAATGATGTGTTTTATTTCCTATTAGTTATGAGTGACGTTGGTATTGTTATGAAAGTGAACCAGACATTCAGCTCGTTAATATAAAAGTGTATAGTGATATACATATACTTGATTAGCATCAGAGTATTGCTAAAGTGTTTATGGAGTGTATTTTTGATTAGAAAGGGTAAAGAGAAGGATTTAAAGGGGCATTCGGCAACTCTAGCTATTTCTTCGCTGATTTTCACTTTTGTTGTCGCGTGTTTTCTCAACGAGCTCCCCCTACAGCTGTGAGGCGTGTATTTCACAACAATGTCGTAAAAAAAATCACTTGCGGCACCCTCCTCCCCCTTTCTACCGCTGCTCATGTGCATTTGTTATTATCGGAGCCGGCCAACTTTATCGTGTGGAGCTAAGTCTACCGAGGTGGGTAATACATCATACACATTGAGGGCGGCGTGTGTGTTTATGTCGAATTGCCGTAAAGCAGTTTGTGTTTCTCGCTCGTTCTCACTTCTCACAAGACTTCCTATTTCCAACTTACCGGGACGTTAGTCCCCATGTTGCAAGGTTGGATTTCTGCCTGGGAGCATTGGGGGGAGCGGGGAAAGTCACCATTCTCACCAGAACAGGTTATTAAACCATCCAAATGATTTCTAAACGGTTTTATTAAGTTGACATAGTTGCCGAATGCCCCTTTAAAGGGGACGTGCTGTACCTGCACCATTCTGGAATTTTCTGTGAGTTTAACGATCTCCTTGGTAAGTCAAATTGATTTGTAATTGTTACAAATCAGACTGTTATTGTTGTATAAGAGGAAAGCCAAGATAAAATTGAATCTGTGAGTAGTTTATGTGTATTAAAAAAATGTGCAATGCTGTATTTGGTAAATAACAGCTAACTGTGCTTGACTAGGTGAGAAAAGTGGTTAATAATATATTGAGTGCATTATATTGGGAAAATAGTCACAAACCGTACATATGTAAAAGAAATATTCTCTATTTGAAAAAAAAATGCATTTACATATGTTCAAGTTCTGTGTTAAATGTACAATGGTTCATTTACTTTCATGAGTTTAAAAATTTATTTGGGAAAATTTATGTGGTGTGACCTTGTCTGATCAAGGTCAGGTTTTTTTTGTTATTCTATTTTTTCCAAGTTCGATTGATGTCCTCATGTCTGATGTGGCGATATTCTGGTCCCTGTATTCTGGATTTGTTCTGGCCTTCCAGTAGTTCTGAGGAGGGTTTGGACTGGCGAGCCTCCCTTGAGTCTGTTCTTGGATCTTTCAGTTGAGAAATTTGCACTGCGATTTGCCTAGCACTGATTTGAACTGCAAATGGTAGGAAATGGAATAACTTTCCTCATCTTTGTTTTTTTCTGGGATGGAGACTTTTTTTCCCTCATCAACAGATAAAGGACAATTAACTTTTTCTACGGATTTTTCAAAGAACTCTTTTCAGAAAAGACTGAATATTTTGATTATATTCAATTGAAAAAAACTTTGTTGTTCAATTAGATTGCATATTGTTTATTTGGGGTTTTGATAATTGATACTGATTGCTTACCAAAGACATAAGTGTGTACAAGTACAATGAGTGAGTATATTTAATCTCAATAGAGTTAAGGGAACACTGCAGTAACCGTAGTGAGCTGACTTTACCTTGTTGAAACCCAAAGAGGAAAAAATGAGACCTAGAGAAACAAAGGAAACAACAGCAAGATTTGGGAAGCTACATTCTTGTTGAAAAAGAAATACACATCTATATATTTTTTTATTTTATTTGTTTATCAATTAATGTAATTCACCTGAAAATACTCATTGTGTGTTCAAACGAGTGTTCACTGTTGTTGTGGCATCTTTCTCAGCAGCAAATCTATTTCTTCTGATACGCTGGTCCGAGCTATTTATTAGCCTAATCTACAAGTTAATAGCCAAGTTAATAGAGTAAGCGCTACAATTGCCATCGGTCTCAAGTTTTAAATTAGTAGGTAAAGCATTCCAGAGTTTGGCCCCTTTGCAGAGAAAGCAGACTGACCAAAAGAGGTCTTGTACTTTGGGACAAGACAGTCACCTTTGATAATGGCTCGTGTGTTCGCCCAATGAGAACTTTGACTAATTTAGAGAACAGTGGTGAAACACGATTATTTAGACATTTAAAAACCAGTTTGAGATAATTCAAATCAATAAAACAGCCAAAGCCAAGAAGCTTATGCTTTCTTAAAACATCACCATGGTTTTTGTGAAAAAACAGGTTTTAATTTAGTTGGAGAGGCTTGTGACCATGATGTGACGCAATATGAGAGATGTGAAAATATCACTGCATGCATGTATAGTTTTGCAGTGTGACATGACAAATCCCTTCTTATAAAACGAAAACAATTTATGTTTGGTTTGACCTTCTTGCAGATGTACTTAACATGATTATCAAATTTATATTTTTTATCCAGAATAATCCCAAGGTACTTAACTTCATTCACTGCTTCTATTACTTAATTTTTGATCTGCACCTCAAATATATCGCTTACAGGCCTATTCCGTATGGAGAAACACATGGAAACTGTTTTCTTAACATTAAGAGATAAATGATATAACTCGAGACGTTTAGAGATATTCTGTAATGCCTTTGTCAGGTGTTCACCTGCCAGACTGGGTGTTTTAGTGGAAACATGGATGACAGTGTCATCAGCATACATCTGACAGTTGATGCCTGGACATCATTTTGGTAGGTAATTTATTTACATTGTAAACAACAATGGGCCAAGTACAGACCCTTGCGGTACTCCCATGTTGTTGTCATGCAGAGGTGACTTCACCCCATTGACCCTGACACATTGCTGTCTCCCGCTCAAATAAGACCTAAACCACTGCAAAGCTGCTGATGATCTGTTAAATTGATTTAATTTATGTAACAAGATACTGTGATTAACAGTGTCAAAGGCCTTTTTTAGGTCCAGGAACACTCCCCCAACAATATGTCCTTTATCCAGTGATGCTTTAATTTTGTCAAGCACATAACAGTTAGCTGTTTCCGTGGAATATTTGTCTCTAAATCCAAACTGCTGTGGATAAAGCAACTGGTTATACTCTAAATGTTTATATATATATATAAATAATTCATTACATTTATATAGTGCTTTTCTCAGCACTCAGAGCATTTATCATGCGACGGCAGCCATATTGCGCCAGAACGCCCACCACACACCAGGCTTATTGGTGGAGAGGAGAACCCAATGAGTATATATGGGGATGATTAGGAGGCCATGATGGACAGAGGCCACTGGGCAAATTTGGCCAGGATATCCTTCGAAAGAGTAGGGGTGTAGTCAGGTGTTAAAGTGGGCCGGAACGGTCCGGAACTGCGTCCGAGCACCTCAGATAAATTAATAAATAAATAGATTAATTAATCTCAACGAATCTCGCTGGTCCCGAGATGGGCCGACCAACCTCCCTTCCTCTCCTCCCCGCTGAACATGAGCGATTACAAATGCGTGAACTCACGGAGGTTGAGTGCGGTAAAGTTAGTTTTAGGTTCGATATTCGCCGGACATTTGTTTTCTCTTGCCACTGTTATATTGGGTCGGCAGTCTTACAAAGATATCAATAGCAGGATTAGTTTTAACATTATGTAACCATTGTATATGGACATGAAATATTCATTCAAAATCACCTACTTGCATTAAGACGAGACACTACAGGTGAATAGGGTCATTTTTTTAACCTAGCAGATATCACCATGAAACTTTGCCAGTTGATTACCTACATTAAGATGAGAAAAAAATGTATTACAAGTTTTCTGTAATTTAATGTTTAAATATGCAAATGAGGCATTATCTAATTAAATATGCACTAATTTGCATATATTTTAAAAAACGAAATCTGAGTATTGGATAAAGCCAGGTTCAAAATTATTTTTTCATTGTGTTCACATATTAGATGGGGAAAAAATTACAGAGGGTTTTATGGATATCTACTTTTGTTATCCTGTAAATCAGAATATACTGCCAATAGCCTTAAAAAAATGATTTTCGCCATGTTTTTTGGAAAAAAATGTTATATAAATCTGGCTAGGAATAATATATTTACAAATCCCTCTGTAAATGTCTTCATAATATAACTAGGTACAAGACTGGAAAGTTTGGTGTATATACAGGTCCTTCTCAAAAAATTAGCCTATTGTGATAAAGTTCATTATGTTCCATAATGTAATGATAAAAATTAAACTTTCATATATTTTAGATTCATTGCCATTGCCTGTCTGTCCGAGACAGAGCCTCTGGAAACTGCCTTGGAAAAGGCGTTCAAAACTGAAGGCCTGCAAAGCTGGCAGAAACCATTCAGTTCCGGATCACAGAGACGGGACCACCTGGAGAGTGTAACTCAACCTCAAGAAATGACGGAAGTCGTCCACTCAATCCATGGGCCTACCCAGTGCTCGTCCTGAACACTGAGGAAGTAAGAGAGGGATCAAAACCAGGAAGGTCTGCTGAGGCCAAAGACCTGATTACCCCCTATGTGGGGAGCTCCAGTACCTGAGAGCTCACATCAGGAAAGGCCGGTGAGGCCTGTAACCTGGCGACCACCGCATGTGGGAGCTCATAACCAGGAAGGCCGGGTGAGGCCTGTAACCTGGCGACCACAGCATGTGGGAGCTCATAACCAGGAAGGCCGGGTGAGGCCTGTAACCTGGCGACCACCGCATGTGGGAGCTCATAACCAGGAAGGCCGGGTGAGGCCTGTAACCTGGCAACCACAGCATGTGGGAGCTCATAACCAGGAAGGCCGGGTGAGGCCTGTAACCTGGCGACCACAGTGTGTGGGAGCTCATATCAGGAAGGCCGGTGAGGCCTGTAACCTGAGACCCAGAATATGGGAGCTCATAACCAGGAAAGCCTGATAAGGCCTGCAACCTGACAACCATACCACGTGGGAGCTACATTAGAAAGTACATGAAACAAAAGTGCATGTACTTAGTCATTCTGAGTCCAGAAAAGGCCTGGATCAGAATGAAGAAGTTAGCCAGAAAGGCGTCTGTCGTAGCATATTTTGACGAGATCTAGAGTGGGACCCGAGGTGAAAGACTTGGGTCTGGGCCACATAGAAAGGGACTGAAGCGTACAGCGCATGACCCTTACCATAAAAATGGATTTTAGAAAGTACACAAGATGTTCCATCATGTGACTTACCATAAGTATGGTTTTGACATGACCAGGAAGGCCAGATGTGGCCTATAACCTGACATGTGAAAGCTCACAACCACACCCTAGCGACCACAGTGAGTGGGAGTTCACATTCAGGAAGGCCTGGAGAGGCCTGAAACCTGACATGTGACAACTCATAACCAGGAAGGCCGAGGGGGCCTGAAGCCTGGTGACCACTGAATGTGGGAGCTCAAAACCAGGAAGGCCGGCGAGGCCTGTAACCTGACAACCACAGTAGGAGGGAGCTCATATCAGGAAGGCCTGACAAGGCCTGTAACCTGACAACCACACCATGTGGGGCTACTTCCAGATGGGCCATAAATATGGATTTTAGAAAGTACATGAAACAAAAGTGCGTGTACTTAGTAATTCCGAATCCAGGAAGGCCTGGATCAGAAAAAGGCGTCTGTCGTAGCAAACCTTGACGACAGGACGCATCTAGAGTGGGACCCGTGGAGAAAGACCTGGGTCTGGACCACATAGGAAGGGACCGAAGCATACAGCGCATGACCCTTACCATGAAAATGGATTTTAGAAAGTACACAAGACGTTCCGTCATGTGACTTACCATAAGTATGGTTTTAACATAATCAGGAAGACCAGATGAGGCCTGTAACCTGATAGTCAAAATGTGTGGGAGCTCACATTCAGGAAGGCCTAATGAGGCCTACAACCTGGAAGGTGAAAGCTCACAACCACACCCTAGCGACCACAGTGAGTGGGAGTTCACATTCAGGAAGGCCTGGTGAGGCCTGAAACCTGACATGTGACAACTCATAACCAGGAAGGCCAAGGAGGCCTGAAGCCTGGTGATCACTGAATGTGGGAGCTCATAACCAGGAAGGCTGGTGAGGCCTGTAACCTGACGACCACAGTAGGTGGGAGCTCATATCAGGAAGGCTGGTAAGGCCTGTAACCTGATACCCAGTATTTGGGAGCTCATAACCAGGAAGACCGGTGAGGCCTGTAACCTGGCGAGCACAGTAAGTGGGAGCTCATATCAGGAAGGCCGGTGACGCCTGAAACCTGACAACCACAGCATGTGGAAGCTCATACTCAGGAAGGCCGGGTGAGGACTGTAACCTGGCGACCACAGTATGTGGGAGCTCATATCAGGAAGGCCGATGAGGCCTGTAAACTGGCGACCACAGCATGTGGGAGCTCATAACCAGGAAGGCCTGGCAAGGCCTGTAACCTGGCGACCACAGCATGTGGGAGCTCATAACCAGGAAGACCTGGAGAGGCCTGTAACCTGGTGACCACCGTGTGTGGGAGCTCATATTCAGGAAGGCCTAGTAAGGCCTGTAACCTGAAACCCAGTATGTGGGAGCTCATAACCAGGAAGGCCGGTGAGGCCTGTAACCTGGTGACCACAGTATGTGGGAGCTCATATCAGGAAGGCCGGGTGGGGCCTGTAACCTGATAACCACAGTATGTGGGAGCTCATATTCAGGAAGGCTGGATAAGGCCTGTGACCTGACATATGGAAGCTCATAGCCTGAAAGGCCTGGTGAGGCCTGTAACCTGGCGACCACATCTGGGAGCTCAGCTCACCTTACAATTCTACATTACCTTTGCTTGCCAAACATGTCCCCGGCTCTGTACAGGAGACGAGTTCTGAAAAAGAAGAGAAAAATGTTATTTGCGCAGAAAAAAAACATTTTCACTCAACATAAACCTGCAGCGTGCGAAATGAAGCACACCAGGACTCAAGAACTCAGAAACCTGAGTTCTACTGCTTCACAATGGTTAAGAGACAAGATCCAGGGAGGTGATGTCTAACGTTCAGTCCGAGAACGTTTACTCTGGATCACCTCCCTGAGATCCTGCCTCCCGCGGGAGTTATGCCTCCTGCGCGCCCTGCTCCCCTGCTAGGAGAAGGGGATGCACAGGAAGCGACACTGGCCTTCTGAGTCTGTCTGTGATCCTCAGACCACAACGGACCATGCCCTCCCGGCTGCCTGGGCTGGGCCGAGGACCTCCGCGGCATGCAGCTCTTAAATGCCACAGAGCGCGCCCACGCCTCCCTGAACTTATCGACCACCGTCTCAACGGAAGGTCCGAAAAGCTCAGAAGGCGAAACCGGCGAATCGAGGAGAAAGGATTTTTCTTTCTCCCCGATGTCAGCCTGGTTGAGCCACAGAAGCTTCTCCGTGGCCACCATAGCCGCCTGATGTAATCTTAAGCGGCTTGGATGGCAGGGTCGGGGCTCCCAGTGACGAAGACCGATCAGAGGCGAGATAGTTAGCCAACGTCTCAACCGGCAGCATCGACACATACCCGTGCTCCGCGGCCCCATCCACAGCAGTGAAACTAGCCTGCTGATGTAGATGAAGACGCGCGGAGAACGGGTTCTTCCATGCCCTCTCGATCTCAGAATGGAGATTGGGAAGGAATGGAAGGCTCGTCCGAGCTGGTGGCTTATGGGTAGGAAGGAACCGATCGTCCAAAACACCACGAACAGGTTCCTCCCGGACGCGCCTCCACTGCAACTGCAATCTGTTGGTGGCGCGCCCCATAAGATCCACCAAATCAACGTACACTGGGCAGGAGGGCTGAGATGGTTAAGTCCTAACCAGACTGATATCATCAGTAGCCGACTCCTGCCCGGCCCGAAGAGAATCAGTCACAGATCCATCAGAAAGAGAAAGAACCTCCTCTACAACGACCCGTAACTCATCCTCGTCAGCTGGCAGATCATCCGCGAGGTTAACGCCCCTCTCCAGCTGATCTGCCAGCTCCATCTGAGAGCCCCACGAGCTCACGCGCCGTTGAGCCTCAGCCCGACCGGGACCAACACCGCGGGGTTCAGATGCCGCGCCCACTTCCCTCGAGAAGTGGGACAGACGAGAACGGAGCGTTTTCAGAGAAAAACGCTCACAGTTTGCGCAGGAAGTTCCCTCGAGAACTCCCCGCGCGTGCTCTTCTCCCAGGCAGAAAACGCACAGATCGTGTGAATCCTCCGGTGTCAAATATCTGGGACACGGGTCGGCACACTTGCGGAAAGTATTTTCCCCTTCTCTGCACGCTTCATTGTTGATTACTCAAAACAGACAAACAGTCCCTGAAGACGAAAAGGATGTTGTCACGGTTTCAAGGCGCACTTTTATACATCCAGATTGACGCGCTCATCATTCGAGCTGATGATGCACGGGCTGTCGTCGGTCAACATGATTGCTGTGAGTTGATACTTGATTTCAGACGCCTGAGGCGTTCCCCATAACGTCGATGACGTATTGTTGAGTTCCCTTCGAAAGGGAACCCAAAATTCCTATCTCAAAAAATTAGCATATTTCATCCGACCAATAAAAGAAGTGTTTTTAATACAAAAAAAAATGTCAACCTTCAAATAATTATGTTCAGTTATTCACTCAATACTTGGTCGGGAATCCTTTTGCAGAAATGACTGCTTCAATGCGGCGTGGCATGGAGGCAATCAGCCTGTGGCACTGCTGAGGTGTTATGGAGGCCCAGGATGCTTCGATAGCGGCCTTAAGCTCATCCAGAGTGTTGGGTCTTGCGTCTCTCAACTTTCTCTTCACAATATCCTACAGATTCTCTATGGGGTTCAGGTCAGGAGAGTTGGCAGGCCAATTGAGCACAGTAATACCATGGTCAGTAAACCATTTACCAGTGGTTTTGGCACTGTGAGCAGGTGCCAGGTCGTGCTGAAAAATGAAATCTTCATCTCCATAAAGCTTTTCAGCAGGTGGAAGCATGAAGTGCTCCAAAATCTCCTGATAGCTAGCTGCATTGACCCTGCCCTTGATAAAACACAGTGGACCAACACCAGCAGCTGACATAGCACCCATTTTGGCATTTCCTTCTCCCCAGTCTTCCTCCAGACTCTGGCACCTTGATTTCCGAATGACATGCAAAATTTGCTTTCATCCGAAACAAGTACTTTGGACCACTGAGCAACAGTCCAGTGCTGCTTCTCTGTAGCCCAGGTCGGGCGCTTCTGCCGCTGTTTCTGGTTCAAAAGTGGCTTGACCTGGGGAATGCGGCACCTGTAGCCCATTTCCTGCACACGCCTGTGCACGGTGGCTCTGGATGTTTCTACTCCAGACTCAGTCCACTGCTTCCGCAGGTCCCCCAAGGTCTGGAATCGGTCCTTCTCCACAATCTTCCTCAGGGTCCGGTCACCTCTTCTCGTTGTGCAGCGTTTTTTGCCACACTTTTTCCTTCCCACAGACTTCCCACTGAGGTGCCTTGATACAGCACTCTGGGAACAGCCTATTTGTTCAGAAATTTACCCTCTTGCTTGAGGGTGTCAATGATGGCCTTCTGGACAGCAGTCAGGTCGGCAGTCTTACCCATGATTGCGGTTTTGAGTAATGAAACAGGCTGGGAGTTTTTAAAAGCCTCAGGAATCTTTTGCAGGTGTTTAGAGTTAATTAGTTGATTCAGATGATTAGGTTAATAGCTCGTTTAGAGAACCTTTTCATGATATGCTAATTTTTTTAGATAGGAATTTTGGGTTTTCATGAGCTGTATGGCAAAATCATCAGTATTAAAACAATAAAAGACCTGAAATATTTCAGTTGGTGTGCAATGAATCTAAAATATATGAAAGTTTAATTTTTATCATTACATTTTGGAAAAGAATGAACTTTATCACAATATGCTAATTTTTTGAGAAGGACCTGTAGGTGCTACTGAAGTGGAGATTTCAGACTTGGAGTATGACAGAAAAGTCATTTTGAGAAAACGGGCTTTAAAGATTTAGCATCAGCCAATGAGATTGCGCATTTAGAGTAAAATCCCCCCTTTTACTTTCACGATTGGTTGCTGATAAAAAGGAAATGACCATATTTGGATCCGGCAGTCTTGTTCAGGAGAGAGAGAGCTTTCTAACGGTGTGTGTGATGACAGGGTGCAGGTCGCGATCGCGGAGCAGAGGGATGATTTATAACGACAACTTTTGATGAATTTATGAGAAATCTACAGACGCAAACAGACAAAGTGTAGTAAAATAAAGACCTAAATGTGTATTTCGGACTTTTTTTCACCACAAGTCTGAAAGAAGACATGTTATTGAAGACAAATATCCCAAAATCTCAAAATTGACCAGTGAAAAAAAAAAACGATGTTTTTGCCTGCCGTGTCTCGCCTTAACCCTCTGGGGACCAAGGTGTTTTTAAGGTCCTTGAGATGTTTTGACATACCCTTACATTTGTGCTTTTTTCAGTTATTTATAAACATGTTAGTGGCAAAGGTGTAAATTCACTCTATATAGCACAAACGGGGCTACCATAATATGTGAGCAACATGTATGTACATGTATTTTTAAGAGAATAATGTTTATGCGTGGTTATTGAAAAAAATGAAACTTTAAGTTTCTGAAATAAGGCCACAAAACACATACAAAATATGTGTCCACAATACTTTTGACTAATGGATGTTGTCGCCTAGAGTTTATTGCTTCAAAATGATCTGAAAATCATCCTGCCTAATCATTCACATAAAACAATACATTGATTTAAATTTTGTAAGACACTTTTTGTTTGGAAAGGCAATATGCGGGTGGGCGTAAATGGGCGTGGAGGAATCATGAATAATGCTCTGATTCACACCTGAGAAGACAAAGACCTGCATAATGAGCCGCATAATGAGCTGCGTAATGAGCCTTTCACACAGGTGTGTCACTAGGGACCAAAGAATGCAGTACAAAAGAAGACACATTTTTTCAAGATGTTTCCTACTCTAACTTTGAACCAATTCTATATTCTAATATAGAATATACACTGCTGTTCAAAAGTTTGGGGTCGGTAAGATTTTTAATGTTTTTAAAAGAAGTCTCTTCTGCTCACCAAGGCTGCATTTATTTGATTAAAAATACAAAACAAACCCAGTAATATTGTGAAATATTATTTCAATGTAAAACAGCTGTTTTCTATGTGAATATATAGTAAAGTGTAATTTATTCCTGTGATCAAAGCTGAATTTTCAGCATCATTACTCCAGTATTCAGTGTCACATGATCCTTCAGAAATCACTATAATATGATGATTTGATGCTCAAGAAACATTTCTCATTATTATCAATGTTGAAAACAGTTGTGTATAATTTTTTTTAGGATTCTTTGATGAACAGAAAGTTAAAAACAACAGAATTTATTTGAAATAGAATCTTTTGTAACATTTTGATCAATTTAATTCCTCCTTGATGAATAAACGTATTGATTTATTTTATTTATTTCCCCAAAAAAATAAAATAAAAATTCTTACTGACCCCAAACTTTTGAACGGTAGTGTTTAATGTTACAAAAGATTCTATTTCAGATAAATGCTGTTCTTTTGAACTTTCTATTCATCAAAGAATCCTGAAATAAAAATGTAAATAACTGATTTCAACATTGATAATAATGATAAATGTTTCTTGAGCATCAAATCATCATATTATACAGATTTCTGAAGGATCATGTGACACTGAAGACTGGAGTAATGATGCTGAAATTTCAGCTTTGATCACAGGAATAAATTTTATTTTAAAATATATTAAAATCGAAAACTGTTATTGTAATAATATTTCACAATATTAATGTTTTTTGTTGTATTTTTAATGAAATAAATACAGCATTGGTGAGCATAAGTGACTTATTTTAAAAACATTAAAAATCGTACCGACCCCAAACATTTGAACGGCAGTGTATATAATCCAAATATAAATGAAAGTCAAAAGCACATTTTTAGTACTTAGTCATATCTGGAAACAAATTCAAATAATTTGTTCAAAGTTAGAGTTGGAAACATCTTGAAAATAAAATTGTCTTTTTCCATAAATTTCTTATAAAGTATTCTTTTTAAAAGTAGGCCAATACATTTTATCATACATATTTTAAAGTTAAGGATTCATTAGTTTGATATAGCTTACATTGCAACAAACACTATAATAACATATTAGTTGATGAGTATATTTTTGACAAAACATACTATATATTTAACATAGGAGCAGAAACTGGCTAACAAAAGCTTATTTGATATTTTAGAATAAAAACTTTATAATCTATCCAAAGCTACGAAATGTTGTCTTTCATATTTCATCTGTAACATAGTAAACAACAGCGCCCATCTGTGCCGTTAATTAATTCACACACAGAAACGTGATTCAAATTTAAACAGTCTTTTTGCGTTTACAGACACTATTCCATATCGCGATTAGAACAAAGCACAAGAATAAAAAACTTACTATTCACAATTCTCGGCTAGATCCGTTGCTCCTCGAAATGAAAATAAACCAGCACATGTTCTGAGGTAAATGTCCCAGGATTATTCCTCACAGCCTCGCAAGACGACATAGTACATTAATCTGATTAAATTTGGTGTGTTTATCGAGTTGATGTGGGCGTTAAAACACGTTTGCATGTGTTGCCTCAGATCATTTGCGTTTGAATAGCGCGCGCTCTCCGTGGGCGTGTCAAATTAGCAGAATAATGAGCTGCAAGAACGTTAATGAGAACTGCTGACATCTCTCTCTTTTTATATAGATTACATAAACAGAGAATATTTATTTTAGTTTTGAGTTAGATCATTTAAAAGTACAAACTTAAACGATTATAAAGATATATTGATCATGCCTGGGTGAATAGTATTCGCTGAGTTTTGTTTAGAGACGTGCTCCAGAAAAAAAGTTCAAGGAGACGAAGAGGCAGAAAGCACACCCTGTTTATTTTCTTTATTTTACAAAAGCACAATGTTTTATTTCGATAGTAAGTGGACACATAAAAAAAATAGACATTTAACAGTTTATTTTTTTATATTTCTTAAGTCTGTATGACCAAAAATGACAGAGTGTTTTAAGTCTATTTTGCTGCTATGTGAAAAAGATCGAGCAAAACGCTCCGGTGCGTTTGCCGACCCCAGAGGGTTAACATTTAAAAACAAAGCTAGTAGAAGGTTGAAGGGGGGTGGTAATGTGGGCTGGTGTGGCTACAGTGCCAGGGCTGAATTTTTGTCCCAGTCCGCCCCTGACAGTTGCTGTTCTAGCCAGAGCAAGTGGGTGTTACAGTGGAGTTAAAAGGCGAAGGTGAAGTAGGCTAATGTCAAATTTCCATAATTGTGGTTGTGATTTATTTCTGTTATAGTTGTCTTCAGCCATTTTGGTGAGTTAAATGTGTAGTTTTGGGCTTCCCATTTTTATGTTTGAATTTACAATATAAAACAAGGTTGTGTTCCATATTGCGGTGTTCAGCAATTTTAACATAGTATCGTCATCATATCAGTGTAGATGGACCAAAATAAAACCATTAAAATATCAAGTAAATAAGTATTGTGATACTTGCCACAGTGACACTCTTGTCTCCAAAAGTATTGCTATACCACATATGTTGTCCCACGGTGAGTTATTTTTCCCTGTTGCACCTACACAAAATTTGAGGGTTCCCCCACCTGCCAACCATTGGGTGTAGCCACGGAATTTTTTAATGGCCACTTAATTTTTTAATGACCACCGTGAGTCAGGACCTCGGTTTAACGTCTCATTCAAAGGACGGTGCTTTTTGACAGTATAGTGTGTCCCTGTCACTATACTGGGATGTTAGGACCCACAAAAACCACAGGGTGAGCACCCCGTTCTGGCCTCACTAACACCTCTTCCAGCAGCAACATAGTTCCCTTTCGTTGTCACTCCGAGTTACGTCGGATGACGACGAAATGGGGTTTCGCTTAGAAAGCCTATCAACTTCGAGTATTACAAAACGAGCCAATGGCAAATAAATGCCATGGGTCTGCGGAATTTGCATGACGTAACTCCGCCCCACCTCGTGGGTATAAAAGGAGGAAGTCTGCAACAGCAGTTTATGTTTTCGCTTCGGAGCCAAGTTAATCCTTCGTTCCACAAGCCATCTCTGAACTGTCAGCTTTTACAGACGAGCGAGATTCTCTGGTGTTGGTGTGACGGCGATCTCCCGGCGAGTGCGCACTTCCTGCTTATCTGTGCTGTGGTTTGCCAGCGAGTGTGTTTCTCCCCGGGCGCTTCAACACTCTCAGAGTTTCTTTTCTCTCACAAAAAGAGCTTGCACGGGCACGTCTTTTTAAAGATGCACCGCCCGTGCACTTCTGGTTGCGGTAGACTGGTTGCCGACTCTGATGGGCACGAGCGCTGCATAGTGTGTTTGGGCTTTGATCACGCTAGAGCAGCGCTCGTGGATGAGTCATGTTCTCACTGCGGGAACATGACCATCGAAACACTACGATCGAGGCTCCATGATCTCGCAAGAGTGAGGGTCCCCTCATCCACACCCCGATCTAGTGTCTCCTCGAGAGGCCCTACTTCGGCTGGTGGCCAGGGTGATCTGAGGGTGACGGTTTGGAACAAAGCGCCGACTATACGTCCGTGCCCAGCCGCACCCTCTCCAGTGTTGCAACCCGCGAGTGTTCAGGGGATTTCCGCGGGTCCATCTCCTGATGCCCCGCGGATTTCCTTTGGCGCTCCAGAGGAGGACGCCATGTCCATCGCAGCATCACAAGGTGGGTCTGATTCTTTTGGAAGTGAAGACTCGGCACAGCTGCCACCTTCCGGTGTGCATACGGTTGCGTCCGAGTCTGATCCGGAGATGACGGCCATGCTTGCCCGGGCCGCCGCGAGCATCGGACTAGAGTGGTCCCCTCCACCCTGTCCTGAGCGCTCGCGGTTGGATGATTGGTACTTGGGTAAGGCCGCGGACCCCCGTCCGCGGCAAACCCCAATACCTTTCTTCCCGGATGTGCATGATGAAATCTCGAAGTCCTGGAAGACTCCCATGTCTTCCCGTGACCGCTCGTTGGTTTCATCCGCCTTTCCTCCCCTCGATGAGGCGGCTGCCCGTGGGTACACTGGGCTCCCCCCGGTTGAGCGCTCTGTTGCGATGCAGCTGTGTCCTCAGAGCGCTTCTTCTCATGGTGAGCCTAAGCACCCATCCAAGGCCTGTAGGTACTCGTCTACATTAGTGGCGAAGTCCTACAGAGCGGCGGGACAGGCAGCCACCTCTTTGCATGCCATGGCCATTCTGCAGGTCTACCAGGCCCAGATGCTCAAGGACATGCACGAGGGGAGGACGGACCCAGGGCTCTTCAATGAGCTGCGTGCCGCCACCGACCTCGCTCTCCGGGCGACGAAGGTGACCGCACGCTCCCTGGGTTTGGTGATGTCCACAGCCGTGGTCCAGGAGAGACACCTTTGGCTGAACCTCGCTGATATGCGGGATGCCGAGCGGTCCCGTCTGCTCGACACCCCCATATCACAGGCCGGCCTTTTCGGCGGTGCAGTCGAGGATTTCGCCCAACAGTTCTCGACTGCTCAGAAACAGACTGAGGCGATTAAGCACATTCTGCCCCGACGGCCCGCTGCTGCCTCCACCCAGCCGACCGGGCAGAATCCTCAGCCTGTTCGCCGCCGAGGGCGCCCTCCTGCGGTTCCCCTCCCGCCCGGCCCAAGCAGCAGCCTCCACCCGGGCCCGGTCGCGGAGGAAGCCGTAAGAAGGCGCCCCAGCCCTCTCCTGCCCCGCCCCCCGCTAAACGCCGGGCTAAGCGGCGCTCCTGAGACGGGCTGCTCAGGGATGACTCTCACTTCTCAGGAGATGGTAGCAGGACCACTCCTTCCCCCGGTGGAGGGCCGGGGGAGAATCTTTTGTTCTCCACCCCCCGCTGCTCACCCACGGGTGGGCAGCACCCTAATGTGGTTAAAGAAAGAAGTGACATGTTCATCCCTGAGCACACAGAGTTCTCGGACGACACGGTGCGCCGCCTCCGAGCCGTGCACCCCTCGTCCCCCTCTGTCCCAGAGCCGGATGACAGCACGCGCCGTCCCCGGACCGTGCAGCTCTCATCCCCCTCTGTCGCCAGCCCCCTGGCAGAGCAGACCCCCGTGGAACGTTCGTCCTTCCCTGGTCTCCTCTGTCAGGACGCGGTCAATGACTATGCCCCGACACTGGGCCGCTATGCCGTCCACGTCCGGGACAGTCATTCCGCCTCGCTGCCCCACCGACGGGAAGTCTGTGGTTCGCATGACCCCGCTGGTACAGTTCTTGGGAGCCTGGTTAGAGCTTCCCCACCTGTCCCGCTGGGTCGCCCGAACGATCAGGCTCGGCTACGCGATTCAGTTCGCGCGGTCTCCTCCCCGATTCAGGGGAGTTCGCTCCACTATGGTCGGTGGCAATGCCCCCATCATGAGAGCGGAGGTTGCTACCCTGCTGGCGAAGGGTGCGATCCAGACTGTCCCTCCAGCCGAAATGAGGTCCGGCTTATACAGCCCGTACTTCATTGTCCCAAAGAAATCCGGTGGGTTACGGCCAATCCTGGACCTGCGCGTGCTGAACCGCTCCCTTCACAGGCTGCCGTTCAAGATGCTCACTGCCAAGCGCATTTTCGAATGTGTACGGCCCCAGGATTGGTTTGCAGCGATCGACCTGAAGGACGCCTACTTTCATGTCTCCATTCTCCCTCGACACAGGCCGTTTCTACGGTTTTCTTTCGAGGGGCAGGCATATCAGTACGCGGTTCTCCCATTCGGGTTAGCCCTGTCTCCTCGCGTCTTCACGAAGGTCGTCGAGGCAGCCCTTGTTCCTCTTCGGGAACACGGGGTTCGCATCCTGAACTATCTCGACGACTGGCTGATTCTAGCTCACTCTCGGGATCAGGTTTGCGAACACAGGGACCTAGTGCTCCGGCACCTAGCCCGTCTGGGCCTTCGGGTCAACTGGGAGAAGAGCAAACTTTGCCCCGTGCAGAGGATCTCTTTTCTCGGTATGGAAATTGACTCGGTCGCCATGTCCGCGCAGCTTACGAGCGAGCGCGCGCAGTCACTGCTGACTTGCCTGAGACAGTTCGAGGGCAAGAGTGCGGTTCCACTGAAACTTTTTCAGAGGCTCCTGGGGCATATGGCATCTGCAGCCGCGGCAACGCCGCTCGGATTGCTTCATATGAGACCGCTTCAGCTTTGGCTTCGCGACCGAGTCCCGAGGTGGGCATGGCAACACGGCACCCTCCGAGTACCAGTTACTCCGACCTGCCGTCAGACCTTCACCCCGTGGGCGGACCTCAGCTTTCTACGGGCCGGAGTGCCCCTGGAACGAGCTTCGCGGCATGTTGTTGTATCGACAGATGCCTCTTCCATGGGCTGGGGCGCCATGTGCAATGGACGTGCTGCCGCGGGCTCCTGGACAGGACCCCACCGCCTATGGCACATCAATTGCCTCGAGTTGCTGGCTGTACGTCTTGCTCTGCGCCGCTTCCGGGCCGTGCTCAAGGGCCAACACGTACTAGTCCGATCAGACAATACCGCCACTGTAGCGTACATCAACCGTCAAGGTGGTCTACGCTCCCGCCGTATGTCACAACTCGCCCGCCACCTCCTCTTATGGAGTCAGAAGCATCTGAGGTCGCTTCGTGCCATCTATATCCCCGGAGCTCTGAACTGTGTAGCCGACGAGCTCTCACGGTTTCACCTCCTCCCGGGGGAATGGCGGCTCCATCCCCGGTCGGTTCAGCTGATTTGGGACCAGTTCGGGGACGTACAGATAGATCTGTTTGCCTCCCACGACTCGACCCATTGCGCCCAGTATTATTCCCTGACCGAGGGCACGCTCGGCACGGATGCTCTGGCGCACAGCTGGCCGCAGGGCCGCAAGTATGCGTTTCCCCCAGTGAGCATTCTTGCGCGGACCTTGCGCAAGGTCAGGGAGGACGAGGAGCAGGTCATGCTGGTTGCGCCGTACTGGCCCACCAGGACCTGGTTCTCCGAACTGGTTCTCCTCGCGACAGCACCTCCCTGGCCGATCCCTCTGAGGAAGGACCTACTTTCTCAGGGACGGGGCACCCTATGGCACCCTCGTCCCGATCTTTGGAACCTCCACGTGTGGCTCCTGGACGGGAAGAGGCAGGTTTGAGTACCCTACCACCACCGGTGGTGGCTACCATCACTTCCGCTAGAGCTTCGTCCACGAGACATCTCTATGCGTTGAAGTGGAACCTCTTCGTCAGCTGGTGCTCTTCTCACCGAGAAGACCCCCGGAGATGTTCGATTAGTGTCGTGCTTTCCTTCCTACAAGATGGGTTGGAGCGAAGGCTGTCTCCCTCCACCCTAAAGGTCTATGTCGCCGCCATTGCCGCACAGCATGACCTTGTTGAAGGTAAGTCTTTGGGGAAGCACGACCTGATCGTCAGGTTCCTGAGAGGAGCGAGGAGACTGAATCCTCCTCGCCCTCCTCTCGTTCCCTCTTGGGATCTCGCAGTGGTGCTAACTGCCCTGCGGAGTGCTCCCTTTGAGCCTTTGCAGTCAGTGGAGCTTAAGTTCCTGTCAATGAAGACAGCGCTCCTGGTTGCTCTGGCCTCCATCAAGAGGGTAGGGGACCTGCACGCATTCTCCGTTGATGAAGCGTGCCTGGAATTCGGGCCGGCTTACTCTCACGTGATCCTGAGACCCCGGCCTGGATATGTGCCCAAGGTTCCTACCACTCCCTTCAGGGACCAGGTGGTGAACCTGCAAGCGCTGCCCCTGGAGGAGGCAGACCCAGCCTTGGCACTGCTTTGTCCAGTACGTGCTCTCCGCACCTATGTGGACAGAACCCAGTGTTTCAGGACCTCAGACCAGCTCTTTGTCTGTTATGGTGGGAAGCTGAAGGGAAAGGCTCTCTCCAAGCAAAGGTTGTCTCACTGGATAGTGGACGCCATTGCTTTGGCTTACCAGCAGCTAGGTCGACCGTGCCCCCTTGGTGTGACCGCCCACTCCACCCGGAGTGTGGCGTCCTCTTGGGCTCTAGCGCATGGCGCCTCGCTAACAGACATCTGCAGAGCTGCAGGCTGGGCGACACCGAACACATTCGCTAGATTTTACAATCTCCGAGTGGAGCCTGTGTCCTCTCATGTACTCGCTTCAACTAGCTAGTACGGGACCCGCTCAGGTGTCTTCGCTTGCTCGCCATTCCACTCCACGGACTGGATACGTGCGATTTTCCCCTCAGGTGAGCTTTTCCGAAAGCCCTGAGTTCCTCCAGCACTTCTGACGTCGCCGCCAGTGTCTATTGCCTGCGCGCCGGCTAGGTGCCTCCCGTGTGCATGGTCCCTCCCTGAGCGACCCCCACATGTGTATTTCCACTGTAAGCCTCTCTCGAGCATGTGTCTTTCCCTTGGCAAGCCACCTTGCCACCCCTGGGGTTGAAATATTCCACCTGCGGCTGGACACCCCAGTGTTCTCCATATGCATCCTTCGGGTCATATGTGTATTTTCTAAGTCCCCCCCTCTGGGTTGGCAATAATTGCATATTTCCTCTAAAAATGTGGGATATGCTCCCCAGTGTACCTTGGTATTCCTGTGCTAAATAGGAGTCCTTCGTCCGTGCTAGTCTCACAACAGGGATCTCAGATTTACGCAGGGCACTGGAAGACAGCTGAGAAGGTGGCGTGATTAGACTGGTAACCCCATTTCGTCGTCATCCGACGTAACTCGGAGTGACAACGAAAGGGAACGTCTCGGTTACGTATGTAACCCTCGTTCCCTGAGTAGGGAACGGAGACGTTACGTCTTCCTGCCACTTTCCGCTGTACCGCGGGGATCGCCTGAGCTCAGTCTTGGCTCCTCAGCGAAGAAACATAAACTGCTGTTACAGACTTCCTCCTTTTATACCCACGAGGTGGGGCGGAGTTACGTCATGCAAATTCCGCAGACCCATGGCATTTCTTTGCCATTGGCTCGTTTTGTAATACTCGAAGTTGATAGGCTTTCTAAGCGAAACCCCATTTCGTCGTCATCCGACGTAACGTCTCCGTTCCCTACTCAGGGAACGAGGGTTACATACGTAACCGAGACGTTTTCCCAGGAGGTCTCCCATCCCAGGGTCAACCCTGCTTAGCTACAGTGGGCAACCAGTCTTGGGCTACAGGGTGATATGGCTGCTGGCTGGTTTTATGTTTTGCCACTTTTGGATGAGCAGGTGTGTCCAGTTATCATCCAAAACATTTGCCCCTTATCTCACCTGTCGACCATCTCCTGCTCTACAGTATCTCTCTCTCTCTTTTTCTCCCTATGTCTCATTTATTACAGCAAATATTTAATGGTTAGTGGTAAGTCAAGGAATAAGCTAAACCACATTTCACTTTGGGTTACCTGTGCATAAGCACCACTGTGCAATGTCAGAGCAAGTGTACTACCTGCCAGCTCAAACACAAGAACACTTTTGAACCACTAATATTTTTGTTTGAAACAGGGGTGACACTTTATTTAGATGGTAAACATTCTACTAAGTATAAGTAACTTTGCAACATGTCAATTAACTCTCATTAGAGTATAAGTTGATGACCTGCTTAATATCTGCACACACTTTATGTTGATGCTCCCACAAAAGACATTCAACTGACTATAAGTAACTTTGCAACTACATACTTACATACTTATCCAAACCCTAACACCTAACCCTAACCTTACAGTCTACCTCAGTCTAATAATACTCTAATGAGAGTTAGTTGACATGTAGTTGCAAATTTACTTTAGTTAGTAGAATGTCTAAAGTGGACCATCAAAATAAATTGTAACCAAAACATATCTTAATGTCTTAAGATATCATGTTCAGTGGACATTATTTAAAAGACGTATTTTCAGTTGTTTCAGTCAAACATCAACATCAATGTATAAAACAATTCAGCCCACTGAACTGACTGTACATCTGTTCCTTACCACATAATTTTCAGTGGTGTGAAATTAAATGTACCATTTAATTCAAAATTTAAAAGTTACATATTTTGTACTATTATTTTGAATAATGTTCTTAATTAATCAATTATTAAATGTATCAAAATTAAAGCAACATGTAGTGCTATCAAAATATGTAAGTACAATGTAATGTTTACCTCTGAGTATTGGCCCTTGTGTTTCACATCAATGGTATGGTATGTTTCACACCTTCCTCCTTTGTCACTTAGGATTGTATAAAGCTAGGACCCTACCCTGAACAGGAACTCTATACCAGCCCAGCCTCTGAGATGAGAGGAGCCACTGTGGTTCTACTTGCTCTTCTGACTAGAGCACTGAACCCTTGCTGTACATCACTTAGCCTAGGAGATGCTGAGAGCCAAAATGATAAAAGTGAACATTCAGAGGACAGAGCTGTCAAAGTTGGCAGCGCCTTGACATTTAATAGAAGACATGTACCAATAACATGTCAAGGGTGGGTATGATTTGTTTCAAGTTAATTTACTCATATACTTTTTTATTTACAATTAGTCTAATGTTTGCTATGTCACTGTCAAAAATGTGTACATTCATTATTAAGAAAGACAAATTTGAATACTGCTGTATAATATTGTATGATGACAGGGTGAAGATGTGATTTTAACAAAATGTTAGATACATGACTGAAAATGTGATTGTTATTTCATGGTGCTGTAATTAAATAATGATGTGCATTTGCTTTTGGAGACAGTAAGTCTAAGATCTCCTGTTTGTCTTATTTCAGCTGCCTTGTAGAGAAATATCAATCTGCGCACTTGTTGATCCTTTCTGTGGAAAAACCTGAGGCGTTCTCAGTGCAAATTATTACTTCAAGACACCCGACGATACTCTGTCTTTGTGAAGTCCTGAATAGGCAGGTCCTGGGTGATCAGTACAAATTGGAGCCCAATCAGACCAACCTGGGCTTACATAAGGTGAGCATTGTAAAGATTACTAAATACATGTGAAGAAAAAAAATGCACATGCAATTTTAAATCTCTCTTTTTTATTTATGTCTAGGCTTTCAATCTGTCATCAAGCATATGTATAAACTACAGCTATGTGTATCTCCTGCTGTTAAATTCTATGAACAGTTTTTATCTGAAAAATGGAACATTTTCAGGCAGTGTCTGGACAATTGCACTTCACATAATGTGTGAACTGAATGTCAAAAATCACACAAGAGGAATGAACTGTGTGTGGTTCAAAGTTAATTTTTTTCTGGCTGCAGAGGACCAGGTGGATATAACAGATAAACTGTGCATCATAACTGGGGCCTGGTTTATGTCAACTAACTTCAATGAATCAAATGAGTCCCATGCACCGAGGCTCAGTATGTTCTTACCTGGTGTGAAACTGTCAGAGCCAGCAGTGAAAGCTCTCATTGGTACCTTTCTCAGGCAGACAGATCACTGGATCATGTCTGCCTTGATCTGTGTGCATACTACAATGCGTTGCAAGCTTTTACTGTCACTCCACAGATCTTTGAACATGATCTCCCTCATGAGAGGAAATTTTGAAAGCTGCACTTACAATCACTGTGATGAGCTATACCAGGTACAGATTTCTGTTCGATGAATGTTGTCCCTACATTTAATCTAAAATAGCATTAATAATAATAATAATAAGAAGAAGAAGAATTTAGATTAAGATTAGGACATAATTGCACTTGTAATCAATATATGCTTTTATCTTTATTGGCAGTTCATTTCGAGATGTTCACTGGACAAACAGAGGGAGTTAAACCAAATGGTTAAAAGTTGCTTCAGATCACATATGCTCACTTGCACTCACATATGGAAGCATAAAGGTGAACAAATTTTGTCTTTTTGGTTTGTATATGAGGTGTTACTTTGTTTAGAGAGCACATATTTGATATGGCATTATAGCCAAATTGATGTGCTTTTCATTTCATGTGTACTTGTAGAAATCAGTCCACTACAATGGCAGATCTGCACTCAACTACTCAGCAGAGGCCTGATTCACCAGTGGATTATGAGAGTGCTGCTAATCACTGTTTTTCTGTTTTTAATTGGCCAGACTGCAGTTGTGACATTTATGAGCTTTACACAAAGATATGTTTTTACCCACAGAGTCAGGAACTCAAATCTAAGTTTTGTGCTGCTTTTCACAATCTCATGGTGCTCTTTGAGTCCACATACTGGACAAACAACTGCTTGTTCCTGCAAACTTCACCACACAGCATTTGGGATTACTTTTGTCCTCTGTATCTCCTGTGTTCTGGGGAAAACAATAGTAGTGTTAATGGCCTTCAAGGCTGCAATTCCAGGCAGTAATGTTATGAAATGGTTTGGGCAATTGCCACATAGACTCAGTGTTCCTGTATTTACTATGACACAGATCCTTGTTTTTGTGTTTTGGTTTTCAATATATTCACCTCCATTTAACCTGAGTATGAACTGTTTCCAAGAAAAGATGATCATACAATGTGATGTACTCTCTGCAATTGGTTTCTGTCTTAGTTTTTATCACTTGGTGCTCAGCTTTATTCTGACTTTTCTTGTATGTAACCTGCCATTTACTGATGCCTGTTACTCAGTGTTGAACATCCATGCAATTATGGGTGTGACAACAAGAATATCGCTCAGAACATTATTAAGGTAAAGCTGGCCTGGTTGAAGGTCAAATGAAAATACACATGTATATGAAAAAATTTTATACTTATGTTACATAAAAATAAAAATGAATGTGCTCATTTCAGATATTTAAATGTTTTAATTTGAGTGTCAAAAGTCACTAAAAAAAAATCTCAGCAATTGTTTGAAGAAGCCATTCTAAAAATTTTATGTCGTGCTTTTCATTTGAGTGTTATTAAAAATGAAGCAATATTAGTACAATGCCGGTGTATTTTGAACTACACAGGTGGAAAAAAAGGGTTCTGCATTTTACAAACTTGGACCCAAGGTGTATACAACAGTGACCCTGGACCACAAAACCAGTCATAAGTCGCAAGAGTATATTTCTGGCAACAAACCCCTGTATGGGTCAAAATTATCGATTTTTCTTTTATTGCAAAAATCATTTAGATATTACGTAAAGATCATGATCCATGAAGATATTTTGTAAATTTCCTACCTTAAATATATATAAAAAAATATTTTTGTGAGTGGATGCAGCACAATCACCAACAGAAATGGAAACCAGGTGATTTTCTCAATATTTAGATTCTTTTGCACCCTCAGATTCCCGATTTTCAAATAGTTGTATATCAGCCAAATATTGTCCTAACCTAACAAACCATACATCAATGGAAAGCTTTTTTATTCAGCTTTCAGATGATGTATAAATCTCAATTTAAACTAAATTGACCCATAAGACTGGTTTTGTGGTCCAGGGTCACATATACGTATATTATTTACTGTAAGTTAATATCAACTGTAATGATTTCCATTACACAAGAGTAGATATTAAAAACTTCATGCTGATTTGTACGCGGCTTTCGCCAAGATAAGCACCAACTAAGACATAGCTTTATAGTAACCTATGCTTCTCCATCCATTTACGCTTCTTTCCATATGGTGATGTGAATCTCCTTCTGTCTGGTGTTAATGGCTGCAGTGTATTTGGCGCGTCAGCACACACAACGGCTGCAACCACAGTGCGGTCTCCCCAGCGGATCAGCATGACAACCGTCTGGATTGAGCCGAGTAGGGGACATCTCTAGGGTCTTCTCTAGGGTCTTCAAGTGGGCACCTTCCATCCTCAGTGTTTCGTCGACTAGCCCACGACACCTCAAGAGGGCTCGACAGTGACTCTGGCATCCCAGAGTCACCCCCCTCCATCCCCCACTCAACTCAGCCCAGCTTACTGACCTTTACATCCCTCCTGCTGCTGAGGTTGCTCCTTCCTCGTAGTTCACATGTGACCTAACCACAATCTCTCACAATCTCACCACAACCCGACCATATGCGCCAACCCGTTTGACTAAGGCTGTAGAGCCCCACTGCCGTCGTATGTTGTTTCTTATACTGTTCATATACACAGTTTTATAAGGGAATAACATAAGTCAGTCAATAAAGACAGTCCAATTCATCAAATTAATAAAAAATAACCTTCAACCCTGCTCCTGGGGACTCACTGTCCTTTTTTGTATTTAAATTTGCTCCAATAGCAAAAGAAAAAATCTATGATAAAGTTTTCATGACTTTTCAAAAGAGGGAAAATATACAGAGAGATACAAATATGTAAAACTCCATTTTGGCTCTACCTTGGCAGTGGCCGCACTAGACGGGCGCCCCCTGGGGACCGGCCATGTACAAGTCTTCTACAAGTCGGAGCTCTACACACTGAAACAACACGTCTCTTCGTCATTCACTCTCCACACAACCCAATCATCCTTGGTTTACCCTGGCTGCTGGACCACAATCCACAATCCTGGCGTGAGAAACAGATCATACAGTGGGATCCCACCTGTTACTCCAAATGCCTGAAGCTAACCACCCTGATACAGGTAAGAACCACTATCACGAGCTCAACACAGCACCACATGTACCTCCTGAGTATGCTGACTTGATGGAGGTATTCAGTAAATCCAAAGCCTCACTACTTCCACCACATCGACCATTGAACTATTATCTGATACCACACCCCCTAGAGGTAGAATCTTTCCACTATCCGAACCTGAGGCTAACACAATGAAATCATACATTGAAGAAGAACTGGGTAAGGGTTTCATTCGACCATCCACTTCACCAGCAGCAGCGGGATTGTTCTTCATGGGAAAGAAGTATGGGGGTCTTCGTCCCTGCATTGATTATCGTGGTCTAAATGATATAATAGTCAAATTCAGATATCCAGATATCTCCCCTCAAAACCCCTCTCCAGACCCCATCATCTCACCCTCTCTAATTCTAGCTCCAGTCCAGTGGGACATCATGTCCGAAATCATCCAGGCTCACGCACAGAACCCACCACTTCCAGAATGGCCTAACCGAACCTTTGTTCCCCTAAGACTACGAGAAAAGCTCCTCCACAAGCTCCGGCCACCCAGGCATCACTACCACAGTTCGACTATTAAAAAAACGGTTCTGGTGGGAGACTTTACAGACAGACACCAGCACGTTCGTGAACTCTTGTCACACCTGCGCTGCAGCAAAAAAACCCAGACAACTACCAGCAGGACTACTACAACCCATACCCATCCCACAAAGACCATGGTCCCACATCGCTATTGAGTTCGTCACTGATCTACCAATCTCTCAGGGAAACACCACCATACTAACGGTCATTGATCGTTTCTCCAAAGCATGTCGACTAATACCACTGTCTAAGCTCCCATCAGCCTTCGAAACCACAGAACACCTCTTCCACTTTGTATTCCACCATTATGGTCTTGCTGAAGACATTGTCTCCGACAGTGGTCCTCAGTTCACATCAAGGGTTACGATTAGTCACGAACGCCGGTGAAGATTCCCCTGTCGACCACCGGAGGTCTCACTCTCCTGAGTACTAATGTTAGCTTTGGACTCCATTTCCCAAGAACCCACATACAGGGACTGATTACTGCACACCTGATCTGTATCACGAGACTATTTAAACCCTGCTTGTTCAATCACACATTGCGAAGTCTTGTTTGCCCTGGCTGCATTTATGAGCATTATTATATCATTGTAGCATTGTATCTTCTGCTTGTGTTTTGACCCTGCCTTGGATTACCGTTTACAACTCTTCTCTGCATGCCCTTGATCTATGTTTATCTGGACTCTCACTTTTGTCATTAGCTGCTATGCCTGTTTTGCCTGTTTATGCCTGGTTTGATGTCCTGTCTCTGATATTGTTGTTCGCCCTGGTATTTTGACCTACGCCTGTTTGTACACTGAGCTTGTGTAGCCGGTTCGGACTCGCGTGTCTCTGTTACTACGACTCGGCTACCCCTCTGCGTTGTGTTGTGTGAAGAATAAAAGGACTGGAGTCAAACTGCTGGTTCAGAGGCTCTTTATCTGCATGAGTTGAAAAATGCAGTAATTATTTGTTGCATTCAATGTAGTAATGTTTAATCAGCCATCTCCTCGCTCCGCTCAGACCTCCCGCAGACTGAAGCGAGCTTACAATGCACATTTACAGTAATAAAGAATATAAAGAAAATAGTAACAATTAATATCACATCAGGTGTATCAACAGTCAGTGAAATAGTACAATATATATATATATATATATATATATATATATATATATATATATATATATATATATATATATAAATATACATTGACACTAACCAAACTCATAAAATAGCCTATACACCTTTGAATCACCCACATTCCAGCATTTTATATAACCAATTCGGTTGAACACATATAACAAAGAAATCACAAAAACAATTAATAACCATACCTGCATGAGTTGAAAAATGCAGTAATTATTTGTTGCATTCAATGTAGTAATGTTTAATCAGCCATCTCCCGTCAAACATTTGAACATAGAAAGGATATCAACAGACACGCTTCGCAGGCCAACTTTCACAATAACATACAACACAACGTGATACTGCATTCACTCGCTTCACACACTTAAACTTTCACTTATGCAGGAAAAACAACTTTAAAAGGGAAGATCATGTACTTGTGCATACTCATTTACATTTTAACGAAATCGATCACTTAATTAGTGATTATTTTCACTTATAACACTCGTTTGAACAGGAGTGCACACAATACATACCTCGCTCCACTCAGACCTCCCGCGGACTGAAGCGAGAGCGCGCCACGCGCCAATGACGTCACAACAGCGACGGATGCAAAACTCAAGAAATAATATATTCTTTTCCTTTTCTTTTCTCACATATGGATATTAATTTCTAACAGAAACCATAAGGATTTTATGTGAATAAAAATAAATAAAATAAAACAAGTTACAAATTAATACTCGTTACACTTGCGCTATTTAAATAAACTGCACATGGATCCCACTCAGCCTGAGTCTTTGTTACAATGTCGTTCCAAACCCGTAAGACTTTCGTTAATCTTCGGAACAAAAATGGAGATATTGTTAATGAAATCTGAGAGCTTTCTGTCCCTCCATTGTCTGTCTACGCAAAGACAACTTTCAAGCCCCAAAATTAAAGACAAAAGTAATCCATGTGACTCGAGTGGTTTAACCTCAATTTTATGAAGTGATGTGCGTGCTTTGTTTGCGCAAAAAAACATAACAAACCACATTATTTACAAAACAGTAATCTCCAACGCACGTTTATGAAACAAAGCTCTCATGTCGCTTCATAAAACTGAGGTTAAACCACTGGAGTCACATGGTTCTCTTACGAGAGGTTCTCTCGTATTGCGTAAGCAAGGGGTAAAGTCTGACGCTACGGGTAAAGTCATCTTTGCTCGAGATATTGAAGCCAAAAATTATCCTTAATTTTGTATTTATTGTCAACGCAGTGCAGCAGCCAGCAGACCTAGAGCAAGCCATCTTGCGTGCTCATTGGCTGCCCTGCGGCAACTGCTGCAGCCTACCACTGAGCCTCGCGCATGACGTCACGTCCAATGAGGGCGCTTCGCGCCCTTACGCGTCATAGCCCGTCAGAATGGAGCGTATAAAAGCCAGGCTCGTAGGGTGCATCACTGATTTCATCATCTTCAGCGAAGCTCTCCGCATCGCTGGACTCTGAGAGAAGCCTTCCGCCGTTGAATCCAGTGACTAGCAAGCAGAGGAAAGTGCCTGAAGAAGCCGGCCGTCTTCGCCACCTTCAGCCATCCGTGCCTGCTACACAATCCGTCGTGTATCCTTTTACATACTGCTACTGTGTGTGTTCGCCGCTGCGACACTCACCCCCTCTCACTAAAAGAGCGCGAGCGTTTGTTACAAAATGCCTCGCCTTTCTTGCGGCTCGTGTAGAGCCCTGCTCAGCGCAGGAGACCACCATGTGATTTGCGCTCTCTGCCTGGGACCGGACCATGCAGCCCTCGCCCTGGATGCGGGCGGCTGCGAGCATTGTGAACCGCTTCCGCTGTCAACCCTGCAGGCTCGACTCGAAGCCTTCACACAGAAAGCTGTCACTCCACCCTCTAGACTGCGCAGGAAGAAGCGCCGTGCTCAGAGGATGCCGGAGCCCGTGGCCGCAGTGAAGTGCTCGCCGGACTGTGTCCCGCCGGCCTCACTCTCTCCTTCTCCGCCCCTCCCGGATGCGCACCCGCCGGCTCCCGCCAGCGCTGCCGCCGCCTCAGGGGACGAAGCTGAAGGGGGCCACTCACTGGCAGTTACAGCTGTCGGCGAGCCGCCGTTACTGAGATCAGAGAGCGCGCGCACCCCGCTCACACCTCCGGTACAGTTTCCCGAGCCCGCGCTGCGCGGCCAACGGAACCCGGAGCCCATTCTGCCCCTAGCTACACATGTAGAAGCATGGAAGGCTATTCCTGGTGTGACAGATTGGGTGCTAAGCACGATAAGTCAGGGCTATTCGCTTCAGTTCGCTCGCCGTCCCCCTCGCTTTCAAGCTCGGACCGAGACGAAAGTGAAAAGCGGATGTAGCACATCTACTCCGCGCAGAAATAGCCAAACTGCTGTGCAAAGGGGCCATAGAACCAGTACCTCCTTCTCAGAGCGAGTCAGGCTTTTACAGCCGTTATTTTCTCGTACCCAAGAAGGACGGAGCTCTAAGACCTATCTTAGATCTGAGACATTTGAACAAAGCTCTCATGAGACGGCCGTTCAAAATGATTACGACCAGACAAATCCTCGCGCAAATTCGCCCAGGAGACTGGTTCGTTTCTCTCGATCTGAAAGATGCTTACTTTCAGATCCCGATAGCCCCGCGTCACAGGCCATTCTTGAGATTCGCCTTCGACGGTCGGGCATATCAATACACCGTCCTCCCGTTCGGCCTATCCTTAGCGCCCCGTACATTTACGAAGTGCATGGATACGGCTCTCGCCCCCTTGAGAGTGAAAGGGCTGCGAATTTCTGAACTATTTGGACGATTGGCTGATTTTAGCCCAGTCAGAGATAGAACTGTTATCTCACAGAGCTGCGCTTCTCAGCCATCTGGAAAGCTTGGGTCTCACGGTCAACTGGACCAAGAGCTCATTACTGCCCAGTCAGTCAGTTTCCTTCCTAGGAATAGAACTGGACTCTGTGGCTATGATGGCCCGCTTATCGACACACCGCGCACGCCGTGTTCGACAGCTAGCCGCGTCTTTCCAGAAAGGCAGCATTATACCTCTGAAGACATTCCAGAGGATGCTAGGCTGTATGGCATCAGCTGCGGCTGTGCTTCAGCTGGGCCTGCTGCGCATGCGCCCGCTACAATGCTGGCTGAACTCCCAAGTCCCTCACCGGGCTTGGTGTTCAGGCCACAGATGAATCAGAGTGACTCAGAGCTGCGTTTCGGCTCTGCAGCCCTGGTTAGTGGCCGACTGGTACCAGCTGGGAGTGACAATGGGGGCTGTTTCACATCGATTGGTCATCTCAACGGACGCCTCCAACCTGGGTTGGGGCGCCGTGTTCGAGGGCAGACCGGCCTTTGGCCTGTGGTCAGACCAAGAGAAACGCTTCCACATAAACTGTTTGGAAATGATAGCGGTCGAGAACGCGCTCAAACGCTTCCTCCCGTTCATACAGGACCACCATGTACTGGTCCGCTCGGACAACATGTCGGTGGTGTCCTACATAAACCGTCAGGGCGGCGTCAGATCCAGGAACCTCTGCCATCTGACGGAACGCCTTCTTATGTGGTCTCAGGGCCGCTTGCGCTCGCTGAGAGCCGCACACGTGCCAGGCCACTTGAACGACGGTCCAGACATACTGTCCAGGAACCACATTCCCCCGGGGGAATGGTCCTTGCACCCCCAAACAGTCCAGTTACTGTGGCGCCTCTTCGGCAAAGCGAAAGTTGACCTGTTCGCGTCAAAAGACAACGCTCATTGCCCGCTGTTCTTTTCAAAGAACGAGGATGCGCTGGCCCAAATCTGGCCCAGCCTCCCACTTTATGCTTTCCTTCCGGTCTCTCTGTTACCACAGGTAATCAAGAGAATCAGGGAAACGCGCCACTCGGTGCTCCTTATAACCCCGCGCTGTAGAAGAATCAAACTTGGTTCCCGGAGCTGATGCGGCTGTCCCACACAGCCCCTTGGCCGATTCCGGTGAGGAGAGACCTCCTCTCTCAAGCCCGCGGCTCAATCTGGCATCCCCATCCAGAGCGCTGGTCTCTACATGCATGGTTGATCAACGGATACCTGTTGCACTGCCAGAGGGAGTGATGAACACGATTACGCAATCCAGAGCCCCCTCTACGAGGCGGCTTTACGCGTCTAAATGGTCGGTGTTCTCCAAATGGTGCGCTGATAGAGATCTAGACCCACGAATGTGTGGGGTCCCAGGGTTGCTTAGCTTCCTTCAGGAGCTGTTGGATAAGGGCAGGTCCCCATCCACGCTCAAAGTCTATGTGGCGGCCATTGCCGAGCTCGTCATTCGCTTCCTTAGAGGAGCTAGACGGATGAATCCCCCCCGACCCCCCTCGGTTCCCATCTGGGATCTTTCACTGGTCCTAGAGGCCCTGAAAGCTTTCCCCTTTGAACCATTAGACTCCCTGGACCTAAAGTACCTCTCGCTCAAAACCGTTTTTCTGACAGCTCTGTCATCAGTTAAACGTGTGGGGGATCTACACGCGCTATCTGTTAGTGCTGCATGTCTTGAGTTCGGGCCAAATGACTCCAAAGTCATCCTCAAGCCAAGACATGGTTATGTCCCTAAAATATTGGGCACCCCCTTCAGAGCGCAGGTCATTTCTCTCTCGGCTCTGCCTGCATCCGACAGTGAGGGTGATGTGAATCTTCTCTGCCCCGTCAGGGCGCTCAGAATTTACATTACGCGCTCCGCCTCTTTCAGGCGTTCGGAACAGCTCTTTGTCTCGTTTGGTGGGCGCACCAAGGGTCTCGCCGCCGCAAAACAGAGCCTGTCCAGATGGATAGTGGATAGATGGAAGATAGTTATAAGTCTAAGGGTCTGCAATGCCCCTTGCGCATCAGGGCGCATTCCACCAGAGGCGTGGCCTCGTCATTGGCTTGGTCCAGCGGAATTTCCATTCATGACATTTGTGAGGCGGCAGGCTGGGCCTCTCCGTCCACATTTGTTAGGTTTTATAACCTGGAAGTTCCCGCCTTGCAGGCTAGACTTCTGTCAGTGTGAGCGGTGTTTTTACTCTGCCCAGACTATCATGCGCAGACTACTCTCACGCAACGTTAGCTCTCCTGGTTGAGCTGCACTATATGGTGAATAGTTATATGGACCGGCGACGCCGCTCTGTATACCCTGTATGTGCTTATGACATGTGCTGGCCTGCATTGCTGGCCACCTGTTTCCCACTTATCTGTGTTCCCCGGGAATCCCTGGGACTCATGAAGTGAAGGCTGGGCGCGCACGGCGTTGACAATGGGTTCCCGTAGCGTAAGCTAGCTTACGCAATACGAGAGAACCTCTCGTAAGAGAACGATACTCGGTTACTAACGTAACCTCGGTTCTCTCTAGAAGAGGGAACGAGTATTGCATAACCTGACCGTGCAGGCGCCACGAGCGTTTTTTCGCTTCAGCTGAGGAAACCAGTGATGCACCCTACGAGCCTGGCTTTTATACGCTCCATTCTGGCGGGCTATGACGCGTAAAGGCGCGAAGCGCCCTCATTGGACGTGACGTCACGCGCAAGGCTCAGTGGTAGGCTGCAGCAGTTGCCGCAGGGCAGCCAATGAGCACGCAAGATGGCCTGCTCTAGGTCTGCTGGCTGCTGCACTGCGTTGACAATAAATACAAAATTAAGGATAATTTTTGGCTTCAATATCTCGAGCAAAGATGACTTTACCCGTAGCGTAAGCTAGCTTACGCAATACGAGAGAACCTCTTCTAGAGAGAACCGAGGTTACGTTAGTAACCGAGTATCGATTACTTTAATGATGTCTTTACTGCCTTTCTGGGGCTTGAAAGTGGTAGTTGTGTAGGCTGTCAATGGAGGGACAGAAAGCTCTCAGATTGCATTAAAAAGATATTCATTTGTGTTCAAAAGACGAACGAAAGTACTTAGTAAATAAGGGTGATTAATTAATGACAGAATTTTCATTTTTGGGGGAACTATCCCTTTAACATACAGTATACACATTTAAATGTATTAGTAATTAAACTAAATTAGCAACCTTTTTCATAAATAAAATTGCTCAAGTAAAACATGTTACCTTTGAAAAAGTGTGCAAAAGATGCCTGCTCCTGGGACACCAGACTGAAGTTGTATAAGGCAGCAAATTCAGTGACAAAGTTGAGGTATGAAGTCACACACCTAACCTTTGAATAGTCAATATCTACTGAGTTCACCTGAAATTAATAAATATAAGCAATAATGTAACCTACAATACAACAGTATTTCAATATAAAATGTAATCTAAAATACAACAGAATTAATTATTTACAACATAACATTCTACACTACCTAAAAACAATCTTTGAAGTGTCAAACTTTTCTCCACATCAGCTGCTATTCTTTGCAATTCAAAAGCTCTTGTGATTTTTTAATGCATATATGAGATCAACATACACTCCCAAAAAATACATATTGCATGCTTAATATACAGTATACAGTGGCTATAAACCATAGAATGTTATTGCTCTCGACACAATTTTTTTCATTTACATGTATATGTAGGCCAAGGTTCTAATTATAGCAAGAGATCTATTTATATGGTACAGTTGAACACAAGTGAACATATTTTGCTGTTCGTCAGTCATTTCAAAAGACACAATGCCAATCGTTCGCATTGGGCTACTTGCATTCTCTCGCAAAACCTGTTGTGAGTTCAGACAAACACTTCCTGTTTAATGTCCTGCTGATAGTGTTTCAGACAGCTCCATGTGTTAAAAGTGGAGCGGTTCATAGAGTTTTATTTTGAACTTGAACTTAAGTATATAGAAATATGGACAGAGCTTAAACTCTTGAACTGAGCACTGACTGTATTTCTTTATACTTAAGTTCAAAATAAAACTCTATGAACCGCACCATTGTTAACATACAGAGCTGTCAGAAACACTGCCAGCGTGACATTGTGTCCAAACTCACAACAGGTTTTGCGAGAGAACGCAAAGGTTTTACAAGAGAACGCAAAAGGTTTGCGAGAAAACACAAATGTTTTTGTGAGAGAATGCAAATTTTTTGCAATAGAAAATATTTCCTCCCATCCCATATTTTTTCCACCATCATGACCCTTTAGAGGCTCTGTAGGATTTTCAATTATTACAATTACTCATATTACTATTCTTTATTCCTACTTACTATAAACCACTATAAAAAGATAAAGTACTTTATGTATACATTTACAAAATGAGAACTGTGCACCCTTATTGCTCTACCAACTCACCAGGGAAAACCTTCAAGTAATAATGGACCAATGTTCGCAACTGGTAGAAGAGCTACAGTATATAACAGAGGCATAACTCTTATGCTCTCTGAACCACCACTCAGCCATGGGAAGCTTTCATATATTGCTATTTTGCACTCTGCTATACGTGTACACGGGCTCAACATGCCAGCTGCTCTGTAAATTTGAAATGCCTAGTATTTTTAAAGCAGGGGACATAATGATTGGAGGAATTTTCCCCATTTTTAATAAACAAGAAAATGTAAATGCCTCTTTTGAGAGAAAAATGCAAAGGATTAATTGTACGGGGTAAGTTCAAAAGCATGTTTGTGACCTACGTGTCTTATGATAGTATTGGCAAGGTTCAGGCATGCATTGTTGTTCTTGTCAAATTTATTGAACAGATTTGACCTACGTGCCTTCCGCTGGACTCAAGTCATGATGTTTGCAATAGATGAAATAAACCATGATGAGGGTTTGCTTCCTAACATTTCTTTGGGCTATAAAATAATGGATTCTTGTGCTTCGCCCTCTAATGTTTTGCGTGCATCTTTCACACTGGTGAGTGTGCAGAAGGAAGAGGAATCTACAACTCAGTGTCATCTTCCTCTTACAGCTCTTGTAGCTGAATCAGGATCATCACAGTCCTTAGTTGTTGCTGGAACGCTTGGACCATTCAAAGTACCAATGGTAATGGTAAAATTAATTAATCCTGCAATGTAATTGCATTTAAGTGTTCCTGATCATGTAATAAATCAATTAACGGTCTAATTTATATAATGTTTTTTTTTATTTAATCTAGGTAAGCTACTTTTCAACATGTGCATGTCTGAGTGACAGAAGAAAATATCCATCATTTTTTCGTACAATTCCAAGTGACTTCTACCAAGCAAAAGCCTTAGCCTCTCTTGTAAATCGATACGGATGGACTTGGATTGGAGTTTTGCAGTCTGACAATGATTATGGAAGAAATGGGATTTCCGCCTTTACAAAGGAGGTGGATAAAATGGGAGTTTGCATTGCATTTGTTGGCACAATTTTAAGAACATATCCCCAAAGTAAAATCATTGAAGTTGTTGAAATGATAAAACAATCTACGGTAAAAGTGATCCTGGCTTTTGTACCAGAGGGAGATCTCTATCCCCTAATGAAAGAAATTGTGAAACAAAACATCACAGGAATCCAGTGGATTGCAAGTGAAGCCTGGGTAACTGCAGCAAGGCCCTCTACCCCTGAAATATTCAAGTCTTTTGGAGGCACAGTTGGATTTGTGGTACGAAAGATGGCTATGCCCAAACTTGTACCTTACCTGAAAAAAATCAGCCCTTACTCTCCTTCACAATCTTCTTTTGTCAGTGACTTTTGGGAAACAATGGTTGGCTGTAAGCCATGTCTTAGTTGTGAGCTGCTGCCATCTGCAAATGTTACACGCAACAACCAAGTGTGCACAGGAGAAGAAAAACTAAATTACACAGAAAAATTCTTTGATGTAACACAAGTAAGAGTAACATATAATGTGTATCAAGCTGTGTATGCAATTGCATATGCTATTCATAAATTGATGTTTTGTGAAAATGACAAAAATAATGTTTTGAGACAGTGCCTAAATGTATCCCAGATAACTCCTAAACTGGTGAGTAAGTTGTTTAATTAATTTATTTAAACATTTACAAGTCATAATTCAACAGTTTAATTGCATTATACTTAACTATATTATATTTCATTCCAAGGTCAGTGATCAGTTACAGAGGGTATCTTTTGTAGATAGATATGGAGAAAATGTGTTCTTTGATGAGAATGGAGACCCACCTGCGTCCTACGAGGTCATAAACTGGCAGCTAAGAGAGGGGGAGGTTCAACATGTAACTGTGGGCTACTTCAGTACATCTACAGATGGAACATATAAACTTAAAGTTAAAGAGGACAACATCCACTGGATCACAGGAAATTCGGTAGTATATACTTAGTATACTCACTTAGTTATATATATATATATATATATATATATATATATATATATATACATACATACATACATACATACAGGGATTGGACAATGAAACTGAAACACCTGGTTTTAGACCACAATAATTTATTAGTATGGTGTAGTGCCTCCTTTTTTGGCTAATACAGCATCAAGTCCTCTAGGGAATGACCGATAGAAGCCCTGCACTGTGGCCAGAGGGATTTTGATCCACTCCTCTTGCAGAACAGCGGCCAGGACACTACGTGATGCTGGTGGAGGAAAACATTTCCTAACTCGCTTATCCAAAACACCCCAAAGTAGCTCAATAAAATGGTCACTGTGCAGGCCATGGGAGATGTTCAATTTCATGTTCATCAAACCAGTCTTGCTATGTATATTTATCTATTATTATCTTGATACACACCACCACTTTCAGGGTGCACATGGTCCTCAAGAATGGTTCGGCAGTCCTTGGCAGTGACTTTACCATCTAGCACAAGTAGTGCTCTCATATTTCAGCCCAAGCCATCACTGATCCACCCCTGCGCTTTACTCTGGGCATGCAACAGACCGGGTAGTACATTTTTTGGGGGCTTCTCCACACTGTAACTCTCCCGCATTAAGGAAAGACAGTGAAGGTGGACTCATCAGTGAACAATATATGTTTCACATTGTCCACAGACCAAGATTTTCAATGCTGGCACCATTGAAACCGGTGTTTGGCATTGGCACGAATGACCAAAGGTTTTGTATAGCAACCAGTCCATGAATGTTTACCCTGTGGAGCCTCTGAAGAACCTTGCTAATTCAACCTTCTCTCTGCTCTTATAGATGGAATGTAAAATCAGTGACGATTGGTCACCATGCCACAGATATATGAGCATTAAACCGCCAAAAGTATATTGGCCAGTGTTTCATTTTCATTGTTCAAACCATGTGTGTGTGTGTGTGTGTGTGTGTGTGTGTGTGTGTGTGTGTGTGTGTGTGTGTGTGTGTGTTTGACAGATACCCAAAGCAGTGTGCTCAGACACCTGCCCAAACGGTACAAGAAAAGCACAAATAAAAGGACGGCCTGTTTGCTGCTTTGACTGCATCACATGTGCTGATGGTTCAATATCAAATAGAACAGGTACACTTAACCATTTATCTGCGCTACATTTATGTATTTTAAAGCTTATTAAATGCACAATTTCATATTTTTTATGTATTTTATAGGAGCAGCAGACTGCACACTTTGTCCTGAAGAATACTGGTCAAATGAGAGACGAGACAAGTGTGTCATGAAAATGACAGAGTTTCTGTCATATACAGAAACAATGGGGATTATTCTGACTGCTCTGTCACTCTTTGGAGCCAGTCTTACTGTAGCGATTATGATTGTCTTCATACACTTTAGAGAAACACCTATAGTGAAAGCTAACAATTCAGAGCTGAGCTCGCTACTACTTGTTTCACTGTTCTTTTGCTTTCTTTGTCCTCTTACATTCATTGGTGAGCCAACAATGTGGTCATGTATGCTACGTCATACAGCATTTGGAGTTACTTTTGGCCTCTGCATTTCTTGTGTTTTGGGGAAAACCATAGTAGTTGTTACTGCTTTTAGAGCCACTTTACCAGGAAATAAATTGGCTGGAAAGTTTGGGCCAGTACAACAAAGAGTCATTGTGTTCTCATGCACTGGAATTCAAATAGTCATCTGTGTACTATGGCTTATAATAAACCCACCATTTCCAGAAAAAGTTCTTAAGTATTACAATAAAAAGATCATTTTAGAATGCAACACAGGTTCAGATGCTGCATTTTATGCCGTTTTAGGATATATTGGTCTTCTTTCAGCAATCTGTTTGATTTTGGCATTTTTAGCTAGGAAGCTACCAGATAATTTTAATGAGGCCAAATTCATCTCATTCAGTATGCTTATATTTTGTGTTGTCTGGGTAACATTTATACCTGCTTATATCAGTTCACCTGGCAAGTACACAGTTGCAGTAGAGATTTTTGCAATATTGTCTTCTGCCTTTGGCTTATTGTTATGTATATTTGTGCCAAAATGTTACATTATTCTCATAAAACCAGAGAGAAACACTAAAAAACACTTGATGGGGAAATTTCAAAAGGCCAGTCTTTGAGGTAGCTACATGATACAAAAACAGTTGGATATTAATGTTGTGTCATTATTTGCCAATACCTGCCCATGTATTTGTGCATTGACAAGAAGAGAGGGAAAAGGGCAGCTAGTAATGTAATATTAATAAAATGCCTCAGTATACCAGAGGTTGTAAAAATGTCTGTAATTCAATAAACAATGTTTCTCATATTATGAAATTACCTGCTAAGTTCACAATGATGCATGTGATTTAAACATAAATGCTATTTAGTGCCCAGACCCCAACCAGTATTAGCAAATTGACCAATATTACTTTTTTTTGTTGTCAGTGGGTGATGGAGGTGTGGTGCTTTATGTTGTCATTTTAACAGCATAATTTGGAAATAAACAAACATTACAAACATTTTTTTTTTATTTGATTTATTATAATGTTATATTCTCTGCAAGAGAGAGAACCTATTCATTTTAAAATATATGTGTGTACGTGCTTGTGCGTGACGTTTCAGGAACATATGGGACAGGACCTTAGGGACGGTCAGTTTTGGCCAGCTTATTTCAGTACCAGTTTGTGTCTTTAAGTAGAAACTGAACAGCATTATGGACCTTATCTGGGTGCGTGAAAGGTACAGCGGGTGAGGAGGAACCTTGAAAAGACTATAAAGGCTGTCTCATATCTTCCTGTTGGGTGTCACTCTCTTGCACAGCGTAACTTCTGTGTACTAGACTGGACCTATTCTTGCAAGAATAAATACTTCTCTTTTTATTAATTTGACTCTGAGTGTCTCTTACGCAGTGATGATGTTTAACAGAATTTTTGCCACAACAATTTGGTGTCAGAACAGTGGGATTCCTTGGAAGTGCCTTCTGGACCTGAGAGCGGACGGTGATTGATCACCCTGGACAGAGCAGTTCCAGCTCTACCTCGTAAGCTTTAGAGAGAGGGGCCGACCACTATCAGGGCCAGGAGAAACTCCACTGGAATTGAATGAAAGCGAACCCGTGGCAACCCAAGAATCACTGGTAAGAAACAGCCAAATTTATTTTCTTTTGGGGAAAAGAAAAGAGTATTAAACAAAAATATGACAAAAGAGAAAAAAGGGTTAAAACAAACCATAGTGACTGGGACTGTTTTTCTGTGGTGCGAGAACAAGGAGCGTCCGGTGACGCGGAGTCTCACTATTATCTGGATTTAATTGAGACCTACGATTAGGTCATTCAATCGTAGGTCATTAGATATTTCATGCAGATAGGCAAATAGGTTAACTATCTCTATCGCAAGTACAGGAGGTCATCGGACAGAAAGTGAGACCTATATTTAGGTCAATAGGTTTCTGAAACAAGACGAGTCCTTGGGGAATTGGGGTAACTGATGCCAAAAAATTGGGTTCAATAAATCTAGGAGTGCGCAGGGGCTCTTGAACGGAAATCTGATACCTGAATAGGTTGGAGAAGGTTTCCGAAAGGAAACCTGATACCTAAATAAGTTGGAGACCTAAATAGGTAGAAGAGGGTTTTCCGAACGGAAATCTGATACCTGAATGGGTTGGAGAGGATTTCCGAGAGAGAGTTGTGCACGGGAATTAGGTGAACCAATCTGCTGGAGACGTCCAACAGATTATTAGACGCGTGTCGAATTGGAAAATCCACAGAGAAACAGAAACAGCCAGTATGGAGAAATCTCAAAACAAGCTTGCCAAATTTGATACACCGGTTTTCTGTCAAATGCTGAAAGAATTACGGGGAGAAAATGCATGCAGGGTATTGAAAAGTTTAATCAAATACCATGATTTTCCAAGGTGAGGGAACATTGAGCACTACGAGATTAAAAGTAGTGCGGGAATCAGTTAAACAGGGCAGTGAGAAACAAAAAGGTTGTTATGGCTGCGTTCAACATGTGTGAATAGGCAGATAAAAAATTAAAAAAGTCAAACTGCCAGGAGGAATAAAGTTTTTTTACTTCTTCATCCAGTAAATGGATGCATGACATTAGATGTCTGAGAACTTAAATTTATATGATAAGGACTGAAGTAGCAAACAGCAATAAAGCTGTCTGTGTGAAATAGAGGGAACTGTAAGTGAGAGACTTGATGGGGGAGGGAAGTGAAAAACAAAAAGGTTGGTGTGTGAGATATGTGTGTGGGGATTGTAAGCAATAATAATTGTTAGATAATGAAGGAACTGGCATGTAGAGAAAGAAAGGAGAGGATACAGAAGGAACTGGCATGTAGGGAAAGATTGAGAAGAAATATAGTAGAAAACGTCTCGGTTACGTATGTAACCCTCGTTCCCTGAGTAGGGAACGGAGACGTTACGTCGGATGACGACGAAATGGGGTTTCGCTTAGAAAGCCTATCAACTTCGAGTATTATAAAACGAGCCAATGGCAAAGAAATGCCATGGGTCTGCGGAATTTGCATGACGTAACTCCGCCCCACCTCGTGGGTATAAAAGGAGGAAGTCTGCAACATGCAGATATGTTTCTTCGCTGAGGAGCCAAGACTGAGCTCAGGCGATCCCCGCGGTACAGCGGAAAGTGGCAGGAAGACGTAACGTCTCCGTTCCCTACTCAGGGAACGAGGGTTACATACGTAACCGAGACGTTCCCTTTCGTTGTCACTCCGAGTTATGAACGAAACGAAATGGGGTTATTAACGAAATGGGGTTACCAGTCTAATCACGCCACCTTCTCAGCTGTCTTCCAGTGCCCTGCGTAAATCTGAGATCCCTGTCGTGAGACTAGCACGGACAAAGGACTCCTATTTAGCACAGGAATACCAAGGTACACTGGGGAGCATATCCCACAATTTTAGAGGAAATATGCAATTATTGCCAACCCAGAGGGGGGGACTTAGAAAATACACATATGACCCGAAGGATGCATATGGAGAACACTGGGGTGTCCAGCTGCAGGTGGAATATTTCAACCCCAGGGGTGGCAAGGTGGCTTGCCAAGGGAAAGACACATGCTCGAGAGAGGCTTACAGTGGAAATACACATGTGGGGGTCGCTCAGGGAGGGACCATGCACACGGGAGGCACCTAGCCGGCGCGCAGGCAATAGACACTGGCGGCGACGTCAGAAGTGCTGGAGGAACTCAGGGCTTTCGGAGAAGCTCACCTGAGGGGAAAATCGCACTTATCCAGTCCGTGGAGTGGAATGGCGAGCAAGCGAAGACACCTGAGCGGGTCCAGTACTAGCTAGTTGAAGCGAGTACATGAGAGGACACAGGCTCCACTCGGAGATTGTAAAATCTAGCGAATGTGTTCGGTGTCGCCCAGCCTGCAGCTCTGCAGATGTCTGTTAGCGAGGCGCCATCCGGGTGGAGTGGGCGGTCACACCAAGGGGGCACGGTCGACCTTGCTGCTGGTAAGCCAAAGCAATGGCGTCCACTATCCAGTGAGACAACCTTTGCTTGGAGAGAGCCTTTCCCTTCAGCTTCCCACCATAACAGACAAAGAGCTGGTCTGAGGTCCTGAAACACTGGGTTCTGTCCACATAGGTGCGGAGAGCACGTACTGGACAAGCAGTGCCAAGGCTGGGTCTGCCTCCTCCAGGGGCAGCGCTTGCAGGTTCACCACCTGGTCCCTGAAGGGAGTGGTAGGAACTTTGGGCACATATCCAGGCCGGGGTCTCAGGATCACGTGAGAGTAAGCCGGCCCGAATTCCAGGCACGCTTCGTCAACGGAGAATGCGTGCAGGTCCCCTACCCTCTTGATGGAGGCCAGTGCAACCAGGAGCGCTGTCTTCATTGACAGGAACTTAAGCTCCACTGACTGCAAAGGCTCAAAGGGAGCACTCCGCAGGGCAGTTAGCACCACTGCGAGATCCCAAGAGGGAACGAGAGGAGGGTGAGGAGGATTCAGTCTCCTCGCTCCTCTCAGGAACCTGACGATCAGGTCGTGCTTCCCCAAAGACTTACCTTCAACAAGGTCATGCTGTGCGGCAATGGCGGCGACATAGACCTTTAGGGTGGAGGGAGACAGCCTTCGCTCCAACCCATCTTGTAGGAAGGAAAGCACGACACTAATCGAACATCTCCGGGGGTCTTCTCGGTGAGAAGAGCACCAGCTGACGAAGAGGTTCCACTTCAACGCATAGAGATGTCTCGTGGACGAAGCTCTAGCGGAAGTGATGGTAGCCACCACCGGTGGTGGTAGGGTACTCAAACCTGCCTCCCGTCCAGGAGCCACACGTGGAGGTTCCAAAGATCGGGACGAGGGTGCCATAGGGTGCCCCGTCCCTGAGAAAGTAGGTCCTTCCTCAGAGGGATCGGCCAGGGAGGTGCTGTCGCGAGGAGAACCAGTTCGGAGAACCAGGTCCTGGTGGGCCAGTACGGCGCAACCAGCATGACCTGCTCCTCGTCCTCCCTGACCTTGCGCAAGGTCCGCGCAGGAAGGCTCACTGGGGGAAACGCAAACTTGCGGCCCGGCGGCCAGCTGTGCGCCAGAGCATCCGTGCCGAGCGTGCCCTCGGTCAGGGAATAATACTGGGCGCAATGGGTCGAGTCGTGGGAGGCAAACAGATCTATCTGTGCGTCCCCGAACTGGTCCCAAATCAGCTGAACCGACCGGGGATGGAGCCGCCATTCCCCCGGGAGGAGGTGAAACCGTGAGAGCTCGTCGGCTACACAGTTCAGAGCTCCGGGGATATAGATGGCACGAAGCGACCTCAGATGCTTCTGACTCCATGAGAGGAGGTGGCGGGCGAGTTGTGACATACGGCGGGAGCGTAGACCACCTTGACGGTTGATGTACGCTACAGTGGCGGTATTGTCTGATCGGACTAGTACGTGTTGGCCCTTGAGCACGGCCCGGAAGCGGCGCAGAGCAAGACGTACAGCCAGCAACTCGAGGCAATTGATGTGCCATAGGCGGTGGGGTCCTGTCCAGGAGCCCGCGGCAGCACGTCCATTGCACATGGCGCCCCAGCCCGTGGAAGAGGCATCTGTCGATACAACAACATGCCGCGAAGCTCGTTCCAGGGGCACTCTGGCCCGTAGAAAGCTGAGGTCCGCCCACGGGGTGAAGGTCTGACGGCAGGTCGGAGTAACTGGTACTCGGAGGGTGCCGTGTTGCCATGCCCACCTCGGGACTCGGTCGCGAAGCCAAAGCTGAGGCGGTCTCATATGAAGCAATCCGAGCGGCGTTGCCGCGGCTGCAGATGCCATATGCCCCAGGAGCCTCTGAAAAAGTTTCAGTGGAACCGCACTCTTGCCCTCGAACTGTCTCAGGCAAGTCAGCAGTGACTGCGCGTGCTCGCTCGTAAGCTGCGCGGACATGGCGACCGAGTCGATTTCCATACCGAGAAAAGAGATCCTCTGCACGGGCAAAGTTTGCTCTTCTCCCAGTTGACCCGAAGGCCCAGACGGGCTAGGTGCCAGAGCACTAGGTCCCTGTGTTCGCAAACCTGATCCCGAGAGTGAGCTAGAATCAGCCAGTCGTCGAGATAGTTCAGGATGCGAACCCCGTGTTCCCGAAGAGGAACAAGGGCTGCCTCGACGACCTTCGTGAAGACGCGAGGAGACAGGGCTAACCCGAATGGGAGAACCGCGTACTGATATGCCTGCCCCTCGAAAGCAAACCGTAGAAACGGCCTGTGTCGAGGGAGAATGGAGACATGAAAGTAGGCGTCCTTCAGGTCGATCGCTGCAAACCAATCCTGGGGCCGTACACATTCGAAAATGCGCTTGGCAGTGAGCATCTTGAACGGCAGCCTGTGAAGGGAGCGGTTCAGCACGCGCAGGTCCAGGATTGGCCGTAACCCACCGGATTTCTTCGGGACAATGAAGTACGGGCTGTAGAAGCCGGACCTCATTTCGGCTGGAGGGACAGTCTCGATCGCACCCTTCGCCAGCAGGGTAGCAACCTCCGCTCTCATGATGGGGCATTGCCACCGACCATAGTGGAGCGAAGTCCCCTGAATCGGGGAGGAGACCGCGCGAACTGAATCGCGTAGCCGAGCCTGATCGTTCGGGCGACCCAGCGGGACAGGTGGGGAAGCTCTAACCAGGCTCCCAAGAACTGTACCAGCGGGGTCATGCGAACCACAGACTTCCCGTCGGTGGGGCAGCGAGGCGGAATGACTGTCCCGGACGTGGACGGCATAGCGGCCCAGTGTCGGGGCATAGTCATTGACCGCATCCTGACAGAGGAGACCAGGGAAGGACGAACGTTCCACGGGGGTCTGCTCTGCCAGGGGGCTGGCGACAGAGGGGGATGAGAGCTGCACGGTCCGGGGACGGCGCGTGCTGTCATCCGGCTCTGGGACAGAGGGGGACGAGGGTGCACGGCTCGGAGGCGGCGCACCGTGTCGTCCGAGAACTCTGTGTGCTCAGGGATGAACATGTCACTTCTTTCTTTAACCACATTAGGGTGCTGCCCACCCGTGGGTGAGCAGCGGGGGGTGGAGAACAAAAGATTCTCCCCCGGCCCTCCACCGGGGGAAGGAGTGGTCCTGCTACCATCTCCTGAGAAGTGAGAGTCATCCCTGAGCAGCCCGTCTCAGGAGCGCTGCTTAGCCCGGCGTTTAGCGGGGGGCGGGGCAGGAGAGGGCTGGGGCGCCTTCTTACGGCTTCCTCCGCGACCGGGCCCGGGTGGAGGCTGCTGCTTGGGCCGGGCGGGAGGGGGGGGAACCGCAGGAGGGCGCCCTCGGCGGCGAACAGGCTGAGGATTCTGCCCGGTCGGCTGGGTGGAGGCAGCAGCGGGCCGTCGGGGCAGAATGTGCTTAATCGCCTCAGTCTGTTTCTGAGCAGTCGAGAACTGTTGGGCGAAATCCTCGACTGCACCGCCGAAAAGGCCGGCCTGTGATATGGGGGTGTCGAGCAGACGGGACCGCTCTGCATCCCACATATCAGCGAGGTTCAGCCAAAGGTGTCTCTCCTGGACCACGGCTGTGGACATCACCAAACCCAGGGAGCGTGCGGTCACCTTCGTCGCCCGGAGAGCGAGGTCGGTGGCGGCACGCAGCTCATTGAAGAGCCCTGGGTCCGTCCTCCCCTCGTGCATGTCCTTGAGCATCTGGGCCTGGTAGACCTGCAGAATGGCCACGGCATGCAAAGAGGTGGCTGCCTGTCCCGCCGCTCTGTAGGACTTCGCCACTAATGTAGACGAGTACCTACAGGCCTTGGATGGGTGCTTAGGCTCACCACGAGAAGAAGCGCTCTGAGGACACAGCTGCATCGCAACAGAGCGTTCAACCGGGGGGAGCCCAGTGTACCCACGGGCAGCCGCCTCATCGAGGGGAGGAAAGGCGGATGAAACCAACGGGCGGTCACGGGAAGACATGGGAGTCTTCCAGGACTTCGAGATTTCATCATGCACATCCGGGAAGAAAGGTATTGGGGTTTGCCGCGGACGGGGGTCCGCGGCCTTACCCAAGTACCAATCATCCAACCGCGAGCGCTCAGGACAGGGTGGAGGGGACCACTCTAGTCCGATGCTCGCGGCGGCCCGGGCAAGCATGGCCGTCATCTCCGGATCAGACTCGGACGCAACCGTATGCACACCGGAAGGTGGCAGCTGTGCCGAGTCTTCACTTCCAAAAGAATCAGACCCACCTTGTGATGCTGCGATGGACATGGCGTCCTCCTCTGGAGCGCCAAAGGAAATCCGCGGGGCATCAGGAGATGGACCCGCGGAAATCCCCTGAACACTCGCGGGTTGCAACACTGGAGAGGGTGCGGCTGGGCACGGACGTATAGTCGGCGCTTTGTTCCAAACCGTCACCCTCAGATCACCCTGGCCACCAGCCGAAGTAGGGCCTCTCGAGGAGACACTAGATCGGGGTGTGGATGAGGGGACCCTCACTCTTGCGAGATCATGGAGCCTCGATCGTAGTGTTGCGATGGTCATGTTCCCGCAGTGAGAACATGACTCATCCACGAGCGCTGCTCTAGCATGATCAAAGCCCAAACACACTATGCAGCGCTCGTGCCCATCAGAGTCGGCAACCAGTCTACCGCAACCAGAAGTGCACGGGCGGTGCATCTTTAAAAAGACGTGCCCGTGCAAGCTCTTTTTGTGAGAGAAAAGAAACTCTGAGAGTGTTGAAGCGCCCGGGGAGAAACACACTCGCTGGCAAACCACAGCACAGATAAGCAGGAAGTGCGCACTCGCCGGGAGATCGCCGTCACACCAACACCAGAGAATCTCGCTCGTCTGTAAAAGCTGACAGTTCAGAGATGGCTTGTGGAACGAAGGATTAACTTGGCTCCGAAGCGAAAACATAAACTGCTGTTGCAGACTTCCTCCTTTTATACCCACGAGGTGGGGCGGAGTTACGTCATGCAAATTCCGCAGACCCATGGCATTTCTTTGCCATTGGCTCGTTTTGTAATACTCGAAGTTGATAGGCTTTCTAAGCGAAACCCCATTTCGTCGTCATCCGACGTAACTCGGAGTGACAACGAAAGGGAACTATATGTAATGAAAATAAAATGTCTGACAGAATTTATGGAAGTCAAATTAACTGTTTAAATGGTATGGAAAGTGAGTTTCAGAATAAAATAAGGCATTGTATGATTAACAGGGATTAACGTGATATGAAGATAAGGAATGTTTTATTAAGCAGAATGGGGAACAATTCTTTATTTTAATGGTAAAATAATGATTAAAATTATGTTTAGTTTTAGTTTGACAACCATTGTGTTTTGAACCTAAAGGGTCCAGCTATGCTGGGGTACAGCAACAGTGCTTGCTTATTCAGCCCGGCTTCCGGATGTTAGATATGTACTTGTTCTGTAATTAGTGTTGTTGATGATAATACCAAATTAGTCAAATGTAAAGACAACTATGTCCGAAGATTCTGGAAATCAATCATGTATAATGTCGGATATTTTGTTGATATTAAGTCATTGAAGCGAAAGATATGGTCTGTTTTATAAAATAAATTCTGGGTCGGGATAATTTCCCTGGACAAGCGACTAAAGATAAACAGAAACTTTGTGAAAACAACTTAGAATATTTTGAGCATTTCGATGCAGCTTATGAAAATTAATGTTCTGCCAATAATAATGATAAAGATTATGATTCGGCTATTGTGATTGAATCCGCCACTGGTGGACTGTAAAAGAATACAGAGAACTGCTTATCAGTGGCTCTGTTTGCATTCCTGAATGGAACACACTGCTTCAAGGGTGCAAACAGTAAGTTGGAGCCGACAGAGAGTGGTTTAATTGTGGTCAGCAGGACCATTTAACACGTAACTGTAAATACCCACCGAGAAGGTGTTTAAAAATATGATAGACAAATTTCTGGTATTAATGTGGGTTTGAAAGTAGATCAGTGTTTAAATGACGACATTAACATTTTCGTCAGAGAAATAAGAGATAAAAACAAGGTCAAAAGATTGAAGTCTTAAAGTGAATCCTTTTGAAGAAAATATCTATAATAGTAATTTTTATAAGTAAATTGATGAATACAGTTTGATGTAAATTTAATAACTCCAACAAATGTGAGTTGCAAAATATATAAAAGTAACTAAAAGGATGATTGTGTGTTAATTAAACATTTTAAAAAGGGTTTGGTTATATAGAGAGACTAATCTCACGGATGATTTATAATAACTGCAAAAGATGTATCACAAGCAGAAAGTGACTTTTCGGCAAAGTTAGTGTGAATCCTAATTGGAGACTCCAAGAAAAAAACTTTGAAGTCAGATATTGAACTATGGTAATTGAGATGAAATGTGAAACGCTATTGAGAACTAGAATAATTATTTAAGATCAAATAAGCAGAAGCAGTAGGCTACTGGATTAACAGTTGCTAAATGTAAAATGTGTAGAAAGGCATTTGATTAAACAAACAGCTTGGAAAGTGTTGACCATGAAAGAACTAGAAGCTGAATGTTTTGCTTTTAAAAGATAAGCTTGTGATTTGGCTAAAACGCTTATCTGAATCTGGTATGTGCTGTGGCTAAAATGGCAGTGCTAGAGAGACTCAATCTGAGTGGAAATTTGTAATGTCTAAATTCCCTGATGTATGGGCAAAAGACAACTATACAATTATGTTTGTTTGAAAACGCATGTAATTTCTGGCAAAGATGCCTTAAGCTGGGCTAGAGTTAAAAGATAGTAGATAAAGTTTCATGTTAGAAGTTTATGAGAGTGCAGTGCACCAGCCCTGAATGTCTCAGAGTCTCTCTCTCATTCAATGTCAGCTAAAAGTTGTTATCTGAGCCTGTGTCATAAGTGATAATAAGCTAGTAAAAGCACAGTGTTTCGGTTGAAAATCATAGGCACAGAGATGTTAAAAGAAATCATTGCCATTCAGAGGGCAATTTGTATTTGTAAATGTTTTAAAAGTAAAACTGAAGGACTTTAAAGAAGTCTTTAAAATAATAATACAGACCTTAAATGATAGAAGTGACGTTTTTGATTAATTTATTTTAGGACAAGTAACTTCTTTGTCTCATTTTAGTCTCCACCATACAGGGACGATGGCTCCGGCTACAGATGTAGATGTACACTGAATAGACTGTTGTGTTAACTAAATTCACTGAGTATAATCTAAGCAGTGCTTTGTTGCTGCTTTTAAGATGTTAAATGTATTTTAGTGATGAAATACTGCTGTTATTAACCTGTCTCCCTGTGTTAACACTATTAGGCAGTCTGAATGGCTCTGGTGGCTCTTGAATGTGCCTTTCCTAAGCTCCAGAAAACAACTGATTATGTTGAAGAAAACAGTCAAAGATTCTGTGATGGAAAAGAGCGGTTACCAGTGTGCACGAGGTGATTACTCAATGACGGGTAAGATCCTCTTTGGCCAGACAGAGGGCAATGTAGCGACAATGAGTCTTACATTGAATGCATTAACATTAGCTCAAATGATATATAGGGAATTTTAATAATTAATCATGAATATGATTAATATACTGCATATTACAGTTAAATTATCGAAGTTGGAAATAGATCGATTGTATATATGAATGATCAATCACAACGAATTATAATTCCTCATTCATATATCAATGGTCCCTTTCCAGATCGATTATATGAGATAACCTTTAATGGAATTAATTTAGCTATCAAACTGTTTGTCCAGCAAACGGCCGTAAGATTAACTTATCAACTTCCCAACAAGGTTATCCCTCCCTTATAATTCCAAAAAGCTATTTTCTGGCCATGAAAATTCACCTTCTTGTTATTATAAAATTTAGGTTGCTGAAATAGTAACGAATTGTAAAGCTTTGTAGCTAGATCAAACACTTCATTGACTTTGTAAAAATGAGCAAAATTGGACAATTAGCAATCAAGAATATAATGGCTTTAATAAAATGAAACTACGGATACAGAATTCTACATTTAAACACGGGATACATGTATGTACAGTAAACAGTAAAACTAATGAGACAGACGAATAACGAACGGGAGTGAGAGAGAGAGATTGAGAGAGAGAGAGAGAGAGAGAGAGAGTAAGAGGATGAGAAAGTGAAACTAACGGTCAGGATGAGAGAGATCACCGGGGTGATCGCAGCATGGCAAAAATCACAGACATCATAACCCTTAGAGAGACAACAAGGAATCACAAAGATCAAATCCCCTGAATGGGGTAAACAGATCTTAAAGCATTTAGATCGATGGGAATTACGATACTTGCATGATTCTTCGTGTGGCTGAGAACCAAAGCGTGTGTGTGTGTGTCTGTCCTCATGTCACACGTTCACGTGGTCTTTCAGAGCGAGGGAGCGTGTTAGTTTGAATGTCCTTTGAGGTGCAGTTGCTGGTTGGTTCAAAGAGTCTCTTTAAAGTCGAAGTTGCCGATTACGTTCATTTCGCTGAAAGTGAACGTAGGAAAGTCCGAAGACGAAAATAAAGAAAGATTAAAGAAAAAGGAGAAACACAGCGTAAAGCTCCCTAAGGAGCCATGGCACCGGAAACCTCTCACAGGGAAAAAGCTCTTCCAGAAACTTCTGTGTCAGTCTTTTATGGAGAGGAGGGGTTCACGCCTGCTTCGCGTACGTGAACCAATCATCTTAGAGTATCTCAAGCGGGAAAAGTTTTTCTTTGTCCTGTCAGGATAATTTGTGAGGGTATGAAATTTTGTCATTTCTACCCAGAAAGATTGTACACACAGAACAATACATTTTACTGTAATATCCTATGTATGACTTGTTTAGTCAAAACAAGACGGTCAAACAGGTACCAAGAATGGCCGGAAAGAGTAGAAGAGACATAAAGTTACATTCATATGCAGAATTACACACATTTAATGTTCATTCACACGACTATAAAGTCATAATACCGGCTACCATGACCTAGGAAAGATCAAATTCATGTTTATACATTTCTTAAGTGGTTATACTTATAGAAAATATAAGATTGCAGAGTCTATTCCTCTTTCTTTATCAGAATTCAAGTGGGAGCTATGGTTCCCTTGGAATTCCTTTTGGGGGTCATAAAGTTTTATGACCTAGCAAGAGGGAGAGGCACAGAATTTGATCATGTTAGGTATTCTTTCTTTAGAACTACACTTAAGATTCAAAGTTACAGAACAGTCTCAAATTTAATCTATAGAATAAGACAAAACTAATTAGATATGCATGCATACAGGAAGGTTAGATACAATTCTGTAAGTTGCGCACCAAGGACGTTTGTGTGCGGATCTGTATGGCGTGTGTGTATAAGTTCATCCCGTGGTTGGCGCGGGCTGTTGATTCCCCCTTCTTGGGGAATCACGTGGGGAATCCTGTGGTCAGCATCTGTCCATCCGTGGTGTGTACCACGTGAGGGTTTCAAGAACAACAGGGTTCTGTTTCTTAATTGTGCAATGCGTCATAAATGGAGTTAATCAATGACCTGCTGGCAGACATTGAGGCACCATTTCACATGATTCAAGGTTTTGTGAATTAAACATATATGTGTTCATATTTGTTCAGTAGTGAAAGGAAAACAGGATCCGGTCAGTCGCTACAGATTCCCCCTTTTCGTCGGATGAAGTCCCTGTGTGAACATCATCGGACGACAATCATCACAATGGCCGACTGGCAGGTGAATCCTGATGGTCATGTAGCAGGTGGACCATGGTAGTAGGGTAGCAGGTGGAACCTGATGGTAGGATGGCAGGTGGAACCTGACGGTAGGATGGCAGGTGGCAGATGGCAGATGAGGATTCAGCTCGATGAGGTTTGGCGTGGTCTCTGACTTGGCACCCCCTTTCCGGGGATTCCGTCTGAGACCTTCAGGCACGGCTTTCGTGAGCTCGGCTGTGTCGCATCTGGTTGAGTCTTCTGTACAGAATGAATGCCACGCATAGTGTCAGGGTGTGGCTGATTACCTGTAGAGATGCACAGCACAATGTCGGCTGAGGTCCAGGCTAGGACCGCAGATGAAGTGTAGTTCTTGAAGGACGGGAGTTCCAGTGCTGTCTGATATGCTTTGCTCGGAAGATGGTACAATGCCAGATCATTCAGGTGGAATATGGCACCTTTCGGGGCTTGAATCCACATACTCTGGTTGAGCATGTTGACACGGCTGGTTGTGTCATGCTGGTCATAAGTGAAAGTAGCTGTACGCACAGGTGTGTTAACGAGCCACCTGTCACCTACAATCTCTGCTTGCATCTCTGTGACTTTTGCTCGAGGCTTAGCTTGGGCAGGGCAGCGTGTGTCGCTGACCAGGGGTTGCAACCCGCAGGTTCCTTCAGTGTTGTCTCTGAGGAAGGGTTTGCTAGGGCAGAGATAGTGAATGTCTTTGGTGAGGTATACATGTGCAGGTTTGGGGCCAGGTGCAGCTGTGTGTCGCTGTTGTGGGTGTTGCTTTTCAAAAACCTGACATTGGCAATGTCTTTAAGTCTGTAGACTTGGTTTGACTCGCTGATGGATTGGTTCAAGAGCACATCCACTCCCCTCTGCTCGTGATCGACGTAGAGTGGGATGGCGTTACCCAGAGAGTAGGCCAGGTGTATTTGTAAGGGGATCAGTTGGCCTGGTAATGGCGGAAACCAGCATAGTTAGCACAAGGCTTAAGGGTTTCAAGTACGGTGGGATTCTACCCGTGGCTGGGCTGTCATTTGAGGAGTTAACCTCCCACAGCATGTCTGTTATCAGGGCTGTAACCAGCTGAGTTTGGGCAAAGTCATTCTGGAATACAGTAAACAGCGGTTCCATGCAGTTCATGGTCTGATTCAGCAGGACGCTGTGAATGTTGAGAATGACCATGTTCTTCTCAATGTCTTGCCGATGGTTTGGAAAGATGCACTCTGCGTGATGAGTTGCTCTTTTAGCTGTGAAAGTTCAGTCTGGATTTCAACCACATGCCGTTTCGCAGTGGCTATGTTTGCTGTGTGGACACTTGGCATACCAGTGTCGAACAGAGTTCTGGCGGCAGCTACGGCTCCGAGCAACGCTCCCAGGAACCGTTTGGAGTGTTAGTTGGTGCTTAGGAGTCCTGATTGTGTAACAGTCACTTTCCCAAGTTGGTTGGACATGTGTTCGACCTTGGCCTTGGCGTGAGAGAGGGAGTCCTCTGTCCATCGGGCACTTGCCCAGCCATATTGGGCTACGGTGCTGGGGTAATGTGCTCTGTAGGCCTTGTGGGGCTGGATGAGTCGAACATGCGCTTGATGGGTGTAGGTCCTGCAGTTGGTGATCAGGAGTCTCAGTTGTTCTCTCGGTGGCAGCTGTCCTCTGGATGGCTGACAGCACAGCATGGCGAACCACAGCAGCAACCTGGTACAGACAACAGGGAGAGTAAGAAAGGGTAGGAAAAAGCCAGCAAGGGCTGTCTTTGGTTGGACAGGGCAGTCTTTTTATTTCATGGGTGGCAACTAGGTTTAGCTTGCCTTGGCCCATGTTTTGCCACATCTTGCTGCTGGCATGTCGCTTGCTTCAGTGTATTGTCAGTGGCTCTGGTGCTGTGGTTTGCAGCGCATGATGCGTCATGGACGTACATTGGCCTTATCCCCCCTTTGCGCCGTTGCATTACACGTGTTTGCATTGTGGTGTCAGACGGTGCACACATAGAATGTAGCTCTGTGCACGCAGCATGTGCTTGGTGTCATGCAGTGTTCTTAGTAACTGGTTGTCAGTGAGTACAGACGGCATTCAAGGGTTGGTTGGAGGGTTCTGAGAGGTGGTGAAGCAAAGTCTTTATTGTGTCAGAAGCCCGCATGTTCGTTGTTTGTCTTTGTAAACAGCGGAGCTTGCGTAAACTGCTCTGAGGTGGACAGTTTAGTTTGTAAAGTTCTTATGCTGTGTGTAATCACTTCAAACTTCAGGGTGGGTGGGCGGGTTTGAAGTGACCACAGCTAGTCGTTTGGTGCGCCAGGCTTGGCGAGGGTATGGGTTTGGTCTTTCAAGTCTTTGTCAAGGCCCGGTTGCCTTGAGTGTCCTTTCACCTTTTTCCAGTAGACAATCATGTTGTTTGTTCTTGTGATGTCATCACATGCCTGGAACCGGTGTTGGTGTGTGACAGGCATGTGGTTTGAGGTCTTACAGTCATTTTGTTTCCAGCCTGGAAGGTGGCATGTGAAACTGAGCCTGGCTTAGTTAGAGTCTGTGCACATAAGGAGTTCTTTGATGTTAGGTGTCAACGCGATTTGCAGCGTTATGAGAATGGCTGCTACCTCAGCATATTGTGATGACTGTGGGCCCAACTTGAAGTGTTGTGGTGGGCATGGCAGGTCATTTACCCACGGCACGCCCGCACCTGATTGAGGGGTGCCCTCATGGTGGTAGGAACATCCATCGATGTAGGCTGTGGGCATACCTTGACACGCATTCCCTTTAAAGTACCTGTGACAGGTCAGTTGTTGTTGTTGGGGTTCTTCTACATCCACCGTTGCAGCTGGTGTGTTATCAGAGCAGTTTTGGCAGGCTGCCAGGCCGTTGCTTAGCGCAGACTTGTGATTTTGAGCATGACGTGTCTCAACATTGCGCGCCTGGAGGGCCATTAACCATGTGGCTATGCGTGAATTGGTGACCACGCCATCTCCGATGCGCTGGCTGTTGAGGAACGTTACAGCCCATACAGTGCATAGCAGAGATTTTTCACAGTCTGAGAATGTAGTCTCTGGTGGGAGAGGTGTCTTAATGGCATATGTAACGACTCTTTTGTCTTGATCATGCCTTTGGTACAGGCCAGCACTGAGACAGTGGTTGGAGAACCCAGCTTCTGGATAGAACTCTTTTTGTGGGTCAGGGTAAGCCAGACATGGAGCTGTGCCTAGGTGTCGCTTAGCTCATTCATGGCATTTTCTTGAACTTCTGTCCATACAAATGGGCAGTCTCTTTTTTAGAAGGGCAGTTAGAGGTTTCGCAATGTCTGAGTAGCTTTTGCTGAACTGCCGTGAGTAATTGCACACCCCTAGAAAGCTTCGCAGCTCTGAGATGTTGGTGGGTGGCTTGATGTTTTGAACAGCTTGAATATGGCTGGAGTGCGGTTCGATGCCCCGTGATCCGATGAGTAGACCTGCATAGTTGACTTTGGTTCGACACCACTTTGCTTTTTGGAGGGCGTTCTTTGCGCCGGCAGTGGATAATTGGTTCAAAACATAGTCTATCTCTTTCAGGTGGTCAGCCACTGCTCTGCTTTTCATGAGCACATCATCAACGTAGATAAGGTTACCTCTCCTTCTGGCATCTGGGCATGCTTTGTTCAGGGAGGTGTTAAACTCAGCAGGTGAGTTGGCATAGCCGAACGGCACCTGGTGCAAGTGAATTGTCTGTTGCCGAACGTAAAGGCTAGCTTGTGCTGATCTTCTGGATGCACAGGTATGGTCCCGAATCCAAAGGCCACATCAAGTGTAGACAAGATTGTGTCTCCTCTGATTCTGGGTGTCTCTTGCTCCAGCTGGGTCATGGGCCATCGGGACAGTGCCACCTGTTGATGCAGTTTCCTGTAGTCAATGGTGGGGTGCCACTTGCCGTTTGGTTTGAGGACGGGCCAGATGGGGGCAGAATGGGTGCTGTTGCATGGACGGATGACACCTTTTCCAAGCCTGGATTCGATGATCTCTCACACCGGTTTGTGTAAAGCGATGGGGATCTTGTACTGCCAGACAAAAGTGGGAGGATCATTAGGGTGCGTTGGGATGCGCACAGTGTGGAGTTCGGTGAGACCACAATCTAAAGAGTCTTTGGCAAAGGATGCTTTGAACTTGTAAAGGACTTTGTAGATCTGCATCATTTTTAATTGCGTCAGCGTCTTTTAGAATTTGCTGAACTTGAGACTCAAATCCTGGGTACGGCTCCTCTGTTGGTGTGTCGTCTGTCGTGTTGGCAGGCAGAGGTGCAGCAGTGTCGTCAGTCTCGCAAACAGGCTGTCTGGAGACTTTGTATGCTGCAAGGTGTTGGACCTCTGTCAGTGCTGTTCTGCATACCTGGTCTTTGTCCATCGGCATGACCGAAGTAATGGAGATGAGTTTGAAGGGTGCTGTGAACACTGTGTGGTCTGTGTTCCCTTCGGGCATCATTGAATATGGGATGGGCCCAATGATTGGTAGTGTGAGTTCAAAAGTCATGGAAGTCGTGGCTCAATAGCCATCCCACTCGGTAGGCTTTGGGAATTGTGATGTCCCTTGCCATGCCGTTGTTGACTACACAAGATGACACTTCAGTAAGGGGTGTGGCTTGCAGCGTGAGTCCAAATTCAACACATTCAGGTGAGGGTTGAAAGAAGCCCAGCGTGTGGTTTAGGGTTCGACCACAACGCATGTTGAGCCGGTCGGCGACCCCTTTGGTGTAAAATGGTATCACAGTTTCCTGTTCGTTGATTAGGGTGCAAACCTCAGGAATGGTCTGACCTGACAGGAGGTTCTCAGTGTTGGTTGGAACAACAGGGGGCTGTAAAGTCAATGGGGCCCACACTACCTCATTAATGATGTCCAAATGAGCCTTGTGGCGAGTCAGGATGTCTGCTCCGATGTAGACATCATGGGGCGGGTCCGGAAGGACCAGGAAGTAATGGGTCAGACAGTCGGTGGTTCCAGTTCAGGTTCAAAGCGCAGACACCTTTGGCCGTCATCATGGTTGATGGCCACGTGTTTAAAGGAAAATGGGTGTGCTTGCTGGCAGAAGGAAGGTCTGGTGTGTCTTCAATGAGAGCATTGAATAGTGAGACACTGATGGCTGAGTTGTCTGCCCATAGTGCAAGTACAATGTCAGTGGTGGTTACGTCATTCAACTGCAGGTCAGTTGTGACCTTGGGGCAGAAGGAATCAGAGTCTTTGGTGAGCTGAAATGTGCAGAGTGGTGAACTTGAATCTTGGTCTGGTGCTGGAACTGTGTCCCCGTGGCTGGCTGTGAGAATTCCCGTGAACTCTGTGACCTGACAGTCTGGCTCTGCGGGAATTCTCGTGACCTCTGTGACCCAACAGTCTGGCTCGGGTGGCCTGTGTGACTGGAGGGGGAGGGGTTCCCGCACTTGAGCCCAAACTTACAGTTATTTGAAGTCCAGTAAAGGTTCAAAGCGATCTAGCAGGTCTTTGCCAATTAGAAGTGGGTAAGTGTTCATTTTTGAGATGTACACTGGGTGGATCAGATTCATAGAACCAATTGTCAGGTGGATGGGAGCTACCTGTTTGAGCCGGATGTCGTCCTGGCTGTGGGATTGCACATTCAGCTCACATGTTTGAGATTTAAGAGTTCGATCTTGGCTCTTAGTTTTAGCACTGAGTCTTTCAAATAGTTGGGCTGACCTTAACGTGATGTCTGAGCCGGTGTCTAGCAGGGTGTCAAGGCTCAAATCATTGTCCACAGTGGTTGTTAGGTAGAGTTTTTCCGCCCACCCCCTTTTTGATCAGGTTTCCCAGAAGTCTTGGCGTCGGGGCAGGTGTGACGATCAATGGGTGGTTAGGACCGGTTTTGTGTGGCTCTCTGCGGGTGCAGATAGCCAAAACAGCATTTTCTGGTACCTTGGGATAGTGGTACCTGATATGAGGAAGTGTGCTGTCTCATTCAGGGTGTGCAGCTGTCAGCTGTGGAGCTTGGGTGATGCTGTCACCTTGTGATGTGACAGTTAGCTCTGTGGTCTGTGGCTGACGAGCAGTGTTCTGGGTGCCTGTTTCAAGTCTTACGCTTAGACATAGGACGTCTGGCTCGTCCCTCTTGTTTCTGCTGCCTGGGTTTGAGTCTCTTGGTGATGGGGGTAAGCTGTTTCTGGGTCGCCGGCAGGCTTCCCAGAATCTTTCAGAGCGCTTGCTCTGGTGCCTTGGACGAGCACCATTGCGGCTGTGCTGCCCTCTGCTGGCTTGGAACTGTCTTGACTCTCTGTACAAAGGTCTGTGGTGTTGTGGGGCGCCCTCTAGAGTCAGCTCTGAATAGTGTTCGGAGACAGGGAAGATGGTGTTGTTTTTCACAGTCTTTCTGGACACAGTCTTTTGCTTGACATAAGCTTTGTGAGCCAAGTCTCGTAGCTGTTGGGCAGACATGGTCCGTGAACAGGCCAGGATGCCCATGTGATGACTCACTGTGGGGTGCAGGTTTTGGAGAAACAAGAGTTCTGAAGTTTGAAATCCTCATCCATACCTGGCATACCATACCTCCATTTCCGTGCTCCGAAGTAGGCTTGTCGGAATCGGCCGTAGTAGGTCTGTGGGGTTTCAAGTCTTGTCTGCTTGAGGTCCATGGCGATGAGGACCCCTTGGTCTGATTCTGGATCAGAGAATTCTTTAATCAAAGATTGTCGCAGCTGCTGGTAGTCAGTTTTGACAGTCTCTGGTTGACGATATAGGAAGCTGCGCATGTCACGGCTAGACGTAATCTTTAGCAGGTGAAATCTGTCACAAGTAGTTACATTGGCTATAGTCTGTGAATGAAAGTCAATGTCTTGCAGGGTTCGGAGTGAACGTAGGGATGTTTCTGGCCAGCTTGACGAGTTCTTTGGGGGCCATGCCATGGTTAGCGGCAGGGGTTCTCTGGAAGCTGGCTGGTGACATTTTGAGCAATGGGCTTTTAACCCCCCCCCCTTTCAGCTCTGAGTTTGTGGCTGAAAGGTACGGACCGGCTGGTTAGGGGAAACTTTGTGGTGTGCGTTTCCCCTTCCCGGTCATTCTGCAGTCTATAAGAGTGTTTCAACTCTTCGTGAACAATGTCAAGTTCGTTTTTGAGATCGTGTCTCTGCTGAGTAAGCTCGTGGATTTCAGCTCGGGCTGCGTGCAAGTGGTTTTTGCATGCTTTGGCTTTAGCGTCTCTTTCTTTTAGTTCAGTCTCTGCTCTTGCAAGGAGAGCTTCACCTTGTCGGAGTTTGTTGAGTTCCTCTCTGGCGTTTCTCTCCGCTTGCTTTCTTTGGTCTGTGTCGAGACGAAGATCACACAGGGCCTTTTGAAGTCTTTCCGCTTCTTTCTGTAGCGCTGGGTCTGTTGCATCCTCTGTCCCGCGCTGGCCGTGGGTCTCGCGGAGTAGTTGATCTAGATGGCTCTGCGCGTGGGCCTGGTTCCTCCGGTTGAAGCTTTAGCGTTGTGGCTTCCTGCTCCAGGCTGATGCTGCTCCTTTCGCTGAGCCGTGCCTGGGCGAAGGGGTTGTGTGCGATGCCTCCGACGATTCTGGCCCAGTCTTTGTAGTTGTAGCTCTGGCTCGGATCGTGGGCCATCAGCTTGTCCACGTCGGCGTCCTTAGGCAGGAAGGAGGTCGTCATGGCTTTCGACCATGACTGTAGGACCGGAACATACTGGCTCACTGTGGGCGAGAGGAACACAACACACAAAACAAAGAGACCAGTGCAAGTTCGTTCTAAGGTTAACGAGCTATACTCATACGGGCTATGCCGTTTATGAGAATTTTGGGGCTAACTGATGTAAACAGTTAGCGGAGCCAATTGATTTGGGTCAACGAAGGACCCGAACTAGAGTTTTGACAGGCAGTAGCCTAGCGGGTCACGTGATGACACCGGTTGCGTAATTGTCACTCTATTCTATTATTTAGCTTCCTTGGTGGCTCTCACAGGTTACTGTCTCTAAGTGAAATGAAAGAAACACATCACAACAGAACACAAAGATAGAAGAGATCAGAGTGAAAGGAAACAATGAAAATGAATAGGTCTGAAGTGAACTGGAATAAATACTAACACTGGAAGTGTTAGGGAGAATAAGGAGGCCTAAGCCTACTACCGCTGATAGGGTTTAAGATAGGGCCTATGGGTGAGTGGGGTTGTCGGTATAGCAACCTAAGAAGGTGTGGCTTGGAGAAGAGATGGGCCAAACACTTAAAATATCCGGGAGATATCTAGTATTTTGTGGCTTATAGTAAGTGGGATGTTTTTTTTTTTTAAATTGAATTTAGTTTACCTGCGGTGAATTGAGTCCACTCCGGTGAGAACCAGTGGCATGGTCAACCTCCCTGGCGCTTCCCAAACACTCAACCGCGGTGTCCTCGGCCCTCCGTTACTCTGTCGCGTTGCGCCCTCCCAAACAGTCTTTTTGACTTTAAACACAACTCGGCAACGCCAAGATGTCAACCGCCAGACAACACTACAAAATTGGGCTGTTCCCCAGAACCCTCCAGAAGGAGTGGCCTCTTTTTAGGCCCCGGTTTAGGTACTGGTCCCAGAAATTGCCTTTTTGTGTCGGCTGGACTGGTTGACTATCTTTGGAGTGCCAAATTGCTGATGTCAGCACTGCGGGCCGCAACGACGGACAGAGATAAAAGAAACCGAGACTCACGCACAGCCAGTGTTGTTGGTAACGCTGGTCGGACAACCCTGCTGGCCGGAACACCACCAGAGATGACTTCAAATCACCAAGGGAGTACTACAATAGATACACAAAAGGATGAACAAGGGAAGCATAAAGTGAATTAAGGCTTGTTTGTTTAAACCAAATTGAGTAATTATTTATGTAGCAATAAGAGTCGAAGGTTTTACTAAATAATAATAAACAAGAGGGAATTATGATAATGTTGGTCTTTATCAAAATAACCTAACCCAAAAGAGAGGAAAAATAATAAAAATCAAAATATAAAGAGACAGGATTGAAACACGGTAGAAGAAGCAGGCCACAGTAGTAGGTATTCACCACAAGGGGGCGTACTCCTTCTCCTTGCTTTGCCTGGGGAACAGAACACTTGATTCAACTTCAAAATTCAAAACTTGTTTAAATTTAAAATTTAAAACAAGCAGGAAAGAATTAAAAGGGAAATCAGAATGATATCCTATAATAGCTAATAAGGTAAAGCATCATTAATAACTATAAAATAATCAAAAGGGGAAGATGAGATAGATGCACAATTCAAAACAGAGTGAAAGGAGGAAAAACGTGGTGCCGACTTAGTGAGGAAGGCCACAGGGTGGCGCTGTTTCCTCCACATGGATATCAGTGGCTGAAAGGCAAACACGACATAAATTTACACTGGTTTAAAACCAAATTAAAATAAGCGTGAAAGGAGATTGAGAAATCAGGATAATATTTTATAATAATTAACGATAACAGTAAAGTGTCATCAATAACTATAAAATAGTCAAAAGAGAAAAGTAGAAATAGGCAATTCAGAACAGAATTGAAAAGAGAGACAAGGAGAGTTGAGTGAGCGGACTTAGAAGGCGGCCACTAGGGGACTTCTAAGTGGGCTCTCTCTGGCTGTGCTGGGATTTAGTTTAAGTTTTAATTCAAATCTTGTTTGACCAAACTTAAAGTAAATGTACCAGTCAAAAGCAGAAAAATTTGTCTAACACAAAATAATATTCGCACAAGCAAAGCTATAAATGCAAATAATTATTGAGAATTTAGACAGGCTAATTCACAGGGAAATGAATTCAGCAGTAAAGAGAGCATTACCTTAAACGGCCACGAGATGGCGTAATTGTGCTCATGCATGCTGAAGTCAAAAGGCGGGGCGTAATTTGAGACTTCTAAATACCTAAAGGAACGCCCTCTGGTGTTTAGCGAGCGGAATTACAACCGACTTTAATGTGATTCAAACTAAGAGCTTTCAGCTCGCCTCGTGCGCTGATTTCCTGCAATAAATCACAAATAAACAAAAAGATCTCTGTGGATCTTTCGGTGCTATACTGCACAGGAGTATATGGCGGGATTTCTTTGCCGCACATACACAAATGTGGACGACAGGAATTTTCGTCTGTTGGTTCGAACTCCATTAAACATTTTTCACAATAGCACTTATGATTTAAATGTATTAGATCTTCAATTGGGTAGCTACGCCAATTTTTGACCAGGAGTTTATCGTTTTTGTTGAATATCCCTGGGTTAACCACGAATTCAATAACGACAGTATGTAAGTAAGTAAGGCCTTTTACCACTGAACAGAGGAAACTCGCTCTCGATCAGATTTACGTCTTGCTCTGATAAAGAGATTCTCGTCTTAATCAGGCGTTTAAATAATATTAACATGTACCAGCTGCAAAGAGTTTGCTTCGTCTTTACAGGGACAGGTATAATATTATGAACTGCAGTTTAATTTAGCAATTAACAGTGTTCACATGTTAAACATATTTACCAGGGTCAATTTGCTTAACTGAGTTTGGCTTCGTGCCGATCAGTTCTTCAGTGGGTTGCGTTGCGCGACTTTCACTGGAGCGCGCATAAAAAAAAAATTAATACACAATATACTCATAGAATGAAACTGAATTTGCTCATAAAACAAAGTTTGAAATGCGTCGCGGTTAATTTAGCTATCAAACTGTTTGTCCAGCAAACGGCCGTAAGATTAACTTATCAACTTCCCAACAAGGTTATCCCTTCCTTATAATTCCAAAAAGCTATTTTCTGGCCATGAAAATTCACCTTCTTGTTATTATAAAATTTAGGTTACTGAAATAGTAACGAATTGTAAAGCTTTGTAGCTAGATCAAACACTTCATTGACTTTGTAAAAATGAGCAAGATTGGACAATTAGCAATCAAGAATATAATGGTTTTAATAAAATGAAACGTCTCGGTTACGTATGTAACCCTCGTTCCCTGAGTAGGGAACGGAGACGTTACCTCGGATGACGACGAATGGGGTTTCGCTTAGAAAGCCTATCAGCTGCGAGTATTACAAAACAAGCCTATGGCAAAGAAATGCCATGGGTCTGCGGAATTTGCATGACGTAACTCCGCCCCACCTCGTGGGTATAAAAGGAGGAAGTCCGCAACAGCAGTTTATGTTTCTTCGCTGAGGAGCCAAGACTGAGCTCAGGCGATCCCCGCGGTACAGCGGAAAGTGGCAGGCAGACGTAACGTCTCCGTTCCCTACTCAGGGAACGAGGGTTACATACGTAACCGAGACGTTCCCTTTCGTTGTCACTCCGAGTTACGTCGGATGACGACGAATGGGGTTACCAGTCTAATCACGCAACCTTCTCAGCTGTCTTCCAGTGCCCTGCGTAAATCGAGATCCCTGTCATAGACTGGACGAAGGACTCCATTTAACACAGGAATACCAAGGTACACTGGGAAGCAAATCCCAAGCTAGGGGAAGTATGCAATTAATGCCAACCCAGAGGGGGGGGACTTAGAGAATACACATATGACCCGAAGGAAACATATGGAGAATTTTGGTCAACCGCCAGACAACACTACAAAATTGGGCTGTTCCCCAGAACCCTCCAGAAGGAGTGGCCTCTTTTTAGGCCCCGGTTTAGGTACTGGTCCCAGAAATTGCCTTTTTGTGTCGGCTGGACTGGTTGACTATCTTTGGAGTGCCAAATTGCTGATGTGTCCACTGGGGTGTCCAGCCGCAGGTGGAATATTTCAACCCCAGGGGTGGCAAGGTGGCTTGCCAAGGGAAAGACACATGCTCAGAGAGGCTTACAGTGGAAATACACATGTGGGGGTCGCTCAGGGGAGGGACCATAGAGGCGCGTACTGGACAGAGCAGTGCCAAGGCTGGGTCTGCCTCCTCCGGGGGCAGCGCTTGCAGGTTCACCACCTGGTCCCGAAAGGGAGTGGTAGGAACCTTGGGCACATATCCGGGCCGGGGTCTCAGGATCACGTGAGAGAAAGCTGGCCCGAATTCCAGGCACGCTTCGTCGACGGAGAATGCGTGCAGGTCCCCTACCCTCTTGATGGAGGCCAGTGCAACCAGGAGCGCTGTCTTCATTGACAGGAACTTAAGCTCAACTGATTGCAGGGGCTCAAAGGGAGCACTCTTCAGGGCAGTTAGAACCACTGAGAGGTCCCAAGAGGGAAAGAGAGGAGGACGAGGAGGATTTAGTCTCCTCGCTCCTCTCAGGAACCTGATGACCAGGTCGTGCTTCCCTACCGACTTACCTTCGACGGGGTCATGATGTGCGGCAATGGCGGCAACATAGACCTTAAGGGTGGAGGGAGACAGCCTTCGCTCCAACCCTTGCTGAAGGAAGGAAAGCACAACGCTGATCGAGCATCTCCGGGGGTCTTCTCGGTGAGAAGAGCACCAGTCGACGAAGAGGTTCCACTTCAACGCATAGACGTGTCTCGTGGACGACGCTCTAGCGGAAGTGATGGTAGCCGCCACCGCTGGTGGAAGGGTACTCAAACCTACCTCGAGCCGTCCAGGAGCCACACGTGGAGGCTCCAGAGATCGGGGCGAGGGTGCCACAGGGTGCCCCGTCCCTGAGAAAGAAGGTCCTTCCTCAGAGGAATGGGCCAGGGAGGTGCTGTCGCGAGGAGTGCAAGTTCGGAGAACCAGGTCCGGCCGGGCCAATACGGCGCGACCAAAATGACCTGCTCCTCGTCCTCCCTGACCTTGCGCAAGGTCTGCGCAAGAAGGCTCACTGGGGGAAACGCATATTTGCGGCCCGGCGGCCAGCTGTGCGCCAGTGCATCCGTGCCGAGCGGGCCCTCGGTCAGGGAAAAATACAGGGCGCAATGGGTCGAGATGTGAGAGGCAAACAGATCTATCTGTGCGTCCCCGAACTGGTCCCAAATCAGCTGAACCGACTGGGGATGGAGTCGCCATTCTCCAGGGAGGGCTGAAGCCGTGAGAGCTCGTCGGCTGCACAGTTCAGGGCTCTGGGAATGAAAATGGCTCGAAGCCACCTCAGATGCTTCTGACTCCATAGGAGGAGGTGGTGGGAGCGTAGACCACCTTGATGGTGATGTACGCTACAGTAGCGATATTGTCTGAGCGGACTAGTACGTGTTAACCCCTGAGCAACGCCCGGAAGCGGTGCAGAGCAAGGCGTACTGCCAACAACTCGAGGCAATTGACATGCCATAGCCGCTGGGGTCCTGTCCAGGAGCCCGCAGCAGCATGTCCATTGCACATGGCGCCCCAGCCCGTGGTGGAGGCATCTGTGGAGACCACAACATGCCGGGAAGCTCGTTCCAGGGGGACACCCGCCCTGAGAAAACTGAGGTTCGACCACGGGGTGAGGAACTGACGGCAGGTCGGAGTAACTGGTACTCGGAGCGTGCCTTGTTGCCATGCCCACCTCGGGACTCGGTCGCGAAGCCAAAGCTGAAGCGGTCTCATATGAAGCAATCCGAGCGGCGTGACCGCGGCTGCAGATGCCATATGCCCCAGGAGCCTCTGAAAATGTTTCAGTGGAACCACACTCTTGCTCTTGAGATGTCTCAGGCAAGTCAGCAGTGACTGCGCGCGCTCGCTCGTAAGCTGCGCGGACATGGCGACCGAGTCGATGTCCATACCGAGAAAAGAGATCCTCTGCACGGGGCAAAGTTTGCTCTTCTCCCTGTTGACCCGAAGGCCCAGACGAGCTAGGTGCCGGAGCACTAGGTTCCTGTGTTCGCAAACCTGATCTCGAGAGTGAGCTAGGATCAGCCAGTCGTCGATATAACTCAGGATGCGAACCCCGTGTTCCCGAAGGGGAACAAGGGCAGCCTCGACGACCTTCGTGAAGGTGCGAGGAGACAGGGCTAGCCCGAAAGGGAGAACCGCGTACTGGTATGCCTGCCCCTCGAAAGCAAACCGTAGTCTCGCAAGCCGAGCCTGACGGAGCGCGCGATCCAGCGGGACAGACGGGGAAGCTCTAGCCAGGCTCCCAGGAACTGAACCGGCGGGATCACGCGACGACAGGCGTCCCCCCGGAGGGGCAGCGAAGCGGAGTAACTGGCCCAGACGTGGACGGCATAGCGACCCGGTGTGGGGGCACAGTTAGCAACCGCGCCCTGGCAGAGGGGGCCAGGGGAGGACCAGGCTGGTCGTCCCGCGGGGGCCTGCTCTGCCAGGGGTCTGGCGACAGAGGGGGACAGGGGCGAAGCGGTCCGTGGACGGCACGCCGTGTCAACGACCTCTGGGACAGAGGGGGACGAGGAGAGCACGGCTAGAGGGCGGCATATGTGTCATAACATGGTGAAGAAGCATGCAAAGTTTCATGGAGATCGGATTATAGGTGGTGCTATAACTGTCAAAAAGGTCTCATTCTTATTAGGTGTTCAAGGACTTTAGTGCTGAAAACCTATTGTATTTGCTATTTGAAAAAAAAATTGCCCTAAAACGCATCGTGCAGCCCAAACCGTAAGGCCTAGAGACTTGAAACTCGACCAGATGGTAGGCCACACTTTTGGGGAGAACCTCTCAGAGTATGACCCCGATTGGCCCATAGGTGGCTCTACAGCAACCAAAAGTACTAAATTGCGCATAACTCCTAGACCGTTTGTCCTAGCCTCAAGGTTTTTACACCATTGTTATCCTTGGCTCAAGACGAACTAGATGTATATCTCAGATTTCGATTTGGGCCTAAGAATTTTTTTTTTACGTCCAATTTTGTCCAAAACCTACTTTTGCAAACTAGTCCCTGGTTTTTTGCCCGATCGGAACCAAACCAGTCTAGGCCTATTCTCTGGACTCTCTAGATCAATAATTATCGAAAAAAAATTGAAATTTTGCATTTGGGTGGTTGTAACAGGGTCATTTAAAAAAGAGGCGGGGCAAAATACAGTCAAAAGCCTATAAATCCTAAACGAAAAGTCAAAACTTCACAAAAATTGATGAGCATATGTGTCATAACATGGTGAAGAAGCATGCAAAGTTTCATGGAGATCGGATTATAGGTGGCGCTATAACTGTCAAAAAGGTCTCATTCTTATTAGGTGTTCAAGGACTTTAGTGCTGAAAACCTATTGTATTTGCTATTTGAAAAAAAAAATCCCCTAAAACGCATCGTGCAGCCCAAACCGTAAGGCCTAGAGACTTGAAACTGGGCCAGATGGTAGGCCACACTTTTGGGGAGAACCTCTCAGAGTATGACCCCGATTGGCCCATATGTGGCGCTACAGAAACCAAAAGTACTAAATTGCTCATAACTCCTAGACCATTTGTCCTAGCCTCAAGCTTTTTACACCACTGTTATCCTTGGCTCAAGACAAACAAGATGTATATCTCAGATTTCGATTTGGGCCTAAGAATGTTTTTTTTACGTCCAATTTTGTCCAAAACCTACTTTTGCGAACTAGTCCCTTGTTTTTTGCCCGATCGGAACCAAACCAGTCTAGGCCTATTTTCTGGACTCTCTAGATCAATAATTATCGAAAAAAAATTGAAATTTTGCATTTGGGTGGCTGTAACAGGGTCATTTAAAAAAGAGGCGGGGCAAAATACAGTCAAAAGCCTATAAATCCTAAACGAAAAGTCAAAACTTCACAAAAATTGATGAGCATATGTGTCATAACATGGTGAAGAAGCATGCAAAGTTTCATGGAGATCGGATTATAGGTGGCGCTATAACTGTCAAAAAGGTCTCATTCTTATTAGGTGTTCAAGGACTTTAGTGCTGAAAACCTATTGTATTTGCTATTTGAAAACAAAAATCCCCTAAAACGCATCGTGCAGCCCAAACCGTAAGGCCTAGAGACTTGAAACTGGGCCAGATGGTAGGCCACACTTTTGGGGAGAACCTCTCAGAGTATGACCCCGATTGGCCCATAGGTGGCGCTACAGCAACCAAAAGTACTCAATTGCTCATAACTCCTAGACCGTTTGTCCTAGCCTCAAGCTTTTTACACCAATGTTATCCTTGGCTCAAGACGAACAAGATGTATATCTCAGATTTCGATTTGGGCCTAACATTTTTTTTTACGTCCAATTTTGTCCAAAACCTACTTTTGCGAACTAGTCCCTGGTTTTTTGCCCGATCGGAACCAAACCAGTCTAGGCCTATTCTCTGGACTCCCTAGATCAATAATTATCGAAAAAAATTTTGAAATTTTGCATTTGGGTGGCTGTAACAGGGTAATTTAAAAAAGGGTGGGGCAAAACACAGTTAAAAGCCTATAAATCCTAAACGAAAAGTCAAAACTTCACAAAAATTGATGAGCGTATGTGTCATAACATGGTGAAGAAGCATGCAAAGTTTCATGGAGATCGGACCATAGGTGGCTCTATAACTGTCAAAAAGGGTCTCATTCTTATTAGGTGTTCAAGCACTTTAGTGCTGAAAACCTATTGTATTTGCTATTTGAAAAAAAAATTGCCCTAAAACGCATCGTGCAGCCCAAACCGTAAGGCATAGAGACTTGAAACTCGGCCAGATGGTAGGCCACACTTTTGGGGAGAACCTCTCAGAGTATGACCCCGATTGGCCCATAGGTGGCTCTACAGCAACCAAAAGTACTAAATTGCTCATGAGCATATGTGTCATAACATGGTGAAGAAGCATGCAAAGTTTCATGGAGATCGGATTATAGGTGGCGCTATAACTGTCAAAAAGGTCTCATTCTTATTAGGTGTTCAAGGACTTTAGTGCTGAAAACCTATTGTATTTGCTATTTGAAAAAAAAATCCCCTAAAACGCATCGTGCAGCCCAAACCGTAAGGCCTAGAGACTTGAAACTCGGCCAGATGGTAGGCCACACTTTTGGGGAGAACCTCTCAGAGTATGACCCCGATTGGCCCATAGGTGGCTCTACAGCAACCAAAAGTACTAAATTGCTCATAACTCCTAGACCGTTTGTCATAAGAATTTTTTTTTTTACGTCCAATTTTGTCCTAAACCTACTTTTGCGAACTAGTCCCTGGTTTTTTGCCCGATCGGAACCAAACCAGTCTAGGCCTATTCTCTGGACTCTCTAGATCAATAATTATCGAAAAAAATTTTGAAATTTTGCATTTGGGTGGCTGTAACAGGGTAATTTAAAAAAGGGTGGGGCAAAACACAGTCAAAAGCCTATAAATCCTAAACGAAAAGTCAAAACTTCACAAAAATTGATGAGCGTATGTGTCATAACATGGTGAAGAAGCATGCAAAGTTTCATGGAGATCGGACCATAGGTGGCTCTATAACTGTCAAAAAGGGTCTCATTCTTATTAGGTTTTCAAGCACTTTAGTGCTGAAAACCTATTGTATTTGCTATTTGAAAAAAAATTGCCCTAAAACGCATCGTGCAGCCCAAACCGTAAGGCCTAGAGACTTGAAACTCGGCCAGATGGTAGGCCACACTTTTGGGGAGAACCTCTCAGAGTATGACCCCGATTGGCCCATAGGTGGCTCTACAGCAACCAAAAGTACTAAATTGCTCATGAGCATATGTGTCATAACATGGTGAAGAAGCATGCAAAGTTTCATGGAGATCGGATTATAGGTGGCGCTATAACTGTCAAAAAGGTCTCATTCTTATTAGGTGTTCAAGGACTTTAGTGCTGAAAACCTATTGTATTTGCTATTTGAAAAAAAAAATCCACTAAAACGCATCGTGCAGCCCAAACCGTAAGGCCTAGAGACTTGAAACTGGGCCAGATGGTAGGCCACACTTTTGGGGAGAACCTCTCAGAGTATGACCCCGATTGGCCCATAGGTGGCTCTACAGCAACCAAAAGTACTAAATTGCTCATAACTCCTAGACCGTTTGTCATAAGAATTTTTTTTTTTACGTCCAATTTTGTCCTAAACCTACTTTTGCGAACTAGTCCCTGGTTTTTTGCCCGATCGGAACCAAACCAGTCTAGGCCTATTCTCTGGACTCTCTAGATCAATAATTATCGAAAAATTTTTTGAAATTTTGCATTTGGGTGGCTGTAACAGGGTAATTTAAAAAAGGGTGGGGCAAAACACAGTCAAAAGCCTATAAATCCTAAACGAAAAGTCAAAACTTCACAAAAATTGATGAGCGTATGTGTCATAACATGGTGAAGAAGCATGCAAAGTTTCATGGAGATCGGACCATAGGTGGCTCTATAACTGTCAAAAAGGGTCTCATTCTTATTAGGTGTTCAAGCACTTTAGTGCTGAAAACCTATTGTATTTGCTATTTGAAAAAAAATTGCCCTAAAACGCATCGTGCAGCCCAAACCGTAAGGCCTAGAGACTTGAAACTCGGCCAGATGGTAGGCCACACTTTTGGGGAGAACCTCTCAGAGTATGACCCCGATTGGCCCATAGGTGGCTCTACAGCAACCAAAAGTACTAAATTGCTCATGAGCATATGTGTCATAACATGGTGAAGAAGCATGCAAAGTTTCATGGAGATCGGATTATAGGTGGCGCTATAACTGTCAAAAAGGTCTCATTCTTATTAGGTGTTCAAGGACTTTAGTGCTGAAAACCTATTGTATTTGCTATTTGAAAAAAAAAATCCACTAAAACGCATCGTGCAGCCCAAACCGTAAGGCCTAGAGACTTGTAACTGGGCCAGATGGTAGGCCACACTTTTGGGGAGAATCTCTCAGAGTATGACCCCGATTGGCCCATAGGTGGCGCTACAGCAACCAAAAGTACTAAATTGCTCATAACTCCTAGACCGTTTGTCCTAGCCTCAAGCTTTTTACACCAATGTTATCCTTGGCTCAAGACGAACAAGATATATATCTCAGATTTCGATTTGGGCCTAACATTTTTTTTTACGTCCAATTTTGTCCAAAACCTACTTTTGCGAACTAGTCCCTGGTTTTTTGCCCGATCGGAACCAAACCAGTCTAGGCCTATTCTCTGGACTCTCTAGATCAATAATTATCGAAAAAAATTTTGAAATTTTGCATTTTGGTGGCTGTAACAGGGTAATTTAAAAAAGGGTGGGGCAAAACACAGTCAAAAGCCTATAAATCCTAAACGAAAAGTCAAAACTTCACAAAAATTGATGAGCGTATGTGTCATAACATGGTGAAGAAGCATGCAAAGTTTCATGGAGATCGGACCATAGGTGGCTCTATAACTGTCAAAAAGGGTCTCATTCTTATTAGGTGTTCAAGCACTTTAGTGCTGAAAACCTATTGTATTTGCTATTTGAAAAAAAAATTGCCCTAAAACGCATCGTGCAGCCCAAACCGTAAGGCCTAGAGACTTGAAACTCGGCCAGATGGTAGGCCACACTTTTGGGGAGAACCTCTCAGAGTATGACCCCGATTGGCCCATAGGTGGCTCTACAGCAACCAAAAGTACTAAATTGCTCATGAGCATATGTGTCATAACATGGTGAAGAAGCATGCAAAGTTTCATGGAGATCGGATTATAGGTGGCGCTATAACTGTCAAAAAGGTCTCATTCTTATTAGGTGTTCAAGGACTTTAGTGCTGAAAACCTATTGTATTTGCTATTTGAAAAAAAAATCCCCTAAAACGCATCGTGCAGCCCAAACCGTAAGGCCTAGAGACTTGAAACTCGGCCAGATGGTAGGCCACACTTTTGGGGAGAACCTCTCAGAGTATGACCCCGATTGGCCCATAGGTGGCTCTACAGCAACCAAAAGTACTAAATTGCTCATAACTCCTAGACCGTTTGTCATAAGAATTTTTTTTTTTACGTCCAATTTTGTCCTAAACCTACTTTTGCGAACTAGTCCCTGGTTTTTTGCCCGATCGGAACCAAACCAGTCTAGGCCTATTCTCTGGACTCTCTAGATCAATAATTATCGAAAAAAATTTTGAAATTTTGCATTTGGGTGGCTGTAACAGGGTAATTTAAAAAAGGGTGGGGCAAAACACAGTCAAAAGCCTATAAATCCTAAACGAAAAGTCAAAACTTCACAAAAATTGATGAGCGTATGTGTCATAACATGGTGAAGAAGCATGCAAAGTTTCATGGAGATCGGACCATAGGTGGCTCTATAACTGTCAAAAAGGGTCTCATTCTTATTAGGTGTTCAAGCACTTTAGTGCTGAAAACCTATTGTATTTGCTATTTGAAAAAAAATTGCCCTAAAACGCATCGTGCAGCCCAAACCGTAAGGCCTAGAGACTTGAAACTCGGCCAGATGGTAGGCCACACTTTTGGGGAGAACCTCTCAGAGTATGACCCCGATTGGCCCATAGGTGGCTCTACAGCAACAAAAAGTACTAAATTGCTCATGAGCATATGTGTCATAACATGGTGAAGAAGCATGCAAAGTTTCATGGAGATCGGATTATAGGTGGCGCTATAACTGTCAAAAAGGTCTCATTCTTATTAGGTGTTCAAGGACTTTAGTGCTGAAAACCTATTGTATTTGCTATTTGAAAAAAAAAATCCACTAAAACGCATCGTGCAGCCCAAACCGTAAGGCCTAGAGACTTGAAACTGGGCCAGATGGTAGGCCACACTTTTGGGGAGAACCTCTCAGAGTATGACCCCGATTGGCCCATAGGTGGCTCTACAGCAACCAAAAGTACTAAATTGCTCATAACTCCTAGACCGTTTGTCATAAGAATTTTTTTTTTTACGTCCAATTTTGTCCTAAACCTACTTTTGCGAACTAGTCCCTGGTTTTTTGCCCGATCGGAACCAAACCAGTCTAGGCCTATTCTCTGGACTCTCTAGATCAATAATTATCGAAAAATTTTTTGAAATTTTGCATTTGGGTGGCTGTAACAGGGTAATTTAAAAAAGGGTGGGGCAAAACACAGTCAAAAGCCTATAAATCCTAAACGAAAAGTCAAAACTTCACAAAAATTGATGAGCGTATGTGTCATAACATGGTGAAGAAGCATGCAAAGTTTCATGGAGATCGGACCATAGGTGGCTCTATAACTGTCAAAAAGGGTCTCATTCTTATTAGGTGTTCAAGCACTTTAGTGCTGAAAACCTATTGTATTTGCTATTTGAAAAAAAATTGCCCTAAAACGCATCGTGCAGCCCAAACCGTAAGGCCTAGAGACTTGAAACTCGGCCAGATGGTAGGCCACACTTTTGGGGAGAACCTCTCAGAGTATGACCCCGATTGGCCCATAGGTGGCTCTACAGCAACCAAAAGTACTAAATTGCTCATGAGCATATGTGTCATAACATGGTGAAGAAGCATGCAAAGTTTCATGGAGATCGGATTATAGGTGGCGCTATAACTGTCAAAAAGGTCTCATTCTTATTAGGTGTTCAAGGACTTTAGTGCTGAAAACCTATTGTATTTGCTATTTGAAAAAAAAAATCCACTAAAACGCATCGTGCAGCCCAAACCGTAAGGCCTAGAGACTTGAAACTGGGCCAGATGGTAGGCCACACTTTTGGGGAGAACCTCTCAGAGTATGACCCCGATTGGCCCATAGGTGGCTCTACAGCAACCAAAAGTACTAAATTGCTCATAACTCCTAGACCGTTTGTCATAAGAATTTTTTTTTTTACGTCCAATTTTGTCCTAAACCTACTTTTGCGAACTAGTCCCTGGTTTTTTGCCCGATCGGAACCAAACCAGTCTAGGCCTATTCTCTGGACTCTCTAGATCAATAATTATCGAAAAAATTTTTGAAATTTTGCATTTGGGTGGCTGTAACAGGGTAATTTAAAAAAGGGTGGGGCAAAACACAGTCAAAAGCCTATAAATCCTAAACGAAAAGTCAAAACTTCACAAAAATTGATGAGCGTATGTGTCATAACATGGTGAAGAAGCATGCAAAGTTTCATGGAGATCGGACCATAGGTGGCTCTATAACTGTCAAAAAGGGTCTCATTCTTATTAGGTGTTCAAGCACTTTAGTGCTGAAAACCTATTGTATTTGCTATTTGAAAAAAAATTGCCCTAAAACGCATCGTGCAGCCCAAACCGTAAGGCCTAGAGACTTGAAACTCGGCCAGATGGTAGGCCACACTTTTGGGGAGAACCTCTCAGAGTATGACCCCGATTGGCCCATAGGTGGCTCTACAGCAACCAAAAGTACTAAATTGCTCATGAGCATATGTGTCATAACATGGTGAAGAAGCATGCAAAGTTTCATGGAAATCGGATTATAGGTGGCGCTATAACTGTCAAAAAGGTCTCATTCTTATTAGGTGTTCAAGGACTTTAGTGCTGAAAACCTATTGTATTTGCTATTTGAAAAAAAAAAATCCACTAAAACGCATCGTGCAGCCCAAACCGTAAGGCCTAGAGACTTGAAACTGGGCCAGATGGTAGGCCACACTTTTGGGGAGAATCTCTCAGAGTATGACCCCGATTGGCCCATAGGTGGCGCTACAGCAACCAAAAGTACTAAATTGCTCATAACTCCTAGACCGTTTGTCCTAGCCTCAAGCTTTTTACACCAATGTTATCCTTGGCTCAAGACGAACAAGATGTATATCTCAGATTTCGATTTGGGCCTAACATTTTTTTTTAACGTCCAATTTTGTCCAAAACCTACTTTTGCGAACTAGTCCCTGGTTTTTTGCCCGATCGGAACCAAACCAGTCTAGGCCTATTCTCTGGACTCTCTAGATCAATAATTATCGAAAAAATTTTTGAAATTTTGCATTTGGGTGGCTGTAACAGGGTAATTTAAAAAAGGGTGGGGCAAAACACAGTCAAAAGCCTATAAATCCTAAACGAAAAGTCAAAACTTCACAAAAATTGATGAGCGTATGTGTCATAACATGGTGAAGAAGCATGCAAAGTTTCATGGAGATCGGACCATAGGTGGCTCTATAACTGTCAAAAAGGGTCTCATTCTTATTAGGTGTTCAAGCACTTTAGTGCTGAAAACCTATTGTATTTGCTATTTGAAAAAAAATTGCCCTAAAACGCATCGTGCAGCCCAAACCGTAAGGCCTAGAGACTTGAAACTCGGCCAGATGGTAGGCCACACTTTTGGGGAGAACCTCTCAGAGTATGACCCCGATTGGCCCATAGGTGGCTCTACAGCAACCAAAAGTACTAAATTGCTCATGAGCATATGTGTCATAACATGGTGAAGAAGCATGCAAAGTTTCATGGAGATCGGATTATAGGTGGCGCTATAACTGTCAAAAAGGTCTCATTCTTATTAGGTGTTCAAGGACTTTAGTGCTGAAAACCTATTGTATTTGCTATTTGAAAAAAAAAAATCCACTAAAACGCATCGTGCAGCCCAAACCGTAAGGCCTAGAGACTTGAAACTGGGCCAGATGGTAGGCCACACTTTTGGGGAGAATCTCTCAGAGTATGACCCCGATTGGCCCATAGGTGGCGCTACAGCAACCAAAAGTACTAAATTGCTCATAACTCCTAGACCGTTTGTCCTAGCCTCAAGCTTTTTACACCACTGTTATCCTTGGCTCAAGACAAACAAGATGTATATCTCAGATTTCGATTTGGGCCTAACACTTTTTTTTTACGTCCAATTTTGTCCAAAACCTACTTTTGCAAACTAGTCCCTGGTTTTTCGCCCGATCGGAACCAAACCAGTCTAGACCTATTCTCTGGACTCTCTAGATCAATAATTATTGAATAAAAATTTGAAATTTTGCATTTGGGTGGCTGTAACAGGGTCATTTAAAAAAGAGGCGGGGCAAAACACAGTCAAAAGCCTATAAATCCTAAACGAAAAGTCAAAACTTCACAAAAATTGATGAGCTTATGTGTCATAACATGGTGAAGAAGCATGCAAAGTTTCATGGAGATCGGATTATAGGTGGCGCTATAACTGTCAAAAAGGTCTCATTCTTATTAGGTGTTCAAGCACTTTAGTGCTGAAAACCTATTGTATTTGCTATTTGAAAAAAAAATTGCCCTAAAACGCATCGTGCAGCCCAAACCGTAAGGCCTAGAGACTTGAAACTGGGCCAGATGGTAGGCCACACTTTTGGGGAGAACCTCTCAGAGTATGACCCCGATTGGCCCATAGGTGGCGCTACAGCAACCAAAAGTACTAAATTGCTCATAACTCCTAGACCGTTTGTCCTAGCCTCAAGCTTTTTACACCAATGTTATCCTTGGCTCAAGACGAACAAGATGTATATCTCAGATTTCGATTTGGGCCTAACATTTTTTTTTACGTCCAATTTTGTCCAAAACCTACTTTTGCGAACTAGTCCCTGGTTTTTTGCCCGATCGGAACCAAACCAGTCTAGGCCTATTCTCTGGACTCTCTAGATCAATAATTATCGAAAAAAATTTTGAAATTTTGCATTTGGGTGGCTGTAACAGGGTAATTTAAAAAAGGGTGGGGCAAAACACAGTCAAAAGCCTATAAATCCTAAACGAAAAGTCAAAACTTCACAAAAATTGATGAGCGTATGTGTCATAACATGGTGAAGAAGCATGCAAAGTTTCATGGAGATCGGACCATAGGTGGCTCTATAACTGTCAAAAAGGGTCTCATTCTTATTAGGTGTTCAAGCACTTTAGTGCTGAAAACCTATTGTATTTGCTATTTGAAAAAAAATTGCCCTAAAACGCATCGTGCAGCCCAAACCGTAAGGCCTAGAGACTTGAAACTCGGCCAGATGGTAGGCCACACTTTTGGGGAGAACCTCTCAGAGTATGACCCCGATTGGCCCATAGGTGGCTCTACAGCAACCAAAAGTACTAAATTGCTCATGAGCATATGTGTCATAACATGGTGAAGAAGCATGCAAAGTTTCATGGAGATCGGATTATAGGTGGCGCTATAACTGTCAAAAAGGTCTCATTCTTATTAGGTGTTCAAGGACTTTAGTGCTGAAAACCTATTGTATTTGCTATTTGAAAAAAAAAAATCCACTAAAACGCATCGTGCAGCCCAAACCGTAAGGCCTAGAGACTTGAAACTGGGCCAGATGGTAGGCCACACTTTTGGGGAGAATCTCTCAGAGTATGACCCCGATTGGCCCATAGGTGGCGCTACAGCAACCAAAAGTACTAAATTGCTCATAACTCCTAGACCGTTTGTCCTAGCCTCAAGCTTTTTACACCACTGTTATCCTTGGCTCAAGACAAACAAGATGTATATCTCAGATTTCGATTTGGGCCTAACACTTTTTTTTTACGTCCAATTTTGTCCAAAACCTACTTTTGCAAACTAGTCCCTGGTTTTTCGCCCGATCGGAACCAAACCAGTCTAGACCTATTCTCTGGACTCTCTAGATCAATAATTATTGAATAAAAATTTGAAATTTTGCATTTGGGTGGCTGTAACAGGGTCATTTAAAAAAGAGGCGGGGCAAAACACAGTCAAAAGCCTATAAATCCTAAACGAAAAGTCAAAACTTCACAAAAATTGATGAGCATATGTGTCATAACATGGTGAAGAAGCATGCAAAGTTTCATGGAGATCGGATTATAGGTGGCGCTATAACTGTCAAAAAGGTCTCATTCTTATTAGGTGTTCAAGCACTTTAGTGCTGAAAACCTATTGTATTTGCTATTTGAAAAAAAAATTGCCCTAAAACGCATCGTGCAGCCCAAACCGTAAGGCCTAGAGACTTGAAACTCGACCAGATGGTAGGCCACACTTTTGGGGAGAACCTCTCAGAGTATGACCCCGATTGGCCCATAGGTGGCTCTACAGCAACCAAAAGTACTAAATTGCTCATAACTCCTAGACCGTTTGTCCTAAGAATTTTTTTTTTACGTCCAATTTTGTCCTAAACCTACTTTTGCGAACTAGTCCCTGGTTTTTCGCCCGATCGGAACCAAACCAGTCTAGGCCTATTCTCTGGACTCTCTAGATCAATAATTATCGAAAAAAAATTGAAATTTTGCATTTGGGTGGCTGTAACAGGGTCATTTAAAAAAGAGGCGGGGCAAAATACAGTCAAAAGCCTATAAATCCTAAACGAAAAGTCAAAACTTCACAAAAATTGATGAGCATATGTGTCATAACATGGTGAAGAAGCATGCAAAGTTTCATGGAGATCGGATTATAGGTGGCGCTATAACTGTCAAAAAGGTCTCATTCTTATTAGGTGTTCAAGGACTTTAGTGCTGAAAACCTATTGTATTTGCTATTTGAAAAAAAAAATCCCCTAAAACGCATCGTGCAGCCCAAACCGTAAGGCCTAGAGACTTGAAACTGGGCCAGATGGTAGGCCACACTTTTGGGGAGAACCTCTCAGAGTATGACCCCGATTGGCCCATAGGTGGCGCTACAGCAACCAAAAGTACTAAATTGCCCATAACTCCTAGACTGTTTGTCCTAGCCTCAAGCTTTTTACACCACTGTTATCCTTGGCTCAAGACGAACAAGATGTATATCTCAGATTTCGATTTGGGCCTAACACTTTTTTTTTTACGTCCAATTTTGTCCAAAACCTACTTTTGCGAACTAGTCCCTGGTTTTTTGCCCGATCGGAACCAAACCAGTCTAGGCCTATTCTCTGGACTCTCTAGATCAATAATTATCGAAAAAAATTTGAAATTTTGCATTTGGGTGGCTGTAACAGGGTCATTTAAAAAAGAGGCGGGGCAAAATACAGTCAAAAGCCTATAAATCCTAAACGAAAAGTCAAAACTTCACAAAAATTGATGAGCATATGTGTCATAACATGGTGAAGAAGCATGCAAAGTTTCATGGAGATCGGATTATAGGTGGCGCTATAACTGTCAAAAAGGTCTCATTCTTATTAGGTGTTCAAGGACTTTAGTGCTGAAAACCTATTGTATTTGCTATTTGAAAAAAAAAATCCCCTAAAACGCATCGTGCAGCCCAAACCGTAAGGCCTAGAGACTTGAAACTGGGCCAGATGGTAGGCCACACTTTTGGGGAGAACCTCTCAGAGTATGACCCCGATTGGCCCATAGGTGGCGCTACAGCAACCAAAAGTACTAAATTGCTCATAACTCCTAGACTGTTTGTCCTAGCCTCAAGCTTTTTACACCACTGTTATCCTTGGCTCAAGACGAACAAGATGTATATCTCAGATTTCGATTTGGGCCTAACACTTTTTTTTTTACGTCCAATTTTGTCCTAAACCTACTTTTGCGAACTAGTCCCTGGTTTTTTGCCCGATCGGAACCAAACCAGTCTAGGCCTATTCTCTGGACTCTCTAGATCAATAATTATCGAATAAAAATTTGAAATTTTGCATTTGGGTGGCTGTAACAGGGTCATTTAAAAAAGGGTGGGGCAAAACACAGTCAAAAGCCTATAAATCCTAAACGAAAAGTCAAAACTTCACAAAAATTGATGAGCATATGTGTCATAACATGGTGAAGAAGCATGCAAAGTTTCATGGAGATCGGATTATAGGTGGCGCTATAACTGTCAAAAAGGTCTCATTCTTATTAGGTGTTCAAGCACTTTAGTGCTGAAAACCTATTGTATTTGCTATTTGAAAAAAAAATTGCTCTAAAACGCATCGTGCAGCCCAAACCGTAAGGCCTAGAGACTTGAAACTCGACCAGATGGTAGGCCACACTTTTGGGGAGAACCTCTCAGAGTATGACCCCGATTGGCCCATAGGTGGCTCTACAGCAACCAAAAGTACTAAATTGCGCATAACTCCTAGACCGTTTGTCCTAGCCTCAAGCTTTTTACACCACTGTTATCCTTGGCTCAAGACGAACAAGATGTATATCTCCGATTTCAATTTGGGCCTAAGAATTTTTTTTTTACGTCCAATTTTGTCCAAAACCTACTTTTGAGAACTAGTCCCTGGTTTTTTGCCCGATCGGAACCAAACCAGTCAGGCCTATTCTCTGGACTCTCTAGATCAATAATTATCGAAAAAAAATTGAAATTTTGCATTTGGGTGGCTGTAACAGGGTCATTTAAAAAAGAGGCGGGGCAAAATACAGTCAAAAGCCTATAAATCCTAAACGAAAAGTAAAACTTCACAAAAATTGATGAGCATATGTGTCATAAAATGGTGAAGAAGCATGCAAAGTTTCATGGAGATCGGATTATAGGTGGCGCTATAACTGTCAAAAAGGTCTCATTCTTATTAGGTGTTCAAGGACTTTAGTGCTGAAAACCTATTGTATTTGCTATTTGAAAAAAAAAATCCCCTAAAACGCATCGTGCAGCCCAAACCGTAAGGCCTAGAGACTTGAAACTGGGCCAGATGGTAGGCCACACTTTTGGGGAGAATCTCTCAGAGTATGACCCCGATTGGCCCATAGGTGGCGCTACAGCAACCAAAAGTACTAAATTGCTCATAACTCCTAGACCATTTGATCTAGCCTCAAGCTTTTTACACCATTGTTATCCTTGGATCAAGACGAACTAGATGTATATCTCAGATTTCGATTTGGGCCTAAGAATTTTTTTTTACGTCCAATTTTGTCCAAAACCTACTTTTGCGAACTAGTCCCTGGTTTTTTGCCCGATCGGAACCAAACCAGTCAGGCCTATTCTCTGGACTCTCTAGATCAATAATTATCGAAAAAAAATTGAAATTTTGCATTTGGGTGGCTGTAACAGGGTCATTTAAAAAAGAGGCGGGGCAAAATACAGTCAAAAGCCTATAAATCCTAAACGAAAAGTCAAAACTTCACAAAAATTGATGAGCATATGTGTCATAAAATGGTGAAGAAGCATGCAAAGTTTCATGGAGATCGGACCATAGGTGGCGCTATAACTGTCAAAAAGGTCTCATTCTTATTAGGTGTTCAAGGACTTTAGTGCTGAAAACCTATTATATTTGCTATTTGAAAAAAAAATCCCCTAAAACGCATCGTGCAGCCCAAACCGTAAGGCCTAGAGACTTGAAACTGGGCCAGATGGTAGGCCACACTTTTGGGGAGAACCTCTCAGAGTATGACCCCGATTGGCCCATAGGTGGCGCTACAGCAACCAAAAGTACTAAATTGCTCATAACTCCTAGACTGTTTGTCCTAGCCTCAAGCTTTTTACACCACTGTTATCCTTGGCTCAAGACGAACAAGATGTATATCTCAGATTTCAATTTGGGCCTAACACTTTTTTTTTACGTCCAATTTTGTCCAAAACCTACTTTTGCGAACTAGTCCCTGGTTTTTCGCCCGATCGGAACCAAACCAGTCTAGACCTATTCTCTGGACTCTCTAGATCAATAATTATCGAATAAAAATTTGAAATTTTGCATTTGGGTGGCTGTAACAGGGTCATTTAAAAAAGGGTGGGGTAAAACACAGTCAAAAGCCTATAAATCCTAAACGAAAAGTCAAAACTTCACAAAAATTGATGAGCATATGTGTCATAACATGGTGAAGAAGCATGCAAAGTTTCATGGAGATCGGATTATAGGTGGCGCTATAACTGTCAAAAAGGTCTCATTCTTATTAGGTGTTCAAGGACTTTAGTGCTGAAAACCTATTGTATTTGCTATTTGAAAAAAAAATCCCCTAAAACGCATCGTGCAGCCCAAACCGTAAGGCCTAGAGACTTGAAACTGGGCCAGATGGTAGGCCACACTTTTGGGGAGAACCTCTCAGAGTATGACCCCGATTGGCCCATAGGTGGCGCTACAGCAACCAAAAGTACTCAATTGCTCATAACTCCTAGACCATTTGTCCTAGCCTCAAGCTTTTTACACCATTGTTATCCTTGGCTCAAGACGAACTAGATGTATATCTCAGATTTCGATTTGGGCCTAAGAATTTTTTTTTTACGTCCAATTTTGTCCAAAACCTACTTTTGCGAACTAGTCCCTGGTTTTTTGCCCGATCGGAACCAAACCAGTCAGGCCTATTCTCTGGACTCTCTAGATCAATAATTATCGAAAAAAAATTGAAATTTTGCATTTGGGTGGCTGTAACAGGGTCATTTAAAAAAGAGGCGGGGCAAAATACAGTCAAAAGCCTATAAATCCTAAAGAAAAGTCAAAACTTCACAAAAATTGATGAGCATATGTGTCATAAAATGGTGAAGAAGCATGCAAAGTTTCATGGAGATCGGATTATAGGTGGCGCTATAACTGTCAAAAAGGTCTCATTCTTATTAGGTGTTCAAGGACTTTAGTGCTGAAAACCTATTGTATTTGCTATTTGAAAAAAAAAATCCCCTAAAACGCATCGTGCAGCCCAAACCGTAAGGCCTAGAGACTTGAAACTGGGCCAGATGGTAGGCCACACTTTTGGGGAGAATCTCTCAGAGTATGACCCCGATTGGCCCATAGGTGGCGCTACAGCAACCAAAAGTACTAAATTGCTCATAACTCCTAGACCATTTGATCTAGCCTCAAGCTTTTTACACCATTGTTATCCTTGGATCAAGACGAACTAGATGTATATCTCAGATTTCAATTTGGGCCTAACACTTTTTTTTTACGTCCAATTTTGTCCAAAACCTACTTTTGCGAACTAGTCCCTGGTTTTTCGCCCGATCGGAACCAAACCAGTCTAGACCTATTCTCTGGACTCTCTAGATCAATAATTATCGAATAAAAATTTGAAATTTTGCATTTGGGTGGCTGTAACAGGGTCATTTAAAAAAGGGTGGGGTAAAACACAGTCAAAAGCCTATAAATCCTAAACGAAAAGTCAAAACTTCACAAAAATTGATGAGCATATGTGTCATAACATGGTGAAGAAGCATGCAAAGTTTCATGGAGATCGGATTATAGGTGGCGCTATAACTGTCAAAAAGGTCTCATTCTTATTAGGTGTTCAAGGACTTTAGTGCTGAAAACCTATTGTATTTGCTATTTGAAAAAAAAATCCCCTAAAACGCATCGTGCAGCCCAAACCGTAAGGCCTAGAGACTTGAAACTGGGCCAGATGGTAGGCCACACTTTTGGGGAGAACCTCTCAGAGTATGACCCCGATTGGCCCATAGGTGGCGCTACAGCAACCAAAAGTACTAAATTGTTCATAACTCCTAGACTGTTTGTCCTAGCCTCAAGCTTTTTACACCACTGTTATCCTTGGCTCAAGACGAACAAGATGTATATCTCAGATTTCGATTTGGGCCTAACACTTTTTTTTTACGTCCAATTTTGTCCAAAACCTACTTTTGCGAACTAGTCCCTGGTTTTTCGCCCGATCGGAACCAAACCAGTCTAGACCTATTCTCTGGACTCTCTAGATCAATAATTATCGAATAAAAATTTGAAATTTTGCATTTGGGTGGCTGTAACAGGGTCATTTAAAAAAGGGTGGGGTAAAACACAGTCAAAAGCCTATAAATCCTAAACGAAAAGTCAAAACTTCACAAAAATTGATGAGCATATGTGTCATAACATGGTGAAGAAGCATGCAAAGTTTCATGGAGATCGGATTATAGGTGGCGCTATAACTGTCAAAAAGGTCTCATTCTTATTAGGTGTTCAAGGACTTTAGTGCTGAAAACCTATTGTATTTGCTATTTGAAAAAAAAATCCCCTAAAACGCATCGTGCAGCCCAAACCGTAAGGCCTAGAGACTTGAAACTGGGCCAGATGGTAGGCCACACTTTTGGGGAGAACCTCTCAGAGTATGACCCCGATTGGCCCATAGGTGGCGCTACAGCAACCAAAAGTACTCAATTGCTCATAACTCCTAGACCATTTGTCCTAGCCTCAAGCTTTTTACACCATTGTTATCCTTGGCTCAAGACGAACTAGATGTATATCTCAGATTTCGATTTGGGCCTAAGAATTTTTTTTTACGTCCAATTTTGTCCAAAACCTACTTTTGCGAACTAGTCCCTGGTTTTTTGCCCGATCGGAACCAAACCAGTCAGGCCTATTCTCTGGACTCTCTAGATCAATAATTATCGAAAAAAAATTGAAATTTTGCATTTGGGTGGCTGTAACAGGGTCATTTAAAAAAGAGGCGGGGCAAAATACAGTCAAAAGCCTATAAATCCTAAAGAAAAGTCAAAACTTCACAAAAATTGATGAGCATATGTGTCATAAAATGGTGAAGAAGCATGCAAAGTTTCATGGAGATCGGATTATAGGTGGCGCTATAACTGTCAAAAAGGTCTCATTCTTATTAGGTGTTCAAGGACTTTAGTGCTGAAAACCTATTGTATTTGCTATTTGAAAAAAAAAATCCCCTAAAACGCATCGTGCAGCCCAAACCGTAAGGCCTAGAGACTTGAAACTGGGCCAGATGGTAGGCCACACTTTTGGGGAGAATCTCTCAGAGTATGACCCCGATTGGCCCATAGGTGGCGCTACAGCAACCAAAAGTACTAAATTGCTCATAACTCCTAGACCATTTGTTCTAGCCTCAAGCTTTTTACACCATTGTTATCCTTGGATCAAGACGAACTAGATGTATATCTCAGATTTCGATTTGGGCCTAAGAATTTTTTTTTACGTCCAATTTTGTCCAAAACCTACTTTTGCGAACTAGTCCCTGGTTTTTTGCCCGATCGGAACCAAACCAGTCAGGCCTATTCTCTGGACTCTCTAGATCAATAATTATCGAAAAAAAATTGAAATTTTGCATTTGGGTGGCTGTAACAGGGTCATTTAAAAAAGAGGCGGGGCAAAATACAGTCAAAAGCCTATAAATCCTAAAGAAAAGTCAAAACTTCACAAAAATTGATGAGCATATGTGTCATAAAATGGTGAAGAAGCATGCAAAGTTTCATGGAGATCGGATTATAGGTGGCGCTATAACTGTCAAAAAGGTCTCATTCTTATTAGGTGTTCAAGGACTTTAGTGCTGAAAACCTATTGTATTTGCTATTTGAAAAAAAAAATCCCCTAAAACGCATCGTGCAGCCCAAACCGTAAGGCCTAGAGACTTGAAACTGGGCCAGATGGTAGGCCACACTTTTGGGGAGAATCTCTCAGAGTATGACCCCGATTGGCCCATAGGTGGCGCTACAGCAACCAAAAGTACTAAATTGCTCATAACTCCTAGACCATTTGTTCTAGCCTCAAGCTTTTTACACCATTGTTATCCTTGGATCAAGACGAACTAGATGTATATCTCAGATTTCGATTTGGGCCTAAGAATTTTTTTTTACGTCCAATTTTGTCCAAAACCTACTTTTGCGAACTAGTCCCTGGTTTTTTGCCCGATCGGAACCAAACCAGTCAGGCCTATTCTCTGGACTCTCTAGATCAATAATTATCGAAAAAAAATTGAAATTTTGCATTTGGGTGGCTGTAACAGGGTCATTTAAAAAAGAGGCGGGGCAAAATACAGTCAAAAGCCTATAAATCCTAAACGAAAAGTCAAAACTTCACAAAAATTGATGAGCATATGTGTCATAAAATGGTGAAGAAGCATGCAAAGTTTCATGGAGATCGGACCATAGGTGGCGCTATAACTGTCAAAAAGGTCTCATTCTTATTAGGTGTTCAAGGACTTTAGTGCTGAAGACCTATTGTATTTGCTATTTGAAAAAAAAATTCCCCTAAAACGCATCGTGCAGCCCAAACCGTAAGGCCTAGAGACTTGAAACTGGGCCAGATGGTAGGCCACACTTTTGGGGAGAACCTCTCAGAGTATGACCCCGATTGGCCCATAGGTGGCGCTACAGCAACCAAAAGTACTCAATTGCTCATAACTCCTAGACCATTTGTCCTAGCCTCAAGCTTTTTACACCATTGTTATCCTTGGCTCAAGACGAACTAGATGTATATCTCAGATTTCGATTTGGGCCTAAGAATTTTTTTTTACGTCCAATTTTGTCCAAAACCTACTTTTGCGAACTAGTCCCTGGTTTTTTGCCCGATCGGAACCAAACCAGTCAGGCCTATTCTCTGGACTCTCTAGATCAATAATTATCGAAAAAAAATTGAAATTTTGCATTTGGGTGGCTGTAACAGGGTCATTTAAAAAAGAGGCGGGGCAAAATACAGTCAAAAGCCTATAAATCCTAAACGAAAAGTCAAAACTTCACAAAAATTGATGAGCATATGTGTCATAAAATGGTGAAGAAGCATGCAAAGTTTCATGGAGATCGGACCATAGGTGGCGCTATAACTGTCAAAAAGGTCTCATTCTTATTAGGTGTTCAAGGACTTTAGTGCTGAAAACCTATTGTATTTGCTATTTGAAAAAAAAAATCCCCTAAAACGCATCGTGCAGCCCAAACCGTAAGGCCTAGAGACTTGAAACTGGGCCAGATGGTAGGCAACACTTTTGGGGAGAATCTCTCAGAGTATGACCCCGATTGGCCCATAGGTGGCGCTACAGCAACCAAAAGTACTAAATTGCTCATAACTCCTAGACTGTTTGTCCTAGCCTCAAGCTTTTTACACCACTGTTATCCTTGGCTCAAGACGAACAAGATGTATATCTCAGATTTCGATTTGGGCCTAACACTTTTTTTTTTACGTCCAATTTTGTCCAAAACCTACTTTTGCGAACTAGTCCCTGGTTTTTCGCCCGATCGGAACCAAACCAGTCTAGACCTATTCTCTGGACTCTCTAGATCAATAATTATCGAATAAAAATTTGAAATTTTGCATTTGGGTGGCTGTAACAGGGTCATTTAAAAAAGGGTGGGGTAAAACACAGTCAAAAGCCTATAAATCCTAAACGAAAAGTCAAAACTTCACAAAAATTGATGAGCATATGTGTCATAACATGGTGAAGAAGCATGCAAAGTTTCATGGAGATCGGACCATAGGTGGCGCTATAACTGTCAAAAAGGTCTCATTCTTATTAGGTGTTCAAGGACTTTAGTGCTGAAAACCTATTGTATTTGCTATTTGAAAAAAAAAATCCCCTAAAACGCATCGTGCAGCCCAAACCGTAAGGCCTAGAGACTTGAAACTGGGCCAGATGGTAGGCCACACTTTTGGGGAGAACCTCTCAGAGTATGACCCCGATTGGCCCATAGGTGGCGCTACAGCAATCAAAAGTACTCAATTGCTCATAACTCCTAGACCGTTTGTCCTAGCCTCAAGCTTTTTACACCACTGTTATCCTTGGCTCAAGACAAACAAGATGTATATCTCAGATGTCGATTTGGGCCTAACAATTTTTTTTTACGTCCAATTTTGTCCAAAACCTACTTTTGCGAACTAGTCCCTGGTTTTTCGCCCGATCGGAACCAAACCAGTCTAGGCCTATTCTCTGGACTCTCTAGATCAATAATTATCGAAAAAAAATTTGAAATTTTGCATTTGGGTTGCTGTAACAGGGTAATTTAAAAAAGGGTGGGGCAAAACACAGTCAAAAGCCTATAAATCCTAAACGAAAAGTCAAAACTTCACAAAAATTGATGAGCATATGTGTCATAACATGGTGAAGAAGCATGCAAAGTTTCATGGAGATCGGACCATAGGTGGCGCTATAACTGTCAAAAAGGTCTCATTCTTATTAGGTGTTCAAGGACTTTAGTGCTGAAAACCTATTGTATTTGCTATTTGAAAAAAAAAATCCCCTAAAACGCATCGTGCAGCCCAAACCGTAAGGCCTAGAGACTTGAAACTGGGCCAGATGGTAGGCCACACTTTTGGGGAGAACCTCTCAGAGTATGACCCCGATTGGCCCATAGGTGGCGCTACAGCAACCAAAAGTACTAAATTGCTCATAACTCCTAGACTGTTTGTCCTAGCCTCAAGCTTTTTACACCACTGTTATCCTTGGCTCAAGACGAACAAGATGTATATCTCAGATTTCGATTTGGGCCTAACACTTTTTTTTTTACGTCCAATTTTGTCCAAAACCTACTTTTGCGAACTAGTCCCTGGTTTTTTGCCCGATCGGAACCAAACCAGTCTAGGCCTATTCTCTGGACTCTCTAGATCAATAATTATCGAAAAAAAATTGAAATTTTGCATTTGGGTGGCTGTAACAGGGTCATTTAAAAAAGAGGCGGGGCAAAATACAGTCAAAAGCCTATAAATCCTAAACGAAAAGTCAAAACTTCACAAAAATTGATGAGCATATGTGTCATAACATGGTGAAGAAGCATGCAAAGTTTCATGGAGATCGGATTATAGGTGGCGCTATAACTGTCAAAAAGGTCTCATTCTTATTAGGTGTTCAAGGACTTTAGTGCTGAAAACCTATTGTATTTGCTATTTGAAAAAAAAAATCCCCTAAAACGCATCGTGCAGCCCAAACCGTAAGGCCTAGAGACTTGAAACTCGGCCAGATGGTAGGCCACACTTTTGGGGAGAACCTCTCAGAGTATGACCCCGATTGGCCCATAGGTGGCGCTACAGCAACCAAAAGTACTAAATTGCTCATAACTCCTAGACTGTTTGTCCTAGCCTCAAGCTTTTTACACCACTGTTATCCTTGGCTCAAGACGAACAAGATGTATATCTCAGATTTCGATTTGGGCCTAACACTTTTTTTTTTACGTCCAATTTTGTCCAAAACCTACTTTTGCGAACTAGTCCCTGGTTTTTTGCCCGATCGGAACCAAACCAGTCTAGGCCTATTCTCTGGACTCTCTAGATCAATAATTATCGAAAAAAAATTGAAATTTTGCATTTGGGTGGCTGTAACAGGGTCATTTAAAAAAGAGGCGGGGCAAAATACAGTCAAAAGCCTATAAATCCTAAACGAAAAGTCAAAACTTCACAAAAATTGATGAGCATATGTGTCATAACATGGTGAAGAAGCATGCAAAGTTTCATGGAGATCGGATTATAGGTGGCGCTATAACTGTCAAAAAGGTCTCATTCTTATTAGGTGTTCAAGGACTTTAGTGCTGAAAACCTATTGTATTTGCTATTTGAAAAAAAAAATCCCCTAAAACGCATCGTGCAGCCCAAACCGTAAGGCCTAGAGACTTGAAACTGGGCCAGATGGTAGGCCACACTTTTGGGGAGAATCTCTCAGAGTATGACCCCGATTGGCCCATAGGTGGCGCTACAGCAACCAAAAGTACTAAATTGCTCATAACTCCTAGACCATTTGGTCTAGCCTCAAGCTTTTTACACCATTGTTATCCTTGGATCAAGACGAACTAGATGTATATCTCAGATTTCGATTTGGGCCTAAGAATTTTTTTTTACGTCCAATTTTGTCCAAAACCTACTTTTGCGAACTAGTCCCTGGTTTTTTGCCCGATCGGAACCAAACCAGTCAGGCCTATTCTCTGGACTCTCTAGATCAATAATTATCGAAAAAAAATTGAAATTTTGCATTTGGGTGGCTGTAACAGGGTCATTTAAAAAAGAGGCGGGGCAAAATACAGTCAAAAGCCTATAAATCCTAAACGAAAAGTCAAAACTTCACAAAAATTGATGAGCATATGTGTCATAAAATGGTGAAGAAGCATGCAAAGTTTCATGGAGATCGGACCATAGGTGGCGCTATAACTGTCAAAAAGGTCTCATTCTTATTAGGTGTTCAAGGACTTTAGTGCTGAAAACCTATTATATTTGCTATTTGAAAAAAAAAATCCCCTAAAACGCATCGTGCAGCCCAAACCGTAAGGCCTAGAGACTTGAAACTGGGCCAGATGGTAGGCCACACTTTTGGGGAGAACCTCTCAGAGTATGACCCCGATTGGCCCATAGGTGGCGCTACAGCAACCAAAAGTACTAAATTGCTCATAACTCCTAGACTGTTTGTCCTAGCCTCAAGCTTTTTACACCACTGTTATCCTTGGCTCAAGACGAACAAGATGTATATCTCAGATTTCGATTTGGGCCTAACACTTTTTTTTTTACGTCCAATTTTGTCCAAAACCTACTTTTGCGAACTAGTCCCTGGTTTTTTGCCCGATCGGAACCAAACCAGTCTAGGCCTATTCTCTGGACTCTCTAGATCAATAATTATCGAAAAAAAATTGAAATTTTGCATTTGGGTGGCTGTAACAGGGTCATTTAAAAAAGAGGCGGGGCAAAATACAGTCAAAAGCCTATAAATCCTAAACGAAAAGTCAAAACTTCACAAAAATTGATGAGCATATGTGTCATAACATGGTGAAGAAGCATGCAAAGTTTCATGGAGATCGGATTATAGGTGGCGCTATAACTGTCAAAAAGGTCTCATTCTTATTAGGTGTTCAAGGACTTTAGTGCTGAAAACCTATTGTATTTGCTATTTGAAAAAAAAAATCCCCTAAAACGCATCGTGCAGCCCAAACCGTAAGGCCTAGAGACTTGAAACTCGGCCAGATGGTAGGCCACACTTTTGGGGAGAACCTCTCAGAGTATGACCCCGATTGGCCCATAGGTGGCGCTACAGCAACCAAAAGTACTAAATTGCTCATAACTCCTAGACTGTTTGTCCTAGCCTCAAGCTTTTTACACCACTGTTATCCTTGGCTCAAGACGAACAAGATGTATATCTCAGATTTCGATTTGGGCCTAACACTTTTTTTTTTACGTCCAATTTTGTCCAAAACCTACTTTTGCGAACTAGTCCCTGGTTTTTTGCCCGATCGGAACCAAACCAGTCTAGGCCTATTCTCTGGACTCTCTAGATCAATAATTATCGAAAAAAAATTGAAATTTTGCATTTGGGTGGCTGTAACAGGGTCATTTAAAAAAGGGTGGGGTAAAACACAGTCAAAAGCCTATAAATCCTAAACGAAAAGTCAAAACTTCACAAAAATTGATGAGCATATGTGTCATAACATGGTGAAGAAGCATGCAAAGTTTCATGGAGATCGGATTATAGGTGGCGCTATAACTGTCAAAAAGGTCTCATTCTTATTAGGTGTTCAAGGACTTTAGTGCTGAAAACCTATTGTATTTGCTATTTGAAAAAAAAAATCCCCTAAAACGCATCGTGCAGCCCAAACCGTAAGGCCTAGAGACTTGAAACTGGGCCAGATGGTAGGCCACACTTTTGGGGAGAACCTCTCAGAGTATGACCCCGATTGGCCCATAGGTGGCGCTACAGCAATCAAAAGTACTCAATTGCTCATAACTCCTAGACCGTTTGTCCTAGCCTCAAGCTTTTTACACCACTGTTATCCTTGGCTCAAGACGAACAAGATGTATATCTCAGATGTCGATTTGGGCCTAACAATTTTTTTTTACGTCCAATTTTGTCCAAAACCTACTTTTGCGAACTAGTCCCTGGTTTTTCGCCCGATCGGAACCAAACCAGTCTAGGCCTATTCTCTGGACTCTCTAGATCAATAATTATCGAAAAAAAATTTGAAATTTTGCATTTGGGTTGCTGTAACAGGGTAATTTAAAAAAGGGTGGGGCAAAACACAGTCAAAAGCCTATAAATCCTAAACGAAAAGTCAAAACTTCACAAAAATTGATGAGCATATGTGTCATAACATGGTGAAGAAGCATGCAAAGTTTCATGGAGATCGGACCATAGGTGGCGCTATAACTGTCAAAAAGGTCTCATTCTTATTAGGTGTTCAAGGACTTTAGTGCTGAAAACCTATTGTATTTGCTATTTGAAAAAAAAAATCCCCTAAAACGCATCGTGCAGCCCAAACCGTAAGGCCTAGAGACTTGAAACTGGGCCAGATGGTAGGCCACACTTTTGGGGAGAACCTCTCAGAGTATGACCCCGATTGGCCCATAGGTGGCGCTACAGCAACCAAAAGTACTAAATTGCTCATAACTCCTAGACTGTTTGTCCTAGCCTCAAGCTTTTTACACCACTGTTATCCTTGGCTCAAGACGAACAAGATGTATATCTCAGATTTCGATTTGGGCCTAACACTTTTTTTTTTACGTCCAATTTTGTCCAAAACCTACTTTTGCGAACTAGTCCCTGGTTTTTTGCCCGATCGGAACCAAACCAGTCTAGGCCTATTCTCTGGACTCTCTAGATCAATAATTATCGAAAAAAAATTGAAATTTTGCATTTGGGTGGCTGTAACAGGGTCATTTAAAAAAGAGGCGGGGCAAAATACAGTCAAAAGCCTATAAATCCTAAACGAAAAGTCAAAACTTCACAAAAATTGATGAGCATATGTGTCATAACATGGTGAAGAAGCATGCAAAGTTTCATGGAGATCGGATTATAGGTGGCGCTATAACTGTCAAAAAGGTCTCATTCTTATTAGGTGTTCAAGGACTTTAGTGCTGAAAACCTATTGTATTTGCTATTTGAAAAAAAAAATCCCCTAAAACGCATCGTGCAGCCCAAACCGTAAGGCCTAGAGACTTGAAACTGGGCCAGATGGTAGGCCACACTTTTGGGGAGAATCTCTCAGAGTATGACCCCGATTGGCCCATAGGTGGCGCTACAGCAACCAAAAGTACTAAATTGCTCATAACTCCTAGACCATTTGGTCTAGCCTCAAGCTTTTTACACCATTGTTATCCTTGGATCAAGACGAACTAGATGTATATCTCAGATTTCGATTTGGGCCTAAGAATTTTTTTTTACGTCCAATTTTGTCCAAAACCTACTTTTGCGAACTAGTCCCTGGTTTTTTGCCCGATCGGAACCAAACCAGTCAGGCCTATTCTCTGGACTCTCTAGATCAATAATTATCGAAAAAAAATTGAAATTTTGCATTTGGGTGGCTGTAACAGGGTCATTTAAAAAAGAGGCGGGGCAAAATACAGTCAAAAGCCTATAAATCCTAAACGAAAAGTCAAAACTTCACAAAAATTGATGAGCATATGTGTCATAAAATGGTGAAGAAGCATGCAAAGTTTCATGGAGATCGGACCATAGGTGGCGCTATAACTGTCAAAAAGGTCTCATTCTTATTAGGTGTTCAAGGACTTTAGTGCTGAAAACCTATTATATTTGCTATTTGAAAAAAAAAATCCCCTAAAACGCATCGTGCAGCCCAAACCGTAAGGCCTAGAGACTTGAAACTGGGCCAGATGGTAGGCCACACTTTTGGGGAGAACCTCTCAGAGTATGACCCCGATTGGCCCATAGGTGGCGCTACAGCAACCAAAAGTACTAAATTGCTCATAACTCCTAGACTGTTTGTCCTAGCCTCAAGCTTTTTACACCACTGTTATCCTTGGCTCAAGACGAACAAGATGTATATCTCAGATTTCGATTTGGGCCTAACACTTTTTTTTTACGTCCAATTTTGTCCAAAACCTACTTTTGCGAACTAGTCCCTGGTTTTTCGCCCGATCGGAACCAAACTAGTCTAGACCTATTCTCTGGACTCTCTAGATCAATAATTATCGAATAAAAATTTGAAATTTTGCATTTGGGTGGCTGTAACAGGGTCATTTAAAAAAGGGTGGGGTAAAACACAGTCAAAAGCCTATAAATCCTAAACGAAAAGTCAAAACTTCACAAAAATTGATGAGCATATGTGTCATAACATGGTGAAGAAGCATGCAAAGTTTCATGGAGATCGGATTATAGGTGGCGCTATAACTGTCAAAAAGGTCTCATTCTTATTAGGTGTTCAAGGACTTTAGTGCTGAAAACCTATTGTATTTGCTATTTGAAAAAAAAAATCCCCTAAAACGCATCGTGCAGCCCAAACCGTAAGGCCTAGAGACTTGAAACTGGGCCAGATGGTAGGCCACACTTTTGGGGAGAACCTCTCAGAGTATGACCCCGATTGGCCCATAGGTGGCGCTACAGCAACCAAAAGTACTCAATTGCTCATAACTCCTAGACCATTTGTCCTAGCCTCAAGCTTTTTACACCATTGTTATCCTTGGCTCAAGACGAACTAGATGTATATCTCAGATTTCGATTTGGGCCTAAGAATTTTTTTTTTACGTCCAATTTTGTCCAAAACCTACTTTTGCGAACTAGTCCCTGGTTTTTTGCCCGATCGGAACCAAACCAGTCTAGGCCTATTCTCTGGACTCTCTAGATCAATAATTATCGAAAAAAAATTGAAATTTTGCATTTGGGTGGCTGTAACAGGGTCATTTAAAAAAGAGGCGGGGCAAAATACAGTCAAAAGCCTATAAATCCTAAACGAAAAGTCAAAACTTCACAAAAATTGATGAGCATATGTGTCATAACATGGTGAAGAAGCATGCAAAGTTTCATGGAGATCGGATTATAGGTGGCGCTATAACTGTCAAAAAGGTCTCATTCTTATTAGGTGTTCAAGGACTTTAGTGCTGAAAACCTATTGTATTTGCTATTTGAAAAAAAAAATCCCCTAAAACGCATCGTGCAGCCCAAACCGTAAGGCCTAGAGACTTGAAACTGGGCCAGATGGTAGGCCACACTTTTGGGGAGAATCTCTCAGAGTATGACCCCGATTGGCCCATAGGTGGCGCTACAGCAACCAAAAGTACTAAATTGCTCATAACTCCTAGACCATTTGGTCTAGCCTCAAGCTTTTTACACCATTGTTATCCTTGGATCAAGACGAACTAGATGTATATCTCAGATTTCGATTTGGGCCTAAGAATTTTTTTTTACGTCCAATTTTGTCCAAAACCTACTTTTGCGAACTAGTCCCTGGTTTTTTGCCCGATCGGAACCAAACCAGTCAGGCCTATTCTCTGGACTCTCTAGATCAATAATTATCGAAAAAAAATTGAAATTTTGCATTTGGGTGGCTGTAACAGGGTCATTTAAAAAAGAGGCGGGGCAAAATACAGTCAAAAGCCTATAAATCCTAAACGAAAAGTCAAAACTTCACAAAAATTGATGAGCATATGTGTCATAAAATGGTGAAGAAGCATGCAAAGTTTCATGGAGATCGGACCATAGGTGGCGCTATAACTGTCAAAAAGGTCTCATTCTTATTAGGTGTTCAAGGACTTTAGTGCTGAAAACCTATTATATTTGCTATTTGAAAAAAAAAATCCCCTAAAACGCATCGTGCAGCCCAAACCGTAAGGCCTAGAGACTTGAAACTGGGCCAGATGGTAGGCCACACTTTTGGGGAGAACCTCTCAGAGTATGACCCCGATTGGCCCATAGGTGGCGCTACAGCAACCAAAAGTACTAAATTGCTCATAACTCCTAGACTGTTTGTCCTAGCCTCAAGCTTTTTACACCACTGTTATCCTTGGCTCAAGACGAACAAGATGTATATCTCAGATTTCGATTTGGGCCTAACACTTTTTTTTTACGTCCAATTTTGTCCAAAACCTACTTTTGCGAACTAGTCCCTGGTTTTTCGCCCGATCGGAACCAAACTAGTCTAGACCTATTCTCTGGACTCTCTAGATCAATAATTATCGAATAAAAATTTGAAATTTTGCATTTGGGTGGCTGTAACAGGGTCATTTAAAAAAGGGTGGGGTAAAACACAGTCAAAAGCCTATAAATCCTAAACGAAAAGTCAAAACTTCACAAAAATTGATGAGCATATGTGTCATAACATGGTGAAGAAGCATGCAAAGTTTCATGGAGATCGGATTATAGGTGGCGCTATAACTGTCAAAAAGGTCTCATTCTTATTAGGTGTTCAAGGACTTTAGTGCTGAAAACCTATTGTATTTGCTATTTGAAAAAAAAAATCCCCTAAAACGCATCGTGCAGCCCAAACCGTAAGGCCTAGAGACTTGAAACTGGGCCAGATGGTAGGCCACACTTTTGGGGAGAACCTCTCAGAGTATGACCCCGATTGGCCCATAGGTGGCGCTACAGCAACCAAAAGTACTCAATTGCTCATAACTCCTAGACCATTTGTCCTAGCCTCAAGCTTTTTACACCATTGTTATCCTTGGCTCAAGACGAACTAGATGTATATCTCAGATTTCGATTTGGGCCTAAGAATTTTTTTTTTACGTCCAATTTTGTCCAAAACCTACTTTTGCGAACTAGTCCCTGGTTTTTCGCCCGATCGGAACCAAACCAGTCTAGACCTATTCTCTGGACTCTCTAGATCAATAATTATCGAATAAAAATTTGAAATTTTGCATTTGGGTGGCTGTAACAGGGTCATTTAAAAAAGGGTGGGGCAAAACACAGTCAAAAGCCTATAAATCCTAAACGAAAAGTCAAAACTTCACAAAAATTGATGAGCATATGTGTCATAACATGGTGAAGAAGCATGCAAAGTTTCATAGAGATCGGATTATAGGTGGCGCTATAACTGTCAAAAAGGTCTCATTCTTATTAGGTGTTCAAGCACTTTAGTGCTGAAAACCTATTGTATTTGCTATTTGAAAAAAAAATTGCTCTAAAACGCATCGTGCAGCCCAAACCGTAAGGCCTAGAGACTTGAAACTCGACCAGATGGTAGGCCACACTTTTGGGGAGAACCTCTCAGAGTATGACCCCGATTGGCCCATAGGTGGCTCTACAGCAACCAAAAGTACTAAATTGTGCATAACTCCTAGACCGTTTGTCCTAGCCTCAAGCTTTTTACACCATTGTTATCCTTGGCTCAAGACGAACTAGATGTATATCTCAGATTTCGATTTGGGCCTAAGAATTTTTTTTTTACGTCCAATTTTGTCCAAAACCTACTTTTGCGAACTAGTCCCTGGTTTTTTGCCCGATCGGAACCAAACCAGTCAGGCCTATTCTCTGGACTCTCTAGATCAATAATTATCGAAAAAAAATTGAAATTTTGCATTTGGGTGGCTGTAACAGGGTCATTTAAAAAAGAGGCGGGGCAAAATACAGTCAAAAGCCTATAAATCCTAAAGAAAAGTCAAAACTTCACAAAAATTGATGAGCATATGTGTCATAAAATGGTGAAGAAGCATGCAAAGTTTCATGGAGATCGGATTATAGGTGGCGCTATAACTGTCAAAAAGGTCTCATTCTTATTAGGTGTTCAAGGACTTTAGTGCTGAAAACCTATTGTATTTGCTATTTGAAAAAAAAAATCCCCTAAAACGCATCGTGCAGCCCAAACCGTAAGGCCTAGAGACTTGAAACTGGGCCAGATGGTAGGCCACACTTTTGGGGAGAATCTTTCAGAGTATGACCCGATTGGCCCATAGGTGGCGCTACAGCAACCAAAAGTACTAAATTGCTCATAACTCCTAGACCATTTGTTCTAGCCTCAAGCTTTTTACACCATTGTTATCCTTGGATCAAGACGAGCTAGATGTATATCTCAGATTTCGATTTGGGCCTAAGAATTTTTTTTTACGTCCAATTTTGTCCAAAACCTACTTTTGCGAACTAGTCCCTGGTTTTTTGCCCGATCGGAACCAAACCAGTCAGGCCTATTCTCTGGACTCTCTAGATCAATAATTATCGAAAAAAAATTGAAATTTTGCATTTGGGTGTCTGTAACAGGGTCATTTAAAAAAGAGGCGGGGCAAAATACAGTCAAAAGCCTATAAATCCTAAACGAAAAGTCAAAACTTCACAAAAATTGATGAGCATATGTGTCATAACATGGTGAAGAAGCATGCAAAGTTTCATGGAGATCGGATTATAGGTGGCGCTATAACTGTCAAAAAGGTCTCATTCTTATTAGGTGTTCAAGGACTTTAGTGCTGAAAACCTATTGTATTTGCTATTTGAAAAAAAAAATCCCCTAAAACGCATCGTGCAGCCCAAACCGTAAGGCCTAGAGACTTGAAACTGGGCCAGATGGTAGGCCACACTTTTGGGGAGAACCTCTCAGAGTATGACCCCGATTGGCCCATAGGTGGCGCTACAGCAACCAAAAGTACTCAATTGCTCATAACTCCTAGACCATTTGTCCTAGCCTCAAGCTTTTTACACCATTGTTATCCTTGGCTCAAGCCGAACTAGATGTATATCTCAGATTTCGATTTGGGCCTAAGAATTTTTTTTTTACGTCCAATTTTGTCCAAAACCTACTTTTGCGAACTAGTCCCTGGTTTTTCGCCCGATCGGAACCAAACCAGTCTAGACCTATTCTCTGGACTCTCTAGATCAATAATTATCGAATAAAAATTTGAAATTTTGCATTTGGGTGGCTGTAACAGGGTCATTTAAAAAAGGGTGGGGCAAAACACAGTCAAAAGCCTATAAATCCTAAACGAAAAGTCAAAACTTCACAAAAATTGATGAGCATATGTGTCATAACATGGTGAAGAAGCATGCAAAGTTTCATAGAGATCGGATTATAGGTGGCGCTATAACTGTCAAAAAGGTCTCATTCTTATTAGGTGTTCAAGCACTTTAGTGCTGAAAACCTATTGTATTTGCTATTTGAAAAAAAAATTGCTCTAAAACGCATCGTGCAGCCCAAACCGTAAGGCCTAGAGACTTGAAACTCGACCAGATGGTAGGCCACACTTTTGGGGAGAACCTCTCAGAGTATGACCCCGATTGGCCCATAGGTGGCTCTACAGCAACCAAAAGTACTAAATTGTGCATAACTCCTAGACCGTTTGTCCTAGCCTCAAGCTTTTTACACCATTGTTATCCTTGGCTCAAGACGAACTAGATGTATATCTCAGATTTCGATTTGGGCCTAAGAATTTTTTTTTACGTCCAATTTTGTCCAAAACCTACTTTTGCGAACTAGTCCCTGGTTTTTTGCCCGATCGGAACCAAACCAGTCAGGCCTATTCTCTGGACTCTCTAGATCAATAATTATCGAAAAAAAATTGAAATTTTGCATTTGGGTGTCTGTAACAGGGTCATTTAAAAAAGAGGCGGGGCAAAATACAGTCAAAAGCCTATAAATCCTAAACGAAAAGTCAAAACTTCACAAAAATTGATGAGCATATGTGTCATAAAATGGTGAAGAAGCATGCAAAGTTTCATGGAGATCGGACCATAGGTGGCGCTATAACTGTCAAAAAGGTCTCATTCTTATTAGGTGTTCAAGGACTTTAGTGCTGAAGACCTATTGTATTTGCTATTTGAAAAAAAAATTCCCCTAAAACGCATCGTGCAGCCCAAACCGTAAGGCCTAGAGACTTGAAACTGGGCCAGATGGTAGGCCACACTTTTGGGGAGAACCTCTCAGAGTATGACCCCGATTGGCCCATAGGTGGCGCTACAGCAACCAAAAGTACTCAATTGCTCATAACTCCTAGACCATTTGTCCTAGCCTCAAGCTTTTTACACCACTGTTATCCTTGGCTCAAGACGAACAAGATGTATATCTCAGATTTCGATTTGGGCCTAACACTTTTTTTTTACGTCCAATTTTGTCCAAAACCTACTTTTGCGAACTAGTCCCTGGTTTTTCGCCCGATCGGAACCAAACTAGTCTAGACCTATTCTCTGGACTCTCTAGATCAATAATTATCGAATAAAAATTTGAAATTTTGCATTTGGGTGGCTGTAACAGGGTCATTTAAAAAAGGGTGGGGTAAAACACAGTCAAAAGCCTATAAATCCTAAACGAAAAGTCAAAACTTCACAAAAATTGATGAGCATATGTGTCATAACATGGTGAAGAAGCATGCAAAGTTTCATGGAGATCGGATTATAGGTGGCGCTATAACTGTCAAAAAGGTCTCATTCTTATTAGGTGTTCAAGGACTTTAGTGCTGAAAAACTATTGTATTTGCTATTTGAAAAAAAAAATCCCCTAAAACGCATCGTGCAGCCCAAACCGTAAGGCCTAGAGACTTGAAACTGGGCCAGATGGTAGGCCACACTTTTGGGGAGAACCTCTCAGAGTATGACCCCGATTGGCCCATAGGTGGCGCTACAGCAACCAAAAGTACTCAATTGCTCATAACTCCTAGACCATTTGTCCTAGCCTCAAGCTTTTTACACCATTGTTATCCTTGGCTCAAGACGAACTAGATGTATATCTCAGATTTCGATTTGGGCCTAAGAATTTTTTTTTTACGTCCAATTTTGTCCAAAACCTACTTTTGCGAACTAGTCCCTGGTTTTTCGCCCGATCGGAACCAAACTAGTCTAGACCTATTCTCTGGACTCTCTAGATCAATAATTATCGAATAAAAATTTGAAATTTTGCATTTGGGTGGCTGTAACAGGGTCATTTAAAAAAGGGTGGGGTAAAACACAGTCAAAAGCCTATAAATCCTAAACGAAAAGTCAAAACTTCACAAAAATTGATGAGCATATGTGTCATAACATGGTGAAGAAGCATGCAAAGTTTCATGGAGATCGGATTATAGGTGGCGCTATAACTGTCAAAAAGGTCTCATTCTTATTAGGTGTTCAAGGACTTTAGTGCTGAAAAACTATTGTATTTGCTATTTGAAAAAAAAAATCCCCTAAAACGCATCGTGCAGCCCAAACCGTAAGGCCTAGAGACTTGAAACTGGGCCAGATGGTAGGCCACACTTTTGGGGAGAACCTCTCAGAGTATGACCCCGATTGGCCCATAGGTGGCGCTACAGCAACCAAAAGTACTCAATTGCTCATAACTCCTAGACCATTTGTCCTAGCCTCAAGCTTTTTACACCATTGTTATCCTTGGCTCAAGACGAACTAGATGTATATCTCAGATTTCGATTTGGGCCTAAGAATTTTTTTTTTACGTCCAATTTTGTCCAAAACCTACTTTTGCGAACTAGTCCCTGGTTTTTCGCCCGATCGGAACCAAACCAGTCTAGACCTATTCTCTGGACTCTCTAGATCAATAATTATCGAATAAAAATTTGAAATTTTGCATTTGGGTGGCTGTAACAGGGTCATTTAAAAAAGGGTGGGGCAAAACACAGTCAAAAGCCTATAAATCCTAAACGAAAAGTCAAAACTTCACAAAAATTGATGAGCATATGTGTCATAACATGGTGAAGAAGCATGCAAAGTTTCATAGAGATCGGATTATAGGTGGCGCTATAACTGTCAAAAAGGTCTCATTCTTATTAGGTGTTCAAGCACTTTAGTGCTGAAAACCTATTGTATTTGCTATTTGAAAAAAAAATTGCTCTAAAACGCATCGTGCAGCCCAAACCGTAAGGCCTAGAGACTTGAAACTCGACCAGATGGTAGGCCACACTTTTGGGGAGAACCTCTCAGAGTATGACCCCGATTGGCCCATAGGTGGCTCTACAGCAACCAAAAGTACTAAATTGTGCATAACTCCTAGACCGTTTGTCCTAGCCTCAAGCTTTTTACACCATTGTTATCCTTGGCTCAAGACGAACTAGATGTATATCTCAGATTTCGATTTGGGCCTAAGAATTTTTTTTTTACGTCCAATTTTGTCCAAAACCTACTTTTGCGAACTAGTCCCTGGTTTTTTGCCCGATCGGAACCAAACCAGTCAGGCCTATTCTCTGGACTCTCTAGATCAATAATTATCGAAAAAAAATTGAAATTTTGCATTTGGGTGGCTGTAACAGGGTCATTTAAAAAAGAGGCGGGGCAAAATACAGTCAAAAGCCTATAAATCCTAAAGAAAAGTCAAAACTTCACAAAAATTGATGAGCATATGTGTCATAAAATGGTGAAGAAGCATGCAAAGTTTCATGGAGATCGGATTATAGGTGGCGCTATAACTGTCAAAAAGGTCTCATTCTTATTAGGTGTTCAAGGACTTTAGTGCTGAAAACCTATTGTATTTGCTATTTGAAAAAAAAAATCCCCTAAAACGCATCGTGCAGCCCAAACCGTAAGGCCTAGAGACTTGAAACTGGGCCAGATGGTAGGCCACACTTTTGGGGAGAATCTTTCAGAGTATGACCCGATTGGCCCATAGGTGGCGCTACAGCAACCAAAAGTACTAAATTGCTCATAACTCCTAGACCATTTGTTCTAGCCTCAAGCTTTTTACACCATTGTTATCCTTGGATCAAGACGAACTAGATGTATATCTCAGATTTCGATTTGGGCCTAAGAATTTTTTTTTACGTCCAATTTTGTCCAAAACCTACTTTTGCGAACTAGTCCCTGGTTTTTTGCCCGATCGGAACCAAACCAGTCAGGCCTATTCTCTGGACTCTCTAGATCAATAATTATCGAAAAAAAATTGAAATTTTGCATTTGGGTGTCTGTAACAGGGTCATTTAAAAAAGAGGCGGGGCAAAATACAGTCAAAAGCCTATAAATCCTAAACGAAAAGTCAAAACTTCACAAAAATTGATGAGCATATGTGTCATAAAATGGTGAAGAAGCATGCAAAGTTTCATGGAGATCGGACCATAGGTGGCGCTATAACTGTCAAAAAGGTCTCATTCTTATTAGGTGTTCAAGGACTTTAGTGCTGAAGACCTATTGTATTTGCTATTTGAAAAAAAAATTCCCCTAAAACGCATCGTGCAGCCCAAACCGTAAGGCCTAGAGACTTGAAACTGGGCCAGATGGTAGGCCACACTTTTGGGGAGAACCTCTCAGAGTATGACCCCGATTGGCCCATAGGTGGCGCTACAGCAACCAAAAGTACTCAATTGCTCATAACTCCTAGACCATTTGTCCTAGCCTCAAGCTTTTTACACCATTGTTATCCTTGGCTCAAGACGAACTAGATGTATATCTCAGATTTCGATTTGGGCCTAACACTTTTTTTTTTACGTCCAATTTTGTCCAAAACCTACTTTTGCGAACTAGTCCCTGGTTTTTTGCCCGATCGGAACCAAACCAGTCAGGCCTATTCTCTGGACTCTCTAGATCAATAATTATCGAAAAAAAATTGAAATTTTGCATTTGGGTGGCTGTAACAGGGTCATTTAAAAAAGAGGCGGGGCAAAATACAGTCAAAAGCCTATAAATCCTAAACGAAAAGTCAAAACTTCACAAAAATTGATGAGCATATGTGTCATAACATGGTGAAGAAGCATGCAAAGTTTCATGGAGATCGGATTATAGGTGGCGCTATAACTGTCAAAAAGGTCTCATTCTTATTAGGTGTTCAAGCACTTTAGTGCTGAAAACCTATTGTATTTGCTATTTGAAAAAAAAATTGCTCTAAAACGCATCGTGCAGCCCAAACCGTAAGGCCTAGAGACTTGAAACTCGACCAGATGGTAGGCCACACTTTTGGGGAGAACCTCTCAGAGTATGACCCCGATTGGCCCATAGGTGGCTCTACAGCAACCAAAAGTACTAAATTGCTCATAACTCCTAGACCATTTGTTCTAGCCTCAAGCTTTTTACACCATTGTTATCCTTGGATCAAGACGAACTAGATGTATATCTCAGATTTCGATTTGGGCCTAAGAATTTTTTTTTACGTCCAATTTTGTCCAAAACCTACTTTTGCGAACTAGTCCCTGGTTTTTTGCCCGATCGGAACCAAACCAGTCAGGCCTATTCTCTGGACTCTCTAGATCAATAATTATCGAAAAAAAATTGAAATTTTGCATTTGGGTGTCTGTAACAGGGTCATTTAAAAAAGAGGCGGGGCAAAATACAGTCAAAAGCCTATAAATCCTAAACGAAAAGTCAAAACTTCACAAAAATTGATGAGCATATGTGTCATAAAATGGTGAAGAAGCATGCAAAGTTTCATGGAGATCGGACCATAGGTGGCGCTATAACTGTCAAAAAGGTCTCATTCTTATTAGGTGTTCAAGGACTTTAGTGCTGAAGACCTATTGTATTTGCTATTTGAAAAAAAAATTCCCCTAAAACGCATCGTGCAGCCCAAACCGTAAGGCCTAGAGACTTGAAACTGGGCCAGATGGTAGGCCACACTTTTGGGGAGAACCTCTCAGAGTATGACCCCGATTGGCCCATAGGTGGCGCTACAGCAACCAAAAGTACTCAATTGCTCATAACTCCTAGACCATTTGTCCTAGCCTCAAGCTTTTTACACCATTGTTATCCTTGGCTCAAGACGAACTAGATGTATATCTCAGATTTCGATTTGGGCCTAACACTTTTTTTTTTACGTCCAATTTTGTCCAAAACCTACTTTTGCGAACTAGTCCCTGGTTTTTTGCCCGATCGGAACCAAACCAGTCAGGCCTATTCTCTGGACTCTCTAGATCAATAATTATCGAAAAAAAATTGAAATTTTGCATTTGGGTGGCTGTAACAGGGTCATTTAAAAAAGAGGCGGGGCAAAATACAGTCAAAAGCCTATAAATCCTAAACGAAAAGTCAAAACTTCACAAAAATTGATGAGCATATGTGTCATAACATGGTGAAGAAGCATGCAAAGTTTCATGGAGATCGGATTATAGGTGGCGCTATAACTGTCAAAAAGGTCTCATTCTTATTAGGTGTTCAAGCACTTTAGTGCTGAAAACCTATTGTATTTGCTATTTGAAAAAAAAATTGCTCTAAAACGCATCGTGCAGCCCAAACCGTAAGGCCTAGAGACTTGAAACTCGACCAGATGGTAGGCCACACTTTTGGGGAGAACCTCTCAGAGTATGACCCCGATTGGCCCATAGGTGGCTCTACAGCAACCAAAAGTACTAAATTGTGCATAACTCCTAGACCGTTTGTCCTAGCCTCAAGCTTTTTACACCACTGTTATCCTTGGCTCAAGACGAACAAGATGTATATCTCAGATTTCGATTTGGGCCTAACACTTTTTTTTTTACGTCCAATTTTGTCCAAAACCTACTTTTGCGAACTAGTCCCTGGTTTTTCGCCCGATCGGAACCAAACCAGTCTAGACCTATTCTCTGGACTCTCTAGATCAATAATTATCGAATAAAAATTTGAAATTTTGCATTTGGGTGGCTGTAACAGGGTCATTTAAAAAAGGGTGGGGCAAAACACAGTCAAAAGCCTATAAATCCTAAACGAAAAGTCAAAACTTCACAAAAATTGATGAGCATATGTGTCATAACATGGTGAAGAAGCATGCAAAGTTTCATGGAGATCGGATTATAGGTGGCGCTATAACTGTCAAAAAGGTCTCATTCTTATTAGGTGTTCAAGCACTTTAGTGCTGAAAACCTATTGTATTTGCTATTTGAAAAAAAAATTGCTCTAAAACGCATCGTGCAGCCCAAACCGTAAGGCCTAGAGACTTGAAACTCGACCAGATGGTAGGCCACACTTTTGGGGAGAACCTCTCAGAGTATGACCCCGATTGGCCCATAGGTGGCTCTACAGCAACCAAAAGTACTAAATTGTGCATAACTCCTAGACCGTTTGTCCTAGCCTCAAGCTTTTTACACCATTGTTATCCTTGGCTCAAGACGAACTAGATGTATATCTCAGATTTCGATTTGGGCCTAAGAATTTTTTTTTTACGTCCAATTTTGTCCAAAACCTACTTTTGCGAACTAGTCCCTGGTTTTTTGCCCGATCGGAACCAAACCAGTCAGGACTATTCTCTGGACTCTCTAGATCAATAATTATCGAAAAAAAATTGAAATTTTGCATTTGGGTGGCTGTAACAGGGTCATTTAAAAAAGAGGCGGGGCAAAATACAGTCAAAAGCCTATAAATCCTAAAGAAAAGTCAAAACTTCACAAAAATTGATGAGCATATGTGTCATAAAATGGTGAAGAAGCATGCAAAGTTTCATGGAGATCGGATTATAGGTGGCGCTATAACTGTCAAAAAGGTCTCATTCTTATTAGGTGTTCAAGGACTTTAGTGCTGAAAACCTATTGTATTTGCTATTTGAAAAAAAAAATCCCCTAAAACGCATCGTGCAGCCCAAACCGTAAGGCCTAGAGACTTGAAACTCGACCAGATGGTAGGCCACACTTTTGGGGAGAACCTCTCAGAGTATGACCCCGATTGGCCCATAGGTGGCTCTACAGCAACCAAAAGTACTAAATTGTGCATAACTCCTAGACCGTTTGTCCTAGCCTCAAGCTTTTTACACCATTGTTATCCTTGGCTCAAGACGAACTAGATGTATATCTCAGATTTCGATTTGGGCCTAAGAATTTTTTTTTTACGTCCAATTTTGTCCAAAACCTACTTTTGCGAACTAGTCCCTGGTTTTTTGCCCGATCGGAACCAAACCAGTCAGGCCTATTCTCTGGACTCTCTAGATCAATAATTATCGAAAAAAAATTGAAATTTTGCATTTGGGTGGCTGTAACAGGGTCATTTAAAAAAGAGGCGGGGCAAAATACAGTCAAAAGCCTATAAATCCTAAAGAAAAGTCAAAACTTCACAAAAATTGATGAGCATATGTGTCATAAAATGGTGAAGAAGCATGCAAAGTTTCATGGAGATCGGATTATAGGTGGCGCTATAACTGTCAAAAAGGTCTCATTCTTATTAGGTGTTCAAGGACTTTAGTGCTGAAAACCTATTGTATTTGCTATTTGAAAAAAAAAATCCCCTAAAACGCATCGTGCAGCCCAAACCGTAAGGCCTAGAGACTTGAAACTGGGCCAGATGGTAGGCCACACTTTTGGGGAGAATCTCTCAGAGTATGACCCCGATTGGCCCATAGGTGGCGCTACAGCAACCAAAAGTACTAAATTGCTCATAACTCCTAGACCATTTGTTCTAGCCTCAAGCTTTTTACACCATTGTTATCCTTGGATCAAGACGAACTAGATGTATATCTCAGATTTCGATTTGGGCCTAAGAATTTTTTTTTACGTCCAATTTTGTCCAAAACCTACTTTTGCGAACTAGTCCCTGGTTTTTTGCCCGATCGGAACCAAACCAGTCAGGCCTATTCTCTGGACTCTCTAGATCAATAATTATCGAAAAAAAATTGAAATTTTGCATTTGGGTGGCTGTAACAGGGTCATTTAAAAAAGAGGCGGGGCAAAATACAGTCAAAAGCCTATAAATCCTAAACGAAAAGTCAAAACTTCACAAAAATTGATGAGCATATGTGTCATAAAATGGTGAAGAAGCATGCAAAGTTTCATGGAGATCGGACCATAGGTGGCGCTATAACTGTCAAAAAGGTCTCATTCTTATTAGGTGTTCAAGGACTTTAGTGCTGAAGACCTATTGTATTTGCTATTTGAAAAAAAAATTCCCCTAAAACGCATCGTGCAGCCCAAACCGTAAGGCCTAGAGACTTGAAACTGGGCCAGATGGTAGGCCACACTTTTGGGGAGAACCTCTCAGAGTATGACCCCGATTGGCCCATAGGTGGCGCTACAGCAACCAAAAGTACTCAATTGCTCATAACTCCTAGACCATTTGTCCTAGCCTCAAGCTTTTTACACCATTGTTATCCTTGGCTCAAGACGAACTAGATGTATATCTCAGATTTCGATTTGGGCCTAACACTTTTTTTTTTACGTCCAATTTTGTCCAAAACCTACTTTTGCGAACTAGTCCCTGGTTTTTTGCCCGATCGGAACCAAACCAGTCAGGCCTATTCTCTGGACTCTCTAGATCAATAATTATCGAAAAAAAATTGAAATTTTGCATTTGGGTGGCTGTAACAGGGTCATTTAAAAAAGAGGCGGGGCAAAATACAGTCAAAAGCCTATAAATCCTAAACGAAAAGTCAAAACTTCACAAAAATTGATGAGCATATGTGTCATAACATGGTGAAGAAGCATGCAAAGTTTCATGGAGATCGGACCATAGGTGGCGCTATAACTGTCAAAAAGGTCTCATTCTTATTAGGTGTTCAAGGACTTTAGTGCTGAAAACCTATTGTATTTGCTATTTGAAAAAAAAATTGCCCTAAAACGCATCGTGCAGCCCAAACCGTAAGGCCTAGAGACTTGAAACTGGGCCAGATGGTAGGCCACACTTTTGGGGAGAACCTCTCAGAGTATGACCCCGATTGGCCCATAGGTGGCTCTACAGCAACCAAAAGTACTAAATTGTGCATAACTCCTAGACTGTTTGTCCTAGCCTCAAGCTTTTTACACCACTGTTATCCTTGGCTCAAGACGAACAAGATGTATATCTCAGATTTCGATTTGGGCCTAACACTTTTTTTTTTACGTCCAATTTTGTCCAAAACCTACTTTTGCGAACTAGTCCCTGGTTTTTCGCCCGATCGGAACCAAACCAGTCTAGACCTATTCTCTGGACTCTCTAGATCAATAATTATCGAATAAAAATTTGAAATTTTGCATTTGGGTGGCTGTAACAGGGTCATTTAAAAAAGGGTGGGGCAAAACACAGTCAAAAGCCTATAAATCCTAAAGAAAAGTCAAAACTTCACAAAAATTGATGAGCATATGTGTCATAAAATGGTGAAGAAGCATGCAAAGTTTCATGGAGATCGGATTATAGGTGGCGCTATAACTGTCAAAAAGGTCTCATTCTTATTAGGTGTTCAAGGACTTTAGTGCTGAAAACCTATTGTATTTGCTATTTGAAAAAAAAATCCCCTAAAACGCATCGTGCAGCCCAAACCGTAAGGCCTAGAGACTTGAAACTGGGCCAGATGGTAGGCCACACTTTTGGGGAGAATCTCTCAGAGTATGACCCCGATTGGCCCATAGGTGGCGCTACAGCAACCAAAAGTACTAAATTGCTCATAACTCCTAGACCATTTGTTCTAGCCTCAAGCTTTTTACACCATTGTTATCCTTGGATCAAGACGAACTAGATGTATATCTCAGATTTCGATTTGGGCCTAAGAATTTTTTTTTACGTCCAATTTTGTCCAAAACCTACTTTTGCGAACTAGTCCCTGGTTTTTTGCCCGATCGGAACCAAACCAGTCAGGCCTATTCTCTGGACTCTCTAGATCAATAATTATCGAAAAAAAATTGAAATTTTGCATTTGGGTGGCTGTAACAGGGTCATTTAAAAAAGAGGCGGGGCAAAATACAGTCAAAAGCCTATAAATCCTAAACGAAAAGTCAAAACTTCACAAAAATTGATGAGCATATGTGTCATAAAATGGTGAAGAAGCATGCAAAGTTTCATGGAGATCGGACCATAGGTGGCGCTATAACTGTCAAAAAGGTCTCATTCTTATTAGGTGTTCAAGGACTTTAGTGCTGAAGACCTATTGTATTTGCTATTTGAAAAAAAAATTCCCCTAAAACGCATCGTGCAGCCCAAACCGTAAGGCCTAGAGACTTGAAACTGGGCCAGATGGTAGGCCACACTTTTGGGGAGAACCTCTCAGAGTATGACCCCGATTGGCCCATAGGTGGCGCTACAGCAACCAAAAGTACTCAATTGCTCATAACTCCTAGACCATTTGTCCTAGCCTCAAGCTTTTTACACCATTGTTATCCTTGGCTCAAGACGAACTAGATGTATATCTCAGATTTCGATTTGGGCCTAACACTTTTTTTTTTACGTCCAATTTTGTCCAAAACCTACTTTTGCGAACTAGTCCCTGGTTTTTTGCCCGATCGGAACCAAACCAGTCAGGCCTATTCTCTGGACTCTCTAGATCAATAATTATCGAAAAAAAATTGAAATTTTGCATTTGGGTGGCTGTAACAGGATCATTTAAAAAAGAGGCGGGGCAAAATACAGTCAAAAGCCTATAAATCCTAAACGAAAAGTCAAAACTTCACAAAAATTGATGAGCATATGTGTCATAACATGGTGAAGAAGCATGCAAAGTTTCATGGAGATCGGACCATAGGTGGCGCTATAACTGTCAAAAAGGTCTCATTCTTATTAGGTGTTCAAGGACTTTAGTGCTGAAAACCTATTGTATTTGCTATTTGAAAAAAAAAATCCCCTAAAACGCATCGTGCAGCCCAAACCGTAAGGCCTAGAGACTTGAAACTGGGCCAGATGGTAGGCCACACTTTTGGGGAGAATCTCTCAGAGTATGACCCCGATTGGCCCATAGGTGGCGCTACAGCAACCAAAAGTACTAAATTGCTCATAACTCCTAGACCATTTGTCCTAGCCTCAAGCTTTTTACACCACTGTTATCCTTGGCTCAAGACGAACAAGATGTATATCTCAGATTTCGATTTGGGCCTAACACTTTTTTTTTTACGTCCAATTTTGTCCAAAACCTACTTTTGCGAACTAGTCCCTGGTTTTTCGCCCGATCGGAACCAAACCAGTCTAGACCTATTCTCTGGACTCTCTAGATCAATAATTATCGAATAAAAATTTGAAATTTTGCATTTGGGTGGCTGTAACAGGGTCATTTAAAAAAGGGTGGGGTAAAACACAGTCAAAAGCCTATAAATCCTAAACGAAAAGTCAAAACTTCACAAAAATTGATGAGCATATGTGTCATAACATGGTGAAGAAGCATGCAAAGTTTCATGGAGATCGGACCATAGGTGGCGCTATAACTGTCAAAAAGGTCTCATTCTTATTAGGTGTTCAAGGACTTTAGTGCTGAAAACCTATTGTATTTGCTATTTGAAAAAAAAAATCCCCTAAAACGCATCGTGCAGCCCAAACCGTAAGGCCTAGAGACTTGAAACTGGGCCAGATGGTAGGCCACACTTTTGGGGAGAATCTCTCAGAGTATGACCCCGATTGGCCCATAGGTGGCGCTACAGCAACCAAAAGTACTAAATTGCTCATAACTCCTAGACCATTTGTCCTAGCCTCAAGCTTTTTACACCACTGTTATCCTTGGCTCAAGACGAACAAGATGTATATCTCAGATTTCGATTTGGGCCTAACACTTTTTTTTTTACGTCCAATTTTGTCCAAAACCTACTTTTGCGAACTAGTCCCTGGTTTTTCGCCCGATCGGAACCAAACCAGTCTAGACCTATTCTCTGGACTCTCTAGATCAATAATTATCGAAAAAAAATTTGAAATTTTGCATTTGGGTGGCTGTAACAGGGTAATTTAAAAAAGGGTGGGGTAAAACACAGTCAAAAGCCTATAAATCCTAAACGAAAAGTCAAAACTTCACAAAAATTGATGAGCATATGTGTCATAACATGGTGAAGAAGCATGCAAAGTTTCATGGAGATCGGACCATAGGTGGCGCTATAACTGTCAAAAAGGTCTCATTCTTATTAGGTGTTCAAGGACTTTAGTGCTGAAAACCTATTGTATTTGCTATTTGAAAAAAAAATTGCCCTAAAACGCATCGTGCAGCCCAAACCGTAAGGCCTAGAGACTTGAAACTGGGCCAGATGGTAGGCCACACTTTTGGGGAGAACCTCTCAGAGTATGACCCCGAATGGCCCATAGGTGGCGCTACAGCAACCAAAAGTACTAAATTGCTCATAACTCCTAGACTGTTTGTCCTAGCCTCAAGCTTTTTACACCACTGTTATCCTTGGCTCAAGACGAACAAGATGTATATCTCAGATTTCGATTTGGGCCTAACACTTTTTTTTTTACGTCCAATTTTGTCCAAAACCTACTTTTGCGAACTAGTCCCTGGTTTTTCGCCCGATCGGAACCAAACCAGTCTAGACCTATTCTCTGGACTCTCTAGATCAATAATTATCGAATAAAAATTTGAAATTTTGCATTTGGGTGGCTGTAACAGGGTCATTTAAAAAAGGGTGGGGCAAAACACAGTCAAAAGCCTATAAATCCTAAACGAAAAGTCAAAACTTCACAAAAATTGATGAGCATATGTGTCATAACATGGTGAAGAAGCATGCAAAGTTTCATGGAGATCGGATTATAGGTGGCGCTATAACTGTCAAAAAGGTCTCATTCTTATTAGGTGTTCAAGCACTTTAGTGCTGAAAACCTATTGTATTTGCTATTTGAAAAAAAAATTGCTCTAAAACGCATCGTGCAGCCCAAACCATAAGGCCTAGAGATTTGAAACTCGACCAGATGGTAGGCCACACTTTTGGGGAGAACCTCTCAGAGTATGACCCCGATTGGCCCATAGGTGGCTCTACAGCAACCAAAAGTACTAAATTGCGCATAACTCCTAGACCGTTTGTCCTAGCCTCAAGCTTTTTACACCATTGTTATCCTTGGCTCAAGACGAACTAGATGTATATCTCAGATTTTGATTTGGGCCTAAGAATTTTTTTTTTACGTCCAATTTTGTCCAAAACCTACTTTTGCGAACTAGTCCCTGGTTTTTTGCCCGATCGGAACCAAACCAGTCAGGCCTATTCTCTGGACTCACTAGATCAATAATTATCGAAAAAAAATTGAAATTTTGCATTTGGGTGGCTGTAACAGGGTCATTTAAAAAAGAGGCGGGGCAAAATACAGTCAAAAGCCTATAAATCCTAAACGAAAAGTCAAAACTTCACAAAAATTGATGAGCATATGTGTCATAACATGGTGAAGAAGCATGCAAAGTTTCATGGAGATCGGATTATAGGTGGCGCTATAACTGTCAAAAAGGTCTCATTCTTATTAGGTGTTCAAGCACTTTAGTGCTGAAAACCTATTGTATTTGCTATTTGAAAAAAAAATTGCTCTAAAACGCATCGTGCAGCCCAAACCGTAAGGCCTAGAGACTTGAAACTCGACCAGATGGTAGGCCACACTTTTGGGGAGAACCTCTCAGAGTATGACCCCGATTGGCCCATAGGTGGCTCTACAGCAACCAAAAGTACTAAATTGTGCATAACTCCTAGACCGTTTGTCCTAGCCTCAAGCTTTTTACACCATTGTTATCCTTGGCTCAAGACGAACTAGATGTATATCTCAGATTTCAATTTGGGCCTAAGAATTTTTTTTTTACGTCCAATTTTGTCCAAAACCTACTTTTGCGAACTAGTCCCTGGTTTTTCGCCCGATCGGAACCAAACCAGTCTAGACCTATTCTCTGGACTCTCTAGATCAATAATTATCGAATAAAAATTTGAAATTTTGCATTTGGGTGGCTGTAACAGGGTCATTTAAAAAAGGGTGGGGCAAAACACAGTCAAAAGCCTATAAATCCTAAACGAAAAGTCAAAACTTCACAAAAATTGATGAGCATATGTGTCATAACATGGTGAAGAAGCATGCAAAGTTTCATGGAGATCGGATTATAGGTGGCGCTATAACTGTCAAAAAGGTCTCATTCTTATTAGGTGTTCAAGCACTTTAGTGCTGAAAACCTATTGTATTTGCTATTTGAAAAAAAAATTGCTCTAAAACGCATCGTGCAGCCCAAACCGTAAGGCCTAGAGACTTGAAACTCGACCAGATGGTAGGCCACACTTTTGGGGAGAACCTCTCAGAGTATGACCCCGATTGGCCCATAGGTGGCTCTACAGCAACCAAAAGTACTAAATTGTGCATAACTCCTAGACCGTTTGTCCTAGCCTCAAGCTTTTTACACCATTGTTATCCTTGGCTCAAGACGAACTAGATGTATATCTCAGATTTCGATTTGGGCCTAAGAATTTTTTTTTTACGTCCAATTTTGTCCAAAACCTACTTTTGCGAACTAGTCCCTGGTTTTTTGCCCGATCGGAACCAAACCAGTCAGGCCTATTCTCTGGACTCTCTAGATCAATAATTATCGAAAAAAAATTGAAATTTTGCATTTGGGTGGCTGTAACAGGGTCATTTAAAAAAGAGGCGGGGCAAAATACAGTCAAAAGCCTATAAATCCTAAAGAAAAGTCAAAACTTCACAAAAATTGATGAGCATATGTGTCATAAAATGGTGAAGAAGCATGCAAAGTTTCATGGAGATCGGATTATAGGTGGCGCTATAACTGTCAAAAAGGTCTCATTCTTATTAGGTGTTCAAGGACTTTAGTGCTGAAAACCTATTGTATTTGCTATTTGAAAAAAAAAATCCCCTAAAACGCATCGTGCAGCCCAAACCGTAAGGCCTAGAGACTTGAAACTGGGCCAGATGGTAGGCCACACTTTTGGGGAGAACCTCTCAGAGTATGACCCCGATTGGCCCATAGGTGGCTCTACAGCAACCAAAAGTACTAAATTGCGCATAACTCCTAGACCGTTTGTCCTAGCCTCAAGCTTTTTACACCATTGTTATCCTTGGCTCAAGACGAACTAGATGTATATCTCAGATTTCGATTTGGGCCTAAGAATTTTTTTTTTACGTCCAATTTTGTCCAAAACCTACTTTTGCGAACTAGTCCCTGGTTTTTTGCCCGATCGGAACCAAACCAGTCAGGCCTATTCTCTGGACTCACTAGATCAATAATTATCGAAAAAAAATTGAAATTTTGCATTTGGGTGGCTGTAACAGGGTCATTTAAAAAAGAGGCGGGGCAAAATACAGTCAAAAGCCTATAAATCCTAAACGAAAAGTCAAAACTTCACAAAAATTGATGAGCATATGTGTCATAACATGGTGAAGAAGCATGCAAAGTTTCATGGAGATCGGATTATAGGTGGCGCTATAACTGTCAAAAAGGTCTCATTCTTATTAGGTGTTCAAGCACTTTAGTGCTGAAAACCTATTGTATTTGCTATTTGAAAAAAAAATTGCTCTAAAACGCATCGTGCAGCCCAAACCGTAAGGCCTAGAGACTTGAAACTCGACCAGATGGTAGGCCACACTTTTGGGGAGAACCTCTCAGAGTATGACCCCGATTGGCCCATAGGTGGCTCTACAGCAACCAAAAGTACTAAATTGTGCATAACTCCTAGACCGTTTGTCCTAGCCTCAAGCTTTTTACACCATTGTTATCCTTGGCTCAAGACGAACTAGATGTATATCTCAGATTTCGATTTGGGCCTAAGAATTTTTTTTTTACGTCCAATTTTGTCCAAAACCTACTTTTGCGAACTAGTCCCTGGTTTTTCGCCCGATCGGAACCAAACCAGTCTAGACCTATTCTCTGGACTCTCTAGATCAATAATTATCGAATAAAAATTTGAAATTTTGCATTTGGGTGGCTGTAACAGGGTCATTTAAAAAAGGGTGGGGCAAAACACAGTCAAAAGCCTATAAATCTTAAACGAAAAGTCAAAACTTCACAAAAATTGATGAGCATATGTGTCATAACATGGTGAAGAAGCATGAAAAGTTTCATGGAGATCGGATTATAGGTGGCGCTATAACTGTCAAAAAGGTCTCATTCTTATTAGGTGTTCAAGCACTTTAGTGCTGAAAACCTATTGTATTTGCTATTTGAAAAAAAAATTGCTCTAAAACGCATCGTGCAGCCCAAACCGTAAGGCCTAGAGACTTGAAACTCGACCAGATGGTAGGCCACACTTTTGGGGAGAACCTCTCAGAGTATGACCCCGATTGGCCCATAGGTGGCTCTACAGCAACCAAAAGTACTAAATTGTGCATAACTCCTAGACCGTTTGTCCTAGCCTCAAGCTTTTTACACCATTGTTATCCTTGGCTCAAGACGAACTAGATGTATATCTCAGATTTCGATTTGGGCCTAAGAATTTTTTTTTTACGTCCAATTTTGTCCAAAACCTACTTTTGCGAACTAGTCCCTGGTTTTTTGCCCGATCGGAACCAAACCAGTCAGGCCTATTCTCTGGACTCTCTAGATCAATAATTATCGAAAAAAAATTGAAATTTTGCATTTGGGTGGCTGTAACAGGGTCATTTAAAAAAGAGGCGGGGCAAAATACAGTCAAAAGCCTATAAATCCTAAAGAAAAGTCAAAACTTCACAAAAATTGATGAGCATATGTGTCATAAAATGGTGAAGAAGCATGCAAAGTTTCATGGAGATCGGATTATAGGTGGCGCTATAACTGTCAAAAAGGTCTCATTCTTATTAGGTGTTCAAGGACTTTAGTGCTGAAAACCTATTGTATTTGCTATTTGAAAAAAAAAATCCCCTAAAACGCATCGTGCAGCCCAAACCGTAAGGCCTAGAGACTTGAAACTGGGCCAGATGGTAGGCCACACTTTTGGGGAGAACCTCTCAGAGTATGACCCCGATTGGCCCATAGGTGGCTCTACAGCAACCAAAAGTACTAAATTGCGCATAACTCCTAGACCGTTTGTCCTAGCCTCAAGCTTTTTACACCATTGTTATCCTTGGCTCAAGACGAACTAGATGTATATCTCAGATTTCGATTTGGGCCTAAGAATTTTTTTTTTACGTCCAATTTTGTCCAAAACCTACTTTTGCGAACTAGTCCCTGGTTTTTTGCCCGATCGGAACCAAACCAGTCAGGCCTATTCTCTGGACTCACTAGATCAATAATTATCGAAAAAAAATTGAAATTTTGCATTTGGGTGGCTGTAACAGGGTCATTTAAAAAAGAGGCGGGGCAAAATACAGTCAAAAGCCTATAAATCCTAAACGAAAAGTCAAAACTTCACAAAAATTGATGAGCATATGTGTCATAACATGGTGAAGAAGCATGCAAAGTTTCATGGAGATCGGACCATAGGTGGCGCTATAACTGTCAAAAAGGTCTCATTCTTATTAGGTGTTCAAGGACTTTAGTGCTGAAAACCTATTGTATTTGCTATTTGAAAAAAAAAATCCCCTAAAACGCATCGTGCAGCCCAAACCGTAAGGCCTAGAGACTTGAAACTGGGCCAGATGGTAGGCCACACTTTTGGGGAGAATCTCTCAGAGTATGACCCCGATTGGCCCATAGGTTGCGCTACAGCAACCAAAAGTACTAAATTGCTCATAACTCCTAGACCATTTGTCCTAGCCTCAAGCTTTTTACACCACTGTTATCCTTGGCTCAAGACGAACAAGATGTATATCTCAGATTTCGATTTGGGCCTAACACTTTTTTTTTTACGTCCAATTTTGTCCAAAACCTACTTTTGCGAACTAGTCCCTGGTTTTTCGCCCGATCGGAACCAAACCAGTCTAGACCTATTCTCTGGACTCTCTAGATCAATAATTATCGAATAAAAATTTGAAATTTTGCATTTGGGTGGCTGTAACAGGGTCATTTAAAAAAGGGTGGGGTAAAACACAGTCAAAAGCCTATAAATCCTAAACGAAAAGTCAAAACTTCACAAAAATTGATGAGCATATGTGTCATAACATGGTGAAGAAGCATGCAAAGTTTCATGGAGATCGGATTATAGGTGGCGCTATAACTGTCAAAAAGGTCTCATTCTTATTAGGTGTTCAAGGACTTTAGTGCTGAAAACCTATTGTATTTGCTATTTGAAAAAAAAAATCCCCTAAAACGCATCGTGCAGCCCAAACCGTAAGGCCTAGAGACTTGAAACTGGGCCAGATGGTAGGCCACACTTTTGGGGAGAATCTCTCAGAGTATGACCCCGATTGGCCCATAGGTGGCACTACAGCAACCAAAAGTACTAAATTGCTCATAACTCCTAGACCATTTGTTCTAGCCTCAAGCTTTTTACACCATTGTTATCCTTGGATCAAGACGAACTAGATGTATATCTCAGATTTCGATTTGGGCCTAAGAATTTTTTTTTACGTCCAATTTTGTCCAAAACCTACTTTTGCGAACTAGTCCCTGGTTTTTTGCCCGATCGGAACCAAACCAGTCAGGCCTATTCTCTGGACTCTCTAGATCAATAATTATCGAAAAAAAATTGAAATTTTGCATTTGGGTGGCTGTAACAGGGTCATTTAAAAAAGAGGCGGGGCAAAATACAGTCAAAAGCCTATAAATCCTAAACGAAAAGTCAAAACTTCACAAAAATTGATGAGCATATGTGTCATAAAATGGTGAAGAAGCATGCAAAGTTTCATGGAGATCGGACCATAGGTGGCGCTATAACTGTCAAAAAGGTCTCATTCTTATTAGGTGTTCAAGGACTTTAGTGCTGAAGACCTATTGTATTTGCTATTTGAAAAAAAAATTCCCCTAAAACGCATCGTGCAGCCCAAACCGTAAGGCCTAGAGACTTGAAACTGGGCCAGATGGTAGGCCACACTTTTGGGGAGAACCTCTCAGAGTATGACCCCGATTGGCCCATAGGTGGCGCTACAGCAACCAAAAGTACTCAATTGCTCATAACTCCTAGACCATTTGTCCTAGCCTCAAGCTTTTTACACCATTGTTATCCTTGGCTCAAGACGAACTAGATGTATATCTCAGATTTCGATTTGGGCCTAACACTTTTTTTTTTACGTCCAATTTTGTCCAATACCTACTTTTGCGAACTAGTCCCTGGTTTTTTGCCCGATCGGAACCAAACCAGTCAGGCCTATTCTCTGGACTCTCTAGATCAATAATTATCGAAAAAAAATTGAAATTTTGCATTTGGGTGGCTGTAACAGGGTCATTTAAAAAAGAGGCGGGGCAAAATACAGTCAAAAGCCTATAAATCCTAAACGAAAAGTCAAAACTTCACAAAAATTGATGAGCATATGTGTCATAACATGGTGAAGAAGCATGCAAAGTTTCATGGAGATCGGACCATAGGTGGCGCTATAACTGTCAAAAAGGTCTCATTCTTATTAGGTGTTCAAGGACTTTAGTGCTGAAAACCTATTGTATTTGCTATTTGAAAAAAAAAATCCCCTAAAACGCATCGTGCAGCCCAAACCGTAAGGCCTAGAGACTTGAAACTGGGCCAGATGGTAGGCCACACTTTTGGGGAGAATCTCTCAGAGTATGACCCCGATTGGCCCATAGGTTGCGCTACAGCAACCAAAAGTACTAAATTGCTCATAACTCCTAGACCATTTGTCCTAGCCTCAAGCTTTTTACACCACTGTTATCCTTGGCTCAAGACGAACAAGATGTATATCTCAGATTTCGATTTGGGCCTAACACTTTTTTTTTTACGTCCAATTTTGTCCAAAACCTACTTTTGCGAACTAGTCCCTGGTTTTTCGCCTGATCGGAACCAAACCAGTCTAGACCTATTCTCTGGACTCTCTAGATCAATAATTATCGAATAAAAATTTGAAATTTTGCATTTGGGTGGCTGTAACAGGGTCATTTAAAAAAGGGTGGGGCAAAACACAGTCAAAAGCCTATAAATCCTAAACGAAAAGTCAAAACTTCACAAAAATTGATGAGCATATGTGTCATAACATGGTGAAGAAGCATGCAAAGTTTCATGGAGATCGGATTATAGGTGGCGCTATAACTGTCAAAAAGGTCTCATTCTTATTAGGTGTTCAAGCACTTTAGTGCTGAAAACCTATTGTATTTGCTATTTGAAAAAAAAATTGCTCTAAAACGCATCGTGCAGCCCAAACCATAAGGCCTAGAGACTTGAAACTCGACCAGATGGTAGGCCACACTTTTGGGGAGAACCTCTCAGAGTATGACCCCGATTGGCCCATAGGTGGCGCTACAGCAACCAAAAGTACTAAATTGCTCATAACTCCTAGACTGTTTGTCCTAGCCTCAAGCTTTTTACACCACTGTTATCCTTGGCTCAAGACGAACAAGATGTATATCTCAGATTTCGATTTGGGCCTAACACTTTTTTTTTTACGTCCAATTTTGTCCAAAACCTACTTTTGCGAACTAGTCCCTGGTTTTTCGCCCGATCGGAACCAAACCAGTCTAGACATATTCTCTGGACTCTCTAGATCAATAATTATCGAAAAAAAATTTGAAATTTTGCATTTGGGTTGCTGTAACAGGGTAATTTAAAAAAGGGTGGGGCAAAACACAGTCAAAAGCCTATAAATCCTAAACGAAAAGTCAAAACTTCACAAAAATTGATGAGCATATGTGTCATAACATGGTGAAGAAGCATGCAAAGTTTCATGGAGATCGGACCATAGGTGGCGCTATAACTGTCAAAAAGGTCTCATTCTTATTAGGTGTTCAAGGACTTTAGTGCTGAAAACCTATTGTATTTGCTATTTGAAAAAAAAAATCCCCTAAAACGCATCGTGCAGCCCAAACCGTAAGGCCTAGAGACTTGAAACTGGGCCAGATGGTAGGCCACACTTTTGGGGAGAACCTCTCAGAGTATGACCCCGAATGGCCCATAGGTGGCGCTACAGCAACCAAAAGTACTAAATTGCTCATAACTCCTAGACTGTTTGTCCTAGCCTCAAGCTTTTTACACCACTGTTATCCTTGGCTCAAGACGAACAAGATGTATATCTCAGATTTCGATTTGGGCCTAACACTTTTTTTTTTACGTCCAATTTTGTCCAAAACCTACTTTTGCGAACTAGTCCCTGGTTTTTCGCCCGATTGGAACCAAACCAGTCTAGACCTATTCTCTGGACTCTCTAGATCAATAATTATCGAATAAAAATTTGAAATTTTGCATTTGGGTGGCTGTAACAGGGTCATTTAAAAAAGGGTGGGGCAAAACACAGTCAAAAGCCTATAAATCCTAAACGAAAAGTCAAAACTTCACAAAAATTGATGAGCATATGTGTCATAACATGGTGAAGAAGCATGCAAAGTTTCATGGAGATCGGATTATAGGTGGCGCTATAACTGTCAAAAAGGTCTCATTCTTATTAGGTGTTCAAGCACTTTAGTGCTGAAAACCTATTGTATTTGCTATTTGAAAAAAAAATTGCTCTAAAACGCATCGTGCAGCCCAAACCATAAGGCCTAGAGATTTGAAACTCGACCAGATGGTAGGCCACACTTTTGGGGAGAACCTCTCAGAGTATGACCCCGATTGGCCCATAGGTGGCTCTACAGCAACCAAAAGTACTAAATTGCGCATAACTCCTAGACCGTTTGTCCTAGCCTCAAGCTTTTTACACCATTGTTATCCTTGGCTCAAGACGAACTAGATGTATATCTCAGATTTCGATTTGGGCCTAAGAATTTTTTTTTTACGTCCAATTTTGTCCAAAACCTACTTTTGCGAACTAGTCCCTGGTTTTTTGCCCGATCGGAACCAAACCAGTCAGGCCTATTCTCTGGACTCACTAGATCAATAATTATCGAAAAAAAATTGAAATTTTGCATTTGGGTGGCTGTAACAGGGTCATTTAAAAAAGAGGCGGGGCAAAATACAGTCAAAAGCCTATAAATCCTAAACGAAAAGTCAAAACTTCACAAAAATTGATGAGCATATGTGTCATAAAATGGTGAAGAAGCATGCAAAGTTTCATGGAGATCGGATTATAGGTGGCGCTATAACTGTCAAAAAGGTCTCATTCTTATTAGGTGTTCAAGGACTTTAGTGCTGAAAACCTATTGTATTTGCTATTTGAAAAAAAAAATCCCCTAAAACGCATCGTGCAGCCCAAACCGTAAGGCCTAGAGACTTGAAACTGGGCCAGATGGTAGGCCACACTTTTGGGGAGAATCTCTCAGAGTATGACCCCGATTGGCCCATAGGTGGCGCTACAGAAACCAAAAGTACTAAATTGCTCATAACTCCTAGACCATTTGTCCTAGCCTCAAGCTTTTTACACCATTGTTATCCTTGGCTCAAGACGAACAAGATGTATATCTCAGATGTCGATTTGGGCCTAACAATTTTTTTTTTTACGTCCAATTTTGTCCAAAACCTACTTTTGCGAACTAGTCCCTGGTTTTTTGCCCGATCGGAACCAAACCAGTCAGGCCTATTCTCTGGACTCTCTAGATCAATAATTATCGAAAAAAAATTGAAATTTTGCATTTGGGTGGCTGTAACAGGGTCATTTAAAAAAGAGGCGGGGCAAAATACAGTCAAAAGCCTATAAATCCTAAACGAAAAGTCAAAACTTCACAAAAATTGATGAGCATATGTGTCATAAAATGGTGAAGAAGCATGCAAAGTTTCATGGAGATCGGATTATAGGTGGCGCTATAACTGTCAAAAAGGTCTCATTCTTATTAGGTGTTCAAGGACTTTAGTGCTGAAAACCTATTGTATTTGCTATTTGAAAAAAAAAATCCCCTAAAACGCATCGTGCAGCCCAAACCGTAAGGCCTAGAGACTTGAAACTGGGCCAGATGGTAGGCCACACTTTTGGGGAGAATCTCTCAGAGTATGACCCCGATTGGTCCATAGGTGGCGCTACAGCAACCAAAAGTACTAAATTGCTCATAACTCCTAGACCATTTGTCCTAGCCTCAAGCTTTTTACACCATTGTTATCCTTGGCTCAAGACGAACTAGATGTATATCTTAGATTTCGATTTGAGCCTAAGAATTTTTTTTTTACGTCCAATTTTGTCCAAAACCTACTTTTGCGAACTAGTCCCTGGTTTTTTGCCCGATCGGAACCAAACCAGTCTAGGCCTATTCTCTGGACTCTCTAGATCAATAATTATCGAAAAAAAATTGAAATTTTGCATTTGGGTGGCTGTAACAGGGTCATTTATAAAAGAGGCGGGGCAAAATACAGTCAAAAGCCTATAAATCCTAAACGAAAAGTCAAAACTTCACAAAAATTGATGACCATATGTGTCATAACATGGTGAAGAAGCATGCAAAGTTTCATGGAGATCGGATTATAGGTGGCGCTATAACTGTCAAAAAGGTCTCATTCTTATTAGGTGTTCAAGGACTTTAGTGCTGAAAACCTATTGTATTTGCTATTTGAAAAAAAAAATCCCCTAAAACGCATCGTGCAGCCCAAACCGTAAGGCCTAGAGACTTGAAACTGGGCCAGATGGTAGGCCACACTTTTGGGGAGAATCTCTCAGAGTATGACCCCGATTGGTCCATAGGTGGCGCTACAGCAACCAAAAGTACTAAATTGCTCATAACTCCTAGACCATTTGTCCTAGCCTCAAGCTTTTTACACCATTGTTATCCTTGGCTCAAGACGAACTAGATGTATATCTTAGATTTCGATTTGAGCCTAAGAATTTTTTTTTTACGTCCAATTTTGTCCAAAACCTACTTTTGCGAACTAGTCCCTGGTTTTTTGCCCGATCGGAACCAAACCAGTCTAGGCCTATTCTCTGGACTCTCTAGATCAATAATTATCGAAAAAAAATTGAAATTTTGCATTTGGGTGGCTGTAACAGGGTCATTTATAAAAGAGGCGGGGCAAAATACAGTCAAAAGCCTATAAATCCTAAACGAAAAGTCAAAACTTCACAAAAATTGATGACCATATGTGTCATAACATGGTGAAGAAGCATGCAAAGTTTCATGGAGATCGGATTATAGGTGGCGCTATAACTGTCAAAAAGGTCTCATTCTTATTAGGTGTTCAAGGACTTTAGTGCTGAAAACCTATTGTATTTGCTATTTGAAAAAAAAATCCCCTAAAACGCATCGTGCAGCCCAAACCGTAAGGCCTAGAGACTTGAAACTGGGCCAGATGGTAGGCCACACTTTTGGGGAGAACCTCTCAGAGTATGACCCCGATTGGCCCATAGGTGGCGCTACAGCAATCAAAAGTACTCAATTGCTCATAACTCCTAGACCGTTTGTCCTAGCCTCAAGCTTTTTACACCACTGTCATCCTTGGCTCAAGACGAACAAGATGTATATCTCAGATGTCGATTTGGGCCTAACAATTTTTTTTTTTACGTCCAATTTTGTCCAAAACCTACTTTTGCGAACTAGTCCCTGGTTTTTTGCCCGATCGGAACCAAACCAGTCTAGGCCTATTCTCTGGACTCTCTAGATCAATAATTATCGAAAAAAAATTGAAATTTTGCATTTGGGTGGCTGTAACAGGGTCATTTAAAAAAGAGGCGGGGCAAAATACAGTCAAAAGCCTATAAATCCTAAACGAAAAGTCAAAACTTCACAAAAATTGATGACCATATGTGTCATAACATGGTGAAGAAGCATGCAAAGTTTCATGGAGATCGGATTATAGGTGGCGCTATAACTGTCAAAAAGGTCTCATTCTTATTAGGTGTTCAAGGACTTTAGTGCTGAAAACCTATTGTATTTGCTATTTGAAAAAAAAAATCCCCTAAAACGCATCGTGCAGCCCAAACCGTAAGGCCTAGAGACTTGAAACTGGGCCAGATGGTAGGCCACACTTTTGGGGAGAACCTCTCAGAGTATGACCCCGATTGGCCCATAGGTGGCTCTACAGCAACCAAAAGTACTAAATTGCGCATAACTCCTAGACCGTTTGTCCTAGCCTCAAGGTTTTTACACCATTGTTATCCTTGGCTCAAGACACACTAGATGTATATCTCAGATTTCGATTTGGGCCTAAGAATTTTTTTTTTACGTCCAATTTTGTCCAAAACCTACTTTTGCGAACTAGTCCCTGGTTTTTTGCCCGATCGGAACCAAACCAGTCTAGGCCTATTCTCTGGACTCTCTAGATCAATAATTATCGAATAAAAATTTGAAATTTTGCATTTGGGTGGCTGTAACAGGGTCATTTAAAAAAGGGTGGGGCAAAACACAGTCAAAAGCCTATAAATCCTAAACGAAAAGTCAAAACTTCACAAAAATTGATGAGCATATGTGTCATAACATGGTGAAGAAGCATGCAAAGTTTCATGGAGATCGGATTATAGGTGGCGCTATAACTGTCAAAAAGGTCTCATTCTTATTAGGTGTTCAAGCACTTGAGTGCTGAAAACCTATTGTATTTGCTATTTGAAAAAAAAATTGCCCTAAAACGCATCGTGCAGCCCAAACCGTAAGGCCTAGAGACTTGAAACTGGGCCAGATGGTAGGCCACACTTTTGGGGAGAACCTCTCAGAGTATGACCCCGAATGGCCCATAGGTGGCGCTACAGCAACCAAAAGTACTAAATTGCTCATAACTCCTAGACTGTTTGTCCTAGCCTCAAGCTTTTTACACCACTGTTATCCTTGGCTCAAGACGAACAAGATGTATATCTCAGATTTCGATTTGGGCCTAACACTTTTTTTTTTACGTCCAATTTTGTCCAAAACCTACTTTTGCGAACTAGTCCCTGGTTTTTCGCCCGATCGGAACCAAACCAGTCTAGACCTATTCTATGGACTCTCTAGATCAATAATTATCGAATAAAAATTTGAAATTTTGCATTTGGGTGGCTGTAACAGGGTCATTTAAAAAAGGGTGGGGCAAAACACAGTCAAAAGCCTATAAATCCTAAACGAAAAGTCAAAACTTCACAAAAATTGATGAGCATATGTGTCATAACATGGTGAAGAAGCATGCAAAGTTTCATGGAGATCGGATTATAGGTGGCGCTATAACTGTCAAAAAGGTCTCATTCTTATTAGGTGTTCAAGCACTTTAGTGCTGAAAACCTATTGTATTTGCTATTTGAAAAGAAAATTGCTCTAAAATGCATCGTGCAGCCCAAACCGTAAGGCCTAGAGACTTGAAACTCGACCAGATGGTAGGCCACACTTTTGGGGAGAACCTCTCAGAGTATGACCCCGATTGGCCCATAGGTGGCTCTACAGCAACCAAAAGTACTAAATTGCGCATAACTCCTAGACCGTTTGTCCTAGCCTCAAGCTTTTTACACCATTGTTATCCTTGGCTCAAGACGAACTAGATGTATATCTCAGATTTCGATTTGGGCCTAAGAATTTTTTTTTTACGTCCAATTTTGTCCAAAACCTACTTTTGCGAACTAGTCCCTGGTTTTTTGCCCGATCGGAACCAAACCAGTCAGGCCTATTCTCTGGACTCTCTAGATCAATAATTATCGAAAAAAAATTGAAATTTTGCATTTGGGTGGCTGTAACAGGGTCATTTAAAAAAGAGGCGGGGCAAAATACAGTCAAAAGCCTATAAATCCTAAACGAAAAGTCAAAACTTCACAAAAATTGATGAGCATATGTGTCATAAAATGGTGAAGAAGCATGCAAAGTTTCATGGAGATCGGATTATAGGTGGCGCTATAACTGTCAAAAAGGTCTCATTCTTATTAGGTGTTCAAGGACTTTAGTGCTGAAAACCTATTGTATTTGCTATTTGAAAAAAAAAAATCCCCTAAAACGCATCGTGCAGCCCAAACCGTAAGGCCTAGAGACTTGAAACTGGGCCAGATGGTAGGCCACACTTTTGGGGAGAACCTCTCAGAGTATGACCCCGATTGGCCCATAGGTGGCGCTACAGCAATCAAAAGTACTCAATTGCTCATAACTCCTAGACCGTTTGTCCTAGCCTCAAGCTTTTTACACCACTGTTATCCTTGGCTCAAGACGAACAAGATGTATATCTCAGATGTCGATTTGGGCCTAACAATTTTTTTTTTTACGTCCAATTTTGTCCAAAACCTACTTTTGCGAACTAGTCCCTGGTTTTTCGCCCGATCGGAACCAAACCAGTCTAGGCCTATTCTCTGGACTCTCTAGATCAATAATTATCGAAAAAAAAAATGAAATTTTGCATTTGGGTGGCTGTAACAGGGTAATTTAAAAAAGGGTGGGGCAAAACACAGTCAAAAGCCTATAAATCCTAAACGAAAAGTCAAAACTTCACAAAAACTGATGAGCATATGTGTCATAACATGGTGAAGAAGCATGCAAAGTTTCATGGAGATCGGATTATAGGTGGCGCTATAACTGTCAAAAAGGTCTCATTCTTATTAGGTGTTCAAGCACTTTAGTGCTGAAAACCTATTGTATTTGCTATTTGAAAAGAAAATTGCTCTAAAATGCATCGTGCAGCCCAAACCGTAAGGCCTAGAGACTTGAAACTCGACCAGATGGTAGGCCACACTTTTGGGGAGAACCTCTCAGAGTATGACCCCGATTGGCCCATAGGTGGCTCTACAGCAACCAAAAGTACTAAATTGCGCATAACTCCTAGACCGTTTGTCCTAGCCTCAAGCTTTTTACACCATTGTTATCCTTGGCTCAAGACGAACTAGATGTATATCTCAGATTTCGATTTGGGCCTAAGAATTTTTTTTTTACGTCCAATTTTGTCCAAAACCTACTTTTGCGAACTAGTCCCTGGTTTTTTGCCCGATCGGAACCAAACCAGTCAGGCCTATTCTCTGGACTCTCTAGATCAATAATTATCGAAAAAAAATTGAAATTTTGCATTTGGGTGGCTGTAACAGGGTCATTTAAAAAAGAGGCGGGGCAAAATACAGTCAAAAGCCTATAAATCCTAAACGAAAAGTCAAAACTTCACAAAAATTGATGACCATATGTGTCATAACATGGTGAAGAAGCATGCAAAGTTTCATGGAGATCGGATTATAGGTGGCGCTATAACTGTCAAAAAGGTCTCATTCTTATTAGGTGTTCAAGGACTTTAGTGCTGAAAACCTATTGTATTTGCTATTTGAAAAAAAAAATCCCCTAAAACGCATCGTGCAGCCCAAACCGTAAGGCCTAGAGACTTGAAACTGGGCCAGATGGTAGGCCACACTTTTGGGGAGAACCTCTCAGAGTATGACCCCGATTGGCCCATAGGTGGCTCTACAGCAACCAAAAGTACTAAATTGCGCATAACTCCTAGACCGTTTGTCCTAGCCTCAAGGTTTTTACACCATTGTTATCCTTGGCTCAAGACGCACTAGATGTATATCTCAGATTTCGATTTGGGCCTAAGAATTTTTTTTTTACGTCCAATTTTGTCCAAAACCTACTTTTGCGAACTAGTCCCTGGTTTTTTGCCCGATCGGAACCAAACCAGTCTAGGCCTATTCTCTGGACTCTCTAGATCAATAATTATCGAATAAAAATTTGAAATTTTGCATTTGGGTGGCTGTAACAGGGTCATTTAAAAAAGGGTGGGGCAAAACACAGTCAAAAGCCTATAAATCCTAAACGAAAAGTCAAAACTTCACAAAAATTGATGAGCATATGTGTCATAACATGGTGAAGAAGCATGCAAAGTTTCATGGAGATCGGATTATAGGTGGCGCTATAACTGTCAAAAAGGTCTCATTCTTATTAGGTGTTCAAGCACTTGAGTGCTGAAAACCTATTGTATTTGCTATTTGAAAAAAAAATTGCCCTAAAACGCATCGTGCAGCCCAAACCGTAAGGCCTAGAGACTTGAAACTGGGCCAGATGGTAGGCCACACTTTTGGGGAGAACCTCTCAGAGTATGACCCCGAATGGCCCATAGGTGGCGCTACAGCAACCAAAAGTACTAAATTGCTCATAACTCCTAGACTGTTTGTCCTAGCCTCAAGCTTTTTACACCACTGTTATCCTTGGCTCAAGACGAACAAGATGTATATCTCAGATTTCGATTTGGGCCTAACACTTTTTTTTTTACGTCCAATTTTGTCCAAAACCTACTTTTGCGAACTAGTCCCTGGTTTTTCGCCCGATCGGAACCAAACCAGTCTAGACCTATTCTATGGACTCTCTAGATCAATAATTATCGAATAAAAATTTGAAATTTTGCATTTGGGTGGCTGTAACAGGGTAATTTAAAAAAGGGTGGGGCAAAACACAGTCAAAAGCCTATAAATCCTAAACGAAAAGTCAAAACTTCACAAAAATTGATGAGCATATGTGTCATAACATGGTGAAGAAGCATGCAAAGTTTCATGGAGATCGGATTATAGGTGGCGCTATAACTGTCAAAAAGGTCTCATTCTTATTAGGTGTTCAAGCACTTTAGTGCTGAAAACCTATTGTATTTGCTATTTGAAAAGAAAATTGCTCTAAAATGCATCGTGCAGCCCAAACCGTAAGGCCTAGAGACTTGAAACTCGACCAGATGGTAGGCCACACTTTTGGGGAGAACCTCTCAGAGTATGACCCCGATTGGCCCATAGGTGGCTCTACAGCAACCAAAAGTACTAAATTGCGCATAACTCCTAGACCGTTTGTCCTAGCCTCAAGCTTTTTACACCATTGTTATCCTTGGCTCAAGACGAACTAGATGTATATCTCAGATTTCGATTTGGGCCTAAGAATTTTTTTTTTACGTCCAATTTTGTCCAAAACCTACTTTTGCGAACTAGTCCCTGGTTTTTTGCCCGATCGGAACCAAACCAGTCAGGCCTATTCTCTGGACTCTCTAGATCAATAATTATCGAAAAAAAATTGAAATTTTGCATTTGGGTGGCTGTAACAGGGTCATTTAAAAAAGAGGCGGGGCAAAATACAGTCAAAAGCCTATAAATCCTAAACGAAAAGTCAAAACTTCACAAAAATTGATGAGCATATGTGTCATAAAATGGTGAAGAAGCATGCAAAGTTTCATGGAGATCGGATTATAGGTGGCGCTATAACTGTCAAAAAGGTCTCATTCTTATTAGGTGTTCAAGGACTTTAGTGCTGAAAACCTATTGTATTTGCTATTTGAAAAAAAAAAATCCCCTAAAACGCATCGTGCAGCCCAAACCGTAAGGCCTAGAGACTTGAAACTGGGCCAGATGGTAGGCCACACTTTTGGGGAGAACCTCTCAGAGTATGACCCCGATTGGCCCATAGGTGGCGCTACAGCAATCAAAAGTACTCAATTGCTCATAACTCCTAGACCGTTTGTCCTAGCCTCAAGCTTTTTACACCACTGTTATCCTTGGCTCAAGACGAACAAGATGTATATCTCAGATGTCGATTTGGGCCTAACAATTTTTTTTTTTACGTCCAATTTTGTCCAAAACCTACTTTTGCGAACTAGTCCCTGGTTTTTCGCCCGATCGGAACCAAACCAGTCTAGGCCTATTCTCTGGACTCTCTAGATCAATAATTATCGAAAAAAAAAATGAAATTTTGCATTTGGGTGGCTGTAACAGGGTAATTTAAAAAAGGGTGGGGCAAAACACAGTCAAAAGCCTATAAATCCTAAACGAAAAGTCAAAACTTCACAAAAATTGATGAGCATATGTGTCATAACATGGTGAAGAAGCATGCAAAGTTTCATGGAGATCGGACCATAGGTGGCGCTATAACTGTCAAAAAGGTCTCATTCTTATTAGGTGTTCAAGGACTTTAGTGCTGAAAACCTATTGTATTTGCTATTTGAAAAAAAAAATCCCCTAAAACGCATCGTGCAGCCCAAACCGTAAGGCCTAGAGACTTGAAACTGGGCCAGATGGTAGGCCACACTTTTGGGGAGAACCTCTCAGAGTATGACCCCGATTGGCCCATAGGTGGCGCTACAGCAACCAAAAGTACTAAATTGCTCATAACTCCTAGACTGTTTGTCCTAGCCTCAAGCTTTTTACACCACTGTTATCCTTGGCTCAAGACGAACAAGATGTATATCTCAGATTTCGATTTGGGCCTAACACTTTTTTTTTTACGTCCAATTTTGTCCAAAACCTACTTTTGCGAACTAGTCCCTGGTTTTTCGCCCGATCGGAACCAAACCAGTCTAGACCTATTCTCTGGACTCTCTAGATCAATAATTATCGAATAAAAATTTGAAATTTTGCATTTGGGTGGCTGTAACAGGGTCATTTAAAAAAGGGTGGGGCAAAACACAGTCAAAAGCCTATAAATCCTAAACGAAAAGTCAAAACTTCACAAAAATTGATGAGCATATGTGTCATAACATGGTGAAGAAGCATGCAAAGTTTCATGGAGATCGGATTATAGGTGGCGCTATAACTGTCAAAAAGGTCTCATTCTTATTAGGTGTTCAAGCACTTTAGTGCTGAAAACCTATTGTATTTGCTATTTGAAAAAAAAATTGCTCTAAAACGCATCGTGCAGCCCAAACCATAAGGCCTAGAGATTTGAAACTCGACCAGATGGTAGGCCACACTTTTGGGGAGAACCTCTCAGAGTATGACCCCGATTGGCCCATAGGTGGCTCTACAGCAACCAAAAGTACTAAATTGCGCATAACTCCTAGACCGTTTGTCCTAGCCTCAAGCTTTTTACACCATTGTTATCCTTGGCTCAAGACGAACTAGATGTATATCTCAGATTTCGATTTGGGCCTAAGAATTTTTTTTTTACGTCCAATTTTGTCCAAAACCTACTTTTGCGAACTAGTCCCTGGTTTTTTGCCCGATCGGAACCAAACCAGTCAGGCCTATTCTCTGGACTCACTAGATCAATAATTATCGAAAAAAAATTGAAATTTTGCATTTGGGTGGCTGTAACAGGGTCATTTAAAAAAGAGGCGGGGCAAAATACAGTCAAAAGCCTATAAATCCTAAACGAAAAGTCAAAACTTCACAAAAATTGATGAGCATATGTGTCATAACATGGTGAAGAAGCATGCAAAGTTTCATGGAGATCGGATTATAGGTGGCGCTATAACTGTCAAAAAGGTCTCATTCTTATTAGGTGTTCAAGCACTTTAGTGCTGAAAACCTATTGTATTTGCTATTTGAAAAAAAAATTGCTCTAAAACGCATCGTGCAGCCCAAACCGTAAGGCCTAGAGACTTGAAACTCGACCAGATGGTAGGCCACACTTTTGGGGAGAACCTCTCAGAGTATGACCCCGATTGGCCCATAGGTGGCTCTACAGCAACCAAAAGTACTAAATTGTGCATAACTCCTAGACCGTTTGTCCTAGCCTCAAGCTTTTTACACCATTGTTATCCTTGGCTCAAGACGAACTAGATGTATATCTCAGATTTCGATTTGGGCCTAAGAATTTTTTTTTTACGTCCAATTTTGTTCAAAACCTACTTTTGCGAACTAGTCCCTGGTTTTTCGCCCGATCGGAACCAAACCAGTCTAGACCTATTCTCTGGACTCTCTAGATCAATAATTATCGAATAAAAATTTGAAATTTTGCATTTGGGTGGCTGTAACAGGGTCATTTAAAAAAGGGTGGGGCAAAACACAGTCAAAAGCCTATAAATCCTAAACGAAAAGTCAAAACTTCACAAAAATTGATGAGCATATGTGTCATAACATGGTGAAGAAGCATGCAAAGTTTCATGGAGATCGGATTATAGGTGGCGCTATAACTGTCAAAAAGGTCTCATTCTTATTAGGTGTTCAAGCACTTTAGTGCTGAAAACCTATTGTATTTGCTATTTGAAAAAAAAATTGCTCTAAAACGCATCGTGCAGCCCAAACCGTAAGGCCTAGAGACTTGAAACTCGACCAGATGGTAGGCCACACTTTTGGGGAGAACCTCTCAGAGTATGACCCCGATTGGCCCATAGGTGGCTCTACAGCAACCAAAAGTACTAAATTGTGCATAACTCCTAGACCGTTTGTCCTAGCCTCAAGCTTTTTACACCATTGTTATCCTTGGCTCAAGACGAACTAGATGTATATCTCAGATTTCGATTTGGGCCTAAGAATTTTTTTTTTACGTCCAATTTTGTCCAAAACCTACTTTTGCGAACTAGTCCCTGGTTTTTTGCCCGATCGGAACCAAACCAGTCAGGCCTATTCTCTGGACTCTCTAGATCAATAATTATCGAAAAAAAATTGAAATTTTGCATTTGGGTGGCTGTAACAGGGTCATTTAAAAAAGAGGCGGGGCAAAATACAGTCAAAAGCCTATAAATCCTAAAGAAAAGTCAAAACTTCACAAAAATTGATGAGCATATGTGTCATAAAATGGTGAAGAAGCATGCAAAGTTTCATGGAGATCGGATTATAGGTGGCGCTATAACTGTCAAAAAGGTCTCATTCTTATTAGGTGTTCAAGGACTTTAGTGCTGAAAACCTATTGTATTTGCTATTTGAAAAAAAAAATCCCCTAAAACGCATCGTGCAGCCCAAACCGTAAGGCCTAGAGACTTGAAACTGGGCCAGATGGTAGGCCACACTTTTGGGGAGAACCTCTCAGAGTATGACCCCGATTGGCCCATAGGTGGCTCTACAGCAACCAAAAGTACTAAATTGCGCATAACTCCTAGACCGTTTGTCCTAGCCTCAAGCTTTTTACACCATTGTTATCCTTGGCTCAAGACGAACTAGATGTATATCTCAGATTTCGATTTGGGCCTAAGAATTTTTTTTTTACGTCCAATTTTGTCCAAAACCTACTTTTGCGAACTAGTCCCTGGTTTTTTGCCCGATCGGAACCAAACCAGTCAGGCCTATTCTCTGGACTCACTAGATCAATAATTATCGAAAAAAAATTGAAATTTTGCATTTGGGTGGCTGTAACAGGGTCATTTAAAAAAGAGGCGGGGCAAAATACAGTCAAAAGCCTATAAATCCTAAACGAAAAGTCAAAACTTCACAAAAATTGATGAGCATATGTGTCATAACATGGTGAAGAAGCATGCAAAGTTTCATGGAGATCGGATTATAGGTGGCGCTATAACTGTCAAAAAGGTCTCATTCTTATTAGGTGTTCAAGCACTTTAGTGCTGAAAACCTATTGTATTTGCTATTTGAAAAAAAAATTGCTCTAAAACGCATCGTGCAGCCCAAACCGTAAGGCCTAGAGACTTGAAACTCGACCAGATGGTAGGCCACACTTTTGGGGAGAACCTCTCAGAGTATGACCCCGATTGGCCCATAGGTGGCTCTACAGCAACCAAAAGTACTAAATTGTGCATAACTCCTAGACCGTTTGTCCTAGCCTCAAGCTTTTTACACCATTGTTATCCTTGGCTCAAGACGAACTAGATGTATATCTCAGATTTCGATTTGGGCCTAAGAATTTTTTTTTTACGTCCAATTTTGTCCAAAACCTACTTTTGCGAACTAGTCCCTGGTTTTTCGCCCGATCGGAACCAAACCAGTCTAGACCTATTCTCTGGACTCTCTAGATCAATAATTATCGAATAAAAATTTGAAATTTTGCATTTGGGTGGCTGTAACAGGGTCATTTAAAAAAGGGTGGGGCAAAACACAGTCAAAAGCCTATAAATCTTAAACGAAAAGTCAAAACTTCACAAAAATTGATGAGCATATGTGTCATAACATGGTGAAGAAGCATGAAAAGTTTCATGGAGATCGGATTATAGGTGGCGCTATAACTGTCAAAAAGGTCTCATTCTTATTAGGTGTTCAAGCACTTTAGTGCTGAAAACCTATTGTATTTGCTATTTGAAAAAAAAATTGCTCTAAAACGCATCGTGCAGCCCAAACCGTAAGGCCTAGAGACTTGAAACTCGACCAGATGGTAGGCCACACTTTTGGGGAGAACCTCTCAGAGTATGACCCCGATTGGCCCATAGGTGGCTCTACAGCAACCAAAAGTACTAAATTGTGCATAACTCCTAGACCGTTTGTCCTAGCCTCAAGCTTTTTACACCATTGTTATCCTTGGCTCAAGACGAACTAGATGTATATCTCAGATTTCGATTTGGGCCTAAGAATTTTTTTTTTACGTCCAATTTTGTCCAAAACCTACTTTTGCGAACTAGTCCCTGGTTTTTTGCCCGATCGGAACCAAACCAGTCAGGCCTATTCTCTGGACTCTCTAGATCAATAATTATCGAAAAAAAATTGAAATTTTGCATTTGGGTGGCTGTAACAGGGTCATTTAAAAAAGAGGCGGGGCAAAATACAGTCAAAAGCCTATAAATCCTAAAGAAAAGTCAAAACTTCACAAAAATTGATGAGCATATGTGTCATAAAATGGTGAAGAAGCATGCAAAGTTTCATGGAGATCGGATTATAGGTGGCGCTATAACTGTCAAAAAGGTCTCATTCTTATTAGGTGTTCAAGGACTTTAGTGCTGAAAACCTATTGTATTTGCTATTTGAAAAAAAAAATCCCCTAAAACGCATCGTGCAGCCCAAACCGTAAGGCCTAGAGACTTGAAACTGGGCCAGATGGTAGGCCACACTTTTGGGGAGAATCTCTCAGAGTATGACCCCGATTGGCCCATAGGTGGCGCTACAGCAACCAAAAGTACTAAATTGCTCATAACTCCTAGACCATTTGTTCTAGCCTCAAGCTTTTTACACCATTGTTATCCTTGGATCAAGACGAACTAGATGTATATCTCAGATTTCGATTTGGGCCTAAGAATTTTTTTTTACGTCCAATTTTGTCCAAAACCTACTTTTGCGAACTAGTCCCTGGTTTTTTGCCCGATCGGAACCAAACCAGTCAGGCCTATTCTCTGGACTCTCTAGATCAATAATTATCGAAAAAAAATTGAAATTTTGCATTTGGGTGGCTGTAACAGGGTCATTTAAAAAAGAGGCGGGGCAAAATACAGTCAAAAGCCTATAAATCCTAAACGAAAAGTCAAAACTTCACAAAAATTGATGAGCATATGTGTCATAAAATGGTGAAGAAGCATGCAAAGTTTCATGGAGATCGGACCATAGGTGGCGCTATAACTGTCAAAAAGGTCTCATTCTTATTAGGTGTTCAAGGACTTTAGTGCTGAAGACCTATTGTATTTGCTATTTGAAAAAAAAATTCCCCTAAAACGCATCGTGCAGCCCAAACCGTAAGGCCTAGAGACTTGAAACTGGGCCAGATGGTAGGCCACACTTTTGGGGAGAACCTCTCAGAGTATGACCCCGATTGGCCCATAGGTGGCGCTACAGCAACCAAAAGTACTCAATTGCTCATAACTCCTAGACCATTTGTCCTAGCCTCAAGCTTTTTACACCATTGTTATCCTTGGCTCAAGACGAACTAGATGTATATCTCAGATTTCGATTTGGGCCTAACACTTTTTTTTTTACGTCCAATTTTGTCCAAAACCTACTTTTGCGAACTAGTCCCTGGTTTTTTGCCCGATCGGAACCAAACCAGTCAGGCCTATTCTCTGGACTCTCTAGATCAATAATTATCGAAAAAAAATTGAAATTTTGCATTTGGGTGGCTGTAACAGGGTCATTTAAAAAAGAGGCGGGGCAAAATACAGTCAAAAGCCTATAAATCCTAAACGAAAAGTCAAAACTTCACAAAAATTGATGAGCATATGTGTCATAACATGGTGAAGAAGCATGCAAAGTTTCATGGAGATCGGACCATAGGTGGCGCTATAACTGTCAAAAAGGTCTCATTCTTATTAGGTGTTCAAGGACTTTAGTGCTGAAAACCTATTGTATTTGCTATTTGAAAAAAAAAATCCCCTAAAACGCATCGTGCAGCCCAAACCGTAAGGCCTAGAGACTTGAAACTGGGCCAGATGGTAGGCCACACTTTTGGGGAGAATCTCTCAGAGTATGACCCCGATTGGCCCATAGGTTGCGCTACAGCAACCAAAAGTACTAAATTGCTCATAACTCCTAGACCATTTGTCCTAGCCTCAAGCTTTTTACACCACTGTTATCCTTGGCTCAAGACGAACAAGATGTATATCTCAGATTTCGATTTGGGCCTAACACTTTTTTTTTTACGTCCAATTTTGTCCAAAACCTACTTTTGCGAACTAGTCCCTGGTTTTTCGCCCGATCGGAACCAAACCAGTCTAGACCTATTCTCTGGACTCTCTAGATCAATAATTATCGAATAAAAATTTGAAATTTTGCATTTGGGTGGCTGTAACAGGGTCATTTAAAAAAGGGTGGGGTAAAACACAGTCAAAAGCCTATAAATCCTAAACGAAAAGTCAAAACTTCACAAAAATTGATGAGCATATGTGTCATAACATGGTGAAGAAGCATGCAAAGTTTCATGGAGATCGGATTATAGGTGGCGCTATAACTGTCAAAAAGGTCTCATTCTTATTAGGTGTTCAAGGACTTTAGTGCTGAAAACCTATTGTATTTGCTATTTGAAAAAAAAAATCCCCTAAAACGCATCGTGCAGCCCAAACCGTAAGGCCTAGAGACTTGAAACTGGGCCAGATGGTAGGCCACACTTTTGGGGAGAACCTCTCAGAGTATGACCCCGATTGGCCCATAGGTGGCGCTACAGCAACCAAAAGTACTAAATTGCTCATAACTCCTAGACTGTTTGTCCTAGCCTCAAGCTTTTTACACCACTGTTATCCTTGGCTCAAGACGAACAAGATGTATATCTCAGATTTCGATTTGGGCCTAACACTTTTTTTTTTACGTCCAATTTTGTCCAAAACCTACTTTTGCGAACTAGTCCCTGGTTTTTCGCCCGATCGGAACCAAACCAGTCTAGACATATTCTCTGGACTCTCTAGATCAATAATTATCGAAAAAAAATTTGAAATTTTGCATTTGGGTTGCTGTAACAGGGTAATTTAAAAAAGGGTGGGGCAAAACACAGTCAAAAGCCTATAAATCCTAAACGAAAAGTCAAAACTTCACAAAAATTGATGAGCATATGTGTCATAACATGGTGAAGAAGCATGCAAAGTTTCATGGAGATCGGACCATAGGTGGCGCTATAACTGTCAAAAAGGTCTCATTCTTATTAGGTGTTCAAGGACTTTAGTGCTGAAAACCTATTGTATTTGCTATTTGAAAAAAAAATTGCCCTAAAACGCATCGTGCAGCCCAAACCGTAAGGCCTAGAGACTTGAAACTGGGCCAGATGGTAGGCCACACTTTTGGGGAGAACCTCTCAGAGTATGACCCCGAATGGCCCATAGGTGGCGCTACAGCAACCAAAAGTACTAAATTGCTCATAACTCCTAGACTGTTTGTCCTAGCCTCAAGCTTTTTACACCACTGTTATCCTTGGCTCAAGACGAACAAGATGTATATCTCAGATTTCGATTTGGGCCTAACACTTTTTTTTTACGTCCAATTTTGTCCAAAACCTACTTTTGCGAACTAGTCCCTGGTTTTTCGCCCGATCGGAACCAAACCAGTCTAGACCTATTCTCTGGACTCTCTAGATCAATAATTATCGAATAAAAATTTGAAATTTTGCATTTGGGTGGCTGTAACAGGGTCATTTAAAAAAGGGTGGGGCAAAACACAGTCAAAAGCCTATAAATCCTAAACGAAAAGTCAAAACTTCACAAAAATTGATGAGCATATGTGTCATAACATGGTGAAGAAGCATGCAAAGTTTCATGGAGATCGGATTATAGGTGGCGCTATAACTGTCAAAAAGGTCTCATTCTTATTAGGTGTTCAAGCACTTTAGTGCTGAAAACCTATTGTATTTGCTATTTGAAAAAAAAATTGCTCTAAAACGCATCGTGCAGCCCAAACCATAAGGCCTAGAGACTTGAAACTCGACCAGATGGTAGGCCACACTTTTGGGGAGAACCTCTCAGAGTATGACCCCGATTGGCCCATAGGTGGCGCTACAGCAACCAAAAGTACTAAATTGCTCATAACTCCTAGACTGTTTGTCCTAGCCTCAAGCTTTTTACACCACTGTTATCCTTGGCTCAAGACGAACAAGATGTATATCTCAGATTTCGATTTGGGCCTAACACTTTTTTTTTTACGTCCAATTTTGTCCAAAACCTACTTTTGCGAACTAGTCCCTGGTTTTTCGCCCGATCGGAACCAAACCAGTCTAGACCTATTCTCTGGACTCTCTAGATCAATAATTATCGAATAAAAATTTGAAATTTTGCATTTGGGTGGCTGTAACAGGGTCATTTAAAAAAGGGTGGGGCAAAACACAGTCAAAAGCCTATAAATCCTAAACGAAAAGTCAAAACTTCACAAAAATTGATGAGCATATGTGTCATAACATGGTGAAGAAGCATGCAAAGTTTCATGGAGATCGGATTATAGGTGGCGCTATAACTGTCAAAAAGGTCTCATTCTTATTAGGTGTTCAAGCACTTTAGTGCTGAAAACCTATTGTATTTGCTATTTGAAAAAAAAATTGCTCTAAAACGCATCGTGCAGCCCAAACCATAAGGCCTAGAGACTTGAAACTCGACCAGATGGTAGGCCACACTTTTGGGGAGAACCTCTCAGAGTATGACCCCGATTGGCCCATAGGTGGCGCTACAGCAACCAAAAGTACTAAATTGCTCATAACTCCTAGACTGTTTGTCCTAGCCTCAAGCTTTTTACACCACTGTTATCCTTGGCTCAAGACGAACAAGATGTATATCTCAGATTTCGATTTGGGCCTAACACTTTTTTTTTTACGTCCAATTTTGTCCAAAACCTACTTTTGCGAACTAGTCCCTGGTTTTTCGCCCGATCGGAACCAAACCAGTCTAGACATATTCTCTGGACTCTCTAGATCAATAATTATCGAAAAAAAATTTGAAATTTTGCATTTGGGTTGCTGTAACAGGGTAATTTAAAAAAGGGTGGGGCAAAACACAGTCAAAAGCCTATAAATCCTAAACGAAAAGTCAAAACTTCACAAAAATTGATGAGCATATGTGTCATAACATGGTGAAGAAGCATGCAAAGTTTCATGGAGATCGGACCATAGGTGGCGCTATAACTGTCAAAAAGGTCTCATTCTTATTAGGTGTTCAAGGACTTTAGTGCTGAAAACCTATTGTATTTGCTATTTGAAAAAAAAAATCCCCTAAAACGCATCGTGCAGCCCAAACCGTAAGGCCTAGAGACTTGAAACTGGGCCAGATGGTAGGCCACACTTTTGGGGAGAACCTCTCAGAGTATGACCCCGAATGGCCCATAGGTGGCGCTACAGCAACCAAAAGTACTAAATTGCTCATAACTCCTAGACTGTTTGTCCTAGCCTCAAGCTTTTTACACCACTGTTATCCTTGGCTCAAGACGAACAAGATGTATATCTCAGATTTCGATTTGGGCCTAACAATTTTTTTTTTACGTCCAATTTTGTCCAAAACCTACTTTTGCGAACTAGTCCCTGGTTTTTCGCCCGATCGGAACCAAACCAGTCTAGACCTATTCTCTGGACTCTCTAGATCAATAATTATCGAATAAAAATTTGAAATTTTGCATTTGGGTGGCTGTAACAGGGTCATTTAAAAAAGGGTGGGGCAAAACACAGTCAAAAGCCTATAAATCCTAAACGAAAAGTCAAAACTTCACAAAAATTGATGAGCATATGTGTCATAACATGGTGAAGAAGCATGCAAAGTTTCATGGAGATCGGATTATAGGTGGCGCTATAACTGTCAAAAAGGTCTCATTCTTATTAGGTGTTCAAGCACTTTAGTGCTGAAAACCTATTGTATTTGCTATTTGAAAAAAAAATTGCTCTAAAACGCATCGTGCAGCCCAAACCATAAGGCCTAGAGATTTGAAACTCGACCAGATGGTAGGCCACACTTTTGGGGAGAACCTCTCAGAGTATGACCCCGATTGGCCCATAGGTGGCTCTACAGCAACCAAAAGTACTAAATTGCGCATAACTCCTAGACCGTTTGTCCTAGCCTCAAGCTTTTTACACCATTGTTATCCTTGGCTCAAGACGAACTAGATGTATATCTCAGATTTCGATTTGGGCCTAAGAATTTTTTTTTTACGTCCAATTTTGTCCAAAACCTACTTTTGCGAACTAGTCCCTGGTTTTTTGCCCGATCGGAACCAAACCAGTCAGGCCTATTCTCTGGACTCACTAGATCAATAATTATCGAAAAAAAATTGAAATTTTGCATTTGGGTGGCTGTAACAGGGTCATTTAAAAAAGAGGCGGGGCAAAATACAGTCAAAAGCCTATAAATCCTAAACGAAAAGTCAAAACTTCACAAAAATTGATGAGCATATGTGTCATAAAATGGTGAAGAAGCATGCAAAGTTTCATGGAGATCGGATTATAGGTGGCGCTATAACTGTCAAAAAGGTCTCATTCTTATTAGGTGTTCAAGGACTTTAGTGCTGAAAACCTATTGTATTTGCTATTTGAAAAAAAAAATCCCCTAAAACGCATCGTGCAGCCCAAACCGTAAGGCCTAGAGACTTGAAACTGGGCCAGATGGTAGGCCACACTTTTGGGGAGAATCTCTCAGAGTATGACCCCGATTGGCCCATAGGTGGCGCTACAGAAACCAAAAGTACTAAATTGCTCATAACTCCTAGACCATTTGTCCTAGCCTCAAGCTTTTTACACCATTGTTATCCTTGGCTCAAGACGAACAAGATGTATATCTCAGATGTCGATTTGGGCCTAACAATTTTTTTTTTTACGTCCAATTTTGTCCAAAACCTACTTTTGCGAACTAGTCCCTGGTTTTTTGCCCGATCGGAACCAAACCAGTCAGGCCTATTCTCTGGACTCTCTAGATCAATAATTATCAAAAAAAAATTGAAATTTTGCATTTGGGTGGCTGTAACAGGGTCATTTAAAAAAGAGGCGGGGCAAAATACAGTCAAAAGCCTATAAATCCTAAACGAAAAGTCAAAACTTCACAAAAATTGATGAGCATATGTGTCATAAAATGGTGAAGAAGCATGCAAAGTTTCATGGAGATCGGATTATAGGTGGCGCTATAACTGTCAAAAAGGTCTCATTCTTATTAGGTGTTCAAGGACTTTAGTGCTGAAAACCTATTGTATTTGCTATTTGAAAAAAAAAATCCCCTAAAACGCATCGTGCAGCCCAAACCGTAAGGCCTAGAGACTTGAAACTGGGCCAGATGGTAGGCCACACTTTTGGGGAGAATCTCTCAGAGTATGACCCCGATTGGTCCATAGGTGGCGCTACAGCAACCAAAAGTACTAAATTGCTCATAACTCCTAGACCATTTGTCCTAGCCTCAAGCTTTTTACACCATTGTTATCCTTGGCTCAAGACGAACTAGATGTATATCTTAGATTTCGATTTGAGCCTAAGAATTTTTTTTTTACGTCCAATTTTGTCCAAAACCTACTTTTGCGAACTAGTCCCTGGTTTTTTGCCCGATCGGAACCAAACCAGTCTAGGCCTATTCTCTGGACTCTCTAGATCAATAATTATCGAAAAAAAATTTGAAATTTTGCATTTGGGTTGCTGTAACAGGGTAATTTAAAAAAGGGTGGGGCAAAACACAGTCAAAAGCCTATAAATCCTAAACGAAAAGTCAAAACTTCACAAAAATTGATGAGCATATGTGTCATAACATGGTGAAGAAGCATGCAAAGTTTCATGGAGATCGGACCATAGGTGGCGCTATAACTGTCAAAAAGGTCTCATTCTTATTAGGTGTTCAAGGACTTTAGTGCTGAAAACCTATTGTATTTGCTATTTGAAAAAAAAAATCCCCTAAAACGCATCGTGCAGCCCAAACCGTAAGGCCTAGAGACTTGAAACTGGGCCAGATGGTAGGCCACACTTTTGGGGAGAACCTCTCAGAGTATGACCCCGAATGGCCCATAGGTGGCGCTACAGCAACCAAAAGTACTAAATTGCTCATAACTCCTAGACTGTTTGTCCTAGCCTCAAGCTTTTTACACCACTGTTATCCTTGGCTCAAGACGAACAAGATGTATATCTCAGATTTCGATTTGGGCCTAACAATTTTTTTTTTACGTCCAATTTTGTCCAAAACCTACTTTTGCGAACTAGTCCCTGGTTTTTCGCCCGATCGGAACCAAACCAGTCTAGACCTATTCTCTGGACTCTCTAGATCAATAATTATCGAATAAAAATTTGAAATTTTGCATTTGGGTGGCTGTAACAGGGTCATTTAAAAAAGGGTGGGGCAAAACACAGTCAAAAGCCTATAAATCCTAAACGAAAAGTCAAAACTTCACAAAAATTGATGAGCATATGTGTCATAACATGGTGAAGAAGCATGCAAAGTTTCATGGAGATCGGATTATAGGTGGCGCTATAACTGTCAAAAAGGTCTCATTCTTATTAGGTGTTCAAGCACTTTAGTGCTGAAAACCTATTGTATTTGCTATTTGAAAAAAAAATTGCTCTAAAACGCATCGTGCAGCCCAAACCATAAGGCCTAGAGATTTGAAACTCGACCAGATGGTAGGCCACACTTTTGGGGAGAACCTCTCAGAGTATGACCCCGATTGGCCCATAGGTGGCTCTACAGCAACCAAAAGTACTAAATTGCGCATAACTCCTAGACCGTTTGTCCTAGCCTCAAGCTTTTTACACCATTGTTATCCTTGGCTCAAGACGAACTAGATGTATATCTCAGATTTCGATTTGGGCCTAAGAATTTTTTTTTTACGTCCAATTTTGTCCAAAACCTACTTTTGCGAACTAGTCCCTGGTTTTTTGCCCGATCGGAACCAAACCAGTCAGGCCTATTCTCTGGACTCACTAGATCAATAATTATCGAAAAAAAATTGAAATTTTGCATTTGGGTGGCTGTAACAGGGTCATTTAAAAAAGAGGCGGGGCAAAATACAGTCAAAAGCCTATAAATCCTAAACGAAAAGTCAAAACTTCACAAAAATTGATGAGCATATGTGTCATAAAATGGTGAAGAAGCATGCAAAGTTTCATGGAGATCGGATTATAGGTGGCGCTATAACTGTCAAAAAGGTCTCATTCTTATTAGGTGTTCAAGGACTTTAGTGCTGAAAACCTATTGTATTTGCTATTTGAAAAAAAAAATCCCCTAAAACGCATCGTGCAGCCCAAACCGTAAGGCCTAGAGACTTGAAACTGGGCCAGATGGTAGGCCACACTTTTGGGGAGAATCTCTCAGAGTATGACCCCGATTGGCCCATAGGTGGCGCTACAGAAACCAAAAGTACTAAATTGCTCATAACTCCTAGACCATTTGTCCTAGCCTCAAGCTTTTTACACCATTGTTATCCTTGGCTCAAGACGAACAAGATGTATATCTCAGATGTCGATTTGGGCCTAACAATTTTTTTTTTTACGTCCAATTTTGTCCAAAACCTACTTTTGCGAACTAGTCCCTGGTTTTTTGCCCGATCGGAACCAAACCAGTCAGGCCTATTCTCTGGACTCTCTAGATCAATAATTATCAAAAAAAAATTGAAATTTTGCATTTGGGTGGCTGTAACAGGGTCATTTAAAAAAGAGGCGGGGCAAAATACAGTCAAAAGCCTATAAATCCTAAACGAAAAGTCAAAACTTCACAAAAATTGATGAGCATATGTGTCATAAAATGGTGAAGAAGCATGCAAAGTTTCATGGAGATCGGATTATAGGTGGCGCTATAACTGTCAAAAAGGTCTCATTCTTATTAGGTGTTCAAGGACTTTAGTGCTGAAAACCTATTGTATTTGCTATTTGAAAAAAAAAATCCCCTAAAACGCATCGTGCAGCCCAAACCGTAAGGCCTAGAGACTTGAAACTGGGCCAGATGGTAGGCCACACTTTTGGGGAGAATCTCTCAGAGTATGACCCCGATTGGTCCATAGGTGGCGCTACAGCAACCAAAAGTACTAAATTGCTCATAACTCCTAGACCATTTGTCCTAGCCTCAAGCTTTTTACACCATTGTTATCCTTGGCTCAAGACGAACTAGATGTATATCTTAGATTTCGATTTGAGCCTAAGAATTTTTTTTTTACGTCCAATTTTGTCCAAAACCTACTTTTGCGAACTAGTCCCTGGTTTTTTGCCCGATCGGAACCAAACCAGTCTAGGCCTATTCTCTGGACTCTCTAGATCAATAATTATCGAAAAAAAATTGAAATTTTGCATTTGGGTGGCTGTAACAGGGTCATTTATAAAAGAGGCGGGGCAAAATACAGTCAAAAGCCTATAAATCCTAAACGAAAAGTCAAAACTTCACAAAAATTGATGACCATATGTGTCATAACATGGTGAAGAAGCATGCAAAGTTTCATGGAGATCGGATTATAGGTGGCGCTATAACTGTCAAAAAGGTCTCATTCTTATTAGGTGTTCAAGGACTTTAGTGCTGAAAACCTATTGTATTTGCTATTTGAAAAAAAAAATCCCCTAAAACGCATCGTGCAGCCCAAACCGTAAGGCCTAGAGACTTGAAACTGGGCCAGATGGTAGGCCACACTTTTGGGGAGAATCTCTCAGAGTATGACCCCGATTGGTCCATAGGTGGCGCTACAGCAACCAAAAGTACTAAATTGCTCATAACTCCTAGACCATTTGTCCTAGCCTCAAGCTTTTTACACCATTGTTATCCTTGGCTCAAGACGAACTAGATGTATATCTTAGATTTCGATTTGAGCCTAAGAATTTTTTTTTTACGTCCAATTTTGTCCAAAACCTACTTTTGCGAACTAGTCCCTGGTTTTTTGCCCGATCGGAACCAAACCAGTCTAGGCCTATTCTCTGGACTCTCTAGATCAATAATTATCGAAAAAAAATTGAAATTTTGCATTTGGGTGGCTGTAACAGGGTCATTTATAAAAGAGGCGGGGCAAAATACAGTCAAAAGCCTATAAATCCTAAACGAAAAGTCAAAACTTCACAAAAATTGATGACCATATGTGTCATAACATGGTGAAGAAGCATGCAAAGTTTCATGGAGATCGGATTATAGGTGGCGCTATAACTGTCAAAAAGGTCTCATTCTTATTAGGTGTTCAAGGACTTTAGTGCTGAAAACCTATTGTATTTGCTATTTGAAAAAAAAATCCCCTAAAACGCATCGTGCAGCCCAAACCGTAAGGCCTAGAGACTTGAAACTGGGCCAGATGGTAGGCCACACTTTTGGGGAGAACCTCTCAGAGTATGACCCCGATTGGCCCATAGGTGGCGCTACAGCAATCAAAAGTACTCAATTGCTCATAACTCCTAGACCGTTTGTCCTAGCCTCAAGCTTTTTACACCACTGTCATCCTTGGCTCAAGACGAACAAGATGTATATCTCAGATGTCGATTTGGGCCTAACAATTTTTTTTTTTACGTCCAATTTTGTCCAAAACCTACTTTTGCGAACTAGTCCCTGGTTTTTTGCCCGATCGGAACCAAACCAGTCTAGGCCTATTCTCTGGACTCTCTAGATCAATAATTATCGAAAAAAAATTGAAATTTTGCATTTGGGTGGCTGTAACAGGGTCATTTAAAAAAGAGGCGGGGCAAAATACAGTCAAAAGCCTATAAATCCTAAACGAAAAGTCAAAACTTCACAAAAATTGATGACCATATGTGTCATAACATGGTGAAGAAGCATGCAAAGTTTCATGGAGATCGGATTATAGGTGGCGCTATAACTGTCAAAAAGGTCTCATTCTTATTAGGTGTTCAAGGACTTTAGTGCTGAAAACCTATTGTATTTGCTATTTGAAAAAAAAAATCCCCTAAAACGCATCGTGCAGCCCAAACCGTAAGGCCTAGAGACTTGAAACTGGGCCAGATGGTAGGCCACACTTTTGGGGAGAACCTCTCAGAGTATGACCCCGATTGGCCCATAGGTGGCTCTACAGCAACCAAAAGTACTAAATTGCGCATAACTCCTAGACCGTTTGTCCTAGCCTCAAGGTTTTTACACCATTGTTATCCTTGGCTCAAGACGCACTAGATGTATATCTCAGATTTCGATTTGGGCCTAAGAATTTTTTTTTTACGTCCAATTTTGTCCAAAACCTACTTTTGCGAACTAGTCCCTGGTTTTTTGCCCGATCGGAACCAAACCAGTCTAGGCCTATTCTCTGGACTCTCTAGATCAATAATTATCGAATAAAAATTTGAAATTTTGCATTTGGGTGGCTGTAACAGGGTCATTTAAAAAAGGGTGGGGCAAAACACAGTCAAAAGCCTATAAATCCTAAACGAAAAGTCAAAACTTCACAAAAATTGATGAGCATATGTGTCATAACATGGTGAAGAAGCATGCAAAGTTTCATGGAGATCGGATTATAGGTGGCGCTATAACTGTCAAAAAGGTCTCATTCTTATTAGGTGTTCAAGCACTTGAGTGCTGAAAACCTATTGTATTTGCTATTTGAAAAAAAAATTGCCCTAAAACGCATCGTGCAGCCCAAACCGTAAGGCCTAGAGACTTGAAACTGGGCCAGATGGTAGGCCACACTTTTGGGGAGAACCTCTCAGAGTATGACCCCGAATGGCCCATAGGTGGCGCTACAGCAACCAAAAGTACTAAATTGCTCATAACTCCTAGACTGTTTGTCCTAGCCTCAAGCTTTTTACACCACTGTTATCCTTGGCTCAAGACGAACAAGATGTATATCTCAGATTTCGATTTGGGCCTAACACTTTTTTTTTTACGTCCAATTTTGTCCAAAACCTACTTTTGCGAACTAGTCCCTGGTTTTTCGCCCGATCGGAACCAAACCAGTCTAGACCTATTCTATGGACTCTCTAGATCAATAATTATCGAATAAAAATTTGAAATTTTGCATTTGGGTGGCTGTAACAGGGTCATTTAAAAAAGGGTGGGGCAAAACACAGTCAAAAGCCTATAAATCCTAAACGAAAAGTCAAAACTTCACAAAAATTGATGAGCATATGTGTCATAACATGGTGAAGAAGCATGCAAAGTTTCATGGAGATCGGATTATAGGTGGCGCTATAACTGTCAAAAAGGTCTCATTCTTATTAGGTGTTCAAGCACTTTAGTGCTGAAAACCTATTGTATTTGCTATTTGAAAAGAAAATTGCTCTAAAATGCATCGTGCAGCCCAAACCGTAAGGCCTAGAGACTTGAAACTCGACCAGATGGTAGGCCACACTTTTGGGGAGAACCTCTCAGAGTATGACCCCGATTGGCCCATAGGTGGCTCTACAGCAACCAAAAGTACTAAATTGCGCATAACTCCTAGACCGTTTGTCCTAGCCTCAAGCTTTTTACACCATTGTTATCCTTGGCTCAAGACGAACTAGATGTATATCTCAGATTTCGATTTGGGCCTAAGAATTTTTTTTTTACGTCCAATTTTGTCCAAAACCTACTTTTGCGAACTAGTCCCTGGTTTTTTGCCCGATCGGAACCAAACCAGTCAGGCCTATTCTCTGGACTCTCTAGATCAATAATTATCGAAAAAAAATTGAAATTTTGCATTTGGGTGGCTGTAACAGGGTCATTTAAAAAAGAGGCGGGGCAAAATACAGTCAAAAGCCTATAAATCCTAAACGAAAAGTCAAAACTTCACAAAAATTGATGAGCATATGTGTCATAAAATGGTGAAGAAGCATGCAAAGTTTCATGGAGATCGGATTATAGGTGGCGCTATAACTGTCAAAAAGGTCTCATTCTTATTAGGTGTTCAAGGACTTTAGTGCTGAAAACCTATTGTATTTGCTATTTGAAAAAAAAAAATCCCCTAAAACGCATCGTGCAGCCCAAACCGTAAGGCCTAGAGACTTGAAACTGGGCCAGATGGTAGGCCACACTTTTGGGGAGAACCTCTCAGAGTATGACCCCGATTGGCCCATAGGTGGCGCTACAGCAATCAAAAGTACTCAATTGCTCATAACTCCTAGACCGTTTGTCCTAGCCTCAAGCTTTTTACACCACTGTTATCCTTGGCTCAAGACGAACAAGATGTATATCTCAGATGTCGATTTGGGCCTAACAATTTTTTTTTTTACGTCCAATTTTGTCCAAAACCTACTTTTGCGAACTAGTCCCTGGTTTTTCGCCCGATCGGAACCAAACCAGTCTAGGCCTATTCTCTGGACTCTCTAGATCAATAATTATCGAAAAAAAAAATGAAATTTTGCATTTGGGTGGCTGTAACAGGGTAATTTAAAAAAGGGTGGGGCAAAACACAGTCAAAAGCCTATAAATCCTAAACGAAAAGTCAAAACTTCACAAAAACTGATGAGCATATGTGTCATAACATGGTGAAGAAGCATGCAAAGTTTCATGGAGATCGGATTATAGGTGGCGCTATAACTGTCAAAAAGGTCTCATTCTTATTAGGTGTTCAAGCACTTTAGTGCTGAAAACCTATTGTATTTGCTATTTGAAAAGAAAATTGCTCTAAAATGCATCGTGCAGCCCAAACCGTAAGGCCTAGAGACTTGAAACTCGACCAGATGGTAGGCCACACTTTTGGGGAGAACCTCTCAGAGTATGACCCCGATTGGCCCATAGGTGGCTCTACAGCAACCAAAAGTACTAAATTGCGCATAACTCCTAGACCGTTTGTCCTAGCCTCAAGCTTTTTACACCATTGTTATCCTTGGCTCAAGACGAACTAGATGTATATCTCAGATTTCGATTTGGGCCTAAGAATTTTTTTTTTACGTCCAATTTTGTCCAAAACCTACTTTTGCGAACTAGTCCCTGGTTTTTTGCCCGATCGGAACCAAACCAGTCAGGCCTATTCTCTGGACTCTCTAGATCAATAATTATCGAAAAAAAATTGAAATTTTGCATTTGGGTGGCTGTAACAGGGTCATTTAAAAAAGAGGCGGGGCAAAATACAGTCAAAAGCCTATAAATCCTAAACGAAAAGTCAAAACTTCACAAAAATTGATGACCATATGTGTCATAACATGGTGAAGAAGCATGCAAAGTTTCATGGAGATCGGATTATAGGTGGCGCTATAACTGTCAAAAAGGTCTCATTCTTATTAGGTGTTCAAGGACTTTAGTGCTGAAAACCTATTGTATTTGCTATTTGAAAAAAAAAATCCCCTAAAACGCATCGTGCAGCCCAAACCGTAAGGCCTAGAGACTTGAAACTGGGCCAGATGGTAGGCCACACTTTTGGGGAGAACCTCTCAGAGTATGACCCCGATTGGCCCATAGGTGGCTCTACAGCAACCAAAAGTACTAAATTGCGCATAACTCCTAGACCGTTTGTCCTAGCCTCAAGCTTTTTACACCATTGTTATCCTTGGCTCAAGACGCACTAGATGTATATCTCAGATTTCGATTTGGGCCTAAGAATTTTTTTTTTACGTCCAATTTTGTCCAAAACCTACTTTTGCGAACTAGTCCCTGGTTTTTTGCCCGATCGGAACCAAACCAGTCTAGGCCTATTCTCTGGACTCTCTAGATCAATAATTATCGAATAAAAATTTGAAATTTTGCATTTGGGTGGCTGTAACAGGGTCATTTAAAAAAGGGTGGGGCAAAACACAGTCAAAAGCCTATAAATCCTAAACGAAAAGTCAAAACTTCACAAAAATTGATGAGCATATGTGTCATAACATGGTGAAGAAGCATGCAAAGTTTCATGGAGATCGGATTATAGGTGGCGCTATAACTGTCAAAAAGGTCTCATTCTTATTAGGTGTTCAAGCACTTGAGTGCTGAAAACCTATTGTATTTGCTATTTGAAAAAAAAATTGCCCTAAAACGCATCGTGCAGCCCAAACCGTAAGGCCTAGAGACTTGAAACTGGGCCAGATGGTAGGCCACACTTTTGGGGAGAACCTCTCAGAGTATGACCCCGAATGGCCCATAGGTGGCGCTACAGCAACCAAAAGTACTAAATTGCTCATAACTCCTAGACTGTTTGTCCTAGCCTCAAGCTTTTTACACCACTGTTATCCTTGGCTCAAGACGAACAAGATGTATATCTCAGATTTCGATTTGGGCCTAACACTTTTTTTTTTACGTCCAATTTTGTCCAAAACCTACTTTTGCGAACTAGTCCCTGGTTTTTCGCCCGATCGGAACCAAACCAGTCTAGACCTATTCTATGGACTCTCTAGATCAATAATTATCGAATAAAAATTTGAAATTTTGCATTTGGGTGGCTGTAACAGGGTCATTTAAAAAAGGGTGGGGCAAAACACAGTCAAAAGCCTATAAATCCTAAACGAAAAGTCAAAACTTCACAAAAATTGATGAGCATATGTGTCATAACATGGTGAAGAAGCATGCAAAGTTTCATGGAGATCGGATTATAGGTGGCGCTATAACTGTCAAAAAGGTCTCATTCTTATTAGGTGTTCAAGCACTTTAGTGCTGAAAACCTATTGTATTTGCTATTTGAAAAGAAAATTGCTCTAAAATGCATCGTGCAGCCCAAACCGTAAGGCCTAGAGACTTGAAACTTGACCAGATGGTAGGCCACACTTTTGGGGAGAACCTCTCAGAGTATGACCCCGATTGGCCCATAGGTGGCTCTACAGCAACCAAAAGTACTAAATTGCGCATAACTCCTAGACCGTTTGTCCTAGCCTCAAGCTTTTTACACCATTGTTATCCTTGGCTCAAGACGAACTAGATGTATATCTCAGATTTCGATTTGGGCCTAACACTTTTTTTTTTACGTCCAATTTTGTCCAAAACCTACTTTTGCGAACTAGTCCCTGGTTTTTTGCCCGATCGGAACCAAACCAGTCAGGCCTATTCTCTGGACTCTCTAGATCAATAATTATCGAAAAAAAATTGAAATTTTGCATTTGGGTGGCTGTAACAGGGTCATTTAAAAAAGAGGCGGGGCAAAATACAGTCAAAAGCCTATAAATCCTAAACGAAAAGTCAAAACTTCACAAAAATTGATGAGCATATGTGTCATAAAATGGTGAAGAAGCATGCAAAGTTTCATGGAGATCGGATTATAGGTGGCGCTATAACTGTCAAAAAGGTCTCATTCTTATTAGGTGTTCAAGGACTTTAGTGCTGAAAACCTATTGTATTTGCTATTTGAAAAAAAAAAATCCCCTAAAACGCATCGTGCAGCCCAAACCGTAAGGCCTAGAGACTTGAAACTGGGCCAGATGGTAGGCCACACTTTTGGGGAGAACCTCTCAGAGTATGACCCCGATTGGCCCATAGGTGGCGCTACAGCAATCAAAAGTACTCAATTGCTCATAACTCCTAGACCGTTTGTCCTAGCCTCAAGCTTTTTACACCACTGTTATCCTTGGCTCAAGACGAACAAGATGTATATCTCAGATGTCGATTTGGGCCTAACAATTTTTTTTTTTACGTCCAATTTTGTCCAAAACCTACTTTTGCGAACTAGTCCCTGGTTTTTCGCCCGATCGGAACCAAACCAGTCTAGGCCTATTCTCTGGACTCTCTAGATCAATAATTATCGAAAAAAAAAATGAAATTTTGCATTTGGGTGGCTGTAACAGGGTAATTTAAAAAAGGGTGGGGCAAAACACAGTCAAAAGCCTATAAATCCTAAACGAAAAGTCAAAACTTCACAAAAATTGATGAGCATATGTGTCATAACATGGTGAAGAAGCATGCAAAGTTTCATGGAGATCGGACCATAGGTGGCGCTATAACTGTCAAAAAGGTCTCATTCTTATTAGGTGTTCAAGGACTTTAGTGCTGAAAACCTATTGTATTTGCTATTTGAAAAAAAAAATCCCCTAAAACGCATCGTGCAGCCCAAACCGTAAGGCCTAGAGACTTGAAACTGGGCCAGATGGTAGGCCACACTTTTGGGGAGAACCTCTCAGAGTATGACCCCGATTGGCCCATAGGTGGCGCTACAGCAACCAAAAGTACTAAATTGCTCATAACTCCTAGACTGTTTGTCCTAGCCTCAAGCTTTTTACACCACTGTTATCCTTGGCTCAAGACGAACAAGATGTATATCTCAGATTTCGATTTGGGCCTAACACTTTTTTTTTTACGTCCAATTTTGTCCAAAACCTACTTTTGCGAACTAGTCCCTGGTTTTTCGCCCGATCGGAACCAAACCAGTCTAGACCTATTCTCTGGACTCTCTAGATCAATAATTATCGAATAAAAATTTGAAATTTTGCATTTGGGTGGCTGTAACAGGGTCATTTAAAAAAGGGTGGGGCAAAACACAGTCAAAAGCCTATAAATCCTAAACGAAAAGTCAAAACTTCACAAAAATTGATGAGCATATGTGTCATAACATGGTGAAGAAGCATGCAAAGTTTCATGGAGATCGGATTATAGGTGGCGCTATAACTGTCAAAAAGGTCTCATTCTTATTAGGTGTTCAAGCACTTTAGTGCTGAAAACCTATTGTATTTGCTATTTGAAAAAAAAATTGCTCTAAAACGCATCGTGCAGCCCAAACCATAAGGCCTAGAGATTTGAAACTCGACCAGATGGTAGGCCACACTTTTGGGGAGAACCTCTCAGAGAATGACCCCGATTGGCCCATAGGTGGCTCTACAGCAACCAAAAGTACTAAATTGCGCATAACTCCTAGACCGTTTGTCCTAGCCTCAAGCTTTTTACACCATTGTTATCCTTGGCTCAAGACGAACTAGATGTATATCTCAGATTTCGATTTGGGCCTAAGAATTTTTTTTTTACGTCCAATTTTGTCCAAAACCTACTTTTGCGAACTAGTCCCTGGTTTTTTGCCCGATCGGAACCAAACCAGTCAGGCCTATTCTCTGGACTCACTAGATCAATAATTATCGAAAAAAAATTGAAATTTTGCATTTGGGTGGCTGTAACAGGGTCATTTAAAAAAGAGGCGGGGCAAAATACAGTCAAAAGCCTATAAATCCTAAACGAAAAGTCAAAACTTCACAAAAATTGATGAGCATATGTGTCATAACATGGTGAAGAAGCATGCAAAGTTTCATGGAGATCGGATTATAGGTGGCGCTATAACTGTCAAAAAGGTCTCATTCTTATTAGGTGTTCAAGCACTTTAGTGCTGAAAACCTATTGTATTTGCTATTTGAAAAAAAAATTGCTCTAAAACGCATCGTGCAGCCCAAACCGTAAGGCCTAGAGACTTGAAACTCGACCAGATGGTAGGCCACACTTTTGGGGAGAACCTCTCAGAGTATGACCCCGATTGGCCCATAGGTGGCTCTACAGCAACCAAAAGTACTAAATTGTGCATAACTCCTAGACCGTTTGTCCTAGCCTCAAGCTTTTTACACCATTGTTATCCTTGGCTCAAGACGAACTAGATGTATATCTCAGATTTCGATTTGGGCCTAAGAATTTTTTTTTTACGTCCAATTTTGTCCAAAACCTACTTTTGCGAACTAGTCCCTGGTTTTTCGCCCGATCGGAACCAAACCAGTCTAGACCTATTCTCTGGACTCTCTAGATCAATAATTATCGAATAAAAATTTGAAATTTTGCATTTGGGTGGCTGTAACAGGGTCATTTAAAAAAGGGTGGGGCAAAACACAGTCAAAAGCCTATAAATCCTAAACGAAAAGTCAAAACTTCACAAAAATTGATGAGCATATGTGTCATAACATGGTGAAGAAGCATGCAAAGTTTCATGGAGATCGGATTATAGGTGGCGCTATAACTGTCAAAAAGGTCTCATTCTTATTAGGTGTTCAAGCACTTTAGTGCTGAAAACCTATTGTATTTGCTATTTGAAAAAAAAATTGCTCTAAAACGCATCGTGCAGCCCAAACCGTAAGGCCTAGAGACTTGAAACTCGACCAGATGGTAGGCCACACTTTTGGGGAGAACCTCTCAGAGTATGACCCCGATTGGCCCATAGGTGGCTCTACAGCAACCAAAAGTACTAAATTGTGCATAACTCCTAGACCGTTTGTCCTAGCCTCAAGCTTTTTACACCATTGTTATCCTTGGCTCAAGACGAACTAGATGTATATCTCAGATTTCGATTTGGGCCTAAGAATTTTTTTTTTACGTCCAATTTTGTCCAAAACCTACTTTTGCGAACTAGTCCCTGGTTTTTTGCCCGATCGGAACCAAACCAGTCAGGCCTATTCTCTGGACTCTCTAGATCAATAATTATCGAAAAAAAATTGAAATTTTGCATTTGGGTGGCTGTAACAGGGTCATTTAAAAAAGAGGCGGGGCAAAATACAGTCAAAAGCCTATAAATCCTAAAGAAAAGTCAAAACTTCACAAAAATTGATGAGCATATGTGTCATAAAATGGTGAAGAAGCATGCAAAGTTTCATGGAGATCGGATTATAGGTGGCGCTATAACTGTCAAAAAGGTCTCATTCTTATTAGGTGTTCAAGGACTTTAGTGCTGAAAACCTATTGTATTTGCTATTTGAAAAAAAAAATCCCCTAAAACGCATCGTGCAGCCCAAACCGTAAGGCCTAGAGACTTGAAACTGGGCCAGATGGTAGGCCACACTTTTGGGGAGAACCTCTCAGAGTATGACCCCGATTGGCCCATAGGTGGCTCTACAGCAACCAAAAGTACTAAATTGCGCATAACTCCTAGACCGTTTGTCCTAGCCTCAAGCTTTTTACACCATTGTTATCCTTGGCTCAAGACGAACTAGATGTATATCTCAGATTTCGATTTGGGCCTAAGAATTTTTTTTTTACGTCCAATTTTGTCCAAAACCTACTTTTGCGAACTAGTCCCTGGTTTTTTGCCCGATCGGAACCAAACCAGTCAGGCCTATTCTCTGGACTCACTAGATCAATAATTATCGAAAAAAAATTGAAATTTTGCATTTGGGTGGCTGTAACAGGGTCATTTAAAAAAGAGGCGGGGCAAAATACAGTCAAAAGCCTATAAATCCTAAACGAAAAGTCAAAACTTCACAAAAATTGATGAGCATATGTGTCATAACATGGTGAAGAAGCATGCAAAGTTTCATGGAGATCGGATTATAGGTGGCGCTATAACTGTCAAAAAGGTCTCATTCTTATTAGGTGTTCAAGCACTTTAGTGCTGAAAACCTATTGTATTTGCTATTTGAAAAAAAAATTGCTCTAAAACGCATCGTGCAGCCCAAACCGTAAGGCCTAGAGACTTGAAACTCGACCAGATGGTAGGCCACACTTTTGGGGAGAACCTCTCAGAGTATGACCCCGATTGGCCCATAGGTGGCTCTACAGCAACCAAAAGTACTAAATTGTGCATAACTCCTAGACCGTTTGTCCTAGCCTCAAGCTTTTTACACCATTGTTATCCTTGGCTCAAGACGAACTAGATGTATATCTCAGATTTCGATTTGGGCCTAAGAATTTTTTTTTTACGTCCAATTTTGTCCAAAACCTACTTTTGCGAACTAGTCCCTGGTTTTTCGCCCGATCGGAACCAAACCAGTCTAGACCTATTCTCTGGACTCTCTAGATCAATAATTATCGAATAAAAATTTGAAATTTTGCATTTGGGTGGCTGTAACAGGGTCATTTAAAAAAGGGTGGGGCAAAACACAGTCAAAAGCCTATAAATCTTAAACGAAAAGTCAAAACTTCACAAAAATTGATGAGCATATGTGTCATAACATGGTGAAGAAGCATGAAAAGTTTCATGGAGATCGGATTATAGGTGGCGCTATAACTGTCAAAAAGGTCTCATTCTTATTAGGTGTTCAAGCACTTTAGTGCTGAAAACCTATTGTATTTGCTATTTGAAAAAAAAATTGCTCTAAAACGCATCGTGCAGCCCAAACCGTAAGGCCTAGAGACTTGAAACTCGACCAGATGGTAGGCCACACTTTTGGGGAGAACCTCTCAGAGTATGACCCCGATTGGCCCATAGGTGGCTCTACAGCAACCAAAAGTACTAAATTGTGCATAACTCCTAGACCGTTTGTCCTAGCCTCAAGCTTTTTACACCATTGTTATCCTTGGCTCAAGACGAACTAGATGTATATCTCAGATTTCGATTTGGGCCTAAGAATTTTTTTTTTACGTCCAATTTTGTCCAAAACCTACTTTTGCGAACTAGTCCCTGGTTTTTTGCCCGATCGGAACCAAACCAGTCAGGCCTATTCTCTGGACTCTCTAGATCAATAATTATCGAAAAAAAATTGAAATTTTGCATTTGGGTGGCTGTAACAGGGTCATTTAAAAAGAGGCGGGGCAAAATACAGTCAAAAGCCTATAAATCCTAAAGAAAAGTCAAAACTTCACAAAAATTGATGAGCATATGTGTCATAAAATGGTGAAGAAGCATGCAAAGTTTCATGGAGATCGGATTATAGGTGGCGCTATAACTGTCAAAAAGGTCTCATTCTTATTAGGTGTTCAAGGACTTTAGTGCTGAAAACCTATTGTATTTGCTATTTGAAAAAAAAAATCCCCTAAAACGCATCGTGCAGCCCAAACCGTAAGGCCTAGAGACTTGAAACTGGGCCAGATGGTAGGCCACACTTTTGGGGAGAATCTCTCAGAGTATGACCCCGATTGGCCCATAGGTGGCGCTACAGCAACCAAAAGTACTAAATTGCTCATAACTCCTAGACCATTTGTTCTAGCCTCAAGCTTTTTACACCATTGTTATCCTTGGATCAAGACGAACTAGATGTATATCTCAGATTTCGATTTGGGCCTAAGAATTTTTTTTTACGTCCAATTTTGTCCAAAACCTACTTTTGCGAACTAGTCCCTGGTTTTTTGCCCGATCGGAACCAAACAAGTCAGGCCTATTCTCTGGACTCTCTAGATCAATAATTATCGAAAAAAAATTGAAATTTTGCATTTGGGTGGCTGTAACAGGGTCATTTAAAAAAGAGGCGGGGCAAAATACAGTCAAAAGCCTATAAATCCTAAACGAAAAGTCAAAACTTCACAAAAATTGATGAGCATATGTGTCATAAAATGGTGAAGAAGCATGCAAAGTTTCATGGAGATCGGACCATAGGTGGCGCTATAACTGTCAAAAAGGTCTCATTCTTATTAGGTGTTCAAGGACTTTAGTGCTGAAGACCTATTGTATTTGCTATTTGAAAAAAAAATTCCCCTAAAACGCATCGTGCAGCCCAAACCGTAAGGCCTAGAGACTTGAAACTGGGCCAGATGGTAGGCCACACTTTTGGGGAGAACCTCTCAGAGTATGACCCCGATTGGCCCATAGGTGGCGCTACAGCAACCAAAAGTACTCAATTGCTCATAACTCCTAGACCATTTGTCCTAGCCTCAAGCTTTTTACACCATTGTTATCCTTGGCTCAAGACGAACTAGATGTATATCTCAGATTTCGATTTGGGCCTAACACTTTTTTTTTTACGTCCAATTTTGTCCAAAACCTACTTTTGCGAACTAGTCCCTGGTTTTTTGCCCGATCGGAACCAAACCAGTCAGGCCTATTCTCTGGACTCTCTAGATCAATAATTATCGAAAAAAAATTGAAATTTTGCATTTGGGTGGCTGTAACAGGGTCATTTAAAAAAGAGGCGGGGCAAAATACAGTCAAAAGCCTATAAATCCTAAACGAAAAGTCAAAACTTCACAAAAATTGATGAGCATATGTGTCATAACATGGTGAAGAAGCATGCAAAGTTTCATGGAGATCGGACCATAGGTGGCGCTATAACTGTCAAAAAGGTCTCATTCTTATTAGGTGTTCAAGGACTTTAGTGCTGAAAACCTATTGTATTTGCTATTTGAAAAAAAAAATCCCCTAAAACGCATCGTGCAGCCCAAACCGTAAGGCCTAGAGACTTGAAACTGGGCCAGATGGTAGGCCACACTTTTGGGGAGAATCTCTCAGAGTATGACCCCGATTGGCCCATAGGTTGCGCTACAGCAACCAAAAGTACTAAATTGCTCATAACTCCTAGACCATTTGTCCTAGCCTCAAGCTTTTTACACCACTGTTATCCTTGGCTCAAGACGAACAAGATGTATATCTCAGATTTCGATTTGGGCCTAACACTTTTTTTTTTACGTCCAATTTTGTCCAAAACCTACTTTTGCGAACTAGTCCCTGGTTTTTCGCCCGATCGGAACCAAACCAGTCTAGACCTATTCTCTGGACTCTCTAGATCAATAATTATCGAATAAAAATTTGAAATTTTGCATTTGGGTGGCTGTAACAGGGTCATTTAAAAAAGGGTGGGGTAAAACACAGTCAAAAGCCTATAAATCCTAAACGAAAAGTCAAAACTTCACAAAAATTGATGAGCATATGTGTCATAACATGGTGAAGAAGCATGCAAAGTTTCATGGAGATCGGATTATAGGTGGCGCTATAACTGTCAAAAAGGTCTCATTCTTATTAGGTGTTCAAGGACTTTAGTGCTGAAAACCTATTGTATTTGCTATTTGAAAAAAAAAATCCCCTAAAACGCATCGTGCAGCCCAAACCGTAAGGCCTAGAGACTTGAAACTGGGCCAGATGGTAGGCCACACTTTTGGGGAGAACCTCTCAGAGTATGACCCCGATTGGCCCATAGGTGGCGCTACAGCAACCAAAAGTACTAAATTGCTCATAACTCCTAGACTGTTTGTCCTAGCCTCAAGCTTTTTACACCACTGTTATCCTTGGCTCAAGACGAACAAGATGTATATCTCAGATTTCGATTTGGGCCTAACACTTTTTTTTTTACGTCCAATTTTGTCCAAAACCTACTTTTGCGAACTAGTCCCTGGTTTTTCGCCCGATCGGAACCAAACCAGTCTAGACATATTCTCTGGACTCTCTAGATCAATAATTATCGAAAAAAAATTTGAAATTTTGCATTTGGGTTGCTGTAACAGGGTAATTTAAAAAAGGGTGGGGCAAAACACAGTCAAAAGCCTATAAATCCTAAACGAAAAGTCAAAACTTCACAAAAATTGATGAGCATATGTGTCATAACATGGTGAAGAAGCATGCAAAGTTTCATGGAGATCGGACCATAGGTGGCGCTATAACTGTCAAAAAGGTCTCATTCTTATTAGGTGTTCAAGGACTTTAGTGCTGAAAACCTATTGTATTTGCTATTTGAAAAAAAAATTGCCCTAAAACGCATCGTGCAGCCCAAACCGTAAGGCCTAGAGACTTGAAACTGGGCCAGATGGTAGGCCACACTTTTGGGGAGAACCTCTCAGAGTATGACCCCGAATGGCCCATAGGTGGCGCTACAGCAACCAAAAGTACTAAATTGCTCATAACTCCTAGACTGTTTGTCCTAGCCTCAAGCTTTTTACACCACTGTTATCCTTGGCTCAAGACGAACAAGATGTATATCTCAGATTTCGATTTGGGCCTAACACTTTTTTTTTTACGTCCAATTTTGTCCAAAACCTACTTTTGCGAACTAGTCCCTGGTTTTTCGCCCGATCGGAACCAAACCAGTCTAGACCTATTCTCTGGACTCTCTAGATCAATAATTATCGAATAAAAATTTGAAATTTTGCATTTGGGTGGCTGTAACAGGGTCATTTAAAAAAGGGTGGGGCAAAACACAGTCAAAAGCCTATAAATCCTAAACGAAAAGTCAAAACTTCACAAAAATTGATGAGCATATGTGTCATAACATGGTGAAGAAGCATGCAAAGTTTCATGGAGATCGGATTATAGGTGGCGCTATAACTGTCAAAAAGGTCTCATTCTTATTAGGTGTTCAAGCACTTTAGTGCTGAAAACCTATTGTATTTGCTATTTGAAAAAAAAATTGCTCTAAAACGCATCGTGCAGCCCAAACCATAAGGCCTAGAGACTTGAAACTCGACCAGATGGTAGGCCACACTTTTGGGGAGAACCTCTCAGAGTATGACCCCGATTGGCCCATAGGTGGCGCTACAGCAACCAAAAGTACTAAATTGCTCATAACTCCTAGACTGTTTGTCCTAGCCTCAAGCTTTTTACACCACTGTTATCCTTGGCTCAAGACGAACAAGATGTATATCTCAGATTTCGATTTGGGCCTAACACTTTTTTTTTTACGTCCAATTTTGTCCAAAACCTACTTTTGCGAACTAGTCCCTGGTTTTTCGCCCGATCGGAACCAAACCAGTCTAGACCTATTCTCTGGACTCTCTAGATCAATAATTATCGAATAAAAATTTGAAATTTTGCATTTGGGTGGCTGTAACAGGGTCATTTAAAAAAGGGTGGGGCAAAACACAGTCAAAAGCCTATAAATCCTAAACGAAAAGTCAAAACTTCACAAAAATTGATGAGCATATGTGTCATAACATGGTGAAGAAGCATGCAAAGTTTCATGGAGATCGGATTATAGGTGGCGCTATAACTGTCAAAAAGGTCTCATTCTTATTAGGTGTTCAAGCACTTTAGTGCTGAAAACCTATTGTATTTGCTATTTGAAAAAAAAATTGCTCTAAAACGCATCGTGCAGCCCAAACCATAAGGCCTAGAGACTTGAAACTCGACCAGATGGTAGGCCACACTTTTGGGGAGAACCTCTCAGAGTATGACCCCGATTGGCCCATAGGTGGCGCTACAGCAACCAAAAGTACTAAATTGCTCATAACTCCTAGACTGTTTGTCCTAGCCTCAAGCTTTTTACACCACTGTTATCCTTGGCTCAAGACGAACAAGATGTATATCTCAGATTTCGATTTGGGCCTAACACTTTTTTTTTTACGTCCAATTTTGTCCAAAACCTACTTTTGCGAACTAGTCCCTGGTTTTTCGCCCGATCGGAACCAAACCAGTCTAGACATATTCTCTGGACTCTCTAGATCAATAATTATCGAAAAAAAATTTGAAATTTTGCATTTGGGTTGCTGTAACAGGGTAATTTAAAAAAGGGTGGGGCAAAACACAGTCAAAAGCCTATAAATCCTAAACGAAAAGTCAAAACTTCACAAAAATTGATGAGCATATGTGTCATAACATGGTGAAGAAGCATGCAAAGTTTCATGGAGATCGGACCATAGGTGGCGCTATAACTGTCAAAAAGGTCTCATTCTTATTAGGTGTTCAAGGACTTTAGTGCTGAAAACCTATTGTATTTGCTATTTGAAAAAAAAAATCCCCTAAAACGCATCGTGCAGCCCAAACCGTAAGGCCTAGAGACTTGAAACTGGGCCAGATGGTAGGCCACACTTTTGGGGAGAACCTCTCAGAGTATGACCCCGAATGGCCCATAGGTGGCGCTACAGCAACCAAAAGTACTAAATTGCTCATAACTCCTAGACTGTTTGTCCTAGCCTCAAGCTTTTTACACCACTGTTATCCTTGGCTCAAGACGAACAAGATGTATATCTCAGATTTCGATTTGGGCCTAACACTTTTTTTTTTACGTCCAATTTTGTCCAAAACCTACTTTTGCGAACTAGTCCCTGGTTTTTCGCCCGATCGGAACCAAACCAGTCTAGACCTATTCTCTGGACTCTCTAGATCAATAATTATCGAATAAAAATTTGAAATTTTGCATTTGGGTGGCTGTAACAGGGTCATTTAAAAAAGGGTGGGGCAAAACACAGTCAAAAGCCTATAAATCCTAAACGAAAAGTCAAAACTTCACAAAAATTGATGAGCATATGTGTCATAACATGGTGAAGAAGCATGCAAAGTTTCATGGAGATCGGATTATAGGTGGCGCTATAACTGTCAAAAAGGTCTCATTCTTATTAGGTGTTCAAGCACTTTAGTGCTGAAAACCTATTGTATTTGCTATTTGAAAAAAAAATTGCTCTAAAACGCATCGTGCAGCCCAAACCATAAGGCCTAGAGATTTGAAACTCGACCAGATGGTAGGCCACACTTTTGGGGAGAACCTCTCAGAGTATGACCCCGATTGGCCCATAGGTGGCTCTACAGCAACCAAAAGTACTAAATTGCGCATAACTCCTAGACCGTTTGTCCTAGCCTCAAGCTTTTTACACCATTGTTATCCTTGGCTCAAGACGAACTAGATGTATATCTCAGATTTCGATTTGGGCCTAAGAATTTTTTTTTTTACGTCCAATTTTGTCCAAAACCTACTTTTGCGAACTAGTCCCTGGTTTTTTGCCCGATCGGAACCAAACCAGTCAGGCCTATTCTCTGGACTCACTAGATCAATAATTATCGAAAAAAAATTGAAATTTTGCATTTGGGTGGCTGTAACAGGGTCATTTAAAAAAGAGGCGGGGCAAAATACAGTCAAAAGCCTATAAATCCTAAACGAAAAGTCAAAACTTCACAAAAATTGATGAGCATATGTGTCATAAAATGGTGAAGAAGCATGCAAAGTTTCATGGAGATCGGATTATAGGTGGCGCTATAACTGTCAAAAAGGTCTCATTCTTATTAGGTGTTCAAGGACTTTAGTGCTGAAAACCTATTGTATTTGCTATTTGAAAAAAAAAATCCCCTAAAACGCATCGTGCAGCCCAAACCGTAAGGCCTAGAGACTTGAAACTGGGCCAGATGGTAGGCCACACTTTTGGGGAGAATCTCTCAGAGTATGACCCCGATTGGCCCATAGGTGGCGCTACAGAAACCAAAAGTACTAAATTGCTCATAACTCCTAGACCATTTGTCCTAGCCTCAAGCTTTTTACACCATTGTTATCCTTGGCTCAAGACGAACAAGATGTATATCTCAGATGTCGATTTGGGCCTAACAATTTTTTTTTTTACGTCCAATTTTGTCCAAAACCTACTTTTGCGAACTAGTCCCTGGTTTTTTGCCCGATCGGAACCAAACCAGTCAGGCCTATTCTCTGGACTCTCTAGATCAATAATTATCGAAAAAAAATTGAAATTTTGCATTTGGGTGGCTGTAACAAGGTCATTTAAAAAAGAGGCGGGGCAAAATACAGTCAAAAGCCTATAAATCCTAAACGAAAAGTCAAAACTTCACAAAAATTGATGAGCATATGTGTCATAAAATGGTGAAGAAGCATGCAAAGTTTCATGGAGATCGGATTATAGGTGGCGCTATAACTGTCAAAAAGGTCTCATTCTTATTAGGTGTTCAAGGACTTTAGTGCTGAAAACCTATTGTATTTGCTATTTGAAAAAAAAAATCCCCTAAAACGCATCGTGCAGCCCAAACCGTAAGGCCTAGAGACTTGAAACTGGGCCAGATGGTAGGCCACACTTTTGGGGAGAATCTCTCAGAGTATGACCCCGATTGGTCCATAGGTGGCGCTACAGCAACCAAAAGTACTAAATTGCTCATAACTCCTAGACCATTTGTCCTAGCCTCAAGCTTTTTACACCATTGTTATCCTTGGCTCAAGACGAACTAGATGTATATCTTAGATTTCGATTTGAGCCTAAGAATTTTTTTTTTACGTCCAATTTTGTCCAAAACCTACTTTTGCGAACTAGTCCCTGGTTTTTTGCCCGATCGGAACCAAACCAGTCTAGGCCTATTCTCTGGACTCTCTAGATCAATAATTATCGAAAAAAAATTGAAATTTTGCATTTGGGTGGCTGTAACAGGGTCATTTATAAAAGAGGCGGGGCAAAATACAGTCAAAAGCCTATAAATCCTAAACGAAAAGTCAAAACTTCACAAAAATTGATGACCATATGTGTCATAACATGGTGAAGAAGCATGCAAAGTTTCATGGAGATCGGATTATAGGTGGCGCTATAACTGTCAAAAAGGTCTCATTCTTATTAGGTGTTCAAGGACTTTAGTGCTGAAAACCTATTGTATTTGCTATTTGAAAAAAAAAATCCCCTAAAACGCATCGTGCAGCCCAAACCGTAAAGCCTAGAGACTTGAAACTGGGCCAGATGGTAGGCCACACTTTTGGGGAGAATCTCTCAGAGTATGACCCCGATTGGTCCATAGGTGGCGCTACAGCAACCAAAAGTACTAAATTGCTCATAACTCCTAGACCATTTGTCCTAGCCTCAAGCTTTTTACACCATTGTTATCCTTGGCTCAAGACGAACTAGATGTATATCTTAGATTTCGATTTGAGCCTAAGAATTTTTTTTTTACGTCCAATTTTGTCCAAAACCTACTTTTGCGAACTAGTCCCTGGTTTTTTGCCCGATCGGAACCAAACCAGTCTAGGCCTATTCTCTGGACTCTCTAGATCAATAATTATCGAAAAAAAATTGAAATTTTGCATTTGGGTGGCTGTAACAGGGTCATTTATAAAAGAGGCGGGGCAAAATACAGTCAAAAGCCTATAAATCCTAAACGAAAAGTCAAAACTTCACAAAAATTGATGACCATATGTGTCATAACATGGTGAAGAAGCATGCAAAGTTTCATGGAGATCGGATTATAGGTGGCGCTATAACTGTCAAAAAGCTCTCATTCTTATTAGGTGTTCAAGGACTTTAGTGCTGAAAACCTATTGTATTTGCTATTTGAAAAAAAAATCCCCTAAAACGCATCGTGCAGCCCAAACCGTAAGGCCTAGAGACTTGAAACTGGGCCAGATGGTAGGCCACACTTTTGGGGAGAACCTCTCAGAGTATGACCCCGATTGGCCCATAGGTGGCGCTACAGCAATCAAAAGTACTCAATTGCTCATAACTCCTAGACCGTTTGTCCTAGCCTCAAGCTTTTTACACCACTGTCATCCTTGGCTCAAGACGAACAAGATGTATATCTCAGATGTCGATTTGGGCCTAACAATTTTTTTTTTTACGTCCAATTTTGTCCAAAACCTACTTTTGCGAACTAGTCCCTGGTTTTTTGCCCGATCGGAACCAAACCAGTCTAGGCCTATTCTCTGGACTCTCTAGATCAATAATTATCGAAAAAAAATTGAAATTTTGCATTTGGGTGGCTGTAACAGGGTCATTTAAAAAAGAGGCGGGGCAAAATACAGTCAAAAGCCTATAAATCCTAAACGAAAAGTCAAAACTTCACAAAAATTGATGACCATATGTGTCATAACATGGTGAAGAAGCATGCAAAGTTTCATGGAGATCGGATTATAGGTGGCGCTATAACTGTCAAAAAGGTCTCATTCTTATTAGGTGTTCAAGGACTTTAGTGCTGAAAACCTATTGTATTTGCTATTTGAAAAAAAAAATCCCCTAAAACGCATCGTGCAGCCCAAACCGTAAGGCCTAGAGACTTGAAACTGGGCCAGATGGTAGGCCACACTTTTGGGGAGAACCTCTCAGAGTATGACCCCGATTGGCCCATAGGTGGCTCTACAGCAACCAAAAGTACTAAATTGCGCATAACTCCTAGACCGTTTGTCCTAGCCTCAAGGTTTTTACACCATTGTTATCCTTGGCTCAAGACGCACTAGATGTATATCTCAGATTTCGATTTGGGCCTAAGAATTTTTTTTTTACGTCCAATTTTGTCCAAAACCTACTTTTGCGAACTAGTCCCTGGTTTTTTGCCCGATCGGAACCAAACCAGTCTAGGCCTATTCTCTGGACTCTCTAGATCAATAATTATCGAATAAAAATTTGAAATTTTGCATTTGGGTGGCTGTAACAGGGTCATTTAAAAAAGGGTGGGGCAAAACACAGTCAAAAGCCTATAAATCCTAAACGAAAAGTCAAAACTTCACAAAAATTGATGAGCATATGTGTCATAACATGGTGAAGAAGCATGCAAAGTTTCATGGAGATCGGATTATAGGTGGCGCTATAACTGTCAAAAAGGTCTCATTCTTATTAGGTGTTCAAGCACTTGAGTGCTGAAAACCTATTGTATTTGCTATTTGAAAAAAAAATTGCCCTAAAACGCATCGTGCAGCCCAAACCGTAAGGCCTAGAGACTTGAAACTGGGCCAGATGGTAGGCCACACTTTTGGGGAGAACCTCTCAGAGTATGACCCCGAATGGCCCATAGGTGGCGCTACAGCAACCAAAAGTACTAAATTGCTCATAACTCCTAGACTGTTTGTCCTAGCCTCAAGCTTTTTACACCACTGTTATCCTTGGCTCAAGACGAACAAGATGTATATCTCAGATTTCGATTTGGGCCTAACACTTTTTTTTTTACGTCCAATTTTGTCCAAAACCTACTTTTGCGAACTAGTCCCTGGTTTTTCGCCCGATCGGAACCAAACCAGTCTAGACCTATTCTATGGACTCTCTAGATCAATAATTATCGAATAAAAATTTGAAATTTTGCATTTGGGTGGCTGTAACAGGGTCATTTAAAAAAGGGTGGGGCAAAACACAGTCAAAAGCCTATAAATCCTAAACGAAAAGTCAAAACTTCACAAAAATTGATGAGCATATGTGTCATAACATGGTGAAGAAGCATGCAAAGTTTCATGGAGATCGGATTATAGGTGGCGCTATAACTGTCAAAAAGGTCTCATTCTTATTAGGTGTTCAAGCACTTTAGTGCTGAAAACCTATTGTATTTGCTATTTGAAAAGAAAATTGCTCTAAAATGCATCGTGCAGCCCAAACCGTAAGGCCTAGAGACTTGAAACTCGACCAGATGGTAGGCCACACTTTTGGGGAGAACCTCTCAGAGTATGACCCCGATTGGCCCATAGGTGGCTCTACAGCAACCAAAAGTACTAAATTGCGCATAACTCCTAGACCGTTTGTCCTAGCCTCAAGCTTTTTACACCATTGTTATCCTTGGCTCAAGACGAACTAGATGTATATCTCAGATTTCGATTTGGGCCTAAGAATTTTTTTTTTACGTCCAATTTTGTCCAAAACCTACTTTTGCGAACTAGTCCCTGGTTTTTTGCCCGATCGGAACCAAACCAGTCAGGCCTATTCTCTGGACTCTCTAGATCAATAATTATCGAAAAAAAATTGAAATTTTGCATTTGGGTGGCTGTAACAGGGTCATTTAAAAAAGAGGCGGGGCAAAATACAGTCAAAAGCCTATAAATCCTAAACGAAAAGTCAAAACTTCACAAAAATTGATGAGCATATGTGTCATAAAATGGTGAAGAAGCATGCAAAGTTTCATGGAGATCGGATTATAGGTGGCGCTATAACTGTCAAAAAGGTCTCATTCTTATTAGGTGTTCAAGGACTTTAGTGCTGAAAACCTATTGTATTTGCTATTTGAAAAAAAAAAATCCCCTAAAACGCATCGTGCAGCCCAAACCGTAAGGCCTAGAGACTTGAAACTGGGCCAGATGGTAGGCCACACTTTTGGGGAGAACCTCTCAGAGTATGACCCCGATTGGCCCATAGGTGGCGCTACAGCAATCAAAAGTACTCAATTGCTCATAACTCCTAGACCGTTTGTCCTAGCCTCAAGCTTTTTACACCACTGTTATCCTTGGCTCAAGACGAACAAGATGTATATCTCAGATGTCGATTTGGGCCTAACAATTTTTTTTTTTACGTCCAATTTTGTCCAAAACCTACTTTTGCGAACTAGTCCCTGGTTTTTCGCCCGATCGGAACCAAACCAGTCTAGGCCTATTCTCTGGACTCTCTAGATCAATAATTATCGAAAAAAAAAATGAAATTTTGCATTTGGGTGGCTGTAACAGGGTAATTTAAAAAAGGGTGGGGCAAAACACAGTCAAAAGCCTATAAATCCTAAACGAAAAGTCAAAACTTCACAAAAATTGATGAGCATATGTGTCATAACATGGTGAAGAAGCATGCAAAGTTTCATGGAGATCGGATTATGGGTGGCGCTATAACTGTCAAAAAGGTCTCATTCTTATTAGGTGTTCAAGCACTTTAGTGCTGAAAACCTATTGTATTTGCTATTTGAAAAGAAAATTGCTCTAAAATGCATCGTGCAGCCCAAACCGTAAGGCCTAGAGACTTGAAACTCGACCAGATGGTAGGCCACACTTTTGGGGAGAACCTCTCAGAGTATGACCCCGATTGGCCCATAGGTGGCTCTACAGCAACCAAAAGTACTAAATTGCGCATAACTCCTAGACCGTTTGTCCTAGCCTCAAGCTTTTTACACCATTGTTATCCTTGGCTCAAGACGAACTAGATGTATATCTCAGATTTCGATTTGGGCCTAAGAATGTTTTTTTTACGTCCAATTTTGTCCAAAACCTACTTTTGCGAACTAGTCCCTGGTTTTTTGCCCGATCGGAACCAAACCAGTCAGGCCTATTCTCTGGACTCTCTAGATCAATAATTATCGAAAAAAAATTGAAATTTTGCATTTGGGTGGCTGTAACAGGGTCATTTAAAAAAGAGGCGGGGCAAAATACAGTCAAAAGCCTATAAATCCTAAACGAAAAGTCAAAACTTCACAAAAATTGATGAGCATATGTGTCATAAAATGGTGAAGAAGCATGCAAAGTTTCATGGAGATCGGATTATAGGTGGCGCTATAACTGTCAAAAAGGTCTCATTCTTATTAGGTGTTCAAGGACTTTAGTGCTGAAAACCTATTGTATTTGCTATTTGAAAAAAAAAATCCCCTAAAACGCATCGTGCAGCCCAAACCGTAAGGCCTAGAGACTTGAAACTGGGCCAGATGGTAGGCCACACTTTTGGGGAGAACCTCTCAGAGTATGACCCCGATTGGCCCATAGGTGGCGCTACAGCAATCAAAAGTACTCAATTGCTCATAACTCCTAGACCGTTTGTCCTAGCCTCAAGCTTTTTACACCACTGTTATCCTTGGCTCAAGACGAACAAGATGTATATCTCAGATGTCGATTTGGGCCTAACAATTTTTTTTTTTACGTCCAATTTTGTCCAAAACCTACTTTTGCGAACTAGTCCCTGGTTTTTCGCCCGATCGGAACCAAACCAGTCTAGGCCTATTCTCTGGACTCTCTAGATCAATAATTATCGAAAAAAAAAATGAAATTTTGCATTTGGGTGGCTGTAACAGGGTAATTTAAAAAAGGGTGGGGCAAAACACAGTCAAAAGCCTATAAATCCTAAACGAAAAGTCAAAACTTCACAAAAATTGATGAGCATATGTGTCATAACATGGTGAAGAAGCATGCAAAGTTTCATGGAGATCGGACCATAGGTGGCGCTATAACTGTCAAAAAGGTCTCATTCTAATTAGGTGTTCAAGGACTTTAGTGCTGAAAACCTATTGTATTTGCTATTTGAAAAAAAAAATCCCCTAAAACGCATCGTGCAGCCCAAACCGTAAGGCCTAGAGACTTGAAACTGGGCCAGATGGTAGGCCACACTTTTGGGGAGAACCTCTCACAGTATGACCCCGATTGGCCCATAGGTGGCTCTACAGCAACCAAAAGTACTAAATTGCGCATAACTCCTAGACCGTTTGTCCTAGCCTCAAGCTTTTTACACCACTGTTATCCTTGGCTCAAGACGAACAAGATGTATATCTCAGATTTCGATTTGGGCCTAACACTTTTTTTTTTACGTCCAATTTTGTCCAAAACCTACTTTTGCGAACTAGTCCCTGGTTTTTCGCCCGATCGGAACCAAACCAGTCTAGACCTATTCTCTGGACTCTCTAGATCAATAATTATCGAAAAAAAATTTGAAATTTTGCATTTGGGTGGCTGTAACCGGGTCATTTAAAAAAGGGTGGGGCAAAACACAGTCAAAAGCCTATAAATCCTAAACGAAAAGTCAAAACTTCACAAAAATTGATGAGCATATGTGTCATAACATGGTGAAGAAGCATGCAAAGTTTCATGGAGATCGGATTATAGGTGGCGCTATAACTGTCAAAAAGGTCTCATTCTTATTAGGTGTTCAAGCACTTTAGTGCTGAAAACCTATTGTATTTGCTATTTGAAAAGAAAATTGCTCTAAAACGCATCGTGCAGCCCAAACCGTAAGGCCTAGAGACTTGAAACTCGACCAGATGGTAGGCCACACTTTTGGGGAGAACCTCTCAGAGTATGACCCCGATTGGCCCATAGGTGGCTCTACAGCAACCAAAAGTACTAAATTGCGCATAACTCCTAGACCGTTTGTCCTAGCCTCAAGCTTTTTACACCATTGTTATCCTTGGCTCAAGACGAACTAGATGTATATCTCAGATTTCGATTTGGGCCTAAGAATTTTTTTTTTACGTCCAATTTTGTCCAAAACCTACTTTTGCGAACTAGTCCCTGGTTTTTTGCCCGATCGGAACCAAACCAGTCAGGCCTATTCTCTGGACTCTCTAGATCAATAATTATCGAAAAAAAATTGAAATTTTGCATTTGGGTGGCTGTAACAGGGTCATTTAAAAAAGAGGCGGGGCAAAATACAGTCAAAAGCCTATAAATCCTAAACGAAAAGTCAAAACTTCACAAAAATTGATGAGCATATGTGTCATAAAATGGTGAAGAAGCATGCAAAGTTTCATGGAGATCGGATTATAGGTGGCGCTATAACTGTCAAAAAGGTCTCATTCTTATTAGGTGTTCAAGGACTTTAGTGCTGAAAACCTATTGTATTTGCTATTTGAAAAAAAAAATCCCCTAAAACGCATCGTGCAGCCCAAACCGTAAGGCCTAGAGACTTGAAACTGGGCCAGATGGTAGGCCACACTTTTGGGGAGAATCTCTCAGAGTATGACCCCGATTGGCCCATAGGTGGCGCTACAGCAACCAAAAGTACTAAATTGCTCATAACTCCTAGACCATTTGTCCTAGCCTCAAGCTTTTTACACCATTGTTATCCTTGGCTCAAGACGAACTAGATGTATATCTTAGATTTCGATTTGAGCCTAAGAATTTTTTTTTTACGTCCAATTTTGTCCAAAACCTACTTTTGCGAACTAGTCCCTGGTTTTTCGCCCGATCGGAACCAAACCAGTCTAGGCCTATTCTCTGGACTCTCTAGATCAATAATTATCGAAAAAAAAAATGAAATTTTGCATTTGGGTGGCTGTAACAGGGTAATTTAAAAAAGGGTGGGGCAAAACACAGTCAAAAGCCTATAAATCCTAAACGAAAAGTCAAAACTTCACAAAAATTGATGAGCATATGTGTCATAACATGGTGAAGAAGCATGCAAAGTTTCATGGAGATCGGACCATAGGTGGCGCTATAACTGTCAAAAAGGTCTCATTCTAATTAGGTGTTCAAGGACTTTAGTGCTGAAAACCTATTGTATTTGCTATTTGAAAAAAAAAAATCCCCTAAAACGCATCGTGCAGCCCAAACCGTAAGGCCTAGAGACTTGAAACTGGGCCAGATGGTAGGCCACACTTTTGGGGAGAACCTCTCACAGTATGACCCCGATTGGCCCATAGGTGGCTCTACAGCAACCAAAAGTACTAAATTGCGCATAACTCCTAGACCGTTTGTCCTAGCCTCAAGCTTTTTACACCACTGTTATCCTTGGCTCAAGACGAACAAGATGTATATCTCAGATTTCGATTTGGGCCTAACACTTTTTTTTTTACGTCCAATTTTGTCCAAAACCTACTTTTGCGAACTAGTCCCTGGTTTTTTCGCCCGATCGGAACCAAACCAGTCTAGACCTATTCTCTGGACTCTCTAGATCAATAATTATCGAAAAAAAATTTGAAATTTTGCATTTGGGTGGCTGTAACAGGGTCATTTAAAAAAGGGTGGGGCAAAACACAGTCAAAAGCCTATAAATCCTAAACGAAAAGTCAAAACTTCACAAAAATTGATGAGCATATGTGTCATAACATGGTGAAGAAGCATGCAAAGTTTCATGGAGATCGGATTATAGGTGGTGCTATAACTGTCAAAAAGGTCTCATTCTTATTAGGTGTTCAAGCACTTTAGTGCTGAAAACCTATTGTATTTGCTATTTGAAAAGAAAATTGCTCTAAAACGCATCGTGCAGCCCAAACCGTAAGGCCTAGAGACTTGAAACTCGACCAGATGGTAGGCCACACTTTTGGGGAGAACCTCTCAGAGTATGACCCCGATTGGCCCATAGGTGGCTCTACAGCAACCAAAAGTACTAAATTGCGCATAACTCCTAGACCGTTTGTCCTAGCCTCAAGCTTTTTACACCATTGTTATCCTTGGCTCAAGACGAACTAGATGTATATCTCAGATTTCGATTTGGGCCTAAGAATTTTTTTTTTACGTCCAATTTTGTCCAAAACCTACTTTTGCGAACTAGTCCCTGGTTTTTTGCCCGATCGGAACCAAACCAGTCAGGCCTATTCTCTGGACTCTCTAGATCAATAATTATCGAAAAAAAAATTGAAATTTTGCATTTGGGTGGCTGTAACAGGGTCATTTAAAAAAGAGGCGGGGCAAAATACAGTCAAAAGCCTATAAATCCTAAACGAAAAGTCAAAACTTCACAAAAATTGATGAGCATATGTGTCATAAAATGGTGAAGAAGCATGCAAAGTTTCATGGAGATCGGATTATAGGTGGCGCTATAACTGTCAAAAAGGTCTCATTCTTATTAGGTGTTCAAGGACTTTAGTGCTGAAAACCTATTGTATTTGCTATTTGAAAAAAAAAATCCCCTAAAACGCATCGTGCAGCCCAAACCGTAAGGCCTAGAGACTTGAAACTGGGCCAGATGGTAGGCCACACTTTTGGGGAGAATCTCTCAGAGTATGACCCCGATTGGCCCATAGGTGGCGCTACAGCAACCAAAAGTACTAAATTGCTCATAACTCCTAGACCATTTGTCCTAGCCTCAAGCTTTTTACACCATTGTTATCCTTGGCTCAAGACGAACTAGATGTATATCTTAGATTTCGATTTGAGCCTAAGAATTTTTTTTTTACGTCCAATTTTGTCCAAAACCTACTTTTGCGAACTAGTCCCTGGTTTTTTGCCCGATCGGAACCAAACCAGTCTAGGCCTATTCTCTGGACTCTCTAGATCAATAATTATCGAAAAAAAATTGAAATTTTGCATTTGGGTGGCTGTAACAGGGTCATTTAAAAAAGAGGCGGGGCAAAATACAGTCAAAAGCCTATAAATCCTAAACGAAAAGTCAAAACTTCACAAAAATTGATGACCATATGTGTCATAACATGGTGAAGAAGCATGCAAAGTTTCATGGAGATCGGATTATAGGTGGCGCTATAACTGTCAAAAAGGTCTCATTCTTATTAGGTGTTCAAGGACTTTAGTGCTGAAAACCTATTGTATTTGCTATTTGAAAAAAAAAATCCCCTAAAACGCATCGTGCAGCCCAAACCGTAAGGCCTAGAGACTTGAAACTGGGCCAGATGGTAGGCCACACTTTTGGGGAGAACCTCTCAGAGTATGACCCCGATTGGCCCATAGGTGGCGCTACAGCAATCAAAAGTACTCAATTGCTCATAACTCCTAGACCGTTTGTCCTAGCCTCAAGCTTTTTACACCACTGTTATCCTTGGCTCAAGACGAACAAGATGTATATCTCAGATGTCGATTTGGGCCTAACAATTTTTTTTTTTACGTCCAATTGTGTCCAAAACCTACTTTTGCGAACTAGTCCCTGGTTTTTCGCCCGATCGGAACCAAACCAGTCTAGGCCTATTCTCTGGACCCTCTAGATCAATAATTATCGAAAAAAAAAATGAAATTTTGCATTTGGGTGGCTGTAACAGGGTAATTTAAAAAAGGGTGGGGCAAAACACAGTCAAAAGCCTATAAATCCTAAACGAAAAGTCAAAACTTCACAAAAATTGATGAGCATATGTGTCATAACATGGTGAAGAAGCATGCAAAGTTTCATGGAGATCGGACCATAGGTGGCGCTATAACTGTCAAAAAGGTCTCATTCTAATTAGGTGTTCAAGGACTTTAGTGCTGAAAACCTATTGTATTTGCTATTTGAAAAAAAAAATCCCCTAAAACGCATCGTGCAGCCCAAACCGTAAGGCCTAGAGACTTGAAACTGGGCCAGATGGTAGGCCACACTTTTGGGGAGAACCTCTCACAGTATGACCCCGATTGGCCCATAGGTGGCTCTACAGCAACCAAAAGTACTAAATTGCGCATAACTCCTAGACCGTTTGTCCTAGCCTCAAGCTTTTTACACCACTGTTATCCTTGGCTCAAGACGAACAAGATGTATATCTCAGATTTCGATTTGGGCCTAACACTTTTTTTTTTACGTCCAATTTTGTCCAAAACCTACTTTTGCGAACTAGTCCCTGGTTTTTTCGCCCGATCGGAGCCAAACCAGTCTAGACCTATTCTCTGGACTCTCTAGATCAATAATTATCGAAAAAAAATTTGAAATTTTGCATTTGGGTGGCTGTAACAGGGTCATTTAAAAAAGGGTGGGGCAAAACACAGTCAAAAGCCTATAAATCCTAAACGAAAAGTCAAAACTTCACAAAAATTGATGAGCATATGTGTCATAACATGGTGAAGAAGCATGCAAAGTTTCATGGAGATCGGATTATAGGTGGCGCTATAACTGTCAAAAAGGTCTCATTCTTATTAGGTGTTCAAGGACTTTAGTGCTGAAAACCTATTGTATTTGCTATTTGAAAAGAAAATTGCTCTAAAACGCATCGTGCAGCCCAAACCGTAAGGCCTAGAGACTTGAAACTCGACCAGATGGTAGGCCACACTTTTGGGGAGAACCTCTCAGAGTATGACCCCGATTGGCCCATAGGTGGCTCTACAGCAACCAAAAGTACTAAATTGCGCATAACTCCTAGACCGTTTGTCCTAGCCTCAAGCTTTTTACACCATTGTTATCCTTGGCTCAAGACGAACTAGATGTATATCTCAGATTTCGATTTGGGCCTAAGAATTTTTTTTTTACGTCCAATTTTGTCCAAAACCTACTTTTGCGAACTAGTCCCTGGTTTTTTGCCCGATCGGAACCAAACCAGTCAGGCCTATTCTCTGGACTCTCTAGATCAATAATTATCGAAAAAAAATTGAAATTTTGCATTTGGGTGGCTGTAACAGGGTCATTTAAAAAAGAGGCGGGGCAAAATACAGTCAAAAGCCTATAAATCCTAAACGAAAAGTCAAAACTTCACAAAAATTGATGAGCATATGTGTCATAAAATGGTGAAGAAGCATGCAAAGTTTCATGGAGATCGGATTATAGGTGGCGCTATAACTGTCAAAAAGGTCTCATTCTTATTAGGTGTTCAAGGACTTTAGTGCTGAAAACCTATTGTATTTGCTATTTGAAAAAAAAAATCCCCTAAAACGCATCGTGCAGCCCAAACCGTAAGGCCTAGAGACTTGAAACTGGGCCAGATGGTAGGCCACACTTTTGGGGAGAATCTCTCAGAGTATGACCCCGATTGGCCCATAGGTGGCGCTACAGCAACCAAAAGTACTAAATTGCGCATAACTCCTAGACCGTTTGTCCTAGCCTCAAGGTTTTTACACCATTGTTATACTTGGCTCAAGACGCACTAGATGTATATCTCAGATTTCGATTTGGGCCTAAGAATTTTTTTTTACGTCCAATTTTGTCCAAAACCTACTTTTGCGAACTAGTCCCTGGTTTTTTGCCCGATCGGAACCAAACCAGTCTAGGCCTATTCTCTGGACTCTCTAGATCAATAATTATCGAAAAAAAATTGAAATTTTGCATTTGGGTGGCTGTAACAGGGTCATTTAAAAAAGAGGCGGGGCAAAATACAGTCAAAAGCCTATAAATCCTAAACGAAAAGTCAAAACTTCACAAAAATTGATGAGCATATGTGTCACAACATGGTGAAGAAGCATGCAAAGTTTCATGGAGATCGGATTATAGGTGGCGCTATAACTGTCAAAAAGGTCTCATTCTTATTAGGTGTTCAAGGACTTTAGTGCTGAAAACCTATTGTATTTGCTATTTGAAAAAAAAAATCCCCTAAAACGCATCGTGCAGCCCAAACCGTAAGGCCTAGAGACTTGAAACTGGGCCAGATGGTAGGCCACACTTTTGGGGAGAACCTCTCAGAGTATGACCCCGATTGGCCCATAGGTGGCGCTACAGCAACCAAAAGTACTAAATTGCTCATAACTCCTAGACTGTTTGTCCTAGCCTCAAGCTTTTTACACCACTGTTATCCTTGGCTCAAGACGAACAAGATGTATATCTCAGATTTCGATTTGGGCCTAACACATTTTTTTTTACGTCCAATTTTGTCCAAAACCTACTTTTGCGAACTAGTCCCTGGTTTTTCGCCCGATCGGAACCAAACCAGTCTAGACCTATTCTCTGGACTCTCTAGATCAATAATTATCGAATAAAAATTTGAAATTTTGCATTTGGGTGGCTGTAACAGGGTCATTAAAAAAGGGTGGGGCAAAACACAGTCAAAAGCCTATAAATCCTAAACGAAAAGTCAAAACTTCACAAAAATTGATGAGCATATGTGTCATAACATGGTGAAGAAGCATGCAAAGTTTCATGGAGATCGGATTATAGGTGGCGCTATAACTGTCAAAAAGGTCTCATTCTTATTAGGTGTTCAAGGACTTTAGTGCTGAAAACCTATTGTATTTGCTATTTGAAAAAAAAATTCCCCTAAAACGCATCGTGCAGCCCAAACCGTAAGGCCTAGAGACTTGAAACTCGACCAGATGGTAGGCCACACTTTTGGGGAGAACCTCTCAGAGTATGACCCCGATTGGCCCATAGGTGGCTCTACAGCAACCAAAAGTACTAAATTGCGCATGACTCCTAGACCGTTTGTCCTAGCCTCAAGCTTTTTACACCATTGTTATCCTTGACTCAAGACGAACTAGATGTATATCTCAGATTTCGATTTGGGCCTAAGAATGTTTTTTTTACGTCCAATTTTGTCCAAAACCTACTTTTGCGAACTAGTCCCTGGTTTTTTGCCCGATCGGAACCAAACCAGTCAGGCCTATTCTCTGGACTCTCTAGATCAATAATTATCGAAAAAAAATTGAAATTTTGCATTTGGGTGGCTGTAACAGGGTCATTTAAAAAAGAGGCGGGGCAAAATACAGTCAAAAGCCTATAAATCCTAAACGAAAAGTCAAAACTTCACAAAAATTGATGAGCATATGTGTCATAACATGGTGAAGAAGCATGCAAAGTTTCATGGAGATCGGATTATAGGTGGCGCTATAACTGTCAAAAAGGTCTCATTCTTATTAGGTGTTCAAGGACTTTAGTGCTGAAAACCTATTGTATTTGCTATTTGAAAAAAAAAATCCCCTAAAACGCATCGTGCAGCCCAAACCGTAAGGCCTACAGACTTGAAACTGGGCCAGATGGTAGGCCACACTTTTGGGGAGAATCTCTCAGAGTATGACCCCGATTGGCCCATAGGTGGCGCTACAGCAACCAAAAGTACTCAATTGCTCATAACTCCTAGACTGTTTGTCCTAGCCTCAAGCTTTTTACACCACTGTTATCCTTGGCTCAAGACGAACAAGATGTATATCTCAGATTTCGATTTGGGCCTAACACATTTTTTTTTACGTCCAATTTTGTCCAAAACCTACTTTTGCGAACTAGTCCCTGGTTTTTCGCCCGATCGGAACCAAACCAGTCTAGACCTATTCTCTGGACTCTCTAGATCAATAATTATCGAATAAAAATTTGAAATTTTGCATTTGGGTGGCTGTAACAGGGTCATTAAAAAAGGGTGGGGCAAAACACAGTCAAAAGCCTATAAATCCTAAACGAAAAGTCAAAACTTCACAAAAATTGATGAGCATATGTGTCATAACATGGTGAAGAAGCATGCAAAGTTTCATGGAGATCGGATTATAGGTGGCGCTATAACTGTCAAAAAGGTCTCATTCTTATTAGGTGTTCAAGGACTTTAGTGCTGAAAACCTATTGTATTTGCTATTTGAAAAAAAAAAATCCCCTAAAACGCATCGTGCAGCCCAAACCGTAAGGCCTAGAGACTTGAAACTGGGCCAGATGGTAGGCCACACTTTTGGGGAGAATCTCTCAGAGTATGACCCCGATTGGCCCATAGGTGGCGCTACAGCAACCAAAAGTACTAAATTGCTCATAACTCCTAGACCATTTGTTCTAGCCTCAAGCTTTTTACACCATTGTTATCCTTGGATCAAGACGAACTAGATGTATATCTCAGATTTCGATTTGGGCCTAAGAATTTTTTTTTACGTCCAATTTTGTCCAAAACCTACTTTTGCGAACTAGTCCCTGGTTTTTTGCCCGATCGGAACCAAACCAGTCAGGCCTATTCTCTGGACTCTCTAGATCAATAATTATCGAAAAAAAAATTGAAATTTTGCATTTGGGTGGCTGTAACAGGGTCATTTAAAAAAGAGGCGGGGCAAAATACAGTCAAAAGCCTATAAATCCTAAACGAAAAGTCAAAACTTCACAAAAATTGATGAGCATATGTGTCATAAAATGGTGAAGAAGCATGCAAAGTGTCATGGAGATCGGATTATAGGTGGCGCTATAACTGTCAAAAAGGTCTCATTCTTATTAGGTGTTCAAGGACTTTAGTGCTGAAAACCTATTGTATTTGCTATTTGAAAAAAAAAATCCCCTAAAACGCATCGTGCAGCCCAAACCGTAAGGCCTAGAGACTTGAAACTGGGCCAGATGGTAGGCCACACTTTTGGGGAGAACCTCTCAGAGTATGACCCCGATTGGCCCATAGGTGGCGCTACAGCAACCAAAAGTACTCAATTGCTCATAACTCCTAGACCATTTGTCCTAGCCTCAAGCTTTTTACACCATTGTTATCCTTGGCTCAAGACGAACTAGATGTATATCTCAGATTTCGATTTGGGCCTAAGAATTTTTTTTTACGTCCAATTTTGTCCAAAACCTACTTTTGCGAACTAGTCCCTGGTTTTTTGCCCGATCGGAACCAAACCAGTCAGGCCTATTCTCTGGACTCTCTAGATCAATAATTATCGAAAAAAAATTGAAATTTTGCATTTGGGTGGCTGTATAAGGGTCATTTAAAAAAGAGGCGGGGCAAAATACAGTCAAAAGCCTATAAATCCTAAACGAAAAGTCAAAACTTCACAAAAATTGATGAGCATATGTGTCATAAAATGGTGAAGAAGCATGCAAAGTGTCATGGAGATCGGATTATAGGTGGCGCTATAACTGTCAAAAAGGTCTCATTCTTATTAGGTGTTCAAGGACTTTAGTGCTGAAAACCTATTGTATTTGCTATTTGAAAAAAAAAATCCCCTAAAACGCATCGTGCAGCCCAAACCGTAAGGCCTAGAGACTTGAAACTGGGCCAGATGGTAGGCCACACTTTTGGGGAGAATCTCTCAGAGTATGACCCCGATTGGCCCATAGGTGGCGCTACAGCAACCAAAAGTACTAAATTGCTCATAACTCCTAGACCATTTGTTCTAGCCTCAAGCTTTTTACACCATTGTTATCCTTGGATCAAGACGAACTAGATGTATATCTCAGATTTCGATTTGGGCCTAAGAATTTTTTTTTACGTCCAATTTTGTCCAAAACCTACTTTTGCGAACTAGTCCCTGGTTTTTTGCCCGATCGGAACCAAACCAGTCAGGCCTATTCTCTGGACTCTCTAGATCAATAATTATCGAAAAAAAATTGAAATTTTGCATTTGGGTGGCTGTAACAGGGTCATTTAAAAAAGAGGCGGGGCAAAATACAGTCAAAAGCCTATAAATCCTAAACGAAAAGTCAAAACTTCACAAAAATTGATGAGCATATGTGTCACAACATGGTGAAGAAGCATGCAAAGTTTCATGGAGATCGGATTATAGGTGGCGCTATAACTGTCAAAAAGGTCTCATTCTTATTAGGTGTTCAAGGACTTTAGTGCTGAAAACCTATTGTATTTGCTATTTGAAAAAAAAATTCCCCTAAAACGCATCGTGCAGCCCAAACCGTAAGGCCTAGAGACTTGAAACTCGACCAGATGGTAGGCCACACTTTTGGGGAGAACCTCTCAGAGTATGACCCCGATTGGCCCATAGGTGGCTCTACAGCAACCAAAAGTACTAAATTGCGCATGACTCCTAGACCGTTTGTCCTAGCCTCAAGCTTTTTACACCATTGTTATCCTTGACTCAAGACGAACTAGATGTATATCTCAGATTTCGATTTGGGCCTAAGAATGTTTTTTTTACGTCCAATTTTGTCCAAAACCTACTTTTGCGAACTAGTCCCTGGTTTTTTGCCCGATCGGAACCAAACCAGTCAGGCCTATTCTCTGGACTCTCTAGATCAATAATTATCGAAAAAAAATTGAAATTTTGCATTTGGGTGGCTGTAACAGGGTCATTTAAAAAAGAGGCGGGGCAAAATACAGTCAAAAGCCTATAAATCCTAAACGAAAAGTCAAAACTTCACAAAAATTGATGAGCATATGTGTCATAACATGGTGAAGAAGCATGCAAAGTTTCATGGAGATCGGATTATAGGTGGCGCTATAACTGTCAAAAAGGTCTCATTCTTATTAGGTGTTCAAGGACTTTAGTGCTGAAAACCTATTGTATTTGCTATTTGAAAAAAAAAATCCCCTAAAACGCATCGTGCAGCCCAAACCGTAAGGCCTAGAGACTTGAAACTGGGCCAGATGGTAGGCCACACTTTTGGGGAGAATCTCTCAGAGTATGACCCCGATTGGCCCATAGGTGGCGCTACAGCAACCAAAAGTACTAAATTGCTCATAACTCCTAGACCATTTGTTCTAGCCTCAAGCTTTTTACACCATTGTTATCCTTGGATCAAGACGAACTAGATGTATATCTCAGATTTCGATTTGGGCCTAAGAATTTTTTTTTACGTCCAATTTTGTCCAAAACCTACTTTTGCGAACTAGTCCCTGGTTTTTTGCCCGATCGGAACCAAACCAGTCAGGCCTATTCTCTGGACTCTCTAGATCAATAATTATCGAAAAAAAAATTGAAATTTTGCATTTGGGTGGCTGTAACAGGGTCATTTAAAAAAGAGGCGGGGCAAAATACAGTCAAAAGCCTATAAATCCTAAACGAAAAGTCAAAACTTCACAAAAATTGATGAGCATATGTGTCATAAAATGGTGAAGAAGCATGCAAAGTGTCATGGAGATCGGATTATAGGTGGCGCTATAACTGTCAAAAAGGTCTCATTCTTATTAGGTGTTCAAGGACTTTAGTGCTGAAAACCTATTGTATTTGCTATTTGAAAAAAAAAAATCCCCTAAAACGCATCGTGCAGCCCAAACCGTAAGGCCTAGAGACTTGAAACTGGGCCAGATGGTAGGCCACACTTTTGGGGAGAACCTCTCAGAGTATGACCCCGATTGGCCCATAGGTGGCGCTACAGCAACCAAAAGTACTCAATTGCTCATAACTCCTAGACCATTTGTCCTAGCCTCAAGCTTTTTACACCATTGTTATCCTTGGCTCAAGACGAACTAGATGTATATCTCAGATTTCGATTTGGGCCTAAGAATTTTTTTTTACGTCCAATTTTGTCCAAAACCTACTTTTGCGAACTAGTCCCTGGTTTTTTGCCCGATCGGAACCAAACCAGTCAGGCCTATTCTCTGGACTCTCTAGATCAATAATTATCGAAAAAAAATTGAAATTTTGCATTTGGGTGGCTGTAACAGGGTCATTTAAAAAAGAGGCGGGGCAAAATACAGTCAAAAGCCTATAAATCCTAAACGAAAAGTCAAAACTTCACAAAAATTGATGAGCATATGTGTCATAAAATGGTGAAGAAGCATGCAAAGTGTCATGGAGATCGGATTATAGGTGGCGCTATAACTGTCAAAAAGGTCTCATTCTTATTAGGTGTTCAAGGACTTTAGTGCTGAAAACCTATTGTATTTGCTATTTGAAAAAAAAAATCCCCTAAAACGCATCGTGCAGCCCAAACCGTAAGGCCTAGAGACTTGAAACTGGGCCAGATGGTAGGCCACACTTTTGGGGAGAACCTCTCAGAGTATGACCCCGATTGGCCCATAGGTGGCGCTACAGCAACCAAAAGTACTCAATTGCTCATAACTCCTAGACCATTTGTCCTAGCCTCAAGCTTTTTACACCATTGTTATCCTTGGCTCAAGACGAACTAGATGTATATCTCAGATTTCGATTTGGGCCTAAGAATTTTTTTTTACGTCCAATTTTGTCCAAAACCTACTTTTGCGAACTAGTCCCTGGTTTTTTGCCCGATCGGAACCAAACCAGTCAGGCCTATTCTCTGGACTCTCTAGATCAATAATTATCGAAAAAAAATTGAAATTTTGCATTTGGGTGGCTGTAACAGGGTCATTTAAAAAAGAGGCGGGGCAAAATACAGTCAAAAGCCTATAAATCCTAAACGAAAAGTCAAAACTTCACAAAAATTGATGAGCATATGTGTCATAAAATGGTGAAGAAGCATGCAAAGTGTCATGGAGATCGGATTATAGGTGGCGCTATAACTGTCAAAAAGGTCTCATTCTTATTAGGTGTTCAAGGACTTTAGTGCTGAAAACCTATTGTATTTGCTATTTGAAAAAAAAAATCCCCTAAAACGCATCGTGCAGCCCAAACCGTAAGGCCTAGAGACTTGAAACTGGGCCAGATGGTAGGCCACACTTTTGGGGAGAATCTCTCAGAGTATGACCCCGATTGGCCCATAGGTGGCGCTACAGCAACCAAAAGTACTAAATTGCTCATAACTCCTAGACCATTTGTTCTAGCCTCAAGCTTTTTACACCATTGTTATCCTTGGATCAAGACGAACTAGATGTATATCTCAGATTTCGATTTGGGCCTAAGAATTTTTTTTTACGTCCAATTTTGTCCAAAACCTACTTTTGCGAACTAGTCCCTGGTTTTTTGCCCGATCGGAACCAAACCAGTCAGGCCTATTCTCTGGACTCTCTAGATCAATAATTATCGAAAAAAAATTGAAATTTTGCATTTGGGTGGCTGTAACAGGGTCATTTAAAAAAGAGGCGGGGCAAAATACAGTCAAAAGCCTATAAATCCTAAACGAAAAGTCAAAACTTCACAAAAATTGATGAGCATATGTGTCACAACATGGTGAAGAAGCATGCAAAGTGTCATGGAGATCGGATTATAGGTGGCGCTATAACTGTCAAAAAGGTCTCATTCTTATTAGGTGTTCAAGGACTTTAGTGCTGAAAACCTATTGTATTTGCTATTTGAAAAAAAAAATCCCCTAAAACGCATCGTGCAGCCCAAACCGTAAGGCCTAGAGACTTGAAACTGGGCCAGATGGTAGGCCACACTTTTGGGGAGAATCTCTCAGAGTATGACCCCGATTGGCCCATAGGTGGCGCTACAGCAACCAAAAGTACTAAATTGCTCATAACTCCTAGACCATTTGTTCTAGCCTCAAGCTTTTTACACCATTGTTATCCTTGGATCAAGACGAACTAGATGTATATCTCAGATTTCGATTTGGGCCTAAGAATTTTTTTTTACGTCCAATTTTGTCCAAAACCTACTTTTGCGAACTAGTCCCTGGTTTTTTGCCCGATCGGAACCAAACCAGTCAGGCCTATTCTCTGGACTCTCTAGATCAATAATTATCGAAAAAAAATTTAAATTTTGCATTTGGGTGGCTGTAACAGGGTCATTTAAAAAAGAGGCGGGGCAAAATACAGTCAAAAGCCTATAAATCCTAAACGAAAAGTCAAAACTTCACAAAAATTGATGAGCATATGTGTCACAACATGGTGAAGAAGCATGCAAAGTTTCATGGAGATCGGATTATAGGTGGCGCTATAACTGTCAAAAAGGTCTCATTCTTATTAGGTGTTCAAGGACTTTAGTGCTGAAAACCTATTGTATTTGCTATTTGAAAAAAAAAATCCCCTAAAACGCATCGTGCAGCCCAAACCGTAAGGCCTAGAGACTTGAAACTGGGCCAGATGGTAGGCCACACTTTTGGGGAGAACCTCTCAGAGTATGACCCCGATTGGCCCATAGGTGGCGCTACAGCAACCAAAAGTACTAAATTGCTCATAACTCCTAGACTGTTTGTCCTAGCCTCAAGCTTTTTACACCACTGTTATCCTTGGCTCAAGACGAACAAGATGTATATCTCAGATTTCGATTTGGGCCTAACACATTTTTTTTTACGTCCAATTTTGTCCAAAACCTACTTTTGCGAACTAGTCCCTGGTTTTTCGCCCGATCGGAACCAAACCAGTCTAGACCTATTCTCTGGACTCTCTAGATCAATAATTATCGAATAAAAATTTGAAATTTTGCATTTGGGTGGCTGTAACAGGGTCATTTAAAAAAGGGTGGGGCAAAACACAGTCAAAAGCCTATAAATCCTAAACGAAAAGTCAAAACTTCACAAAAATTGATGAGCATATGTGTCATAACATGGTGAAGAAGCATGCAAAGTTTCATGGAGATCGGATTATAGGTGGCGCTATAACTGTCAAAAAGGTCTCATTCTTATTAGGTGTTCAAGCACTTTAGTGCTGAAAACCTATTGTATTTGCTATTTGAAAAAAAAATTGCTCTAAAACGCATCGTGCAGCCCAAACCGTAAGGCCTAGAGACTTGAAACTCGACCAGATGGTAGGCCACACTTTTGGGGAGAACCTCTCAGAGTATGACCCCGATTGGCCCATAGGTGGCGCTACAGCAACCAAAAGTACTAAATTGCGCATGACTCCTAGACCGTTTGTCCTAGCCTCAAGCTTTTTACACCATTGTTATCCTTGGCTCAAGACGAACTAGATGTATATCTCAGATTTCGATTTGGGCCTAAGAATTTTTTTTTTACGTCCAATTTTGTCCAAAACCTACTTTTGCGAACTAGTCCCTGGTTTTTTGCCCGATCGGAACCAAACCAGTCAGGCCTATTCTCTGGACTCTCTAGATCAATAATTATCGAAAAAAAATTGAAATTTTGCATTTGGGTGGCTGTAACAGGGTCATTTAAAAAAGAGGCGGGGCAAAATACAGTCAAAAGCCTATAAATCCTAAACGAAAAGTCAAAACTTCACAAAAATTGATGAGCATATGTGTCATAAAATGGTGAAGAAGCATGCAAAGTGTCATGGAGATCGGATTATAGGTGGCGCTATAACTGTCAAAAAGGTCTCATTCTTATTAGGTGTTCAAGGACTTTAGTGCTGAAAACCTATTGTATTTGCTATTTGAAAAAAAAAATCCCCTAAAACGCATCGTGCAGCCCAAACCGTAAGGCCTAGAGACTTGAAACTGGGCCAGATGGTAGGCCACACTTTTGGGGAGAACCTCTCAGAGTATGACCCCGATTGGCCCATAGGTGGCGCTACAGCAACCAAAAGTACTCAATTGCTCATAACTCCTAGACCATTTGTCCTAGCCTCAAGCTTTTTACACCATTGTTATCCTTGGCTCAAGACGAACTAGATGTATATCTCAGATTTCGATTTGGGCCTAAGAATTTTTTTTTACGTCCAATTTTGTCCAAAACCTACTTTTGCGAACTAGTCCCTGGTTTTTTGCCCGATCGGAACCAAACCAGTCAGGCCTATTCTCTGGACTCTCTAGATCAATAATTATCGAAAAAAAATTGAAATTTTGCATTTGGGTGGCTGTAACAGGGTCATTTAAAAAAGAGGCGGGGCAAAATACAGTCAAAAGCCTATAAATCCTAAACGAAAAGTCAAAACTTCACAAAAATTGATGAGCATATGTGTCATAAAATGGTGAAGAAGCATGCAAAGTGTCATGGAGATCGGATTATAGGTGGCGCTATAACTGTCAAAAAGGTCTCATTCTTATTAGGTGTTCAAGGACTTTAGTGCTGAAAACCTATTGTATTTGCTATTTGAAAAAAAAAATCCCATAAAACGCATCGTGCAGCCCAAACCGTAAGGCCTAGAGACTTGAAACTGGGCCAGATGGTAGGCCACACTTTTGGGGAGAATCTCTCAGAGTATGACCCCGATTGGCCCATAGGTGGCGCTACAGCAACCAAAAGTACTAAATTGCTCATAACTCCTAGACCATTTGTTCTAGCCTCAAGCTTTTTACACCATTGTTATCCTTGGATCAAGACGAACTAGATGTATATCTCAGATTTCGATTTGGGCCTAAGAATTTTTTTTTACGTCCAATTTTGTCCAAAACCTACTTTTGCGAACTAGTCCCTGGTTTTTTGCCCGATCGGAACCAAACCAGTCAGGCCTATTCTCTGGACTCTCTAGATCAATAATTATCGAAAAAAAATTGAAATTTTGCATTTGGGTGGCTGTAACAGGGTCATTTAAAAAAGAGGCGGGGCAAAATACAGTCAAAAGCCTATAAATCCTAAACGAAAAGTCAAAACTTCACAAAAATTGATGAGCATATGTGTCACAACATGGTGAAGAAGCATGCAAAGTTTCATGGAGATCGGATTATAGGTGGCGCTATAACTGTCAAAAAGGTCTCATTCTTATTAGGTGTTCAAGGACTTTAGTGCTGAAAACCTATTGTATTTGCTATTTGAAAAAAAAAATCCCCTAAAACGCATCGTGCAGCCCAAACCGTAAGGCCTAGAGACTTGAAACTGGGCCAGATGGTAGGCCACACTTTTGGGGAGAACCTCTCAGAGTATGACCCCGATTGGCCCATAGGTGGCGCTACAGCAACCAAAAGTACTAAATTGCTCATAACTCCTAGACTGTTTGTCCTAGCCTCAAGCTTTTTACACCACTGTTATCCTTGGCTCAAGACGAACAAGATGTATATCTCAGATTTCGATTTGGGCCTAACACATTTTTTTTTACGTCCAATTTTGTCCAAAACCTACTTTTGCGAACTAGTCCCTGGTTTTTCGCCCGATCGGAACCAAACCAGTCTAGACCTATTCTCTGGACTCTCTAGATCAATAATTATCGAATAAAAATTTGAAATTTTGCATTTGGGTGGCTGTAACAGGGTCATTTAAAAAAGGGTGGGGCAAAACACAGTCAAAAGCCTATAAATCCTAAACGAAAAGTCAAAACTTCACAAAAATTGATGAGCATATGTGTCATAACATGGTGAAGAAGCATGCAAAGTTTCATGGAGATCGGATTATAGGTGGCGCTATAACTGTCAAAAAGGTCTCATTCTTATTAGGTGTTCAAGCACTTTAGTGCTGAAAACCTATTGTATTTGCTATTTGAAAAAAAAATTGCTCTAAAACGCATCGTGCAGCCCAAACCGTAAGGCCTAGAGACTTGAAACTCGACCAGATGGTAGGCCACACTTTTGGGGAGAACCTCTCAGAGTATGACCCCGATTGGCCCATAGGTGGCGCTACAGCAACCAAAAGTACTAAATTGCGCATGACTCCTAGACCGTTTGTCCTAGCCTCAAGCTTTTTACACCATTGTTATCCTTGGCTCAAGACGAACTAGATGTATATCTCAGATTTCGATTTGGGCCTAAGAATTTTTTTTTTACGTCCAATTTTGTCCAAAACCTACTTTTGCGAACTAGTCCCTGGTTTTTTGCCCGATCGGAACCAAACCAGTCAGGCCTATTCTCTGGACTCTCTAGATCAATAATTATCGAAAAAAAATTGAAATTTTGCATTTGGGTGGCTGTAACAGGGTCATTTAAAAAAGAGGCGGGGCAAAATACAGTCAAAAGCCTATAAATCCTAAACGAAAAGTCAAAACTTCACAAAAATTGATGAGCATATGTGTCATAACATGGTGAAGAAGCATGCAAAGTTTCATGGAGATCGGATTATAGGTGGCGCTATAACTGTCAAAAAGGTCTCATTCTTATTAGGTGTTCAAGGACTTTAGTGCTGAAAACCTATTGTATTTGCTATTTGAAAAAAAAAATCCCCTAAAACGCATCGTGCAGCCCAAACCGTAAGGCCTAGAGACTTGAAACTGGGCCAGATGGTAGGCCACACTTTTGGGGAGAATCTCTCAGAGTATGACCCCGATTGGCCCATAGGTGGCGCTACAGCAACCAAAAGTACTCAATTGCTCATAACTCCTAGACCATTTGTCCTAGCCTCAAGCTTTTTACACCATTGTTATCCTTGGCTCAAGACGAACTAGATGTATATCTCAGATTTCGATTTGGGCCTAAGAATTTTTTTTTTACGTCCAATTTTGTCCAAAACCTACTTTTGCGAACTAGTCCCTGGTTTTTTGCCCGATCGGAACCAAACCAGTCAGGCCTATTCTCTGGACTCTCTAGATCAATAATTATCGAAAAAAAATTGAAATTTTGCATTTGGGTGGCTGTAACAGGGTCATTTAAAAAAGAGGCGGGGCAAAATACAGTCAAAAGCCTATAAATCCTAAACGAAAAGTCAAAACTTCACAAAAATTGATGAGCATATGTGTCATAAAATGGTGAAGAAGCATGCAAAGTGTCATGGAGATCGGATTATAGGTGGCGCTATAACTGTCAAAAAGGTCTCATTCTTATTAGGTGTTCAAGGACTTTAGTGCTGAAAACCTATTGTATTTGCTATTTGAAAAAAAAAATCCCCTAAAACGCATCGTGCAGCCCAAACCGTAAGGCCTAGAGACTTGAAACTGGGCCAGATGGTAGGCCACACTTTTGGGGAGAATCTCTCAGAGTATGACCCCGATTGGCCCATAGGTGGCGCTACAGCAACCAAAAGTACTAAATTGCTCATAACTCCTAGACCATTTGTTCTAGCCTCAAGCTTTTTACACCATTGTTATCCTTGGATCAATACGAACTAGATGTATATCTCAGATTTTGATTTGGGCCTAAGAATTTTTTTTTACGTCCAATTTTGTCCAAAACCTACTTTTGCGAACTAGTCCCTGGTTTTTTGCCCGATCGGAACCAAACCAGTCTAGGCCTATTCTCTGGACTCTCTAGATCAATAATTATCGAAAAAAAATTGAAATTTTGCATTTGGGTGGCTGTAACAGGGTCATTTAAAAAAGAGGCGGGGCAAAATACAGTCAAAAGCCTATAAATCCTAAACGAAAAGTCAAAACTTCACAAAAATTGATGAGCATATGTGTCACAACATGGTGAAGAAGCATGCAAAGTTTCATGGAGATCGGATTATAGGTGGCGCTATAACTGTCAAAAAGGTCTCATTCTTATTAGGTGTTCAAGGACTTTAGTGCTGAAAACCTATTGTATTTGCTATTTGAAAAAAAAAATCCCCTAAAACGCATCGTGCAGCCCAAACCGTAAGGCCTAGAGACTTGAAACTGGGCCAGATGGTAGGCCACACTTTTGGGGAGAATCTCTCAGAGTATGACCCCGATTGGCCCATAGGTGGCGCTACAGCAACCAAAAGTACTAAATTGCTCATAACTCCTAGACCATTTGTTCTAGCCTCAAGCTTTTTACACCATTGTTATCCTTGGATCAAGACGAACTAGATGTATATCTCAGATTTCGATTTGGGCCTAAGAATTTTTTTTTTACGTCCAATTTTGTCCAAAACCTACTTTTGCGAACTAGTCCCTGGTTTTTTGCCCGATCGGAACCAAACCAGTCTAGGCCTATTCTCTGGACTCTCTAGATCAATAATTATCGAAAAAAAATTGAAATTTTGCATTTGGGTGGCTGTAACAGGGTCATTTAAAAAAGAGGCGGGGCAAAATACAGTCAAAAGCCTATAAATCCTAAAAGAAAAGTCAAAACTTCACAAAAATTGATGAGCATATGTGTCACAACATGGTGAAGAAGCATGCAAAGTTTCATGGAGATCGGATTATAGGTGGCGCTATAACTGTCAAAAAGGTCTCATTCTTATTAGGTGTTCAAGGACTTTAGTGCTGAAAACCTATTGTATTTGCTATTTGAAAAAAAAAATCCCCTAAAACGCATCGTGCAGCCCAAACCGTAAGGCCTAGAGACTTGAAACTGGGCCAGATGGTAGGCCACACTTTTGGGGAGAACCTCTCAGAGTATGACCCCGATTGGCCCATAGGTGGCGCTACAGCAACCAAAAGTACTAAATTGCTCATAACTCCTAGACTGTTTGTCCTAGCCTCAAGCTTTTTACACCACTGTTATCCTTGGCTCAAGACGAACAAGATGTATATCTCAGATTTCGATTTGGGCCTAACACATTTTTTTTACGTCCAATTTTGTCCAAAACCTACTTTTGCGAACTAGTCCCTGGTTTTTCGCCCGATCGGAACCAAACCAGTCTAGACCTATTCTCTGGACTCTCTAGATCAATAATTATCGAATAAAAATTTGAAATTTTGCATTTGGGTGGCTGTAACAGGGTCATTTAAAAAAGGGTGGGGCAAAACACAGTCAAAAGCCTATAAATCCTAAACGAAAAGTCAAAACTTCACAAAAATTGATGAGCATATGTGTCATAACATGGTGAAGAAGCATGCAAAGTTTCATGGAGATCGGATTATAGGTGGCGCTATAACTGTCAAAAAGGTCTCATTCTTATTAGGTGTTCAAGCACTTTAGTGCTGAAAACCTATTGTATTTGCTATTTGAAAAAAAAATTGCTCTAAAACGCATCGTGCAGCCCAAACCGTAAGGCCTAGAGACTTGAAACTCGACCAGATGGTAGGCCACACTTTTGGGGAGAACCTCTCAGAGTATGACCCCGATTGGCCCATAGGTGGCGCTACAGCAACCAAAAGTACTAAATTGCGCATGACTCCTAGACCGTTTGTCCTAGCCTCAAGCTTTTTACACCATTGTTATCCTTGGCTCAAGACGAACTAGATGTATATCTCAGATTTCGATTTGGGCCTAAGAATTTTTTTTTTACGTCCAATTTTGTCCAAAACCTACTTTTGCGAACTAGTCCCTGGTTTTTTGCCCGATCGGAACCAAACCAGTCAGGCCTATTCTCTGGACTCTCTAGATCAATAATTATCGAAAAAAAATTGAAATTTTGCATTTGGGTGGCTGTAACAGGGTCATTTAAAAAAGAGGCGGGGCAAAATACAGTCAAAAGCCTATAAATCCTAAACGAAAAGTCAAAACTTCACAAAAATTGATGAGCATATGTGTCATAACATGGTGAAGAAGCATGCAAAGTTTCATGGAGATCGGATTATAGGTGGCGCTATAACTGTCAAAAAGGTCTCATTCTTATTAGGTGTTCAAGGACTTTAGTGCTGAAGACCTATTGTATTTGCTATTTGAAAAAAAAATTCCCCTAAAACGCATCGTGCAGCCCAAACCGTAAGGCCTAGAGACTTGAAACTGGGCCAGATGGTAGGCCACACTTTTGGGGAGAACCTTTCAGAGTATGACCCCGATTGGCCCATAGGTGGCGCTACAGCAACCAAAAGTACTAAATTGCTCATAACTCCTAGACCATTTGTCCTAGCCTCAAGCTTTTTACACCACTGTTATCCTTGGCTCAAGACGAACTAGATGTATATCTCAGATTTCGATTTGGGCCTAAGAATTTTTTTTTTACGTCCAATTTTGTCCAAAACCTACTTTTGCGAACTAGTCCCTGGTTTTTTGCCCGATCGGAACCAAACCAGTCAGGCCTATTCTCTGGACTCTCTAGATCAATAATTATCGAAAAAAAATTGAAATTTTGCATTTGGGTGGCTGTAACAGGGTCATTTAAAAAAGAGGCGGGGCAAAATACAGTCAAAAGCCTATAAATCCTAAACGAAAAGTCAAAACTTCACAAAAATTGATGAGCATATGTGTCATAACATGGTGAAGAAGCATGCAAAGTTTCATGGAGATCGGATTATAGGTGGCGCTATAACTGTCAAAAAGGTCTCATTCTTATTAGGTGTTCAAGGACTTTAGTGCTGAAAACCTATTGTATTTGCTATTTGAAAAAAAAAATCCCCTAAAACGCATCGTGCAGCCCAAACCGTAAGGCCTAGAGACTTGAAACTGGGCCAGATGGTAGGCCACACTTTTGGGGAGAATCTCTCAGAGTATGACCCCGATTGGCCCATAGGTGGCGCTACAGCAACCAAAACTACTAAATTGCTCATAACTCCTAGACCATTTGTCCTAGCCTCAAGCTTTTTACACCACTGTTATCCTTGGCTCAAGACGAACAAGATGTATATCTCAGATTTCGATTTGGGCCTAACACTTTTTTTTTTACGTCCAATTTTATCCAAAACCTACTTTTGCGAACTAGTCCCTGTTTTTTCGCCCGATCGGAACCAAACCAGTCTAGACCTATTCTCTGGACTCTCTAGATCAATAATTATCGAATAAAAATTTGAAATTTTGCATTTGGGTGGCTGTAACAGGGTCATTTAAAAAAGGGTGGGGCAAAACACAGTCAAAAGCCTATAAATCCTAAACGAAAAGTCAAAACTTCACAAAAATTGATGAGCATATGTGTCATAACATGGTGAAAAAGCATGCAAAGTTTCATGGAGATCGGATTATAGGTGGCGCTATAACTGTCAAAAAGGTCTCATTCTTATTAGGTGTTCAAGCACTTTAGTGCTGAAAACCTATTGTATTTGCTATTTGAAAAAAAAATTGCTCTAAAACGCATCGTGCAGCCCAAACCGTAAGGCCTAGAGACTTGAAACTCGACCAGATGGTAGGCCACACTTTTGGGGAGAACCTCTCAGAGTATGACCCCGATTGGCCCATAGGTGGCGCTACAGCAACCAAAAGTACTAAATTGCGCATGACTCCTAGACCGTTTGTCCTAGCCTCAAGCTTTTTACACCATTGTTATCCTTGGCTCAAGACGAACTAGATGTATATCTCAGATTTCGATTTGGGCCTAAGAATTTTTTTTTTACGTCCAATTTTGTCCAAAACCTACTTTTGCGAACTAGTCCCTGGTTTTTTGCCCGATCGGAACCAAACCAGTCAGGCCTATTCTCTGGACTCTCTAGATCAATAATTATCGAAAAAAAATTGAAATTTTGCATTTGGGTGGCTGTAACAGGGTCATTTAAAAAAGAGGCGGGGCAAAATACAGTCAAAAGCCTATAAATCCTAAACGAAAAGTCAAAACTTCACAAAAATTGATGAGCATATGTGTCATAACATGGTGAAGAAGCATGCAAAGTTTCATGGAGATCGGATTATAGGTGGCGCTATAACTGTCAAAAAGGTCTCATTCTTATTAGGTGTTCAAGGACTTTAGTGCTGAAAACCTATTGTATTTGCTATTTGAAAAAAAAAATCCCCTAAAACGCATCGTGCAGCCCAAACCGTAAGGCCTAGAGACTTGAAACTGGGCCAGATGGTAGGCCACACTTTTGGGGAGAATCTCTCAGAGTATGACCCCGATTGGCCCATAGGTGGCGCTACAGCAACCAAAAGTACTAAATTGCTCATAACTCCTAGACCATTTGTCCTAGCCTCAAGCTTTTTACACCACTGTTATCCTTGGCTCAAGACGAACAAGATGTATATCTCAGATTTCGATTTGGGCCTAACACTTTTTTTTTTACGTCCAATTTTGTCCAAAACCTACTTTTGCGAACTAGTCCCTGTTTTTTCGCCCGATCGGAACCAAACCAGTCTAGACCTATTCTCTGGACTCTCTAGATCAATAATTATCGAATAAAAATTTGAAATTTTGCATTTGGGTGGCTGTAACAGGGTCATTTAAAAAAGGGTGGGGCAAAACACAGTCAAAAGCCTATAAATCCTAAACGAAAATTCAAAACTTCACAAAAATTGATGAGCATATGTGTCATAACATGGTGAAAAAGCATGCAAAGTTTCATGGAGATCGGATTATAGGTGGCGCTATAACTGTCAAAAAGGTCTCATTCTTATTAGGTGTTCAAGGACTTTAGTGCTGAAAACCTATTATATTTGCTATTTGAAAAAAAAAATCCCCTAAAACGCATCGTGCAGCCCAAACCGTAAGGCCTAGAGACTTGAAACTGGGCCAGATGGTAGGCCACACTTTTGGGGAGAACCTCTCAGAGTATGACCCCGATTGGCCCATAGGTGGAGCTACAGCAATCAAAAGTACTCAATTGCTCATAACTCCTAGACCGTTTGTCCTAGCCTCAAGCTTTTTACACCACTGTTATCCTTGGCTCAAGACGAACAAGATGTATATCTCAGATTTCGATTTGGGCCTAACACTTTTTTTTTTACGTCCAATTTTGTCCAAAACCTACTTTTGCGAACTAGTCCCTGGTTTTTCGCCCGATCGGAACCAAACCAGTCTAGACCTATTCTCTGGACTCTCTAGATCAATAATTATCGAATAAAAATTTGAAATTTTGCATTTGGGTGGCTGTAACAGGGTCATTTAAAAAAGGGTGGGGCAAAACACAGTCAAAAGCCTATAAATCCTAAACGAAAAGTCAAAACTTCACAAAAATTGAAGAGCATATGTGTCATAACATGGTGAAGAAGCATGCAAAGTTTCATGGAGATCGGATTATAGGTGGCGCTATAACTGTCAAAAAGGTCTCATTCTTATTAGGTGTTCAAGCACTTTAGTGCTGAAAACCTATTGTATTTGCTATTTGAAAAAAAAATTGCCCTAAAACGCATCGTGCAGCCCAAACCGTAAGGCCTAGAGACTTGAAACTCGACCAGATGGTAGGCCACACTTTTGGGGAGAACCTCTCAGAGTATGACCCCGATTGGCCCATAGGTGGCTCTACAGCAACCAAAAGTACTAAATTGTGCATAACTCCTAGACCGTTTGTCCTAGCCTCAAGGTTTTTACACCATTGTTATCCTTGGCTCAAGACGCACTAGATGTATATCTCAGATTTCGATTTGGGCCTAAGAATTTTTTTTTTACGTCCAATTTTGTCCAAAACCTACTTTTGCGAACTAGTCCCTGGTTTTTTGCCCGATCGGAACCAAAACAGTCTAGGCCTATTCTCTGGACTCTCTAGATCAATAATTATCGAAAAAAAATTGAAATTTTGCATTTGGGTGGCTGTAACAGGGTCATTTAAAAAAGAGGCGGGGCAAAATACAGTCAAAAGCCTATAAATCCTAAACGAAAAGTCAAAACTTCACAAAAACTGATGAGCATATGTGTCATAACATGGTGAAGAAGCATGCAAAGTTTCATGGAGATCGGATTATAGGTGGCGCTATAACTGTCAAAAAGGTCTCATTCTTATTAGGTGTTCAAGGACTTTAGTGCTGAAAACCTATTGTATTTGCTATTTGAAAAAAAAAATCCCCTAAAACGCATCGTGCAGCCCAAACCGTAAGGCCTAGAGACTTGAAACTGGGCCAGATGGTAGGCCACACTTTTGGGGAGAACCTCTCAGAGTATGACCCCGATTGGCCCATAGGTGGCGCTACAGCAACCAAAAGTACTAAATTGCTCATAACTCCTAGACTGTTTGTCCTAGCCTCAAGCTTTTTACACCACTGTTATCCTTGGCTCAAGACGAACAAGATGTATATCTCAGATTTCGATTTGGGCCTAACACTTTTTTTTTTACGTCCAATTTTGTCCAAAACCTACTTTTGCGAACTAGTCCCTGGTTTTTCGCCCGATTGGAACCAAACCAGTCTAGACCTATTCTCTGGACTCTCTAGATCAATAATTATCGAATAAAAATTTGAAATTTTGCATTTGGGTGGCTGTAACAGGGTCATTTAAAAAAGGGTGGGGCAAAACACAGTCAAAAGCCTATAAATCCTAAACGAAAAGTCAAAACTTCACAAAAATTGAAGAGCATATGTGTCATAACATGGTGAAGAAGCATGCAAAGTTTCATGGAGATCGGATTATAGGTGGCGCTATAACTGTCAAAAAGGTCTCATTCTTATTAGGTGTTCAAGCACTTTAGTGCTGAAAACCTATTGTATTTGCTATTTGAAAAAAAAATTGCCCTAAAACGCATCGTGCAGCCCAAACCGTAAGGCCTAGAGACTTGAAACTCGACCAGATGGTAGGCCACACTTTTGGGGAGAACCTCTCAGAGTATGACCCCGATTGGCCCATAGGTGGCTCTACAGCAACCAAAAGTACTAAATTGTGCATAACTCCTAGACCGTTTGTCCTAGCCTCAAGGTTTTTACACCATTGTTATCCTTGGCTCAAAACGCACTAGATGTATATCTCAGATTTCGATTTGGGCCTAAGAATTTTTTTTTTACGTCCAATTTTGTCCAAAACCTACTTTTGCGAACTAGTCCCTGGTTTTTTGCCCGATCGGAACCAAAACAGTCTAGGCCTATTCTCTGGACTCTGTAGATCAATAATTATCGAAAAAAAATTGAAATTTTGCATTTGGGTGGCTGTAACAGGGTCATTTAAAAAAGAGGCGGGGCAAAATACAGTCAAAAGCCTATAAATCCTAAACGAAAAGTCAAAACTTCACAAAAACTGATGAGCATATGTGTCATAACATGGTGAAGAAGCATGCAAAGTTTCATGGAGATCGGATTATAGGTGGCGCTATAACTGTCAAAAAGGTCTCATTCTTATTAGGTGTTCAAGGACTTTAGTGCTGAAAACCTATTGTATTTGCTATTTGAAAAAAAAAATCCCCTAAAACGCATCGTGCAGCCCAAACCGTAAGGCCTAGAGACTTGAAACTGGGCCAGATGGTAGGCCACACTTTTGGGGAGAACCTCTCAGAGTATGACCCCGATTGGCCCATAGGTGGCGCTACAGCAACCAAAAGTACTAAATTGCTCATAACTCCTAGACCATTTGTCCTAGCCTCAAGCTTTTTACACCACTGTTATCCTTGGCTCAAGACGAACAAGATGTATATCTCAGATTTCGATTTGGGCCTAACACTTTTTTTTTTACGTCCAATTTTGTCCAAAACCTACTTTTGCGAACTAGTCCCTGTTTTTTCGCCCGATCGGAACCAAACCAGTCTAGACCTATTCTCTGGACTCTCTAGATCAATAATTATCGAATAAAAATTTGAAATTTTGCATTTGGGTGGCTGTAACAGGGTCATTTAAAAAAGGGTGGGGCAAAACACAGTCAAAAGCCTATAAATCCTAAACGAAAAGTCAAAACTTCACAAAAATTGATGAGCATATGTGTCATAACATGGTGAAGAAGCATGCAAAGTTTCATGGAGATCGGATTATAGGTGGCGCTATAACTGTCAAAAAGGTCTCATTCTTATCAGGTGTTCAAGCACTTTAGTGCTGAAAACCTATTGTATTTGCTATTTGAAAAAAAAATTGCCCTAAAACGCATCGTGCAGCCCAAACCGTAAGGCCTAGAGACTTGAAACTCGACCAGATGGTAGGCCACACTTTTGGGGAGAACCTCTCAGAGTATGACCCCGATTGGCCCATAGGTGGCTCTACAGCAACCAAAAGTACTAAATTGTGCATAACTCCTAGACCGTTTGTCCTAGCCTCAAGGTTTTTACACCATTGTTATCCTTGGCTCAAGACGCACTAGATGTATATCTCAGATTTCGATTTGGGCCTAAGAATTTTTTTTTTACGTCCAATTTTGTCCAAAACCTACTTTTGCGAACTAGTCCCTGGTTTTTTGCCCGATCGGAACCAAAACAGTCTAGGCCTATTCTCTGGACTCTCTAGATCAATAATTATCGAAAAAAAATTGAAATTTTGCATTTGGGTGGCTGTAACAGGGTAATTTAAAAAAGAGGCGGGGCAAAATACAGTCAAAAGCCTATAAATCCTAAACGAAAAGTCAAAACTTCACAAAAACTGATGAGCATATGTGTCATAACATGGTGAAGAAGCATGCAAAGTTTCATGGAGATCGGATTATAGGTGGCGCTATAACTGTCAAAAAGGTCTCATTCTTATTAGGTGTTCAAGGACTTTAGTGCTGAAAACCTATTGTATTTGCTATTTGAAAAAAAAAATCCCCTAAAACGCATCGTGCAGCCCAAACCGTAAGGCCTAGAGACTTGAAACTGGGCCAGATGGTAGGCCACACTTTTGGGGAGAACCTCTCAGAGTATGACCCCGATTGGCCCATAGGTGGCGCTACAGCAACCAAAAGTACTAAATTGCTCATAACTCCTAGACTGTTTGTCCTAGCCTCAAGCTTTTTACACCACTGTTATCCTTGGCTCAAGACGAACAAGATGTATATCTCAGATTTCGATTTGGGCCTAACACTTTTTTTTTTACGTCCAATTTTGTCCAAAACCTACTTTTGCGAACTAGTCCCTGGTTTTTCGCCCGATCGGAACCAAACCAGTCTAGACCTATTCTCTGGACTCTCTAGATCAATAATTATCGAATAAAAATTTGAAATTTTGCATTTGGGTGGCTGTAACAGGGTCATTTAAAAAAGGGTGGGGCAAAACACAGTCAAAAGCCTATAAATCCTAAACGAAAAGTCAAAACTTCACAAAAATTGATGAGCATATGTGTCATAACATGGTGAAGAAGCATGCAAAGTTTCATGGAGATCGGATTATAGGTGGCGCTATAACTGTCAAAAAGGTCTCATTCTTATTAGGTGTTCAAGCACTTTAGTGCTGAAAACCTATTGTATTTGCTATTTGAAAAAAAAATTGCCCTAAAACGCATCGTGCAGCCCAAACCGTAAGGCCTAGAGACTTGAAACTCGACCAGATGGTAGGCCACACTTTTGGGGAGAACCTCTCAGAGTATGACCCCGATTGGCCCATAGGTGGCTCTACAGCAACCAAAAGTACTAAATTGTGCATAACTCCTAGACCGTTTGTCCTAGCCTCAAGGTTTTTACACCATTGTTATCCTTGGCTCAAGACGCACTAGATGTATATCTCAGATTTCGATTTGGGCCTAAGAATTTTTTTTTTACGTCCAATTTTGTCCAAAACCTACTTTTGCGAACTAGTCCCTGGTTTTTTGCCCGATCGGAACCAAAACAGTCTAGGCCTATTCTCTGGACTCTCTAGATCAATAATTATCGAAAAAAAATTGAAATTTTGCATTTGGGTGGCTGTAACAGGGTCATTTAAAAAAGGGTGGGGCAAAACACAGTCAAAAGCCTATAAATCCTAAACGAAAAGTCAAAACTTCACAAAAATTGATGAGCATATGTGTCATAACATGGTGAAGAAGCATGCAAAGTTTCATGGAGATCGGATTATAGGTGGCGCTATAACTGTCAAAAAGGTCTCATTCTTATTAGGTGTTCAAGGACTTTAGTGCTGAAAACCTATTGTATTTGCTATTTGAAAAAAAAAATCCCCTAAAACGCATCGTGCAGCCCAAACCGTAAGGCCTAGAGACTTGAAACTGGGCCAGATGGTAGGCCACACTTTTGGGGAGAACCTCTCAGAGTATGACCCCGATTGGCCCATAGGTGGCGCTACAGCAACCAAAAGTACTAAATTGCTCATAACTCCTAGACTGTTTGTCCTAGCCTCAAGCTTTTTACACCACTGTTATCCTTGGCTCAAGACGAACAAGATGTATATCTCAGATTTCGATTTGGGCCTAACACTTTTTTTTTTACGTCCAATTTTGTCCAAAACCTACTTTTGCGAACTAGTCCCTGGTTTTTCGCCCGATCGGAACCAAACCAGTCTAGACCTATTCTCTGGACTCTCTAGATCAATAATTATCGAATAAAAATTTGAAATTTTGCATTTGGGTGGCTGTAACAGGGTCATTTAAAAAAGGGTGGGGCAAAACACAGTCAAAAGCCTATAAATCCTAAACGAAAAGTCAAAACTTCACAAAAATTGATGAGCATATGTGTCATAACATGGTGAAGAAGCATGCAAAGTTTCATGGAGATCGGATTATAGGTGGCGCTAAAACTGTCAAAAAGGTCTCATTCTTATTAGGTGTTCAAGGACTTTAGTGCTGAAAACCTATTGTATTTGCTATTTGAAAAAAAAAATCCCCTAAAACGCATCGTGCAGCCCAAACCGTAAGGCCTAGAGACTTGAAACTGGGCCAGATGGTAGGCCACACTTTTGGGGAGAACCTCTCAGAGTATGACCCCGATTGGCGCATAGGTGGCGCTACAGCAACCAAAAGTACTAAATTGCTCATAACTCCTAGACCATTTGTCCTAGCCTCAAGCTTTTTACACCACTGTTATCCTTGGCTCAAGACGAACTAGATGTATATCTCAGATTTCGATTTGGCCCTAAGAATTTTTTTTTTACGTCCAATTTTGTCCAAAACCTACTTTTGCGAACTAGTCCCTTGTTTTTTGCCCGATCGGAACCAAACCAGGCTAGGCCTATTTTCTGGACTCTCTAGATCAATAATTATCGAAAAAAAATTGAAATTTTGCATTTGGGTGGCTGTAACAGGGTCATTTAAAAAAGAGTCGGGGCAAAACACAATCAAAAGCCTATAAATCCTAAACGAAAAGTCAAAACTTCACAAAAATTGATGAGCATATGTGTCATAACATGGTGAAGAAGCATGCAAAGTTTCATGGAGATCGGATTTTAGGTGGCGCTATAACTGTCAAAAAGGTCTCATTCTTATTAGGTGTTCAAGGACTTTAGTGCTGAAAACCTATTGTATTTGCTATTTGAAAAAAAAAATCCCCTAAAACGCATCGTGCAGCCCAAACGTAAGGCCTAGAGACTTGAAACTGGGCCAGATGGTAGGCCACACTTTTGGGGAGAACCTCTCAGAGTATGACCCCGATTGGCCCATAGGTGGCGCTACAGCAACCAAAAGCACTAAATTACCCATAACTCCTCGACCGTTTGACCTAGAATCAAGGTTTTTACATCACTGTGATCGCTGGCTCAAGACGAACAAGATGTATATCTCGGATTCTCGATTTTCTCTGGACTCTCTAGATCAATAATTATCGAAAAAAAGTTGAAATTTTGCATTTGGGTGGCTGTAACAGGGTCATTTAGAAAAGGGGTGGGGCAAAATACAGTCAAAAGCCTATAAATCCTAAACGAAAAGTCAAAACTTCACAAAGATTGATGAGCATATGTGTCATAACATGGTGAAGAAGCATGCAAAGTTTCATGGAGATCGGAGCATAGGTGGCGCTATAACTGTTAAAAAGCTTTAAAACCATATATTTCCTATGGTAAATTGCCTATATTGGCTGTAAAGGGTCTTTTCCATCTATTATGTCAGTGTTTAAATGTATGCTAAATAAAATTTAATGTCTTTTGATGCTTTTGTGCTTAACGGCCTTAAAGGCCTTAACTGCTTGAACACCGCTAAATGCTGCTTGCAGCTTTAATTATTAGGTGTTCAAGCACGAAGTGCTGAAAACCTATTGTATTTGTACTGATTTTTATTATTATTATTCTCCGCTAAAACGCATCGTGCAGACCAAACCGTAAGTGCTAGAGACTTGAAACTTTGTCAGATGGTAGTACAAAAATCGAGGAGAGGTTATCAAATTATGAGCCCGATTGGCCCATAGGTGGCGCTATAGCAACCAATTGCGCGAAACTGCTCATAACTCCTAGACCGTAAGTCGTAGACTCAAGTGTCTTATATCACTGGAAAGCTGGTCACCTGACGAAAAAAACGTATATCTCCGATTTAATTTGCGCTAATATAGATTTTCCGCCATTTTGAATTTTGTCAAAAAACTACTTTTGCGAACTAGTCCCTGGTTTTTCGTCCGATCGGAACCAAACCAGTGCAGAAATGTTCTTTGGAGTCTGAATGTAAATAATTATTGAAAAAAAGTTGAAATTTCGATTTTTGGTCGCTAGGGGGCGCAAAATGAACATTGTGGGAGGAGCCTATTTTACTAAAATGGCTATAACTCGATAAGGAAATGAGATAGCTTCACCAAACTTGGTACACATGTGAATGAGTTCGATTTGAGGTCACAGTAAAAATATCGCGACGATCGAACACTAGGTGGCACTATAACATGAAAAAAATATATAAAACATATAAAGGGCTGATCGTTAGTCCGATTGACCTGAAAATTGGTATGCAGTGTCTTGGTCCAAGGCCCCATGTATGTCTATGAGGACATTGGCGTATCTCAAAAAACATGGCCGCCATCGGCCAATTAAGTTTGAGCCCCTATGAGACGAGGTTAACGGAGGCCAATCGGAACGAAACTCGATGGGCATGTTCGAATCATGTCCCAAGAGGTCTGTAAGAGTTTTGAAAGAAATCGGCCACTAGTTGGCGCTAACGAGTTTTACGGCTCTCTAATCACGTGGTGTTCCACACATCCCCACAAAATGCATATCATATGATAGTTCTCCTCATGCTGAACAACTTTGCCTCTAGAACCATTGTTGTCAATCAAATCGTTCATTAAATATTCACAATTATGTTAAAAACCTACTTTTGCAAACTAGTCCCTGGTTTTTCGCCCGATCGGAATCAAACCAGTCTAGGGCAATTCTCTGGACTCTCTAGATCAATAATTATCGAAAAAAAGTTGAAATTTTACATTTGGGTGGCTGTAACAGGGTCATTTAGAAAAGGGGCGGGGCAAAATACGGTCAAAAGCCTATAAATCCTAAACGAAAAGTCAAAACTTCACAGAAATTGATGAGCATATGTGTCATAACATGGTGAAGAAGCATGCAAAGTTTCATGGAGATCAGACCATAGGTGGCGCTATAACTGTTAAAAAGCTTTAAAACCATATATTTCCTATGGTAAATTGCCTATATTGGCTGTAAATGTTTTTTTCCATCTATTATGTCAGTGTTTAAATGTATGCTAAATAAAATTTAATGTCTTTTGATGCTTTTGTGCTTAACGGCCTGAAAGGCCTTAACTGCTTGAACACCGCTAAATGCTGCTTGCAGCTTTAATTATTATTATTATTATTATTATTTTTCTTCCACCGTAAAACGCATCGTGCAGCCCAAACCGTAAGTGCTGGAGCCTTGAAACTTTGTCAGATGGTAGTACAAAAATCGAGGAGAGGTTATCAAATTATGAGCCCGATTGGCCCATAGGTGGCGCTATAGCAACCAATTGCGCGAAACTGCTCATAACTCCTAGACCGTATGTCGTAGACTCAAGTGTCTTATATCATTGGAAAGGAGGATTCCTGACGAACAAAATGTATATCTCCGATTTCATTTCCGCCATGATAGATTTTCTGCCATTTTGAATTTTGTCAAAAAACTACTTTTGCGAACTAGTCCCTGGTTTTTCTCCCGATCGGAACTAAACCAGTGCAGAAATGTTCTCTGGAGTCTGATTATCAATAATTATCGAAAAAAAGTTGAAATTTTGATTCAGGGTCGCTAGGGGGCGCAAAATTAACGTTGTGGGCGGAGCCTATTTTACTAAAATGGCTATAACTCGTGAAGGAAATGAGATAGCTTCACCAAACTCGGTACACATGTGAATAAGTTCATTTTGAGGTCACAGTAAAAAAATCGCGACGATCGGACACTAGGTGGCGCTATAACATGAAAAAAACCTAAAAGGGGGTGTGGCCACCTGACCGTTAGTCCGATTGACTTAAAAATTGGTATGCAGTGTCTTGGTCCAAGGTGCCATGTATGTGTAAAAGGATATTGGCATATCTCAAAAAACATGGCCGCCATCGGCCAATGAAGTTTGAGCACCTTTTAAACAAGGTTAACGGAGGCCGATCGGAACGAAACTCAATGGGCATGTTCAACTCATGGCCCAAGAGGTCTGTAAGAGTTTTGAAAGAAATCGGCCACTAGTTGGCGCTAACGAGTTTTACGGCTCTGTAATCACGTGGTGTTGCACACATCCCCACAATATGCATATCAGTCGATAGATCTCCTCATGCTGAACAACTTTGCCTTTAAAACCATTGCTGTCAATCAAACTGTTCATTAAATATTCACGAATATGTTAAAAACCTACTTTTGCGAACTAGTCCCTGGTTTTTCGCCCGATCGGAACCAGACCAGTCTAGGACAATTCTCTGGACTCTCTAGATCAATAATTATTGAAAAAAAGTTGAACTTTGCCCTTTGGTCTGCTATAACAGGATCATTTATAAAAAGGGGCGTGTCAAAAAACACTCAAAAGCCTATAAATCATAAATAAAAACTCGGAATTTCACAAAAATTGGTGAGCATATGTGACATAACATCATTAACAAGCATGCAAAGTTTCATGGAGATCGGACAATAGGAGGCGCTATAACTGTTAAAAATCTTAAAAACAATGTATTCCCTATGTTAAATTATCAGTATTGACTGTAAATGGTTTGTTCCATCTAAGATCATATAATTTTCATATAATAACGTTCAAAACCAGTGCAGTACAATTCTCTGGACTCTCTAGATCAATAATTATCAGAAAAGGTTGAACTTCTGCATTTTGATGGCTATAATAGGGTGTATAACAGCCAATAAGTGGTATTTTACGAGATATAAGCCCCAAAAGATATGCCTTTGAACGGGCATAACTCCCGGCCCCGATCGGCCACCAACACCGGGATGGTCTCGTTCAACAGGGCTCCTCAGACACTATCTATGTTCTGAGTTTCAGATTTTTTCACTTTCTCGTTCCCGAGATATAAGTGAAAAACCAAATTTCCATTCATTCATTTCAACTCTATATAGGCTGTAATACCACTGTTGTCCACTAGAGGGAGCAGCAGTATTAGACATGTTTAATCTTTTTATCAGCTTTCAGCATTGGCTTACAAACAAATGCTTAAAGCTATTTTTTAAAATTAGTTTTATATTATTACATCACAAAGAAATGTGTGAAATGCTTATAGACCATTAAAAGAGATTTTCACAATAACATATCCCAAATGTGTGTGTGTGTGTGTGTGTGTGTGTGTGTATGTGTGTGTGTGTGTGTGTGTGTGTAAGTATGCATTATGGAGTTAACATGAAAAAACTGGTTTGCTAATGAAACCAAGTAGTTTAAAATGAAAGTGAGCCAATAAGTGGTCTTCTACTGCCCTCTGCTGGCCATTTTACTTCTTAAAGCTATTTTTTTATTATTATGATGGACTGGTAATATAGTTTAATATTATTAAACTATATTACCTAAATATTCAACTAAACTAAATTAGATTTGATCAACTATATTAAACTAAATTAGATTTTCACAATAACATCCCAAAAGTGTGTGTGTGTGTGTGTGTGTGTGTAAGCATTTGTCTAAATAAGAGACCTGTGAAAACACTTTATTAATAAGTATAATGGCCAGCAGAGGGCAGTAGAAGACCACTTATTGGCTCAGTTTAATTTTGACAGACTTGATGTTCTATTCTGCACTAAAGCAAACCTGTTTTTCCATGTTAACTATTATAAGACAATAATTTTTTTGTCAGTTTATCAATTCATTGCTATTGCCACTTCACATCAATGCTAGCAATGTGGTAAATCATGGTAAATCACGATAGAAACATGGTAAATCATAGTAAATAATACTATTACATGGTGTATCATGGCAAATCATGCCAGCAATGTGATGAATCATGGTAAATCATGCTACAATCCTGGTAAATCATTCTATAACAAGGTAAATCATTGTATAATGTGGTATATCATCGTAAATCATTCTATAACATGGTAAATCATGGTAAACTATGATAAATCATGCTAGAATCATATTAAATCATACTACAATGTGTTCAATTGTGGTATCACAGGAAGGCTGAAAACGAAAGTATAACGTTAGGCCACGCCCTCCCAGTACAAATTCACTCATAACTCGAAAACGGAAACTCCCTGCGCGCTCAAATTTGGATGGTAAGGTCCTCTATTGGGCCTTGATCGAAATCTATCGTCACGGGCCTCGGGAGCGCCCCCCCGCGGATCGCTAATCCGTGAGACCCCCGACTTGGAACGGCTGTAACTCCCGACCTAGACCACCTAGATTCTTGTGGGATAGCTTGTTGGAAAGAGCCCGTCCTCACCTAGCTTCGATTCGAGTTTGGTGCGATTTGGCCCGGGCATTCCCGAGATATAAGCCCCAAAAGATATGCCTTTGAACAAGCATAACTCCCGGCCCGAATCGCCCACCAACACCGGGATGGTATCGTTCAACAGGGCTCCTCGGACACTATCTAAGTTCTGAGTTTCAGATTTTTTCACTTTCTCGTTCCCGAGATATAAGTGAAAAACCAAATTTCCATTAATTCATTTCAACTCTATATAGGCTGTAATACCACTGTTGTCCACTAGAGGGAGCAGCAGGATTATACATGCTTAATCTTTGTATCAGCTTTCAGCATTGGCTAACAAACAAATGCTTAAAGCTATTTTTTAATATTATGATGGACTGGTAATACAGTTTAAATATCATTACATCACAAAGAAATATGTGAAATGCTTATAGACCATTAAAAGAGATTTTTCACAATAATGTATGTGTGTGTGTGTGTGTGTGTGTGTGTGTGTGTGTGTGTGTGTGTGTGTGTGTGTTTGTCTGTGTGTGTGTGTCTGTGTGTGTGTGTCTGTGTGTGTGTGTCTGTGTGTGTAAGCATGCCTTATGGAGTTAACATGAAAAATCTGGTTTGCTTTAGTGCAGAATGAAAAAAAAAAGCTTCAAAACCATGTATTTCCTATGGTAAATTGCCTGTATTAGCTGTAAATGGTCTTTTCCATCTACAGTCATATAATGTTCATATCATAATGTTCAAAACCATCATAAATCATTCTAGAATGTGGTATATCATGGTAAATCATCCTATAACATGGTAAATCATGCTAGAATCATATTAAATCATACTAGAATGTGTTCAATTGTGGTAAACCATGCTAGAGCAGGGTAAATCATGGTGAATCATACTAGAACTTGGTATATCATGGTAAACTATGGTAAATCATGCTAGATTCATGGTAAAACATACTGGAACATGGTAAATCATGAAAAATCACACAAAAATTTGGTATATCATGGTAAATCATGCCAAAACAAGGTCTATTCCATCTATGATGTCAGTGTTTAAATGCTTGCTACATGAAACTTAATGTCTTTTGATGCTTTTGAGCTTAACTCCCTTAACTGCCTTAACTGCTTGAACACCGCTAAATGCTGCTTGCAGCTTTAATTATTATTATTATTATTATTATTATTTTTCTTCCGCCGTAAAACGCATCGTGCAGCCCAAACCGTAAGTGCTGGAGCCTTGAAACTTTGTCAGATGGTAGTACAAAAATCGAGGAGAGGTTATCAAATTATGAGCCCGATTGGCCCATAGGTGGCGCTATAGCAACCAATTGCGCGAAACTGCTCATAACTCCTAGACCGTAAGTCGTAGACTCAAGTGTCTTATATCACTGGAAAGCTGGTCACCTGACGAAAAAAACGTATATCTTCGATTTAATGTCCGCCAGTATAGATTTTCCGCCATTTTGAATTTTGTCAAAAAACTACTTTTGCGAACTAGTCCCTGGTTTTTCGTCCGATCAGAACCAAACCAGTGCAAAAATGTTCTTTGGAGTCTGAATGTGAATAATTATTGAAAAAAAGTTGAAATTTCGATTTTCGGTCGCTAGGGGGCGCAAAATGAACATTGTGGGAGGAGCCTATTTTACTAAAATGGCTATAACTCGATAAGTAAATGAGATAGCTTCACCAAACTCGGTACACATGTGAATACGTTCATTCTGAGGTCACAGTAAAAAAATTGCGACGATTGGGCACTAGGTGGCGCTATAACATTAAAAAAACATAAATAGGGCTATGACCACCTGACCGTTGGTCCGATTGACTTGAAAATTGGTATGCAGTGTCTTGGTCCAAGGCCCCATGTATGTATAAAAGGACATTGGCGTATCTCAAAAAACATGGCCGCCATCGGCCAATGAAATTTGAGCACCTGTGAGACGAGGTTAACGGAGGCGGATCGGAACGAAACTCGATGGGCATGTTCGACTCATGGCCCAAGAGGTCTGTAAGAGTTTTGAAAGAAATCGGCCACTAGTTGGCGCTAACGAGTTTTACGGCTCTGTAATCACGTGGTGTGGCACACATCCCCACAAAATGCATATCATTTGATAGATCTCCTCATGCTGAACAACTTTGCCTCTAGAACCATTGCTGTCAATCAAATCGTTCATTAAATATTCACAAATATGTTTAAAACCTACTTTTGCGAAATAGTCCTAGGATTTTCGCCCGATCGGAACCAGACCAGTCTAGGACAATTCTCTGGACTCTCTAGATCAATAATTATCAAAAAAAGTTGAAATTTGGCATTTGGTTGGCTATAACAGGGTCATTTATAAAATGGGCGTGGCAAAATATAGTCAAAAGCCTATAAATCCTATACGAAAACTCAGAACTTCACAAAAATTGGTGAGCATATGTGACATAACATCCTTAAAAAGCATGCCAAATTTTATGGAGATCGGACCATAGGTGGCGCTATAACTGTTAAAAAGCTTTGAAACAATGTATTTCCTATGGTAAATTGCCTGTATTTGCTGTAAATGGTGTTTTGCATTTATTATCATGTAATGTTCATATCATAATGTTCAAAACCAGTGCAGTACAATTCTCTGGACTCTCTAGATCAATAATTATCAGAAAAAGTTGAACAACTTCATTTGGATGGCTATAATAGGGTCACTTCACAATGTAGCCATGACCTAGTGTCCCCAAAAGCTTATATCTCTTCAATGAATGCTCAGATCTTCTTAAAAACAAGTAAGAACATGTGCCATATGACTCCAAACAATCATGAAAAATTTCAGACAGATCGGACAAAATTTGCCTCTATAACAGTTAAAAATGGAAAAATTAAATGAATATAATGGCATATTAAGCCAATAAGTAGTATTTTACTGCCCCCTGCTGTTTAAAATATGAATTATACTTGAGTAGTGTGACAAAATTACTATTTAGACTTTATAAAATTACTATTTTAACATTTACAATCACATTAAGTCAAATTTCATCTATTGAAGTATCACTATTGACAATTCTGTCACATTGACAAATCGTCCCCTTGGAATTATAAGGTTCTATCTGACATTTTTGTCAAAATTGAGTTATTCACATATTCTTATTCGGTGACAACTTATTTACATTATGTGATGTGTTTTTTTAAGTTGTGTACATTGTGGGACTTTTTATTGAAAAAACAAAAAGGTTCTATCTACAAAATCGAAGTCTAACTTGGCTCTATAAGGTTCTATCTGCGTGAGCCAATCAGCACTTCGAATGCACAGAAGAGGACCAATCAGAATCAACTTTATATGTCATGTCGCCAGCTTTTTCCTTGAAGACAAAAAGAAACCCCATAAAGGCATAATGCTATACATTTACAGTAAATTAAATATTCACTAAATTGTGTAGTGTTATGAAGTGGCTTCAATTAGGCAATTTTCTTTATAGTGTATTGGTTATTATTATTAATTATCAATGAGGTTATTATTAATAACTATTATTATTATAGTTATTATTATTTGAATTATACAAATATGCAGTGAGTAAATTGAATATTTAAAAAAAACATTTGTGTGTGTGTGTGCGCGCTAATGTGTGAAAGTGTGTGTGTGTGAGTGTGAGTGAAAGTGTGTGTGTGTGTGTGTGTGTGTGTGTGTGTGAAAGTGTGAAAGTGTGTGTGTGTGTGTGTGTGACAGCGTGTGTGTGTGACAGTGTGTGTGTGTGTGTGTGACAGTGTGTGTGTGTGTGTGTGTGTGACAGTGTGTGTGTGTGTGACAGTGTGTGTGTGTGTGTGTGTGTGTGTGTGTGTGTGTGTGTGTGTGTGAAAGTGTGTGACAGTGTGTGTGTGTGTGTGTGTGTGTGTGTGTGTGTGTGTGTGTGTGTGTGTGTGTGTGTGTGAAAGTGTGTGACAGTGTGTGTGTGTGTGTGTGTGTGAAAGTGTGTGTGTGTGTGTGTGTGTGTCAGTGTGTGTGTGTGTGTGTGTGTGTGTGTGTGACAGTGTGTGTGTGTGTGTGTGTGTGTGTGACAGTGTGTGTGTGTGTGTGTGCGTGTGTGTGTGAAAGTGTGTGTGTGTGTGTGTGTGTGTGTGTGTGTGTGAGTGAGAGAGGGGGTGTGTGTGTAAGTGAGAGAGGGGGTGTGTGTGTGTGATTAAAAAATTAGTCTGACATTTTTTTGTGATCATATAGTCAGTGAATCATTTTTCAATGATTATTAAACTTTATGAATTAATTTGCTGAAGCATGTCGATTTTCTTGTAGTTTTTAAAGTCTTAAAATGTCTTAATTTTTACAATATTAAGCCTTAAAGGTCAAATAGTTAACAATTTCATTGATGGTGTCTTAATTACAACAATAAACGTTAGCATGTTATTTCAGCCATACTGATGTCTAGAGAGAAAGCCATTATACCTGGCCCACTTTAGCTGGAATAAAGTCCTGCTCAGATGTATTACAGTAGCTGATTTCTGTCTAAACAAAAGAAAGATTAAAGTAACAATTGCAATAATGTGTTTAATTACCCACCAAATTGGTAACGAAAATTAAGATTCTGCACTGGACAAAATATTTAGACCTACCTTGCTTAATTTGAAATGTCCTAAATACATGGAAGTGCTAAAAAATATGAAATAAATGTCATAGAAAGGATAAAATTTAACTTTCTAACACATGTTGAGATATTGTTACAACATTAATTTTATATTTCATGTTCAAATAATGTTTTGGCAGATAGAACCTTATAATTCTAAGCGAAAAGTGTTTTTTTAGAATTAGAAGGTTCTATCTGCATTTGACCCATTTAAAAAAAAAACATTTACAAATTTGAGAGGGTTTTGATATTGTACATTTAGAATACATTTAGGGTCCCTGTTATTTTCATGTTTGAAAGAAACTTGTTCCCCATATAAATTTTCCTATATGTAATGCAAAAACTTTGAAGCTCAATATCTCAAAACTGTTCAGAACGCAGATAGAACCTTATAATTCCAAGGGGACGAAATGTGAATCCTGAATGAGACATAGTTCAAATCTCTGTATCTACAACAGAATGTGTGTGTAGTCCTATGTTTCTGAATAAATTCTGAATAATCTGATTAATAGTTTGCAAAGACATGTATGAAATAACATTCAAATATATTTTCATAATGATTTTGTGTGTGTGTGTGTGTGTGTGTGTGTGTGTGTGTGTAAGCTTGCATAAAGGAGTTAAAATGGAAAAACTGTCAAAATGAAAGTGGCCAGCAGAGGGCAGTAGAAGACCACTTATTGGCTCATTCTACTTATTAATGAAGTCTTTTAACAGGTGCATTCATATTTAGACACTATAAAATCACTTGTATAACAATTACTATTATAACACAATCATATTTTGTCAGAGTTTATCACTTCATTTGTACTGACACTTCACATCAATGCTAGCAATGTGGTAAATCATGATAAACTATGGTAAATCATGCTAGAATCACGGTACTCTACGGCAGTGTTGGGAACCCTAATCAAACACACCTGATTCAACTCATCAGCTCATAATCACATAGGTTAATGAGCTGATGAGTTGAATCAGGTGTGATTGATTAGAGAGACAGAGAAAACGGGTCCTTCAGGACAGGTTTGGGAACCACTGCTCTATGGTAAATCATCCTAGAACGTAGTAAATCATACTAGAACTTGGTAAATCATGGTAAATCATGCTAGATTCATGGTAAATCATACTGGAACATGGTAAATCATGAAAAATCACACTAAAATGTGGTATATCATGGTAAATCATGCTAAAACATGGTCTATTCCATCTATGATATCAGTGGTTAAATGCTTGCTACATAAAACGTAATGTCTTTTGATGCTTGTGTGGTTAAAAATCTTAAATGCCTTAACTGCTTGAACACCGCTAAATGCTGCTTGCAGCTTTAATTATTATTATTTTCCCCTAAAACGCATCGTGCAGCCCAAACCGTAAGTGCTAGAGACTTGATATTTGGGATTAAGGTAGCACAGAAATCGAGGAGAGGTTCAGAGACTATGAGCCCGATTGGCCCATAGGTGGCGCTATAGCAATCAATTGCGCGAAACTGGTCATAACTCCTAGACCGTAAGTCGTAGAGTCAAGTGTCTTATATGACTGGAAAGCTGAACTCATGACTTAAAAAACGTATATCTCCGATTTCATTTCCGGTATGCAAATTTTTCCGCCATTTTGAATTTTGTCAAAAAACTACTTTTGCGAACTAGTCCCTGGTTTTTTGCCCGATCGGAACCAAACCAGTGCAAAAATGTTCTCTGGAGTCGGCATATCAATAATTATCGAAAAAAAGTTGAAATTTCGATTTCCGGTCGCTAGGGGGCGCAAAATGAACGTTGTGGGAGGAGCCTATTTTACTAAAATGGCTATAACTCAAGAAGTAAATGAGATATCTTCACCAAACTTGACACACATGTGTATGAGGACATTCCGGAGTCACAGTAAAAAAACCGTCGATCTAACACTAGGTGGCGCTATAAGATTAAAAAAACATAAAAGGGGGTGTGGCCACCTGACCGTTAGTCCGATTGACTTGAAAATTGGTATGCAGTGTCTTGGTCCAAGGTGCCATGTATGTGTAAAAGGATATTGGCATATCTCAAAAAACATGGCCGCCATCGGCCAATGAAGTTTGAGCACCTTTTAAACAAGGTTATCGGAGGCCGATCGGAACGAAACTCGATGGGCATGTTCAACTCATGGCCCAAGAGGTCTGTAAGAGTTTTGAAAGAAATCAGCCACTAGTTGGCGCTAACGAGTTTTACGGCTCTGTAATCACGTGGTGTTGCACACATCCCCTCAATATGCATATCAGTCGATAGATCTCCTCATGCTGAACAACTTTGCCTCTAGAACCATTGCTGTCAATCAAACCGTTCATTAAATATTCACGAATATGTTAAAAACCTACTTTTGCAAACTAGTCCCTGGTTTTTCGCCCAATCGGAACCAGACCAGTCTAGGACAATTCTCTGGACTCTCTAGATCAATAATTATCGAAAAAAAGTTGAACTTTGCCCTTTGGTCTGCTATAACAGGATCATTTATAAAAAGGGGCGTGTCAAAACACACTCAAAAGCCTATAAATCATAAATAAAAACTCGGAACTTCACAAAAATTGGTGAGCATATGTGACATAACATCATTAATAAGCATGCAAAGTTTCATGGAGATCGGACAATAGGTGGCGCTATAACTGTTAAAAATCTTAAAAACCATGTATTCCCTATGGTAAATTGCCAGTATTGACTGTAAATGGTTTGTTCCATCTAAGATCATATAATTTTCATATAATAACGTTCAAAACCAGTGCAGTACAATTCTCTGGACTCTCTAGAGCAATAATTATCAGAAAAGGTTGAACTTCTGCATTTTGATGGCTATAATAGGGTCACTTCAATGTGTAGCCTTGACCGAGTGTGCTCGAAAGCCTATATCTCTTCGATGAATGCTCAGATCTTATTAAAAACAAGTCTGAACATGTGGGCCATGACTCCAAATAATCATGAAAATTTTCGGACAGATTGGACAAAATAGGCCTGTATAACAGTTAAAAAGGTGAAAATGATATGAACATAATGGCCTATTAAGCCAATAAGTGGTATTTTACTGCCCCCTGCTGTTTAAAAAAAGTCATTTTGTCACACTACTCAACTATAATTAATATTTAGACTTTATAAATTCACTATTTTAACATTTACAATAACATTTAGTCAAAATTCATCTATTGAAGTGACAATTGAGTCACACCGGATCCTGAAGTTCCAAATGTCTCTATCTACAACAGAATGAGTGTGTGTAGATTAAATGATATGAAAAACATGGCATATTGTATAAGTAGGCTGTAATAGCACTGTTGTCCACTAGATGGAGCAGCAGCATTAGACATTTTTAATCTTTTTATCAGCTTTAAGCATTGGCTAACAAACAAATGCTTAAAGCATTTTCTTTAATTAGTTTTATATTATTACATTGCAAAGAAATATGTGAAATGCTCATATACCATTAAAACAGATTTTCACAATAACACATCCCAAAAATGTGTGTGTGTGTGTGTGTGTGTAAGCATGCATTATGGACTTAACATGATAAAAATGGTTTGCTTCAGTGAAGAATACTGGAGAAATAAAGTAGTTGAAAATGAAAGTGAGCCAATAAGTGGTCTTCTACTGCCCTCTGCTGGCCACTCTTCTTATTAATAGTCTTTTCACATGTGCTTTTGCATTCATATGTATATAGACACTATAAAAT